>OX371223.1:99852664-102252664 GCA_947310385.1 Nephrotoma appendiculata
TTAAAAGTTTTCGTTTTTTTTTCAAATTTAGCAAGGCTAACCCCTTGCCGTTTTTTATGGCGAAAAAACTTAGGTGTTCAAATGTGAAAAATCTTGATTGATTATGAAAGATGATAAAGTTTTGAATGGATCAACGTTTAAATTTGATTAAAACAATGCCCAGTTTCGCCGTAATCAACGATCAAAATTTGAGTAATTTTCGACTCACCTCAAAATCAGTGCTTTCTATGACAAATTTGCCCATAATTTCTTCTACAACATGATGTTCTAGGCCATATTGATCAATTCTAATCAATTTCAGGCGAATTAAAAGTTTTCGTTTTTTATCAAATTTAGCAAGGCTAACTAACCCCTTGCCATTTTTTATGGCGAAAAAACTTAGGTGTTCAAATGTTGAAAATCGTGATTGATTATGAAAGATGATAAAGTTTTGAATGGATCAACGTTTAAATTTGATTAAAACAATGCCCAGTTTCGCCGTAATCAACGATCAAAATTTGAGTAATTTTCGACTCACCTCAAAATCAGTGCTTTCTATGACAAATTTGCCCATAATTTCTTCTACAACATGATGTTCTAGGCCATATTGATCAATTCTAATCAATTTCAGCCGAATTAAAAGTTTTCGTTTTTTTTTTCAAATTTAGCAAGGCTAGCCCCTTGCCGTTTTTTATGGCGAAAAAACTAAGGTGTTCAAATGTTGAAAATCGTGATTGATTATGAAAGATGATAAAGTTTTGAATGGATCAACGTTTAAATTTGATTAAAACAATGCCCAGTTTCGCCGTAATCAACGATCAAAATTTGAGTAATTTTCGACTCACCTCAAAATCAGTGCTTTCTATGACAAATTTGCCCATAATTTCTTCTACAACATGATGTTCTAGGCCATATTGATCAATTCTAATCAATTTCAGCCGAATTTAAAGTTTTCGTTTTTTTTCAAATTTAGCAAGGCTAACCCCTTGCCGTTTTTTATGGCGAAAAAACTTAGGTGTTCTTAGATGATAAAGTTTTGAATGGATCAACGTTTAAATTTGATTAAAACAATGCCCAGTTTCGCCGTAATCAACGATCAAAATTTGAGTAATTTTCGACTCACCTCAAAATCAGTGCTTTCTATGACAAATTTGCCCATAATTTCTTCTACAACATGATGTTCTAGGCCATATTGATCAATTCTAATCAATTTCAGGCGAATTAAAAGTTTGCGTTTTTTATCAAATTTAGCAAGGCTAACCCCTTGCCGTTTTTTATGGCGAAAAAACTTAGGTGTTCAAATGTGAAAAATCTTGATTGATTATGAAAGATGATAAAGTTTTGAATGGATCAACGTTTAAATTTGATTAAAACAATGCCCAGTTTCGCCGTAATCAACGATCAAAATTTGAGTAATTTTCGACTCACCTCAAAATCAGTGATTTCTATGACAAATTTGCCCATAATTTCTTCTACAACATGATGTTCTAGGCCATATTGATCAATTCTAATCAATTTCAGCCGAATTAAAAGTTTTCGTTTTTTTTCAAATTTAGCAAGGCTAACCCCTTGCCGTTTTTTATGGCGAAAAAACTTAGGTGTTCAAATGTGAAAAATCGTGATTGATTATGAAAGATGATAAAGTTTTGAATGGATCAACGTTTAAATTTGATTAAAACAATGCCCAGTTTCGCCGTAATCAACGATCAAAATTTGAGTAATTTTCGACTCACCTCAAAATCAGTGCTTTCTATGACAAATTTGCCCATAATTTCTTCTACAACATGATGTTCTAGGCCATATTGATCAATTCTAATCAATTTCAGCCGAATTAAAAGTTTTCGTTTTTTTTCAAATTTAGCAAGGCTAACCCCTTGCCGTTTTTTATGGCGAAAAAACTTAGGTGTTCAAATGTTGAAAATCGTGATTGATTATGAAAGATGATAAAGTTTTGAATGGATCAACGTTTAAATTTGATTAAAACAATGCCCAGTTTCGCCGTAATCAACGATCAAAATTTGAGTAATTTTCGACTCACCTCAAAATCAGTGCTTTCTATGACAAATTTGCCCATAATTTCTTCTACAACATGATGTTCTAGGCCATATTGATCAATTCTAATCAATTTCAGCCGAATTAAAAGTTTTCGTTTTTTTTCAAATTTAGCAAGGCTAACCCCTTGCCGTTTTTTATGGCGAAAAAACTTAGGTGTTCAAATGTTGAAAATCGTGATTGATTATGAAAGATGATAAAGTTTTGAATGGATCAACGTTTAAATTTGATTAAAACAATGCCCAGTTTCGCCGTAATCAACGATCAAAATTTGAGTAATTTTCGACTCACCTCAAAATCAGTGCTTTCTATGACAAATTTGCCCATAAATTCTTCTACAACATGATGTTCTAGGCCATATTGATCAATTCTAATCAATTTCAGCCGAATTAAAAGTTTTCGTTTTTTTTCAAATTTAGCAAGGCTAACCCCTTGCCGTTTTTTATGGCGAAAAAACTTAGGTGTTCAAATGTTGAAAATCGTGATTGATTATGAAAGATGATAAAGTTTTGAATGGATCAACGTTTAAATTTGATTAAAACAATGCCCAGTTTCGCCGTAATCAACGATCAAAATTTGAGTAATTTTCGACTCACCTCAAAATCAGTGCTTTCTATGACAAATTTGCCCATAATTTCTTCTACAACATGATGTTCTAGGCCATATTGATCAATTCTAATCAATTTCAGCCGAATTAAAAGTTTTCGTTTTTTTTTCAAATTTAGCAAGGCTAACCCCTTGCCGTTTTTTATGGCGAAAAAACTTAGGTGTTCAAATGTTGAAAATCGTGATTGATTATGAAAGATGATAAAGTTTTGAATGGATCAACGTTTAAATTTGATTAAAACAATGCCCAGTTTCGCCGTAATCAACGATCAAAATTTGAGTAATTTTCGACTCACCTCAAAATCAGTGCTTTCTATGACAAATTTGCCCATAATTTCTTCTACAACATGATGTTCTAGGCCATATTGATCAATTCTAATCAATTTCAGCCGAATTAAAAGTTTTCGTTTTTTTTCAAATTTAGCAAGGCTAACCCCTTGCCGTTTTTTATGGCGAAAAAACTTAGGTGTTCAAATGTTGAAAATCGTGATTGATTATGAAAGATGATAAAGTTTTGAATGGATCAACGTTTAAATTTGATTAAAACAATGCCCAGTTTCGCCGTAATCAACGATCAAAATTTGAGTAATTTTCGACTCACCTCAAAATCAGTGCTTTCTATGACAAATTTGCCCATAATTTCTTCTACAATATGATGTTCTAGGCCATATTGATCAATTCTAATCAATTTCAGCCGAATTAAAAGTTTTCGTTTTTTATCAAATTTAGCAAGGCTAACCCCTTGCCGTTTTTTATGGCGAAAAAACTTAGGTGTTCAAATGTTGAAAATCGTGATTGATTATGAAAGATGATAAAGTTTTGAATGGAGCAACGTTTAAATTTGATTAAAACAATGCCCAGTTTCGCCGTAATCAACGATCAAAATTTGAGTAATTTTCGACTCACCTCAAAATCAGTGCTTTCTATGACAAATTTGCCCATAATTTCTTCTACAACATGATGTTCTAGGCCATATTGATCAATTCTAATCAATTTCAGGCGAATTAAAAGTTTTCGTTTTTTATCAAATTTAGCAAGGCTAACCCCTTGCCGTTTTTTATGGCGAAAAAACTTAGGTGTTCAAATGTTGAAAATCGTGATTGATTATGAAAAATGATAAAGTTTTGAATGGATCAACGTTTAAATTTGATTAAAACAATGCCCAGTTTCGCCGTAATCAACGATCAAAATTTGAGTAATTTTCGACTCACCTCAAAATCAGTGCTTTCTATGACAAATTTGCCCATAATTTCTTCTACAACATGATGTTCTAGGCCATATTGATCAATTCTAATCAATTTCAGGCGAATTAAAAGTTTTCGTTTTTTATCAAATTTAGCAAGGCTAACCCCTTGCCGTTTTTTATGGCGAAAAAACTTAGGTGTTCAAATGTGAAAAATCTTGATTGATTATGAAAGATGATAAAGTTTTGAATGGATCAACGTTTAAATTTGATTAAAACAATGCCCAGTTTCGCCGTAATCAACGATCAAAATTTGAGTAATTTTCGACTCACCTCAAAATCAGTGCTTTCTATGACAAATTTGCCCATAATTTCTTCTACAACATGATGTTCTAGGCCATATTGATCAATTCTAATCAATTTCAGCCGAATTAAAAGTTTTCGTTTTTTATCAAATTTAGCAAGGCTAACCCCTTGCCGTTTTTTATGGCGAAAAAACTTAGGTGTTCAAATGTTGAAAATCGTGATTGATTATGAAAGATGATAAAGTTTTGAATGGATCAACGTTTAAATTTGATTAAAACAATGCCCAGTTTCGCCGTAATCAACGATCAAAATTTGAGTAATTTTCGACTCACCTCAAAATCAGTGCTTTCTATGACAAATTTGCCCATAATTTCTTCTACAACATGATGTTCTAGGCCATATTGATCAATTCTAATCAATTTCAGCCGAATTAAAAGTTTTCGTTTTTTTTCAAATTTAGCAAGGCTAACAACCCCTTGCCGTTTTTTATGGCGAAAAAACTTAGGTGTTCAAATGTTGAAAATCGTGATTGATTATGAAAGATGATAAAGTTTTGAATGTATCAACGTTTAAATTTGATTAAAACAATGCCCAGTTTCGCCGTAATCAACGATCAAAATTTGAGTAATTTTCGACTCACCTCAAAATCAGTGCTTTCTATGACAAATTTGCCCATAATTTCTTCTACAACATGATGTTCTAGGCCATATTGATCAATTCTAATCAATTTCAGCCGAATTAAAAGTTTTCGTTTTTTTTCAAATTTAGCAAGGCTAACCCCTTGCCGTTTTTTATGGCGAAAAAACTTAGGTGTTCAAATGTTGAAAATCTTGATTGATTATGAAAGATGATAAAGTTTTGAATGGATCAACGTTTAAATTTGATTAAAACAATGCCCAGTTTCGCCGTAATCAACGATCAAAATTTGAGTAATTTTCGACTCACCTCAAAATCAGTGCTTTCTATGACAAATTTGCCCATAATTTCTTCTACAACATGATGTTCTAGGCCATATTGATCAATTCTAATCAATTTCAGCCGAATTAAAAGTTTTCGTTTTTTATCAAATTTAGCAAGGCTAACCCCTTGCCGTTTTTTATGGCGAAAAAACTTAGGTGTTCAAATGTGAAAAATCTTGATTGATTATGAAAGATGATAAAGTTTTGAATGGATCAACGTTTAAATTTGATTAAAACAATGCCCAGTTTCGCCGTAATCAACGATCAAAATTTGAGTAATTTTCGACTCACCTCAAAATCAGTGCTTTCTATGACAAATTTGCCCATAATTTCTTCTACAACATGATGTTCTAGGCCATATTGATCAATTCTAATCAATTTCAGCCGAATTAAAAGTTTTCGTTTTTTATCAAATTTAGCAAGGCTAACCCCTTGCCATTTTTTATGGCGAAAAAACTTAGGTGTTCAAATGTTGAAAATCGTGATTGATTATGAAAGATGATAAAGTTTTGAATGGATCAACGTTTAAATTTGATTAAAACAATGCCCAGTTTCGCCGTAATCAACGATCAAAATTTGAGTAATTTTCGACTCACCTCATAATCAGTGCTTTCTATGACAAATTTGCCCATAATTTCTTCTACAACATGATGTTCTAGGCCATATTGATCAATTCTAATCAATTTCAGCCGAATTAAAAGTTTTCGTTTTTTTTCAAATTTAGCAAGGCTAACCCCTTGCCGTTTTTTATGGCGAAAAAACTTAGGTGTTCAAATGTTGAAAATCGTGATTCATTATGAAAGATGATAAAGTTTTGAATGGATCAACGTTTAAATTTGATTAAAACAATGCCCAGTTTCGCCGTAATCAACGATCAAAATTTGAGTAATTTTCGACTCACCTCAAAATCAGTGCTTTCTATGACAAATTTGCCCATAATTTCTTCTACAACATGATGTTCTAGGCCATATTGATCAATTCTAATCAATTTCAGGCGAATTAAAAGTTTTCGTTTTTTATCAAATTTAGCAAGGCTAACCCCTTGCCGTTTTTTATGGCGAAAAAACTTAGGTGTTCAAATGTGAAACATCTTGATTGATTATGAAAGATGATAAAGTTTTGAATGGATCAACGTTTAAATTTGATTAAAACAATGCCCAGTTTCGCCGTAATCAACGATCAAAATTTGAGTAATTTTCGACTCACCTCAAAATCAGTGCTTTCTATGACAAATTTGCCCATAATTTCTTCTACAACATGATGTTCTAGGCCATATTGATCAATTCTAATCAATTTCAGCCGAATTAAAAGTTTTCGTTTTTTATCAAATTTAGCAAGGCTAACCCCTTGCCGTTTTTTATGGCGAAAAAACTTAGGTGTTCAAATGTTGAAAATCGTGATTGATTATGAAAGATGATAAAGTTTTGAATGGATCAACGTTTAAATTTGATTAAAACAATGCCCAGTTTCGCCGTAATCAACGATCAAAATTTGAGTAATTTTCGACTCACCTCAAAATCAGTGCTTTCTATGACAAATTTGCCCATAATTTCTTCTACAACATGATGTTCTAGGCCATATTGATCAATTCTAATCAATTTCAGCCGAATTAAAAGTTTTCGTTTTTTATCAAATTTAGCAAGGCTAACCCCTTGCCGTTTTTTATGGCGAAAAAACTTAGGTGTTCAAATGTGAAAAATCTTGATTGATTATGAAAGATGATAAAGTTTTGAATGGATCAACGTTTAAATTTGATTAAAACAATGCCCAGTTTCGCCGTAATCAACGATCAAAATTTGAGTAATTTTCGACTCACCTCAAAATCAGTGCTTTCTATGACAAATTTGCCCATAATTTCTTCTACAACATGATGTTCTAGGCCATATTGATCAATTCTAATCAATTTCAGCCGAATTAAAAGTTTTCGTTTTTTATCAAATTTAGCAAGGCTAACCCCTTGCCGTTTTTTATGGCGAAAAAACTTAGGTGTTCAAATGTTGAAAATCGTGATTGATTATGAAAGATGATAAAGTTTTGAATGGATCAACGTTTAAATTTGATTAAAACAATGCCCAGTTTCGCCGTAATCAACGATCAAAATTTGAGTAATTTTCGACTCACCTCATAATCAGTGCTTTCTATGACAAATTTGCCCATAATTTCTTCTACAACATGATGTTCTAGGCCATATTGATCAATTCTAATCAATTTCAGCCGAATTAAAAGTTTTCGTTTTTTTTCAAATTTAGCAAGGCTAACCCCTTGCCGTTTTTTATGGCGAAAAAACTTAGGTGTTCAAATGTGAAAAATCGTGATTGATTATGAAAGATGATAAAGTTTTGAATGGATCAACGTTTAAATTTGATTAAAACAATGCCCAGTTTCGCCGTAATCAACGATCAAAATTTGAGTAATTTTCGACTCACCTCAAAATCAGTGCTTTCTATGACAAATTTGCCCATAATTTCTTCTACAACATGATGTTCTAGGCCATATTGATCAATTCTAATCAATTTCAGCCGAATTAAAAGTTTTCGTTTTTTATCAAATTTAGCAAGGCTAACCACTTGCCGTTTTTTATGGCGAAAAAACTTAGGTGTTCAAATGTGAAAAATCTTGATTGATTATGAAAGATGATAAAGTTTTGAATGGATCAACGTTTAAATTTGATTAAAACAATGCCCAGTTTCGCCGTAATCAACGATCAAAATTTGAGTAATTTTCGACTCACCTCAAAATCAGTGCTTTCTATGACAAATTTGCCCATAATTTCTTCTACAACATGATGTTCTAGGCCATATTGATCAATTCTAATCAATTTCAGCCGAATTAAAAGTTTTCGTTTTTTATCAAATTTAGCAAGGCTAACCCCTTGCCGTTTTTTATGGCGAAAAAACTTAGGTGTTCAAATGTGAAAAATCTTGATTGATTATGAAAGATGATAAAGTTTTGAATGGATCAACGTTTAAATTTGATTAAAACAATGCCCAGTTTCGCCGTAATCAACGATCAAAATTTGAGTAATTTTCGACTCACCTCAAAATCAGTGCTTTCTATGACAAATTTGCCCATAATTTCTTCTACAACATGATGTTCTAGGCCATATTGATCAATTCTAATCAATTTCAGCCGAATTAAAAGTTTTCGTTTTTTATCAAATTTAGCAAGGCTAACCCCTTGCCGTTTTTTATGGCGAAAAAACTTAGGTGTTCAAATGTTGAAAATCGTGATTGATTATGAAAGATGATAAAGTTTTGAATGGATCAACGTTTAAATTTGATTAAAACAATGCCCAGTTTCGCCGTAATCAACGATCAAAATTTGAGTAATTTTCGACTCACCTCATAATCAGTGCTTTCTATGACAAATTTGCCCATAATTTCTTCTACAACATGATGTTCTAGGCCATATTGATCAATTCTAATCAATTTCAGCCGAATTAAAAGTTTTCGTTTTTTTTCAAATTTAGCAAGGCTAACCCCTTGCCGTTTTTTATGGCGAAAAAACTTAGGTGTTCAAATGTGAAAAATCGTGATTGATTATGAAAGATGATAAAGTTTTGAATGGATCAACGTTTAAATTTGATTAAAACAATGCCCAGTTTCGCCGTAATCAACGATCAAAATTTGAGTAATTTTCGACTCACCTCAAAATCAGTGCTTTCTATGACAAATTTGCCCATAATTTCTTCTACAACATGATGTTCTAGGCCATATTGATCAATTCTAATCAATTTCAGCCGAATTAAAAGTTTTCGTTTTTTATCAAATTTAGCAAGGCTAACCCCTTGCCGTTTTTTATGGCGAAAAAACTTAGGTGTTCAAATGTGAAAAATCTTGATTGATTATGAAAGATGATAAAGTTTTGAATGGATCAACGTTTAAATTTGATTAAAACAATGCCCAGTTTCGCCGTAATCAACGATCAAAATTTGAGTAATTTTCGACTCACCTCATAATCAGTGCTTTCTATGACAAATTTGCCCATAATTTCTTCTACAACATGATGTTCTAGGCCATATTGATCAATTCTAATCAATTTCAGCCGAATTAAAAGTTTTCGTTTTTTTTCAAATTTAGCAAGGCTAACCCCTTGCCGTTTTTTATGGCGAAAAAACTTAGGTGTTCAAATGTGAAAAATCGTGATTGATTATGAAAGATGATAAAGTTTTGAATGGATCAACGTTTAAATTTGATTAAAACAATGCCCAGTTTCGCCGTAATCAACGATCAAAATTTGAGTAATTTTCGACTCACCTCAAAATCAGTGCTTTCTATGACAAATTTGCCCATAATTTCTTCTACAACATGATGTTCTAGGCCATATTGATCAATTCTAATCAATTTCAGCCGAATTAAAAGTTTTCGTTTTTTATCAAATTTAGCAAGGCTAACCCCTTGCCGTTTTTTATGGCGAAAAAACTTAGGTGTTCAAATGTGAAAAATCTTGATTGATTATGAAAGATGATAAAGTTTTGAATGGATCAACGTTTTAATTTGATTAAAACAATGCCCAGTTTCGCCGTAATCAACGATCAAAATTTGAGTAATTTTCGACTCACCTCAAAATCAGTGCTTTCTATGACAAATTTGCCCATAATTTCTTCTACAACATGATGTTCTAGGCCATATTGATCAATTCTAATCAATTTCAGCCGAATTAAAAGTTTTCGTTTTTTATCAAATTTAGCAAGGCTAACCCCTTGCCGTTTTTTATGGCGAAAAAACTTAGGTGTTCAAATGTGAAAAATCTTGATTGATTATGAAAGATGATAAAGTTTTGAATGGATCAACGTTTAAATTTGATTAAAACAATGCCCAGTTTCGCCGTAATCAACGATCAAAATTTGAGTAATTTTCGACTCACCTCAAAATCAGTGCTTTCTATGACAAATTTGCCCATAATTTCTTCTACAACATGATGTTCTAGGCCATATTGATCAATTCTAATCAATTTCAGCCGAATTAAAAGTTTTCGTTTTTTATCAAATTTAGCAAGGCTAACCCCTTGCCGTTTTTTATGGCGAAAAAACTTAGGTGTTCAAATGTGAAAAATCGTGATTGATTATGAAAGATGATAAAGTTTTGAATGGATCAACGTTTAAATTTGATTAAAACAATGCCCAGTTTCGCCGTAATCAACGATCAAAATTTGAGTAATTTTCGACTCACCTCAAAATCAGTGCTTTCTATGACAAATTTGCCCATAATTTCTTCTACAACATGATGTTCTAGGCCATATTGATCAATTCTAATCAATTTCAGGCGAATTAAAAGTTTGCGTTTTTTATCAAATTTAGCAAGGCTAACCCCTTGCCGTTTTTTATGGCGAAAAAACTTAGGTGTTCAAATGTGAAAAATCTTGATTGATTATGAAAGATGATAAAGTTTTGAATGGATCAACGTTTAAATTTGATTAAAACAATGCCCAGTTTCGCCGTAATCAACGATCAAAATTTGAGTAATTTTCGACTCACCTCATAATCAGTGCTTTCTATGACAAATTTGCCCATAATTTCTTCTACAACATGATGTTCTAGGCCATATTGATCAATTCTAATCAATTTCAGCCGAATTAAAAGTTTTCGTTTTTTTTCAAATTTAGCAAGGCTAACCCCTTGCCGTTTTTTATGGCGAAAAAACTAAGGTGTTCAAATGTGAAAAATCGTGATTGATTATGAAAGATGATAAAGTTTTGAATGGATCAACGTTTAAATTTGATTAAAACAATGCCCAGTTTCGCCGTAATCAACGATCAAAATTTGAGTAATTTTCGACTCACCTCAAAATCAGTGCTTTCTATGACAAATTTGCCCATAATTTCTTCTACAACATGATGTTCTAGGCCATATTGATCAATTCTAATCAATTTCAGCCGAATTAAAAGTTTTCGTTTTTTATCAAATTTAGCAAGGCTAACCCCTTGCCGTTTTTTATGGCGAAAAAACTTAGGTGTTCAAATGTGAAAAATCTTGATTGATTATGAAAGATGATAAAGTTTTGAATGGATCAACGTTTTAATTTGATTAAAACAATGCCCAGTTTCGCCGTAATCAACGATCAAAATTTGAGTAATTTTCGACTCACCTCAAAATCAGTGCTTTCTATGACAAATTTGCCCATAATTTCTTCTACAACATGATGTTCTAGGCCATATTGATCAATTCTAATCAATTTCAGCCGAATTAAAAGTTTTCGTTTTTTATCAAATTTAGCAAGGCTAACCCCTTGCCGTTTTTTATGGCGAAAAAACTTAGGTGTTCAAATGTGAAAAATCTTGATTGATTATGAAAGATGATAAAGTTTTGAATGGATCAACGTTTAAATTTGATTAAAACAATGCCCAGTTTCGCCGTAATCAACGATCAAAATTTGAGTAATTTTCGACTCACCTCAAAATCAGTGCTTTCTATGACAAATTTGCCCATAATTTCTTCTACAACATGATGTTCTAGGCCATATTGATCAATTCTAATCAATTTCAGCCGAATTAAAAGTTTTCGTTTTTTATCAAATTTAGCAAGGCTAACCCCTTGCCGTTTTTTATGGCGAAAAAACTTAGGTGTTCAAATGTGAAAAATCGTGATTGATTATGAAAGATGATAAAGTTTTGAATGGATCAACGTTTAAATTTGATTAAAACAATGCCCAGTTTCGCCGTAATCAACGATCAAAATTTGAGTAATTTTCGACTCACCTCATAATCAGTGCTTTCTATGACAAATTTGCCCATAATTTCTTCTACAACATGATGTTCTAGGCCATATTGATCAATTCTAATCAATTTCAGCCGAATTAAAAGTTTTCGTTTTTTTTCAAATTTAGCAAGGCTAACCCCTTGCCGTTTTTTATGGCGAAAAAACTTAGGTGTTCAAATGTGAAAAATCGTGATTGATTATGAAAGATGATAAAGTTTTGAATGGATCAACGTTTAAATTTGATTAAAACAATGCCCAGTTTCGCCGTAATCAACGATCAAAATTTGAGTAATTTTCGACTCACCTCAAAATCAGTGCTTTCTATGACAAATTTGCCCATAATTTCTTCTACAACATGATGTTCTAGGCCATATTGATCAATTCTAATCAATTTCAGCCGAATTAAAAGTTTTCGTTTTTTATCAAATTTAGCAAGGCTAACCCCTTGCCGTTTTTTATGGCGAAAAAACTTAGGTGTTCAAATGTGAAAAATCTTGATTGATTATGAAAGATGATAAAGTTTTGAATGGATCAACGTTTAAATTTGATTAAAACAATGCCCAGTTTCGCCGTAATCAACGATCAAAATTTGAGTAATTTTCGACTCACCTCATAATCAGTGCTTTCTATGACAAATTTGCCCATAATTTCTTCTACAACATGATGTTCTAGGCCATATTGATCAATTCTAATCAATTTCAGCCGAATTAAAAGTTTTCGTTTTTTTTCAAATTTAGCAAGGCTAACCCCTTGCCGTTTTTTATGGCGAAAAAACTTAGGTGTTCAAATGTGAAAAATCGTGATTGATTATGAAAGATGATAAAGTTTTGAATGGATCAACGTTTAAATTTGATTAAAACAATGCCCAGTTTCGCCGTAATCAACGATCAAAATTTGAGTAATTTTCGACTCACCTCAAAATCAGTGCTTTCTATGACAAATTTGCCCATAATTTCTTCTACAACATGATGTTCTAGGCCATATTGATCAATTCTAATCAATTTCAGCCGAATTAAAAGTTTTCGTTTTTTATCAAATTTAGCAAGGCTAACCCCTTGCCGTTTTTTATGGCGAAAAAACTTAGGTGTTCAAATGTGAAAAATCTTGATTGATTATGAAAGATGATAAAGTTTTGAATGGATCAACGTTTTAATTTGATTAAAACAATGCCCAGTTTCGCCGTAATCAACGATCAAAATTTGAGTAATTTTCGACTCACCTCAAAATCAGTGCTTTCTATGACAAATTTGCCCATAATTTCTTCTACAACATGATGTTCTAGGCCATATTGATCAATTCTAATCAATTTCAGCCGAATTAAAAGTTTTCGTTTTTTATCAAATTTAGCAAGGCTAACCCCTTGCCGTTTTTTATGGCGAAAAAACTTAGGTGTTCAAATGTGAAAAATCTTGATTGATTATGAAAGATGATAAAGTTTTGAATGGATCAACGTTTAAATTTGATTAAAACAATGCCCAGTTTCGCCGTAATCAACGATCAAAATTTGAGTAATTTTCGACTCACCTCAAAATCAGTGCTTTCTATGACAAATTTGCCCATAATTTCTTCTACAACATGATGTTCTAGGCCATATTGATCAATTCTAATCAATTTCAGCCGAATTAAAAGTTTTCGCTTTTTATCAAATTTAGCAAGGCTAACCCCTTGCCGTTTTTTATGGCGAAAAAACTTAGGTGTTCAAATGTGAAAAATCGTGATTGATTATGAAAGATGATAAAGTTTTGAATGGATCAACGTTTAAATTTGATTAAAACAATGCCCAGTTTCGCCGTAATCAACGATCAAAATTTGAGTAATTTTCGACTCACCTCAAAATCAGTGCTTTCTATGACAAATTTGCCCATAATTTCTTCTACAACATGATGTTCTAGGCCATATTGATCAATTCTAATCAATTTCAGCCGAATTAAAAGTTTTCGTTTTTTATCAAATTTAGCAAGGCGTTTAACCCCTTGCCGTTTTTTATGGCGAAAAAACTTAGGTGTTCAAATGTGAAAAATCTTGATTGATTATGAAAGATGATAAAGTTTTGAATGGATCAACGTTTAAATTTGATTAAAACAATGCCCAGTTTCGCCGTAATCAACGATCAAAATTTGAGTAATTTTCGACTCACCTCAAAATCAGTGCTTTCTATGACAAATTTGCCCATAATTTCTTCTACAACATGATGTTCTAGGCCATATTGATCAATTCTAATCAATTTCAGGCGAATTAAAAGTTTTCGTTTTTTATCAAATTTAGCAAGGCTAACCCCTTGCCGTTTTTTATGGCGAAAAAACTTAGGTGTTCAAATGTGAAACATCTTGATTGATTATGAAAGATGATAAAGTTTTGAATGGATCAACGTTTAAATTTGATTAAAACAATGCCCAGTTTCGCCGTAATCAACGATCAAAATTTGAGTAATTTTCGACTCACCTCAAAATCAGTGCTTTCTATGACAAATTTGCCCATAATTTCTTCTACAACATGATGTTCTAGGCCATATTGATCAATTCTAATCAATTTCAGCCGAATTAAAAGTTTTCGTTTTTTTTCAAATTTAGCAAGGCTTACAACCCCTTACCGTTTTTTATGGCGAAAAAACTTAGGTGTTCAAATGTTGAAAATCGTGATTGATTATGAAAGATGATAAAGTTTTGAATGGATCAACGTTTAAATTTGATTAAAACAATGCCCAGTTTCGCCGTAATCAACGATCAAAATTTGAGTAATTTTCGACTCACCTCAAAATCAGTGCTTTCTATGACAAATTTGCCCATAATTTCTTCTACAACATGATGTTCTAGGCCATATTGATCAATTCTAATCAATTTCAGGCGAATTAAAAGTTTTCGTTTTTTATCAAATTTAGCAAGGCTAACCCCTTGCCGTTTTTTATGGCGAAAAAACTTAGGTGTTCAAATGTGAAACATCTTGATTGATTATGAAAGATGATAAAGTTTTGAATGGATCAACGTTTAAATTTGATTAAAACAATGCCCAGTTTCGCCGTAATCAACGATCAAAATTTGAGTAATTTTCGACTCACCTCATAATCAGTGCTTTCTATGACAAATTTGCCCATAATTTCTTCTACAACATGATGTTCTAGGCCATATTGATCAATTCTAATCAATTTCAGCCGAATTAAAAGTTTTCGTTTTTTTTTCAAATTTAGCAAGGCTAACCCCTTGCCGTTTTTTATGGCGAAAAAACTTAGGTGTTCAAATGTGAAAAATCGTGATTGATTATGAAAGATGATAAAGTTTTGAATGGATCAACGTTTAAATTTGATTAAAACAATGCCCAGTTTCGCCGTAATCAACGATCAAAATTTGAGTAATTTTCGACTCACCTCAAAATCAGTGCTTTCTATGACAAATTTGCCCATAATTTCTTCTACAACATGATGTTCTAGGCCATATTGATCAATTCTAATCAATTTCAGCCGAATTAAAAGTTTTCGTTTTTTATCAAATTTAGCAAGGCTAACCCCTTGCCGTTTTTTATGGCGAAAAAACTTAGGTGTTCAAATGTAAAAAATCTTGATTGATTATGAAAGATGATAAAGTTTTGAATGGATCAACGTTTAAATTTGATTAAAACAATGCCCAGTTTCGCCGTAATCAACGATCAAAATTTGAGTAATTTTCGACTCACCTCAAAATCAGTGCTTTCTATGACAAATTTGCCCATAATTTCTTCTACAACATGATGTTCTAGGCCATATTGATCAATTCTAATCAATTTCAGCCGAATTAAAAGTTTTCGTTTTTTATCAAATTTAGCAAGGCTAACCCCTTGCCGTTTTTTATGGCGAAAAAACTTAGGTGTTCAAATGTGAAAAATCTTGATTGATTATGAAAGATGATAAAGTTTTGAATGGATCAACGTTTAAATTTGATTAAAACAATGCCCAGTTTCGCCGTAATCAACGATCAAAATTTGAGTAATTTTCGACTAACCTCAAAATCAGTGCTTTCTATGACAAATTTGCCCATAATTTCTTCTACAACATGATGTTCTAGGCCATATTGATCAATTCTAATCAATTTCAGCCGAATTAAAAGTTTTCGTTTTTTATCAAATTTAGCAAGGCTAACCCCTTGCCGTTTTTTATGGCGAAAAAACTTAGGTGTTCAAATGTGAAAAATCTTGATTGATTATGAAAGATGATAAAGTTTTGAATGGATCAACGTTTAAATTTGATTAAAACAATGCCCAGTTTCGCCGTAATCAACGATCAAAATTTGAGTAATTTTCGACTCACCTCATAATCAGTGCTTTCTATGACAAATTTGCCCATAATTTCTTCTACAACATGATGTTCTAGGCCATATTGATCAATTCTAATCAATTTCAGCCGAATTAAAAGTTTTCGTTTTTTTTCAAATTTAGCAAGGCTAACCCCTTGCCGTTTTTTATGGCGAAAAAACTTAGGTGTTCAAATGTGAAAAATCGTGATTGATTATGAAAGATGATAAAGTTTTGAATGGATCAACGTTTAAATTTGATTAAAACAATGCCCAGTTTCGCCGTAATCAACGATCAAAATTTGAGTAATTTTCGACTCACCTCAAAATCAGTGCTTTCTATGACAAATTTGCCCATAATTTCTTCTACAACATGATGTTCTAGGCCATATTGATCAATTCTAATCAATTTCAGCCGAATTAAAAGTTTTCGTTTTTTATCAAATTTAGCAAGGCTAACCCCTTGCCGTTTTTTATGGCGAAAAAACTTAGGTGTTCAAATGTGAAAAATCTTGATTGATTATGAAAGATGATAAAGTTTTGAATGGATCAACGTTTAAATTTGATTAAAACAATGCCCAGTTTCGCCGTAATCAACGATCAAAATTTGAGTAATTTTCGACTCACCTCAAAATCAGTGCTTTCTATGACAAATTTGCCCATAATTTCTTCTACAACATGATGTTCTAGGCCATATTGATCAATTCTAATCAATTTCAGCCGAATCAAAAGTTTTCGTTTTTTATCAAATTTAGCAAGGCTAACCCCTTGCCGTTTTTTATGGCGAAAAAACTTAGGTGTTCAAATGTGAAAAATCTTGATTGATTATGAAAGATGATAAAGTTTTGAATGGATCAACGTTTAAATTTGATTAAAACAATGCCCAGTTTCGCCGTAATCAACGATCAAAATTTGAGTAATTTTCGACTCACCTCAAAATCAGTGCTTTCTATGACAAATTTGCCCATAATTTCTTCTACAACATGATGTTCTAGGCCATATTGATCAATTCTAATCAATTTCAGCCGAATTAAAAGTTTTCGTTTTTTATCAAATTTAGCAAGGCTAACCCCTTGCCGTTTTTTATGGCGAAAAAACTTAGGTGTTCAAATGTTGAAAATCGTGATTGATTATGAAAGATGATAAAGTTTTGAATGGATCAACGTTTAAATTTGATTAAAACAATGCCCAGTTTCGCCGTAATCAACGATCAAAATTTGAGTAATTTTCGACTCACCTCAAAATCAGTGCTTTCTATGACAAATTTGCCCATAATTTCTTCTACAACATGATGTTCTAGGCCATATTGATCAATTCTAATCAATTTCAGCCGAATTAAAAGTTTTCGTTTTTTATCAAATTTAGCAAGGCTAACCCCTTGCCGTTTTTTATGGCGAAAAAACTTAGGTGTTCAAATGTTGAAAATCGTGATTGATTATGAAAGATGATAAAGTTTTGAATGGATCAACGTTTAAATTTGATTAAAACAATGCCCAGTTTCGCCGTAATCAACGATCAAAATTTGAGTAATTTTCGACTCACCTCATAATCAGTGCTTTCTATGACAAATTTGCCCATAATTTCTTCTACAACATGATGTTCTAGGCCATATTGATCAATTCTAATCAATTTCAGCCGAATTAAAAGTTTTCGTTTTTTTTCAAATTTAGCAAGGCTAACCCCTTGCCGTTTTTTATGGCGAAAAAACTTAGGTGTTCAAATGTTGAAAATCGTGATTGATTATGAAAGATGATAAAGTTTTGAATGGATCAACGTTTAAATTTGATTAAAACAATGCCCAGTTTCGCCGTAATCAACGATCAAAATTTCAGTAATTTTCGACTCACCTCAAAATCAGTGCTTTCTATGACAAATTTGCCCATAATTTCTTCTACAACATGATGTTCTAGGCCATATTGATCAATTCTAATCAATTTCAGCCGAATTAAAAGTTTTCGTTTTTTATCAAATTTAGCAAGGCTAACCCCTTGCCGTTTTTTATGGCGAAAAAACTTAGGTGTTCAAATGTGAAAAATCTTGATTGATTATGAAAGATGATAAAGTTTTGAATGGATCAACGTTTAAATTTGATTAAAACAATGCCCAGTTTCGCCGTAATCAACGATCAAAATTTGAGTAATTTTCGACTCACCTCAAAATCAGTGCTTTCTATGACAAATTTGCCCATAATTTCTTCTACAACATGATGTTCTAGGCCATATTGATCAATTCTAATCAATTTCAGCCGAATTAAAAGTTTTCGTTTTTTATCAAATTTAGCAAGGCTAACCCCTTGCCGTTTTTTATGGCGAAAAAACTTAGGTGTTCAAATGTGAAAAATCTTGATTGATTATGAAAGATGATAAAGTTTTGAATGGATCAACGTTTAAATTTGATTAAAACAATGCCCAGTTTCGCCGTAATCAACGATCAAAATTTGAGTAATTTTCGACTCACCTCAAAATCAGTGCTTTCTATGACAAATTTGCCCATAATTTCTTCTACAACATGATGTTCTAGGCCATATTGATCAATTCTAATCAATTTCAGCCGAATTAAAAGTTTTCGTTTTTTATCAAATTTAGCAAGGCTAACCCCTTGCCGTTTTTTATGGCGAAAAAACTTAGGTGTTCAAATGTTGAAAATCGTGATTGATTATGAAAGATGATAAAGTTTTGAATGGATCAACGTTTAAATTTGATTAAAACAATGCCCAGTTTCGCCGTAATCAACGATCAAAATTTGAGTAATTTTCGACTCACCTCATAATCAGTGCTTTCTATGACAAATTTGCCCATAATTTCTTCTACAACATGATGTTCTAGGCCATATTGATCAATTCTAATCAATTTCAGCCGAATTAAAAGTTTTCGTTTTTTATCAAATTTAGCAAGGCTAACCCCTTGCCGTTTTTTATGGCGAAAAAACTTAGGTGTTCAAATGTTGAAAATCGTGATTGATTATGAAAGATGATAAAGTTTTGAATGGATCAACGTTTAAATTTGATTAAAACAATGCCCAGTTTCGCCGTAATCAACGATCAAAATTTGAGTAATTTTCGACTCACCTCAAAATCAGTGCTTTCTATGACAAATTTGCCCATAATTTCTTCTACAACATGATGTTCTAGGCCATATTGATCAATTCTAATCAATTTCAGCCGAATTAAAAGTTTTCGTTTTTTTTCAAATTTAGCAAGGCTAACAACCCCTTACCGTTTTTTATGGCGAAAAAACTTAGGTGTTCAAATGTTGAAAATCGTGATTGATTATGAAAGATGATAAAGTTTTGAATGTATCAACGTTTAAATTTGATTAAAACAATGCCCAGTTTCGCCGTAATCAACGATCAAAATTTGAGTAATTTTCGACTCACCTCATAATCAGTGCTTTCTATGACAAATTTGCCCATAATTTCTTCTACAACATGATGTTCTAGGCCATATTGATCAATTCTAATCAATTTCAGCCGAATTAAAAGTTTTCGTTTTTTTTCAAATTTAGCAAGGCTAACCCCTTGCCGTTTTTTATGGCGAAAAAACTTAGGTGTTCAAATGTTGAAAATCGTGATTGATTATGAAAGATGATAAAGTTTTGAATGGATCAACGTTTAAATTTGATTAAAACAATGCCCAGTTTCGCCGTAATCAACGATCAAAATTTGAGTAATTTTCGACTCACCTCAAAATCAGTGCTTTCTATGACAAATTTGCCCATAATTTCTTCTACAACATGATGTTCTAGGCCATATTGATCAATTCTAATCAATTTCAGGCGAATTAAAAGTTTTCGTTTTTTTTTCAAATTTAGCAAGGCTATAACAACCCCTTGCCGTTTTTTATGGCGAAAAAACTTAGGTGTTCAAATGTGAAAAATCTTGATTGATTATGAAAGATGATAAAGTTTTGAATGGATCAACGTTTAAATTTGATTAAAACAATGCCCAGTTTCGCCGTAATCAACGATCAAAACTTGAGTAATTTTCGACTCACCTCATAATCAGTGCTTTCTATGACAAATTTGCCCATAATTTCTTCTACAACATGATGTTCTAGGCCATATTGATCAATTCTAATCAATTTCAGCCGAATTAAAAGTTTTCGTTTTTTTTCAAATTTAGCAAGGCTAACCCCTTGCCGTTTTTTATGGCGAAAAAACTTAGGTGTTCAAATGTTGAAAATCGTGATTGATTATGAAAGATGATAAAGTTTTGAATGGATCAACGTTTAAATTTGATTAAAACAATGCCCAGTTTCGCCGTAATCAACGATCAAAATTTGAGTAATTTTCGACTCACCTCAAAATCAGTGCTTTCTATGACAAATTTGCCCATAATTTCTTCTACAACATGATGTTCTAGGCCATATTGATCAATTCTAATCAATTTCAGCCGAATTAAAAGTTTTCGTTTTTTTTCAAATTTAGCAAGGCTAACAACCCCTTGCCGTTTTTTATGGCGAAAAAACTTAGGTGTTCAAATGTTGAAAATCGTGATTGATTATGAAAGATGATAAAGTTTTGAATGGATCAACGTTTAAATTTGATTAAAACAATGCCCAGTTTCGCCGTAATCAACGATCAAAATTTGAGTAATTTTCGACTCACCTCAAAATCAGTGCTTTCTATGACAAATTTGCCCATAATTTCTTCTACAACATGATGTTCTAGGCCATATTGATCAATTCTAATCAATTTCAGGCGAATTAAAAGTTTTCGTTTTTTTTTCAAATTTAGCAAGGCTAACAACCCCTTGCCGTTTTTTATGGCGAAAAAACTTAGGTGTTCAAATGTGAAAAATCTTGATTGATTATGAAAGATGATAAAGTTTTGAATGGATCAACGTTTAAATTTGATTAAAACAATGCCCAGTTTCGCCGTAATCAACGATCAAAATTTGAGTAATTTTCGACTCACCTCAAAATCAGTGCTTTCTATGACAAATTTGCCCATAATTTCTTCTACAACATGATGTTCTAGGCCATATTGATCAATTCTAATCAATTTCAGCCGAATTAAAAGTTTTCGTTTTTTTTCAAATTTAGCAAGGCTAACAACCCCTTACCGTTTTTTATGGCGAAAAAACTTAGGTGTTCAAATGTTGAAAATCGTGATTGATTATGAAAGATGATAAAGTTTTGAATGTATCAACGTTTAAATTTGATTAAAACAATGCCCAGTTTCGCCGTAATCAACGATCAAAATTTGAGTAATTTTCGACTCACCTCAAAATCAGTGCTTTCTATGACAAATTTGCCCATAATTTCTTCTACAACATGATGTTCTAGGCCATATTGATCAATTCTAACCAATTTCAGCCGAATTAAAAGTTTTCGTTTTTTTTCAAATTTAGCAAGGCTAACCCCTTGCCAACTTAGGTGTTCAAATGTTGAAAATCGTGATTGATTATGAAAGATGATAAAGTTTTGAATGGATCAACGTTTAAATTTGATTAAAACAATGCCCAGTTTCGCCGTAATCAACGATCAAAATTTGAGTAATTTTCGACTCACCTCAAAATCAGTGCTTTCTATGACAAATTTGCCCATAATTTCTTCTACAACATGATGTTCTAGGCCATATTGATCAATTCTAATCAATTTCAGCCGAATTAAAAGTTTTCGTTTTTTTTCAAATTTAGCAAGGCTAACAACCCCTTACCGTTTTTTATGGCGAAAAAACTTAGGTGTTCAAATGTTGAAAATCGTGATTGATTATGAAAGATGATAAAGTTTTGAATGTATCAACGTTTAAATTTGATTAAAACAATGCCCAGTTTCGCCGTAATCAACGATCAAAATTTGAGTAATTTTCGACTCACCTCAAAATCAGTGCTTTCTATGACAAATTTGCCCATAATTTCTTCTACAACATGATGTTCTAGGCCATATTGATCAATTCTAACCAATTTCAGCCGAATTAAAAGTTTTCGTTTTTTTTCAAATTTAGCAAGGCTAACCCCTTGCCAACTTAGGTGTTCAAATGTTGAAAATCGTGATTGATTATGAAAGATGATAAAGTTTTGAATGGATCAACGTTTAAATTTGATTAAAACAATGCCCAGTTTCGCCGTAATCAACCATCAAAATTTGAGTAATTTTCGACTCACCTTAAAATCAGTGCTTTCTATGACAAATTTGCCCATAATTTCTTCTACAACATGATGTTCTAGGCCATATTGATCAATTCTAATCAATTTCAGCCGAATTAAAAGTTTTCGTTTTTTATCAAATTTAGCAAGGCTAACCCCTTGCCGTTTTTTATGGCGAAAAAACTTAGGTGTTCAAATGTTGAAAATCGTGATTGATTATGAAAGATGATAAAGTTTTGAATGGATCAACGTTTAAATTTGATTAAAACAATGCCCAGTTTCGCCGTAATCAACGATCAAAATTTGAGTAATTTTCGACTCACCTCAAAATCAGTGCTTTCTATGACAAATTTGCCCATAATTTCTTCTACAACATGATGTTCTAGGCCATATTGATCAATTCTAATCAATTTCAGCCGAATTAAAAGTTTTCGTTTTTTTTCAAATTTAGCAAGGCTAACCCCTTGCCGTTTTTTATGGCGAAAAAACTTAGGTGTTCAAATGTTGAAAATCGTGATTGATTATGAAAGATGATAAAGTTTTGAATGGATCAACGTTTAAATTTGATTAAAACAATGCCCAGTTTCGCCGTAATCAACGATCAAAATTTGAGTAATTTTCGACTCACCTCAAAATCAGTGCTTTCTATGACAAATTTGCCCATAATTTCTTCTACAACATGATGTTCTAGGCCATATTGATCAATTATAATCAATTTCAGGCGAATTAAAAGTTTTCGTTTTCTATCAAATTTAGCAACCCCTTGCCGTTTTTTATGGCGAAAAAACTTAGGTGTTCAAATGTGAAAAATCTTGATTGATTATGAAAGATGATAAAGTTTTGAATGGATCAACGTTTAAATTTGATTAAAACAATGCCCAGTTTCGCCGTAATCAACGATCAAAATTTGAGTAATTTTCGACTCACCTCAAAATCAGTGCTTTCTATGACAAATTTGCCCATAATTTCTTCTACAACATGATGTTCTAGGCCATATTGATCAATTCTAATCAATTTCAGCCGAATTAAAAGTTTACGTTTTTTATCAAATTTAGCAAGGCTATAACCCCTTGCCGTTTTTTATGGCGAAAAAACTTAGGTGTTCAAATGTTGAAAATCGTGATTGATTATGAAAGATGATAAAGTTTTGAATGGATCAACGTTTAAATTTGATTAAAACAATGCCCAGTTTCGCCGTAATCAACGATCAAAATTTGAGTAATTTTCGACTCACCTCAAAATCAGTGCTTTCTATGACAAATTTGCCCATAATTTCTTCTACAACATGATGTTCTAGGCCATATTGATCAATTCTAATCAATTTCAGCCGAATTAAAAGTTTTCGTTTTTTTTCAAATTTAGCAAGGCTAACAACCCCTTGCCGTTTTTTATGGCGAAAAAACTTAGGTGTTCAAATGTTGAAAATCGTGATTGATTATGAAAGATGATAAAGTTTTGAATGGATCAACGTTTAAATTTGATTAAAACAATGCCCAGTTTCGCCGTAATCAACGATCAAAATTTGAGTAATTTTCGACTCACCTCAAAATCAGTGCTTTCTATGACAAATTTGCCCATAATTTCTTCTACAACATGATGTTCTAGGCCATATTGATCAATTCTAATCAATTTCAGCCGAATTAAAAGTTTTCGTTTTTTTTCAAATTTAGCAAGGCTAACCCCTTGCCGTTTTTTATGGCGAAAAAACTTAGGTGTTCAAATGTTGAAAATCGTGATTGATTATGAAAGATGATAAAGTTTTGAATGGATCAACGTTTAAATTTGATTAAAACAATGCCCAGTTTCGCCGTAATCAACGATCAAAATTTGAGTAATTTTCGACTCACCTCAAAATCAGTGCTTTCTATGACAAATTTGCCCATAATTTCTTCTACAACATGATGTTCTAGGCCATATTGATCAATTCTAATCAATTTCAGCCGAATTAAAAGTTTTCGTTTTTTTTCAAATTTAGCAAGGCTAACAACCCCTTGCCGTTTTTTATGGCGAAAAAACTTAGGTGTTCAAATGTTGAAAATCGTGATTGATTATGAAAGATGATAAAGTTTTGAATGGATCAACGTTTAAATTTGATTAAAACAATGCCCAGTTTCGCCGTAATCAACGATCAAAATTTGAGTAATTTTCGACTCACCTCAAAATCAGTGCTTTCTATGACAAATTTGCCCATAATTTCTTCTACAACATGATGTTCTAGGCCATATTGATCAATTCTAATCAATTTCAGCCGAATTAAAAGTTTTCGTTTTTTTTCAAATTTAGCAAGGCTAACCCCTTGCCGTTTTTTATGGCGAAAAAACTTAGGTGTTCAAATGTGAAAAATCTTGATTGATTATGAAAGATGATAAAGTTTTGAATGGATCAACGTTTAAATTTGATTAAAACAATGCCCAGTTTCGCCGTAATCAACGATCAAAATTTGAGTAATTTTCGACTCACCTCAAAATCAGTGCTTTCTATGACAAATTTGCCCATAATTTCTTCTACAACATGATGTTCTAGGCCATATTGATCAATTCTAATCAATTTCAGCCGAATTAAAAGTTTTCGTTTTTTTTCAAATTTAGCAAGGCTAACCCCTTGCCGTTTTTTATGGCGAAAAAACTTAGGTGTTCAAATGTTGAAAATCGTGATTGATTATGAAAGATGATAAAGTTTTGAATGGATCAACGTTTAAA
Source organism: Nephrotoma appendiculata (assembly GCA_947310385.1). Taxonomy (NCBI): domain Eukaryota; kingdom Metazoa; phylum Arthropoda; class Insecta; order Diptera; family Tipulidae; genus Nephrotoma; species Nephrotoma appendiculata. The sequence goes on from OX371223.1 coordinate 99,877,492, forward strand.
TTTGATTAAAACAATGCCCAGTTTCGCCGTAATCAACGATCAAAATTTGAGTAATTTTCGACTCACCTCAAAATCAGTGCTTTCTATGACAAATTTGCCCATAATTTCTTCTACAACATGATGTTCTAGGCCATATTGATCAATTCTAATCAATTTCAGCCGAATTAAAAGTTTTCGTTTTTTTTCAAATTTAGCAAGGCTAACCCCTTGCCGTTTTTTATGGCGAAAAAACTTAGGTGTTCAAATGTTGAAAATCGTGATTGATTATGAAAGATGATAAAGTTTTGAATGGATCAACGTTTAAATTTGATTAAAACAATGCCCAGTTTCGCCGTAATCAACGATCAAAATTTGAGTAATTTTCGACTCACCTCAAAATCAGTGCTTTCTATGACAAATTTGCCCATAATTTCTTCTACAACATGATGTTCTAGGCCATATTGATCAATTCTAATCAATTTCAGCCGAATTAAAAGTTTTCGTTTTTTTTCAAATTTAGCAAGGCTAACAACCCCTTGCCGTTTTTTATGGCGAAAAAACTTAGGTGTTCAAATGTTGAAAATCGTGATTGATTATGAAAGATGATAAAGTTTTGAATGGATCAACGTTTAAATTTGATTAAAACAATGCCCAGTTTCGCCGTAATCAACGATCAAAATTTGAGTAATTTTCGACTCACCTCAAAATCAGTGCTTTCTATGACAAATTTGTACATAATTTCTTCTACAACATGATGTTCTAGGCCATATTGATCAATTCTAATCAATTTCAGCCGAATTAAAAGTTTTCGTTTTTTATCAAATTTAGCAAGGCTAACCCCTTGCCGTTTTTTATGGCGAAAAAACTTAGGTGTTCAAATGTGAAAAATCTTGATTGATTATGAAAGATGATAAAGTTTTGAATGGATCAACGTTTAAATTTGATTAAAACAATGCCCAGTTTCGCCGTAATCAACGATCAAAATTTGAGTAATTTTCGACTCACCTCAAAATCAGTGCTTTCTATGACAAATTTGCCCATAATTTCTTCTACAACATGATGTTCTAGGCCATATTGATCAATTCTAATCAATTTCAGCCGAATTAAAAGTTTTCGTTTTTTATCAAATTTAGCAAGGCTAACCCCTTGCCGTTTTTTATGGCGAAAAAACTTAGGTGTTCAAATGTGAAAAATCTTGATTGATTATGAAAGATGATAAAGTTTTGAATGGATCAACGTTTAAATTTGATTAAAACAATGCCCAGTTTCGCCGTAATCAACGATCAAAATTTGAGTAATTTTCGACTCACCTCAAAATCAGTGCTTTCTATGACAAATTTGCCCATAATTTCTTCTACAACATGATGTTCTAGGCCATATTGATCAATTCTAATCAATTTCAGCCGAATTAAAAGTTTTCGTTTTTTTTCAAATTTAGCAAGGCTAACAACCCCTTGCCGTTTTTTATGGCGAAAAAACTTAGGTGTTCAAATGTTGAAAATCGTGATTGATTATGAAAGATGATAAAGTTTTGAATGGATCAACGTTTAAATTTGATTAAAACAATGCCCAGTTTCGCCGTAATCAACGATCAAAATTTGAGTAATTTTCGACTCACCTCAAAATCAGTGCTTTCTATGACAAATTTGCCCATAATTTCTTCTACAACATGATGTTCTAGGCCATATTGATCAATTCTAATCAATTTCAGCCGAATTAAAAGTTTTCGTTTTTTATCAAATTTAGCAAGGCGTTCCCTTGCCGTTTTTTATGGCGAAAAAACTTAGGTGTTCAAATGTTGAAAATCGTGATTGATTATGAAAGATGATAAAGTTTTGAATGGATCAACGTTTAAATTTGATTAAAACAATGCCCAGTTTCGCCGTAATCAACGATCAAAATTTGAGTAATTTTCGACTCACCTCAAAATCAGTGCTTTCTATGACAAATTTGCCCATAATTTCTTCTACAACATGATGTTCTAGGCCATATTGATCAATTCTAATCAATTTCAGGCGAATTAAAAGTTTTCGTTTTTTATCAAATTTAGCAAGGCTAACCCCTTGCCGTTTTTTATGGCGAAAAAACTTAGGTGTTCAAATGTTGAAAATCGTGATTGATTATGAAAGATGATAAAGTTTTGAATGGATCAACGTTTAAATTTGATTAAAACAATGCCCAGTTTCGCCGTAATCAACGATCAAAATTTGAGTAATTTTCGACTCACCTCAAAATCAGTGCTTTCTATGACAAATTTGCCCATAATTTCTTCTACAACATGATGTTCTAGGCCATATTGATCAATTCTAATCAATTTCAGCCGAATTAAAAGTTTTCGTTTTTTTTCAAATTTAGCAAGGCTAACCCCTTGCCGTTTTTTATGGCGAAAAAACTTAGGTGTTCAAATGTTGAAAATCGTGATTGATTATGAAAGATGATAAAGTTTTGAATGGATCAACGTTTAAATTTGATTAAAACAATGCCCAGTTTCGCCGTAATCAACGATCAAAATTTGAGTAATTTTCGACTCACCTCAAAATCAGTGCTTTCTATGACAAATTTGCCCATAATTTCTTCTACAACATGATGTTCTAGGCCATATTGATCAATTCTAATCAATTTCAGCCGAATTAAAAGTTTTCGTTTTTTTTCAAATTTAGCAAGGCTAACCCCTTGCCGTTTTTTATGGCGAAAAAACTTAGGTGTTCAAATGTGAAAAATCTTGATTGATTATGAAAGATGATAAAGTTTTGAATGGATCAACGTTTAAATTTGATTAAAACAATGCCCAGTTTCGCCGTAATCAACGATCAAAATTTGAGTAATTTTCGACTCACCTCAAAATCAGTGCTTTCTATGACAAATTTGCCCATAATTTCTTCTACAACATGATGTTCTAGGCCATATTGATCAATTCTAATCAATTTCAGCCGAATTAAAAGTTTTCGTTTTTTTCAAATTTAGCAAGGCTAACCCCTTGCCGTTTTTTATGGCGAAAAAACTTAGGTGTTCAAATGTTGAAAATCGTGATTGATTATGAAAGATGATAAAGTTTTGAATGGATCAACGTTTAAATTTGATTAAAACAATGCCCAGTTTCGCCGTAATCAACGATCAAAATTTGAGTAATTTTCGACTCACCTCAAAATCAGTGCTTTCTATGACAAATTTGCCCATAATTTCTTCTACAACATGATGTTCTAGGCCATATTGATCAATTCTAATCAATTTCAGCCGAATTAAAAGTTTTCGTTTTTTTTTCAAATTTAGCAAGGCTAACCCCTTGCCGTTTTTTATGGCGAAAAAACTTAGGTGTTCAAATGTTGAAAATCGTGATTGATTATGAAAGATGATAAAGTTTTGAATGGATCAACGTTTAAATTTGATTAAAACAATGCCCAGTTTCGCCGTAATCAACGATCAAAATTTGAGTAATTTTCGACTCACCTCAAAATCAGTGCTTTCTATGACAAATTTGTACATAATTTCTTCTACAACATGATGTTCTAGGCCATATTGATCAATTCTAATCAATTTCAGCCGAATTAAAAGTTTTCGTTTTTTTTCAAATTTAGCAAGGCTAACCCCTTGCCGTTTTTTATGGCGAAAAAACTTAGGTGTTCAAATGTTGAAAATCGTGATTGATTATGAAAGATGATAAAGTTTTGAATGGATCAACGTTTAAATTTGATTAAAACAATGCCCAGTTTCGCCGTAATCAACGATCAAAATTTGAGTAATTTTCGACTCACCTCAAAATCAGTGCTTTCTATGACAAATTTGTACATAATTTCTTCTACAACATGATGTTCTAGGCCATATTGATCAATTCTAATCAATTTCAGCCGAATTAAAAGTTTTCGTTTTTTTTCAAATTTAGCAAGGCTAACCCCTTGCCGTTTTTTATGGCGAAAAAACTTAGGTGTTCAAATGTTGAAAATCGTGATTGATTATGAAAGATGATAAAGTTTTGAATGGATCAACGTTTAAATTTGATTAAAACAATGCCCAGTTTCGCCGTAATCAACGATCAAAATTTGAGTAATTTTCGACTCACCTCAAAATCAGTGCTTTCTATGACAAATTTGCCCATAATTTTTTCTACAACATGATGTTCTAGGCCATATTGATCAATTCTAATCAATTTTAGGCGAATTAAAAGTTTTCGTTTTTTTTCAAATTTAGCAAGGCTAACCCCTTGCCGTTTTTTATGGCGAAAAAACTTAGGTATTCAAATGTTGAAAATCGTGATTGATTATGAAAGATGATAAAGTTTTGAATGGATCAACGTTTAAATTTGATTAAAACAATGCCCAGTTTCGCCGTAATCAACGATCAAAATTTGAGTAATTTTCGACTCACCTCAAAATCAGTGCTTTCTATGACAAATTTGCCCATAATTTCTTCTACAACATGATGTTCTAGGCCATATTGATCAATTCTAATCAATTTCAGCCGAATTAAAAGTTTTCGTTTTTTTTCAAATTTAGCAAGGCTAACCCCTTGCCGTTTTTTATGGCGAAAAAACTTAGGTGTTCAAATGTTGAAAATCGTGATTGATTATGAAAGATGATAAAGTTTTGAATGGATCAACGTTTAAATTTGATTAAAACAATGCCCAGTTTCGCCGTAATCAACGATCAAAATTTGAGTAATTTTCGACTCACCTCAAAATCAGTGCTTTCTATGACAAATTTGCCCATAATTTCTTCTACAACATGATGTTCTAGGCCATATTGATCAATTCTAATCAATTTCAGCCGAATTAAAAGTTTTCGTTTTTTTTCAAATTTAGCAAGGCTAACCCCTTGCCGTTTTTTATGGCGAAAAAACTTAGGTGTTCAAATGTTGAAAATCGTGATTGATTATGAAAGATGATAAAGTTTTGAATGGATCAACGTTTAAATTTGATTAAAACAATGCCCAGTTTCGCCGTAATCAACGATCAACATTTGAGTAATTTTCGACTCACCTCAAAATCAGTGCTTTCTATGACAAATTTGCCCATAATTTCTTCTACAACATGATGTTCTAGGCCATATTGATCAATTCTAATCAATTTCAGCCGAATTAAAAGTTTTCGTTTTTTTTCAAATTTAGCAAGGCTAACCCCTTGCCGTTTTTTATGGCGAAAAAACTTAGGTGTTCAAATGTTGAAAATCGTGATTGATTATGAAAGATGATAAAGTTTTGAATGGATCAACGTTTAAATTTGATTAAAACAATGCCCAGTTTCGCCGTAATCAACGATCAAAATTTGAGTAATTTTCGACTCACCTCAAAATCAGTGCTTTCTATGGCAAATTTGCCCATAATTTCTTCTACAACATGATGTTCTAGGCCATATTGATCAATTCTAATCAATTTCAGCCGAATTAAAAGTTTTCGTTTTTTTTCAAATTTAGCAAGGCTAACCCCTTGCCGTTTTTTATGGCGAAAAAACTTAGGTGTTCAAATGTTGAAAATCGTGATTGATTATGAAAGATGATAAAGTTTTGAATGGATCAACGTTTAAATTTGATTAAAACAATGCCCAGTTTCGCCGTAATCAACGATCAAAATTTGAGTAATTTTCGACTCACCTCAAAATCAGTGCTTTCTATGACAAATTTGTACATAATTTCTTCTACAACATGATGTTCTAGGCCATATTGATCAATTCTAATCAATTTCAGCCGAATTAAAAGTTTTCGTTTTTTTTCAAATTTAGCAAGGCTAACCCCTTGCCGTTTTTTATGGCGAAAAAACTTAGGTGTTCAAATGTTGAAAATCGTGATTGATTATGAAAGATGATAAAGTTTTGAATGGATCAACGTTTAAATTTGATTAAAACAATGCCCAGTTTCGCCGTAATCAACGATCAAAATTTGAGTAATTTTCGACTCACCTCAAAATCAGTGCTTTCTATGACAAATTTGCCCATAATTTCTTCTACAACATGATGTTCTAGGCCATATTGATCAATTCTAATCAATTTCAGCCGAATTAAAAGTTTTCGTTTTTTTTCAAATTTAGCAAGGCTAACCCCTTGCCGTTTTTTATGGCGAAAAAACTTAGGTGTTCAAATGTTGAAAATCGTGATTGATTATGAAAGATGATAAAGTTTTGAATGGATCAACGTTTAAATTTGATTAAAACAATGCCCAGTTTCGCCGTAATCAACGATCAAAATTTGAGTAATTTTCGACTCACCTCAAAATCAGTGCTTTCTATGACAAATTTGTACATAATTTCTTCTACAACATGATGTTCTAGGCCATATTGATCAATTCTAATCAATTTCAGCCGAATTAAAAGTTTTCGTTTTTTTTCAAATTTAGCAAGGCTAACCCCTTGCCGTTTTTTATGGCGAAAAAACTTAGGTGTTCAAATGTTGAAAATCGTGATTGATTATGAAAGATGATAAAGTTTTGAATGGATCAACGTTTAAATTTGATTAAAACAATGCCCAGTTTCGCCGTAATCAACGATCAAAATTTGAGTAATTTTCGACTCACCTCAAAATCAGTGCTTTCTATGACAAATTTGTACATAATTTCTTCTACAACATGATGTTCTAGGCCATATTGATCAATTCTAATCAATTTCAGCCGAATTAAAAGTTTTCGTTTTTTTTCAAATTTAGCAAGGCTAACCCCTTGCCGTTTTTTATGGCGAAAAAACTTAGGTGTTCAAATGTTGAAAATCGTGATTGATTATGAAAGATGATAAAGTTTTGAATGGATCAACGTTTAAATTTGATTAAAACAATGCCCAGTTTCGCCGTAATCAACGATCAAAATTTGAGTAATTTTCGACTCACCTCAAAATCAGTGCTTTCTATGACAAATTTGCCCATAATTTCTTCTACAACATGATGTTCTAGGCCATATTGATCAATTCTAATCAATTTCAGCCGAATTAAAAGTTTTCGTTTTTTTTCAAATTTAGCAAGGCTAACCCCTTGCCGTTTTTTATGGCGAAAAAACTTAGGTGTTCAAATGTTGAAAATCGTGATTGATTATGAAAGATGATAAAGTTTTGAATGGATCAACGTTTAAATTTGATTAAAACAATGCCCAGTTTCGCCGTAATCAACGATCAAAATTTGAGTAATTTTCGACTCACCTCAAAATCAGTGCTTTCTATGGCAAATTTGCCCATAATTTCTTCTACAACATGATGTTCTAGGCCATATTGATCAATTCTAATCAATTTCAGCCGAATTAAAAGTTTTCGTTTTTTTTCAAATTTAGCAAGGCTAACCCCTTGCCGTTTTTTATGGCGAAAAAACTTAGGTGTTCAAATGTTGAAAATCGTGATTGATTATGAAAGATGATAAAGTTTTGAATGGATCAACGTTTAAATTTGATTAAAACAATGCCCAGTTTCGCCGTAATCAACGATCAAATTTGAGTAATTTTCGACTCACCTCAAAATCAGTGCTTTCTATGACAAATTTGCCCATAATTTCTTCTACAACATGATGTTCTAGGCCATATTGATCAATTCTAATCAATTTCAGCCGAATTAAAAGTTTTCGTTTTTTTTCAAATTTAGCAAGGCTAACCCCTTGCCGTTTTTTATGGCGAAAAAACTTAGGTGTTCAAATGTTGAAAATCGTGATTGATTATGAAAGATGATAAAGTTTTGAATGGATCAACGTTTAAATTTGATTAAAACAATGCCCAGTTTCGCCGTAATCAACGATCAAAATTTGAGTAATTTTCGACTCACCTCAAAATCAGTGCTTTCTATGACAAATTTGCCCATAATTTCTTCTACAACATGATGTTCTAGGCCATATTGATCAATTCTAATCAATTTCAGCCGAATTAAAAGTTTTCGTTTTTTATCAAATTTAGCAAGGCTAACCCCTTGCCGTTTTTTATGGCGAAAAAACTTAGGTGTTCAAATGTTGAAAATCGTGATTGATTATGAAAGATGATAAAGTTTTGAATGGATCAACGTTTAAATTTGATTAAAACAATGCCCAGTTTCGCCGTAATCAACGATCAAAATTTGAGTAATTTTCGACTCACCTCAAAATCAGTGCTTTCTATGACAAATTTGCCCATAATTTCTTCTACAACATGATGTTCTAGGCCATATTGATCAATTCTAATCAATTTCAGCCGAATTAAAAGTTTTCGTTTTTTTTTCAAATTTAGCAAGGCTAACCCCTTGCCGTTTTTTATGGCGAAAAAACTTAGGTGTTCAAATGTTGAAAATCGTGATTGATTATGAAAGATGATAAAGTTTTGAATGGATCAACGTTTAAATTTGATTAAAACAATGCCCAGTTTCGCCGTAATCAACGATCAAAATTTGAGTAATTTTCGACTCACCTCAAAATCAGTGCTTTCTATGACAAATTTGCCCATAATTTCTTCTACAACATGATGTTCTAGGCCATATTGATCAATTCTAATCAATTTCAGCCGAATTAAAAGTTTTCGTTTTTTTTCAAATTTAGCAAGGCTAACCCCTTGCCGTTTTTTATGGCGAAAAAACTTAGGTGTTCAAATGTTGAAAATCGTGATTGATTATGAAAGATGATAAAGTTTTGAATGGATCAACGTTTAAATTTGATTAAAACAATGCCCAGTTTCGCCGTAATCAACGATCAAAATTTGAGTAATTTTCGACTCACCTCAAAATCAGTGCTTTCTATGACAAATTTGTACATAATTTCTTCTACAACATGATGTTCTAGGCCATATTGATCAATTCTAATCAATTTCAGCCGAATTAAAAGTTTTCGTTTTTTTTCAAATTTAGCAAGGCTAACCCCTTGCCGTTTTTTATGGCGAAAAAACTTAGGTGTTCAAATGTGAAAAATCTTGATTGATTATGAAAGATGATAAAGTTTTGAATGGATCAACGTTTAAATTTGATTAAAACAATGCCCAGTTTCGCCGTAATCAACGATCAAAATTTGAGTAATTTTTGACTCACCTCAAAATCAGTGCTTTCTATGACAAATTTGCCCATAATTTCTTCTACAACATGATGTTCTAGGCCATATTGATCAATTCTAATCAATTTCAGCCGAATTAAAAGTTTTCGTTTTTTTCAAATTTAGCAAGGCCTAGCCCCTTGCCGTTTTTTATGGCGAAAATCTTAGGTGTTCAAATGTTGAAAATCGTGATTGATTATGAAATATGATAAAGTTTTGAATGGATCAACGTTTAAATTTGATTAAAACAATGCCCAGTTTCGCCGTAATCAACGATCAAAATTTGAGTAATTTTCGACTCACCTCAAAATCAGTGCTTTCTATGACAAATTTGCCCATAATTTCTTCTACAACATGATGTTCTAGGCCATATTGATCAATTCTAATCAATTTCAGCCGAATTAAAAGTTTTCGTTTTTTTCAAATTTAGCAAGGCTAACCCCTTGCCGTTTTTTATGGCGAAAAAACTTAGGTGTTCAAATGTTGAAAATCGTGATTGATTATGAAAGATGATAAAGTTTTGAATGGATCAACGTTTAAATTTGATTAAAACAATGCCCAGTTTCGCCGTAATCAACGATCAAAATTTGAGTAATTTTCGACTCACCTCAAAATCAGTGCTTTCTATGACAAATTTGCCCATAATTTCTTCTACAACATGATGTTCTAGGCCATATTGATCAATTCTAATCAATTTCAGCCGAATTAAAAGTTTTCGTTTTTTATCAAATTTAGCAAGGCTAACCCCTTGCCGTTTTTTATGGCGAAAAAACTTAGGTGTTCAAATGTTGAAAATCGTGATTGATTATGAAAGATGATAAAGTCTTGAATGGATCAACGTTTAAATTTGATTAAAACAATGCCCAGTTTCGCCGTAATCAACGATCAAAATTTGAGTAATTTTCGACTCACCTCAAAATCAGTGCTTTCTATGACAAATTTGCCCATAATTTCTTCTACAACATGATGTTCTAGGCCATATTGATCCATTCTAATCAATTTCAGCCGAATTAAAAGTTTTCGTTTTTTTTCAAATTTAGCAAGGCTAACCCCCTTGCCTTTTTTTATGGCGAAAAAACTTAGGTGTTCAAATGTTGAAAATCGTGATTGATTATGAAAGATGATAAAGTTTTGAATGGATCAACGTTTAAATTTGATTAAAACAATGCCCAGTTTCGCCGTAATCAACGATCAAAATTTGAGTAATTTTCGACTCACCTCAAAATCAGTGCTTTCTATGACAAATTTGCCCATAATTTCTTCTACAACATGATGTTCTAGGCCATATTGATCAATTCTAATCAATTTCAGCCGAATTAAAAGTTTTCGTTTTTTTTTCAAATTTAGCAAGGCTAACCCCTTGCCGTTTTTTATGGCGAAAAAACTTAGGTGTTCAAATGTTGAAAATCGTGATTGATTATGAAAGATGATAAAGTTTTGAATGGATCAACGTTTAAATTTGATTAAAACAATGCCCAGTTTCGCCGTAATCAACGATCAAAATTTGAGTAATTTTCGACTCACCTCAAAATCAGTGCTTTCTATGACAAATTTGCCCATAATTTCTTCTACAACATGATGTTCTAGGCCATATTGATCAATTCTAATCAATTTCAGCCGAATTAAAAGTTTTCGTTTTTTTTCAAATTTAGCAAGGCTAACCCCTTGCCGTTTTTTATGGCGAAAAAACTTAGGTGTTCAAATGTGAAAAATCTTGATTGATTATGAAAGATGATAAAGTTTTGAATGGATCAACGTTTAAATTTGATTAAAACAATGCCCAGTTTCGCCGTAATCAACGATCAAAACTTGAGTAATTTTCAACTCACCTCAAAATCAGTGCTTTCTATGACAAATTTGCCCATAATTTCTTCTACAACATGATGTTCTAGGCCATATTGATCAATTCTAATCAATTTCAGCCGAATTAAAAGTTTTCGTTTTTTTTCAAATTTAGCAAGGCTAACCCCTTGCCGTTTTTTATGGCGAAAAAACTTAGGTGTTCAAATGTTGAAAATCGTGATTGATTATGAAAGATGATAAAGTTTTGAATGGATCAACGTTTAAATTTGATTAAAACAATGCCCAGTTTCGCCGTAATCAACGATCAAAATTTGAGTAATTTTCGACTCACCTCAAAATCAGTGCTTTCTATGACAAATTTGCCCATAATTTCTTCTACAACATGATGTTCTAGGCCATATTGATCAATTCTAATCAATTTCAGCCGAATTAAAAGTTTTCGTTTTTTTTCAAATTTAGCAAGGCTAACCCCTTGCCGTTTTTTATGGCGAAAAAACTTAGGTGTTCAAATGTTGAAAATCGTGATTGATTATGAAAGATGATAAAGTTTTGAATGGATCAACGTTTAAATTTGATTAAAACAATGCCCAGTTTCGCCGTAATCAACGATCAAAATTTGAGTAATTTTCGACTCACCTCAAAATCAGTGCTTTCTATGGCAAATTTGCCCATAATTTCTTCTACAACATGATGTTCTAGGCCATATTGATCAATTCTAATCAATTTCAGCCGAATTAAAAGTTTTCGTTTTTTTTCAAATTTAGCAAGGCTAACCCCTTGCCGTTTTTTATGGCGAAAAAACTTAGGTGTTCAAATGTTGAAAATCGTGATTGATTATGAAAGATGATAAAGTTTTGAATGGATCAACGTTTAAATTTGATTAAAACAATGCCCAGTTTCGCCGTAATCAACGATCAAAATTTGAGTAATTTTCGACTCACCTCAAAATCAGTGCTTTCTATGACAAATTTGCCCATAATTTCTTCTACAACATGATGTTCTAGGCCATATTGATCAATTCTAATCAATTTCAGCCGAATTAAAAGTTTTCGTTTTTTTTCAAATTTAGCAAGGCTAACCCCTTGCCGTTTTTTATGGCGAAAAAACTTAGGTGTTCAAATGTTGAAAATCGTGATTGATTATGAAAGATGATAAAGTTTTGAATGGATCAACGTTTAAATTTGATTAAAACAATGCCCAGTTTCGCCGTAATCAACGATCAAAATTTGAGTAATTTTCGACTCACCTCAAAATCAGTGCTTTCTATGACAAATTTGTACATAATTTCTTCTACAACATGATGTTCTAGGCCATATTGATCAATTCTAATCAATTTCAGCCGAATTAAAAGTTTTCGTTTTTTTTCAAATTTAGCAAGGCTAACCCCTTGCCGTTTTTTATGGCGAAAAAACTTAGTTGTTCAAATGTGAAAAATCTTGATTGATTATGAAAGATGATAAAGTTTTGAATGGATCAACGTTTAAATTTGATTAAAACAATGCCCAGTTTCGCCGTAATCAACGATCAAAATTTGAGTAATTTTCGACTCACCTCAAAATCAGTGCTTTCTATGACAAATTTCCCCATAATTTCTTCTACAACATGATGTTCTAGGCCATATTGATCAATTCTAATCAATTTCAGCCGAATTAAAAGTTTTCGTTTTTTTTCAAATTTAGCAAGGCTAACCCCTTGCCGTTTTTTATGGCGAAAAAACTTAGGTGTTCAAATGTGAAAAATCTTGATTGATTATGAAAGATGATAAAGTTTTGAATGGATCAACGTTTAAATTTGATTAAAACAATGCCCAGTTTCGCCGTAATCAACGATCAAAATTTGAGTAATTTTCGACTCACCTCAAAATCAGTGCTTTCTATGACAAATTTGCCCATAATTTCTTCTACAACATGATGTTCTAGGCCATATTGATCAATTCTAATCAATTTCAGCCGAATTAAAAGTTTTCGTTTTTTTTCAAATTTAGCAAGGCTAACCCCTTGCCGTTTTTTATGGCGAAAAAACTTAGGTGTTCAAATGTTGAAAATCGTGATTGATTATGAAAGATGATAAAGTTTTGAATGGATCAACGTTTAAATTTGATTAAAACAATGCCCAGTTTCGCCGTAATCAACGATCAAAATTTGAGTAATTTTCGACTCACCTCAAAATCAGTGCTTTCTATGACAAATTTGCCCATAATTTCTTCTACAACATGATGTTCTAGGCCATATTGATCAATTCTAATCAATTTCAGCCGAATTAAAAGTTTTCGTTTTTTTTCAAATTTAGCAAGGCTAACCCCTTGCCGTTTTTTATGGCGAAAAAACTTAGGTGTTCAAATGTTGAAAATCGTGATTGATTATGAAAGATGATAAAGTTTTGAATGGATCAACGTTTAAATTTGATTAAAACAATGCCCAGTTTCGCCGTAATCAACGATCAAAATTTGAGTAATTTTCGACTCACCTCAAAATCAGTGCTTTCTATGGCAAATTTGCCCATAATTTCTTCTACAACATGATGTTCTAGGCCATATTGATCAATTCTAATCAATTTCAGCCGAATTAAAAGTTTTCGTTTTTTTTCAAATTTAGCAAGGCTAACCCCTTGCCGTTTTTTATGGCGAAAAAACTTAGGTGTTCAAATGTTGAAAATCGTGATTGATTATGAAAGATGATAAAGTTTTGAATGGATCAACGTTTAAATTTGATTAAAACAATGCCCAGTTTCGCCGTAATCAACGATCAAAATTTGAGTAATTTTCGACTCACCTCAAAATCAGTGCTTTCTATGACAAATTTGCCCATAATTTCTTCTACAACATGATGTTCTAGGCCATATTGATCAATTCTAATCAATTTCAGCCGAATTAAAAGTTTTCGTTTTTTATCAAATTTAGCAAGGCTAACCCCTTGCCGTTTTTTATGGCGAAAAAACTTAGGTGTTCAAATGTTGAAAATCGTGATTGATTATGAAAGATGATAAAGTTTTGAATGGATCAACGTTTAAATTTGATTAAAACAATGCCCAGTTTCGCCGTAATCAACGATCAAAATTTGAGTAATTTTCGACTCACCTCAAAATCAGTGCTTTCTATGACAAATTTGTACATAATTTCTTCTACAACATGATGTTCTAGGCCATATTGATCAATTCTAATCAATTTCAGCCGAATTAAAAGTTTTCGTTTTTTTTCAAATTTAGCAAGGCTAACCCCTTGCCGTTTTTTATGGCGAAAAAACTTAGGTGTTCAAATGTGAAAAATCTTGATTGATTATGAAAGATGATAAAGTTTTGAATGGATCAACGTTTAAATTTGATTAAAACAATGCCCAGTTTCGCCGTAATCAACGATCAAAATTTGAGTAATTTTCGACTCACCTCAAAATCAGTGCTTTCTATGACAAATTTGCCCATAATTTCTTCTACAACATGATGTTCTAGGCCATATTGATCAATTCTAATCAATTTCAGCCGAATTAAAAGTTTTCGTTTTTTTTTCAAATTTAGCAAGGCTAACCCCTTGCCGTTTTTTATGGCGAAAAAACTTAGGTGTTCAAATGTTGAAAATCGTGATTGATTATGAAAGATGATAAAGTTTTGAATGGATCAACGTTTAAATTTGATTAAAACAATGCCCAGTTTCGCCGTAATCAACGATCAAAATTTGAGTAATTTTCGACTCACCTCAAAATCAGTGCTTTCTATGACAAATTTGCCCATAATTTCTTCTACAACATGATGTTCTAGGCCATATTGATCAATTCTAATCAATTTCAGCCGAATTAAAAGTTTTCGTTTTTTATCAAATTTAGCAAGGCTAACCCCTTGCCGTTTTTTATGGCGAAAAAACTTAGGTGTTCAAATGTTGAAAATCGTGATTGATTATGAAAGATGATAAAGTTTTGAATGGATCAACGTTTAAATTTGATTAAAACAATGCCCAGTTTCGCCGTAATCAACGATCAAAATTTGAGTAATTTTCGACTCACCTCAAAATCAGTGCTTTCTATGACAAATTTGTACATAATTTCTTCTACAACATGATGTTCTAGGCCATATTGATCAATTCTAATCAATTTCAGCCGAATTAAAAGTTTTCGTTTTTTTTCAAATTTAGCAAGGCTAACCCCTTGCCGTTTTTTATGGCGAAAAAACTTAGTTGTTCAAATGTGAAAAATCTTGATTGATTATGAAAGATGATAAAGTTTTGAATGGATCAACGTTTAAATTTGATTAAAACAATGCCCAGTTTCGCCGTAATCAACGATCAAAATTTGAGTAATTTTCGACTCACCTCAAAATCAGTGCTTTCTATGGCAAATTTGCCCATAATTTCTTCTACAACATGATGTTCTAGGCCATATTGATCAATTCTAATCAATTTCAGCCGAATTAAAAGTTTTCGTTTTTTTTCAAATTTAGCAAGGCTAACCCCTTGCCGTTTTTTATGGCGAAAAAACTTAGGTGTTCAAATGTTGAAAATCGTGATTGATTATGAAAGATGATAAAGTTTTGAATGGATCAACGTTTAAATTTGATTAAAACAATGCCCAGTTTCGCCGTAATCAACGATCAAAATTTGAGTAATTTTCGACTCACCTCAAAATCAGTGCTTTCTATGACAAATTTGCCCATAATTTCTTCTACAACATGATGTTCTAGGCCATATTGATCAATTCTAATCAATTTCAGCCGAATTAAAAGTTTTCGTTTTTTTTCAAATTTAGCAAGGCTAACCCCTTGCCGTTTTTTTATGGCGAAAAAACTTAGGTGTTCAAATGTTGAAAATCGTGATTGATTATGAAAGATGATAAAGTTTTGAATGGATCAACGTTTAAATTTGATTAAAACAATGCCCAGTTTCGCCGTAATCAACGATCAAAATTTGAGTAATTTTCGACTCACCTCAAAATCAGTGCTTTCTATGACAAATTTGCCCATAATTTCTTCTACAACATGATGTTCTAGGCCATATTGATCAATTCTAATCAATTTCAGCCAAATTAAAAGTTTTCGTTTTTTATCAAATTTAGCAAGGCTAACTAACCCCTTGCCGTTTTTTATGGCGAAAAAACTTAGGTGTTCAAATGTTGAAAATCGTGATTGATTATGAAAGATGATAAAGTTTTGAATGGATCAACGTTTAAATTTGATTAAAACAATGCCCAGTTTCGCCGTAATCAACGATCAAAATTTGAGTAATTTTCGACTCACCTCAAAATCAGTGCTTTATATGGCAAATTTGCCCATAATTTCTTCTACAACATGATGTTCTAGGCCATATTGATCAATTCTAATCAATTTCAGCCGAATTAAAAGTTTTCGTTTTTTTCAAATTTAGCAAGGCTAACCCCTTGCCGTTTTTTATGGCGAAAAAACTTAGGTGTTCAAATGTTGAAAATCGTGATTGATTATGAAAGATGATAAAGTTTTGAATGGATCAACGTTTAAATTTGATTAAAACAATGCCCAGTTTCGCCGTAATCAACGATCAAAATTTGAGTAATTTTCGACTCACCTCAAAATCAGTGCTTTTTATGACAAATTTGCCCATAATTTCTTCTACAACATGATGTTCTAGGCCATATTGATCAATTCTAATCAATTTCAGCCGAATTAAAAGTTTTCGTTTTTTATCAAATTTAGCAAGGCTAACCCTTTTTATGGCGAAAAAACTTAGGTGTTCAAATGTTGAAAATCGTGATTGATTATGAAAGATGATAAAGTTTTGAATGGATCAACGTTTAAATTTGATTAAAACAATGCCCAGTTTCGCCGTAATCAACGATCAAAATTTGAGTAATTTTCGACTCACCTCAAAATCAGTGCTTTCAGCCGAATTAAAAGTTTTCGTTTTTTATCAAATTTAGCAAGGCTAACCCCTTGCCGTTTTTTATGGCGAAAAAACTTAGGTGTTCAAATGTTGAAAATCGTGATTGATTATGAAAGATGATAAAGTTTTGAATGGATCAACGTTTAAATTTGATTAAAACAATGCCCAGTTTCGCCGTAATCAACGATCAAAATTTGAGTAATTTTCGACTCACCTCAAAATCAGTGCTTTCTATGACAAATTTGCCCATAATTTCTTCTACAACATGATGTTCTAGGCCATATTGATCAATTCTAATCAATTTCAGCCGAATTAAAAGTTTTCGTTTTTTTTCAAATTTAGCAAGGCTAACCCCTTGCCGTTTATTATGGCGAAAAAACTTAGGTGTTCAAATGTTGAAAATCGTGATTGATTATGAAAGATGATAAAGTTTTGAATGGATCAACGTTTAAATTTGATTAAAACAATGCCCAGTTTCGCCGTAATCAACGATCAAAATTTGAGTAATTTTCGACTCACCTCAAAATCAGTGCTTTCTATGACAAATTTGCCCATAATTTCTTCTACAACATGATGTTCTAATATTGAATTTTTTTTTCAAATTTAGCAAGGCTAACCCCTTGCCGTTTTTTATGGCGAAAAAACTTAGGTGTTCAAATGTTGAAAATCGTGATTGATTATGAAAGATGATAAAGTTTTGAATGGATCAACGTTTAAATTTGATTAAAACAATGCCCAGTTTCGCCGTAATCAACGATCAAAATTTGAGTAATTTTCGACTCACCTCAAAATCAGTGCTTTCTATGACAAATTTGCCCATAATTTCTTCTACAACATGATGTTCTAGGCCATATTGATCAATTCTAATCAATTTCAGCCGAATTAAAAGTTTTCGTTTTTTTTCAAATTTAGCAAGGCTAACCCCTTGCCGTTTTTTATGGCGAAAAAACTTAGGTGTTCAAATGTTGAAAATCGTGATTGATTATGAAAGATGATAAAGTTTTGAATGGATCAACGTTTAAATTTGATTAAAACAATGCCCAGTTTCGCCGTAATCAACGATCAAAATTTGAGTAATTTTCGACTCACCTCAAAATCAGTGCTTTCTATGACAAATTTGCCCATAATTTCTTCTACAACATGATGTTCTAATATTGAATTTTTTTTTCAAATTTAGCAAGGCTAACCCCTTGCCGTTTTTTATGGCGAAAAAACTTAGGTGTTCAAATGTTGAAAATCGTGATTGATTATGAAAGATGATAAAGTTTTGAATGGATCAACGTTTAAATTTGATTAAAACAATGCCCAGTTTCGCCGTAATCAACGATCAAAATTTGAGTAATTTTCGACTCACCTCAAAATCAGTGCTTTCTATGACAAATTTGCCCATAATTTCTTCTACAACATGATGTTCTAGGCCATATTGATCAATTCTAATCAATTTCAGCCGAATTAAAAGTTTTCGTTTTTTTTCAAATTTAGCAAGGCTAACCCCTTGCCGTTTTTTATGGCGAAAAAACTTAGGTGTTCAAATGTTGAAAATCGTGATTGATTATGAAAGATGATAAAGTTTTGAATGGATCAACGTTTAAATTTGATTAAAACAATGCCCAGTTTCGCCGTAATCAACGATCAAAATTTGAGTAATTTTCGACTCACCTCAAAATCAGTGCTTTCTATGACAAATTTGCCCATAATTTCTTCTACAACATGATGTTCTAGGCCATATTGATCAATTCTAATCAATTTCAGCCGAATTAAAAGTTTTCGTTTTTTATCAAATTTAGCAAGGCTAACCCCTTGCCGTTTTTTATGGCGAAAAAACTTAGGTGTTCAAATGTTGAAAATCGTGATTGATTATGAAAGATGATAAAGTTTTGAATGGATCAACGTTTAAATTTGATTAAAACAATGCCCAGTTTCGCCGTAATCAACGATCAAAATTTGAGTAATTTTCGACTCACCTCAAAATCAGTGCTTTCTATGACAAATTTGCCCATAATTTCTTCTACAACATGATGTTCTAGGCCATATTGAACAATTCTAATCAATTTCAGCCGAATTAAAAGTTTTCGTTTTTTATCAAATTTAGCAAGGCTAACCCCTTGCCGTTTTTTATGGCGAAAAAACTAAGGTGTTCAAATGTTGAAAATCGTGATTGATTATGAAAGATGATAAAGTTTTGAATGGATCAACGTTTAAATTTGATTAAAACAATGCCCAGTTTCGCCGTAATCAACGATCAAAATTTGAGTAATTTTCGACTCACCTCAAAATCAGTGCTTTCTATGACAAATTTGCCCATAATTTCTTCTACAACATGATGTTCTAGGCCATATTGATCAATTCTAATCAATTTCAGCCGAATTAAAAGTTTTCGTTTTTTTCAAATTTAGCAAGGCTAACCCCTTGCCGTTTTTTATGGCGAAAAAACTTAGGTGTTCAAATGTTGAAAATCGTGATTGATTATGAAAGATGATAAAGTTTTGAATGGATCAACGTTTAAATTTGATTAAAACAATGCCCAGTTTCGCCGTAATCAACGATCAAAATTTGAGTAATTTTCGACTCACCTCAAAATCAGTGCTTTCTATGACAAATTTGCCCATAATTTCTTCTACAACATGATGTTCTAGGCCATATTGATCAATTCTAATCAATTTCAGCCGAATTAAAAGTTTTCGTTTTTTTTCAAATTTAGCAAGGCTAACCCCTTGCCGTTTTTTATGGCGAAAAAACTTAGGTGTTCAAATGTTGAAAATCGTGATTGATTATGAAAGATGATAAAGTTTTGAATGGATCAACGTTTAAATTTGATTAAAACAATGCCCAGTTTCGCCGTAATCAACGATCAAAATTTGAGTAATTTTCGACTCACCTCAAAATCAGTGCTTTCTATGACAAATTTGCCCATAATTTCTTCTACAACATGATGTTCTAGGCCATATTGATCAATTCTAATCAATTTCAGCCGAATTAAAAGTTTTCGTTTTTTTTCAAATTTAGCAAGGCTAACCCCTTGCCGTTTTTTATGGCGAAAAAACTTAGGTGTTCAAATGTTGAAAATCGTGATTGATTATGAAAGATGATAAAGTTTTGAATGGATCAACGTTTAAATTTGATTAAAACAATGCCCAGTTTCGCCGTAATCAACGATCAAAATTTGAGTAATTTTCGACTCACCTCAAAATCAGTGCTTTCTATGACAAATTTGTACATAATTTCTTCTACAACATGATGTTCTAGGCCATATTGATCAATTCTAATCAATTTCAGCCGAATTAAAAGTTTTCGTTTTTTATCAAATTTAGCAAGGCTAACCCCTTGCCGTTTTTTATGGCGAAAAAACTTAGGTGTTCAAATGTTGAAAATCGTGATTGATTATGAAAGATGATAAAGTTTTGAATGGATCAACGTTTAAATTTGATTAAAACAATGCCCAGTTTCGCCGTAATCAACGATCAAAATTTGAGTAATTTTCGACTCACCTCAAAATCAGTGCTTTCTATGACAAATTTGTACATAATTTCTTCTACAACATGATGTTCTAGGCCATATTGATCAATTCTAATCAATTTCAGCCGAATTAAAAGTTTTCGTTTTTTATCAAATTTAGCAAGGCTAACCCCTTGCCGTTTTTTATGGCGAAAAAACTTAGGTGTTCAAATGTTGAAAATCGTGATTGATTATGAAAGATGATAAAGTTTTGAATGGATCAACGTTTAAATTTGATTAAAACAATGCCCAGTTTCGCCGTAATCAACGATCAAAATTTGAGTAATTTTCGACTCACCTCAAAATCAGTGCTTTCTATGACAAATTTGCCCATAATTTCTTCTACAACATGATGTTCTAGGCCATATTGATCAATTCTAATCAATTTCAGCCGAATTAAAAGTTTTCGTTTTTTTTCAAATTTAGCAAGGCTAACCCCTTGCCGTTTTTTATGGCGAAAAAACTTAGGTGTTCAAATGTTGAAAATCGTGATTGATTATGAAAGATGATAAAGTTTTGAATGGATCAACGTTTAAATTTGATTAAAACAATGCCCAGTTTCGCCGTAATCAACGATCAAAATTTGAGTAATTTTCGACTCACCTCAAAATCAGTGCTTTCTATGACAAATTTGTACATAATTTCTTCTACAACATGATGTTCTGGGCCATATTGATCAATTCTAATCAATTTCAGCCGAATTAAAAATTTTCGTTTTTTTTCAAATTTAGCAAGGCTAACCCCTTGCCGTTTTTTATGGCGAAAAAACTTAGGTGTTCAAATGTTGAAAATCGTGATTGATTATGAAAGATGATAAAGTTTTGAATGGATCAACGTTTAAATTTGATTAAAACAATGCCCGGTTTCGCCGTAATCAACGATCAAAATTTGAGTAATTTTCGACTCACCTCAAAATCAGTGCTTTCTATGACAAATTTGCCCATAATTTCTTCTACAACATGATGTTCTAGGCCATATTGATCAATTCTAATCAATTTCAGCCGAATTAAAAGTTTTCGTTTTTTATCAAATTTAGCAAGGCTAACCCCTTGCCGTTTTTTATGGCGAAAAAACTTAGGTGTTCAAATGTTGAAAATCGTGATTGATTATGAAAGATGATAAAGTTTTGAATGGATCAACGTTTAAATTTGATTAAAACAATGCCCAGTTTCGCCGTAATCAACGATCAAAATTTGAGTAATTTTCGACTCACCTCAAAATCAGTGCTTTCTATGACAAATTTGCCCATAATTTCTTCTACAACATGATGTTCTAGGCCATATTGATCAATTCTAATCAATTTCAGCCGAATTAAAAGTTTTCGTTTTTTTTCAAATTTAGCAAGGCTAACCCCTTGCCGTTTTTTATGGCGAAAAAACTTAGGTGTTCAAATGTTGAAAATCGTGATTGATTATGAAAGATGATAAAGTTTTGAATGGATCAACGTTTAAATTTGATTAAAACAATGCCCAGTTTCGCCGTAATCAACGATCAAAATTTGAGTAATTTTCGACTCACCTCAAAATCAGTGCTTTCTATGACAAATTTGCCCATAATTTCTTCTACAACATGATGTTCTAGGCCATATTGATCAATTCTAATCAATTTCAGCCGAATTAAAAGTTTTCGTTTTTTTTTCAAATTTAGCAAGGCTAACCCCTTGCCGTTTTTTATGGCGAAAAAACTTAGGTGTTCAAATGTTGAAAATCGTGATTGATTATGAAAGATGATAAAGTTTTGAATGGATCAACGTTTAAATTTGATTAAAACAATGCCCAGTTTCGCCGTAATCAACGATCAAAATTTGAGTAATTTTCGACTCACCTCAAAATCAGTGCTTTCTATGACAAATTTGCCCATAATTTCTTCTACAACATGATGTTCTAGGCCATATTGAACAATTCTAATCAATTTCAGCCGAATTAAAAGTTTTCGTTTTTTATCAAATTTAGCAAGGCTAACCCCTTGCCGTTTTTTATGGCGAAAAAACTTAGGTGTTCAAATGTTGAAAATCGTGATTGATTATGAAAGATGATAAAGTTTTGAATGGATCAACGTTTAAATTTGATTAAAACAATGCCCAGTTTCGCCGTAATCAACGATCAAAATTTGAGTAATTTTTGACTCACCTCAAAATCAGTGCTTTCTATGACAAATTTGCCCATAATTTCTTCTACAACATGATGTTCTAGGCCATATTGATCAATTCTAATCAATTTCAGCCGAATTAAAAGTTTTCGTTTTTTTTTCAAATTTAGCAAGGCTTACCCCTTGCCGTTTATTATGGCGAAAAAACTTAGGTGTTCAAATGTTGAAAATCGTGATTGATTATGAAAGATGATAAAGTTTTGAATGGATCAACGTTTAAATTTGATTAAAACAATGCCCAGTTTCGCCGTAATCAACGATCAAAATTTGAGTAATTTTCGACTCACCTCAAAATCAGTGCTTTCTATGACAAATTTGCCCATAATTTCTTCTACAACATGATGTTCTAGGCCATATTGATCAATTCTAATCAATTTCAGCCGAATTAAAAGTTTTCGTTTTTTTTCAAATTTAGCAAGGCTAACCCCTTGCCGTTTTTTATGGCGAAAAAACTTAGGTGTTCAAATGTTGAAAATCGTGATTGATTATGAAAGATGATAAAGTTTTGAATGGATCAACGTTTAAATTTGATTAAAACAATGCCCAGTTTCGCCGTAATCAACGATCAAAATTTGAGTAATTTTCGACTCACCTCAAAATCAGTGCTTTCTATGACAAATTTGCCCATAATTTCTTCTACAACATGATGTTCTAGGCCATATTGATCAATTCTAATCAATTTCAGCCGAATTAAAAGTTTTCGTTTTTTTTCAAATTTAGCAAGGCTAACCCCTTGCCGTTTTTTATGGCGAAAAAACTTAGGTGTTCAAATGTTGAAAATCGTGATTGATTATGAAAGATGATAAAGTTTTGAATGGATCAACGTTTAAATTTGATTAAAACAATGCCCAGTTTCGCCGTAATCAACGATCAAAATTTGAGTAATTTTCGACTCACCTCAAAATCAGTGCTTTCTATGACAAATTTGCCCATAATTTCTTCTACAACATGATGTTCTAGGCCATATTGAACAATTCTAATCAATTTCAGCCGAATTAAAAGTTTTCGTTTTTTATCAAATTTAGCAAGGCTAACCCCTTGCCGTTTTTTATGGCGAAAAAACTTAGGTGTTCAAATGTTGAAAATCGTGATTGATTATGAAAGATGATAAAGTTTTGAATGGATCAACGTTTAAATTTGATTAAAACAATGCCCAGTTTCGCCGTAATCAACGATCAAAATTTGAGTAATTTTCGACTCACCTCAAAATCAGTGCTTTCTATGACAAATTTGCCCATAATTTCTTCTACAACATGATGTTCTAGGCCATATTGATCAATTCTAATCAATTTCAGCCGAATTAAAAGTTTTCGTTTTTTTTCAAATTTAGCAAGGCTAACCCCTTGCCGTTTATTATGGCGAAAAAACTTAGGTGTTCAAATGTTGAAAATCGTGATTGATTATGAAAGATGATAAAGTTTTGAATGGATCAACGTTTAAATTTGATTAAAACAATGCCCAGTTTCGTAATCAACGATCAAAATTTGAGTAATTTGCGACTCACCTCAAAATCAGTGCTTTCTATGACAAATTTGCCCATAATTTCTTCTACAACATGATGTTCTAGGCCATATTGATCAATTCTAATCAATTTCAGCCGAATTAAAAGTTTTCGTTTTTTTTCAAATTTAGCAAGGCTAACCCCTTGCCGTTTTTTATGGCGAAAAAACTTAGGTGTTCAAATGTTGAAAATCGTGATTGATTATGAAAGATGATAAAGTTTTGAATGGATCAACGTTTAAATTTGATTAAAACAATGCCCAGTTTCGCCGTAATCAACGATCAAAATTTGAGTAATTTTCGACTCACCTCAAAATCAGTGCTTTCTATGACAAATTTGCCCATAATTTCTTCTACAACATGATGTTCTAGGCCATATTGATCAATTCTAATCAATTTCAGCCGAATTAAAAGTTTTCGTTTTTTATCAAATTTAGCAAGGCTAACCCCTTGCCGTTTTTTATGGCGAAAAAACTTAGGTGTTCAAATGTTGAAAATCGTGATTGATTATGAAAGATGATAAAGTTTTGAATGGATCAACGTTTAAATTTGATTAAAACAATGCCCAGTTTCGCCGTAATCAACGATCAAAATTTGAGTAATTTTCGACTCACCTCAAAATCAGTGCTTTCTATGACAAATTTGCCCATAATTTCTTCTACAACATGATGTTCTAGGCCATATTGATCAATTCTAATCAATTTCAGCCGAATTAAAAGTTTTCGTTTTTTATCAAATTTAGCAAGGCTAACCCCTTGCCGTTTTTTATGGCGAAAAAACTTAGGTGTTCAAATGTTGAAAATCGTGATTGATTATGAAAGATGATAAAGTTTTGAATGGATCAACGTTTAAATTTGATTAAAACAATGCCCAGTTTCGCCGTAATCAACGATCAAAATTTGAGTAATTTTCGACTCACCTCAAAATCAGTGCTTTCTATGACAAATTTGTACATAATTTCTTCTACAACATGATGTTCTAGGCCATATTGATCAATTCTAATCAATTTCAGCCGAATTAAAAGTTTTCGTTTTTTATCAAATTTAGCAAGGCTAACCCCTTGCCGTTTTTTATGGCGAAAAAACTTAGGTGTTCAAATGTTGAAAATCGTGATTGATTATGAAAGATGATAAAGTTTTGAATGGATCAACGTTTAAATTTGATTAAAACAATGCCCAGTTTCGCCGTAATCAACGATCAAAATTTGAGTAATTTTCGACTCACCTCAAAATCAGTGCTTTCTATGACAAATTTGCCCATAATTTCTTCTACAACATGATGTTCTAGGCCATATTGAACAATTCTAATCAATTTCAGCCGAATTAAAAGTTTTCGTTTTTTATCAAATTTAGCAAGGCTAACCCCTTGCCGTTTTTTATGGCGAAAAAACTTAGGTGTTCAAATGTTGAAAATCGTGATTGATTATGAAAGATGATAAAGTTTTGAATGGATCAACGTTTAAATTTGATTAAAACAATGCCCAGTTTCGCCGTAATCAACGATCAAAATTTGAGTAATTTTCGACTCACCTCAAAATCAGTGCTTTCTATGACAAATTTGCCCATAATTTCTTCTACAACATGATGTTCTAGGCCATATTGATCAATTCTAATCAATTTCAGCCGAATTAAAAGTTTTCGTTTTTTTTTCAAATTTAGCAAGGCTAACCCCTTGCCGTTTTTTATGGCGAAAAAACTTAGGTGTTCAAATGTTGAAAATCGTGATTGATTATGAAAGATGATAAAGTTTTGAATGGATCAACGTTTAAATTTGATTAAAACAATGCCCAGTTTCGCCGTAATCAACGATCAAAATTTGAGTAATTTTCGACTCACCTCAAAATCAGTGCTTTCTATGACAAATTTGCCCATAATTTCTTCTACAACATGATGTTCTAGGCCATATTGATCAATTCTAATCAATTTCAGCCGAATTAAAAGTTTTCGTTTTTTTTCAAATTTAGCAAGGCTAACCCCTTGCCGTTTTTTATGGCGAAAAAACTTAGGTGTTCAAATGTTGAAAATCGTGATTGATTATGAAAGATGATAAAGTTTTGAATGGATCAACGTTTAAATTTGATTAAAACAATGCCCAGTTTCGCCGTAATCAACGATCAAAATTTGAGTAATTTTCGACTCACCTCAAAATCAGTGCTTTCTATGACAAATTTGTACATAATTTCTTCTACAACATGATGTTCTAGGCCATATTGATCAATTCTAATCAATTTCAGCCGAATTAAAAGTTTTCGTTTTTTATCAAATTTAGCAAGGCTAACCCCTTGCCGTTTTTTATGGCGAAAAAACTTAGGTGTTCAAATGTTGAAAATCGTGATTGATTATGAAAGATGATAAAGTTTTGAATGGATCAACGTTTAAATTTGATTAAAACAATGCCCAGTTTCGCCGTAATCAACGATCAAAATTTGAGTAATTTTCGACTCACCTCAAAATCAGTGCTTTCTATGACAAATTTGCCCATAATTTCTTCTACAACATGATGTTCTAGGCCATATTGATCAATTCTAATCAATTTCAGCCGAATTAAAAGTTTTCGTTTTTTTTCAAATTTAGCAAGGCTAACCCCTTGCCGTTTTTTATGGCGAAAAAACTTAGGTGTTCAAATGTTGAAAATCGTGATTGATTATGAAAGATGATAAAGTTTTGAATGGATCAACGTTTAAATTTGATTAAAACAATGCCCAGTTTCGCCGTAATCAACGATCAAAATTTGAGTAATTTTCGACTCACCTCAAAATCAGTGCTTTCTATGACAAATTTGCCCATAATTTCTTCTACAACATGATGTTCTAGGCCATATTGATCAATTCTAATCAATTTCAGCCGAATTAAAAGTTTTCGTTTTTTTTCAAATTTAGCAAGGCTAACCCCTTGCCGTTTTTTATGGCGAAAAAACTTAGGTGTTCAAATGTTGAAAATCGTGATTGATTATGAAAGATGATAAAGTTTTGAATGGATCAACGTTTAAATTTGATTAAAACAATGCCCAGCTTCGCCGTAATCAACGATCAAAATTTGAGTAATTTTCGACTCACCTCAAAATCAGTGCTTTCTATGACAAATTTGTACATAATTTCTTCTACAACATGATGTTCTAGGCCATATTGATCAATTCTAATCAATTTCAGCCGAATTAAAAGTTTTCGTTTTTTATCAAATTTAGCAAGGCTAACCCCTTGCCGTTTTTTATGGCGAAAAAACTTAGGTGTTCAAATGTTGAAAATCGTGATTGATTATGAAAGATGATAAAGTTTTGAATGGATCAACGTTTAAATTTGATTAAAACAATGCCCAGTTTCGCCGTAATCAACGATCAAAATTTGAGTAATTTTCGACTCACCTCAAAATCAGTGCTTTCTATGACAAATTTGCCCATAATTTCTTCTACAACATGATGTTCTAGGCCATATTGATCAATTCTAATCAATTTCAGCCGAATTAAAAGTTTTCGTTTTTTTTCAAATTTAGCAAGGCTAACCCCTTGCCGTTTTTTATGGCGAAAAAACTTAGGTGTTCAAATGTTGAAAATCGTGATTGATTATGAAAGATGATAAAGTTTTGAATGGATCAACGTTTAAATTTGATTAAAACAATGCCCAGTTTCGCCGTAATCAACGATCAAAATTTGAGTAATTTTCGACTCACCTCAAAATCAGTGCTTTCTATGACAAATTTGCCCATAATTTCTTCTACAACATGATGTTCTAGGCCATATTGATCAATTCTAATCAATTTCAGCCGAATTAAAAGTTTTCGTTTTTTTTCAAATTTAGCAAGGCTAACCCCTTGCCGTTTTTTATGGCGAAAAAACTTAGGTGTTCAAATGTTGAAAATCGTGATTGATTATGAAAGATCATAAAGTTTTGAATGGATCAACGTTTAAATTTGATTAAAACAATGCCCAGTTTCGCCGTAATCAACGATCAAAATTTGAGTAATTTTCGACTCACCTCAAAATCAGTGCTTTCTATGACAAATTTGTACATAATTTCTTCTACAACATGATGTTCTAGGCCATATTGATCAATTCTAATCAATTTCAGGCGAATTAAAAGTTTTCGTTTTTTTTCAAATTTAGCAAGGCTAACCCCTTGCCGTTTTTTATGGCGAAAAACTTAGGTGTTCAAATGTTGAAAATCGTGATTGATTATGAAAGATGATAAAGTTTTGAATGGATCAACGTTTAAATTTGATTAAAACAATGCCCAGTTTCGCCGTAATCAACGATCAAAATTTGAGTAATTTTCGACTCACCTCAAAATCAGTGCTTTCTATGACAAATTTGCCCATAATTTCTTCTACAACATGATGTTCTAGGCCATATTGATCAATTCTAATCAATTTCAGCCGAATTAAAAGTTTTCGTTTTTTTTCAAATTTAGCAAGGCTAACCCCTTGCCGTTTTTTATGGCGAAAAAACTTAGGTGTTCAAATGTTGAAAATCGTGATTGATTATGAAAGATGATAAAGTTTTGAATGGATCAACGTTTAAATTTGATTAAAACAATGCCCAGTTTCGCCGTAATCAACGATCAAAATTTGAGTAATTTTCGACTCACCTCAAAATCAGTGCTTTCTATGACAAATTTGCCCATAATTTCTTCTACAACATGATGTTCTAGGCCATATTGATCAATTCTAATCAATTTCAGCCGAATTAAAAGTTTTCGTTTTTTTTCAAATTTAGCAAGGCTAACCCCTAGCCGTTTTTTATGGCGAAAAAACTTAGGTGTTCAAATGTTGAAAATCGTGATTGATTATGAAAGATGATAAAGTTTTGAATGGATCAACGTTTAAATTTGATTAAAACAATGCCCAGTTTCGCCGTAATCAACGATCAAAATTTGAGTAATTTTCGACTCACCTCAAAATCAGTGCTTTCTATGACAAATTTGCCCATAATTTCTTCTACAACATGATGTTCTAGGCCATATTGAACAATTCTAATCAATTTCAGCCGAATTAAAAGTTTTCGTTTTTTATCAAATTTAGCAAGGCTAACCCCTTGCCGTTTTTTATGGCGAAAAAACTTAGGTGTTCAAATGTTGAAAATCGTGATTGATTATGAAAGATGATAAAGTTTTGAATGGATCAACGTTTAAATTTGATTAAAACAATGCCCAGTTTCGCCGTAATCAACGATCAAAATTTGAGTAATTTTCGACTCACCTCAAAATCAGTGCTTTCTATGACAAATTTGCCCATAATTTCTTCTACAACATGATGTTCTAGGCCATATTGATCAATTCTAATCAATTTCAGCCGAATTAAAAGTTTTCGTTTTTTTTCAAATTTAGCAAGGCTAACCCCTTGCCGTTTTTTATGGCGAAAAAACTTAGGTGTTCAAATGTTGAAAATCGTGATTGATTATGAAAGATGATAAAGTTTTGAATGGATCAACGTTTAAATTTGATTAAAACAATGCCCAGTTTCGCCGTAATCAACGATCAAAATTTGAGTAATTTTCGACTCACCTCAAAATCAGTGCTTTCTATGACAAATTTGCCCATAATTTCTTCTACAACATGATGTTCTAGGCCATATTGATCAATTCTAATCAATTTCAGCCGAATTAAAAGTTTTCGTTTTTTTTCAAATTTAGCAAGGCTAACCCCTTGCCGTTTTTTATGGCGAAAAAACTTAGGTGTTCAAATGTTGAAAATCGTGATTGATTATGAAAGATGATAAAGTTTTGAATGGATCAACGTTTAAATTTGATTAAAACAATGCCCAGTTTCGCCGTAATCAACGATCAAAATTTGAGTAATTTTCGACTCACCTCAAAATCAGTGCTTTCTATGACAAATTTGTACATAATTTCTTCTACAACATGATGTTCTAGGCCATATTGATCAATTCTAATCAATTTCAGCCGAATTAAAAGTTTTCGTTTTTTATCAAATTTAGCAAGGCTAACCCCTTGCCGTTTTTTATGGCGAAAAAACTTAGGTGTTCAAATGTTGAAAATCGTGATTGATTATGAAAGATGATAAAGTTTTGAATGGATCAACGTTTAAATTTGATTAAAACAATGCCCAGTTTCGCCGTAATCAACGATCAAAATTTGAGTAATTTTCGACTCACCTCAAAATCAGTGCTTTCTATGACAAATTTGCCCATAATTTCTTCTACAACATGATGTTCTAGGCCATATTGAACAATTCTAATCAATTTCAGCCGAATTAAAAGTTTTCGTTTTTTATCAAATTTAGCAAGGCTAACCCCTTGCCGTTTTTTATGGCGAAAAAACTTAGGTGTTCAAATGTTGAAAATCGTGATTGATTATGAAAGATGATAAAGTTTTGAATGGATCAACGTTTAAATTTGATTAAAACAATGCCCAGTTTCGCCGTAATCAACGATCAAAATTTGAGTAATTTTCGACTCACCTCAAAATCAGTGCTTTCTATGACAAATTTGTACATAATTTCTTCTACAACATGATGTTCTAGGCCATATTGATCAATTCTAATCAATTTCAGCCGAATTAAAAGTTTTCGTTTTTTATCAAATTTAGCAAGGCTAACCCCTTGCCGTTTTTTATGGCGAAAAAACTTAGGTGTTCAAATGTTGAAAATCGTGATTGATTATGAAAGATGATAAAGTTTTGAATGGATCAACGTTTAAATTTGATTAAAACAATGCCCAGTTTCGCCGTAATCAACGATCAAAATTTGAGTAATTTTCGACTCACCTCAAAATCAGTGCTTTCTATGACAAATTTGCCCATAATTTCTTCTACAACATGATGTTCTAGGCCATATTGATCAATTCTAATCAATTTCAGCCGAATTAAAAGTTTTCGTTTTTTTTCAAATTTAGCAAGGCTAACCCCTTGCCGTTTTTTATGGCGAAAAAACTTAGGTGTTCAAATGTTGAAAATCGTGATTGATTATGAAAGATGATAAAGTTTTGAATGGATCAACGTTTAAATTTGATTAAAACAATGCCCAGTTTCGCCGTAATCAACGATCAAAATTTGAGTAATTTTCGACTCACCTCAAAATCAGTGCTTTCTATGACAAATTTGCCCATAATTTCTTCTACAACATGATGTTCTAGGCCATATTGATCAATTCTAATCAATTTCAGCCGAATTAAAAGTTTTCGTTTTTTTTCAAATTTAGCAAGGCTAACCCCTTGCCGTTTTTTATGGCGAAAAAACTTAGGTGTTCAAATGTTGAAAATCGTGATTGATTATGAAAGATGATAAAGTTTTGAATGGATCAACGTTTAAATTTGATTAAAACAATGCCCAGTTTCGCCGTAATCAACGATCAAAATTTGAGTAATTTTCGACTCACCTCAAAATCAGTGCTTTCTATGACAAATTTGTACATAATTTCTTCTACAACATGATGTTCTAGGCCATATTGATCAATTCTAATCAATTTCAGCCGAATTAAAAGTTTTCGTTTTTTATCAAATTTAGCAAGGCTAACCCCTTGCCGTTTTTTATGGCGAAAAAACTTAGGTGTTCAAATGTTGAAAATCGTGATTGATTATGAAAGATGATAAAGTTTTGAATGGATCAACGTTTAAATTTGATTAAAACAATGCCCAGTTTCGCCGTAATCAACGATCAAAATTTGAGTAATTTTCGACTCACCTCAAAATCAGTGCTTTCTATGACAAATTTGCCCATAATTTCTTCTACAACATGATGTTCTAGGCCATATTGATCAATTCTAATCAATTTCAGCCGAATTAAAAGTTTTCGTTTTTTTTTCAAATTTAGCAAGGCTAACCCCTTGCCGTTTTTTATGGCGAAAAAACTTAGGTGTTCAAATGTTGAAAATCGTGATTGATTATGAAAGATGATAAAGTTTTGAATGGATCAACGTTTAAATTTGATTAAAACAATGCCCAGTTTCGCCGTAATCAACGATCAAAATTTGAGTAATTTTCGACTCACCTCAAAATCAGTGCTTTCTATGACAAATTTGCCCATAATTTCTTCTACAACATGATGTTCTAGGCCATATTGATCAATTCTAATCAATTTCAGCCGAATTAAAAGTTTTCGTTTTTTTTCAAATTTAGCAAGGCTAACCCCTTGCCGTTTTTTATGGCGAAAAAACTTAGGTGTTCAAATGTTGAAAATCGTGATTGATTATGAAAGATGATAAAGTTTTGAATGGATCAACGTTTAAATTTGATTAAAACAATGCCCAGTTTCGCCGTAATCAACGATCAAAATTTGAGTAATTTTCGACTCACCTCAAAATCAGTGCTTTCTATGACAAATTTGTACATAATTTCTTCTACAACATGATGTTCTAGGCCATATTGATCAATTCTAATCAATTTCAGCCGAATTAAAAGTTTTCGTTTTTTATCAAATTTAGCAAGGCTAACCCCTTGCCGTTTTTTATGGCGAAAAAACTTAGGTGTTCAAATGTTGAAAATCGTGATTGATTATGAAAGATGATAAAGTTTTGAATGGATGAACGTTTAAATTTGATTAAAACAATGCCCAGTTTCGCCGTAATCAACGATCAAAATTTGAGTAATTTTCGACTCACCTCAAAATCAGTGCTTTCTATGACAAATTTGCCCATAATTTCTTCTACAACATGATGTTCTAGGCCATATTGATCAATTCTAATCAATTTCAGCCGAATTAAAAGTTTTCGTTTTTTTTCAAATTTAGCAAGGCTAACCCCTTGCCGTTTTTTATGGCGAAAAAACTTAGGTGTTCAAATGTTGAAAATCGTGATTGATTATGAAAGATGATAAAGTTTTGAATGGATCAACGTTTAAATTTGATTAAAACAATGCCCAGTTTCGCCGTAATCAACGATCAAAATTTGAGTAATTTTCGACTCACCTCAAAATCAGTGCTTTCTATGACAAATTTGCCCATAATTTCTTCTACAACATGATGTTCTAGGCCATATTGATCAATTCTAATCAATTTCAGCCGAATTAAAAGTTTTCGTTTTTTTTCAAATTTAGCAAGGCTAACCCCTTGCCGTTTTTTATGGCGAAAAAACTTAGGTGTTCAAATGTTGAAAATCGTGATTGATTATGAAAGATGATAAAGTTTTGAATGGATCAACGTTTAAATTTGATTAAAACAATGCCCAGTTTCGCCGTAATCAACGATCAAAATTTGAGTAATTTTCGACTCACCTCAAAATCAGTGCTTTCTATGACAAATTTGTACATAATTTCTTCTACAACATGATGTTCTAGGCCATATTGATCAATTCTAATCAATTTCAGGCGAATTAAAAGTTTTCGTTTTTTTTCAAATTTAGCAAGGCTAACCCCTTGCCGTTTTTTATGGCGAAAAACTTAGGTGTTCAAATGTTGAAAATCGTGATTGATTATGAAAGATGATAAAGTTTTGAATGGATCAACGTTTAAATTTGATTAAAACAATGCCCAGTTTCGCCGTAATCAACGATCAAAATTTGAGTAATTTTCGACTCACCTCAAAATCAGTGCTTTCTATGACAAATTTGCCCATAATTTCTTCTACAACATGATGTTCTAGGCCATATTGATCAATTCTAATCAATTTCAGGCGAATTAAAAGTTTTCGTTTTTTTTTTCAAATTTAGCAAGGCTTAACCCCTTGCCGTTTTTTATGGCGAAAAAACTTAGGTGTTCAAATGTTGAAAATCGTGATTGATTATGAAAGATGATAAAGTTTTGAATGGATCAACGTTTAAATTTGATTAAAACAATGCCCAGTTTCGCCGTAATCAACGATCAAAATTTGAGTAATTTTCGACTCACCTCAAAATCAGTGCTTTCTATGACAAATTTGCCCATAATTTCTTCTACAACATGATGTTCTAGGCCATATTGATCAATTCTAATCAATTTCAGGCGAATTAAAAGTTTTCGTTTTTTTTTCAAATTTAGCAAGGCTTAACCCCTTGCCGTTTTTTATGGCGAAAAAACTTCGGTGTTCAAATGTTGAAAATCGTGATTGATTATGAAAGATGATAAAGTTTTGAATGGATCAACGTTTAAATTTGATTAAAACAATGCCCAGTTTCGCCGTAATCAACGATCAAAATTTGAGTAATTTTCGACTCACCTCAAAATCAGTGCTTTCTATGACAAATTTGCCCATAATTTCTTCTACAACATGATGTTCTAGGCCATATTGATCAATTCTAATCAATTTCAGCCGAATTAAAAGTTTTCGTTTTTTTTCAAATTTAGCAAGGCTAACAACCCCTTGCCGTTTTTTATGGCGAAAAAACTTAGGTGTTCAAATGTTGAAAATCGTGATTGATTATGAAAGATGATAAAGTTTTGAATGAATGAACGTTTAAATTTGATTAAAACAATGCCCAGTTTCGCCGTAATCAACGATCAAAATTTGAGTAATTTTCGACTCACCTCAAAATCAGTGCTTTCTATGACAAATTTGCCCATAATTTCTTCTACAACATGATGTTCTAGGCCATATTGATCAATTCTAATCAATTTCAGCCGAATTAAAAGTTTTCGTTTTTTTTCAAATTTAGCAAGGCTAACCCCTTGCCGTTTTTTATGGCGAAAAAACTTAGGTGTTCAAATGTTGAAAATCGTGATTGATTATGAAAGATGATAAAGTTTTGAATGGATCAACGTTTAAATTTGATTAAAACAATGCCCAGTTTCGCCGTAATCAACGATCAAAATTTGAGTAATTTTCGACTCACCTCAAAATCAGTGCTTTCTATGACAAATTTGCCCATAATTTCTTCTACAACATGATGTTCTAGGCCATATTGATCAATTCTAATCGATTTCAGCCGAATTTAAAGTTTTCGTTTTTTTTCAAATTTAGCAAGGCTAACCCCTTGCCGTTTTTTATGGCGAAAAAACTTAGGTGTTCAAATGTTGAAAATCGTGATTGATTATGAAAGATGATAAAGTTTTGAATGGATCAACGTTTAAATTTGATTAAAACAATGCCCAGTTTCGCCGTAATCAACGATCAAAATTTGAGTAATTTTCGACTCACCTCAAAATCAGTGCTTTCTATGACAAATTTGCCCATAATTTCTTCTACAACATGATGTTCTAGGCCATATTGATCAATTCTAATCAATTTCAGCCGAATTAAAAGTTTTCGTTTTTTTTCAAATTTAGCAAGGCTAACCCCTTGCCGTTTTTTATGGCGAAAAAACTTAGGTGTTCAAATGTTGAAAATCGTGATTGATTATGAAAGATGATAAAGTTTTGAATGGATCAACGTTTAAATTTGATTAAAACAATGCCCAGTTTCGCCGTAATCAACGATCAAAATTTGAGTAATTTTCGACTCACCTCAAAATCAGTGCTTTCTATGACAAATTTGTACATAATTTCTTCTACAACATGATGTTCTAGGCCATATTGATCAATTCTAATCAATTTCAGCCGAATTAAAAGTTTTCGTTTTTTATCAAATTTAGCAAGGCTAACCCCTTGCCGTTTTTTATGGCGAAAAAACTTAGGTGTTCAAATGTTGAAAATCGTGATTGATTATGAAAGATGATAAAGTTTTGAATGGATCAACGTTTAAATTTGATTAAAACAATGCCCAGTTTCGCCGTAATCAACGATCAAAATTTGAGTAATTTTCGACTCACCTCAAAATCAGTGCTTTCTATGACAAATTTGCCCATAATTTCTTCTACAACATGATGTTCTAGGCCATATTGATCAATTCTAATCAATTTCAGCCGAATTAAAAGTTTTCGTTTTTTTTCAAATTTAGCAAGGCTAACCCCTTGCCGTTTATTATGGCGAAAAAACTTAGGTGTTCAAATGTTGAAAATCGTGATTGATTATGAAAGATGATAAAGTTTTGAATGGATCAACGTTTAAATTTGATTAAAACAATGCCCAGTTTCGCCGTAATCAACGATCAAAATTTGAGTAATTTTCGACTCACCTCAAAATCAGTGCTTTCTATGACAAATTTGCCCATAATTTCTTCTACAACATGATGTTCTAGGCCATATTGATCAATTCTAATCAATTTCAGCCGAATTAAAAGTTTTCGTTTTTTTTCAAATTTAGCAAGGCTAACCCCTTGCTGTTTATTATGGCGAAAAAACTTAGGTGTTCAAATGTTGAAAATCGTGATTGATTATGAAAGATGATAAAGTTTTGAATGGATCAACGTTTAAATTTGATTAAAACAATGCCCAGTTTCGCCGTAATCAACGATCAAAATTTGAGTAATTTTCGACTCACCTCAAAATCAGTGCTTTCTATGACAAATTTGCCCATAATTTCTTCTACAACATGATGTTCTAGGCCATATTGATCAATTCTAATCAATTTCAGCCGAATTAAAAGTTTTCGTTTTTTTTTCAAATTTAGCAAGGCTAACCCCTTGCCGTTTTTTATGGCGAAAAAACTTAGGTGTTCAAATGTTGAAAATCGTGATTGATTATGAAAGATGATAAAGTTTTGAATGGATCAACGTTTAAATTTGATTAAAACAATGCCCAGTTTCGCCGTAATCAACGATCAAAATTTGAGTAATTTTCGACTCACCTCAAAATCAGTGCTTTCTATGACAAATTTGCCCATAATTTCTTCTACAACATGATGTTCTAGGCCATATTGATCAATTCTAATCAATTTCAGCCGAATTAAAAGTTTTCGTTTTTTATCAAATTTAGCAAGGCTAACCCCTTGCCGTTTTTTATGGCGAAAAAACTTAGGTGTTCAAATGTTGAAAATCGTGATTGATTATGAAAGATGATAAAGTTTTGAATGGATCAACGTTTAAATTTGATTAAAACAATGCCCAGTTTCGCCGTAATCAACGATCAAAATTTGAGTAATTTTCGACTCACCTCAAAATCAGTGCTTTCTATGACAAATTTGCCCATAATTTCTTCTACAACATGATGTTCTAGGCCATATTGAACAATTCTAATCAATTTCAGCCGAATTAAAAGTTTTCGTTTTTTATCAAATTTAGCAAGGCTAACCCCTTGCCGTTTTTTATGGCGAAAAAACTTAGGTGTTCAAATGTTGAAAATCGTGATTGATTATGAAAGATGATAAAGTTTTGAATGGATCAACGTTTAAATTTGATTAAAACAATGCCCAGTTTCGCCGTAATCAACGATCAAAATTTGAGTAATTTTCGACTCACCTCAAAATCAGTGCTTTCTATGACAAATTTGCCCATAATTTCTTCTACAACATGATGTTCTAGGCCATATTGATCAATTCTAATCAATTTCAGCCGAATTAAAAGTTTTCGTTTTTTATCAAATTTAGCAAGGCTAACCCCTTGCCGTTTTTTATGGCGAAAAAACTTAGGTGTTCAAATGTTGAAAATCGTGATTGATTATGAAAGATGATAAAGTTTTGAATGGATCAACGTTTAAATTTGATTAAAACAATGCCCAGTTTCGCCGTAATCAACGATCAAAATTTGAGTAATTTTCGACTCACCTCAAAATCAGTGCTTTCTATGACAAATTTGCCCATAATTTCTTCTACAACATGATGTTCTAGGCCATATTGATCAATTCTAATCAATTTCAGCCGAATTAAAAGTTTTCGTTTTTTATCAAATTTAGCAAGGCTAACCCCTTGCCGTTTTTTATGGCGAAAAAACTTAGGTGTTCAAATGTTGAAAATCGTGATTGATTATGAAAGATGATAAAGTTTTGAATGGATCAACGTTTAAATTTGATTAAAACAATGCCCAGTTTCGCCGTAATCAACGATCAAAATTTGAGTAATTTTCGACTCACCTCAAAATCAGTGCTTTCTATGACAAATTTGCCCATAATTTCTTCTACAACATGATGTTCTAGGCCATATTGATCAATTCTAATCAATTTCAGCCGAATTAAAAGTTTTCGTTTTTTTTCAAATTTAGCAAGGCTAACCCCTTGCCGTTTATTATGGCGAAAAAACTTAGGTGTTCAAATGTTGAAAATCGTGATTGATTATGAAAGATGATAAAGTTTTGAATGGATCAACGTTTAAATTTGATTAAAACAATGCCCAGTTTCGCCGTAATCAACGATCAAAATTTGAGTAATTTTCGACTCACCTCAAAATCAGTGCTTTCTATGACAAATTTGCCCATAATTTCTTCTACAACATGATGTTCTAGGCCATATTGATCAATTCTAATCAATTTCAGCCGAATTAAAAGTTTTCGTTTTTTTTTCAAATTTAGCAAGGCTAACCCCTTGCCGTTTTTTATGGCGAAAAAACTTAGGTGTTCAAATGTTGAAAATCGTGATTGATTATGAAAGATGATAAAGTTTTGAATG
This sequence comes from Nephrotoma appendiculata, assembly GCA_947310385.1. Taxonomy (NCBI): domain Eukaryota; kingdom Metazoa; phylum Arthropoda; class Insecta; order Diptera; family Tipulidae; genus Nephrotoma; species Nephrotoma appendiculata. The sequence continues at coordinate 99,915,460 of OX371223.1, forward strand.
GATCAACGTTTAAATTTGATTAAAACAATGACCAGTTTCGCCGTAATCAACGATCAAAATTTGAGTAATTTTCGACTCACCTCAAAATCAGTGCTTTCTATGACAAATTTGCCCATAATTTCTTCTACAACATGATGTTCTAGGCCATATTGAACAATTCTAATCAATTTCAGCCGAATTAAAAGTTTTCGTTTTTTATCAAATTTAGCAAGGCTAACCCCTTGCCGTTTTTTATGGCGAAAAAACTTAGGTGTTCAAATGTTGAAAATCGTGATTGATTATGAAAGATGATAAAGTTTTGAATGGATCAACGTTTAAATTTGATTAAAACAATGCCCAGTTTCGCCGTAATCAACGATCAAAATTTGAGTAATTTTCGACTCACCTCAAAATCAGTGCTTTCTATGACAAATTTGCCCATAATTTCTTCTACAACATGATGTTCTAGGCCATATTGATCAATTCTAATCAATTTCAGCCGAATTAAAAGTTTTCGTTTTTTTTCAAATTTAGCAAGGCTAACCCCTTGCTGTTTATTATGGCGAAAAAACTTAGGTGTTCAAATGTTGAAAATCGTGATTGATTATGAAAGATGATAAAGTTTTGAATGGATCAACGTTTAAATTTGATTAAAACAATGCCCAGTTTCGCCGTAATCAACGATCAAAATTTGAGTAATTTTCGACTCACCTCAAAATCAGTGCTTTCTATGACAAATTTGCCCATAATTTCTTCTACAACATGATGTTCTAGGCCATATTGATCAATTCTAATCAATTTCAGCCGAATTAAAAGTTTTCGTTTTTTTTTCAAATTTAGCAAGGCTAACCCCTTGCCGTTTTTTATGGCGAAAAAACTTAGGTGTTCAAATGTTGAAAATCGTGATTGATTATGAAAGATGATAAAGTTTTGAATGGATCAACGTTTAAATTTGATTAAAACAATGCCCAGTTTCGCCGTAATCAACGATCAAAATTTGAGTAATTTTCGACTCACCTCAAAATCAGTGCTTTCTATGACAAATTTGCCCATAATTTCTTCTACAACATGATGTTCTAGGCCATATTGATCAATTCTAATCAATTTCAGCCGAATTAAAAGTTTTCGTTTTTTATCAAATTTAGCAAGGCTAACCCCTTGCCGTTTTTTATGGCGAAAAAACTTAGGTGTTCAAATGTTGAAAATCGTGATTGATTATGAAAGATGATAAAGTTTTGAATGGATCAACGTTTAAATTTGATTAAAACAATGCCCAGTTTCGCCGTAATCAACGATCAAAATTTGAGTAATTTTCGACTCACCTCAAAATCAGTGCTTTCTATGACAAATTTGCCCATAATTTCTTCTACAACATGATGTTCTAGGCCATATTGAACAATTCTAATCAATTTCAGCCGAATTAAAAGTTTTCGTTTTTTATCAAATTTAGCAAGGCTAACCCCTTGCCGTTTTTTATGGCGAAAAAACTTAGGTGTTCAAATGTTGAAAATCGTGATTGATTATGAAAGATGATAAAGTTTTGAATGGATCAACGTTTAAATTTGATTAAAACAATGCCCAGTTTCGCCGTAATCAACGATCAAAATTTGAGTAATTTTCGACTCACCTCAAAATCAGTGCTTTCTATGACAAATTTGCCCATAATTTCTTCTACAACATGATGTTCTAGGCCATATTGATCAATTCTAATCAATTTCAGCCGAATTAAAAGTTTTCGTTTTTTATCAAATTTAGCAAGGCTAACCCCTTGCCGTTTTTTATGGCGAAAAAACTTAGGTGTTCAAATGTTGAAAATCGTGATTGATTATGAAAGATGATAAAGTTTTGAATGGATCAACGTTTAAATTTGATTAAAACAATGCCCAGTTTCGCCGTAATCAACGATCAAAATTTGAGTAATTTTCGACTCACCTCAAAATCAGTGCTTTCTATGACAAATTTGCCCATAATTTCTTCTACAACATGATGTTCTAGGCCATATTGATCAATTCTAATCAATTTCAGCCGAATTAAAAGTTTTCGTTTTTTATCAAATTTAGCAAGGCTAACCCCTTGCCGTTTTTTATGGCGAAAAAACTTAGGTGTTCAAATGTTGAAAATCGTGATTGATTATGAAAGATGATAAAGTTTTGAATGGATCAACGTTTAAATTTGATTAAAACAATGCCCAGTTTCGCCGTAATCAACGATCAAAATTTGAGTAATTTTCGACTCACCTCAAAATCAGTGCTTTCTATGACAAATTTGCCCATAATTTCTTCTACAACATGATGTTCTAGGCCATATTGATCAATTCTAATCAATTTCAGCCGAATTAAAAGTTTTCGTTTTTTTTCAAATTTAGCAAGGCTAACCCCTTGCCGTTTATTATGGCGAAAAAACTTAGGTGTTCAAATGTTGAAAATCGTGATTGATTATGAAAGATGATAAAGTTTTGAATGGATCAACGTTTAAATTTGATTAAAACAATGCCCAGTTTCGCCGTAATCAACGATCAAAATTTGAGTAACTTTCGACTCACCTCAAAATCAGTGCTTTCTATGACAAATTTGCCCATAATTTCTTCTACAACATGATGTTCTAGGCCATATTGATCAATTCTAATCAATTTCAGCCGAATTAAAAGTTTTCGTTTTTTTTTCAAATTTAGCAAGGCTAACCCCTTGCCGTTTTTTATGGCGAAAAAACTTAGGTGTTCAAATGTTGAAAATCGTGATTGATTATGAAAGATGATAAAGTTTTGAATGGATCAACGTTTAAATTTGATTAAAACAATGCCCAGTTTCGCCGTAATCAACGATCAAAATTTGAGTAATTTTCGACTCACCTCAAAATCAGTGCTTTCTATGACAAATTTGCCCATAATTTCTTCTACAACATGATGTTCTAGGCCATATTGAACAATTCTAATCAATTTCAGCCGAATTAAAAGTTTTCGTTTTTTATCAAATTTAGCAAGGCTAACCCCTTGCCGTTTTTTATGGCGAAAAAACTTAGGTGTTCAAATGTTGAAAATCGTGATTGATTATGAAAGATGATAAAGTTTTGAATGGATCAACGTTTAAATTTGATTAAAACAATGCCCAGTTTCGCCGTAATCAACGATCAAAATTTGAGTAATTTTCGACTCACCTCAAAATCAGTGCTTTCTATGACAAATTTGCCCATAATTTCTTCTACAACATGATGTTCTAGGCCATATTGATCAATTCTAATCAATTTCAGCCGAATTAAAAGTTTTCGTTTTTTTTCAAATTTAGCAAGGCTAACCCCTTGCTGTTTATTATGGCGAAAAAACTTAGGTGTTCAAATGTTGAAAATCGTGATTGATTATGAAAGATGATAAAGTTTTGAATGGATCAACGTTTAAATTTGATTAAAACAATGCCCAGTTTCGCCGTAATCAACGATCAAAATTTGAGTAATTTTCGACTCACCTCAAAATCAGTGCTTTCTATGACAAATTTGCCCATAATTTCTTCTACAACATGATGTTCTAGGCCATATTGATCAATTCTAATCAATTTCAGCCGAATTAAAAGTTTTCGTTTTTTTTCAAATTTAGCAAGGCTAACCCCTTGCCGTTTTTTATGGCGAAAAAACTTAGGTGTTCAAATGTTGAAAATCGTGATTGATTATGAAAGATGATAAAGTTTTGAATGGATCAACGTTTAAATTTGATTAAAACAATGCCCAGTTTCGCCGTAATCAACGATCAAAATTTGAGTAATTTTCGACTCACCTCAAAATCAGTGCTTTCTATGACAAATTTGCCCATAATTTCTTCTACAACATGATGTTCTAGGCCATATTGATCAATTCTAATCAATTTCAGCCGAATTAAAAGTTTTCGTTTTTTTTCAAATTTAGCAAGGCTAACCCCTTGCCGTTTTTTATGGCGAAAAAACTTAGGTGTTCAAATGTTGAAAATCGTGATTGATTATGAAAGATGATAAAGTTTTGAATGGATCAACGTTTAAATTTGATTAAAACAATGCCCAGTTTCGCCGTAATCAACGATCAAAATTTGAGTAATTTTCGACTCACCTCAAAATCAGTGCTTTCTATGACAAATTTGCCCATAATTTCTTCTACAACATGATGTTCTAGGCCATATTGATCAATTCTAATCAATTTCAGCCGAATTAAAAGTTTTCGTTTTTTATCAAATTTAGCAAGGCTAACCCCTTGCCGTTTTTTATGGCGAAAAAACTTAGGTGTTCAAATGTTGAAAATCGTGATTGATTATGAAAGATGATAAAGTTTTGAATGGATCAACGTTTAAATTTGATTAAAACAATGCCCAGTTTCGCCGTAATCAACGATCAAAATTTGAGTAATTTTCGACTCACCTCAAAATCAGTGCTTTCTATGACAAATTTGCCCATAATTTCTTCTACAACATGATGTTCTAGGCCATATTGAACAATTCTAATCAATTTCAGCCGAATTAAAAGTTTTCGTTTTTTATCAAATTTAGCAAGGCTAACCCCTTGCCGTTTTTTATGGCGAAAAAACTTAGGTGTTCAAATGTTGAAAATCGTGATTGATTATGAAAGATGATAAAGTTTTGAATGGATCAACGTTTAAATTTGATTAAAACAATGCCCAGTTTCGCCGTAATCAACGATCAAAATTTGAGTAATTTTCGACTCACCTCAAAATCAGTGCTTTCTATGACAAATTTGCCCATAATTTCTTCTACAACATGATGTTCTAGGCCATATTGATCAATTCTAATCAATTTCAGCCGAATTAAAAGTTTTCGTTTTTTTTCAAATTTAGCAAGGCTAACCCCTTGCCGTTTATTATGGCGAAAAAACTTAGGTGTTCAAATGTTGAAAATCGTGATTGATTATGAAAGATGATAAAGTTTTGAATGGATCAACGTTTAAATTTGATTAAAACAATGCCCAGTTTCGCCGTAATCAACGATCAAAATTTGAGTAATTTTCGACTCACCTCAAAATCAGTGCTTTCTATGACAAATTTGCCCATAATTTCTTCTACAACATGATGTTCTAGGCCATATTGATCAATTCTAATCAATTTCAGCCGAATTAAAAGTTTTCGTTTTTTTTTCAAATTTAGCAAGGCTAACCCCTTGCCGTTTTTTATGGCGAAAAAACTTAGGTGTTCAAATGTTGAAAATCGTGATTGATTATGAAAGATGATAAAGTTTTGAATGGATCAACGTTTAAATTTGATTAAAACAATGCCCAGTTTCGCCGTAATCAACGATCAAAATTTGAGTAATTTTCGACTCACCTCAAAATCAGTGCTTTCTATGACAAATTTGCCCATAATTTCTTCTACAACATGATGTTCTAGGCCATATTGATCAATTCTAATCAATTTCAGCCGAATTAAAAGTTTTCGTTTTTTTTCAAATTTAGCAAGGCTAACCCCTTGCCGTTTTTTATGGCGAAAAAACTTAGGTGTTCAAATGTTGAAAATCGTGATTGATTATGAAAGATGATAAAGTTTTGAATGGATCAACGTTTAAATTTGATTAAAACAATGCCCAGTTTCGCCGTAATCAACGATCAAAATTTGAGTAATTTTCGACTCACCTCAAAATCAGTGCTTTCTATGACAAATTTGCCCATAATTTCTTCTACAACATGATGTTCTAGGCCATATTGATCAATTCTAATCAATTTCAGCCGAATTAAAAGTTTTCGTTTTTTTTCAAATTTAGCAAGGCTAACCCCTTGCCGTTTTTTATGGCGAAAAAACTTAGGTGTTCAAATGTTGAAAATCTTGATTGATTATGAAAGATGATAAAGTTTTGAATGGATCAACGTTTAAATTTGATTAAAACAATGCCCAGTTTCGCCGTAATCAACGATCAAAATTTGAGTAATTTTCGACTCACCTCAAAATCAGTGCTTTCTATGACAAATTTGCCCATAATTTCTTCTACAACATGATGTTCTAGGCCATATTGAACAATTCTAATCAATTTCAGCCGAATTAAAAGTTTTCGTTTTTTATCAAATTTAGCAAGGCTAACCCCTTGCCGTTTTTTATGGCGAAAAAACTTAGGTGTTCAAATGTTGAAAATCGTGATTGATTATGAAAGATGATAAAGTTTTGAATGGATCAACGTTTAAATTTGATTAAAACAATGCCCAGTCTCGCCGTAATCAACGATCAAAATTTGAGTAATTTTCGACTCACCTCAAAATCAGTGCTTTCTATGACAAATTTGCCCATAATTTTTTCTACAACATGATGTTCTAGGCCATATTGATCAATTCTAATCAATTTTAGGCGAATTAAAAGTTTTCGTTTTTTTTCAAATTTAGCAAGGCTAACCCCTTGCCGTTTTTTATGGCGAAAAAACTTAGGTATAAATGTTGAAAATCGTGATTGATTATGAAAGATGATAAAGTTTTGAATGGATCAACGTTTAAATTTGATTAAAACAATGCCCAGTTTCGCCGTAATCAACGATCAAAATTTGAGTAATTTTCGACTCACCTCAAAATCAGTGCTTTCTATGACAAATTTGCCCATAATTTCTTCTACAACATGATGTTCTAGGCCATATTGATCAATTCTAATCAATTTCAGCCGAATTAAAAGTTTTCGTTTTTTTTCAAATTTAGCAAGGCTAACCCCTTGCCGTTTTTTATGGCGAAAAAACTTAGGTGTTCAAATGTTGAAAATCTTGATTGATTATGAAAGATGATAAAGTTTTGAATGGATCAACGTTTAAATTTGATTAAAACAATGCCCAGTTTCGCCGTAATCAACGATCAAAATTTGAGTAATTTTCGACTCACCTCAAAATCAGTGCTTTCTATGACAAATTTGCCCATAATTTCTTCTACAACATGATGTTCTAGGCCATATTGATCAATTCTAATCAATTTCAGCCGAATTAAAAGTTTTCGTTTTTTTCAAATTTAGCAAGGCTAACCCCTTGCCGTTTTTTATGGCGAAAAAACTTAGGTGTTCAAATGTTGAAAATCGTGATTGATTATGAAAGATGATAAAGTTTTGAATGGATCAACGTTTAAATTTGATTAAAACAATGCCCAGTTTCGCCGTAATCAACGATCAAAATTTGAGTAATTTTCGACTCACCTCAAAATCAGTGCTTTCTATGACAAATTTGCCCATAATTTCTTCTACAACATGATGTTCTAGGCCATATTGATCAATTCTAATCAATTTCAGCCGAATTAAAAGTTTTCGTTTTTTATCAAATTTAGCAAGGCTAACCCCTTGCCGTTTTTTATGGCGAAAAAACTTAGGTGTTCAAATGTTGAAAATCGTGATTGATTATGAAAGATGATAAAGTTTTGAATGGATCAACGTTTAAATTTGATTAAAACAATGCCCAGTTTCGCCGTAATCAACGATCAAAATTTGAGTAATTTTCGACTCACCTCAAAATCAGTGCTTTCTATGACAAATTTGCCCATAATTTCTTCTACAACATGATGTTCTAGGCCATATTGATCAATTCTAATCAATTTCAGCCGAATTAAAAGTTTTCGTTTTTTTTCAAATTTAGCAAGGCTAACCCCTTGCCGTTTTTTATGGCGAAAAAACTTAGGTGTTCAAATGTTGAAAATCGTGATTGATTATGAAAGATGATAAAGTTTTGAATGGATCAACGTTTAAATTTGATTAAAACAATGCCCAGTTTCGCCGTAATCAACGATCAAAATTTGAGTAATTTTCGACTCACCTCAAAATCAGTGCTTTCTATGACAAATTTGCCCATAATTTCTTCTACAACATGATGTTCTAGGCCATATTGAACAATTCTAATCAATTTCAGCCGAATTAAAAGTTTTCGTTTTTTATCAAATTTAGCAAGGCTAACCCCTTGCCGTTTTTTATGGCGAAAAAACTTAGGTATTCAAATGTTGAAAATCGTGATTGATTATGAAAGATGATAAAGTTTTGAATGGATCAACGTTTAAATTTGATTAAAACAATGCCCAGTTTCGCCGTAATCAACGATCAAAATTTGAGTAATTTTCGACTCACCTCAAAATCAGTGCTTTCTATGACAAATTTGCCCATAATTTTTTCTACAACATGATGTTCTAGGCCATATTGATCAATTCTAATCAATTTTAGGCGAATTAAAAGTTTTCGTTTTTTTTCAAATTTAGCAAGGCTAACCCCTTGCCGTTTTTTATGGCGAAAAAACTTAGGTATTCAAATGTTGAAAATCGTGATTGATTATGAAAGATGATAAAGTTTTGAATGGATCAACGTTTAAATTTGATTAAAACAATGCCCAGTTTCGCCGTAATCAACGATCAAAATTTGAGTAATTTTCGACTCACCTCAAAATCAATGCTTTCTATGACAAATTTGCCCATAATTTCTTCTACAACATGATGTTCTAGGCCATATTGATCAATTCTAATCAATTTCAGCCGAATTAAAAGTTTTCGTTTTTTTTCAAATTTAGCAAGGCTAACACCCCTTGCCGTTTTTTATGGCGAAAAAACTTAGGTGTTCAAATGTTGAAAATCGTGATTGATTATGAAAGATGATAAAGTTTTGAATGGATCAACGTTTAAATTTGATTAAAACAATGCCCAGTTTCGCCGTAATCAACGATCAAAATTTGAGTAATTTTCGACTCACCTCAAAATCAGTGCTTTCTATGACAAATTTGCCCATAATTTCTTCTACAACATGATGTTCTAGGCCATATTGATCAATTCTAATCAATTTCAGCCGAATTAAAAGTTTTCGTTTTTTTTCAAATTTAGCAAGGCTAACCCCTTGCCGTTTTTTATTGCGAAAAAACTTAGGTGTTCAAATGTTGAAAATCTTGATTGATTATGAAAGATGATAAAGTTTTGAATGGATCAACGTTTAAATTTGATTAAAACAATGCCCAGTTTCGCCGTAATCAACGATCAAAATTTGAGTAATTTTCGACTCACCTCAAAATCAGTGCTTTCTATGACAAATTTGCCCATAATTTCTTCTACAACATGATGTTCTAGGCCATATTGATCAATTCTAATCAATTTCAGCCGAATTAAAAGTTTTCGTTTTTTATCAAATTTAGCAAGGCTAACCCCTTGCCGTTTTTTATGGCGAAAAAACTTAGGTGTTCAAATGTTGAAAATCGTGATTGATTATGAAAGATGATAAAGTTTTGAATGGATCAACGTTTAAATTTGATTAAAACAATGCCCAGTTTCGCCGTAATCAACGATCAAAATTTGAGTAATTTTCGACTCACCTCAAAATCAGTGCTTTCTATGACAAATTTGCCCATAATTTCTTCTACAACATGATGTTCTAGGCCATATTGATCAATTCTAATCAATTTCAGCCGAATTAAAAGTTTTCGTTTTTTATCAAATTTAGCAAGGCTAACCCCTTGCCGTTTTTTATGGCGAAAAAACTTAGGTGTTCAAATGTTGAAAATCGTGATTGATTATGAAAGATGATAAAGTTTTGAATGGATCAACGTTTAAATTTGATTAAAACAATGCCCAGTTTCGCCGTAATCAACGATCAAAATTTGAGTAATTTTCGACTCACCTCAAAATCAGTGCTTTCTATGACAAATTTGCCCATAATTTCTTCTACAACATGATGTTCTAGGCCATATTGATCAATTCTAATCAATTTCAGCCGAATTAAAAGTTTTCGTTTTTTTTCAAATTTAGCAAGGCTAACCCCTTGCCGTTTTTTATGGCGAAAAAACTTAGGTGTTCAAATGTTGAAAATCGTGATTGATTATGAAAGATGATAAAGTTTTGAATGGATCAACGTTTAAATTTGATTAAAACAATGCCCAGTTTCGCCGTAATCAACGATCAAAATTTGAGTAATTTTCGACTCACCTCAAAATCAGTGCTTTCTATGACAAATTTGTACATAATTTCTTCTACAACATGATGTTCTAGGCCATATTGATCAATTCTAATCAATTTCAGGCGAATTAAAAGTTTTCGTTTTTTTTCAAATTTAGCAAGGCTAACCCCTTGCCGTTTTTTATGGCGAAAAAACTTAGGTGTTCAAATGTTGAAAATCGTGATTGATTATGAAAGATGATAAAGTTTTGAATGGATCAACGTTTAAATTTGATTAAAACAATGCCCAGTTTCGCCGTAATCAACGATCAAAATTTGAGTAATTTTCGACTCACCTCAAAATCAGTGCTTTCTATGACAAATTTGCCCATAATTTCTTCTACAACATGATGTTCTAGGCCATATTGATCAATTCTAATCAATTTCAGCCGAATTAAAAGTTTTCGTTTTTTATCAAATTTAGCAAGGCCAACCCCTTGCCGTTTTTTATGGCGAAAAAACTTAGGTGTTCAAATGTTGAAAATCGTGATTGATTATGAAAGATGATAAAGTTTTGAATGGATCAACGTTTAAATTTGATTAAAACAATGCCCAGTTTCGCCGTAATCAACGATCAAAATTTGAGTAATTTTCGACTCACCTCAAAATCAGTGCTTTCTATGACAAATTTGCCCATAATTTCTTCTACAACATGATGTTCTAGGCCATATTGATCAATTCTAATCAATTTCAGCCGAATTAAAAGTTTTCGTTTTTTTTCAAATTTAGCAAGGCTAACCCCTTGCCGTTTTTTATGGCGAAAAAACTTAGGTGTTCAAATGTTGAAAATCGTGATTGATTATGAAAGATGATAAAGTTTTGAATGGATCAACGTTTAAATTTGATTAAAACAATGCCCAGTTTCGCCGTAATCAACGATCAAAATTTGAGTAATTTTCGACTCACCTCAAAATCAGTGCTTTCTATGACAAATTTGCCCATAATTTTTTCTACAACATAATGTTCTAGGCCATATTGATCAATTCTAATCAATTTTAGGCGAATTAAAAGTTTTCGTTTTTTTTCAAATTTAGCAAGGCTAACCCCTTGCCGTTTTTTATGGCGAAAAAACTTAGGTATTCAAATGTTGAAAATCGTGATTGATTATGAAAGATGATAAAGTTTTGAATGGATCAACGTTTAAATTTGATTAAAACAATGCCCAGTTTCGCCGTAATCAACGATCAAAATTTGAGTAATTTTCGACTCACCTCAAAATCAGTGCTTTCTATGACAAATTTGCCCATAATTTCTTCTACAACATGATGTTCTAGGCCATATTGATCAATTCTAATCAATTTCAGCCGAATTAAAAGTTTTCGTTTTTTTTCAAATTTAGCAAGGCTAACCCCTTGCCGTTTTTTATGGCGAAAAAACTTAGGTGTTCAAATGTTGAAAATCTTGATTGATTATGAAAGATGATAAAGTTTTGAATGGATCAACGTTTAAATTTGATTAAAACAATGCCCAGTTTCGCCGTAATCAACGATCAAAATTTGAGTAATTTTCGACTCACCTCAAAATCAGTGCTTTCTATGACAAATTTGCCCATAATTTCTTCTACAACATGATGTTCTAGGCCATATTGAACAATTCTAATCAATTTCAGCCGAATTAAAAGTTTTCGTTTTTTATCAAATTTAGCAAGGCTAACCCCTTGCCGTTTTTTATGGCGAAAAAACTTAGGTGTTCAAATGTTGAAAATCGTGATTGATTATGAAAGATGATAAAGTTTTGAATGGATCAACGTTTAAATTTGATTAAAACAATGCCCAGTCTCGCCGTAATCAACGATCAAAATTTGAGTAATTTTCGACTCACCTCAAAATCAGTGCTTTCTATGACAAATTTGCCCATAATTTTTTCTACAACATGATGTTCTAGGCCATATTGATCAATTCTAATCAATTTTAGGCGAATTAAAAGTTTTCGTTTTTTTTCAAATTTAGCAAGGCTAACCCCTTGCCGTTTTTTATGGCGAAAAAACTTAGGTATTCAAATGTTGAAAATCGTGATTGATTATGAAAGATGATAAAGTTTTGAATGGATCAACGTTTAAATTTGATTAAAACAATGCCCAGTTTCGCCGTAATCAACGATCAAAATTTGAGTAATTTTCGACTCACCTCAAAATCAGTGCTTTCTATGACAAATTTGCCCATAATTTCTTCTACAACATGATGTTCTAGGCCATATTGATCAATTCTAATCAATTTCAGCCGAATTAAAAGTTTTCGTTTTTTTTCAAATTTAGCAAGGCTAACCCCTTGCCGTTTTTTATGGCGAAAAAACTTAGGTGTTCAAATGTTGAAAATCTTGATTGATTATGAAAGATGATAAAGTTTTGAATGGATCAACGTTTAAATTTGATTAAAACAATGCCCAGTTTCGCCGTAATCAACGATCAAAATTTGAGTAATTTTCGACTCACCTCAAAATCAGTGCTTTCTATGACAAATTTGCCCATAATTTCTTCTACAACATGATGTTCTAGGCCATATTGATCAATTCTAATCAATTTCAGCCGAATTAAAAGTTTTCGTTTTTTTTCAAATTTAGCAAGGCTAACCCCTTGCCGTTTTTTATGGCGAAAAAACTTAGGTGTTCAAATGTTGAAAATCGTGATTGATTATGAAAGATGATAAAGTTTTGAATGGATCAACGTTTAAATTTGATTAAAACAATGCCCAGTTTCGCCGTAATCAACGATCAAAATTTGAGTAATTTTCGACTCACCTCAAAATCAGTGCTTTCTATGACAAATTTGCCCATAATTTCTTCTACAACATGATGTTCTAGGCCATATTGATCAATTCTAATCAATTTCAGCCGAATTAAAAGTTTTCGTTTTTTATCAAATTTAGCAAGGCTAACCCCTTGCCGTTTTTTATGGCGAAAAAACTTAGGTGTTCAAATGTTGAAAATCGTGATTGATTATGAAAGATGATAAAGTTTTGAATGGATCAACGTTTAAATTTGATTAAAACAATGCCCAGTTTCGCCGTAATCAACGATCAAAATTTGAGTAATTTTCGACTCACCTCAAAATCAGTGCTTTCTATGACAAATTTGCCCATAATTTCTTCTACAACATGATGTTCTAGGCCATATTGATCAATTCTAATCAATTTCAGCCGAATTAAAAGTTTTCGTTTTTTTTCAAATTTAGCAAGGCTAACCCCTTGCCGTTTTTTATGGCGAAAAAACTTAGGTGTTCAAATGTTGAAAATCGTGATTGATTATGAAAGATGATAAAGTTTTGAATGGATCAACGTTTAAATTTGATTAAAACAATGCCCAGTTTCGCCGTAATCAACGATCAAAATTTGAGTAATTTTCGACTCACCTCAAAATCAGTGCTTTCTATGACAAATTTGCCCATAATTTCTTCTACAACATGATGTTCTAGGCCATATTGAACAATTCTAATCAATTTCAGCCGAATTAAAAGTTTTCGTTTTTTATCAAATTTAGCAAGGCTAACCCCTTGCCGTTTTTTATGGCGAAAAAACTTAGGTATTCAAATGTTGAAAATCGTGATTGATTATGAAAGATGATAAAGTTTTGAATGGATCAACGTTTAAATTTGATTAAAACAATGCCCAGTTTCGCCGTAATCAACGATCAAAATTTGAGTAATTTTCGACTCACCTCAAAATCAGTGCTTTCTATGACAAATTTGCCCATAATTTTTTCTACAACATGATGTTCTAGGCCATATTGATCAATTCTAATCAATTTTAGGCGAATTAAAAGTTTTCGTTTTTTTTCAAATTTAGCAAGGCTAACCCCTTGCCGTTTTTTATGGCGAAAAAACTTAGGTATTCAAATGTTGAAAATCGTGATTGATTATGAAAGATGATAAAGTTTTGAATGGATCAACGTTTAAATTTGATTAAAACAATGCCCAGTTTCGCCGTAATCAACGATCAAAATTTGAGTAATTTTCGACTCACCTCAAAATCAATGCTTTCTATGACAAATTTGCCCATAATTTCTTCTACAACATGATGTTCTAGGCCATATTGATCAATTCTAATCAATTTCAGCCGAATTAAAAGTTTTCGTTTTTTTTCAAATTTAGCAAGGCTAACACCCCTTGCCGTTTTTTATGGCGAAAAAACTTAGGTGTTCAAATGTTGAAAATCGTGATTGATTATGAAAGATGATAAAGTTTTGAATGGATCAACGTTTAAATTTGATTAAAACAATGCCCAGTTTCGCCGTAATCAACGATCAAAATTTGAGTAATTTTCGACTCACCTCAAAATCAGTGCTTTCTATGACAAATTTGCCCATAATTTCTTCTACAACATGATGTTCTAGGCCATATTGATCAATTCTAATCAATTTCAGCCGAATTAAAAGTTTTCGTTTTTTTTCAAATTTAGCAAGGCTAACCCCTTGCCGTTTTTTATTGCGAAAAAACTTAGGTGTTCAAATGTTGAAAATCTTGATTGATTATGAAAGATGATAAAGTTTTGAATGGATCAACGTTTAAATTTGATTAAAACAATGCCCAGTTTCGCCGTAATCAACGATCAAAATTTGAGTAATTTTCGACTCACCTCAAAATCAGTGCTTTCTATGACAAATTTGCCCATAATTTCTTCTACAACATGATGTTCTAGGCCATATTGATCAATTCTAATCAATTTCAGCCGAATTAAAAGTTTTCGTTTTTTATCAAATTTAGCAAGGCTAACCCCTTGCCGTTTTTTATGGCGAAAAAACTTAGGTGTTCAAATGTTGAAAATCGTGATTGATTATGAAAGATGATAAAGTTTTGAATGGATCAACGTTTAAATTTGATTAAAACAATGCCCAGTTTCGCCGTAATCAACTATCAAAATTTGAGTAATTTTCGACTCACCTCAAAATCAGTGCTTTCTATGACAAATTTGCCCATAATTTCTTCTACAACATGATGTTCTAGGCCATATTGATCAATTCTAATCAATTTCAGCCGAATTAAAAGTTTTCGTTTTTTTTCAAATTTAGCAAGGCTAACCCCTTGCCGTTTTTTATGGCGAAAAAACTTAGGTGTTCAAATGTTGAAAATCGTGATTGATTATGAAAGATGATAAAGTTTTGAATGGATCAACGTTTAAATTTGATTAAAACAATGCCCAGTTTCGCCGTAATCAACTATCAAAATTTGAGTAATTTTCGACTCACCTCAAAATCAGTGCTTTCTATGACAAATTTGCCCATAATTTCTTCTACAACATGATGTTCTAGGCCATATTGATCAATTCTAATCAATTTCAGCCGAATTAAAAGTTTTCGTTTTTTTTCAAATTTAGCAAGGCTAACCCCTTGCCGTTTTTTATGGCGAGAAAACTTAGGTGTTCAAATGTTGAAAATCGTGATTGATTATGAAAGATGATAAAGTTTTGAATGGATCAACGTTTAAATTTGATTAAAACAATGCCCAGTTTCGCCGTAATCAACGATCAAAATTTGAGTAATTTTCGACTCACCTCAAAATCAGTGCTTTCTATGACAAATTTGCCCATAATTTCTTCTACAACATGATGTTCTAGGCCATATTGATCAATTCTAATCAATTTCAGGCGAATTAAAAGTTTTCGTTTTTTTTCAAATTTAGCAAGGCTAACCCCTTGCCGTTTTTTATGGCGAAAAACTTAGGTGTTCAAATGTTGAAAATCGTGATTGATTATGAAAGATGATAAAGTTTTGAATGGATCAACGTTTAAATTTGATTAAAACAATGCCCAGTTTCGCCGTAATCAACGATCAAAATTTGAGTAATTTTCGACTCACCTCAAAATCAGTGCTTTCTATGACAAATTTGCCCATAATTTCTTCTACAACATGATGTTCTAGGCCATATTGATCAATTCTAATCAATTTCAGACGAATTAAAAGTTTTCGTTTTTTTTTTCAAATTTAGCAAGGCTTAACCCCTTGCCGTTTTTTATGGCGAAAAAACTTAGGTGTTCAAATGTTGAAAATCGTGATTGATTATGAAAGATGATAAAGTTTTGAATGGATCAACGTTTAAATTTGATTAAAACAATGCCCAGTTTCGCCGTAATCAACGATCAAAATTTGAGTAATTTTCGACTCACCTCAAAATCAGTGCTTTCTATGACAAATTTGCCCATAATTTCTTCTACAACATGATGTTCTAGGCCATATTGATCAATTCTAATCAATTTCAGGCGAATTAAAAGTTTTCGTTTTTTTTTTCAAATTTAGCAAGGCTTAACCCCTTGCCGTTTTTTATGGCGAAAAAACTTAGGTGTTCAAATGTTGAAAATCGTGATTGATTATGAAAGATGATAAAGTTTTGAATGGATCAACGTTTAAATTTGATTAAAACAATGCCCAGTTTCGCCGTAATCAACGATCAAAATTTGAGTAATTTTCGACTCACCTCAAAATCAGTGCTTTCTATGACAAATTTGCCCATAATTTCTTCTACAACATGATGTTCTAGGCCATATTGATCAATTCTAATCAATTTCAGCCGAATTAAAAGTTTTCGTTTTTTTTCAAATTTAGCAAGGCTAACCCCTTGCCGTTTTTTATGGCGAAAAAACTTAGGTGTTCAAATGTTGAAAATCGTGATTGATTATGAAAGATGATAAAGTTTTGAATGGATTAACGTTTAAATTTGATTAAAACAATGCCCAGTTTCGCCGTAATCAGCGATCAAAATTTGAGTAATTTTCGACTCACCTCAAAATCAGTGCTTTCTATGACAAATGTGCCCATAATTTCTTCTACAACATGATGTTCTAGGAATCCATCAAAGGTCCCTTGTAGGAGTCACGCTGTAAATTATCAGGAAGAATTTGATCTCTGTAAGAAACAGTGCCTCTCTGTAAATGCCATATTAAATAAATCACAGGATGCTTATCCTCGACTAAAGGAACCCGGAAACCAACTTCGACATTGGAGCGGACAAACACAAAGGTTAAAAGGTTGTTTTCATCAGGACAAAGACGTCGATAATACTCTCAACCAATTTCGAAGATTAAAACAGTTGCTTGATGCGCGTCGGGAAGAATTAGCCGAACTACAAGTAGTTGCCGTGACTACAACAAGTAGTGATCAAGCTCCATTGCGAGAGACATCGCGAACAACAGCAGCGTCATTAGAACCTTACACTAAGGGGGGGGGGGAGCAATCAAGCATCTTCAGCAATATCCTCTATTGATTATTCAAGTGTTGCATCTTTTCCTACACTACCTTCAGTTAATATTAATTATATCCCGACTCCTCAGCAGACCATTACCACGTGGGCCCGCCATCCTCAAATGGCCAGCTGTACCTCGACTATTGTACCAACAACGCCAATTCCGTCTCAAAGTTCAATGAACGAATTACTATATATCCCGCGAAGTATATCATACAGTACTCCAACCCCCTCGTTCTCGACGGCGGTGCCAACGCTAGAAATTTGTAATAACTCTGGGGCTCAGAGACAAGGGCGGAGCTGCATACCCAATACACCGCATAATAATATAAATGATATGACTTATTCGTCTTACGTAAAAAGTGACCTAAAATGGAACATTTCCTTCTCGGGACAAACAGAAGGTTTGGATATTCACGATTTTCTGTTTAGAATAGAATATTTGGCTAGTAAAGAAAATGTTTCCCTGAATCGATTAGAAGCATTTATCCCTAAATTGTTAACCCACACGGCAGAAAAATGGTACTGCGTATACGTACGAAAATCTCCCCACGCGTCAAACTTCCAACTAAGACAAGCTCTGTTGGATAGATTTTTGCACTACTGAATCTGATCGTTCATTGCGGAGATATATCCAGAGCAAGAAACAAGCTGAACGTGAGCAAATATCAGAGTAAATTTTAGAAACGGAGACTCTTGACGGTAGACTTATAAGGCCGTTCTCAGAAACGGAATTGATTGAAATAATCCGCGATAAAATGGGTGTTAAATACCAAGAAGCCACCTTAACTAATCCGTTCTTTACCACGGATGAGCTTCGAGTAATTTGCGAACGATATGAGAAAGTATGGGCTCAGACGGCTAGACATATTGGAAGTGCAACGAAAACTTTGCAATTTGTTAATGTTAATGAGATAATTGATGATGGTTTCATGGAAGGGTCCCAAAACCTTACTTTTACGAATCCGTCATCATATGATGAACCACCGCAAGCGACGTATTCACAAGAACCGTATCTTGAGGCTCTACCATACGCCAAGTTTTAATACAGAACGGAAAAATACAAAAGAAGCTCTGGTACCCTCCAATTTCTTGCTATGTTGTAACTGTCGCGATATGGGACATCGGTATCAGAACTGTGCCTTGCCTCCTCAAGGGAAATTCTGCTACGGATGTGGCAAGAGTGGGATGATTAAGCCTCAATGTCCTAATTGCACAAAGTATAAGTCGGGAAACTCTCCTCCGGGCGTGAGCCGTTCGGGAACGACACGACCGGTACAACTTATCTCCCGCCTAGTTCAATCCGAGAAACCATGAACACCCCAAATGGAAAATTCGGCGACGAATACCGAGCCTTCCAGTCAACGCTAACTTCAAAACTACATACCGAGTCAGAGCGGGAAGAAACAACGAATATGCAGTCACACTTAGTGACTAATTCAAGTACAACTGTAAAATCTACTACCCTGCACTCTGAAGAAACAATTTCCAGATCCAAACAAATTAGTAAAAGACGAATGCGATCCTATCAATATGCTAAACGATCCACGACCCTATCTTACCATAAATATTTCCGGGTATGATGTTCGAGGGCTCTTAGATAGTGGTGCGTCAATCATCATCCTTGGAAAAGATTCAATATCTTTTTTGAAGACATTAGGTATCTCTTATAAAAAACTTACCTCAACAATCAAAGCCCGTAAAATACAACGGAATGTGTCACACGATCCGAATTTACCCTACTTTACAAGGTCGCATATATCTGGTATTGATTTTTGGGCCGCGTTTCACATCGCACCACATCTCCTTGATTCCATGGACATTAGTAGTAGTATTGAATCTGAACAACATTTACTTTCTCTGTCGCAAAAACAGAAGTTTGATGGTATTTTAGCTGAATATCCGTCATTTGAACGAGACGGATTAGGACACACCTCACTCATAACTCATCACATAGATGTTGGGAACTGTGCCCCAATTAAGCAGAGACACTATTCGGTATCCCTCGCTATACAGCAGCTTATCTATAAAGAATTGGATCGTATGTTGGAAATGAACGTCATCGAAGAAAGCTCTAATTCATGGTCGTCCCCGATTGTCCTAGTCCGAAAACCTAATAAAGTCCGGTTATGCCTAGACTCTAGGAAGGTCAATGCGGTAACAAAAAAGGACGCTTATCCAGTGCCATTAATAAATGGAATACTCGGCCGATTAAACGATACGACGGTTATCTCCAGAATTGACCTCAAGGACACCTTTTGGCAAATACCGTTGGCCAAAGAATCGAGAGACAAAACCGCTTTTACGATTCCCGGTCAACCACTTTACCATTTTCGTGTCATGCCGTTTGGGTTGTGCAACTCACCTCAAACGTTATGCCGATTAATGGATAAGGTGGTGCCATACTCTCTTCTTTCTAAAATTTTCGTCTATTTGGACGACCTGCTCATAACTTCATCTTCTATTTCGAAGCATCTTAGTTTACTTAAACTGGTTGGAATGAGACTAAAACAAGCAGGTTTGACTATAAACGTGTCTAAAAGTAAATTTTTTATGAAAGAAGTAAAGTATTTGGGCTTTATTGTTGGTTACGGTGTGTTGAAAACTGATCCGGAGAAGGTAGAGGCAATACGAAGTTTCCCCACCCCGACCTCCCTCAAACAAACTAGGCGCCTGTTAGTAATGACGGGATGGTATCAAAGGTTCATTCCGAATTATGCGGAAATCACAACACCTATTACGAACCTTCAGAAAAAGATTTTCAAGTTCACCTGGACTCAGAAGCGCAACTCGCGCTCGAGAAGTTCAAATATTTGGTAACTACAGCACCTGTTCTCATAAATCCGAATTAATCCAAGCCAGAAATGAGGAAACAGATTTACAGCGAATTTATATAGATTTGATGGGGCCTTATCCGCGCTCTCGAACGGGAAATACATTTGTCTTGGTGATACTGGATCAGTTTACAAAATGTGTACTACTTAAACCCCTTAGTTCAAGTACCACCAATAAAATTATTTCGTATTTAAAAAATGAAGTTTTCCTCTTGTTCGGGGTGCCAGAGCAGATTCACTCGGATAATGAGGTACAGTTTGTCAGTAAAGCGTTTGAACAGCTGTTGAAAGAATTTAATGTGCAGCTTTGCAGAACGGCTTTATACTCGCCACAGGCCAATGCCTCAGAGTGGATCAATAGATCAATGATAGCCGTAATCAGAGCCTATGTCAAGTCGGACTATAAAACCTGGGATAACCACTTACCCGAAGTAGCTTGTGCCTTGAGAACTGCCATTCACCAATCCACCCAGTTTTCTCCTATTTCCTAATGTTTGGGTATAATATGTTAACGGACAGAAAATCATATAAACTACTTAGAGAAGTGAAATGTTTAAAGGAAGACAGCGAAGAGCTACCAATGAATGATCGATTATCCATCATCCACAGTTCGGTAACTCGAAATCTTCGAGCCGCTTTTAAATCATACGCTTCCAGTTATAACCTTAGATCCTATGAGCGACGCTTCGAAAAGCTTTTGCGCCAAATTCTCACCTAAGTTCGTTCGAGCGGTGGTGACAGAGAGAGTTGGTAACGTTTACTACAAATGCAAGGAGGAATCTGGTAAACCCGCATTGGAACTTTTCACGCAAAAGACATAAAATTGTGACTAATTAAAAATTAAAGAAACTCAGATGCGTCGTTGGTTTCTGTCGTTCATCGATGATCTGTCCTGTAACGATCGCGCATGGTTTTGGGTGAAATTCTATGATCAATTTGGATGTTACAATTGCTTGGTAAATTTTATAGAAGCGGTAACCGTGAACAACTTCTTTTTTTTTTGATACGAGTAAAACAGTGATAAGTTATATAAAAAGCATTTAAACGAACTAATAAGAAAATAATTGGTGATGAGGAGTTACGGTGACCACAAAGATGCCGAATGAAGAGCGAACCAGGTGAAATACAGTTTCGACCCGATTTCATCCCGTGTTTTCGACGAATGAGCCCTAATTTGGCGAGTACTACCCCTCATAAACTAATTATTAAAAATCACCTGGAAGTCGAAAATAATGGATCGTTACATTATCCGTGTTTCATTTTTTTTCTACTTAGAATTTATTCCATTAATTACATATGCAATACCTCATACATATCTGCAGTTTGCTAGCAACAAAATATTTTTTTGAAAAAACAACTAAATTTGATCGGATTCTGGGTTCTCCTGAAATAGGCCATTGCTGTCAGATAGATGGCGATCTACACCCCGATTCTGAAGCACAGTCATTGACTGAAAAGTGATCTTAGGTAAGACTTTTTATCTCTGTTTTGAGTTTACTCTTAACTCATGAGACTTCGTATTCTGCGCGTAGTCTGTGACCAGTAAGACCTACGCAAGTTTTTTTTAAAGAATATGTGCAGAATACGAAGTGTCGTAATTGAGACAAAACTCAAAACGTCTTACCTAACACCATTTTTCAGTCAGTGACTATGCATCAGAATCGGTATGCTAATCTCTCGACATTGTCCACGTCAAAATGATTGGCACCAACGAACAAGGCAACAATTCAAAAGTACGCGTAGACGCACAACACTGCAAAAAAACAATAAATTTCGGCATTGTCTGCATTCTCTAGAAATGTAGAATTTTATTTTTTTTTACGCGGTAAAAATACGGCACAACACTGAGAACAAAGGAAGTAAGAAATGTTGTACGAAACGTCATACAATGAGTTCCCAGAAAAAATTTTGTTAGTCACTCAAGCTGAACACATTTTAAATTAAAAATCACGGCTTTACAGACGCAACTATAAAGTGGAAAAGTACCCCAAAACTTTATTACGACTTGATAATTAATAAATAATTGTTTAGGACCAAAATCTGTCAATAATAAATTGTTGATATTTGAATATTGTTATGCGACAAACTTTGCCCAGTGATGACTATATACGAAATGCATTTTATAAAATGAAACATCAACTGAACATGGTTTGACGCATAAAGCCGCCGGCTAAAATTTATTACAACCAAAAAAATAATGAACTGATTGATGATGATGCTATAATTTACAAGAATACAAAGCACAATCACTGTGATATGAATATATAAATGACATCTCACACTGAAAGTTCCTTCAATTCTCATAAATAATTACCCAGAACTGAAATGGTAAATTATGTATTGTTAAAAAATGGCGACGCACGCGGTACCGATATTAAAGTACAACTACTGTGATATGATATTAAAAATACTTCAGACCACAGCAGAAGTTCCTTTAACATAAATACTCAGCTTTTTAGATTCAATTTTAAATCACAAACTCCTCGATGTCCATGTCAATAATAAAAATTGCAGGTAACTACTGCTGTGATACGATTTTTAAAATGTGTATACGTATCACACCGGGAGTTCCTTCCAATTTCATTATCACGTTCGATTAATAAAAACATTTAAAGCAGATGGTTTTAACAAAACTAACTGCAGTGATGGTCTAGCTTTATGATAATTATATTTTCTATTTAAAAAAAACTGTTAAATTTTCTTTCCATCATAAGGTAGAGCACCAAAGTAGCTAAAATTGTTTTATCAACTTCCACAATCACTTCATATATTATACGACGATATGTAAGTTATGCTGATTTATTCGCAAATTTTAGAACGCGAGTGTTCGGTCTAGTCACTTAATTTATATAATACAGCGACTACTCCGACAATCGCCCCGAATTATACGTTTTCACCCGCTACCCACGCCATCACAAAAATACACTTTTTTTTTGTACATAAAACACAAATCACACTGCTGACAATTTGAGAATATACTATGTGGATGAATCGAACCCGGTGAGGATAAAAATTAAGTATGCACCTCCATAAAGACTCGACCAAGGTCTAATTCACCGATATGGCTTCTCAATTACAAATATTTTTTTTTTTGGTGTACCTACACTTTAAAACACTTCGGTTAACTATAAAACTACGACTGAAAATATTTAATAAAATTTCAAACTATAAATACCTACCCGGAGACAAGGTCTTATCGTACACGAGGGTCAAAAAATGTGGAGGAAGGGATAAAAAGGATAAGAAAAGAAAATTAAAATATTTTACCTGAACCATTTAGCGATAATGGTAAGGACGAGACATTTTTATATTGTCGTTTCCAAACCGTCTTAAATATTTCCGCCCCCAAAAAATTTTCGATAAAAAAAATTAAATTCCAACTTCTTAATTATTTTATTACTTTACGATAATACTGTTATGTTCAAAAGAATAATAATAACGCGTCGATAATAATTTCGCTTTATGATTTTTTGGTGTGCCAAATGTTGTTACAAATAACGTTTTGTACGAAAAATTTTTGATGACACTCGGCAAAAAAAAAATTTTTTGTCGTGCTGTCTGTCGACTCCGGTAATTAATTTTTAATTGTAATATAATACATTATTAATTATTGTTATATTGGGTTATTGGAAATATTTTTGTTTATTTGGTTTTTCGACGTTGGCTTAATTTCGAAACAATTTGCTAATTTAACCAAACGATTTGTATACCTATGACGATCCGCGCACTAAGTGATTTGTATGTTGGAAGCACGATATGTGGGACACATTGATGTGATTTTAATTGTCTGCCTAATTGATCGATTACAGGTATTGATTTTAACATGTGCTAATTATAAAAATTTTACGCGCCAAAGGTATAATTACAAAGCTAATTACGTTTGTCACTGTTAACCGTTCGACTCTTCTTATATAAAACTCCAGACTATCATTGGTCATTGGTTATTGTCAAAATGACATCTAAATAAAATTTGAACAAGTTTGTACTAGAACAAGTTTTGACATAACCGGAAAACTTGTTGTTGCTAAAAGCAGTGCAGGGTGTGCCGATTTGAGAATGTCAAAGTCGAACAAAGTAATATTTGTAAAAATTTCGTTTGTTGAAATAAGGGAAATTTTCATTTCAAATGAAAGACAAAATTATCGTATTGAAGTGTGTGCCCTAAATACTAAATCGAACACTGTCAGCAGTTAAATTTGAAACTGTACTCACACATGCTTCCATCAAGAGTTTCAAGGCGGCCGCACGAAATTCGTCTCTAGACAAAGTTGGAAATGTGTGATCTCAAAATGGCGGTACAACAACAATTTGCATTATATATCACACATTTTCAACTTTGTCTAGCTTGAGACAAATTTCGTGCGGCCGCCTTCATTATGAGAAACAGCGATCGAGCGAAAAATCGACTCCAATTCAGGTAAGTAGGACCTTGACAAATCGTAAGTAGTAATATACATCGAGAAGTATAGATAATTTTAACCGATTTTTATCGTCTTAGCAATCAAACTCAATTCCGTACGTTGAAATTGATGTGTGATAAAAACACAAAAATGATGATTTGAGTAGAAAACCTGGCTTAGTACATTTGGATTATTATGGAAGATACGTTGAATTTTCTTAATAAAGCCGGGGATAGTGGGGCAGTCATATATATGCATATGTCGACGACATGAAAGCGCGATTCAAACGCGATTTTGTTTTTCCGGCTAGAATTTTTTTTTCTTCAATATAAGTCCACAATACACAAATGTGAATATAAAAAGTAACAGGTTGTGTGAGCATGAAGTTTCTGGCAAACCTTATAAATTTTATTAAACTTCTAATAAACGTTATAAATGTAAATAAATCCTGACAAATGCAAATTGACTCATGGTGGAATCTAGTACAAAATTAATTTACCGAAGTTTAAAGAAATCTGTTTTGTAATATACATGTATGATTTCAGATTATGTACAGTAGTTTAAACAAAAATTATATTAAAACAACAAAAAACTTTAAAACAGAAAAAAATATAAACCAAACTTTGGTTTAAACAATTAAAAATTTAAAAATTAGTCCTTCAGGATATTTTTAAAGTTGTCCTTTGATAAATTGAAGTCAAATAGGTTGTCAATTATATTAAATGATTTAGACACCTTATTAATGGGGTTGTTTTCCCCATAGTTAGTAGAATGGTGTTCAAGTGCTAAAAATTCATGGTTTTGGAATGTTCTGCATGGCACGTAAATTGATATGTTTTTCAAGATGTAAGCTGAATCAACGTGACCAAGTAAAACGTTACCAATAAAAGCCGCGCCCAAAAGAAGTCGTCTATTTTCAAGCGTGCATATTTTGTAATCCGCACATCTTGTTGTGTATGGAGGTAAGCGAGCCACATTTTCATGGAATGGTAAGTTGTGGTCGTAATCCCAGTCACTTTTCTTTAACAAAAAATCAGGAACTTCTTTTGAATGCTTTCAATTCTTTTTATGTGTACAGCATAGTATGGATTCCAGACTGTTACAGCGTATTCCAGATGAGATCGAACATAAGCAAAATAGAGTGAACATAAGGTTTGAATATCCTTAAATTCAATTGTCCATCTTTTAACAAATCCGAACATGGCATTCGCTTTCGCAATACAATTTTCAATTTGCCTATTGAAACTGGCGTTTTCAACAAATGTAACACCTAAGTCTATAACCTCATTGACTCTTTGCAGTACTTCGTTGTTGACTTTGTATGAAGTAATTACCGGATTTCGTTTACGATGGAAAGACATGATTTTGCATTTCTTAATATTTAAGTATAGTGAGTTCCGATCACACCACTCACTTAATCTATCTAAGTCTTCTGCCCGGTTTACATTAGAAAATTGTTTTCTTCTGCAAATTTTTGCAGGTAAATAAGAAAGAATCCGCTATATAAAAATAATCAATGTGCTAGAAAGAAATAAACATATATAGTAATGGCGTAATTTTTTTTATAGGATCATTATTAATTTACTTTCAATGAATTCAAATGCGAAATTTACATTTTTATCTATGGCGTCTGTTTTTATTATGAATCCTTTCATTTATAAATGCGAAATAATTTTTTTTGTTGTTGATTGTAAAAATGTTGCCATAAAAAACTCGGATTGAATATATTTTATGGCAACATTTTCATTTTTATGGTCATTTTTGCTCAAAAATTCTTCTGCAAAATTTTGTTGGGATATATTGCTTTTCTTGTCTCTCATGTGCAAAAAGTCATTGTTATATCTTATTCATTTTGCAGAAGAAAAATGTTGGTCTTATGTAAACCGGGCATTCTTGAAGTTTCTCCGTATCTAACCATCCATTAATAGAACGAGCAATTTTCACATCATCTGCAAATATGAGCACGTCTGAGTTTTTGATTATCTCGGTTATTCGGTCTATGAAAACAATAAAAATCCAAGGCCCGTGGTGTGATCCTTGGGGAACACCAGATGTAACTTTAATAACGTTTGATTTCTCATTTCCCATTATTACAAATTGGCGTCGGTTTGATAGATATGATTTAAACCAATTTATGTAATCGAGAGAAAACAAAAAATTGAATAAACTCTGGAGTGCTTTATGATGACAGATAGAATCAAATGCTTTACTAAAATCCGTGTACGCTACATCAACTTGACGGTGTTTTTCTATCTCGTTAATTAGTTTACTGGTAAATTCAACCAGATTAGTCGATGTGGATCGACCAGGCATAAACCCATGCTGGTTTATTGATATATGACGTACAATTATTGATTTATAACTGTTGCATAATGCTAACTCAATTAATTTCGGAATTGATGATGTAGTTGATATTCCTCTGTAGCATGAGATATCCTCACGGTTACCCGATTTAAAAATTGGAGTAATTTTTGAAATTTTCCATTTTTCAGGAAACACGCCGGTGTTTAAGGAATGATTGAATAGATAACACAATGGAATTGTTAATATTTCAGCGTACTCCTTCAGAATAGAAGAGGGTATATCGTCAAGACCGCAACCATCTCCAAACCCCCTTAAAGCCGATAAAATGTTGTCCTCAAAAACAATAGGAGGAGTTATTGATGTGTTGTTGTTGCTGGGTTGTTCGTACAATCCACTAGTAACGCTTAGTCTATAGACTGATTGAAAAAACGACGCGAACATGTTAGCTATATCTTTGGCGTTTGAAGAGCAGGTATTGTTGTACGTCATATTAGCAGGGTATCCTTCAATTTCGCGTTTATTCCTAAAGTATTTCCAAAATTGTTTTGGATTTACTTTGATTGTGTCTTGAATTTGATTAAGATACGACCTGTATTTTGATTTGAAATAAATTTCAAATTCATTACTATGTTGCAGAAACGTAGTTTTGTCCG
The DNA here is from genome assembly GCA_947310385.1 of Nephrotoma appendiculata. Taxonomy (NCBI): domain Eukaryota; kingdom Metazoa; phylum Arthropoda; class Insecta; order Diptera; family Tipulidae; genus Nephrotoma; species Nephrotoma appendiculata. The sequence continues at coordinate 99,942,670 of OX371223.1, forward strand.
CATCTAACCCGCTTTTCAACATTTTGGCATACGCTTTCGACTTCCGATTTTTTAAGTTAACTAGTCTATCATCAAACCAATGAGGGCGAGCATTTTGTGGTTTACAGCACATAGGTACATACAGTTCGAAGCCTTGAAGCATGATGTCATTAAATTTGTCCACATTTTCGTTTATATCATTGGAATTGAGAGTTATTTGCCAGTTGATGGATTCAAGGTAACTTTGTAGCCCCACACGGTTAATTTTTTAAAGTTGTATTTGATTGGTTGTAGGTGTTCTGATCACAATATCCAAGAATTTGTGATTGACATCATTTATGACAAAAAGTAATAGGGATTCAGAAATTTTAAAGGTGTCAATGTCGTTGCTGAAGACAAGATCCAATAATCTATCACCATTATTAGCAATTGTGTTAATTTGGTTCAAACTATAACCAAGCATGGCGTCCACAAATAAAAATTCCGCATCTGTTGTTATATTGCAAGGTAAAATACAATTTAGTTCCGGATCCAAACTCCAAGTTATATTTGGAAGATTAAAATCACCAAGCACAAGAACTAAATCTGACGAGTTTGTTGTATTAATAACTTCATCAATCGCATCAATGCAAGTTGCATAATGATCACTATTTGATTGAGGTGGTATATATGCTGCGTATGATGATTAGATTGGTTTGGTTGATTTTGATTTTTACACCGATCTGTTCGACTCTCGATGGGGCTAAAGTCACTGGAGCATTCCAGAATTTAGAATGTACTGCTATCAGTACGCCACCACCCGATTTCTTTGAACTAGTTTCAGGAGGCCGATCGCATCTATAAACAACGTAATCATGGCCAAAAATGAAGTTTCACAAAATACATAAAGAAGGTAGTTTGATTTTAAAACGAATTTGTAGAATGTAGATGCTTTTGATGCCATTTTGTTTACGTTTTGATAGTAAATTGCACATTTCTCATATACCAATCTTTTCTTGGACTTTATGGGTTGATTTACCTTTTGAGTAAAAGTATAAGTTCGAGCTTTCATTAAAAGTGAGTGTAGTCTATCATTAGCCACCGGTGAAAAATATTTAAATGATTGTGTGTGTCTAGAGATTGCAACTATGGCAAGTGGTACACATGAAAATTGGTTCTTATACATATTACATTTGGTGAGGTTAAACCTTGTGCTTCATGGATCGTCAAGACTTTACTGGTTTCTGGTATCTTAAGCTGAGAGATTAATTGTTTATCAGCTCTGGTAAAAGTTAGATAGAAAGCGTTCTCTAACACAGGTAATGATGATAACGTTGGTGGCAGGTTTATAAATTCGGCGGAAGTTTCCACTGTGTTCATACTAGTGATGTTAGGGTAGTATTCTTTGAGAGCAGAAGTAACATCAGCTGGGCATCTATACGTTACATTCAAGTATTCAGTCTTTGTTATGAAAGCACTTGCATTGGAAAATTTCATATTGACATGATGTAATCTGTCAATATATGGTATTTGGTTTTTATCACCCAGAAGATATATTTTAGAACACGTACTTTTGATAACCACAAGTCCTATATATTCAGCATGCACCATCATGTATTCATCAATAAAACTGTATACTAGGTCCGGTTACCATTTATTAGGTATGAGGCAATCGTTTTGTAGTTTAATTTGTATTATTAAAGTTAGTGTTTTTGTGCTCGCAACGAGATGTTACTTTTGATTTAATATCAGCAAGTCCTTCTTTTATAGCACATAAAACACGATCAGTGCCCAGATTATGGTTGTTTATAATCCATATTGATTTACCACAGCCAGGTACACCTTGAATATTTGTAATGTCCGGCATCTTTATGTTTGTTTTAAGATAGATATTGTTTAACGAGTTGTAAGTCTGATAATCTAACAAAATGACCGTACCCGATGAACGAAAAATGTATCTGCTTGGGGTAATAAATGTGTTTGTGTCTTCACACGGTTGCACCAGATTATTCCCATCGAAGCTAAACTGATGTTTTGTGGTCGGTTCTTCGAGATATTGTTTGGTAGCGTTGTCAAATATAAATATGTATAATTGTCGTAAGGAAGAAGCGGAGAAAGGCAGTAGATTTATGTTCTTATTGTAATGATCCTTTAAGTGGCTTTTTATAAGGCTGTTTAAGTGTTTCATGTAAAACATTATTTCCATGATCGAATTTTTATAGCTGGACTCTGCTGACAACACCTTGTGAAAAGCCGGAGATGTAGAAGGAAAATCCGTACAGTTTCCATATGAGAACTTTGAGGGATCACCTGTAATCCAACGGGAATACAACATTCTCTCATACTGCAGCGACATATTAAAAGGAATATTTAAAACCCATTTGATGTTGTTAAATGGAGAGTTTGTAACATATAATCCAACACTGACAAAACCTTGTTGACATGGTGGCTAACATCCAAGGTAATTATGAAAGGCTCATTTTTTCGATGTTGCAAGTAAGATGTTAAAGTTCCTAAAGCGTATAATAGATCACTGCAATCAGTTTTTGATTGATGAGTAACCACAATAACGGAGTTACCTCCAATTTTATAAACTTTTGTAACTTCATTAACTGATTTAATGTAGAAGTTATGTAGTATAAGTCCATTTCGGGATAGATCTTTTTTGAGATTGTAATTATCCAATTTTTCTTCAAAAGCAACACAAACAAAAATAGATGATTTTATTAAGTGTTTGCCATTTAGCCAGGTTGAAATCTGTGGTTCAACATGCAAGAATTGTTGAGATGGGATATCTTTAACAAACTCATATCCGTTTATATAATCTTCATGGTGGTTGTTACTTATGCTTCTTGTTAACATACGTTTAAATTTAAATGAGGAGATCATTGGTTTGTTGTATGTTGATTTGATGTCAATATCAGTTTGAGTTTCGCAGTGTTTAGATGTGCACTTATTATCCAGTCTTGGAGTCTTTAAGTAGTTTTCTGAAGATGAAAAATGAAATAAGCCTCCATTTGAATCGCACACAGCATCTCTCATTTTGATGGTTTTAACTCTCGCTGTCTTGGCGAGGTTTTCGTAGCGTGAAAAATTTATCAAGTCAGCATTAACATCATCAACCTCATCCATAGAACGTATATTAAAACCACCATTGAAGTTGCAGGCTGAGTTGCTCGTTTTGGAGGGTTTTAAGTTATTTGGTTCTTGTTTATTGAATTCCGAAAATCCGATTACTTTTTTGGAAACTTAAGTTCATGTTCAGAAAAGTTGTTGACTGGGCTCCCAAAAAGAAAATTTTGATGACGTCGATCCTTCAGTAGTCCAGAAGGTGACAAGGTGGAATGTATGTCCAGAAGGTGACAAGGTGGTGTTGCTTTCAAAATATTACAACAACAATTGCATTGTATTAATCCGATTGTTTTAGAATGTTAAGAAAAAAATTTTTAGGATTAGGGGAAATAAATCTTTTTATGGTTATGGTGTTTACCGCAAGGCATTATTTTTTCTATTTTTTTCGAAAAATTTATCTTGTAGTAAAATTTGGCATTTGTTATTTGATAGCAAAATACCGAATTTAATTTATTATATTTCATAAAATAAAAAAAAATAAAATAAATATTAAGAAAATGAACCAACACAGAAAAATTAAAACGCATTAAAAAATTAAAGCCAAAAGTTGTTGCTTTCACATTTCTTAGCTAAGCTAAGCGGATTAGCGAAAGTAACACTACTAATTTCGGAGGCGACAGTTATTTATGAGAAGGGCATTTGAACTATTTACGAAAAACAACATTTCGAATGTGTTACAAATTCAACAACGCTTAAGACGCAAGCCACCAAAAGTTTGGATGAAACCCCGAAGTAGTGATTGGTGGAACAATATAGTTAAAAGTTCAAATTTCGATGAGTGGATGGAAAATTTTCGAATCGATCGGAACACTTTTGAGTATTTATGTACTGAAATTGGAGATGCATTAAAACCCGATCCCTTTTGTGTACGTGAACCACTGCAAGTGGATAAAAAAATTGCTATCGCTTTATATAAACTTGCCTCTTGTGCGGAATACAGAGTAGTTGGAAACCAGTTTGGCGTACATAAAACATCCGTTCATCGATGTTTAAAACAGTTTTCTGCAGCGGTTGTCAAATTATTGCTCCCTAAACATATTAAAATGCCAACGGTAGAAGAAGCGAAAGCAATAATTGAACAATTTAAAGAAAGAAGCGGTATTAGTCCAATTCTCGCAGCAATGTGTGTGTACCATCAACACATTCCTGTAACACCACCAGAAGAGGGGTACAGAGATTTTATAAACCGAAAATGTTGGCCTTCAGTTGTACTTCAAGGGGTAGTTGATCCAAATTATAGGTTTGTTAAAAGATTGCAGATTGAAAAATTCTTAATCCAAAATTTTGGTAATTTTATTTTATAATTTCAGATTTATTGACATCACTGCCAAACATCCAGGTTGTACCCATGATGCTGTGGTGCTGAGGGAATCTATTGTATGCAAATATACACAATTACTCCATGGTACAGCAAAATTTTATCAAAATTTTAATAGTCAACAGGTTAATACTTTTTTATATTAATTACAGCCATCTGAAATAATTAACGGAAAGAAAATCAAAGCATTCCTTATTGGCGACCTTGCATATCAGCTCCAAGCCTGGTTAATGAAAGGATATACACCAGCAAGTATACACCGGAGGAGGAGTCGTTTGGTGTTTATTTAAACAAAGCAAGAATTGTTGTGGAGAACGCCTTTGGACGCCTAAAAACAGATGGCGTATCCTTAAAAAAAATAGACGCAGATATAGATTTTGTACCTCATATCGTAGCAACATGTTGCGTTCTACATAATATTGCAGAAAGCAGAAAATTACCTATTCTGCAAAATTGGGACGCTGCTTTAACACACAACAAGATTTTATATCCTCAACCTCCAACTTCGAATAGCTCACGGAATCCACTTTCTGCGAATGAAATTAGAGACCATATAAAGGATTTTATGGCACAGAGTCACCCACTTCTACAAAGTAGAATTCATTGAGAAATAAAAATAAAAAATTATTTAAGAAAAATATGAAACTGTATTTTTTTCAATACATAAATGGTTTTGGTTTCATTCATTTATCAAATTCATAGAATTCATTGTATTTTAACCTAAAATTGTATATTTCATAGAGGTTTCACAGCCGTAAATCACGAAAAAAAAATTATTTGTCGAAATCAATAAATTCATTTAATTCACCAATTAAAAACTCAGTTGACGGTGATGATAAATTTGGGATAATTATTGCTTTAATTTCGTTTAGGAAATTTTTATTATTTTCTTCCATTAATTTTAAAGTTTTTGAAAGGAATTTTTTCTGAAATTTCTCTTCTTTTTGACAATATAAATTAAACTCGTAATCTATTAAATTTTTCTGTTCTTTTAAAAATTCTTCTTGATTTTTGCTATTTTCTTTCATAATCTTGGACGCTACTTCATCCCACCTATTATATTTTCTCTTGCGGTTGTTGGAAGAAGTGGAGGCACTTGAAGTTGGGGCACTCGAAATGGAGGCACTTGAAGTGGATGGTTCCGGTATTTCCTCTGCATGATCAAACGTCTGCAGCTCAACACAATTGAGGTTATCTGAATCTATAAAATTAATAATAAATCATTTAATAAATGGAAAAGATTCTTCAACAGTTTTTAAATAAATTTGCTGTGAACGAATCAATCGAATTTTGTAGACGTATGGTACTCGGACGATCTCCCAAAATTGTATCCAGTTCGTCAAAATATTCACATGAATTTCGCGATTCACCACTTATATTATTTTTTCTTTTCACACTCAATTACACTTTTTTTAGGTTTTTCAAACGGTGTTGTCAAACAAACCTAACTCAAACCAACTAGATTCGTTGAGTTTATTTGGGTTTAACGAAACTCTACTCTAATCTGCGTTTCCATGCACGTAAACCTGAGTTAACCCAGGTTAACTCTGTCATGGAAACATGGTAATAGTAATTACTATTGCTAAATATAAACAACGAACAAAAACCGACGGCGGTCGATTTCCATAGCAGGCCCCTATTAATATCAATATCTTGTAAAAAATTATAACGTAAAGGTAAAAATATGATTATTGATTAATCATTAAACAACGAATTAATAATACCATTTAAGAAAGTTTACACAAACAGCCAACCTATACAAATTAACCATAAAGCCGAATTTATTTGACTCTGTAGCAAAATTTTCTGCAGAATAAATAATTTTTATTCCTAAGGGGCAATAAGTTTTACAAAATGAAATGTAGGGGAAATTTGTTTACAAAAATAATACCAATTTAGCTAATTTGATTGGTTGTTTTTGCTCTCTCTCTCTCTCTCTCTCTCTCTTCGATTTTTATTCTCCAGCAAATTTTTCTGTAGAAAAATTTTGCTACAGAGTCAAATAAATTCGGCTTAAGGGTCTAAGCAAACAAAAAACCACTTTAGGTTTTGGAAATATGTATAGAGAAGGGGAGCGGCCACGTAGCTTCGAAAAAGTCAGATATTGCTTAAAACTTCTCCTAAACGGCTGGACAAATTTTAATGAAATTTTGTGTGTGTGTGTGTGTGTGTGTTTGAGTGGGTTCTTGGATTGTTAAGATTTACAATTAGACCCGGTAGGTGGCACTGCGCTCGGGCTCCAGGATTTTTTTTTTGTTTCTTGGCGAAGTTTTATTTTTTTAGATTGTTCGCATATTAGGATATATAACACCAAAAATTCACTACCCACCCACCACTCCCCAATCTTTATGTATATAATTCTTCTGTACGTGTGTATGTGACTGAACTCCACCTAAACGGCTGGACCGATTTGAATGAAATTTTGTGTGTGTTTGAGTGGGTTCCTGGACGGTTAAGATTTACAATTGGACTCGGTAGGTGGCACTACGATCGGTTTCTAGGAAACACCTTTTTTCTTTTATACGAATTTTTTTTACGTTTTTTTTTAGATTTTTAGCACATATAACCCCAAAATGTTACTCCCCACCAGCCCAAATCTATATATATATAAGTTAATACGTCACGTGTAGCGCGTTAGTTAACACATCAGGTGTAGCGCGTTGAACTCCATATCTACTTATTCGGTATCCACTTACACATGCCATTCTCACGCTATATGTTATTTTCCACTTACATATGCCATTCTCATGTTATATGTTATTCGTCACGTTGTACGTTATAATACTGTATCAAACGCGTTTATATTGCAATGCGCTTAGTCGGCTTAATAAGTATCTTATAAATTGTAATTCTCTCTAAAAAACTGTAATTAGTAATATAGAAATAAAAGTAGAAGGTTGTGATGACCTTCTAAAAAATAAATTTTTTTACATTTAATTTTTAATGTAAAATTAACTGGCGCCCGAGCAGGGACCAGATAAGTGGTTAATGTGAAGTGAAATTAAATTGTGTAAGTTCGAAAAAATATACCGGAAAAAATTAATAATCGATATAATAATAAATACGTGATAATAAAGTGAATTAATACTGATACCAGAAATACGTATTACTGATACGTAATAATAATAATAATAATAATAATAATAATAATAATAATAATAATAATATAATAATAATATGTATAATAATAATAATAAAAATAATAAAGTGAATTATTAATATCAAATGAAAAAAAGTACGGTAAAAGTTAATACGAGTAAAATTAACTTTCGAGCAGTAAAACACATTCTATAAAACCACGTGCCACAAAGTCGCAAGTAGCGACATAAAAAATCGTGAAACTAGTGCAAGGAAGTTCACGGGAAATTAGGCACCGAAGTAACCCTAAAAACAAAGGGTAAAACGGGGTTTCAACGACACCACAATTGAAGCAGCCGACCGTGCAGTTGACGCTGGAAGACGACGATCTGGTCCCCACACGTGAGGACAAAACCACCGGGAAACGTGTGCATCTATCTATATACTAATTCATCAAACAGAAATGAAGGTCCTCCATTTCATTTCCATCATATTACTGTAAGTGATACCAAATTTATTTTATTACTGTAAGTGATAATTTATTGCCAAGGCAATCTTATAAAGAAAAAGTTTAAAATTTTGAAAATTTTTTTGCTTCTACGTAAATTAAAGATTAAAGCAAAGTAAAGTAAAATTAAAATAATTTAAAAAGAAAAAATATTGAGAAAGTTTTAATAAAATATAATAAATATAAGAAAGATTTTAGTGAAAATAAGTAAAAAGAAAATAAATATATAAAAAATAGAGATTATTTACAAAAAATATTTAAAGTAAAATCAAGAAGAAAAATCAATTAAAGTAATTATATATGAAAAGCAAATCGAATTACAATAATTTTTAAGAATAAATTTCGAAATTGTTGAATACAAATTTCAATACTCTTTACGTAACAGATTGATAAAAACATTCTTAACATATTTCCCTATCGTTCAAATTTTCGTTTCACATTATTCGTAAAATTTTATTTGCCACTCCAGCCAATTTAGATCCCAATCCTAATTACCGTATACAATAATGACTGAACCACCTACAAATAACGGCAACATTATTCGGCCCGCTGTATTAAATACAAACAATCGAAATAATGCAACTCCGCTCGACTTAACTGAGCTGACGGAGCAAGTTAACCAAATAGTTAGGCATATTTTGACCAGAGATGGTCCAACAATGATCTCTAAAATCCTAAACCCAAACAGTGATCCAAATGACGATGAAGATCAGACGATCAATGCCACGAATGATAGAAATTTATCCGAGCTTGATAAGATTCCGGATATAGTTAAAAGCTTGAGAGAATTTTCGGGGCAACCCAGCGAGTTTAGCTCTTGGAAAAAGAGCGTGGATCGCATCCTCAAACTGTACGAACACTTGAAGGGATCCCCTAAATACTACGGAATCTTAAGCGTTGTGCGTAATAAAATCGTTGGTCACGCCGATATTGCCCTGGAGTCTTATAACACTCCCCTAAATTGGGTAAAAATATCTAGATGCCTCACTCTGCATTACGCAGATAAGAGGGATCTCGGCACTTTGGAATACCAGATGACAACACTGGTTCAAGGAAATAACACAGTTCAGGAATTTTATCAAATAGTATACCAACATCTCTCTTTGATATTAAGTAAATTGGGATGTATGGACATGGGTAACGAGTCTTTGGGTAACATGACTCGAGCATATAGAGAAAAAGCGCTCGATACTTTCGTTCGCGGACTAAAAGGCGAACTACCCAGACTTCTCAGCATAAGAGAACCTGTCGATCTGCCACAGGCGTTACATCTTTGCTTAAAATTGCAAAACATTGATTATAGAACTCAATACGCAAACAATAGCCACTACAACTTACAACGTAAACAGCATCTTCCGCCTCCTCTTCTACCAAAACGAAACAATAGTCATCAATACAATTTTCAGCGACCATTCTACCCAGAACTCCTACATAATCCTCAAAAACCCTTACCGCCACAGTTCCCTCAAAGATATCCACAAGCACCTAATAAACAGCCGTTCTTACCTTTCCAAAGGCCACAGCCTCAATTCTCATCCAGACCCAATATGGGATACCAATATAGACCTCCTCAGAGACTAGAGCCTATGGAAGTAGATCCTAGTATTCGGTCTAAACACCTCAATTACATGAATAGGCCAAGGATGAGCCAATTTCCCCAAAAAAGGCCATGGAACAATCAATCCCAACAAGTACAGAATCCGAACAAGATTCAAAGGATATTCCATACCGAACCGTATGAGAAAGAATCCCCAGAAGATTACGAGCAGGAAGATTACCAAGAACACAATGACGACGAAAACAATTACGACATAAATGGCCAAACACTCCCAGATTACATTGAATCTGTAGAGAACCCCCATTTCGAGGAACCTGAAGAGCTAGAAGATATCTATTTTTTAGATTCTCCCGATCCTGACTCCCATATTACGAATTGAGGATCAGAAACGGAGAGACCCTAAAATTTCTAATAGACACTGGGCCTAACAAAAACTACATACAAACAAAACACGTAAGAAATCCCATAGCTAATCCGAAACCATTTTTCGCTAACTCCGTCGGAGGAAGCATAAAAATTACACATCATGCATTCATTAATTTATTCGGCCCGAATCAAAAAGAATTAAAATTTTATATCTTACCTACATTGACTTCATTTAATGGAATAATCGGTAATGACTCACTAAAGCAACTCCAAGCTGTGATCCACACCAAGGAGGGGCATATGAACATTTTCCCAAACACCAAAATTAAACTCAAACAGCATGAGTCTAGAGACATAAATAAAATCCAATTAAGAACTTCTCATATGAGCCAAAAACAAATACAAAAACTTGATACTCTTATAAAAAGCTGTCCGAAATTGTTTGCCGATCCTGATAAAAAATTAACATTCACTACTACGATTAAAGGTGAAATACGTACGCTCTCAGACACATCCGTCTACTCAAGAGACTATCCCTACCCCATGGCGTTGAAAGGCAAAGTTGAGAGACAGGTTAATGAATTATTAAAGGAAGGTATAATAAGACCGTCAAGATCACCTTACAACTCCCCAGTCTGGGTGGTCCCAAAAAAGTTGGATGCATCTGGTGAAAAGAAATATCGCATGGTAATTGATTATCGCAAATTAAATTCAATCACGATCCCAGATAAATATCCGATACCTGAAATTAATGAAGTATTAGCAAATCTTGGCAGAAACAAGTATTTTACGACCCTTGACCTTAAGAGCGGGTTCCATCAAATACCATTGAAAGATTCGGATATTGAAAAGACTGCCTTTTCAATCAACAATGGAAAATTCGAATTTGTACGATTACCTTTCGGCCTAAAAAATGCTCCTTCGATCTTTCAAAGGGCATTGGACGATATTCTCCGGGAACATATTGGTCGTAGATGTTATGTCTATATCGATGATATAATCATTTTTGGCCAAGATGAGAACGAACATTTCAATAATATTGAAGCTGTATTTCGAACTTTGGAGAACGCCAACCTTAAAGTGCAATTAGATAAGTGCGAATTTCTACAAACTGAAGTAGAATTCTTAGGCTTTATTGTAGGCACCGATGGAATTAAACCTAATAATAAGAAAATTCAGGCAATCGTTCAACTACCTCCTCCCAAAAATCTCAAGGAATTGAGATCATTCTTGGGTTTGTCAGGATATTATCGCCGCTTTATCAAAGATTATGCAAAATTGGCGAAACCCCTGACATCCCTTTTAAGAGGGGAAGAGGGACGCGTGTCGAAAAAAGTTTCAAAAAATAAAGAAATTTTCCTCGATGAAAATGCTATAAGTGCGTTCAATAAACTAAAATCCACTCTAATATCGGATGAAGTATTGCTCGTCCACCCTGATTTTGATAAAAGTTTTGAATTAACAACTGATGCATCGGAGTTTGCCATCGGCGCCGTATTAACTCAAAATGATAAACCTAAAACATTCATTTCAAGGACATTAAGCAAGGCGGAGGAACATTATGCCACAAACGAGAAATGTTGGCAATAATTTGGGCTCTTAATTCCTTGAGGAATTATCTCTATGGTTCACGACAAGTGGTAATTTTCACCGACCACCAACCACTAACCTATGCATTAAGTAATAAAAACAGCAATTCGGAAATAAAGAGATAGAAAGCAATACTAGAAGAGTACAATTATCAATTAAGATATAAACCTGGAAAAACCAATGTGGTAGCAGACGCCCTATCACGCCTGCCTATTTCATCTGAGGTAAACGCTATGTATGACACCCAACATAGTGACGAGAGCTCTGCTCATGACCTAATACCCACAGTAGATTCTCCCATTAATGTATTCCGTAATCAGCTGATTCTGAAAACCAACGAATACGAGCACAGCTATCAAATCAAAACCCTTTTTTCTTCCCGTTATACACGGCATATTTTTTCACAGTCAGATTACAACGACTCTGAGCTTATAAACATTTTCAAAAGATACCTGAATCCCAATATAGTTAACGGCCTCCACACAACAGAACGAATCATGGGCAAAATACAAGAAATTTACCCTATTCACTTTAGAAATTACAAAATTAGGTTCACACAAAGAATGGTAGAAGATATAGAAAATGAAACACAGCAAGATGAACTAATTCTTAAAGAACACAAGCGAGCACATAGGAACGCATGTGAAAATCGGCAACAAATAATACAAAGGTATTATTTCCCAAAAATGACAGCAAAAATAACCAACCTTGTAAAGACCTGCACGGTATGCAAAGAGAATAAATACGATAGGCACCCTAATAATCAGGAAATTCATGCCACGCCTATTCCCAACTATCCAGGCCATACTCTCCATATCGACATATTCTCTACAGAAAATAAATTAGTCCTAACCGCTGTAGACAAACTCACAAAGCTTGCTCAAACTAAGATAATAGAATCTAGAGCCGTGGAACACATTAAAACGCCACTACAAGATATTCTTTATTACTTCTGTGTCCCTGTAGCTGCCGTTGTGATAGACAACGAGAAATCCCTAAATTCTGCGTCGATTATTTCCATGATGTCAGATGACCTCCATATTAAAGTATTCACGACGCCACCATACAAGAGTGAAGTGAATGGACAGGTTGAGCGATTCCATTCAACTTTGGTTGAAATTATGAGGTGTCTCAAAGCAGACGGTCCTCCTCGCACTTTTGAACAACTGTTGGATCGAGCAGTCAATGAATACAACCATACAGTCCATTCCACTACGGGAAAAAAACCTGTGGAACTGTACTTCGGTCGCACTCCCAACATAGATCCCGCGGAATTTGAACAGATCCGCTTGAACAATATTGATAAAATAAAGAACAAACAGGCCAAAGACATTAAATACCATAATCGCAAACGAAAACCCGTCAAACAATACGCTCCTGGAGAAACCATATATGTGAAACATAATAAACGATTAGGTTCAAAGTTGAGTGTTCGGTACATAAAAGAAATAGTCAAAGAAAATAAAAATTCAATCGTTATCACTGAATCAGGAAGAACAGTGCATAAGAGCAATATTAGAAATTAATATAGGCATGGAAAATTTTATTGTAGGTACCCTCTTGGCTACGCATTTGCGGGAATACAATTGCTGGATTTTACCAACTCTCTGCTTGTGTCCATCCATACAGGCCAAGCTAAACTGCAAACGGGAACTTTCAAACTGATTCATGCAATCGATCTAAGTGAATACGAAAACACTACGCGCAATATAATTTCATGGATTGACGCGGACAGATACAAAGAACACCATCTCTATCCCTACATATCCCACGAGCTGGATCAAATTAAAAACTTAATAGAAAACTTGAAACCAAGGAAATATAAAAGATCATTAAATTTCTTAGGAAGCGCATGGAAATGGGTCGCTGGGACTCCAGACCATGACGACTTCGTTACGATTAAAGAAAAGATGAATAATGTTTTATCAAATAATAATAGACAGGTAATAATTAACAATCTGGTTACGGAAAGAATTAATAACTTAACTAGGCTAAGCAATGAAATAAATAAATCATTAAAAAATAATGAAAACTTTAATAATAATTTTATGTTAGATGTAGAGTATAAAATTAAAATTTTAAAAGAGGATTTACGAAACATTAACTATGCAATACACTGGGCTAAATCCGGTATAATTAACTCATTAATATTATCTCGACAAGAAATAAAAATAATAATAAATACATTTAAGGAAGAAAATCTGCCTTTTTCAACTGTAGAAGAGGCTTTAAACTTTTCAGAAATTAAAATCTTAACTAATTATAACACTATATTATATATTGTCAATATTCCCATAACCGATCATAAAGTATATCAAAAAATTATTATAAAACCGGTCAAAAGAGATAAAATCGCCACAGAATTATTGCATGAAACTATATTAAAATATAATCATGAAATTTTTGCTGTAAAAGAATTATGTAAAACACTAAATTTTGTTTCCATTTGTAAAACTAATAATGTAATCAATTTAACTAATTCCTCTTGTATTCCAAATATTTTTAAGAGTACGAAAGCGGATTGCAATATCGTTAACAATCAACACATTCCAACGGTCGAAGAAATATCTCCCGGGATAATACTCCTGAACAATTTTGATGGCATTATTCTAGTAGAAACCATCCCACAAAAATTAAATGGTACCTTTTTGATTAGATTCAACAACATTTCTATAACTGTCAATGGTAAGACATTCATTTCAAAAGAAGAATCTCAATACCAAATTTTACCGGCTATCCTACATCCTTTCCCTAAAGAAAAAGATGCGAAAAGATTATTGTCACTCGAGATGATGGACGAACTCCACATCAACAATACAAATCATATCGAAATGCTCCAAATAGATTCCAATACACATCGACTATCAACTTATGGCATCATCATTGTCATAAGTGCATTCTTGTTAGTAATAACATTCAAAACCTTTAGACCAAAATCTTCAAAAGTTGTTATTCAAGCATCACCCGAAACGCCGGAACAAAATTCAGTAAGAATTTCTCAATCCGATGGCACTCCCCAGCCTCCTTCTGACAACAGACCTAAATTTAACAACATACCATTTTTCTAAGTGATTGAGGGCAATCACATTTAAACGGGGAAGAGTTAACACGTCACGTGTAGTGCGTTAGTTAACACATCAGGTGTAGCGCGTTGAACTCCATATCTACTTATTCGGTATCCACTTACACATGCCATTCTCACGCTATATGTTATTTTCCACTTACATATGCCATTCTCATGTTATATGTTATTCGTCACGTTGTACGTTATAATACTGTATCAAACGCGTTTATATTGCAATGCGCTTAGTCGGCATAATAAGTATCTTATAAATTGTAATTTTCTCTAAAAAACTGTAATTAGTAATATAGAAATAAAAGTAGAAGGTTGTGATGACCTTCTAAAAAATAAATTTTTTTACATTTAATTTTTAATGTAAAATTAACTTATATAATAAGAAGTGTACATTGTGATTGTCACTCCATAACTCGAGCACAACTCAACCGATTGCCAAAACATTTTAAGGGAGGGTGCAGGGAGGATTGATGATGGTTAGTTGATTTTGAAATCCAAAATCGAAAAATTGCAAATATCTCGAAAACGGTGCGTCTGAGCGAAAAATAAGGTCACTTTCCCCCCACACACCATGCACACACTTTGTGATCGCTTAGGTATGGTCCCAGCCTCCCCCCCCCCTTTTGAAAAAATTAATAAACAAACTAGTGCCGTATATGTATACGGCCGTCTAACAAAGTTTTGAGTGTATATGTATGCAGTCCCAGAAAAGGTAAACATGAAAATTTTTTTATGTCTATCGGACTTTGCCGCATACATATACGCAATGCACAAACTCATAAATACACACATTCATTTGATTGACAGGATACAAATAACAAACAGATGAACCTGTCAAAATGCACATGTTTGCCAATCACTTTCTTTCACTCTTGGATTCTGATACAGCCGGTCATACATTCGCTGCTTTCCATTTGGAATTTTATTACAAGTGATTTTTTTGAGTTTCATAAATATTGGTAAGTATTAACAAAATAATAAGTGATTTTAAGTGTGTTCAGTGCAAAATATTTTCCAAATAAACAAAACATAGTTTTACTTTAATGATTTTTTGGGAAAGTTTAATTGGATGCAAAGCATAACAGCACTCACACAACAACAATACTTTTTTGAATTATTCTTATATAAACAATCCTTAATTCAAATATTGAATTAATTTTATTGATTTAGAAAAAATGCCACCAACAAGACGATCAACTATAGGTCGACGTACGCGTAATTCTACCTATAGATTTAATCAAAGGAGAGCGCAAAGTGTAGAGGAACACTCACTCACAACAAAATCAAGTACAACAATTACGAAACGCATGTCGCCATAGATCGGCAGATCCAAATCCATTAAATCCAGCATCGAGACGAACGACACGACTTTCACGTCGTGCTGTGCAAGAGATGGAATATGCTGCTTTCGCTTACAATAGAGAGAATGATTATAGTGAACATGCCAACATTGATGGAATGACGGTGAGATGTCCACATTGTGATGCAGCCAAGTTTCAAGGTGAAACGCCTGGCATGTGTTGTGCTAATGGCAAAATGAGACTGCCAGCACTTGAATCTCCCCCGACCCACTTCATTCATTCATTTTTGGAACGTCGCAAACGTCTAAGCTTTTTTTGTTTCACATTTAAGAATACAATGCGGCATCTCAAATGACTTGTTTTGGTGCGACCAAATTGTAAGAGACAATTTCATGCCGACGTTTAAGGTGATTACTTCATGCGGAATATCATATGAAAAATGCGATCTGAGAAGCAATTTTTTTGATGTGTTCATGAATTCTGATCCAGCATCTAATTACGTTTCACAAATATTACAGATTCAAGGTCAGATTTATCATCGAACTGGTTCCTTATTGCAATATCCTGATGCTGATCATCCAATTTTGCAAATCTATTTTATCGGAGATGCAAATCGTGAATATAACAGATCGTGTATTTCGACAGAAAGTAAAAGCACTGATGGATTTGATTATCAAATTGCGAATTTTTGATAGAGGTGCGTTGCTGGATTTATTCGATTGAATGACAAAAGAGAGGGCTGCCGCATGCGCACATCTTGATATGGCTGGTTCGTAGAATAACACCCGATCAAATTGATAACATTATATCAGCTGAAATTTCAGATGAAATCAGCGATCTAGAATTATTTGAAGTTGTCACGAAAAATATGATCCATGGCTCTTGCGGTGAAATAAATATGAATTCACCATGCATGATCGATGCATGTACAAAACGGTATCCAAGAGCATTAACTTCGGATACAATTACAGGTGACGACGGATACCCGTTGTACCGACGTCGGTCACCAGAGGATAATGGCCATACAACAACAATTAAAATACGTAATCAAGACATTGAAGTTGATAATCGTTGGATTGTGCCTTATTCTTCACTATTGGCAAACATATTTCAGGCTCACTTAAATGTTGAGTACTGTAATTCTGTGAAGTCGATTAAATACATTTTTAAATATGTGAATAACGGCAGCGATATGGCTGTTTTTCCAATTCATGAGCAATATCCTGCTGTTGTTCATTTGGCTGATCATCTTGAAGATGGCCAGCGTGTGTATTTTATCGATGCCAGTCTACAGCAGAGAGCAGCACAGCCACCAGCAACAACATTAACAGCGCATTCTTTCAATTGTGTGAAAGCGATGAATTTGCCAGAACGTTGCTATATTCAGATGTAACGCATTATTTCACTTGGACTGCAAAGAAATGCCAACGTCGTAAACAAGGAACACCTGTTGATGGCCATGCGGGTGTTTTTTTTGCAGATACCATGGGAAGCACAGTTCATCCAAACAATGCAGAATGTTATTATTTGCGGTTGTTGTTAGGAAATGTTGTTGGACCACGTTCATTTCAACATTTGCGAAGAGTAAATAGTCATTTATGTGTAACGTATCGTGAAGCATGGCAGCAATTAGGTTTACTTGAAAATGATGGGCATTGGGATTTAACGCTTCATGATGCATCGATTGCTTCTTCTCCACATCAAATACGTATGTTATATGCCATAATCATATCAACATGTTTTCCATCAAATCCACTTGAATTTTGGAATAAATACAAAGATTTTATAGCAGAAGACTACTTGATTGGAATGCGTGATCACACAAGAAACGCTGATTTGCTGATTTCATTGGAAATGTATAATGAGACATTGATAGCGATTGAAGATATGTGCCTAACAATTGCAAATAAAGCATTAGGGCAATTAGGTTTGTCACCACCCAATCGTCCAATGCATGATTTATTTGATCGAGATTTGCAACAGTATGATCCCAATGAATTGCAAACATTTGTGAATTTGAATGTTCCCAAATTAATGGACCATCTAAAACATGTCTATGATACCATCATGCAAGCTGTATAAAATGAAGTCGGTGGATTATATTTTTTTGGATGCGCCTGGTGGTACGGGAAAAACATTTGTGATATCACTGATTTTGGCAGCCATTCAATCGCAACGAAAAATTGCATTGGCACTTGCTTCATCGGAATACGCTGCTACTCTATTGGATGGCGGACGAATAGCGCACTCTGCACTAAAATTGCCGTTGAATGTGCAGGTGTGCTAATTATTCATAAATTAACAGATGATTGAACATCCCACGTGCAATATTTCAAGAAATTCTGCGATGGCAATAGTTTTGCAACAAGCAGCAATTATTATTTTGTATGAATGTATGTACAATGACGCATAAAAAATCGCTGGAAGCATTACACCGTACAATGCAAGATCTCCGTCAGAATCAAGAAATAGTTAGTGGTGCATTGATATTATTGTCAGGCAATTTTCGCCAAATATTTCCTGTGGTTCCACGATCAACACCGGCGGATGAGATCAATGCATGCTTAAAGTCTTCTCTTTTGTGGCGACATCTACAAAAATTGACATTGAACATAAATATGCGAGTTCAATTGCACAACGACCAATCTGCAGATCGGTTCTCGAAGCAATTGTTAGATATTGGAAATGGCAAAGTTCGAGTCGATAATACAAATGGATTGATTACATTGCCGAACAAGGTGTGTACCATTCTCCAACCAACAGAAGAGTTGATTGAAAGTGTGTTCCCAAATATTGTTCAAAATTACAGGAATCACAATTGGTTGAGAGAGCGCGTAATACTGGCACCAAAAAATGTACACGTTAATGCAATCAATTATCAGATTCAAGAAAAATTACCAGGTGATGCAGTGAATTATCCAATTTAATTTTTGAATTCATTGGAACTACCTGGTATGCCACCCCATTGTTTGAATTTAAAGGTTGGCTCATCAATTATTTTACTGCGGAATTTAAATGCACCAAAACTGTGCAATGGCACAAGATTGGCGTTACAAAAATTGATGCCGAATTTAATTAAATCCACTATATTGACCGGAACAGCGAAAGGTGAAATTGTGCTCATACCACGTATTTCACTGATTCCAACAGACATGCCATTTGAATTTAAGCGTTTGCAATTCCCAGTGCGTCTATCATTTGCCATGTCCATCAATAAGGCGCAAGAACAAACGCTTCAAATATGCAGATTAAATTTGGAGGAGCCGTGCTTTTCACACGGACAGCTATACATGGCCTGCTCAAGAGTTGGAACTCCAAATTGTTTGTTTGTGCTCGCTTCAAATGGGCAAACGAAAAATATATTATATCCAAATGTTTTGGATTGACATTAATAATTTTGAAATATAATGCATTCATTTCATAAAAAAAAATCAAGAATATTTCATTTCTTTTTTTGGTTGGTTGCAACGAAGTTCATCGGGGGGTTCGCTGGTATAATATAATTTTTATCAATTAACATTTTACTAATTTAATTACCAAATTTTAAACCAAACAAATTTTCAAATAAAGAACGTTACAATAAATGTATACGAATTTAATTTCACATAAAATATTTATTACATTTTTTAATAATATTCTTCCATCAGGTATCACTGTGCGGCATATAATACGAATCATCTACATTTATCTTTGCATTGTCATCATTTAACAGCAGTTTGCATTCCAATAGCTCATTAACAATATTGCCAAATCAATTTCCCGTAATAATTTTTACACTCTAATCAAAGCCAATCTAGATAAATCAAGCCTGCCTATTAAATCGCACTTTCAAATACGGGAAATAAAACTAAACAAAAAACTAACTTTTAATACGTTTTGTATGGGAGCAGAGCCAATTAGATAAATAGAGCCTCCCTATTCGAGCTTTTTTTCACTAAACTTAAAATACGGGATATAATAAATGTTAGTTTCCTATAGGAATGTATGGAAAACGACTAATTTTCTTTTTCTTTTTAAGTATATTTAAACCATAAGCTTTTATAATATTTTTGTACGGGTAAATGCAGAAAAGTTCAAACTTTAATCAGTTCAAAAAAGGATTCAAGAAAACCCTTTAAACTGTGTGAAAATTGACTTAGAAAATAAATAAATAATGAGCTTTTATTAATGTTGTTGTTGTATGGCGTCATCATTTCAAATCACAATATGGTCTCTTTCCATTCTCTTTCTAAAATCACGATTGCCATGGAAACAAAAAACTTATTTTTGTACAGGATTTTTTTATTTTTATATAAATAACGACATTCAGAATTTCAGTCAGTCACCACTACAATGTGGTTGTGAAAGCATGCGAGTGACAATGTTTTTGAATCATAGATATGTAAAAATACGTGATTAAAAAATTATAGAACCATATTTCCTTCCTAGCGCGTAATAAAACCTGTAAAATTTTCTTTTCACAGTATGTACTTGATTTTGTAACATCGTTCGAACACCATAGCTCCCACCGAAAAGACATAATACTTGTATGCAATTTAAAAATATTTTATTCTTAAGAAAAATTACAGAGTAAATATTTCTTTAGTGATTTCACAAAACAAATTTTTTCTTTGCGGTGATTATTTCGCGCGGTGATATTTTCGGCGGTGATATATGATGAAAAACTCAGATAGTGGCCGTTTTCATAGCAGCTCTTTGATAAGTTATGAATTATGTACTACCAAACGGGTTGATTTGGTGTCTCATTCAGTTAAATATAACTTGTTTAAAATAGCAACAATGTTTTTAAAAGTATACAAGCAATGAACGTTAAATGCTTGCGTATTTGTCTGACGTATTTGTGATAAGCCGAGACGTCTTTTAATGTTGTAAGCCATTCTTTCACCAAAAGTGCCAAACATTTTTTTCTTTGGTTCTCGTGTGTCATGTACGCGTCGAATACAAAAGCTCGAAGAAATTGCTTCCCATTGGACACTCCTTTGTTTTTGAATCACTGTAGATGGTCTTTTATCATTCCTCCTCGAGTATCATTTATTGCAATGCATTTTAAAACGATTTCAATTGGATTTTCTATTTATCTGAGTCTTCCATTCAACTAAACCTCGAATAAACTTTCACAAATTTCGTCGTTTTCGATTCCAACATTTATTTAGTGTGAACGAATGTATAATTAATATACATGCATAAGCAATGAACCATAATGATAATGTGGTAATAATTAGTATTAACGTTTTTTGAACATTAAACTAATTCTAGCCTCCAAAATATAACCGTGATCTGGTAAGCTAGATAGTCGTCTTTGCCACCTAATTCTTGCCAGATTTAACAATTTGTACCAATAGTTTTGAACAACATTTTGGTGGTACAACATCAGTCTCGAAATATTCAAATAGCATATTTATTATATAGCGGCAACAGTTCAATATGTTGAACACTCGATTGGATTTGTTTCGACGCGTGATAAATTGTTTTCGATTTTAATAGTGACCGTATTCGGGTTCAGTAGTGTGCATTGGCGAATGATCGTAGCCATACATCGTTCCTATAACGTTGCTTCTTGCACTGTGAAATTCGAGTATTTGATGGCAAAATGGAGATTTCAAATATTTTTAGCCCAGTGGAGCGCTTGAAGTTATAAAGGGTTATCCAATTCAAGTTTGATAAAGTAAACTTAAAAAAACACACAAAATATTCGGAATGTATTGTAATTTTTATTTCATTTTACAGATTGATCCTTGCCATTTTTAGTTAAACAAGATATCATTCAAATGTCCTCCACGGGACTTCTTACAGGCCTTGATTCTTTTGAGGTAATTTTCAATGACTTTTCGGCACATTTCGGGCGGTATCTCGGCCATTACCTTACGAATATTAGTTTTCAATTCGTCAAGAGTTTGAGGATTGTTTGCGTAAACACGATCTTTCGCGTAGCCCCACAAAAAGAAATCCAAAGGCGTTAAATCACAGGATCTTGGAGGCCAATTGACATCAGCCAATCGCGAAATCAAACGTCCAGGAAATTTCTCTTGCAAAAGATCTCGATTTGCTCGTGTTACGTGACTGGTTGCTCCATCCTGCTGAAACCACATATCGTCAAGATCATAATCTTCGATTTTCGTAAAAAAATAATCGGTTAACATGCGGCCATAGCGCTCAGAATTGACGGTAACGGTTCGTCCATGGTTGTTCTCAAAAAAATACGGCCCAATCACACCACCAGACCACAATGCGCACCAAACAGTGACTTTTTCCGGATGTAATGGCTTCTCTACAATCAATTGTGGATTTTCTGAGCCCCAAATTCTACAGTTTTGCTTATTAACGTATCCACCAAGCGAAAAATGAGCTTCATCACTGAAGAAAATTTTGTTCGAAAAATCAGCATCAGCAGGTTTAATAATTTTAACGCGTTGGTCGATTGTTAAATGCTCCATATTCTTAAATGGCAGAATGTCAACTAAATAAATGACAGCGTACTTGACGTTTATCTTTGACAGATGTCGGTATACAGATTTCTACTTTATCAACCTCGAATTAGATTACCCTGTATATTAGCGAAGCAAAAAACGATAGGTTTAACTAGCAGCTGCACGGTAGGTATAACTCAATCATGTCCAAATTAAGGCTAGGTGAAAGATAACTTTTAACATTATTATTTTGCTAATATTATTATAAATACTTCTGTGGGGACATTGAGTTTTAAAACTCAATATTTGGGGGATCAATTATAAAACGACTGTTTGCAAAGGAAGTTTTCGATATTATACAAATGTTCGCTGAAGCTTCGTGCAATAATCGTTCAAAAAATCGGTTCTTGAAGCTGTTATCAATATCTTCCCAGAAATGGCATCTCTTACTAAGTGGTGAGTGATAGTAATGGTGTTCGAGAAATTTAGACTTATAAAAGATTTGAAGCTCATTGAAGATTTGAAGCGCAAGATAAGATTAAAGTCGAAATCGATCGAGTGATTTTTAAACTTTTTTAACAAATTCTTTAATTAAAATATTCAAAAATCTAAATTTTTTGCGAAATAGAAAAACAGTTGTTTAGTAAAATATGTTTATTAAGTGTAAGTGTGTTTCGCCAAATACCTACGGCAAATAGTGTAAATATAAAGATTATCCTAAAACATCTGATTTGGTCAAGTTTACTGATGTTGAAATTTATTATAAATGCCTAACGCCGTATACAATTTTGCTTTATGATGCCGGTTTGTTCAGTAGGTATAAATGTCACTCCGTTTCTGAAAATCAGAGAGGTAATAAAATTTAAATCAATAATAACGATTTTGTCTAACACACTTCGTCATTAATTAAGTATTCCGGTTCAAAGCCGTTATTCTCGTTGAAGCCATGTTCAACGTGCACATGGTTCATTATTGTGTTTATGAAATAAAATCACAAATTATAAGTTAAGCAATTAAGATTATAAAATTAGATTTCTTTGCAAACTTATATCAGCAGAATGATCCACAACTAAAAATATAGCGAGGCTTCATTCTGCATATTTGAATGATTGTAATAACACTTTCTACGACGGTTTTGTTAGAATGGAATCTAGTGAACCTTTGACGGATCCATTAGGTGATCCATATAACATAATAGTATTATCGTATGATAATTTATAATTTGATGGTGTGATTATTTCCAATTCATAATCAATCTCTACCAATTTTGAAATGATATTACATTTTCATTTTAAATATTTTAAAACATAATTATTAGGCGATGTTAGTGTTATAATAGAAATTTATATATTTATTATTTTTTGGTGGTGAAATTAAATAGAATAATAGAAATTTAAAGAGGGAACCGAAATAGAAGGATGAATTGAACGTTTGAAAATTGTTTTAAATTCATTAAAAATATCGGTTAATATCGGTTTTCGGCTCAGTTCTAGAAGAGAGATAATCTCTACATGCGAGTAAGTTCAAACTCTAACATTGCATTAAATGGAAATGACAAATTCAAAATTATGACAGCAAATTGTTACAACAGGCACCAAAACCGAGAGCAAAATTCAATACGTTTTGGAATCTGGAGATATCGAAATATGCATAATCATATCGAAATAGAAGGACAAAACTACTCAGAACTATATTTGTCACAATCAAAAAATCGAACATACATACTTTTTCAACAACCGTTCCACATAGACAAAAGTATGTAACAAATATTTGTTAATACTTTAATTGTTTCTATAGTAGAATGTATGGAAGCCCAATTGAAAATTGAAGGGTGTTTCCATAAAAGTTATAATAAGCCACTTATACATTATAAAACCGTCAATCAATCCATAAAGGATAATATTACGATTCAAATATTTACGATTTTTGTTCGTATCTGAAATCGGGACAAAAACGACATGCATTCATGACAAACTGCATAGACGGCTATTATTTTAAATTAAAGTAAACAAATAGAAAATAGGTAACTTTATTATCGGATTTTAGCTTCGGATTTTATTTCGGGTATTATACGGTTTACCTTATCTCACCATTGAATTACGATGATTGCACTCTTCATTGTTTTTGATTTCATAGTTCATATTGTCGTTTCTATTTGATTTCTTTTTTTTTTTTTAAACACATTGTTGTCTCTTATTTTCTTATAATTTTTAATTTACTATTTCTATAAATTTTAATTTACTTTCTTATAACGTCATCAATTTCCCGTATTTTTTAATTGTTGTTGTTGTAGTGCGAAAATCCCTAATATTTTCTTTATTAATATGAAGAAAACGAGAAACCCATTGATTGCGTCATTCGAATGAGTTGAAATCTATTATATATGTCATCGATTTGTGTGAAAAAAAATCAATTTTACATTATTTTTAATTCATGTTTTATTTATCAAACGTAATGCTATCTCCCATACAAAACGTATGAAAAGTTAGTTTTTTGTTTAGCTTTGGTTAATTCAACCCGAGCAAGCAGTGTGCTGCCAAAAATATTTTGTGTTTTTTTATTCAACCTGAGTAATTTTACCATGCACACTGCACGAAGAGTGTGCAAAATAAAAAATAATTTGTTACTCTATGGATTTCGATCATTTTGCACTGTACGACCTTTGCTCGGTGTATAATACCCAAAGTAAACCTGCTTGCACGGATTGAATTAAAAATAAACCCACAAATTTTTTACTTTATCGCCCTATATTTGATTCTGCTGAAAATATAGGGCGATAAAGTAAAATTATGCTGAAACTGTTATCTAAAGGCTTTATCAAATTTAGGGAGTGGCGCGCAGAGATTGGAATACTACATACTCACGTGACATTAATAAAAAGGCCTATGCACACAACGAGTTAATGTCTGGTGCGATTTTTTATTTGGTGAAAACATTTGAACTTCTCCGAAAAAAATGTCGGTAACGATGTTAACGTGAACGACGAACGATATAGCAATCGCTATAAAGCGATATAGATAATGTGCGGTTTCAGCGGAGGGACGCGTGGCAGAGACAGAGATAATGCGATAACAACTATACCATGCACGTAACGAACTAATTACTTGTATCGGTACAAATTTGAGTGATCACATGGGATCACGTAAAAGTAGTTGTAAAAATGGCAGGAAACAAGGTATACCTCCCCTCCCACGGTAACCCAGTATGCATCATCCAGCACCAGTTTGTCCCTTACAACCGTGATAAATTATATAAAATTGTTATGTCGAGGTTTTCTTCAAAAGCAGCCTTTCGTCAAAAATCATCATTTTCGCTTACATTTTGGAAAACTGATGAAGACCGCTATTGTTGCAAAATTGTGAAAAATCTCCGTTGGAAGCTGGGCACTTCCGGTGGGCCGATTTCGACCAAAAATCGTTATCAAACAATTCATCTTTAATCCATCCATGAAAAAACTTTTGCAATTGCGATGGTATAGGTCAAATGCTCGTGAATCGTTTATGAGGCGAGATTTAACAGTATATATCCCAAGTAATATCCGATAAAAAAATACAATTACCATCCGATCGACACTCGGTTTCCCTGCCTGTAAATGACAATATAAAAACCTCGGTTTGTCAAATTTTTCGTCGGGTAAACAATTTTATTCCATTGAAAGAAAATTAACCCTGAAACCTGAAATTTATACTCAATATAGAGACTTCATGAAGGAGTATTTATCTCTAGGACATATAACGCTAGTTCATGATCCAAATTTCAGTAATAGCTCAGATGGTAAATCATCCGTATCACTTTGTGATTAAGGATAGTAGTACCACAACCCAATAACAAGTTGTGTTTAATGGCTCCTCTCCTTTCATTGAAATGGTCTCTTAATAATTGCTTACTTAATGAACTTACTGCTTGACCTATAATTTTTAGGTTCTGAAAACATATTGTTGCTTTGACAGCCTATATTATCAAAATGTACACACAGACTCGGATTTATGAAAAGCATAGGATCAATCCGTGATGAGCTGGGACTTGTTCGTGTTGGCGGGGACGGCTTCGAAGTTCAGATCGAAGTTCGGATCTAGATTACACCATAGCAATACATATATAGTAGTACCATCATTCGAAAAAAATCTTTAGAGGGTGAAAATCCAGGTAGCGCGTTAATCGAAATTAAGTTATGCAATAATTTTACTAGTTCGCCTAAATGTTTGCAAGATTAAATACACTTACAGTACACACGGCGTATTTTTGTATACCATTAACCAGTATAGTATTGCTTCACTCTAACTTATTATACTACATATTAACACAGAATATATTTATTTCAACTCGTATTGTTTTACAATTGTCAAGGTCATGTAGAAAATGTGTTTAATATTTTTTGTGATAAACAATAAAACAAATCATGAATACCTTACTTCAATTTTCTTTTTATAAAAAATAGCATAAATATTTTTTTTTCTGTGATAGAAATGCAAAAGAATATGAATTGTTCAATCAAATAAATCCATTATTGGAAAGGAGATATGAACGATAGGATATATACATATGTATATTAATATATTGAGTACATACTTAGCTGTGTATTATTATTGTTTATTTTAAATACATCTGTTCTCACAAACACAAACGAATAAAGATTAAAAATGAAAACGATGTAGAAATCTATATAGAACAACTAAATACAATTTTTTAAAAGGATGCCGTTGATTGCACTGTTACAGTATGGTAAATGGTAATTTATAATTGAAAATATGAACGAGTAATTTTCTTATATATGCATACATTAAGAACAATGCATTGTTATGGAAAGGCAGATTTTCTATTTATCCAAATCTGTGTGAAAGTTCAGGGACATTGAACCCAATATTTGTTTCAAAATTAAAATAAAATTTATTAATTCGATTTTATCATAAAAAATATTACGTAAGAGAAGTACATAAAAATAGGAAAATTGTCACTTGGACATACTACAATAGTATGTCGTTTTTCATTATTGTCTTTCAATCAACTATTTATTAAGGGATTGTTCCTCATTGGAATAGAAAAAACGAGGATGTCATTATAAAGATTATAATTTCAACCAAAGCATGTCTGACTTGATCTGTTTTGTCACAGAATCCAATGAGAGTCATGTGGTGTTTACAGTGTGCAAATCTAGAGCGTATAATTATAATCTAATTATGAGCATTTAAGGTTCGCTAACAAAACTTAAATTCATTTTTCTGTTAATCTAATCTGTTAATCTCTAATAAATTTTATTGTTTAAATTGGGGGCTGAATTAATCCATCTCAAATGAATTACATATCCCTTTTGTGTTTTACTAACACAATTGTGCGGGTAGGGCTAAAGTACCATGTATATGTAGTTTTGTATGTTTTTTGAACAAATTTACACATTTGTGAATTCCTTTTAAACTTATTTTCCGTCCGAAAAAACACTATATCTATACACACAGTTGTGTTGGTTTTACTTCAAATCAAGCGAAATTTTTAATGAACAACGCCGTTACATACGTTAATTTTTTACTCACACATTTGTGTGGGTTGGACTAAAATTGAGAAGATTTTTTATTTTTCTTAGTTGAAAAAGGGATATAAGAAAGTATATAAGATATTTTTTATAAATTCAATATACTCGTACAAGTGAATAGCTTACGAGTTTAGGTTGCCGCTCACTATTTTGTAATTAAAACTATTTTTAAATAGTAGTTAAGCTAGAGATTGGTCAGCATTGTCCGAAAAAAACGTTTCAGTTCTTTATGGCAGGATAAATAATGGCTTACTTTTAAGTTCGGTCTTTATTCGAACGCTAATTTTAAATTGTTTAGTTTGATGTACCATACAAATTATTTTTTTTAAATAAAAAATGCGTTGTGTATTTTTTTTTGAATAAAAAAAATCAGTTTTTATTTTCCTCTAAATT
This sequence comes from Nephrotoma appendiculata, assembly GCA_947310385.1. Taxonomy (NCBI): domain Eukaryota; kingdom Metazoa; phylum Arthropoda; class Insecta; order Diptera; family Tipulidae; genus Nephrotoma; species Nephrotoma appendiculata. The sequence goes on from OX371223.1 coordinate 99,970,882, forward strand.
GTAAAATTTTATTTTTATGTCTTAATTTAATTAATTAACCTTAATTTGTATTTAGTCTTACACCGTTTTAATACTTAATTACCTTTCCGAAACGAATATTTATTTGTGGAGACTTTAAACAGCTTTCACAATAAAACAATTTTTATTTTGCCTTAGAAGTTTGTTTGAAAATCAAACTTTAGAAAAAAATTTACTTTAGAGAAAAAATTGTCTATTGTGAGAGCTCTGTTAAGGTGATGATACATGTACAGATTTTCCCTTTAAGGCATAAAAATTATGCGCGCTTGTTGGTTAAAAGTCAGCCATCTTGAATCGCTTTGAATCAATTCGGATGATTTTGCATACTCATGAACGATGGCTACTAATAAGACAATAAGGCCTGTTTCAGCTGAACTAAGACAAGCGAACTGACCTATGTTCATCGTTCTTGGTTGTATATAAAAAACTTTTATAAGCCCCGTTTCCCACTTGAGCTAAGTATTTTGACTGATATGAGCTATGTTTTCATTTAACAGCTTCACGTTTTGGTTTCTTTCCAAAGTCAAATAAGAGAAATATTGTAGATAAATCTCAGAGTCTACCCAATCTGTAAAGCAATGTATTTAAATTTTTATTTTCACCTTGGAGATACGAGGGTATATCAAAAAGTCTTGCAATATCATATGAAAAAAAAGAGTGAGTGAGACAACAATATATTTTTCAAAACCATTTTTTGTCGCGATGAAACTTCTAGAAGAACATTTCGATGTAAATTTTACAGTTCGTTTGTTTTTGTCAATTTAGTAACACGTGTTTTGAATTTTTCTTAAAATGAATGAAATTGAATATCGCGCCGTTATTAAATTTTTCTATAAAGATGGACGAAATGCAATTTATATATTCAACTATATATCAAAAGTTTACGGCGAATCTGCACCATCATATGCCACAGTAACAAGGTGGGTAAAATTATTCAAAAGTGGCCGGGAGTCATTTGAAGACGATAACCGCTCGGATCGGCCAGCAAATGCTATTAGCCATGAAAACGTAATTTTGGCCGAATCTATTGTATTGGAGGACCGGCATATTTCTGTTCCGCGGTTAGCGTGGAGACTTTCTCTTTCATACGGTACCACATATACTATATTACATGACCACCTTCACATGTCGAAAGTAAGTGCGCGATGGGTTCCCCGTTTGTTGAATGCAGAACAAAAAAATGCGTGTTCAAACTTCAAAGGCGATTTTAGATATGTACAAAGAAGATCCAGAAAATTTCTGGGATAACATAATAACAGGCGATGAAACATGGCTTTATCATTGGGATCCAGAATCCAAACAAGAATCGATGCAATGGATTAAACGTAGTGAACCACCACCAAAGAAATTCAAAACTCAACCGTCTGCTGGTAAGGTTGTGGCAACAGTTTTTTGGGATGCTGAAGGAATTTTGATAATCGATTATATTGCACCGAAAACCACAGTCACAGGCATATATTACGCAGAAGTTTTGCGAAAATTGAAAAAAGCGATCCGGGAAAAACGGCCAAGGAAAGTTATTAAAAAAATCTTGCTTCTTCACGACAATGCACCAGTGCACAAGGCTAATATTGCTCAAGCTGCATTAAAGGGCTGCGGCTTCGTGGAAATTCCGCATCCACCGTACAGTCCAGACTTGGCACCCAGTGACTACTTTCTGTTTCCCAATTTGAAAAAAAAAACACTAAGGGTCCTGAAATTTTCCAGTGACTATGAAGTACAGTCTGTTGTAAATGAATATTTTATGGAGCAAAAGAAATCTTTTTTTTAGAGGGTTTAGGCAAGTTAATTGATCGATGTGACAAATGTATAAACCTTAAAGGAGATTATGTCGAAAAATAAAAATATTGCTGTCTCACTCACTCTTTTTTTTCATATAAAATTGCAAGACTTTTTGATTTGCCCTCGTAATTAATCAGCTCACAATCAGCTATGTTTCTATCCCACAGCTTTAAATAAAGAAATTAAATAAATCGGGACGTACGAGTGTGTTGAGTTAAGCTTCGCTAATTCGGTTTCACTTATTTAGGCTTTGCAAAGTAAATCGAAAGCTGTGATCTCAAAACATGCTCACTTTGCTAAAAGAACATAGCTTAAGTGTGCAAGGGGCCTTATCGAGAAACGCAGCTATTAGCTTAGTTTGGCATCCACAGCTCATTCCACTGCACATTTGAGTTAATTACATCGCTCTCACATACATTTCAATTCAATTAAAATGCTATATGTCTGCCAAAATATTATTAGAATTACATAGTCACATAGGCGAATATGTACACAATAATAGCAATGTATGTGTGAACGATATAGCTGACTTTTGCAATCCAAAGACAACCCGAGCTAAGTGGGTTTGTATCGCTCAAAACAGAAAAATATAGCTCGCATAGCTTAGCTCAAGCGTGCATCGTTTCATTAAAACTCTTTATTTTCAACCAAGAGCGATGAACTTAGCTGACATAGCTTAGCTCAAATGTGCAACGGGCCTAATGGAACGATGCACATTTGAGCTAAACTATGCGAGCTATGTTTTTCTGTTTTGAGCGATACAAACTAACTTAGCTCGGGTTGTCTTTGGATTGCAAAAGTCAGCTATATTGCTCACATTGCTATTATTATGTGTACTTATAAAATATTGAAATTTGGATGACATTTGAGTATTGTTGTGTTTGGTATTGTGGATCAAATTCAAAAAAGTGGTTGAATTCTTAAATAATATAATAAAATTAGTTAATTAATTTTTGACAGACATAGGATTTTACTTGTATTGAAATGTATGCGTGAGAGATATAATTAGCTCAAATGTGCAGCGGAATGAGCTGTGCGAGCTAAACTATGCTAATAGAAACTACGTTTCTTGCTTAGCTTAGCTGAAATGTGCAACGGGCGTTAGAATGAAATAAGTAGCCGTTTTGAACAGAACCAAAGAGCTAAATAAAAATTAAGGTTAATTAAATGGGAGCATTATTTTCATAAAAGCTCCCATTTAATTAACCTTAATTAGGTTAATTAAATGGGATTTCAGTTGGGCTCTTGAAAGTTCTTGTTGCTACAATAGCTTAAATTGTTGTAATTTATTTTATCTTAAAAAATAAATTAATCTCTCATAAGATAAAACAATAATATTTTTATCTAAATTGTATTTTAAATAGAAAAGCAATCGCCAATGGTAGTTTTTAACTTGCTTATTAGAGTTTTAATCTCTTTACAATTTTCATAATACCCTTCTAAGACCCTTCTAAGTCACATAAAAATAAAATTAAAATTTAACCCATACAAAAATTTTAAAACATGTACTAGTTTTTTTATACTGAATAATACAATTTTTTATCCTTATCTGGCAAATTAAAACCTTTCTTTAATAAATGCTTGTAACATGAAGGTGATTTAAAATCAAATTCCAAATACATTTTTTGTTCAACTTGGGTCCAAGATAATTTTAATTTATGAAATATTTGTGCAAGTACAAAATGTGTTTACTTGTGGTCGATCGTCAAGTGTATTATCAATTAATATTTTTATTGTGTTTTCTTCTGTTTGCATTTTACTTTTCTGAGGGGTATTTAATATAAACCTGGGAATTTTGTTGAACGGGTTCTTTATTTTCGTCTTCAATTTGATGTTGCAAGGAAGGAAATTGAGATGATGAGAGGGACATTCATGAGGAATTTGTGGAACTTGATAATTCTTTTAATAAGTTCTTGGAGGCCCTTTTTCATATTTCAATGTTATAGGTGGGAAATCAGGTGTTTTCAATATTCTTGTTGTTTGACTCTCAGTGTTGTGTGTCTGGTTGGAAATCGTACGCGAAACTTTTGGAATCAATTTTTTTTTATTTAAAAAAATTCGAATTTTAATAAACGCTTGCATCGTGCATCTATGTGATTGACCTTACACTTACAAACAAGATTATTAATTGGCTGGGGAAAGACAGTTTTGTTAATATTTTTTGTTCTAAAACTACTTATTTTGAAATCATTAAAATTAAAGTTCTTCATAATAGTTATGCGTTTGGAAGTAACTTTATTCTTGTCGAACACACGACGATGGTCATGCAGCACCGTAAAAAATGTTCTGGTGGATTTACAGTCATTTTTATTTAAGCAGTTTTTGTAAGCACACACCATTTTATCACGCAAATTCACAAAAGTTTTAATACACAAATTTTCAAAATGAACTTTTTATAACGTTTAAAAATAAGAAAACACAAAGCTACATGCGTTACGATTAGACGACAAGCAATAAAATTTTAAACGAACAAATTTACGAAATTAACTTGCAAACAATTTTTAAATCTTTGTAGTGTGTAGATGTATGATTTCCTTTTACATATATTGAATTGCTGAGTGTGTGCGTGTAAATAAGTATGTATATCATCGGTGGTCTATCTATATAGTTATCGAAACGAACAAATAATGTGTATGTGTTGTACCTACAAAATCATTTAAAATAATCTTTAATTGGATTTAAATGTAGATCGTTTTTATGGACAATCTTCAATTATTTTAGCTTTTTATAATTTTCAACGAATATTTTAACGTTCAAAATTATTTGTCTATAATTTAGAAAACATTGTTGCAATTCAAAACAAAACCAACTTAGTTGCGATCGGTATTTTCTCTCCATCATCTTTGTTACATTTTCTATTTACTTTTGAGCGTAAAAACTGTTTTGACTTATAATGAGAGCGTCATTATATGAGTAATACAATGCGATTCATTACTATTTATGATAAGAAAAAAATTTAGTTCCCATTTCTGTTTGTTTTCATATAAAATTATTATTTTTATTACTATTTTATTTGTTAATTATGTATTTGTTAATTATTATTATATATGTTATTTTATTTGTCAATTTGATATGAAAAGAAACAGAAATGGGAACTAAATTTTTTTCGTATCATAAATAGTAATGAATCGCATTGTAAGTAATGTATAGAATTTTTTTTTGTTTTCTGCATGTTGCATTATAAAATATTCTAGCGACATTTAGGAGAAGGTTATGCTATTTAGGCGGATAGGTAATTGCAGAAATTCTTTAAAAAGTTTAAAACGATACCAGTAGTGGTATCTAACATTTCACTCACGAACCTACCATTACATTACTATATAATGATTATACAATGATTACACTAATAAACATCCGAAAACTGTTAGTTCAATCTGAACACTTACGAGTTCTGTTTCAATAATAAACGAAAGGTATGACATGAAAAAATGGGTGATCTTCATACTGATCTTGTGACTCAATCGAGGCCATTCTCAGTAGTTGGCATAGACTTCTGTGGGCCTTTATTCGCTAAACCTAACCTAAGGTCAAAATTAAAAATAAAATTTATATTTGTTTCGCAGTGAAAGCGATTCATCTAGAAATTGTAATGGACTTGACCACACAATCATTCTTGGCCTGCCTTCGAAGATTTATATCCAGGCGTGTCGTACCGAATTAACAGTGTTAAGGAATTTGTTCTTATCCGAGTCGTCGCAAATTTGGTGAGTTAATGGGTTTATTTGGTGGGTTACCAAATCAAAACCTGCTTTAATCGGAGATTCCAAGATTCAATTTCAGATTTTACTGAACTTTCATCCGGTCATTTCTTGATGTCCAGTCCATTGTCCATTACTAGGTAGCACTCTACGAGCCGCGCAATTCAATAAAAAAAAATCGAATTTTCGACAAAATTGTAACCAAAATTGCAATTGGTATAAAACCATTGAACAACTAGGTATAATACAAGCACACTATTACAGTACTATACATACGGCACAGGCATTATCCAATTTACAAGAAAAACGCATTTTCCATATAAACTTTTGACCTCTGGAGGATTGGTGCCAATATTTCGCAGGATTAAAAATTAAAAAATCATATTTCAATTGAATTGATTTACATAAATATGTTTTCACTTTATGTTGTGATTGTGATTGATCCATTTTTAATTAAAAATAAATAAAACAAAAATATTAAAATTATGAAACAAATTTTAATATTTTTGTTTTTATTGTGTGATAAATTTTAATTAATTCTGTAGCATCATGATTGTAACCGTTTGTAGTAAATAAAATGTGTGGAACGTAACAATTATCGTTACCCCTTAATGACGGCAGATTTATAATTTATATTAGTAGAGACGCAAAACGAATTTTAAATGTTTTGTACAGATCAACATATAGGCAAAATAATAAAATTGCTTATTTTTTTTATATGAAATTGACACGATTACATAAATTTTCGTTTAGCTAACGATTTTCTTTTGATGGCGTATCATATTATCGCATATTGCTACAAGAAAGAAAAATTTTATTCTTTTTCACCTTGAAAATTATGATTGAAATATTTTATGTCTCAGCTAGAACATACCCTACATATATTATGTACATGAACACATAATGTACGTAACATGTAAGTGGAGTTGAAAGTAAAATATGGAATTCTAGCATAACATGGTGATTTATACGAGTATAGTGATGGAACAGTGATTTTCAGATAGCGAGTCTAATGCGAGCACGCTATTTGTACCGACATTTATGGTATTATAGAGCATGTATGTAAGAAGTAGTATCAAAACATTTTATGTTCGAATGAATTTTCTATAATGTATGTACTTGTACCTAACTGAATGATTTTGCTTCAACAGTTGTGTATGGCATATGTCGCTTTGTGAAAAATATGTTATACAGAAGAGAGTCTATGTTACAAATTTTATTATTTTCAGATTTTCGCGACGACACTTCTCGTACCATATTGGAATTATAATCACTAGACGTATTCGTATATGCGAATTTTAGGTTGAGCTTTTCTGTATTTCATGACACCTACTGATCCAGTTCAAATTTTGTATGCAAAATTTGATTCAAATTTTGAAATGAAATCTAGTAAGTGAAATAGTCTGTATTTCTCCATTTTTATGTAAGTATCTAAACCCCAATATTTTTATTCTTCGCCTCACCCAAACAGCCACTTCTCAGTTCATGTCACTAATTATAACTAGTGTTTTTTTCTTCAATTAAGGTTTCTCAGCCCCAAACATTTCAAAAAACGGATACAATCATATTCCCCTAGAATTAAGCGATTTAATCATTTCATTCCAAAAATCGGTAAGTGTCATTTTGCTGAAGTGTAAACAATACAATTTTTGTGCTCTAACTATGTCAATCTTTGTGACAATAAAACACAATTTGCGGAAAGTACTGCTGTTTTGTTTTAATTTCATTTGTTTTAATTTTAATTTTTACTGTTTCCGCCGTTTTAAAAGTGGCGATTGTGACACCAGAGAACGTTCTCAAGAACAATGGATGCAATTAGGCTGAGCATTGAAGCTGAAACGCTCACAATATGCCGAAAGACATGACAAAGTGATCTTTCAACACGGCAACGCTCGGACACATGTGGCAAGAGTCACCAAGGGAACTTTGGATGCACTTCAATGGGATGTATCACGTACCTATTCATCAGATCGTCGTATTTATCAGGCATTGAACCTTCCGAATACCATTTGTTCCCGTTGATGACTCATGGATGAGCAAAATTTCACTACTAACGAAGACGCATAAAGTGGAGTGGTTCTTGGATCGCCTCAAAACAAGAGGAAATTTTGATGCAGAATCCGTATGCTGCCTGAAAGATGGGAAACAATCTGAATAAAGATTCGAAGTTATAAAAAAAACTTATTTGTACCCCCAATAATAATGACCTTTTTTATATTTCGTTTTAAAGAGGTTATAGATATAACGGTATAAGGCATTTACATGTGCTGACCATCTATCTATATATAGGAGTATAAAAATGAATTCCTGTTTGTTTGTTTGTTCAGAATGGGCGTCTCAGCCGCTCAACCGATCGCCATGAAATTTTTACCAAGTACAAGTTGCATATCCAGAACCAACCTTACGATACTTTGGAAGGGGTTGGACCCCGGGGTCTAGGGGCTGCGGTACAAATTTTTTCGAAAATTTTAATTTTCTTTAAATTTTCCCACGAAAATGAGTTTATGGGGCTGGTTATATGGAATTACTGACATGTTCGAATCCGAGGGGCCCAGATCTGGATCAAAAATTAATTTTTACATGTATATAGATACAAATATTTGATTATTCCAAAATGACTTCTCAGTCGCTCAACCGATCGCCATGAAATGTTTACCATGCAAATGTTTCATGTTCAGGACCAATCTTACGATATTGTGAAAGGGGCTGGACCCCGGGGGGTCTAGGGGGCCATGGTACAATTTTTTTCAAAAATTTAATTTTTTTTACGAGAATGAGTTTTGGAAAGGGGTTAAATGAAATAAGAGACATGTTCGAATTCGGGGGGTCCGCCCTTGGATCAAAAATTCATTTTTACATGTAAAGATGCAATTATTTGATTGTTTTGAAATAACGCCTTAGCCGCTTTACCGTTCGCCATGAAATTTTAACCATGTATATGTTGTAAGTTCAGGACCAAGCCCACGATACTTTTGAAGGTGCTGGATCGGGGTCTAGGGGCTGTGGTACAAATTTTTTCTCAAATTTCAATTTTTTTAAGATTTTTTGACGGGGATGACTAAGGAAAGGGGTTATATGAAATTAGTGAATGCTCCAATCCGGAAGTCTGCCCTGGATCAAGAATTCATTTTTCATGTATAGATACAATTATTTAAATGTTCCGAAATAGCGCCTTAGCCGCAAATTTAGACACCAAAAAGGATATCTAGCGTGCGATTGTTGTACACAAATCATACCTCTACTATAATTGATTTAATTATTCAAATAAATTTTATTAATTTATATTTAAGACAATCTTTCATCACTTTAACTAAAGACAAATTTCTGAACACTTATATTATCCATACTAATAATCCATTTTTACTGGTTTGACATGTACTGTTTAGTGATATCCTATTTATCATATCCTGTTTTGAAATGTACCATAGTCAGCGAGTTCTAATTTCCACATAACTTCAGAAATAATTAACATTCTATTTTAATCCACTATTGCAACCGGCAGCTTTTAATCACAATAGTAGTTTCATACTAAACGCCAATAATTTATTACTTTATTTAGTTTATTACTTAAATAATCAATGATTGTTTCATAAAATCAAATCTAGGAAAGGTACTAAAAAATATTGTACGTATAAACTGATTTACTTTGAAAAGTACTAGGTAGCGTTTTATATTTGAAAATAGCATCTTCTACAGGAAACATCCTTGGATTCAAATTATTGTACGTGTAAAATTGCCTTAGTTTGAAAAAACTTCTTTTGTTTTTCGAAATGTCATTTTCAACCACAGTTCGCGGTAAAAGTAAAACGTATCGAAGTGGACGTAGTTTTAATCGTTTTGAATAAATTAATATTAATTTGTGTTTCGGATGCCGCTGTTCTCGATAAATTAGCAATATTGCAATAAAATAATTGTTAGTGATTAAATATTATTTCAAGTGAATATACATTCTTATTAGATTTAAGTTTTCAGTTTATAAACATGTTAATCTATGATTACTTTTTGATTGTAGATAACATTTGATTATACTTAAAAAAAATTCCGTAAAGACATTTTCAAACACAGTTCGCGGTGAAACGTATCGATGGGAACATTAAAATCGTTTTGATAAATTAATACTAATTTCTGTTTTGAATGCCCATCATTCCTGATTAATTAGCTACACGTTTCATTTTTGCTTAAAAATGCCACCGAAAAAAAACAATTGGGCAGGTAAATGCAAAGTCGAAGAAGATTAGAGCCGCAAGGGTGGCTGAATCAAGCGAACAGCGTAAAGCACGACTTGAAAATGATCGAAGCAGTACATCTTCTTCTAGAGCTACTGAAACCATTGAACATCGTGAGGCCCGGCTGGAAGTCGATCGGTTACGATATGGACGATTAATAGAAACTTTTAGAGATGATTTAAAGTTAACAGCATTCAATTACGAGAAAGACTATGATTACAATGTTTCAATTGGGCAAATGGAATACATTTGTTTGTATTGTCATCCCGTGCAACGCTGGGTAACTCAGCTAGTCAATATATAAAGCACGACAAAGGGTGCTTTTTATGTTCCAGGTTGATTTTGTTTAGTCACCATTTTGTTTTAATTGACATTTCTATTTTATAAATACAAGAGAATCTTGTGACGGAAGTAGTCCTCGATAATGTTTAACAGGTATCATTGGATTCTTCGTCGACGTAATTCATCAAGAATGCACCTCCATCGTGCCATGATAAAAACATTCCTTACATCCAAGGTGTCAATTAAACAGACATTTTTTTTACATCCCTTCCATCTACGTCCAGCGCCCGTATTTTGGGAAATTTCAATGACGAAGTTAATGGCATCAATTTTAGTGTCCCTTTCTCCGTACTGGTGTTTGGTTAAGTCACCGGTGTCGGGCAAACAAACCTTGCTTCTTTCACCTCTCTGAAAATACACGCTAGCGTAAGCAGGAATCGAAGTCATTTTCGAACAGTTCGGTGCTGTTCGAATGGTTACTTTGAGCATCAATTTAGGTATGTTTTCAGGCCCGAGGGCTTTATTACTACTAACTTTCCTGATAATGGAATGTGTTTGAATTCGTTCGTTTTCGTTAGTTACTGCTATTCCGCTTGTTATAATATGTTATTCTCGCGGAAACGATGAAGTTGCAATATTGCGCATCATATTATCTTTTTGCCAAATAGCGTCATTTTTCTAATAGCGATGTCTCCCGTTATTTCACGCGCAGCCTGGTCAAGCAGATCTTGTGCTGTTTCACAATGACTAAGATTACTTTTAGCAAAACCATAATCTACATGCATTTTTGCTTCTGGTATTTTAATCTGGACCAAAGCTATTTGAGTTTCACGGAATGGAATTCGGCTACCTTTTTCTTCACTTCAAACATACGCTTAGAATCCCCGAACGAACTTCTGTTTTGTGAGTTACACATATGTATATGATTTCAGATTTTTTAAATTTTAAAATTTTGCTATTGTAGAAAGACTAGCATTATCTAATATAAATATATTCAATTGTTGCAAGGAAGAAGCAAAAATATCAGTCGATTGGTATTCCTGACGTAATGATCCTTTAAGTGGCTTTTGATCTGGCTGTTTGAGAGTTTCACGTAAATTATTATTTCATTGATCGAATTTTGATAGCTGGACTCTGCAGACAACACCTTCTAAAATGTAAGAGATGTCGATGAAAAATCCGTACAATGACCATATCCCTTTACCGGCCTGCCCACACAATTGTGTGAGTAACGCAAACGAATCATGTGAAAAAGTTATGGTTGTATGTGTTTTGAACTAACTACACATTTGTGTATTCCTTTACAACTTATTTTCGTCCGAAAAAAAACACTATAACTATACACACAATTATGTTAGTTCTACTTCAAATCAAGCTAAATTTTTTATCAACAACACCATTACATACTGTTTGTTTTACTCACACATTTGTGTGGTTTGGACTTCAACTGAGCCAATTTTTTTTTCCTTGGTCGGCAAAGGGATATGAGAACTACGAGGGTTCACCAGTAATCCAATGCAAAGATAAATCTCTTTCATATACTAAGGTATGGTAGGTAGGTCAATAACAAAGCTGAGGGAAAAGCAAAAACTTGTGTGGTGGACCTTGCACTTACGGAGTGCTAAAAACACTGTGGCTCTGCTTTCAATATAGCGAAACGATCGAGAGAAAGTCAAGACTTGGACTTCTATAAGGAATTACTCAGAGAATATGAAAGGAAAACAAGGAAGGCGCAAAGAAATTCGTGAAGGCTCTTTTGTGATAGAATGGAAGGGGTCTCGGAAACCACGTGCTTAAGAAAGATTATCTCTACCAGTCCAGCTATTCCAGGCTATCTCATTAAACTGGTTCACAAATGGATGGCTTCTAGTGAATAGACTCTTGACCTTTTGATGGAACTTACTTCCCGGGAAGTGAAGATGCGTCGATTGCGGGGCCTTTGGGTGACTGCGGGTCTTTGGTTGACTGCGGGGCCCAACTGTTGTTGATACGGAAGATATTCAGAATATACGAAAGATAAAATGGGCTATTCAAAGTTTTAGGCCCTTTATGTCAGCTGGTCCGGATGGGTTTGTACCAGCAGAAATTCAGAAGACTTGCTCCCCTGGCTGGAGCTTATTTTCAAAGAGTCTCTGAAACTAGGTCACATCCTGAATAAATGGAGGGAGGCTAGGGTGATCTTAATCCCAAAAGCGGGTAGAAGCTCGCACAGAAACCCCCAGGACTTAAGACCAATATCTCTGTCATCCTTTCTGCATTCTTTTACTGGACTCAGTTTTATTGTCACACATCTTTTAACGAGATGAGTGAAATTTTCAGCGTCCAGTTGGTCTGGGTTCCGGGTCATTCTGATGTTGAGGGAAATTTCAGGGCGGACGAATTAGCAAGGTACGGTACGACTCTACAACTGGAACCACAGAGAGAATGCGTAGGAATGGCTATGTCTGTGCTGAGAGCAGCAAGTCAAAGGAAAGCAATTACCTAAGTGTGCAATAGCAACCACTGAAACCTAACCTAATCTAACCTTCATATTGAGGTGACATTTTAAATGGAATATTTAAAGTTTGTTGATATGGTGCTTGACACCCAAAGAACTACGCCGTTAAAAACCTTATGTTAGCTTCCTGCCCAATGATAGTCTCACGTGTCACGGGCCAACTAAGCCCAGGGTCCAGTTTAACCTTGCGCAATATGTCCGCATATAAGACATCCTTTGTCGCTATGATCAGTAGCGCATCTGGAGAGAAAAATGTATGGTGGCATATAAGCATGGTGGAATTGATCTACAAGAAGCGAGTATTAAATCAGCTGAGAAGATCTCCTATTCCCATCATATATGTAATGGGTATTGTTGTGCTTGGTATTGATTTTACCGCCAAATTGGGGAAAAATTGTACCAGCAAGTTGTTAAGGAACATAAAATCGAAGTATTAATACACGAAAATAGATTGCCAACAGTAAAATAGATTAACCTCGGGCTCTCTACATGAGTCCTCTTATCTATATTTTGCTTTATGCCAGTATGCAATTTTTCCACTTTGTGGAAAAAGTAGTTTTAATTCCATACTAAATTCTATAATACAAAATATCAAAGACACAAAAATATCGATTTTGGAGAGAAATAATTTTCTTTCCCTTTCCGATTTACAAATTTTTTTGATGTTTTCCCAATATGCAATGCCGACGGAATTCCGTTTACATTCGCATGCAAAAACCACACTCTTTCTATGGAAAGAACCATGTTATATACACGGAAAACCGTACTACTCGTCAACGAAAAGTGTCACAAAAATTCTAGTTTTGGTGCGAATCCCGACTAAAAAGATAAAAAACAAATTGGAGACAGCTAATAGAGAGATAGATAAAGAGAGAGCAGATAGAGAGATTTCTTTTGACATTAAGGTTTTATTTTGAAATTTTAGAATTTTTTTGCATTTTTTGGTCAAATTTATTCATATACAATTCATATACAAAATCGTCAGATCAAAAGCATACGTCGTAAATTTGGAAATTCAATTTTATTACCTGTTTAGTCCAATGTTGTTGATCGCGGAGATGGCAAAATACGAGCAACACTTAAAATTAATAAAATTAAACACGTTTTAAAAAATAAAACAAAAAAATGTTTTATAAATAAAAACCCGTAACTGAGTATACATATGTTCATTCGTCAACATATCTCACGAAACTGAATATGCAAAACAAATCTAATAAAATCGATATTTTTGTGTCTTTGATATTTTGTAGTATGGAATTTGGTATGGAATTAAAACTACTTTTTCCACACAGTGGGAAAATTGCATACTGGGTTATTAGAACTCAGTTATGGACTTTTTATTTATAAAACTTTTTTGTAATTTTAAATGGTGCTCGTATTTTGTCACCTTCGCGATCAACAATATTGGACTAAACAGGTAATAAAATTGAAAATTCAAATTTATGACGTATGCTTTTGATTCTGACGGTTTTCATGTGTTTATTTTTTTAAGCTGGATGCCGAGTGAGCGACGTAAAAGATTGGCGACATAACATTACATTGGCGAATACATTGGCACATTGGCGAGTTTTAAATTAAAAAATTGTAGTGTGTCTGTGTATTGTATATTAAAAATTGTATATGAATATGAATGTATTGCATATGTATGTTTTGTATATGAATAAATTGACAAAAAAATGCAATAAAAATTCTTTAATTTCAAAATATTCAATATCACTTTTCTTTGGCGAGTAGTACGGTTTTCCGTGTATATAACATGGTTCTTTCCATAGAAAGAGTGTGGTTTTTGCACGCGAAACTAAATGGAATTCCGTCGGCATTACATATTGGGTAAATATCGTTACGAAAATGAAATTTGTTTTCTGAGTACCATACCACAGAATATACAGAAGCAACATAACTCCATTTTTGCATGAATTTCTTTCGACTCGAATATTTGTCCTTCTACGTAAAAATGGGAGTGGTAACATAAGTTTAGATAGGTAAAGGGTTATCCAATTCGAGGTTGATAAAGTAAACTTAAAAAAAACACACAAAATATTCGGAATGTATTGTAATTTTTATTTCATTTTACAGATTGATCCTTGCCATTTTTAGTTAAACAAGATATCATTCAAATGTCCTCCACGGGACTTCTTACAGGCCTTGATTCTTTTGAGGTAATTTTCAATGACTTTTCGGCACATTTCGGGCGGTATCTCGGCCATTACCTTACGAATATTAGTTTTCAATTCGTCAAGAGTTTGAGGATTGTTTGCGTAAACACGATCTTTCGCGTAGCCCCACAAAAAGAAATACAAAGGCGTTAAATCACAGGATCTTGGAGGCCAATTGACATCAGCCAATCGCGAAATCAAACGTCCAGGAAATTTCTCTTGCAAAAAATCTCGATTTGCTCGTGTTACGTGACTGGTTGCTCCATCCTGCTGGAACCACATATCGTCAAGATCATAATCTTCGATTTTCGTAAAAAAATAATCGGTTAACATGCGGCCATAGTGCTCAGAATTGACGGTAACGGTTCTTCCATGGTTGTTCTAAAAAAAATACGGCCCAATCACACCACCAGACCACAATGCGCACCAAACAGTGACTTTTTCCGGGTGTAATGGCTTCTCTACAATCAATTGTGGATTTTCTGAGCCCCAAATTCTACAGTTTTGCTTATTAACGTATCCACCAAGCGAAAAATGAGCTTCATCACTGAAGAAAATTTTGTTCGAAAAATCAGCATCGACGGCCTGTTTTTCCGCGTTTAATTTCAACGCGTTGGTCGATTGTTAAATGCTCCATATTCTTAAATGGCAGAATGTCAACTAAATAAATGACAGCGTACTTGACGTTTATCTTTGACAGATGTCGGTATACAGATTTCTACTTTATAAACCTCGAATTGGATAACCCTGTAGATAAGAGATGGCACTGGTACTTTTCAAAAAGTTTATCTCGATTACAAAATCTTCGCAGTGTACAAATAAAATTTCCTCTCAATTGGCTCTCTAAATTTCAAATGTCACTTTCACTTTGGCCGCACCAACCGTATTGCTACTATTGGTAAAATCTAAACTTATTAAAGATCTAAACTATTAAGTGTGTAAAGAATTAAACTAAAATGGCAAAATTCAATTTACGGCAAAAACTTCCCAATATCTGGATCGGCATTTAACTTTTCCGCTGTTTGAATTGTTGTGCTACAAGAATGTACGTATGATGACAACATAACCTACAAATTATGCATTGAATTACTTTTTTTTAGATAGTCTTCAAAAACGAATTACACGAAAATTTTTTGGAAATTATGAATGAAACGGGTATGGCGGGTTATACGGCGGATATACGCCAAAAGTTAAATATGAGTGAAGCTATGACGGCTTTCAAATCGCAAATCGGTTGTATTAGTACATTGAAAGTATTACAAACTGAAGTAGCCCCATTAATAAAAGCTATGGCAACCTTGCAGAATACTGTTAGTGTGAAAGGTCCAAAAACGTTATTATCAGGAATTCGATTTCAAAATTGAAATGATCGATAGCGTTTACAAACTAGAAAACTATTAGTTTGAGAGGTAACTATCAGAATTCGACAAAAATAATTTAAATGTATTATGAGGATATTTGGCATCAGAAATCTTAGTCCGTAATTGAGGAGAGGTGGGGGGGGGGGGGGGGGATCGGCATCGAAAAATTGACGATTAATGATAATAGTTTCATTATAATCAGTTGTTTAGATGAATTTGTTACCATAAGTATGTTGGATGATAAATTAAACATGAAATCGGACGAAGCTGAATGCTGGATTGTGGCTTTAATTTGTAATGCTCGACTCGATGCTAAAATTGACTACAAATTGGTACGTGTTGTAATTGTCACCATATCAACAGCTAATTGAAAAAATTGATTCGCTCTCGGTTCGATCGGAAGCTCTCACTGGTACTGTAGAAAGAAACAAAAGCTAAAAACTAAGAAAGTGGTGAAAATAATTGGAAATACTACAAATTGTGGAACCATTAAAGAATTTTTCTTTTTATAGTCACCCGTAAAGTTGAGAATCTAGAATACTCTGAATTTATGAAAATTAAATTTTTAATAAAAAGCAGTGGTTTTATTTTCAAAAATTTCTGGTAAACTACATCCGACATACGTGTTGTTCTGAAGACAATAATTGATGTACCACCAATTTTGGCCGATGCACAATAAGTAGGGATTACCGAAGATTACAAGTAATGGTCGAGTATCGACAAAGCCAATAAATCTTGTCCCTGGAATTCTTCAACTGACCCAACTTTTGGGGCTCCCATACCAGACTTCTCGAACGCGACACTGTTGACTGCTAATTATGCCGATGTCCAATGAATTAAATCCATCCTGATATAGCTTGATGACGAATTCAAATAATTGGGTTGCCTCGGCTGAATTGAACCACGATGTACTGTCTAGACCTCTGTGAGTGGTAGATGCTGATCACGAAGTTCGTGGGAAGATGACAATATTTTTCAATCGATCTGAGCATATGTATGTGATCAAAAATATTTGATACCCGTGCGACAGAATACAGTAAATATATTATGTGCCTGTGCTAAATGTTTAGCCTCAATCGAATCAGTTTCATTAATAATAATACTCACTGTTTGACAAATGATCACGAACGATAAAAGACGAACAGAGAGAATTTATTTTTACACTTCTAAAAAATTTTAATGTTTACAAAATGATTTTTTTTTTCAAATTTGGAGCCATCTATTGGCGTACGTAGGAACTATTTTAGGAGTATTGCCAAAAATAAAATCTGACTAATGGATTTTGTCTGCCGAAAAAGAATTTAGAAATTGCCCGGACACCCTCAACGTAGTTCCATAAACAAGCTCAGCAGGAGAAGTTTTAAATTCAGCACTTTATAACGTGCGTAAACGTACATTACATCGCAATCAGTTCGTTCGTGGCATATGATCGCGGTCTTTAATGTTCTGTACCATCTGTCAAGCATACCGTTTGACTTGGGTTAAAAAGACAAGACTCAAACTGCGAACCTTGGTCGGTAACTATGACGTTTAGTACCCCGAAGCGTGAAATCCAGGTGGAGTATACCGCAGAAGCGACGGTAGCTGCAGTAATATCAGGAAGTGGAACAGCCTCAGCCCGCGTCTTATATCTATTGTTTAATGTAACGCTGATTGTCAGAAATAGGCAAACGACCAATGATGTCTAGATGAATTTCTGTAGCGTTGCGTTGTTAGTTGATAAGATTCGAGTGGTTAAACGGTGTGTCTTGAAATTTTGGATTTCTAACAAGCTAAACAGGATTGTGCCATAGTCTTTAAATCTTTCGTGATGGAGGGCCATATGAAATTTTTCGACAATAATTTAATTGTTGCTTTAATACAGTGGTGCAAAAAATTGTGAAAAGCTTCGAAAACTTTTTTCCGAAACTCAATTGGAATAAAAAATGTTTCATTAGCTGTCGAAATATCGCATTATATATAGTTTTACTAGAGTTAAAACTGAACGGAACTTGGGCAAACTTTAAAGTCAAATTTTCGCGTATCAGATCATTTAGCTCGACTCATTAAGACAAACCGAGAAGAAGATGAATGGTTGCCAAATACCGCCGACATACTGCTACACTACTGCACCAATAGCTATGTCTGAAGCGTCCACCACGATAGCGTAACTTTACACAACTCCTCCTTACAATTGTCGAATGCATCAATGGACTCTGCTGATCAATTAATTGGAATTTTACTATTTTTCTTATAGCCTTTAAGAAAACCATTAAGTAAAAGTTGGTCAGCTGAGGCATTTGAAATGAAACGTCTTTAGAAATTAAGCATCCTCAAAAATCTTTTGAGTTGATTAACCGCTAACGGACGTTCAAAATTTTTGATGACTTCAACTCGTTCTGGATCGGGTAAAATGCCATTTGCACAAAATGTACTAAGAATTTAACTTCAGGTGAACCGAAGACATATTTTCCAGGATTGATTATTAAACCGTTGTCTGATAATTTTTTGAAAACTAGTTCAAGATATGCGTGATGTTCCTCGAAAGTTTTGGACGCTATCAGAATATCGTCTAGGTAAATGAATGCACAATTAAGTCCCAAGAATACGGAATGCATGAATCTCTAAAAAGTTTGCGCAGTATTCCTGAGGCCAAAAGTCATTTATGTGGATTCAAGTAAACCGAAGGGAGTTGCAATACCGGAATATCAGACGGTTCAATGGGGATCTGATGATAAGCTTCGACAAGATCAAGGGTAGAGAAGATAGTGCATCCTTCAAGTTGGTACGAAACATATTGAAGAGTGGTCTCCAATCGCCATTTTGCTTCAAAACAAGAAGCAAAGGATCAGAGCATTCACTATTACTCGGGCGACAAATTTCTAGTGTATATCAGATTCTCGAATTCCTGTTTTGCGATAGTTAATTTATCGATGGTGCCAAACATCTAGTTTTACACGAAACCGTTGGTCCAAAAATTTCCAGCCGATGAATGATCAAATGTTTAACTGGTTTGACGTTAATGGAGTTTGTCATAATTTCAGAGAATTTGCAGCATGTGATTATTAACTTGAGATTTGTCTAGTTGTGACAGTGTTGAGTTGGCTGTGAGAGCGATAGAACCATTCGTAAACAGAAATTTGGTTGGATCAAAAAGACGATGTTTGCCAAGATCAACTACCATTCCACTACTTTTAAGAAAGTCAGCTCCGATAAAGGGCAGCAAGCGATTTGCCATTATAAATTCCCAATATAATAGAATTTTTGTTCCATATACTTTAATTTGCGTTCCATTCGCAGCGAACAATTTAGAAGTAGATAAGGCATGCGGAATGTGACAAATTTTAAGTGGAACAACCGACACGTCAGCACCAGTGTCTATTAAAAAAATACCTCTAGAATTAGAATCGTGTATTAATAGTCGACTAGTAGTAGTTTCATCAGTGACTGTCATCACGTTCTGATGTAAATGTTCATCCTATTTCAAAATCCTATTTCACCAACTGACATTTAATGCGATTTCGATTATTTGATCGAGGTCTAGGGTTAACAATACCTTTAATTTCTGCCAATAATTTAATTCTAAAGTCTTCTAATTTAGCGTCTAAATTGGATGTTTGTGAAATGTCGGTTGGATTGGAGTACCGAAAGGATTGCACGATTTTACGGCATTTAACCCTAACGGTGGCATTACCTCCATCATTCCAAAGTTACGTCGTTTTCAAAAGTATAGGATAGTTTTTACCTGCGAGGGCAACCACACTATCCAAAGTTGTCTGAGTAACTTAATTACTTAACTTAGTTAGTTAACTTATCATTAAAGTTACTGTCAGCATTTAACCTTATCTGACTGAGCAATTGCGATGGTTTCTTCACCCAACACGCAAACCACTTTCTCTTTAAAAACCGAATAAGGAACTGCAGTCGCGGAGAATTAAATCTGTGATTAAAATCTGTGAAATTGCGTGAGAGAAGATGGTGGTTTCCAACCTGATATTTGCGACAGTGAACTGCGATTCTAGAATCGAAAACCATACAGATGGGTTCTGAACATACAATGGTTGCGGAGGTTTGAATCACACTGCTTCAATCTACACATTTGAATTTTGACCTTCAGTCTAACCAGGTCCTGAACCAGACTGCTCAGACGTCTGAGCAACTCCTCGATTTCGGGATTTTGTGACTGTAAAACAATTGAAATTGTTCCTAGGATAAATTTTGAATTTTTTGATTCAAACTGCAAAAATTCAAAACTTGGTTTGTACCGATAGTACAAAACAAGAACTTATCGATTTAGCGAATTATGTCAAATCAGAAACTTCTGGATATGAATTATAATTTTTATATAATTTTTTCGGCTTTTTGGACAAAATATTATTTTTAATGGCATCTAACGACTATTTTAGTCACCCTTCGGGTTAAAAATATGTGTTAATGTGCAACAAATATATAACCGATCAGTTAATTATGGCCATTGAAGCCCACAGAATTAATTTTAAATTCAGTTTAAATTGCAACGCTCTACGTCGATATACCGGGTTTTTTTTGTTTATTCCACAATTTTAACGGAGTTCACTGGAATTTAGGTTTTACGTTAAAATTTGTAAACGCCGCCACAGCACAGGTTAATATCATTTCTTGTAGCCGACGTTGTCTACATTGTGAATCATATTTTTATTTTACATAAAACGGAAAGTGTTATTTTTGGGTATAGCAGTCAGTTATTTTGATTAGAGGGATCCTGAAACTGAGCTAAAGCCCTTACTAATAGGCCAAATCTTAATCTATAAATGGAATGGTAATGATAAAAGTAACTGGTACGCCCAATTCCGTTCCCACTATGACATGATAAGGTTTAGCCTTCGCGCCACATTCTATAACTCGGAGCGGAATTTATTTAGCGAAACATAAAATTTAAATTCGTAAAGTAGAACTGTGTTATTTTAACACTCGATTACGAAATTAGAAAATAAAGGTATAAAACATCTAACATCGAAAATATAAAAATAAAAATTGTACGTCACCATAATCAGCATAAACAAAGAAGTTACTTTTGACTCATCAACGTTGTTTCTGGAACACACGACGACTTTCTTTGTATGGTTGTCTCCCCTATACGATATTAATTCAAGCTTAATTTGAAGGTAATACTCATACGTATATAAAAAATGTTGCTCGACTATATCCGGTAACTTTCATAACAGCAAAACAACAAATTTACCAACAAGAACTGCTTTGTAGATGCCCGCAGCGTACTGTATGACGTCGGAGTTTGTCAGTACGACACGTGTTGGTTGATGTAAGCAACTTATATTTAAATCGTTAATTTTTGGAGTGCTCAACTTTAATCAATGGATTTACGGTTCAAATTCGGTGGTATAATTTAGGATGAACTAGTTTGCTAACGATGCATGCACTATATAATTATATAATCATCAGAATATTAAATTCCGATGTATGATTTGGCACAAGCACTTTAACACAAAAGCAAAAAAAAAAAATTTTTTGATTTTGGAATTTGCGTACTTGCATAACAAGTTGCACTTCCACTCAACTATATTTTCGACATACCTGTAGATTTTTAATCATATTCCATTTTTAACTAATGAAAATCTTTTCGATAGTTTCACTTAATTAATAGCTGCTTAGTCATTTTCACAATCACACAAAACTTGTATATTTCAATAATTTTGGTATTTATCCAAAAACACAAACTAATTTTCAACTTAATTAATAAAGTCACCACTTTACCACAAACACGGATACGATTTAAGTCACAATTTTTGAATATAATTTTTCCAACCGACTAGCCTCGATCATTCTCTTGTGTCCGCTTTATATTGCTTTTTCCGAACAAAACAAAAAAAATGTTCGTATCCACGAACACCTACACAATACATACACAATAAAACCGGCAAATCGCAGCTTATCAATAAAATCATTATCGATTACCAATATTTCATAATAATCCATATTATGTATACATATAGAAGCCGAAGATGGTCAGCACCAAAATAAATTTTTATTGCGCGGCGTAGTTACTGGATTCATATTTAGGTGCAGGGATGGGCAATGTAGATCACGCTATGTAATCTAAGCGGTTGTCAACACGTAATCCAGTACGTAGATTACATAGCGATATTTTACGTCGGTGACATCGACAACGTCGACAACCTAGAAAATGTTATCAGAAGCCCAATTTTCGTTAGTATATGAACCTTAAGCGATCTCGATTAGTTTAATACCATGTTGCTAAAAGATTGCGCGACATTTGCCAAAATACCATACCACAATAAAGTACCTAATTGATAAAAATGTAATCTTTAACTGTGTAAATAGGGCAGCTCACACGGCTCCGCCTTCTTAGCACCCCATCTAAAGGTTTTGACAAAAGTGATTATTGAATTAGTTTGGTCTGAATTGGTCACTAGTTTTTATCGTTTGGTCGTTAGGTAATCGTTAGGTCAGGCTTGGTCAACACTTTTTGGTGTTTGGTCACCAGTGGGTCATTTTTTATTGCGCAAAACCAAAATATCAGGTTCGTCGCTTATTTGGGAATTTCAATTTACAAAATTAATGACAAATCCAATTGGAATATACCATTGAGAAAAAAATATTCCGATTTAAAAAGAATTGTGGCCAACGTGGAAGACGAGATATAATTAATTCAATGTTTTGGTTCTTCATAACTCGTTGAGGATTGGTTACTAGTTGATTTCGATTGTTCTTCCATACGTACCGATTAAGCATATTTAACCTATTTTTAACAAATTTTACTTTATATCCTTATATATTGATCAGCCAAACGATTCCGATCGTTGGATTTACAAAATTATTTATATTATTATTCAAGTTTCCAGCCTCATTCCTACACTTCGAATATGTGAGTTCGGATGAGTTTTTAACGAGTTTTCGCAATAAATCATTAAGTAGGGATTCTACAGTTAGTTTTCCCATCCACCCGCATGAACTCCAGAAAATACACAACATTGTACAGAACCAATCTCGTTCCATATTTAGAGGCGCACAGGACAGAAAATATATAAGTTTTCAGCAAGATAACGCTTCCGTGCACAAGTGCAATGAGACCCACTCATGGCTAGAAGCGCATAATGTTGAGGTATTGCAATGGCATCGCTGCCCATCAGATCTAAACCCAATTGAAAACATCTGGGGAATCATAGTTCGAAAAATCTTTACTGAGAACAAAAAAGAATATGAAAAAGTTTCGGACTTGAAAGTGGCCATGATTGAAGCTTGGGAGTCAATTGGTGAAGATGTTCGAGTAAGCTTAGTCGAGAATATGCCGAACAGGATATTGGAGGTTATTCAGAACAAAGTTCTCATTTTTCAAATTTGGTTAGGTTTTACTTCCCTGAATATTGAAAGCGCGGGCCAATTATATAGCATGTAGTAGTGAAGTATAACTGAATACTTTGGTAATTGTTAATGGATGGGGCAAGCTTCGGTTTATAACAATAACAAAAACGAAAAGTATAAATAGGTTTTATTTTTGGTTGCACGGGAGAGTTAGTGAAAAACATTTTCTGAGTTGCATACGTCAGTATTGTACATATATGCTGCTGATCAATTTTTTGTATTAAAATAACTTAAAAAAAATTGATTAAACATAAATTATTAAATTAGTGAATTGTTCATGTACATTTGTGATAGCATAAATTAGCTGCATAAAAGTTAGCAAATTCATTGTTTTGTGCAAATTTATTTCATGCCAGTGCTACAAAAATAAAAAATAAAATAAAAACATTTGTGAAGTCTAAGCTCGGTTTGGTGAACAGTGTATTTTTTTTATTTTTTTTTTATTTTTTATTTAATACTAGCTGACCCGGCGAACTTCGTACCGCCTCAAAATCAATAAATATTCTTTAAAGTTATTATAGCTTAATTAAATTGAGTTTTTTATTAAGATACAATGAATTTCTCTCTCTCTCTCTGGCACTATATCCCATCAAGGGATTTGGCCGCCTCAAATGAGGTTTCATAATCATGTTTTCTTTTCGGATAATGAGTGATTAATTCATTGATCCTAAACCAGCCGTGCAATTTTTTCCTTGTCACTACCGGGAATCGAACCCGAGACCTCCGGGTCGGATAAAATGAATACTCCAAATTAGTTAAAGTCAATCAAAATGAAATATATTTTAATTACATTGAAATGAATGTAATTCACGTGGCAGCAAGGCTTTCGTTTTATTGAATTGATTCGAAATTATTCGCGTAGCATTGTTGCACTACTTCCTTTTAAACTATTTGCTGGGTGGGTTGCAATAGGGTCGATTCCCTTCAGTAAACATCTTATGATATACGACATGTTTTGTTTTATTGTCAGGTGCGAGAACGAACAAAGCGGATGGTTTGCCGACACGTGAACATGCTACGTACAATTGGCCGTGAGAGAAACATTCATATTCTAGATTCAGGCCACAAACACTCAAGGATTGGCCTTGTGATTTGTTGATCGTCATGGCGAATGCAAGACGAATCGGAAATTGAATTCGTTTAAACTCGAATGGCATATCGGTTGGGATCATCAGAATTCTCGGAATGAGTACTTCCTCATCTTTGAACTTTCCTTGAGTTTTCTCAAAACCAAACGCGTCCCGTTAAATAGTTTTAGTTGATTCAAGTTTCGTAGCATGATGATTACCGCACCAACTTTCAGTTGTAAATTGTGCAGTGGCAAGCCAGGTAGATCCAATGAGTTTAAAAATTCAGTTGGATAGTTGGTTGCTTCGTCTTTGTTTGTCCCACAGTCGAGGGATTTGAAGAAATGAAGTGGACCGATGATTAGATTTTGAATTTTGAAATTTAAGTGATCCACATCTTTGTTCTTTGCCGCAAGAATTACTCATTTACTCACCCAATTGTGATTTTTGTGGTTAGTAATGATGTTCAGGAACACTTTGCTGATGAGCTCGTCCTTCGTTGAGACAAAATTGCAAAAGTTCTGAGGAAACGAAATCAATCCGTTCGATTCGTCGACCGGAACACGGCCATTACTGATAGTCAGCAATTGCTTGGAGAAATCTTCGGCAGATGGATCGTTTAACCACAGACAATCAAATTAAATTTTCCGTTCGAACTAAAAAATGAAAACAAAATATATTTCTGATAATTCCAATGTCATCGTTGTATCTGTCATTTTTCGTTAAACTGCGTATACGTATACGCAAAAAAACAAAATGTTTTTGGTTGTTTGCGGCTATTTACAGAAAATGAACTCGCAGTTTAAATTTTTACGTTTACATAGGATGAAATATCTCTGTTAGGTTGTCTCTGGTTTAACAATGCAACTCGCATGTTTGTCGTCAGCTGAAGTTTCATCACATAGCGCCACGCAGAGTCGATGATTTGAGGCAAGCGTTTATTTCATCGACAGCGGTCGATCTTGGAATCACTGGTATTTTTTGACGGAAATCGCTGGACAGTTGAATTATTGCGCCTCCAAAACATCTTGAGTCATTGCGTAGATCTTTCATAGTTCGATTGAGTGCTTCCAATGCGCATTTGTGCGCCATTGTACATTCATAATCGATGATGATTTTACTTGCTACCAAAACTTACGCCATTGCTGAGTGTTTCGCAATGTTGCAAGTCGGGTTTTCAGCCGATTGAAGGTTTAACGAAAATTTCAAAGCTGAGCAACTGCTACAGCAATATCAGATCTCGCACGAACAGTGGCCAAAATCAATGACATGAGGAATGCCTTCTCAGTTCCACCGGGCGCATCGAAGAAAAATAATCCACCATTTCCATCATGAATTATATAGCTAAGTAGATAAAATAAAAATATTGGATAAAAAAAATAAAATACTTATTTGGATGCAGCCTTCAGTCGGATTCGAATCCAGTACCTTGCGGCCCACGCGCCGAAGCTTTAGTCACTGCACCACTCGTCACATACAAACTACACAATCAAAATTCATATAAAAAAGGTTCTTTATTAAATTTTTTTAAAGATCATCGAAATCAGGAATCCATTCTCCAGATATCATTATAAAATCCATTCCATACAAAAAGTATGAGAATATGAATTTTATTGATAAATTTTTTTTGGTGATTTTTTCCGATGTTTTAATAATTATTATGCTATGCGGAGCGAAGACAAATCGAACAAAACAAAGATCATAAGAATAGGTTAAGCCCGTCTTGAGTTATAAATGGTGTAACTAACCCGACTTTGTTTTATATATTTCCATTTAAATTTTACTGGTTTTGGGTTCGACTCGTCCCTCGTATACTGTGGTAGTATGCAATCGTTATTTTGTTCGTTTGGGGGAACACTTTTTGTAAATGGTTAGAGAAAGCGATGGCCTTTTCTAAGTCACTTCTGGCCCAGTGACCATCTGGTTTCCTTATCGGTGGGTTCGATAGCTCTGGCCTTTTTAAATTTCTTGCTGCCTTCCACAGTGAGTAATCGGTTTTTTATGTTGCTGTGAGGTCACTTAGATAATTCTGTATTGCTAAACTTTGTTCTTCCCGTATTGCTTTTCTCAGAGCTTTAATAGCTCTATTTAATTTCCATTTATGCAAAGGAGATCGGTGAAGCTGCCATAGCCGCTATTAAAAATTTCCCAGACCATTCTTCCAAACTGATAGTTGTACCTTGAATGTGATCGTTAGCATATTTCTGGAGCTCGTAGAGCTTTAATCTTCTTTTTATTAAGACTATTAGCATGATGTCTATATTTTGTTCGACGAGAATTGTACCTCAGCTTTATGTTGCGAGAGGCCATTCGTATTCCAAATAGCTATTTTTAGAACTGTCATTTTTGATTTTTGACTATAATTTGCTTAAGCGTATTCATATTTTGCCTCATCATGCTCATTTGTCTTTCCATCATCATCATGAAACTTTGAATGGTCTCGGTTAATTTATTGACCATGATATGAATGTTTAGTTCCTCCTCATTAGCATGAACTTTTGGTTTCGGTTTGTTACCTTTTAGGATACTTGCGTAAAAAACTCCTGGCTGTGCAAAACTGCTGGCAAACGTCTCCAAGTTATCATTTTGTGTGTTTCCATTCGTTGGTTTGGTGACTATTGTATTTTTTGGAAACACGGCCCTCTTATTAAATTGCATATTGAGCATTCGTTGTTCAGCTCTCATTTTAGGGTTTATTTTTCGTTTTAAGTCCAGATACACTGCGTGACCCCTATAGTTTGCAGTATGATTTTCGCCACAGTTATTACCACGTAGCACAGAGGATATTGGACTGGTCCAGACCTCTTCTTAGGTTCTTCAATTACTATTTTACGATGTAACAAATATTTTAAGTTGTAAATCTTGTGAATTTTCTTCCTCTGGCTCTAGTTCCAAACGGAACATTGATTGGGCTTTACTTTTTTCACGGTTTACTATATTACCAATAGATTTGACATGGAAACCTTCAGCAGCAAGTGTAGCTTTTATCCCGACAAACAATTTCTCGCCGTACAAGCTACATCGGTCCCATTTTACCCGACACTCGGATAAAATTTAAAAAAAATCCACGAGTTTCTAAACGAAAACGAGACGAGACAAAAAAAAAGCTACATCGGTCCCATTTTACCCGACACTCGGATGAAATTTAAAAGAAAATCCAGGAGTTTCTAAACGAAAACGAGACGAGACAAAAAAGAAACTATATCGGTCCTATTTTACCTGACACTCGGATAAAATAAAATAAAAATAATCCTCGTGTTTCTAAACGAAAACGAGACGAGACAAAAAAAAATAAAAATAAAAATTATTATTTTTGCAATGTGAACACCTGCACAAAAAATAATCCACGAATTTCTAAACGAAAACGAGACGGGACAAAAAAAAGCTACATCGGTCCCATTTTACCCGACACTCAGGTAAAATTAAAAAAAAATTATCCACGTGTTTTTAAACGAAAACGTGGCGAGACAAAATCAAAATTTTTATTGTTACAGGTGTTCGCAATACATTGAGATTTTTTAATAACATAAAACAAAAGAACATACAAATTCCGCCAAAATTTTGTTTATTTATAAGTGTATGTGTGTGTTGCCGTCTAATTATGTCATACAATTTTTTTATTAATTAGATGCGCTTCAAAAATATTTCTAAGCGGACGTTCGAAAATTTTTGATAGTATATTTTGTGGAAATCAAAGTAAAATTTATTGTTGTGTTAAGTGGTTTAAAGATTTTTATAGTGTTCCAAACCAAGGTAAGTTTTCGTTTTTTATATTTTAAGAAAATTAAAAGTACTAGATATTGTAGTGAAATTCTTTACAAGTATCTGTGAGTATTTGGGTATTCGTCGGTAAATTTTATTTAATTTTACCCGAACATGTTATTCCATGTTGCTTACATGCCACTTTTAATATGTTTGTAAAAAATTTAGGACTAGATAGTATAACTGTTTTTTGTTGGTAATCTATTTAAAATTATCGAGTAGTTTCATTTAGAAAATAATTAAATGTGAGAATAGTTTTGGTTATGTTTTTAGATCTCATTAAAAAAAATTCGGATATTTCTCCATAGATTTACCTGACGTGTGAAATTTATTATGAGCAGTGACCGATTATTTATCGTTATCACTTTCAATCGATTGTTGAAAATTTAGGACTAATATAATTGATTTATTGTTGGTAACGATTTAAAATTATATCTAAGGTCCCGTGTTTTCTATAAAAAAAAAAAAAAAAATATTTAGAAAATAGCTTTTGTAATGTATTTAGAGCATAGAGAAAATATCAGATAATAGTCCTTTGTTTTACCTGACGCGTGAAAACTATTATTAACAGTGACCAAATTACCTAGTTAGTTATGTTTGTCAAGATGTAAAGTTTATATTTTAAGCGTATAAGTGTTTTTATTAAATGTTCTTGTTAAATTATTTACATATACTAATACATGTATATACATATATTTATTTTCCAGAAGTATCAAAACTGATTTTTTGCGGATCATTCTCTATTATTAAATTTAATAGAGCTCGTGGTCAACTATATGGCAAGGGATTGCAAATTAGCCATGTCCAAATTAAAAAGGCCGTACAGGAATACCTGAAAAGATCAGCGATGAACAAATCCCGTACACAGGAAATTAAATAAATTTTAAATTAATATCAATATGATATTAAATTGTAAATCAGATATAATATTTTATAAATACCGTAATAAATACATGAATTAATATATGAATTAAAATATTTTCCCTATAGTTTTTCTCACAGTAAGTGCTCGCTCAAATTTACCGAATATTTTAAAAAATAATCTCGATATTAGTCGTGATAAATCCCTCAATTAAGCCCGATATATCTCTTCAATATTGACCAATTATTTATTGATGGGTTCGTCAAGCAAATAACCGTAAAATACGCTAATATAAGGCTTAACATAACACGGGATAAAACACTGTAAAATACCCACTTCGGACTTCTTTCGAATATTTTACCTGACTAGCGTGTTCCAGAAATCGGGTATTTCATGGTACCTGAAATCTTCTTAAAAATAATATCCACAATTTCACACTTAAATTCGACCTATTTTTGACGGGTATATCTCTTCAATATTGACCAATTATTTGTTGGTGGATTCGTCCGGCAAATAGCCGAAAAATACGCTAATATAAGGCTTAACATAATACGGGATAAAACACTGTAAAATACCCACATCGGACTTCGTTCGGATATTTTGCCTGACTAAGGTGTTCGGGAAATCAGGTATTTCATGGTACCGTTGTCAGACAATCACCGACTCGGTCGTCAGTCCATGTTTGGGTAATTTTTGGACTCAATTATTAAAATTGTTTGTCGGGTATGTAGCTAACATTTACGCAGCTTTCAATTCCTCTTAGCACAACAGTCAGCTCTTTTAGACTTTTTAGCTGGTATGTGTAATATTTTTTACCAACTTCATCATATTGTTTAACTAGGACTCTGAAGCCATCGATTTCAAATATTTGAATCTTTGTTTCGTTTATATTACCTCTTTTGGGCGGGGCAATATAAAATTTAGAATCTGTTAATGATGCGATGTTATTAACCAGTTCATTATTAGATGCTTCCCTTAAATATATCGGAGGCGGTTTCTCATTTTTCAAATGCGGCGCGGCGTTGGGGTCAACGACCTTTAAACTAGAGAATCGGTTGTTAAGAGGTATTTGATTAACATCTTGTTCAGACCGTGTCACTTTGTTCCTGCCAGCAAACTGGGCAGATCTCGGGCTTCGTTTTCTTTTAGATTGAACAGTGATATGCCTATCCAATCCTGTTTGCACTAGATTATTTTCACACTGACCACGGTCATTAGAGTTCGTCGCACTGAGTTCATTACTATTGTTTTCGTTTAGCATTGTTGAATTTGCTGATAAATTAATTTTTTCTTCGCGGTTTTGTTTTTTATTTTTAAACTGCGGTATAATTATTTCTGTCGAAGAAGCACTTTTAATCATTGGCATAGGTGATTTCTTTGGGCTGTGTTAAACTTTGCCCACTTGATTTACACTTGCACTTGCAATATTTTCTACATGAAACTGGTTCAAGTTTGTTGTAGATTGTGTTCGGCGTTCGATGTTCGAAGAAGTCTTTTTTGGGGAAAATAGCCCCATCATGTTTACATCATCACTTAATCACTTATCAAGTTACACTTTTATATTAGTTTTTTGCACCGTCTGTATTTAATTATAAAACCATTCACACGATTGAAAAAATAGATATAACAAAATAAAAAGCACTAACACTGCACTTTTCGCTTGTTTTATTTTACGTCCGAACCTCACCACAGTAAAATTAAAAACGCCTGTTTAGATGAAATCTGCGGGTTGGCTTCGTGCCACCAATAACAAGGAGTGCTATTTTCTTGCTGCTGGAATGGGTAAGAATTAATTAGTCGGGTTGGCAGAACTCATGGCAATGTGTATGGAGGAATATTGTATTAGTACCTTAAATCTTGCAGGGGCGAGGTCATTCTTCAATAGATACCTGCACACCTACAGATTGAAGGTATTGAATGTGCTGATGTGCTTACAAAACGAGGTTATAAGTATGTCAAGTGAAAAGCAACAAATAATTCGAGTTGGTTAGTCCTCCTGTAACCGTAAGTCGACAGTCCTTTATTGTATAATCAATGGAGATACTAGAATAATTCTTGAAGAAACACAATTTGATTGAGAGTGAATTATGTGAAAGCTGTTTGGTTGTAGAGGACATCGAACATTAAATTCTGAAATATTCTGCATTTAATCAAATGTTCGATCCTGTGTGGGGTTTTAGTACCCCCATCAGGCGCCTCCCCGGGTGGCGGATAGGGAAATGCTTGCCAGATATGGTAGGTACCGGGGACATTAATACTCGGGGCGGACCAAAAATTAACACACCAAAGCTAAGGTGGTACTACATACGCCAATGGCTGCGTGGGTAAGAGGGTGCTTAGCCGTTATGATAACGCAGAGCTCTGTCATAGGCGAGGGAATAAAATAAAAATTTAAGATGAAAAATGACGATGAAAATAATAGCCTAATCATATTAGAAAACGAGACGGATGCTTCTATAGAAGCATCAAATCAACTGGGCCGCTCCATATATTCTTCGGATGCCCATACCATAGATTCTGGGGGGAACCAACCCTTGGTAAATAAAGGGAACAACTTTCCTAAGAGCATGAAAATGTTGAGATCACCACCTCCACATGTCTCCACCGAAAAAGGAACTTCATTACAAATGCCGAGTGCATCAACAAACATTATAAACAGCGAGGATCTGTTAACCAAGTTTCAGAAAATGGAAAAACTAATCGCGCAGCTGAGCAATGAAATTGCTGAACTTAAGAGAGAAAATTCTACACTAAAAAATAAAAAGCAGTTTAAAAATAGTAAAGCTGAGGATTCAGCACGAGCTAACAACCTGCCTGTCAACCATATTCAGCCATCAACCAGTCAACATCATTCAAATAATTCCAATTGGCTGCTGCAGCAATTTCCAGTCTCTCAACAAAATAATAGATTTAATGCTCTGAGTATAGAGTATTATTTCACAAATGAGGAAGAACTGGAAGAAGAAGTTTCCAGAGCTAATAACAGAAATCCTAAGAAATGTAGGCGCACAAAAACGAAAACTCTCCCAAAAAATATTACACAAAGTGTGAACAGTAACACTGAACAGAAAAACCCAAAAATACTACTGCCTCCACCCATTAATGTGAGCAATATCAACAATTTCGAACTTTTTCGACAAAAAATAATAAAAACCACTAGTGAATCAATTCATTTTAAGGCGCTCTCAAATAGTGTCATTAGAATTACCTTTCAAAATGAAAATGATTACAGAAATGTCAACAAATTACGGGAAGAATTAAAAAATGAATCTAGCAACCAACTAGAAAATATTCAATATCACACCTACCAGCTGAAGAGTGAAAAGGCCTATAGAGTGGTTATCAGAGGCTTACTTTCTTCTATTAGTCACGATGAAATTAAAGCAGACTTAGAAAAAATGGGACTTGAAGTCACAGGTATTACCAACATATACAAAATGGTCACAATTGATGGGGTAAAAGTCAGGAAACATTTTCCATTGTCTTACATCGACTTAAAACAAAAAGACAACAATGAAGAAGTATACAATATCAAGAAACTTGTGTACTGTATAGTTGAAATTGAGCCACCTAACAAGACAAGGGGAATTCTACAATGTACGAATTGTCATACCAAGAGCTTTTGCTATCGTCAAACCAAATGCGTTAAATGCGCGAAAAATCACCACACGACAAAATGCAAGAAAACACTAGATATCGCGCCTTCTTGTGCTCTTTGTCAACAACAAGGGCATACTGCAAATTATAAAGGATGCCGTGTATATCAGAACAAAATTAAAAGTCAACAGAATAATAGAACAAGCGCAGTGCAGCGATTACAAACCAAAGATGCTAAACCACAAACAACAATCACACCACCCACAGTTGGATTATCCTATGCGCAAATCACCAACGAGTCTAATAACGTTGAAATTATTAAAATGCTTAGCCAAATTCAACAGTCACTTGGTCATTTAACAGAGAGGGTGGCAAAACTGAAAATCAAACGAAAAAATCAACATACTCACAAATGATTAACTCGTTCCTACGCATTGTAGCTT
This sequence comes from Nephrotoma appendiculata, assembly GCA_947310385.1. Taxonomy (NCBI): domain Eukaryota; kingdom Metazoa; phylum Arthropoda; class Insecta; order Diptera; family Tipulidae; genus Nephrotoma; species Nephrotoma appendiculata. The sequence goes on from OX371223.1 coordinate 100,003,992, forward strand.
GGAACGCTAATGGGCTCAACCAACGAGCCCAAGAACTGGAAATATTTCTCCATACAAACAACATTGATATTGCGCTGATTTCAGAGACGCACTTCTCCAACAAAAGCTTTATCAGAATAAGGGGTTTTAATTCCTACTGGACAACCTATCCTAGTAAAAGAGCCAGAAGTGGTTCAGCTGTACTAATTAAAAATAATATCAAACATAATCAACAAGAGGATATTCGTGAAAACTATTTGCAAGCAACTGTTATCTCAATCCAATATAATGGCGCAGATAATATTGCAGCAGCGTACTGTCCTCCGTGGCATACACCAACGAAGTTACAATTTAATAACGTCTTCAATAAGCTCGGTCCAAGATTTATTATTGGAGGGGACTACAATATAAAACATACAGCTTGGGGACCAAGCTTATTTTTCCTGGGAAAGGAAACACCTTGTTCAATGCCATTCATGAAAACAAATGCGAATATCTGTCCCCAGGGGGGCCAACGTATTGGCCAACGGATGCAGGAAAAATACCAGATCTACTGGATTTCTTCATCATAAAAGCTATTCCTCTAAATTACATTATAGTCGAAGGAATTAACGACCTAACATCTGACCACATCCCTGTACTGTTGTCAGTAAGCGCTATATAGTAATAAAGAAACGGAAAAAGCAAAACCTTACTAATAGATTCACGGATTGGGACATCTTCAGAGAAAAATTGGAAGAGCTAGTTGAATTGAAAGTTAGTATTAAAAGCAATGAAGAATTGGAACAACAAACAAACAATTTCATTGAATACACTCGAAGGGCGAGGAGAATATGGCATCTCACCAGAAATCCCGCTGACAAGACAACTTTTAATCGAATAAGTAACAAAGTCAATAGGCTAATCAGAAATTTCAAACAGAATTCCCGCGATAACTACTTAAGCGGGCTAGGTCTAGAAATGGATAAGGACTACTCGTTATGGAAAGCAACCAGAAGATTTAAACAACCTGTAGTTCGAGCGCCACCTTTAAGGAATGCTCAAAGCAGTTGGGTTCGACAAGACAAAGAAAAAGCGGAACTCTTTGCTCAACACCTAGCAGCAGTGTTCCAACCCCATGACATTCAATCCAACATTGATGTAACACCTATTTATCAACCAAATCAGGACTTTAAAAGGGTCATACCAATGGAAATTGCTGAAGAAATCGATAAAAATCTTAATCATAAAAAAGCACCAGGAATTGACGAAATATCACCGGGTCTATTCAAGGAACGTAAAGCAATCATCTTGATCACATACTTATTTAATGCCTGTATGAGATTGAAGTATGTACCCAAATGCTGCAAAATGGCCCAAATAATTATGCTACAGAAACCAGGTAAACCAGATGAAAAAGCACCATCATACAGACCAATCTCACTGCTTCCGACCTTATCAAAGCTATCAAGTCCATCGAATAACTGCGGTAATAAAGCAAGCGTTAGAAGAAAAGAAATATTGCCCCGCCGTATTTCTGGATGTATCCCAGGCCTTTGATAGGATTTGGCATGAGGGATTGACATTCAAGATGAGCAAAATGCTACCACAAAACTATTGCCAGCTGCTTGAACCATACCTCTCTGATCGCCAATTCAGAGTCATGAAGAAACATGTTCTGACTTTTATCCAGCGATTGTTGGAGTTCCGCAGGGAAACGTATTGGGTCCCCTCCTCTACCTTCTTCAGGCACGTTCGCTGACGACACTGTAATTATGTCAATAGACGAATCTCAACCAAGAGCAGTGGAAAATGTTCAACGAGCAATGGTCACCGAAATGGACAATTGACTGGAAAACCGCCCTGAATGAGCTCAAATCAACCTATGTGACATTTACGCTCCGACATAAAAATAAAATCTTCATATATATCTCAAAGGGATGCAAGTGCCGCAGGCTGAATCGGCAAAATATCTTGGTCTGCATATAGATTCAAGGCTCAACTGGAAACATCACGTGAGACAAAATGCTGAACAGATACGATTGAAACAACGTCAAATGTACTGGTTAATTGGACATCATTCCAAAATGAACCTGTATTGCAAAAGACTGGTATACCAGACTATCTTCAAACCAATATGGATGTGTGGTGCGCAGCTATGGGGTTGTATACATAAATCCAATAGAAACATTATACAACGAAGCCAAAATAAATTTCTTAGAATGGTCACCAACGCCTACCGATTTGTGACTAACAAGGAAATCCACAATGATTTAGAAATACAATTGATAGACGATGTTATCCGCGAATAAAAAAATGAAACATGAAAAGAGACTTCTTACCCACACCAATCTTGAGGCCGTTCGACAATTGAGTTGAAGCTTATTTTTGATGGTGCTTAAATGCCAAAATTTTTCGACCGATGAATGTTCTGCAGAGCACTGAATGATAATTTTGTTGCTTGCAGCACCTTACCATTTTCCCAACCAAGTATCTCGTGTACTACCGAGACCAAACTGTAAATCACATATAGCACCAACATAATTCATATGTTGTATAAGCAGAAAATACACGCATTAACATAACTTTATGAACGACAAAAAAAATTCGTCACGCAAACAAAAACTTGAGAATGGAAAAGAAAAAGAAAAAAAGAAAAACATTTTCAAGCATTTTTATTTACTATTTTCTATTTTCCCAATAATTTTTTTTGTGTTTCAATTCAGTCGTTTCTTTTCATTTGTAATTAGCAAATCGCGGAAGTATTTTTGCAAAAAAAAAAGGAATAAAATTAAAACTGTCGGGAAAAATATTTCGCGGTTGGACAATTTGGATGTAAAATTTTTATTTATTATCTAATTTATTTATTTTCATTTATAAAAAAAAAAAAAATGTTTTAAAATTATTTCATAAATTTCATACTCATTTTCCATCATTCTACATCTCATAAAATGATTTTCTCTATATTTATTAGTACAATCAGTCATATTTCTGTTATTACATTTGAATAATAAAAGTCAAACCAAAAAAAAAAAAAATATTAAATTTTTTTTAAAAAATCGTTGAGATGATTTTCCTTTTGGAAATACACTTGTTTATAGTGTGTCTCGAAGTGTGATTGTGAAAAATGCTGTTTTGCTTGTTGTGGTGGAAAACTAAAAACGTAAAATATTTTTAAAGTGGACAATTTTCATGTACCAAATTTTACTGTTGTGCTCTGTGATTTTATTATTATTGTTATCAATTTGTGTGTGAAGTGTTTGCGCCGACTGCAAATTAATTGTTGTGTGCGCCGTGTTTCAAAAAAAAAACCAGAGTGAATTATTATGTTACAAATTAATTAAGTGCTCGTAATTTATTTTGTCCGTTTAATTTTAGATAAATTTTATTTTTAGTATTTTCGTGATTTTTTTGGTTTATGTTTTCATTTTTTTTTTATTTTAATAATTAAAATAAAAATATGCTGCGCGAAAGACGTCGTGTTTTAAATCAAAGTGTAAAACCAAACCGAAGGTAAAAAAAAAAATTGTGTTTATGGAAAATACGTCGCTATGACGCATATAATGACAGGTACAGTGTATTCGAAATTATTGTTCCGTTTATTTATTTGAAAATACCCGGAAAATTGGAAACCGCACGCACTACCGACGAAATATTATGTCGACAAAATATTTGTACACGAGTAATCTTATTAAAACAGCTGCTGTCCATTGATACATGTAGATATCAGATACTTACACACAGACACACAATATAAAAGCATGTTGTTTAATGTTTATATTAATGGATTTTAATGACCTAAGAATTTTATAAACAAATCTCAAGAAAATTATTTAAGTTTTTGAAAATGTTTTTGCTGATTCTTGTTTTGTTCAAAATAAACTTTGAATGAATTGTGGATATTGTTGTTGTTGTTGTTGTTGTAAAAGACATCGATTTATCGTTCTGCTATATTTCAACGGATTATCGAATTAAGTGTACACCGCGTGGCTTGTTTATGCCTGCTGGATTAAATGCTTGATTTAGACCAGTTATGCGTAAACGAGTTTATGCGTGGCATAGATGGACCCGACGCTGCTTCTACATATATTTAGATATAAATCAGTATGATCACTGTGTAACATATTCAGTTCACTATAAATTAAAAACAGAGGAAGTTATTTTCAAAACTGTTATACTACGCCCAACTATACGATTTTATTGTATACATTGCCGTATTTATTTATAAAAGAAATCAGTTTTATTTAAAACAATACAATTGTGGTTTTCTATTTCAAGACGGGTTTGTTATGTATAGTGCAACATAAATCCAAGACACTTGTTTACTATAAATTTAGGTGGGATAGTGAAGAGTTATTGGAAAAAATGAAATTAGTAAAAGAACTGAACAAAATTTTCGCTACCAATACAAATAACAAAGGCTAAAAAACAATGCTTTTAAAATTTAGTATTGGACCCCTTGATCTACATATAAGAGTTTAATCAATTGTTAACTGTAAATTTAACCAAAAATCTAGAGCCTTTTGATTTTAAAGTTCAATAACTTTCAAATTTTCAAAACGTATGCACCACCCTTTCCAACATTCGATATTGAACAATAAGTTAGATCGTGGGCCAATTTGGTGACACAATACATACCTTAAAAATAAAAATCTTATGAAATGTCTGATCATTTGTATTTGGAAAGCAATTTTGTTTCGCAAAATGATTTCCTGATTATTATCAAAATTTATTTCTATAGCTCACACCAATTAAATTAAAGATGCAAGGTTTGTACTTTTCAAACTATGTACTACATGCAGTATGAAAGAGAGCCGTTTTTGGCAAATACACTGCAGTTCACTTGATTAGACGCACTTGCAATTTACCGGTGTGAAGTATTTAACGTTAATAAAAAGTTTACATTTTAACGAAAAGTATAGACTGAAACAGTGTAGCAACTCAAATTACCAAAATGTGAAGCTGTGAATGAAAAAAAGTTTGGAATTCAAAACACGTGGTTTTAACACATTTAAAAAAAAAATTAAGGTATTTTAATTCAGAAAACCTTCTGAACCGTAAGTACCGAGTGTGGAATTTAGTGTTCTCTTCTTGGGATGATGTTTAAAAGTAGAAGAAAAAATTCTGAAACAATTTGCATGTTGTGATTGGCATGGCCCTTAATAGTTTAAAAATCATCGGAACACTGAGTGCCAAGTGTGGAATTTGTGTTTTCAACTTGCGATGGTATCTGAAATTTGTAGAATTATTTCAAAACAATTTGTATGTTGTGATTGATGATATGGTCTAACACGTGGAAGTGTCTTTGGCCAAATCCACTTAAATCTTTAATACTTCAAAAAATCATCGGAACAATGAGTGGCAAGCGTAGAATTTAGTGTTTTCAACTTGGGATGGTGTCTGAAATTTCTAGAAAAAATTTAAAAACAATTTGTATGTTATGATTGAAGATATGGACCTACACCTAAATTCACTTAATTCTTTACCGCGGAAGAGCAGGGTGAGCCTTGAGCCCCAAAACAGATCGCATAGTTATCAATAAAAAAATAAAAATCCACTGAAGAGGACCAAATAGCTCTGAATTTCTAAAAAACTGATTGGAGCATACGAATTTCAAGTCATATTATTGGAAACAAAATTCAATTTAATAACATTCAATATGGAATTGCACCTCATATCTCCTTCTTTTCTGGCATGATGGCGAGTCAAAATTTGTTCTTCTTTGCGAATGTCATGAAAATAATAATTATAGCCATCTGGGAGTCAATTCGCGTTCCGTGAAATAATGAAAATGAAAAGTTTTTTTCATTAGCAATCGAGTAGGTTTGCATTCCTCATAAGAAATTTTGATTTCACACAGTAAAATTTAAAATTACGTGCGAATAATTCAAACTACTAGATTGCCAATGAAAAAAACTTTTCATTTTCATTATTTCACGGAACGCGAATTGACCCGCTGGTCGATCTAAGTAAAAATTTGTTTCCATCCGAAAAAAAACTTTTTCCGTCAGGCGCTACGTACAGGGTTTAGGGGTGATTTTTTTTAATTTTTGAATTTTAAAGATGAAGCATCTAAAATTGCTATACGAACTGTTGATTTGCTGGTATTAAGCCTATCTGCCGTTCAGATTTTGTTGGGGGAAAGTGGTAGGCATCGATTTTTGCACTTTCTGCTGTATTTACAGTAAAGTTTTTAATATCAGTAAAATTTAAATTTAAAAGTAAAATACAAAGTGCGTTTATAATCAAGTGAACCGCAGTGTAAAGCATGTTTGAAATTTTAAGTGGAAAACTTAAAAAAATGCGACCCATGAATTTATGCATAAATCTCGAATACAATGTATTAAAAGTTAGCCCAGGCAACTACTCTCAATCCAGAATTTATCCTACCCCAGGATTTCCATCCCGCAGTAAAAACTACAGAGTCAACTATCATACCAGGATTTTCAGCCCAGCTGTTCCTATATAGCGACAGAGCACTATCGGAAGACAGTTAGCCCGGAATTTTTAATTTTAATATAATTTAGCATAGCCCGATAAACTATAGCAACAATTCACTGTAAATATAGATTATGAAATATTCCAGAAATGTTTTATAAAAAAAAACTAAATTCAAAAGTTCATTAATTTTTAATTATAAATCAATTATGTTTTAATAGTCAAAATATCATTTAAATACTCAAACTATCGATGGTCGCTACTACAGCCCATACTATAAAAGGTTAGAATAGTGCGAGAAGTTTTTAAATGTGGCGTATCAACATGTTCACATTGGGATAATTGCATGAGGCATCCGAGCGACACATTTGAGCTTTAATCCCAAAAATCGTTAAATTACTCAGACTATCGATGCATTGTGGAAAGGAGAATTTCAAATGACAGGAATCGATTTCAATGAGTATTAATTTCTGGAAAAAATTCTCTCTTTAATTTTTATGTTTGGTAAAACATTTAGGGGTCTAGTTTTGGGTTCATATTACACGCTGCGTTAAATACTATGTTGTATTAAACGTTGCGTTGATTACGTGACTTTTTAACATAACATGTTATACAGAAAAAGCTCGATTTAACGGACTAGTTGGGGACTCCGTTAAATCCGAATGTTTTTAAATTTAATTTATTCGATCAAATTTAATCTAAGACGGAACTCAGGCATTTCTTAGCCGATTATGTTGTGATTGGGTATATTGGATGGAAATGGGATTCTTAAATGATTTATGGAAGAAGTTTCTGAATATGACCACCTGGGACGGAACTTGATCAATTCTTAACCGATTATGATGGAATTAAGTATATTGAATGGAAATGGGATTCTTAAATGATTTTGGGGAAAAAGTTCTGGAATATGGCCACCTGGGATAGATTTCAATCAATTCTTTACCGATTATAATGGGATTGGATATGCTGGATGAAAAAGGGATTCTTGTACGATTTTGGGAGAAATTCTGGAATATGACCACCTGAGACGGAACTCGATCAATTGTTAACCGAATATGATGGGATTTGGTATGTTAGATGGAAATGGGGTTCCTAAAAAAACCTTTATGAGAAACCCTTATATTTTACCAAACATTTGCGGTGCAGGTGGAGCTTGAACCCCGTTCGTTTTTTTTCGGGTCGAACGATTTTGATGAATATTACGTTGTTAAGGGTTTTCTAATACCTGAGTGGATCGCGATGAGTCGTAAATTCGGAAAAATTTTGAAGCGATGTCCTTCAGTCAGGCCTGGGTCCATTTTTTGAAAAAAAAAATTGTCTTGAATGAAAAACTCTTGAAATGGAAAACTCTTTTATGGTTTTTACCACATCAAACAATTTTTTTAAAAATGGGTGAGAAGGTTTTTCAGTGCTAAGCATCTGTTTTGAAGAGATATAAATCCGGGTTTAATTTGTTTAGGAGGTTCTGATGTGATCCCTACACTATTAAAAATAAAAATCGGTTCGGTTGTTTTTGGTAAAAAATTGAGGAGGACATTTTTAAGTTTCAGGAAACGACTGCAACGGATGATAATTTGGGGAAATTTCATCAGAGATGCGGCGACTTAGCGTTATATTGCGTCTTGCCCCACAAACAAACTATTCCTCCTCAATCGAAGGAGATTGAACTCAGATTACATGATTAAAATTGGAATCTAATAAAAACTTTGGAAGTAACTAGCAATTTATTTAGACATAGGATTCCAAAATTAATTCTGGATATGACTTTGTAAAATGAGGAAATTAGATGGAACGAAAACCGTTCTCAAACGCTCAGAATTGAATAGAACAAAGCCGTTGCTCAAAGCCGTTGAGAGTTTTAGATCCGGCAATGTATTTAATTGTTTCACAGTATGCTTATTTATCAATAACATTATTTAATTTTTTTATAATCGCATTTAAAGCAGCATCGGATATGAGTTTTGATGTTGTACAATGTGCAATAAGGTTTCGGTTTTTACACAGGATTACAATTAAAATTTAACGACCAATTTTAAAATTCTAGTTCTACCAAATTTAACCGAGCCTTTTTCGATACTGAAAAATTAGAGGACATTACTAATTCGGCCTACCAAATTTTTACTCTCATCCCCGAAAAGATTTACTATCATGACAGCTAAAACTATCAAGACAAAATTATTTTTCGGTGCTGAGAGTAAAAATATTGCATTTTAATGATACTTGAAAATTATGTTGACAGTAAAAATTTTCGGGGCTAGGTCAATAAATCCTATTAAGTATTTGATCATCCCCGATTTTTCTTTTAGAATTTTTGTGGGATATTATGAACGAACTATCGCCTTTCACTTAAGTGATGGAGGAAGGTTTAAAGTAATTTCTGTGGTTTTTCCATGTTTTTTCTATGAGTGGAGTTAAGATATAGTTCCTGAAACTCATGCAACAGTTCGTTGGCCGAACTGCTGGCTTATGTCTAGTGATGTTGAAAGATTTAATGTCATTTCCGTGACTTATTCAGAATTTATAAATGGGGTACAGTTGAGATATAGTGCCTCAAACTGAAGAACTATTAGTGATTAGTGATCACTACTAGTGATAGAGGAATATGTAAGTAATCTCTGTGATTTTTTCAGAATTTTTCTATGGGGTGGAGTTGAGATCTAGTGGTGAACTATATAGAAATTAATCGATAGTCCGGCTACCAAAATGTTGTTGAATTTGGGAGACTATGCCTTAACTTCATTTCATCAAAAACTACTGAAAAAGCACGTTAAATCTTAAACTCGGAAATTACTTTTAATCTTCGTCCATCACAAGACAAAACCTAATAGTCCGATAATCGAATAGTTGCATCAAGTTAAAAAGCTTAGAGGTGAAATAAAGTCCCTGACAAAAAGATCGAGGAATTTGAAACACATGTCAGGCTGAGTATAAAATTAAGCAAGTGGAGGTCCATTTTGAAATACATGCCTCGCGACGTTTGCAACAGAATCGCAGTTGCTGTAAGCTCAAAAGGAATTTTAAAGCCTTTTAAAGCCTCAATGCACTCATTTTGGCTATCGCTTAGCTTCGAGAGTCGTAAACTTCATTTTTCTCGTCTAAGACAAAAATATTTTGCTTATCAAATTTACTTTCTTATCAACAAAAACTCTCTACTGTGATACTTCTAGTAGTGGACGAAATAGTATTTTCAGCCCTCGCTTACTGTATAAATAAATCAGTCGGGCTATAATAGATATTCTTAGTGGCTCATTCTCTTACTCATAGTGACATGTTTAACAATTGAAATGGAGTTCCTTATTTGAAAATTTCTTAATGTTAACCGTTTTAATTGCCATATGGCTCAATATCGCACGTAAAATTAGAAATTGTATAAAAGTTGACCGCTTAAAGAGACAAAGAATGCATCCTTGCACCCTTTTCCAGTCATGACACTTTAAACGATGAATTTTTAGACATTTTCAACTTATGTGGTTGTGATATATTCAAATGACATTTTCCTTATGCAAATGAAGATGAATACGACACTTTAAACGGACAATTTTAAAAAAATTCGAGTTTTGCATTTGCGATCTATTCAAATTAGTTTTCCTGGGCTCGCTACATGAAATCAGATCTCAAAGTTTTTACAGAGACAACCATCACTAAACTATTTCATTTGAATTATTTGGAATGCATTCAAACGAGTTTTCTCGGACTGCCTACATGAAAATTGACCTGAAGTCTCTCCAAGGGTAACCGCCGCATTAAACCAATTCATTAGGATCATTTTCCAGCCATGGAAACAGTAATACTGTAAACAGTATATACTCGCCACATGAAAATTGGTAACCTCACCTCTAAAATAAGCGGACCTAATTATTGGGGTCATTATGAAATACCACTTTGATGTAAAAAAATATTTAAAATTTAGTTATTTTCAGCAAATGTCTTTAAAACCATTTATATAACGATGTGCGTATGTCTGTTAATCCCCAGCAAAATGTTTGGCAAAAACTCCACTTCTGACAAACTGCTCATTCCGGTGGACCGATATAACCAAATTCTACTGTAATTTCCAATTCCATGAAAACCCGCAAAGTATGAATTTCTTCTCGAAAATTCAATCCATCGGGGCTGTGTAGAGAAGCCGAATTTAGAAGGAGAAAAGTTTTTAACAAAATCTGTAATTTCCATTTAAATTTAGAACAATTGATCGTGACCTAACAATTTATGTAAATCAACTCGTCTGGATTAATTTAGTATAAACCACTTTGTTTCACTTTGACAATTTAACAAATCTGAAAAAATTTCGAGGTCGAAAATATATAACTAACTTTAGGGATAAATATAAGATTCCATCTTCGTTGATTGCCTTTTTCTAGAGGAGGATACTACTAGCAACAACTAATTAGCCACTTTTCTTAAATAACTGAATTATCGGCCTTGGAGTGCAAAATCAAATTTATAGCAATGTTAAATAGAACTCGATCATTTTTAATTGATTATTAATTGAATTGAACGAATTCTGTAATTTGACTATGACGAACGTAATTTTGTCATTTTCTAACAATGTAATTGCAATCAAATTAAATTTAATGGTTGTAATTGGGATTCCGACTCTTATTGTGGGCAGAGTTATGATGACCTCCATGATGAATCGAACTCGGCAATTTCTTAATCGATTACACTCAAAGCCGATTTAAAGAGACAAATGTTAAATGGAATATGAAATTTCAAAGAAATTCTGAATAGCCGCTTTATTGAATATTCCTCAGCATATTTAGTACTCCAGATGGAAAAGTTTAACAATTAAAAAGCAGTACGAATGAGTACAAACAATTTGGGAAGTGTGTGGCAGCTGGAGTTCTATATCAAAAATATCAAAATTTTTGATTAAATTTAATTTCGGGATCACACAATTTTTAAAATGGAATAATCCAACTTCTCGGTTAATTAATAATCCGGTTACTGTACAGAACTTTTAGAATTGTTTACGAGATAAAAATGGTGGTTGTGATTTTATTTTAAGTCTCATTGATAGCAATTTTATAGAACTCCCATAATTTTTGACGGGCCACCAATTAAATTAGTAAATCATCACCAGTCCTTAACAATTCTAAAAAAAACCCTGTTTTACTTTTCATTCTATTTTCATGAAAATTTTTATTTAGTCTGGTGATGGATACCTGTACGAATAAGTGGTATTTTGTAATAAAAAGATTTGTTATAATTCATAATGAAAAATATATCTGCCACACAAATGTCTATATTCAAGCATGCCGAACGAGGACCCTGACCCAATAATATTGTAAACCGAAAATTACGTCGTCGTTCTAAAACACATAAACAATTTCCACACAAATATTTTTTTATCAATGAAAATATGAAAATTTTAATTTATATTTATGATTTTTAATTAAAATTCAAAGCCAACGGGAAAACGTAATAAAAATTCTCGATCGATTTTAATTAAACACGTAATCCAGAAAGATGTACGTTTCGTAGAGAGGTGTAGATTGTTAGATATAAACGATAGACGTAGACAAAAATCTATGTTTGATTAGTCATATGAAAAATTAACTCTGGAATTTTATCGATTTTTAATTCTAATTTCAATCGAGTACGGATGATATTTTTTATATGCATTCGAAAATTTATGAAATTAATTTTATTATTATTTTAAGTTTTAAATGTGTAGCCTACATATTTTTGAAATATAAAATGATCCAATGTAAAATGATCAATCAACAAAAAAAAGATTGTATATCGACTATACACATCATTCAAATATTGATGACTGATTGACTTTGAAATTATTAATTTTTATTGCGATATGAAATCATATTTTCGGTATTGGTTAAAAATTATATTTTGACGTAATATGTTTAACGTGGGTGGTCTCTGTAGATTAATGCTAGGCTCTGTTATAAAAATAGGTGTATTTGGAAATTTTTACAAAAATATCGGCGTGTGGCACACATTATGTTATAAGTGGCGTTCGATAGGATTCGTAATCGATTTTGCAAAAAATAACACTCAGTGTAAAGTTCCAGATTACATTTATTCATGACATTAATGTTCGAGATAAATCCATTTATTACATCCGCATTGATTTATGTATGTTGCAAATGTAAACCGTTCTGTGTGCAGCTGTATATATTCGTGAACGTTCTAAGTTATCAATTCTTCCGACTTTGCCCTGTCCTGATTAACGCCGTCGTTAATTTCAAAATCCAATGTTCAATGAATATTTAGAAGAATGTTTGATGTGTTGCCTAATCACACCCCATTGACACATAAATAAAAATATAATCGCCAAATAAAATTACAGACACGTCTACGTTTGTGCCTGCGAACGTTGGGTAGTATTATGCGTTTACGCGTATTTCAGAATTGTCTACATGCTGGTGTCGAAAATGTCGACAATTATCTATAATGTTTTTTCAATGTTTTCCAATTGGATTTTTCTATAAGATACGTTCAATATATTCAAACTCATTTTCAAATTTTTCATTTTAATGTAATGTTTTTGTACCCAATAAACGCGAACACATTGTCGTTCCTTTCCGCAATTATAATAATTTTGAAATAAGAATCGAGCTAAACTTACCACTTAGTTTAGTTTGAATATTTTATTTAAATTTTATTTTTGAAACTGTCCGTGCCAAGTGACACGTAAAACGTATGTAAAGTCCTGCCTTCCGGCTTAAAACTGTACCACCGGCTGTGGAGCGGAATCAAAAATTATTTCTCAAATCTCACACGGTAAACTAGCGTACGGCGGGTATATTCTATGTAATTTTGATCATAGTTTAACACGAATCTTCAAGTGTCGATGGAAAAAACATATAAATGGGTATGATAACCTAACCGCTTTCAGTATCACGGCATGGTGGAGAAGTCCGTGAAGTTAGCCCGAAAATCCAGCCCAAATTTTTTTGTGTGTTTCTTGGCTAAAGTGAAGTCAACATAAAAATGTAATTAATTTTAATTTACACATTTTTAATAAATTTGAAAACTGTCAAAAATTGTTGCAACCTCTTATTGTGGACTAAAGCGCGATTTAAGCGCGATTTAAGCGCGATTTACATGATGAAAAAATGTTGACCAGCAAAAAAAGAAGAGTTTGGGATATTAAAATTTTCGTCTGTATGACAAGTAGAAAATACCATTGTACATAAAATATATCCCCGAGTATATTTTATGGCAACAAATATTATTTATGGCAGTTTATATTTCTTTCTCAATTCAACTAATACGAAAAATGTATATTGTGTGCAGCTCTAACCACACATCAAACATGTTGCTGGGCCAACGTTTTTTCATCATATACAGTGGTGTTCAATGAAATAGCACACTATGGCTGTGGACCAATTCTAAGGTAAATCTAGGGTAAATGCCATTTTTAACCGTGTATGCGGTAAATTGAAATACCGTACTAAAAAGGTGGGTAAAGCAAAGACACATAAGTAAATGATAATTTGTGACTTTGCTAACATAATAACTCAATAATATGGCGGATTTTCTATATGATTTTTTTCTATATGAACAATGCAATCTCCATTTTTTTTTTTTTGAAATAGAAACATCTTTATAATGAAATTATTGCATTACAATAAATTTTATTTTAATTTTTTTCATTAATAAAAAAATACACATATTGGCAACCATTAATTGTTTTGAAAATATTCAATTTCATAAAATTTTAATATCCGAATATGTATTTTTCGTGAAATTTTTCGCTTCAACTACGTGTTTTATCTACACATCAAACAAGAAAGTGATAAAAAGCAGCGACATCCACTACACAAATAATACCAAACCTATTTAATTTCATTCAGATCGTCTTATTTAAATGAAAATTTTCCCTACATTTCATTAAATGATTTTTGTTTATAACAAATGTCAAATTTTGACATTATTTTATGTACCTACGAACCAGATATTGTATAATCCAATAAACCATTTTGGGCCTTGAAGCCGCAATTACTTAATTTTATTTACTAATGAATTGGTACGGTTTGTTAAGTAAACTGTACTAAAATTTTAATTTACCGTACTAAACGATTAACTCGAGAATTGGTCCGCAGCCTATGTATTTTTTTCATTAAGATTTAACTTTTCCAAATTTGTTTTCAAAAATTTCCAATTTTATGCAGGTGAGGACAATAACAATGTTGCCTACTAAAAAAACTGCGTATTTGGACAATTTAATTTGTTCATACATTTAGGGAAATCACCGAAAATAAACATATTACCATTTCTTCGTGTTCAATGAAATAAAACATCAGTACTAGTTTGCTTTTTGTGATAAACATATCAAATAATTAATTAAAAAAATAAATAAATTTGGTGGCCAGCGGTCAAAACTTAAATTTAGATTTATAAAACAAAGAAAAAAAATTGGTTATTTGTGGAAATGGGGCGTGCAAATCATTATAACGTAGAAGAAAGGCAAACTGCTAGAAGATTAAAATGTGAGGGAAAATATATTTCTGAAATCGCGAGAATCCTTGCTAGATCACTTAAACTAGTAGTAAATGCATTAAAACAGGAGAACCCAATCGAAAATCGTGGTGGTAGACGCAAGACAACCAAAAAATAGGATGCTTTAATTGTCCGAACCGCAAAATAAGATCCTTTTATTAGGATATACATCCCTTCGGGATAAAAACGAAGTTAAACTCTAATTGCTAAACAGTCACCATTCGTCGACGGCTGCTGGAATATAATTTAAGATAATTATGCCATATTTTGCATTTCGAGTGAACTATTGTCTTTAAAAATAGAACAAAAAATTCCTGAAGGCAATATTTATAAGGACAGTTTGCTAATCTGAATTATATCAGCATCTTATTGTTATTCTAATAATTAGTATTGCCTCCTGCTTCTATAATAACTTGTTGGAGGCGACGAGGCATCGAGTTGATATGGTTCAGCAGCAAACTTTGATCAATATTTTTTCATTCTGTGACAATGATTTTACGTAGTTGGGTAACCGTTTCCAATTGGCGGCCGTTATGGTAAACGCGGTTAGAAATTATTGCCCAAACGTTTTGCATTGGATTAAGATCTGGACTAATCGCAGGCCACTGTAAAACATCAATACTACTATATACGACCACAACACTTTTTAATGAAATAATTATCTTGTAATGTTACGTAATTATGCACAAGGGTGTTACTTCTACATATTCTGCTAGCAATTTCACGTAATGCGACTTTCATAAAAAGCATCAATTTTGCCGCTCTCCGCCAAGGTTAATTGTTTTTCTTGTGGCATTTTGTAATTATAACCTACAAAAAATATATAAGCCATTTATCAAAAATTCGACCTAATTTGCAATAATAATATTACAAAATTTTCACTTTTACCTCAAAATTAAAAAAAAAATATGTTAAATTTCACTTTTGTTCTTATAATGTTTGCCTTCTACCGTTTGTTTTCAAATCAAAATTTGTAAATGAACTGCACTAAATTGTTCTCTGTTACGCATATTATATATAAAACACAAATAACTGTACATTTAAAGAAGTATACTGTGGTGGATTTAGGAGAAATGTCTAATTACAATTTGTCCCTACATATATTGCCTGTACACCAAAGAGGAAAACACAGCCAAAATCTAAAAAAAAATTTAAGGATAAACCGGACCCTACAGGAATTCCACTAACAAAAAATATAATAAAAACTTGTAGCTTTTCAAAAACACCTGTGCCATAGACTCAGTTTATCAAGCCATCGCCCTTTCAATAGGAAAGGATGATTACATTTTAAATAATTTAAGCAGCTGTCGGACAAAATTGTTATTTTGATTGTACCCCTATAAAATTATTTAATATTTGTAAGAAAATTTTTGAAATGTTTACTAGTTTAGAGATCACGTTAGAATGCGCCAACTGTTATACAAATCAAGAATGCGTAGAAGAAGCCCCCCGCCCCTCCCCAAAGAAAATGAAATTCGCAGGGTTCATTAGCACAGCCAACATCTAAATAGCCGTATATACCGCTAGTGCAATTTATCTCCGGTATTATGGTTTGCTTATTTTATTGCCTTGAATTGAGAATGCACTTTTCGATTTAGTTTAATTTTCTAATTCTAATTTATTTTGTATGTTTTATTCCAATAGGTCTTGAGCTTTTTAAAATTTAAAGAATGTTTTTTACTAAATTATAATATTGCACGGTTAGTCCACAATAAGAGGTTGCAACAATTCTTGAAAGTTATTAAAATTTTTTATTAAAAATGTGTAAATTAAAATTAAATTTGTATTAGATTTTAATTTCGGGATAATCCTACATTTTTATGTAACAATTGCTTTTATGCAAGAAATGCTCAAAAAGTTCGGGGTTTCAGGACAGCACTACATTTTTGTAACGACTACACTTTTTTCGGGTTGACTACACTTTAGCCAAGAAATACACCAAAAAATTCGAGATGGATTTTCGGACTAACTTCACCGACTTTGGTGGAATAGCTGGTTATATACCGTTCTTTGAAATCCTGGTTATATTCTAATTTCTTTTCTAGCTGAAGGGAAGCGTTTAAATGCTTATGGACATCTTAACGTAAGTTTCGTTTGGCTCCTGCCTCGTGGCTCGGACCATCAAGGACTAATTGACCGATTATGTAACTGTTCTACCAAACCGACGATATGTAATTCCACCAGTAGAATTGAATGAACCTCAAGTTTTTTATTTATGTTTACGGAGATTTTAGCTAATGAAAATTATTAATACTATAAAATATTAAATATAGTAAATATATTAACCAAAATATGTACGATATTTACATTAAAACTGCAAACTAAGTTCAGATTTATCAATAGTCGATTAAACATATTGTCAAAATTGATAAATCTTAAATTAGTCAATTTTAATTAAATAGCAGACACGGGTTGTTTTGCGACATCTATGAATGACTAGTATGAACTAATCATTAATTTTGTTAGAGTGTGTTTCAATTGGTTTGAATGCCGCATAAAAATTTATTCGTGGTAGGTTTTTTTTTTAACTTTTTAACTTTTAATCTGTTTCAATTCGTTATTTTGAGTATTGTATGGTTGCTATTAATAATAATTACGTAATTATGAACGTATAATAGATAAAAAATGGAAAATATACGGTATTTAAACCAATTGAAACACACCCTTAATCGGATATACACACTAACTAAACTAAATTGCCGTTAGTTTGTACTAGTGATTTATAATCGTTACTATATGCATAAAACTAAATTAGTAATTATCCACCATCGATACTCAAATTAAATTAGGGAATTAACATAAAAGTTCAGTGCATTATATTTGGCGCCATCTATTGAATACTGGTACGAGATATTAGTTTAGTGATTAGTTCATACTAATCATTAATAGATGTTTCTTATATTCATAAATCAAGTGTTCAATATTCAGTTCTAAACTGCAACATTAGCTCAAATTTGTTAATCTAAAATTAAAAATATTTTATAGATTTATAAGTATTTAGAAAAAATAAATAAAAGGAGTTTGGTTTTTTGCAAAAATACATGTGATTTAGTATCAAAATTTAAACTTATTTGCTCCCTAGAATGATAAGACAATTACCTAATAACTAGACAGCAACTTTATCAGACTGGCCAACGCACGCAAAATTTAGAAAAAATAATGAGATTGTTTAGTTTTTAATGTCATTTCCTAGGTTATCGACGTTCTCTACATTGTCGACAACTGCGTAGATCACATTGCGTAATCTACCTCGCCCAACTCTGCTTATTATAAGTCCCAACTTTGAGCAAACAAACTAAGAAAATCATGCAAAATGTTAAGACACTCGCAAAGCATAACGAAATTTATAGAAGTTCATAACCAGTGATTTGCACATTTATCAAGAAGCGTGCACAGCGGCAAAAGGAACAGCGGCAAAATCGAGAAATTTAGAACAAGAAAACAAGCATTGAACAGAAAAGAAATAATTTCTTGTAATCCTTAACAATGAAAAAGTGAATATGCTGATAAAAATGAGTAAAAGCTGCAAATTCAGTGGACCGATTTCGAACAAAAATCATTGGGATCTCCAAATTTTCAGAAAAGCTTAAGTATGAAGTTCCATTCCAATCAATGGGCTAGGTTTAACATTTTTAAGTCAGCTGGCACGGATGGGATTGTAACAGCAGAAATTCAGAAGAGCTCGGATGCCTTTCAGAGGCGCACAGCAACCCTAAGGACTTACGACCAATCTTTGTCATCTTTTTTGCTCTAAATCATGGAAAGGCTGCTGGATGTTCCTATTCGTTTGAGAATTGTACCCAGAAACTGGACACAGTCTCAGCATGCATACCATAAGGGTAAGTTCATGGAAACGGCTTACATACCTTGGTTCGGGGAATTAAGAATTCACTGGACCTTCAAGAATTCTCGATAATGGCGAACCATGTGCTAGGTAGCAGAAGGGTCATAGCGAGGACGGGGGATGTTTCCATCAGAAGGCGGGTCGTTCAGGGAACACCCTAAGGAGCTGTTCTCTCTCCCCTTCTTTGAAATGTAGTAATCAATGGACTACTATTGGAACTGGAGGGGGAAGAAATACGTATGGTTGCTTATGCCGATGATGTAGCGATAGCTGTCTCGAGTAAGCACCTGGGTACAATCAGGGATGTGATGCAGAACGCGTTATCAATGGGCGAGCAGATGTGGGCGGGGATTAACCTATCTAAAACAGAGCTGGTCTTTTTTACTAGCAGATATAAAATTCCGGCAATAGTTCTACCAACTCTGAATGGTACTATGCTGACCCTTACTGATAAGGCGAGATTCTTATTGATTATTCTGAACAGTACGCTCAGTTGGAAACCAAACACGATAGAAAGAGTGAAGAAGGCTGCTGTGGCACTCTATATTCTTATAAAAATGCCATCGGAAGGAAATGGGACTTGAAGCCGGAGTTTACTGTATGGTGAGTGTATGGTAGCCAGCTCTGGAGAAATTATCATACAGGAACATTAGTGGGCGCTGAAAACGACCCCCACTAGTGCCTTAGAGGTCATGCTGTGCCTTCTCCCGTTGGATATTATCGGTAAGCAAATGGCGGTCGTTACGGCCATCAGCGATTTCGGAATGGAATTGTCTGCAAAAAGGGCACTAAACTTAGTCAATTTTGTGAGGCATGAACTGGTGAATTTGGATTATATAACACCCCTGTTGTGCTTTGGCAAGCTTTTTAAGGTGATTCTCCCCTCTAGGGAGAATTGGGAGAGTTACGCTAATTTGTGTTTGCCCTGTATTTAATTAATTGATTTTGACGAGAGAAAAATCAAACAACTCCACTCAATTCTCAATAGACGTTTGAGTAAGATGATTGAGTGGCCATTCCATTCACTTTTTCATCGAATTCAACACTAAAGGTAGGTTTATAATTGCGTTCGTTCGTTCGGTCATTTATCCGACCAATCATTTTTTGTACAAAAATCCAGAATCGTCATTTTTGAGCAATATGATTGGTGGAAATATTGTCAGAATGAACGAACGAAAGCAACCATAAAGGCGTCATAATGTATTGAAAAGTGAATAAAAAGTCGATTCAAACTTAGACATCTATCGAAAATTTAGGTGTTTTTTGCAAATTGACTTTGTGATTTGTTAATCGTCATAGCGAACGCCATATTTATAGTAGTCCGCAACCAACGCCATCTATTGAAAATAATCCGAAGTGGCTATTTTTATAGAATGATCATTGTCGAAATACAATTTTCGTCAGTGGTGTTAAGTGTATTTCCACTCAAAATTCGTCTACAAAACGCAATTTTCGATTTTCCGATTTATTTTAGATTTTTTGGTTTTCCTTTGGGTTCCGATTATTTTCGAGTTTACGGATTTTCCTTTGAGTTTTTCCGAATTGTCTACTTTTCTAGGCCGACACTGTATTGAGACGGACAATGCTCAAAAAGAATCATTCAAATTGGTCGTGTGGTTCTCGAGTTTTTGCGAGACTAACGCACGGCAATTGATTTTTATTTAGATAAATAGATAGAGCAAATAAATAGATTGGATAAAAAAGAAGGTAGTAGTTTGGATGTAGCCTTCGGTGGGATTCGAATCCAGTACCTCCCAACCCAAGCGCGGAAGCTTTAACCACTGCACCACCTGACTCATAAAAAATGTACACACAAAATTCATATGCAAATGGCTTTTTATTCGATTTTTCGGGTTTCCGACTTTTCAAAAAGTCGGTGGATTTTTTCAAAATTTTCTTTCGTAAGAACAATCTCCTAGCAATTGCGAACACAACAGAAAAGATTGAGCCAAATCGGTTCAGCCGTTCTCAACTAATGCGCGCATATACATTTTTTACACCATTTTTATATATATATATATATATATATATATATATATATATATATATATATATATATATATATATATATATATATATATATATATATATATATATATATATATATATATATATATATATATATATATATATATATATATATATATAGATAGATCTACTTGTGGCAACACTTTTAAAAAAGAGAAAAAAAACTGTAAAGTACAAAAATAGTTTTAGTTTTTTGTTATCTTTCGCTGTTTGACCTTTGACGGTCATTTATTTTTATATGGAGTAAAGTGGAACGAAATTAATGAGTATACTTTGGTAAAACAAAAAATTTGTTTTTTGATTTTTTAATCAATGAAATTTTTGAATTTGCAACATTTTGGAACATTATTGGTCCTTCGAGTAGGATATAATAAAACAATAAAATAAAAATGAAAAAACAACTACGCCATATTGTGATTCGTTGCATTGAATGCATATGTATATAGTGTTAATAAATAGATTAGTGTTAAATCGTTTTCTGTGGCAGAAAAATCTTGATCCCGGATCAATAATATAACTTCATTTTTGATCCAACATGGCTTCTTTGTTTACATTTTTTGTCTTTTTATTTTTTGATCCCGGATCAATTATAAAATCCAAAAAATTGGTTTTGTTTTTTTGACGTTTACTCACACATATTGTGTGAGTAAACGTCAAAAAAAAATCCAACAAATTTTTTGGATTTTATAATTGATCCGGGATTAAAAAATAAAAAGACAAAAAAATGTAAACAAAGAAGCCATGTTGGATCAAAAAGGACGTCATATTATTGATCCGGGATCAAGATTTTTCTGCAACAGAAAACGATATTAATTTATTGTACAAAATGAGTATGTACAAAGAAAATTCGAAAATTTAGTAACCAAAAATTAAATGTACAAAGTCAATTAATACATTTGGAAGATTTTATAGAAAACTTGTATATAACTAACGTCACTGTAGAAATTCAACTAATTTTGAGGTTAGATAAACTAGAGAAATGTTATATGTAGTGATTTCATAGAACTTCATAGAGAATTGGTTGAATTAGTTTCGGATTTAGAAGATACGACGGAATTAGATCGTTTTTCAGATGAATATTGTAAATTTGAAGAAAGTTATTTCGAAATTAAAAGTAAAATTCAGCTAATTTTAAATCAATTAACACCTCCAGTACCAGATAATAAATTAAAACAACAACGGAGCGGGAATAAAGTTGACTCATTGCAATTGCCGGAAATTAAACTACCAGAGTTCAACGGAACCTTAGAAAATTGGACAAAACTTAAGGATTCCTTCCAGTCTATGATAATTAATAATGGAAATATGTCTGACATTCAACGATATCACTATTTAGATGGTTCCTTGAAATTAAGTGCACGCACATGTATAGAAAAGGTAGATATTTCGGCTGAGGGATTTGTTTTAGCTTGGAACGCATTGATAACGAGATATAATAATCTACGTGCAATTATTGAGAAACATATAAGTGAACTATTTAATTTGAAGAACATTCCAAAAGAATCAGCCATTGATTTAAGGAAGTTATCTGATGAATGTACAATTCATATAGGAGCGTTAGAAAAACAAAATCAAAATGTACAAGCTTTGGGACATGATTTTGGTGTTCATAGTTACACAAAAATTAGATAAGGATTCTCGGAGAGCATGGGAAGCAAGCATTGAAACATCAAAATTACCTACATCGAATCAATTAAATCAATTTTTACAAAACTGATTTCAATGTCTTGGAAATATAAAAAATGAAAATAGTGACATCCATCCATTTCAAATACAACCAAGTTTGAGTACACTTACATGCCAAACGAGGGAGTCCATCGTAAGCAAACAAAGACAGGTGGTGCTATCTACAGCTTTAGTTCTAGAAGCGGATTCAAATGGTAAATTTTATTTAAGTAGAGCTCTATTTGATTCTGCATCACAGTATAATTTTATATCAAAAGAACTGTCTGATAAACTTAATGTAAAGGATTAAACTGGTGGATTAGTAAACAACTACCAAATAAGTTTGAAGAAGTATTAGAATTTTTAATAATTCCAGAAATTACGAATTATTTGCCAAGTACTTTTGTGGATATATCTAGATGGTCAATTCCGACAAACGTTGATTTAGCTGATTGTACGTACAATCGCAGCCAAGTAAAATTAATTTGTTGATTGGTGCTGAGTTGTTCTTTAAGATTCTGTTGCCTCATCATATCGAATTGGTACTCGTATCTAATCTACCAATTTTGCAGAAAAATAAATTCGGTTGGGTTGTGAGTGGTAGTTTGAATGCGAACAATTTTATGTTAGCTTCGAATGGCAGTGATATTTTTGATAATAAGTTTGTTAGCAATAATTTCTGTTTGTCCTCACAGAATATTAAATCAATTAATGATCAGTTAGATAAATAATTAACTAAGTTTTTGAAGTCGGAGTCCGTTTTTGTCCGTTTTCATTTTAATGATAAAATTATTGATATAGGTAATTCTCGTATCATGGCACTTAAACGATTTAAGTTTCTTGAAAACAAACTATAGACAATGTCGATCGACAATGTCGATTCAATTGAGGGTGAATACTTTCTTCCGCATCACGCGGTAATTCGCCTTCGAATAGTGTATGATGCTTCAGCTAAGGGTTCGAATGATCTCTCATTAAATGACTCATGGTTGGACCGGTTATTCAACAGGAGCTGTTTGATATAGTTTTGCGTTTTAGAAAATACCTCCATGTCTTCACAGCTGATGTAAACCCGGTATCAGAAAATTTTCTGACGAAAAAGTGAGGATAAACCCTTAAAAGAGTATAATTTGCTACCTGTTACTTTTGGTACTTCATCCGCGCCATATTTAGCAACAAATGCATTGCAACAATTGGCTTTAGATGATGGAGATAAACATCCATAGGCTAGGGAAGTATTCTTTCGGATTTTTATGTGGATGATGTGTTGAGTGGTTCGAATGATGTGGAAATTTGCAAAGAATCAATTCGACAACTTAATCAGATTCTCATTAGTGCTTGAATGAAGTTACGAAAATGAAGTTCGAACAGACCAAAGATTTAAGAAAATTAGCCTGACTCTGATTTAGAAGAATTTTCTAGTAAAATAAATGGGCTCACATAGGCACCCATTACCGATGAATTTATGTTTAATATGTAAACATTAGATCAAATACTGATAGTCTAACCAAGCGTTCTGTTTTATCAGATATTTCAAAAGTTTTCGATCCTCTAGGACTATTGGCACCTACAATAATAATAGCTAAAATACTAATACAGAAGTTATGGTTAGCAAAAGTTAGTTGGGATGATAGGATACGTAACAATATGAGAATATTTGATGAAGTGAACTACATGGTTTTGCCGATGCTTCCATCTCGGCCTATGGGGCTTGTTTGTACATAAGGAACGTATTAGTACGAATGGTGATGCAACTACATATTTGCGTTGTAGTAAATCAAGAGTCGCGCCATTGAAGACAGTGACAATTCCTAGGCTAGAATTGAACGCAGCAGTTTTGTTAGCTAAATTGACAAGCAAGGTTGTCAGAGCAATGGATATCAAATTTAGTAAAACTAGCTGACTTGTGACTGAATAATCAGTCACGTAAATACATTTTATTGAATTTTTGGTTAAGAAATGATTTAGAAGATTTGTTAAGATGTATATTTGATGCACTTTTATCAAAAATGTAAATTCATAAACGCGGATCCCATGAGGCCACTCCATCAATACGGAGTAATCCAATACTCGCTAATTCAAATTCTCCCTTTGTGATAGACGGGTCCGTGCAGTGAAAAGAAGTACGGTTCGCCAGGGCGCTGCTCTTCGAGCTCCTTTCTGGTGCTGACCATGGTGAGGGCGGAGTTAAGCTTCCGGATGTTAGTCTTATAGAACCGCGAGGGGGAGTTAGTTTCGAGAATCAGCTGATTGAGGTAGGGGAGATTGTGCAGTGCAGGGAGAAACACCTTTCCTTTACCACAGCAGCGAGTGAAGCCGAGACCAAGCCCATCCTTATCTGCCCGGAAAAATAGCGCGCCAAAGAACTCGCAAGCCACGCCCATCTAACCTAAATAGTGGATTTAAATTTCCCGAGAGCACTTTGGGATGATGCCGTGCGCTTCTCATTGCCCGCCAGGTTTGAACCTTCGAGTGCACTCACAGGAACAAAAAGGCTCCTAAAAAGAAAAAAATTTGCGAGTTTTCAAAAATAAAAACAAAATGGCGAAAAACTTATATTAAAATCGAATTGATCTTGCTCCGCCTCTTCGTCTGGAACCTAATCCTCAAATGTGAGGAAGGCGTCTGCTGGATATTCACTTGGAATGTTGAGCGCGTCTTGAGAGATCCAAGGAAGGGTGGCTCCTGATGGCCCTGGGACCGGCTTGGCGTCTTGGGAGATCTATGGGGTGGTGTCACGTGATAATGATGAGACTGGTTCATGGCTTGAATTTGTGGATTGTGAATTTCGATTTTGATCGTATGTTTCTCGTTTTTGAGAACCTTGATTTCCAAGGCATTTTGAAGAAAAATGAAAAGAGTTTTGTTCAAGACTCGTTGAGGTGAGAAATGGTAATGACTTTTTCGCTGGACCGCTCGTTCAAAGTGGTTTTGATTTATACTCGAGGCTTGACTTGATGATTGACGGCTTTATATTTTGAATTTCTTTGACATTTCAGTATTAAAATCAGCAAAATAAAAATATTTTGATTTTTATTCGATTTAGTATGGATTTGAAAATCGCAAAATTGGTCACTCGCGTCGTTTTTTACATTTCAATGCATTTTTATTACTATGTATTTGAAAATCGTTATTTTTATCTTTTTTTACTTTAAAAAGTTAGTAGCTTGCTTTTTTAAAACAATTTCAATCCAGTTTTATTTGTATCCGCTACTTTAAATTTGAATCGCACGCCAACAATTTAACAACTTTGAATTTTAATCGCGCGTCAACCATTAAGCAACTTTGAAATTGAATCGCGCGAAAACTGTTTTGAACTTTGAATCTAACTCGCGTGCAAACTGTTTTGCAACTTTTGATTTGAATCGCGCACCACCAATTTGAATAAAAAAAATTTTTTTTCAGTCGTCCCATAAAATTCTCAAATGTGGCAAGATCTCACGTGCACAAAATCTTGGAAATTTTCTGAAACCACCTGAGGTACCCGTTTCGGGTACTTTCCGGTGGAATTTTTCCAATTTTTCCGATTTTTTTGCCTACGCACAGCGCAATATTTATGTAGACCTACCCTGAAATAATCTAACGGATCGGATCATATTTAGGCGTCATTTTAGGGTTGAATATGAAAAAATTAAGAGTTTAATATAATAGATAGATAGAAGATAGATAGAAGCTGACCTATGACTGAATAATCAGTCACGTGAATACATTTTATTGAATTTTTGGTTAAGAAATAATTAAGAAGATTTTTTAAGATGTAAATTTGATGCACTTTTATCAAAAATAAAGTAAATTCATATACCCGGTTAATTTTTAAATCTTAAATAGAAAGAGTGTCATGACAAAATTGTATTTTTACACTCATAACTACTATTAACACCAATATGTATGTAAAATCATTTTATGTTCTCTGTTTTGTTTAATGCACGATTTACATGTTCCAATTTTTTATCCCAGTAAAATATGAAAGGTTAAGTATATTACGATTTTCGTTTGCGAGAGGAGCACGAAACAAATTCCAGTAAAATAAAATTGGATTTTTTTCTTTTTAATTTGAGCAAATGTTGGCATAAAACTGGGAATGTTGCCATAAAATATAGTTTCTACGAGTATTTTTATAGCAGTAAAATGAAAAAAATTCAAAAAAGTTTCAAATAAACATCAAGCAGCCATAAACATCATTCAAACAAAACGAGCAAACATGAGCGGTAATTAAATATTTTATTTTTACTTGCAATTCGATATTGTTCGTTATCTAATTTAAACGCAAGCTGTTCGAACTGTCAAATTTTATGGGACATGCAAAAAAATTATAGCATTGCCTTATTTGTTTATATTGCTGACTCTTTTTAACTCGTAACTTTTTTGTATATGTGTGCAGCTCTATTTTTCAGTAAAAAATTTGTTGGGAAAAAAATTGGAACATGTAAATCGTGCATAATTTACAAATTTTCTACTCATTTTGTCATCACAGTGTGTCATCACATCGGCAATTTTAATAAATTTTGTCATTGTCACGGTATAATGCGCATGATCATAGATTCAATATAAACATATTTTGTCATGACATTCTGGCGTCGTGACAAAATTTTGCTGAAAACACCTGAGGTACCTGTTTCAGGTACTTCCCGGTGGAATTTTTCCGATTTTTCTAGCAAAGGCACACCGCTATATTTATATCGACCTACCCTGAAAAATTTAAACGGATCGGATTATGTTTAGGGGTCATTTTAGCGTTGAGTTTGAAAAAATTAAGCGTATTAATATAATAGATAGTTTAAACTTTAGGCGGATTCTAGTACTACTCTTTCAAGGATTAAGCTTCCACCTTATCAACTAAAAATGTATGTTGCACATAGAGTTAGTGAGATTCAAGACCTTACTCATACAATGGATTGGCGACATGTTGATAGTAAATCTAATCCCGTTGATTTAGTTTCAAGGGGAGTCATGCCGAACCGCTTAGAAACAATGGCTATGTGGTGGAATGGCCCTTTATTTATGAAGGGAAATGAGAATGTGTGGCCTTCAAAGTTGAAGGATATTGGATTTGATAAATTGCCTGAATTAAAAAAAGTTGAAGAGTTTTAGTTCTTATAAAAGTTTGAATAGAATTATTGGTTATGTTCTTATAGGTTTGGTTTCAATGCCAAAAATAAATCTGTGCTTAATAGACGTTGTGGGGAGTTACAGCCTCTTCAACTTTTAGAATCCACAATGTTATTGAGCAAGGTGGTACAATTTAGTGAGTTTCAATTGGATATACAACATTTGAGGTCTAAAAAGTGTTTGTCAAATAGAAGTAAACTAACCGTTTCTCGACTCTGACGAGTAGGAGCTAGACTGTGCAATAGTTCGCTTCCTTTTGACATACTATAAAACATCAATACCTCTTACCTCAGCACTACTTTACTGAATTAGTCATTCGTCATCATCACATTGAAAATTTACACGTTATCGGCAGTCCGACAGTTATATTGGCCTATAAATGGTAAAAATATTGCAAAAAAGTGGTAAGACAATGTAACCATATGGTGTGATAATGGTAGTAATTTTGTTGGTGCAAAAAATGAATTAGCGAAGACTTACGAAATGTTGGAACACCAAAATGAGGAGATATCAAAATTTTTGGCGGCCTGTGGGACGCAAATGTAAGGGTTTTCAAGACTCATTTTAAAATAACAGTTACAAATGTGACATTAACTTTAGAACAAATTTACACAATTATTGTTCAAGTAGAAGGAATTATGAATTCCAGACCTCTTACTTTACTGTCGATGGATCCTCAAGATCCTGAGCCCTCCTGAATTTTTGAATTTGCAACATTTTGGAACAGGAAGAGTGGACTCTTTATGGAGACCGAGACAGTTAAATTCTTCATCGACGGCTCCAAGCTCGATGGTAGAGTGGGAGCTGGTGTGTTCTGTAGGGAATTAAATGTAAGTTTATCTTTTCGTCTATACTTGATTACTGCAGCGTGTACCAGGTTGAAGTTATAGCGATTAAAGAGGTCAGGCATTGGTTGAAGCATAGTGTAATATCGTTGACTGATATCACTCTCTATGTGGACAGTCGGGCGGCCATTCTTTTACTGGATTCAGTTTCCCTGGAGTCAAGGGTGGCGTTGGATTGTCACACTGCTCTTAACGAGATGAGTAAGCTATTCAATATCCAGTTGGTCTAGGTCTCGGGGCATTCTGACGTTGAAGGAAATGGCACGAGAGACGAATTAGTTAGGTACGGTACGACTCTTCTATTGGCTGAAATGACTTCTGCAGAAGCTGCAGGGACGAGGAGGAGGAAGAGACTCTTCTTCACTTCCTATGCTCATGCACTGTGCTAGCTGGCAGAAGACATGATCACTTGGACAAATACACTATGCACAGCCTCTCTGATCTCGAAAGCAGTAATATGCGAGATCTTTTACGCTATGTGAATAGCACTAAATGGGTTTAAAGGGAGTTAAATGATGTCTGATCCTGTGGTATCATAATGGGCCATATATTTCGCCTAAGTGTGCGATAGCAACCACTTAAACCTAACCTAACCTACGACAATAAGAAAATGCAAGATTTTCATTCTGTTGTACTCGCACAGATCGTTGTGTTAGTGCACTGTGATAAATATTACACATTAACTCTGGTGCCATACCAATTAAAGAACGAGACACATATGTATATTATAAATTGTTAAGGACAATATGACAAGTGATCTAAAGGGCCCTTGAAAATATATTAGGTTCATTGAGAACCCAAAATTTTTCTTATTGTCGCGGTGCCAAATATTAAGAAATAGTTATATAAAATTAATTGTTTTAATTTCTCTCTGTTTAAATCTATAGCCTGTTGTACAATGGATGTGGCGCACGTTTCATTGTTCAGCAATTTATCTAGTGTGTGGCCCCAAAAATACTATAAAAAATCACAAACAGCGCATAAAGAAATATTCATGGTGCGTGATTTATTATCGGCAAGGTTGACAACTAAAATATGATCTCATAACAAATCTTAAGTCGTTTCAAGTGGTGGTTAATATACAAGTAAATAAACGGAGATACAGCACATCGTTACAAGTCAATTTACAGTTAAGTGCGTACGCGATAACGCGAATCTCGAAAACAAAAAATTATTTACCCGAAGACATAATATATTTGTAGTTCCAATTTATGAGTGGCCAAAAGCAGAAATATTTTTATTTTTAAACTTATGTATTCGTATGGTTGTTGTTGTTTTAATTTTTAAAATCTCAAATATGAAAATTATAAATAGTTTCTCATGAAAATTCCAAATTCTTGTTATTACTTGTGTTGTATGTATAGGGCTACGCGTACCTACCTCTACGTCTGCCCCTACATATATAGCACGCACATGTGTGACATATATAAGTAAATCGGAGTACTGCAATTTACAGCACATTTTCAATTTTTCATTATTCCGCAAAACATGTGTGTTATGTATTAGATACGAGTACGAGCAGTAGTAGCACACTTTTCTAAAAATACTGTATACGTTTGCTGTTACGATTTCGACACTTAAAATATTTATTGATTGCGGCCATAAAAATAAAAAAGTTATTTGAGCATTTTTGGGTCATAAAATAAGTGCAATTAGTTTTGGGGTTGAGTCATTAAATAGTATGAAGGCAATGACGTATACAATAAAATGTAATTTTGCGTGGCTACGCAAATTTGCGGCTCGCACAAATCATACGGTTGCCAGAATACCGCACCGATTTATTACTTTCGTCGATTATTTATTTGTTTATCAATTGAGTTTTTTTTTTTTATTTTGGAAATAAAAATGAAATATTTGATTAAGATTTAGATTATTAATTTATATGTTTCAACACGCAACATCTTAAGATTTCTCTGTGTGTGTGTATTCCAGAAATAAACCAAAATTATATGTGAATATAAAACATGACTGGTTAATAGTAAGATTATGTGTAGCGATATTCACTGTATAGGCACAAATTATTATTATTAGAATTTTTTAGGTTCTTGGAAAATGTTTTGGAAGAAAACCAGAAGAAAATATAAATTTATGATGTTGTTGGGTTACCGTTCCTGTATTTGATAGACACCCCCAAACCAAGGCATTTTTGAAGTCGTGGCTTGCGGGGGTGTCCAGAATAATACAGACACATTGTCTTGGTGGGACGTGTAGATTTGTTTTCAGTTTAAATATATAAAACGTATTTGTTTGGGCAATAAAAATCATATTCTTCAAAGAACAGACTTAAAGAAATAAATAATTGACGTAAATAATATTAAATTTCATAATTTTGTACCAAAAAATATATATAATATTTGGATTACTCAAAAACGTATAAATAAAATGTAGGAAATAGGTTTCATTATAAAATTTTGCAATTAAAAAACAGAGTGACTAATAAAAACGGCATCGATATGGCATGAATATGGCACCACGATAGTTAAAGATTTGCACGTATGATTTGTGAGGTACCGTATTTGAACGCCGTTATAGAGATAGGATGCAAAAGGAATTTCTCACAGTCTTATTACGATCGGTGATGTAAATGAACACATCTCTCAGTTCCATGTCAGCATTATACGAGGGCTGCCTTTTATATTTCGGGATTAGAGAACAAAAACAAATATTAATCATCGAAAATCGCTTTATTGTTTTTCAAAATATTCCCCATGAAGATCTATACACTTTTGCATGCGTTTGAACCAATTGTCGAAGCACTTTTTCCACTCTGATTGAGGTATCTCCAAAACAAGCATTCTGAACGCAGCAACAGCTTCTTCAGGTGTCGAAAAATGTTGACCTCTCAGTTTGTTTTTTACGTACGGGAATGAAAAGAAGTCTTTTGGTGACAAGTCAGGACTATACGGCGGATGACTCATCAAATCGATGTTTTGAGTGCTCAAAATTGTTTTCGTGATGAAGAGTGATCCGTCTTCGGCAGTTGGTTTTCCTGATTTCTTGGAAGACAACTGGCAAACAAATGGTTGTGTACCACTCAGAATTGACTGTTCTGCGTTGTTCTAGTGGTACGGTTGCGACATATCCATTTTTTCCGAAAAAATAGACGATCATTTGCTTGCAAGTGATTCGTGCGCGAACAACTTTTGTTGGATTCGGCTCATCTTGAAACAACCAAACAGTCGACTGCTGTTTACTTTCGGGCTCATACGCGTAAATCCACGATTCATCACCTGTCACTATGTCATAGACGTGTTTTAAAGCACCGCTATCGTATTTTTTCAGCTTTTCTTTCGACCAATCGACACGAGCCTTTTTTTGAGCGATTGACAAATTGTGTGGGATCCAACGCGAACAAATTTTTTTGACATTCAAATGCTTATGCAATATTGAATGTATGCTGGTCCCACTAATGCCTAAGGTTATCTCAATCTCACGATAGGTCACATGACGATCTTGCAATAACAATTCGCGCACACCATCAATGGTTTCCGTAAAAACAACTGATTCTGGACGACCTTCACGAAATTCGTCTTGGATGTGAACTACGACCTCGATTGAATTCTCCATACCATCGATAAACACTGGTCCTTGATGGAGCTTCATCGCCAAAAATTGAATTAAGTTCATCCATGCACTCTTGCTGCCTTAATCCACGTCGAAAGTTGTAAAAAATAATCTCACGAAAATGTTCACGATTTAATTCCATTTTTTCGCCGAGATCTTGAGTTAATGAGTACTGTAAACAACACAAATAGCGCTCGAATGTCAAAACGTTCTGAGTACGTATAATCTCAAAAATGTCAAACTTTACGATAGAGCTGTCAGTTGCCAGATTGCAACACTAGGGTTGTCCAATCCCGAAATATAAAAGGCAACCCTCGTAGAGTCATGAAGCTTGTTATCAGATTCTAAAATTACACACATTGATTGATTAGAATGTACGGCCAAGACTAAGCAGGGATCCCGGATACGCCGGGCCTACCGTACACCCATTTTACATATAACAAGATGGAGGGATAGGAAAGGTTGTTAGATATGATAGACTTGACCCGGTTACAGACACCTAAGTAGTCAATAGTTAGTAAAGCACAAGACGGCACAATTATTTTTGTTCTTCGGGATATAAATAATCAGCAATCAACATCCTAAAAAGTATTGATTAATTAGTAAATGTCCTGAAATAAAATTTCATTATTATGAGTAATGAAATTTTATTTAATACCATTTACTTATATCAATTTACAATAACGCGACGCCAGGCCCTCCACACACCTTTATTATGGCATTTAAAAAAAATTGATAATCAATAATGTTGGCATCTTAATGGTACGAGTAAGTTTCCTGAAATAAAATATCATTATTATGCGTTAGAGAATCATTATTTTGTACGATATATTTAAATTATTCTTGAATAGAATATATGTAATGTAATGTAATGATTATTATAACTAAATTAATTATGATTTGATTGTCGTAAAACAAATAAAATAAAATAAATGAAATCCAAATATTGTAGTATCAAACGAATGGATCCCCTATTCCCCTCTTCAACGGATAACCTTACAATCCCTAATAAACCAATATGTTTATTAATAAAAATAAATATGAAACAAAGACATCTGGTTTCAAAAATAGCTAATCTGGAATCTATAAGGTAATATATCAATAATGAATATGTATAATTAACCCATTACAATTTATTCCCAATCAGAATTAAATAAAACTATTAAGCTAATCAGGAATCTGTAAGATGACAGAATTAGTAATAAGTATCTATTAGAAAATAATCTAATTAAAGAAGGGCCATTGATCCCAAAAATACAAAAAACATCTATGTATCAATATTTGTCTGATTATAAATTTTATTGTATAGCCTCCAAGCCAAAAAATAAGTCAACCCATAAAGTTTCCCTCCACCGACACTTCAATGTTACATATAGCCATAGTCATTTAATCTATTAAAATAAAACCAATTGTCGTGAAACAAATTAAATCTTAAATATACAATTAAATTAAATTAAAATAAGAAATAAAATTTCATTAGTATTAACCCTTTAATGCATACTGTAGCATATGTGCATCATCTCTTTCTAATTCAAACTGTATCTTCATTGGAGCATATTTTTCCGGTTTTGTTTCATACATCTCTTGTTGAGTTGTTTTTCTCTCTCGTTGCATTGCTTTTTTTGTTTTTTTTGTGCGTTTGTTAAACAAAATCGTCATTAAGAATCAGTTACTCGGTGTTTTGCATAAAGTGTTTAGTACGTGTATTTGGATAATAAAAAGATACAATTGTTACGGGTTTTCAATATGTAAGTAATTATTTTTAAGTTTATTACAGCCTAAATAATAATTTCTGAATCATAGAATTGTAATTTTTTACGAAAAAGACACAAATTTTCCATTTTTAAAACATGTTGCATATCTGCAACAGTATGCATTTACAGCCCAAAAATGATATTACTTTTTAGTGTACAGTAAAACATTTTTTTTTTGTTTTAAGGCCTAATAAATATTTATCTCTCAAAGAAATCGAAGATATTATTGAGAGTTGGGCCGATAGTGAAGACGATTTTGAACAAAACATTATTGAGGATGACATTTTAGATGCCGAAGATTTTGTCACAGTAAGGCCCGGTGAAAAAGACGAAGAGAACGGAGGTGGCGAAGAAGCGGAATTTGATATTGAAAACTTACCAGTGTTCATCGATGACACGGAAATTGGAGAAATACGGTGCAGAAATTTTAAAGATGAAATGAAAAATCTAAAAGAAAACTATAAAAATATTCGGCGGAAAAAAAGTAATTTTAAATTTGACGAAAACAAAACTAAATGCCATGGAAAATCCGAATTGCCAGAAAACGTTATTGAATTATCAACACCAATGAGTTATTTCAACTATTTTTTCTCAGATGATTTGATAAATAAAATAGTGACGGAATCCATTCAATACTCCACTGAAAAAGATCCCGAACGGCCCATAGCAATTTCTACACATCATATAAGGAAGTATGTTGGCATATGCATTTTAATGTCTGTGGTTCATGTTCCAAATATACGTCGTTATTGGAATACGCTTGTTGGCAACCACACTATCATGAGTACAATGACAGTCAGCGAATTTGTGACGATTCGTAGATTTCTACACTTTAATATAAATAACAGCATGCTTCCCAGAACCGACCCAAACCACGATAGGCTTCATAAAATTAGGCCAGTATTAAACCACTTAGTGAATAAATTCCAATCGATCCCGCGAGAAGAATGCCTATCGTTGGATGAACAAATATGTTCCACTAAGGCACGCAACTATATGAATCAATACATGCCCGCTAAACCTCATAAATGGGGCTATAAATTATACGTTCTAAGCAGAGTTTCAGGGTTTACATACAATTTTGAAATTTATACTGGAAAAGAATCATCCGAATCTATTTTACCAGATGAGCCGTTTTTGGGAAGCTGCGCCAATGTTGTAATCCGGTTGACTCGACAAATCGAACAAAATGTTGGCCATAAGATATACTTCGATAATTTTTATACAACGCTTCCCCTGGTTGTTGAATTTACAAAAAGAGGAATTTATTCTGGGGTACAATTAGACGTAACAGGATTAACAATTGCAAATTACCCAGTGACAAAGAATTAAAAAAGGAACCTCGTGGGAAATCATTCGAATTTTTTACCAATATTGAAAACGTAGACGTTTGTATGTTAGGTTGGAAAGACAACAAATTAGTCATTTTATTGTCAACATTTGTCAGCGAGGAACCGGTTGGGACGACGAAGAGGTTTGATAAACATAAAGGAGAATCTATACATATTGATTGTCCAAATATTATCAAGCAATATAATAAACATATGGGCGGTGTGGACCTCACTGATAGCCTTATTGGAAGATACAGGATAAAAATAAAATCGCGTAAGTGGTATATACGCATTTTCTATCATTTAATCGATATTGCAATTGTCAATTCGTGGATTCTTTATCGAAGAGTGTGTGCGCTCCGAAATGAATCAGCAATGAGTTTGTGTGACTTTCGCATTGAGGTTGGGGATTCCCTTTGTAAAAGTGGATTCCAACTTCAAACTCCCAGAGGTAGGCCGAGTAATTCACCAAGCGTTGCGTTACAAGAACGAAAACGAAAATGCCCTTTCTCGCATGTACCATCTATTGACGTTCGAAAGGATAATATATCTCATTGGCCCATATACATGGAAAATAGACTCAGATGTAAATTTACAAATTGTAAGGGGTTTACATATGTTAAATGTGAAAAATGTTCCTCTGCTTTGTGCTTTAACAAAGCTAAAAATTGCTTTAAATCTTTTCATAACTAAATTAAATAACCAATTAAAATACAAATTAGATTTTGTGATATGAAGTAAATATACATATATGTGATACATTTTATTTTGAAATCATTTTGTATGTACATATAAGAATATTGTTTTTGAATATACTTTTATTTTAATTTTGAAGAATTGTCTTTATATTTAAAATCGTTATAACGTAAAAAGAATTAGATAAAATATATTTTTTGGATGTAAAATAAAAAGTTTATATAAAATAAATATGAATAATTTTATACCACAAATGCATAATGATGCAATTATGCATCATGCCTTAAAATCCATTTTCCGGGAAAATTAGCTGATTCTGATCGTTTTTATTTTGAAATTTGTTTCAACCAAATACATTATTATAAAAAAAAAATATTTCAATAAAAAATAAAAAATCATGCATTAAAGGGTTAACAATGATTAAATATTATTCTAAACCAAGGTAAATAGCCTTATTTGTTATGAGGCTTAAAAAACTCAGCTTCCACTTCCATCTATATCTGAACCTCCAGATTCTTTTATTATATTAAATTATAGTTAATGAGTTAAATAATAGATGACTCTTTTTGATTAGTAGACATTTTTCTTCAATTTACCGTAATTATCTTACTCGAAAAGCAATGCTACACAACAATAATTCCCTTTAGCTAAATAGAAAAATGTCAATAATAGCAAAAAATCATATATATTAGCTGTTCAGGCAAAAACTTATTTATCCCAAGAGTATTTATTCCTCGACGCTTACAAAATAATAAAGCTGCAAATAATAAAAATGTAGTCATTACGGCTTCAAAATTCTTCTGTAGTCAAAAATGTTCATTAGAACTAAATAAATTAGCTTAATCACGAACTGCAATGAATAATATAGTATTAATAATAAACACCTGACAAAGGGGTACCGAATCAAAAAAGTTCGAATCAAGAAAGTTCTCCAAAAATGAACCAAAAAAGTTGATTTTTGTATGAACACCTGCGACTTACTTTAATTCATATTTTTAAGTTAAAATTATGAATTAAAAAAAGTGATTCAGAAAAATGAGAAAACTCAGAAATGAATTAACAAAGGCTTATACTATTTCATTTTTAAAACACGTACCCTAACTCACCTTCAAAATGAATTAAAAAAGGCACATTCTATTTAAAATTTAAATTTAAATTCCAAAAAATTTTCATTAATGAAAATAATAGTTGCATGGATTTACATTGATTAGTTATAAAATATAAATATAAATAAAAGAGGCTTATAGTATTTCATTCTATAAACATTTATATTAATTCATTTTAAAAATGAATCAAGAAATGCCCGCCCAAATTCGCCTTATCGAACTCTTTTATTTCTTCTTCAACTCCGATTTTAATTCATCACTAAAGCGAATCAAAAACACTTATTTTAATTCAGAAAAAAACCCTTCAATTTAGACCCCTTTAATTCATGCAGCCCCTGATAAACCTTGATAACTCTAAAATGCTCATCATATAAAACATAATAAATTTAACAATTTAATACTCAAACGGTGAATAATTGGAGGTAGGAATTAGTAAAATCAGTTAGTTTCTGAAATCAAAATGTGGAAAGAAACATTTTCATAAATAATCTTAGTAAAATGTACCAAGAAAAATATGTAATGTAGATCCAGGAGTGCTCGCTACCCGCTTCTCTAGAATAAAAAACCAACACACTGCAACCCATAAAGTTATTTCCCAATCCCAATAGATGAAAAGTCAGCGATCGCCCGTTAACATCAATATAAAAGAAAATTTATCGCAATACACATCCACTGTATCCTCCCCGCCCCTGTGTAAATTGATCACACAAAATGAAATGAAAAAGCAAAAAATCAATGATTGAATCGTTTTTTCATATAGAAAAACATTTACGCTACCAAGCACAAAAAGTAAAAATATAATAATTATGTAATGACATAAATAAACAAAATGAAAACAAAAGTCCCCTGATCTTGTATATTTTTCGTTCGTAATCAATACATACACATCCATACAAAGCAGATCCGAAAGCATATAACAAGCTTTGTATATACATTGCAACACCACATTTTCGGTGGTATTGAAATATACATTATATCCCGCTATACACCTCCAATACTAATTTCCATACAAAATATAATGTACGTCGTACGAGTAAATTAATATAAAAAACAAAAGTTAGAATTCAAAAGTACCAACGAAAAACAATCGTCGCAAAAAGAACAACAAAAATTGTTATCGAGTGTAACAAAACAGAATAACAGAATTGAAAAACACTTTCTGGCACAAACAATACTCAAACAATACTACCACCATGAGAATACTAGTACTCTACACCTTTATGAGTTATAGAATACAGTAATCATTTTATTATATACTTAAAATTTATTTGGAAAAATATATGTTAATAATTAATATGTATTAAAACGTGTTAAAACAATGAAAAAAATGAGAAAACACTTATCTTATTCATCCTCTGGAATCATAAAAGTCCTATACATATTGAAAAATTACATACATAACGGGTGATTTTTTAAGAGCTTGAGAACTTTTTTTTAAAAAAAAACGCATAAAATTTGCAAAATCTCATCGGTTCTTTATTTGAAACGTTAGATTGGTCCATGACATTTACTTTTTGAAGATAATTTCATTTAAATGTTGACCGCGGCTGCGTCTTAGGTGGTCCATTCGGAAAGTCCAATTTTGGGCAACTTTTTCGAGCATTTCGGCCGGAATAGCCCGAATTTCTTCGGAAATGTTGTCTTCCAAAACTGGAATAGTTGCTGGCTTATTTCTGTAGACTTTAGACTTGACGTAGCCCCACAAAAAATAGTCTAAAGGCGTCAAATCGCATGATCTTGGTGGCCAACTTACCGGGCCATTTCTTGAGATGAATTGTTCTCCGAAGTTTTCCCTCAAAATGGCCATAGAATCGCGAGCTGTGTGGCATGTAGCGCCATCTTGTTGAAACCACATGTCAACTAAGTTCAGTTCTTCCATTTTTGGCAACAAAAAGTTTGTTAGCATCGAACGATAGCGATCGCCATTCACCGTAACGTTGCGTCCAACAGCATCTTTGAAAAAATACGGTCCAATGATTCCACCAGCGTACAAACCACACCAAACAGTGCATTTTTCGGGATGCATGGGCAGTTCTTGAACGGCTTCTGGTTGCTCTTCACTCCAAATGCGGCAATTTTGCTTATTTACGTAGCCATTCAACCAGAAATCAGCCTCATCGCTGAACAAAATTTGTCGATAAAAAAGCGTATTTTCTGCCAACTTTTCTAGGGCCCATTCACTGAAAATTCGACGTTGTGGCAGATCGTTCGGCTTCAGTTCTTGCAGGAGCTGTATTTTATACGGTTTTACACCAAGATCTTTGCGTAAAATCTTCCATGTCGTCGAATAACACAAACCCAATTGCTGCGAACGGCGACGAATCGACATTTCACGGTCTTCAGCAACACTCTCAGAAACAGACGCAATATTCTCTTCTGTACGCACTGTACGCATTCGTGTGGTTGGTTTAATGTCCAATAAAGTAAACTGAGTGCGAAACTTGGTCACAATCGCATTAATTGTTTGCTCACTTGGTCGATTATGTAGACCATAAATCGGACGTAAATCGCGAAACACTTTTCGAACCGAACACTGATTTTTGTAATATAATTCAATTATTTGCAAGCGTTGCTCGTTAGTAAGTCTATTCATTATGAAATGTCAAAGCATACTGAGCATCTTTCTCTTTGACACCTTGTCTGAAATCCCGCGTGATCTGTCAAATACTAATGCATGAAAATCCTAACCACAAAAAAATCACCCTTTACAATGCGTATGATGCATTCAAACAACGGTATCAAAATACATATAAACGAAATTGTAATATACATATTCTTCGCCATTGCAAGCGCATCACACACAAATTAATATAATATAACTATTCAATATGTATCTTATTACGGCTTCAAACTTCTTTAAATCACACAATATATTATTTATGTCTATGAACACTTAGATATATATTATTTAATTAATTAGTTAATTAAAACACATTTAAACTATTTATTTTTAATTATTTAGAGGAGAGACAAAAAAACACGTCTTTCCTCTACGACGTTCAATCGCCGACCAGATTCTAAAATTACACACATAGAAAAAAAAATATTAAACATTATTTACAAACTATATGTAATGTTGGAACCCGACCACAGAAAAAAACGAATTCAACTCAGGGTTGGCGTAGGGTTTTAGAAGTATATATTGAATACGTGCTATGTCGGCCAAACTAGATAGCATGTATATAGCATAGCATGCATATTTTGACGTTTCTTCAATTTCAATATGGCGTCTACTAAATTTTTTAATCACATTCATACAAAAAAAGATGACAAAAGACGACAAGAGAGTAATTTCTTAACGTCAAATTATAGCAAGTTTGCCACACCAGACTCCATCTTGACAATTTTTGATAGAAAGAGAAAATAGATTGCAAGAGTATTCAGATAGCAGGTGGAGAAGCCGTGTTAAGCCTACTATTTGATACTTTTTCCACCCTGAAGTCAACGTTCAGCATTTTTTTACAGTTTCCTGAATTTGACTTCAATGTTCAATCGAACTACTAATCACAAACCCAATTTTATGAAACTAACCTCGGAGTTCATTGAATGAGAGGCCGACTATGTCAGTGTCTCGCAATTTACTTCAATTTTTTTCATATGACTGTCTCCAAAACCAATGTTCAGATTAGTGGTTATTTTATTTGTATCACACATCTGCCTTCAATATTCATCCTTAGTATTCAACATTAAAGTCTAGTTTATGTAGATCATTTTTGAGTTCATCGAGTAATATGTCGATTACGTCAGTATTCTGTAATCCGATACCAAACATTGACATTTAACGAACTCCCAAATCAAAGTTCTGTAACTAGCGTCTTCGAATGTCAAATGATTGAATTGCAAGCTGACATCCTAAAAAAGTTATTTAATCTTATTGTAACGTTGACTTCCAAGTCAGAATTTCATGAAATGACTTCCGTTTTAGTTATATTTCTAACATTAAAGATTAAAACACTAACTGTACATTTGCTTTTCTTATAGATATACAATGGAAAGGCGCAGAAGTCATTTTAATAACTTCAGGATCAACCACAACCATACCACTAACATTTTGAACATTTTCGACTTACTGGTTTACCGGGATAAGTCATTGTGACATACGAAGTCTTCTCGTAGGATCTGAATGTTTCCGTAGTCAGATAGGACCTGTCTACCAAAGCGGTTGGCTGTGTTGTAATTAAGGATCAACACCACAAAACGCATAATCAGCGGGGTACTTGGTGTTGATATAATTTCAGTCGATAGGTTGAGTGTATTGCAAGATTTGCGATCCTCGATTGGCCATAAACGTCTACCAGCGTCTAGGTGAGCTGCGTAGTCGGTCCATGCATACATTTGAACTTGTTATACTTCTAGTGACTGAACGATGATGTGAATGAGCTTGAAATACACCATTTTGGTGGACCCATCTTTTAACGTTATACGAGTATACAACACCGCTCTATATGCTTTCTCAGAGGCGTCGCTGAACCCGTGAACATGAAGACGATTGCGAGTTGTCATAATGATTTATGATCGAGTCTGAGAGCCTCCAATACTTTCAAATTATTTCGATAAGTGAACCATCTTTGTGCAATAAGAGCGCGAGTATTTTCACTGTATCATCCCAGTTTAGCTCAAGTTGGCTTTGATGTTCGCGAAATTCGATTGGTATTTCATTGAAAAGCTGCTGACTGTTCGAGGGCGACTTCCGCAATTCGAAGCGGCCACATCTGAAAAGTTACATCATTTCCCTGTGGAACCTCGATTAAATCCGCAATGTAATCTTACTCGGTTATC
The DNA here is from genome assembly GCA_947310385.1 of Nephrotoma appendiculata. Taxonomy (NCBI): domain Eukaryota; kingdom Metazoa; phylum Arthropoda; class Insecta; order Diptera; family Tipulidae; genus Nephrotoma; species Nephrotoma appendiculata. Next base: position 100,045,575 of record OX371223.1, read on the forward strand.
AGGTCATTGACGTATAAGTCTTTAACTGTACTTGAGTATTTCACCTGTTCATTTTGTGCTAGTTGAAGGATGGTGCGAATTGCGAGATACAGAACGCTGGCAGTACCGTAGGTGACATTGTACCAATGATAGTCTCGAACTGGCTCATCTGGAGAAGGTCGCCATATGATCTGATTTTTGTGGTCGGATGCCATCAAGATCTGCCGAAACATCTGTTTGACGCCTGAAAGTATTTCGAAGACGTTCTGTTCAAGGTCTGAACTAATGCGAAGGTTTTGGCTAAATTCCTACCATGCGCAGTTTTCGTTGTACCACACCATGATGAGGAAGATAGTATGTCTGACCCGGCGAATTTTTGTGATCATCCTGTGACACGTTATCCATGTGAACCGATTCAACATAATCTTGCATGCACCTCTTATACTCGGAATATAGTTGATCGTTCTTGGCAAACCGGCGTTCCATATGTTGTAATACATACAGAAATACATCCTCTCGTGACCTTCCAAAGGGTGATGAGTTCCATTGAATGGCAAAGGTACGATGTACCTTCCATCTTTATTGCAATGTTTGTCAATTCGTAGTGCCTGTCACATTCTCACTCTTCGTGCGTTAATTCTGAGATGAACGAATATCCTCGATTTCCCAAAACGACCTGAGCGTGTTGTCGATGGTATTATAGTTTTCGATGGTTGCCGTTATACTAGACGGCTGATTGGTTGTCCTGCGTTTCACCCTGCCGAAGAGGATGTACCCAAGTTTCGTATTTTGTGCGAAAATGTAAAATCGATTCGGGACTGTAACACGAATTGAACGTCGCCTGGGCTGGCTTCTCGCTAATTTCATGCGATTTGCTGTACTTTCTAATATGAAGCGGACCTGGGATCCCGAATCCAACAAAGCTTGAATGATGAAGTTTTGATAAGCGGAGCGCATCCGTGAATAGCGATGGCGATTCGGTTTTCAGACTCGAGTTGTGTAATAGCGTGTGGTATCTTTGGTTGCAAATTCGGCACAAATTGGATTTTAAAATCGAACTGGTGTGGTCTTTGCGCAGGCAGTTGAAGCACAACCTCTTTCCTTGGACGAAATTTGATCTTTCTTCGAATGTTATAGAAATGAATTGATCACACTGGAACAATTTGTTATTTCCAGCACAAACTTGACACGCTAAAGTGCGAGAGTCTAAAGTAACAGTGAGTGAGCGAGTTGATTAAGTAATGACGGAAACTCTTTGTGCGACTGTGGTGAATCTATCAGATTTTGGCATGATGTAAATTGCGCTCGGGTTAGTGACATCTGGTGGAGATCAGTATTCCTAAAACTTGATTCGATTTGTAGTGCAGGCATGCGTTATGAACCTTCGAAGATGGCTGTCGACGATGAACCGACGGTGGTTGTATCGATCGTAGATGCGCGATGCGTCCTCATAATTGTCGTTGGTGATGCTCACAGTAGCATGTATGCTGCATCTCCAGTTAAATTTTCCTTCAGATAGTGGATCATCTGCGAATTCGTCGTCTGTCTATGGTAGTGAACGAGTTCGATGAACAAATTGAAAATTCGGCCCAAGTCATGTACGTAGTCGCCGTGGAAGATTGAAACCATGATTCGAACCAGCCTTGGCGTTACCTTGCGGGTTTTCGACCGTGGCTGAATGCTGCCTCTTAATGATTTTCAAATTGCAACGAGGTTATAGTCATTCACTCGATCGCGGTTACCATACCCTCTCTCGAACTCTCCTTCACACCATACGGCCTCAATCTAGTCCTGTACGCCGCATAATTTTTTATACCAGGACATCACGTGATCGATTTGTGTCTGCGTGATTTCGTTGCATATTCGTGGCGTGTCACGAGTTCTCTTTGCACCACCGAATTATGTTGGTGTTATCACTCGAATATCACTGTTTATGCAAATCACGAGTCATGCGCACAATTTTCATATATACGAGAGTTGTTGCAAATATCAGCAGAGATTTTGTGTTTTTAAACTTGTAAAATGTTTTTATTTTAATGTGGTTAACTATTTTAAACCACCCAAATTGTCCACTATTAGATGACATAGTGTTACACTTGTTAACATCTTTGAGATGCCTGGAATTGACCATATAACAAGTATTTTGACGAACATTTAAATTTTGAAGAAATTTCATGAATTAAACTTATGTGAGGGCACCCTAAATCTTTTATTTTAACGTAATTAGCTGTTTCGAACAGCTGAATCCGTCCACTAGTGAACGGCCATATTTGATAATATCTTTGAAATTCCTGAAATCGGCTATATGCAGGTATTAAGTAAAGGTTGTGTGGAGTCACCCAAATTTTTGTTATTTTAATGTAGTTAACTGTTTTGAACAGCTCAATTTGTCTTCTATTAGACGACTTATGTCCACGCTTGGAAACATCTCGTATAGTCCTGGAATCAGCTGTAGTGTAACAAGTATTTTGGCGAATATTTGAATTTTTCGAAAACTTTGCACATTAAAACTTTTGTGGAGCTAACAAAAAATTTTTAATTTTAATGTGGTTAGCTGTTTTGAACAGAATAATTCGTCCACTATAAAGCGATAAATTCTCACTCAGATATTCTGAGCTCAGCTTTCTGGAATCGGTCATAGTGTGTATAGCAAGTATTTTAACGAATACTTCAAACATTTTGATAGTCTTCGGTGCCGATTTATTACAGTTGGGTAAAAAATCGGGCGATGATTCGTTCCGGGTGTCTTTCATAACATTTATGCCAACACACTGAGAAAAAAAACCATTAAAAATAAAAAAATATACATATAAAATCAAAAAAATATACATATATTTTTTCAAATCAAAAGGATAATCTTTTTATTTTTAAAATATATTTTTTCACCAAATTTGTTTATAAAAATAAAAAAATGGTTTTTATTTCCAAAATTACTTTCCTTACTTTTGTCAAATAGTTTTCTTAAATTTTAAGCGATTGTTTTTTAAGAATAAAATACTATTGGTTAGTTTTAAAAGATTTATTTTAATTTTTAATTATTTTTTAACAATTATGTCACACAATAGGTGACACAGTTTTTAACACTTTAGCCCCATCGAGAGTCGAACAGATCGGTGTAAAAATCAAAATCAACCAAATCAATCTAACCATCTACGCAGCATATATACCACCTCAATCAAATAGTGATCATTATGCAACTTGCATCGATGCGATTGATGAAGTTATTAATACAACAAACTCGTCAGATTTAGTTCTTGTTCTTGGTGATTTTAATCTTCCAAATATAACTTGGAACTTGGACCCAGAACTAAACTGTATTTTACCTTGCAATATAACAACAGATGCGGAATCTTTATTTGTGGACGCCATGCTTGGTTATAATTTGAACCAAATAAACACAATTGCTAATAATCGTGATAGATTATTGGATCTTGTCTTCAGCAACGACATTGACACCTTTAAAATTTCTGAATCCCTATTACCTTTTGTCATAAATGATGTTAATCACAAATCTTTGGATATTGTATTTGACTTAACTAAAATGGCGAGATCAGAACACCTACAACCAATGAAATACAACTTTAAAAAATTAACCGTGTGGGGCTACAAAGCTACCTGGAATCCATCAACTGGCAAATAACTCTCAATTCCAATGATATAAACGAAAATGTGGACAAATTTAATGACATCATGCTTCAAGGCTTCGATTTGTATGTACCTATGTGCTGTAAACCACAAAATGCTCACCCTCATTGGTTTGATGATAGACTAGTTAACTTAAAAAATCGAAAGTCGAAAGCGTATGCCAAAATGTTGAAAAGTGGGTTAGATAAGCGGACAAAACTACGTTTCTACAACATAGTAAGGAATTTGAAATTTATTTCAAATCAAAATACAGGTCGTATCTTAATCAAATTCAAGACACAATCAAAGTAAATCCAAAACAATTTTGGAAATACTTTAGGAATAAACGCGAAATTGAAGGATACCCTGCTAATATGACGTACAACAATACCTGCTCTTCAAACGCCAAAGATATAGCTAACATGTTCGCGTCGTTTTGTCAATCAGTCTATAGACCAAGCGTTACTAGTGGATTGTACGAACAACCCAGCAACAACAACACATCAATAACTCCTCCTATTATTTTTGAGGACAACATTTTATCGGCTTTAAGGGGGTTTGGAGATGGTTGCGGTCTTGACGATATACCCTCTTCTATTCTGAAGGAGTACGCTGAAATTTTAACCATTCCATTATGTTATCTATTCAATCATTCCTTAAACACCGGCGTGTTTCCTGAAAAATGGAAAATTTCAAAAATTACACCAATTTTTAAATCGGGTAAACGTGAGGATATCTCATGCTACAGAGGAATATCAACTACATCATCAATTCCAAAATTATTTGAGTTAGTATTATGCAACAGCTTTAAATCCACAATTGCACGTCATATATCAATAAACCAGCATGGGTTTATGCCTGGCCGATCCACATCGACTAATCTGGTTGAATTCACCAGTAAACTAATTAACGAGATAGAAAAACACCGTCAAGTTGATGTAGCGTACACGGATTTTAGTAAAGCATTTGATTCTATCTGTCATCATAAAGCACTCCAGAGTTTATTCAATTTTGGGTTTTCTCTCGATTACATAAATTGGTTTAAATCATATCTATCAAACCGGTGCCAATTTGTGATAATGGGAAATGAGAAATCAAACGTTATTAAAGTTACATCTGGTGTTCCCCAAGGATCACACCTCGGGCCCTGGATTTTTATTGTTTTCATAGACCGAATAACCGAGATAATCAAAAACTCAGACGCGCTCATATTTGCAGATGATGTGAAAATTTTTCGTACTATTAATGGATGGTTAGATACGGAGAAACTTCAAGAAGACTTAGATAGATTAAGTGAGTGGTGTGATCAGAACTCACTATACTTAAATATTAAGAAATGCAAAATCATGTCTTACCATCGTAAACGAAACCCGATAATTACTTCATACAAAGTCAACAACGAAGTACTGCAAAGAGTCAATGAGGTTATAGATTTAGGTGTTACATTTGTCGAAAACGCCAGTTTCAATAGGCATATTGAAAATTGTATTGCGAAAGCGAATGCCATGTTCGGATTTGTTAAAAGATGGACAGGTGAATTTAAGGATATTCAAACCTTATGTTCACTCTATTTCGCTTATGTTCGATCTCAACTGGAATACGCTGTAACGGTCTGGAATCCATACTATGCTGTACACATAAAAAGAATTGAAAGCATTCAAAAGAAGTTCCTGATTTTTTTGTTAAAGAAAAGTGACTGGGATTACGACCACAACTTACCATTCCATGAAAATGTGGCTCGCTTACCTCCATACACAAAAAGATGCACAGATTACAAAATATGCACGCTTGAAAATAGACGACTTCTCTTGGGAGCAGCTTTTATTGGTAACGTTTTGCTTGGTCACGTTGATTCAGCTTACATCTTGGAAAACATATCAATTCACGTGCCATGCAGAACATTTCGAAACCATAAATTTTTAGCACTTGAACACCATTCCACCAACTATGGAGAAAACAACCCAATTAATAGGATGTCTAAATCTTTCAACTTAATCGACGACCTATTTGACTTCAACTTATCAAAGGACAACTTTAAAAATATCCTTAAAGACTTTTTTCTAAATTTTTAATTGTTTAAACCAAAATTTGGTTTATATTTTTTTTTTTTTTTTTTATTCTGTTTTAAAGTTTTTTGTTGTTTTAATATAATTTTAACTATAACTGTAAATAATCTGAAATCATACATGTATTGTATATTACAAAATAGATTTCTTTAAATAAATAAATAAATAAACAATAATATTACTTCAAAGTAATCCGTAGTAATACACTTTACTATTACAATGACATTCACAATATTTGCGACTGTTCAAGTCAGCAAAAACTAAGAGGTCATCAGTTCATCACTAACATGTAACTCCCCCTCCCCAATTTTTAACCCCCAGGGCCATTGTGTAAAAATACAGACGACCCTTAAAAAAATATAATGAGTATCTCTCAAGTTGCTTTGGTAGTTTGGATCCGTACTTATCAGGTTGCAATGACCAAACTGCGGAAAATCAAACCTCCATACCTTTAGTATAACACAAGAACATATCGATTTGGCGAATTATATAAATAGCCGAAAACACTTTAAAATAAAAAATAAAATATAGACGGATTGAAAAATAAAACAAAGGGATTTCTGGCAAAACAATAAATATAAACATTTTCATAAGTTGTCATTATTATCAAAAAAATTGTTTTAAATGCTAAAACACTTCTTTTGAAATAAATTATTATGTTTAAATAAATAAACTTTTTAAATTTTAAAAGTATTTTATAAATCATTTTACAAAATATGTTTTTAAAATAAAAAAGGTTTTTATTAGTTTGCAAAAATTTCATTTAATTTCAAAAAAATACTTTTGAAATTCAAAAATATGTATTTATAACTTTGAGAAATTAAAAACTTCGTTTTTTAATTTTACAAACCAAAATTTTTCTCAGTGCATTCATTATTTTATTGACACTGAATAAGTTGCCTTTGAATGCCAATAAATGTTGTTTTATCTTTTTCAAGAACTTGGACATCTGGTATTGAGTTTTCATATGCCTTGATGGATGAACAAATAAGTCGAGCGAGTCACGTTCCAGATTTTGGAATACTTTTTTCAAATAATCTAACATTCAATAAACACATTGGCTTTTATAAATCGGAGTTGATCAATCCTAGTGCTGCCACCTGGTAACTGACGTCTCTAGCGAAAAGACGTTTTAGACGCTATATATTTCAAAATTTCAGTCCAGTCCAAAAGTGGAACTAATTCGTGATCATTTTCGTGCCATTATTTTTTACAACTTTCGACATGGATTAACTCAACAAAAGTGATTGATGAACTTAATTCGATAAATTTCGTGAAGGTCCTGCAAAATTGATTGTTATTCAGAAAAACAATGAGCTGTATATGAATTGATACTGCAAGATCGTCATGTGATTTTCCATGAGATTGAGGCATCCTTGGGCATTTCAAAAGATTTATTTGCGTTGGATCCCACATAATTTGATAAACTCACAAAACAGCTGGCTTCAAAACCGGTCTATAACATCGTGACAGGTGACGAATTATGGATTTATGCTTATGAGTCCGAAACCAAACAGCGCTTGACGGTATGGGTGTTCAAGGCCAAATCCAACAAAAGCTGTTCGCACACGAAGCACTTCGCAGCAAATGGTCACCTGTTTTTTCGGAAAAACCATTGGTGCCACGTAGAACGGGTACACAACTATTTATTTGCCAGAATTCTTTGGCGAATTCTCCCCCACGACAATGAGAACTCTTCCACATCGGCGCAAACAACTAAATATTTGAATGGTCAAAACATCGAATAATGGGTTATCCGCCTGGGTTATAGTCCTGATTTGGCAGTCAATGACCTCTTTTTACTACGGCAAATCAAAAATAAATTGCGAGATCAACGTTTTTCGACCTGAACAAGCGGTTGATGTGTTTAAATTGCATGTTTTGAGGGTATCTCAATCGGAGTGGAAAAAGTGCTTCGAAAATCGGTTAAAATGCCGTCAAAAATGTATACACTGACTTAAAAGTGTATTGGGGAATATTTTGAAAAACTACCCGTTCTCAGTTTGATTTTATTAAAAGACATAGCCGAGAATTCCGCCATCCCTACACATTAAGATATCTTAATGGTTTTATGACATCCATTCCGTCGGATTCAGGCTGATAAAATTCAAAAACAATTCTTGATTTATGGTTGCCTGTGTCGTTTTTAGTCCTGATTACCTGTGTTCTACGACTGATTGCCCGGAATTTCGTGGAAAGTTTAGCATGCTCCCAGAGTAATTTTAGATTGCAGAGCTCAGTTTTATTCACACTCCGTTTTGTACCAATAACTTTAACAGCAACGGAGCCATCGTCAAAAGTGTTGTTTTATTATATACTTAAAATTTACATATATTTCAATTATTTTATTTATTTATTTATTTTATTTCCTTTAAATCAATACAAAAGCCAAACATACTAAATTACATATCAGATCATTTTTGAGTATACTTAAGAATAATTAACAAACAAATAATAATAATAATAATATAATATAAAATATAATAGTTAACGCTAAGTAGTATTCATATCAACAAAAATTATATTTGTATCGCATAAAGAGGAAATTAGGAAGTTCTTGTGACCGACTAAACGATCAATTTTTAGAACTACCTGCTCCTAATTAAAAACTTTTAAATTAAATATATTTGATGGGGGGCGTCAAATATAAAATAAAAATTATACTAATTAAATTATTTCATAAAAATCCGAAATAAACAAAATTGTGTAATACATTAATAAAAATAATAATAAACGAAATTACTTCATTACTTTGAATAAAGGTTCGGAATCATCCAACTCTATTAACCAAGTGCGCAAGGACTTTAAGAACGGATTGATATTATTCATACTTTTTATATTATTTGGTAGCTGATTAAATAACATAGGGGCGGTGTACACATAAAATCGCCTGAAGAATTCTTTCTTTGAAGCAGGAACCACACAATATTTATTTCTTAATGGATACAATGATTCTTTAAAAGGACGATTTCCACTTCGAATAAAAAATAATGTTAGCACCTTAAAAATGTATAAATTCCTTATTGTTAGAATATTCGCTTTCCTAAATAACGGTTTGCTTGACATGTGTCTTGATGCATTATATAGATTTCGTAAAATAAACTTTTGGGATACATGCGCAATCGCTTAAAATTACTGTAGTATATTCCTCCCCAACAATTAATTCCATAACTAAGTCGAGATTGAACTAAGGAGTAATACAAATTTTTAAGAAGAATCTGTGGACATAGTGGCTTTAATCTAAAAAGAATACGATTTGTAAGAAGTAAATGGTTTTGTAAGATGTTGATATGCATTTTAAAATTTAGGTTCTTGTCTAAAGTTATTCCTAAATATTTGAAGGACTCAACATAATCAATTCTTACACATGAGCTGGAACAATTATTATCAGTGAATTTAATATTAGAATCATTTTGACACGTTGTTGCATGTGAGTATATAAAATTGGAATTTCTATCAAGTAAATTATTTGTTATTTGGAATTGAATTATTTTAGATTTATCACTCACGATCATAAATTGATGATCAAACCAAGCTCGCAAAATTCTCAAATCATGAGTTATTTTCACAGATAAACTTAAACTACTAGTACCACTATATATCAGTGCAACGTCATCTGAAAAAGCTACTTTATCAGCATATAGATTAAGTTCAAGAAATGAGTTACTGTAAATGAGGAATAGTAGTGGCCCTAGAACAGAGCCTTGAGGCACGCCACATTGAACATGTTCAATGTTACTCAAATGTCCATTGATATTACTTACTTGAATTCTATCTTCTAAATAAGATCGAAACCAACGATTAGTAACTCCGCGAATCCCGATTGAGGATAATTTAGCAATTAATAAATTGTGATCTACCGTATCAAATGCTTTTCTAACATCAATAAACAAGCAATTAACAACACGGCCTTCATTTAAAGTATTGTAAGTAGAGGTATGCAATTCCATTACAGCATTCTCAGTACTAAGTCCTTCTCGAAATCCATATTGATGTTGAGAAATAAAATTTATTTTATTTAAATAAGACAAAACACGAGCTTTAACACACTTCTCTAGAATTTTTGAAAAACTGATAATAGTAATATAGGTCGATAGTTAGAAACTAAATTAGCATCACCACCTTTAAACAACGGTATTACTACAGCTTTTTTAAGTGCTGCTGGAAATTTCCCCTGAATAAAACTATTATTAAAAATGTGAACCAATGGAAAACATAAGATGTAACCAAATATCTTTATCACAAGCGAACTTATGCCATCACTGCCTGATGCAACTTTATTTTTGAGCGTAGATATAATAGTACAGATTTCATAAATATCAGTAGGGAAAAAGAAGAAATTCGACTCATTATATTCATCATAATTTATGTAATTTGTGCAACTATTAAAACTAATTGATATTTTTAAAGCCTTATCTATATTCGCGAAATATTGAATAAACTGATTAGCAATCACAACACTATCAGTAAGAATTGTATTATTGTCTCCAATGATACTATTTATTGTGTTAGATTTATGACGTTTTCCTATAAGTAAGTCATTCAGTAAATTCCATTGTTTTATTTGGTCAAAACTTGCAGCCTCAAATTTTTGAATATAATAACGTTTTCTAGCAGTTTCGCAATCTAATTTGATTTGTTTCGAAAGAGTTTTTACTTTACTGTTTAGTTTAGAGTTATTAGGATGTTTCTTGCAAATTTTATTAGAACATTATTTATCCATGGTTTAGCATAGTTTGACTTATAACTTATCACAGAGGAAGTCGTATAGGTTGCCACATGTTTAGATAACGTTGATAAAAAAATATCAAATTTAGAAGGATCATTTTCTTCAAAAACTTCCATGATTCGACTTGTAAACACCGGTCTAATTCTTCAAAGTTAATAAAAGTTTGTTGTCTAGGTATTTTAGGCGGAGGTTCCCAATTTAAGTTAAATTTTAAAGATGTCATATAATGATCAGATAATTCTAAATTAAGTGTTTCAGCTATATAATTGATAGTATATCCAATTTTGCTTCTAGTAAAAATATGGTCAATACATGTCATACTATTGGATACAACTCTAGTAGGTTCGTTGATTAATGACTCAAATCCTAAGGAAGACATCATTGAAAAGTATTTACATTCCTGTGGATCTAGGTGATCTATATTTAAAATGTTAATATTCATATCTCCAAGAACAATTAGATTTTTAGAATTTATCTGTTTGAGGTAATTTTCAAACTCAAGAATAAAAACTTGAACACCACAAGAATGTAAACGATACACACATACCACTGAGATTAATAATTCACCAATTGTAAAATTCACTCGAAGTATATCAGAAGACTGTAAATGAGTACTCTAGAGAATGTAAAATGAATATCATTTCTAACATATGCTAATACACCACCAGATCTATAGTCATTGTAACAGCAGTCCAATAAAATATATTCATCTAAATTGTAATAATTAATTTTAGTACTATCAATCCACACTTCAGTCAAAAAAATAATATGCGGTTTTATGTTCATACATGATAACTGAGCAAACAAACTTAAACTGTTAGCCCGAAGACTACGAATATTTTGGTGAACGATCCATATACTAATTTATTTTCACTTACATTAATATTATTTGGCAAACTAAAAGACAAATCAAAATTATTATTATGATCTTGAAAAGATATATTAGATAAATTAAGACTCATATAAGATTAACATTTATTTATACTTATCTGTAATCTTTTCAAGATCATTTGAACAATTAAATTTTAGTAATTCAGATCCTTCACTTTGCCTCATAAATATATTCCCATTGCGAATCCAAACATATTTAAATTTAAGCTGTAGTTTCAAATTTTTTGCATCGTAAAACAAATTCCGCTTGCTACTGCTTAGACTTTCATTGATGTAAATCCTGCTCCCGATCGGCAAACCAGCTTTCGTGACATCAAATTTTTGCTTCGTTTTCGCATACATAATACATATTTTGTTTCACTGTTCTCCTTGTAAATTTAATGTAAACTGGCGGACAAGTTTGTACCGCAGATGATTTATTTTTATTGATTTTTCGGTAACAATAATCAATATCAGCCTTGTCGACAGCATAATCAATACTCTTTCTGAGAAAGTCGATTACTAACTCCTCAGTATTTTCATTTGCGGATATTGGAATGCCATGAACCTCTATAGCATTTTGTTGAGCAATTTGCTCTAAGTTATCAATTTTAACTCCAAAGAATATATTTTATTCTTTAAAGTTATATTTTCTGTAATTAGAGTATCAATTTTCTCTACCGAGTGCTTCAACCAATCGAGTTTCCTTTCTCTATTAGCATTGTGTGCAAAAAATATCGACTTCATTTCACCCAAATCCGCACAAATTTTTTCGAGAGTATTACTCTCTAGGGGCTTTGATGGAGTGGCAGTACAATCGTCATTTGTTCTAAACGATTTTTGCTTATCCACACATGATGAACAATTCCATATTTTTTTATTAAATTTTATATAATCCATATCGGATTCTTGCAAATTGACGCAAGCCGAATGAAAGCTTTCTTTACAAGTACCACAATTGATTGAAATTGTACAGTCACGTTTGATTCGAATGTTTTAGGAATACCTTCAGATCCAGAATCTGAGTAATCTAATAATGAATCTCAACCCTCAAAATCAGGTAACCCTCAAAATCATTTCGATATCAGCAATATGGAAATCGTTTTTGAAGAATTTTTACATATACTCAATGAGGAAAGCGGTTGGGAAGTGGAGTTCCAAAAAATTTGGCAGAAAGATATGTTTGGTCAAAGGAGTCGGCGCATTGCAATATTGCAATCAATTTTACAACAAAAACTCCTGATAATATTGAGTCGCCGACTGATAAATTTTTGCAATTATTTCCTGAACGCTTGATCGAACATATTTGCTTTCAAACAAATTTATACGCAAAACAGAAATCTTTAAATACAATAAGCGCCTTCAAACGATGGCAGAAATCAAAATGTTTCAAACATCAAAATGTTTGTTACTAATTTATAGAACGAAGTTCAATAAAGCAATACATATCAATGAAGCCTATTAAGCGAGGTTACCAGATTTGGGCTAGAGCCGATCAAGCAGGCTTTTTTTGACAATTTCAGTTATACACTAGGAAAAATATTGGATATTACCGAAAACGCACTGGAGACACGCGTAATAGAAAACTTAACTGCAACGCCTGTTGGAAAACACCACCAAGTATACTTCGACAATTACTTTAATTACGTAAGTCTACAAAGGCATTTATTGGACCTATGCATTTATAGTTGTGGCACAGCTTGAACAGGAGGAAAACATATGCCAAAGCATTTGTCATCGGATAGAGCAATGATGCGGGATCCTCTGACTGGAGATTGTCCCAAGATGGAATTATTTATTTGAAAATAGAATAAAAAAAAAAAAATTTTTAAATAGACAGCAGAAAGATGAAACATTGCAGAAAATATCATGTCCCCATGCGATATGTCGATAAGGCCGACATGATGAAAAACCTTTATGAAATAGACCGAAATCCTAAAATATTATGGCATTTCGTAGGCCTAAGTGTCTATAACCCTTTTGTGGTATTATCCATGGGCTGAACAAGGCAAAATCATTCAAGAGTTACATTCTTTAGTTACGTTCTTTACAAAAGTAAGCGTAAGTTGTGCTGGTTCGATAAGCATCTGTGGGAACATTTTCTTCTAGAGTTTTTTGATATTCAACAGCTTTTATGGAAAATTCGTACTTAGTTTTTTCCTTTTCCCGAAGTTTTCTTTAACATTTTTTTATTAGCTCTCAAACTTAGAGAAGTTGTGCAAATTCGATACAACAACAATAGACTCAAAACTTTTCGCACTAATAAAGTGAAATCTATAATCTCGTGCTTAGTTTTGTTTGTTTTTAAATATTTTAATTTTGTATTATAGAAAAAATTTAAATAAAAACAGACTACGCACAATTTCCAAAAAAAAAATATGAAAACTATCTCATAAAATTGTCGATAGAGAGCCAGGGATTGTTTGATATGCAAATAAGCAGTTTTTCTGTTAGGTAGGCTCGAATGGTAAAGAAAAATGTATAAATAGATCTATTGAAATTTAATTTTTAGGTTAGGTTCAACAACAAATTTAATTTAGTAAAGAACGCTCTTAAATTATGCCGGTTAATATAATTATTAGCTGCTGCTATAATTTTTCAAAATTATATTATCTTATAATTATAATTATATTATCTGATCATATGGTAAGAAGGTTTATAGTAATAACTCGAATTATAGCACTATACGATCTATGATTTTATGTAACGGCGGTTTAGTTTTTTTATTTAGTTTTAGCTGCATTGATCAAACTTCATCTTTTTTTCAACTAAGATATAGGCACATAGTTATATTTACATTAATATTTTATTTTATACTAAGTTTGACTGGGACGCATATTCAAATTTTTTAGCGAATACTTTTCTTCTTTTTGTTGTCATATCACACCATCAATCAAACCACAAAAAAAATTGTCTATTCTCTAAAAAACAAGTTTATAGCCACCCGTAAATTAAATCCAACATGTCGGCACGTCCGCCGTTATAAAAAATGTCGGATAAAATTGGGCCTCGTCCCGCCTTGGGCAATAAAATGGCTCACCTCGATTGGCCACTCGTAAATTAAATCCAAGCCTCAATTGGCCGCCCTTAAATTACAATTTCCGACCCGCAGTTGGCCACCCGCATACATTGCGGTCGTGCCTTTTGTCGACCACCTTATATAACTGGAGTTTCCGTTGATACTGTTTAACTACTGTACAGTTACCCCACTGTATTAAATTTAGACCACGAACTGGCAGTCTAATAAAATGAACTATAACTTCCCGAAAATGCTGAATCCGGGATGCTGCATCGATAAATTGTAACGGCCCCGTCTGATAAACTTTATGGGTTGCGGCGTTTACGCCGAAATAATTCGACTTTAGGCCACGTAAGGCAATCAAACCAAATCCTGTGGGTGCGATGTCAATCCACCACTATATAACAGTTTAACTCAAAACACTACCTGCACTACTTAAGTTTTATTCACAAAATCAATTTATTGCAGCCCAAAATGCACCAGACGGGATATACGTGTAGTGAACCAAAAATTGTTTAATGCCACCTCCCAAAAAAAAAAAATAACAATTCTTTACCATAAAGCGATTTTTACAACTTGATTTCTATATATTTAATTTTTTATTCTCCAATTTTATATACACAATTTTCGACAAGAACTCAAAAAATAACTCAACTTTTACTTTAATTTTAATTTGGTAAATCAAAAAATAGTTCAAAACCAAAAAATCCAACCATAAGTCTTATCCAAAAACCAAACCTGTTATGTGTTGGATTACCGACCTTCGACTGTAATAAATATCGGGCAATACTTCTCTGTCCTTTGTACAGATACATAAAATAAACATGGCAGCATTCTAAAATGGACTATATAATAAAGCACACCATGTAGAATATCATTAACAATAAATGTATATAATAATTACTGTATGGTTTCATTAAGTATATAATAATTGGCGACGAGAAGGCGAAATTACGCGTGTGTCTAAATATATATACGCATATATAAAAGTGAATAAAATAATAAAAATTAATTACCGCATATTACAATATGGCGGATGAAAACCAAATTGATGTGGCGGCGTTGTTAAAGTTGCTACAAGAATTACAAAATGGCAATCGGGATACAAATATACAATTCGGTACATTTAATGAAAATGAGGAAACATTTTCAATTTACAAGCAGCGTTTGGAAAATTATTTACAAATGCGATCTGTTACAACAGAGGAACGCAAAGTACAAATATTAATTAATTGCATCGGCACTAAGCATTATCAATTGCTTAGTAGTTTAACTGCGCTGGACTTACCAAATACAAAATCATATGAGGAGTTAACTAGAATGTTGGAGAATCATTTGTGCCCGAAACCAAATGAAATTACAGAGCAGCATAAATGCCTGCTTAGAACACAACACGAAGGTGAATCAGTGGCAACATACGTGTCAGAGTTGAAACGTTTAAGTGTTTTCTGCAATTTTACATGTACATCCTGCAATAAGAGTAAAGCAGAAACTCATTTAAGATCTCAGTTTATACGGGGCATTAGTGACGCGGATACTCGCCAGCGTTTGCTAGAAGAAATTCAACCCAGTATGGATAGAATTGTGAAAACGGCATTAGCAATGGAAGCATCAAAAATTCAAAGTCAATCAATGCAGAAGGTACACCAAGTCAAGGAGAGCGCCGAGATATATCAGAATGAACGGTGGCCAAAACGAAATGAAAATACGTCGAAGAGTTTTAACGATGGTGGCTCAGGCAAGGGCGACAGCAACAATAGACAATTAACTTGCTAAAGATGTGAAAAACCAGGGCACAAAGCGAATGATTGCAGAAGCAAGGATAAATTATACTGCAATCAGTGTAAATTAGCGGGTCATGCTTCAAATGTATGCATGAAGAAATACAAAAAAAGTTCCAGCACAAATTATACGAATTCAATAAAAGTCATTGATAATAATAATTGTCAAGAAATAAATGCACTGCAACTGATTACAGAGTCTGGTGAGAGGAGCAAATTCCTGATACGGGTTTCAATTGAAGGTAAACCATTTGAAATGGAATTTGACACGGGATCGGCCATATCGACAATCAGCGAGAAATTATTGCACAGTAAACTACCAAAGGTCAACATATGGCCAACTAATACGAAGTTAAAGGCATACAATGGTAGTATCTTCCCAGCGTTGGGGGGTAGCAAAGGTATCAGTTAGCCATGACGGTAAATCTATACGAGGAAATTTATATATTGTGGATGACAGATTCGATAGTATCCTTGGTCGGGAATGGATAAAAGCATTACAATTATTACCCCCATCGGATGTCAAAAGCATTACAACCGTGAACGTAGACGTCAACAAACTGGAAAAAGAGATCTTTGAAAGCAATGACGATTTATTCAAAAAACAATTGGTACAATTCCACAGTTTAAAGGTCAATTGAAACTTCGTGAAGGGGTTTCTCCAATCTTCATTAAACCAAGGCCAGTTCCGTACGCTATACGTCATTTGATTGAAGACGAAATTGAAAGAGTGGAAAAATCTGGAACATTAGAAAAGGTCGAACATTCGGACTGGGGAACACCAGTTGTGCCAATAATTAAGTCGGAAAATCAG
The DNA here is from genome assembly GCA_947310385.1 of Nephrotoma appendiculata. Lineage (NCBI taxonomy): Eukaryota > Metazoa > Arthropoda > Insecta > Diptera > Tipulidae > Nephrotoma > Nephrotoma appendiculata. Next base: position 100,062,457 of record OX371223.1, read on the forward strand.
ATCAGATTGTGTGCAGATTACAAAGTGACACTAAATAAGGTAATAATGGATGACAAATACCCAATTCCTAAAATCGAAGACATGATGCACAAGTTGGCCAATGGTAAATATTATTGCGTGTTCGATGTGCATAAAGCCTATTTACACATGGCTATGAATGAAGAAAGTGCACTAATGCAAACAATAAGCACGCATAAAGGCCTTTACAAGGTTCATAAACTAATGTTCGGAGTAAGAACGGCACCCAATATCTGGCAACGCTTTATGGATGAAAAAATAACAAATGATCTCAGTGGAACACGCAGTGTTTCTTTGACGACATTATCGTCGCCGGTCGTACATTGCCGGAGACGATGGAACGAGTACAGGCCCTATTACAAAAATTACACCGATATAATACGCATCTAAATAAAGAAAAGTGTAAATTATTCAGAGAAGAAATTACATACTTGGGCTATACAATAAGCGAGGCCGGCATACAGAAGAATTCGGATAAAACTAAAGCAATCGCTGAAATTGCACAACCGAAGGACGTGTCGGAATTGCGTCAATTCATTGGGATGGTAACATATTATAATAGTTTTATCCCCGATATGGCAACAAGGCTAAATCCGCTTTACAAATTATTACGAAATGATGTGGAATTCAGGTGGGATGAAGGGTGCCAAAGAGCATTTGCTGACATTAAGATGGAATTACAAAGCGAATCAGTATTGATGCCGTATGAAGAAAAACTCCCGTTGATTTTGGCAACTGATGCTTCCCCTGTGGGAATTTCTGCAATATTATCACACAAAACACCAACTGCGGAACGACCAATTGCGTATGCGTCTCGAACGTTATCAAGAAGTGAGTCAAATTATGGCCATCTTCATAAGGAAGCGACAGCTATTTACTGGACGCTTCTAAAGTTTTTCAATTATTGTTATGGACGCGAATTCACTTTGATTACGGATAATAAACCTTTAGCAATGATATTGAGCCCAGATAAAAGCCTACCGACATTAACATCACAACGACTACTAAGTTACGCGCAGTTCCTATCCCGTTTTAAATACAAAATTGTACACAGGGAGGTAAAAAACCACATGAATGTAGATTTTCTATCTCGGCATCCGGTGGTGGAAACCTATCAACCAAGCGACAAAGAAGAACTTACAGTGTATCAATTGTCGGAAGATATTCTACCAATAACGAGTGGAATAATTTCGAAGACACATTTAAGGGGCAAGAAGCTGAACTAACACTACAAAATGGATGCATTTATAAAGGTATCCGGATCTTAATTCCAATCACACTACATAAACAAATCCTTAATGAGTTACATATGGCACATATTGGTATCGTCAAAATGAAAGCACTAGCACGGAGCTATTGTTATTGGACAGGCATAGACTCCGATATTGAGGCAATGGTGAAGAGTTGTAGAGAATGCGCAAGAGTTGCAAAAGAACCATCGAAGGCGCCTATACATACGTGGGAACTTCCAACTATGCCTTGGCAACGAATACATATTGATTTTGCGGGGCCATTTATGGAACATTATTTTATGGTGGTAGTGGATGCAAGAACAAGATGGTTAGAGGTGGTGCCCATGAAAAATATCACAAGCTTCCACACCATTAGATCATTACGCGAAATTTTTGCACGTTTTGGCTTGCCACCAATAGTGGTAACGGACAATGGTACTAATTTTACGTTTAAGGAATTCCAAGATTTCTTACGTAGCAACGGTATCACACATAAGCGAACGGCTCCAGCACACCCATCCACCAATGGACAGGCAGAAAGAAGTGTCCAAACCTTAAAATTTGCATTACGGGCTGCAATGAATGATCCAGGAGATCTTCATTTGAAACTACATCGATTCTTACTACAATACAGGAAAATAATTAATTCAACAACAGGGAAAAGCCCAGCTGAACAAATGCTACGATTTAATTTACGATCGATCATCGATTTAATTAAGCTGACAGAGAGGGTAAATGATTATACGAATATCAACCCATCAAAGTGTACAAGACAGGAACTGAGCATAGGCGATACAGTTCAAATCCGTTGGTACCAAAATAAAACGATCAAATGGAAATTTGGTAAGGTAATACAGAAAGAGGGTTTCTTACACTATCTGATTGAAGTCGAAGGAAAATTTCATCGCCGACATATTGACCAAATACGTGCAACGGGGGTTGAAGGAAATACAGAAGGTTACTCGAATATATTAAAAAAGTATCCAAATGCAGATGAACCGATGGTTACACTAGATGGCGTTTACTCTACGAAGAACAACGATGATGAAACTACTACAACCGGAATGGAAAGTAAAGAACTTACAAATGAATTAACTAATTGGCAATCAAGGGAGTCGCAACCGGTGGAAGTTGCTTCATCAACGTCAACCTCAGGGCAAGCAACGGGTAGTATACAAAAAGAGGTTAAAATTAAATCTGGGCATATACGAATGGATGAACCAGATAGTCTTATAGTCCGACGGTCAAGCCGAGTGTGTCGACCCCCTAATAGGATGGATTTATAATGGGTGAAATTCCTTTCGCCGGGAAGACTGTTATGTATTGGATTACCGACCTTCGACTGTAATAAATATCGGGCAATACTTCTCTGTCCTTTGTACAGATATATAAAATAAACATGGCAGCATTCTAAAATGGACTATATAATAAAGCACACCATGTAGAATATCATTAACAATAAATGTATATAATAATTACTGTGTGGTTTCATTAAGTATATAATAAAACCCTAACTTAAAACTAAAAAAAAATCCTCGCACCTGTTACAGGCTGGCTACTGCCAACCTGCAGATATTCACTAAGCGCATGCAGAGGCCTCCACGGTGATTTTTTGCCGGCTACGTTCTCAGCGAGAAGTGCTAAGGTCGTGGGGTTTGAGGCTTGCATGTGCTTCTGGCTTACACCGTGATAACAGAAAGTTAGGGGAACGCAAATAATAATAAAACCGAGTTCCGCCGAAATTCGTCGGCCGGAACCTGAGGAACGAACACAACAAAATTATAAACCGAGAACGGTGCCTTGGTGCGCGCATCCATCCGAATTCAAACGGGGTCGAGCCCTGGTTACGGAATTGGATGCGGGCACCAAGGGACCGCAAACACTAAACCGACACAGAGGGAGTCTCCGCCCCCATCATACCGACCGAAAAAAATTTAATATTTCATTTTATTATTTTTTTTTTCTTTTAAAAAGGAAAACACAAGAAAACCACTTCCCAAAAAAAAGAAAAGGAGGGAACGAGAGAGAGAGCGAGAGAGAGAACAGCAATGCGCATCGAGCGTGCACCCGCTGTGCGGCGCTCGATTACAAAATTTAAATTTTAATATAATGTAAATATATAAAAAAAAAAAAATGAAATCAAAAAAAATAAAAAATAAAAAAAATGGTACCTTAATTAATTATAAAAACTGTTGCGGCCTTGGTACCGTTCCGTTGCGGCAGACCACCGATAAAAATACAATAGCCGGTTGGCCACCGTTCCGTTGCGGCAGACCACCGATAAATAAACACAATAGCCGGTTGGCTACCGTTGCGTTGCGGCAGACCACCGATAAATAAACACAATAGCCGGTTGGCTACCGTTGCGTTGCGGCAGACCACCGATAAATAAACACAATAGCCGGTTGGCCACCGTTCCGTTGCGGCAGACCACCGATAAATAAACACAATAGCCGGTTGGCTACCGTTGCGTTGCGGGGCCTCTACCCGATACCAATAAAAACGAGGTGCCGGTTGGCAACCCGTATGTGCTACTACGACTGGCCTCAACTGGCCGCCGAATCCGCACCCCGCCGTGTGACCGCCACTGGTCACCCAAAATAAAACAACGTTGGGCGTTGGGTCGCCGAAAACAGAAGATTTGAATGGCCTCAACTGGCCACCATAAAAACTGTAAAACACTTTTGACCTTCGTAAAGGTCCCGCAGAAACGGGTTACGGCGTCTTCTCACCGTTGTTAAAATTTTACAAATGGCCGTTGAACGTGGGATCGCCAAAACCGTAAGAAAATAAAGATGCCTCAACTGCCACTCGTAAACAATTGGGCGTTTTATCACCGGGGAAAACTGTGAAAAATGTTAAGAAGCGCCCTTCTCTTTTCATCCGCTACTGGAACTTCCACGTTGATACTACTTAGCTACCGTGCTGTTATCACACAGTATTATCTTTAGGCCACGAAAAGCAGTCTAATAAAATTAACTGTAACATCACCAATAATGAAAATTATTCGAGGTGCCACATCGATACATTGTAATGGCCCCGACAAGTCAGTTTTATTCACACATCCTTTGATGCTATCACCTTATTACTGCCAAAATGCACCAGACGGAGTATATAAGCAGCGAACTAACAACTCCAATGTCCCAATTTTTGCTTTCACAAAAAGAATAATCTTTGCCGTAAAGCGGATTTTACAAATTTATTTATATTTTTATTTTTATTTTTTTCTTAGGTACACAATTTTCAACTCAAGAACTCAAAAAAATATTTTTACTTTTACTTTTAATTTCAATTAAAGCCAAAATGGTTGAAAACTAAAATTCAACATTTAATTTAAAGAAAATCAACACTCGACTGTTCTATACCAAAATCACAAACTCCATGTCATCATACAAAAAATTCGAGCCCCGCACAACTCGTAAAACGTTTTAGAAGAAATTAATCTCTCTTCTCTGTCTCTCCTTTATATCAAATTTTCGTTGGTACAAAAGAGAGACATATAAGAAAAAACATTTTTTCCAAAACGCTTTACTTTGCACACACTCGATGCGCATTGTTCTCTCTTTCTCGTCTTCTCTTCACCTCTGCGCCACCACACGATGGGGAACAAAACAAAACGTCGCGGGTGCGTTCACAGACAAACACAGAGGTGAATAAAAACATAAGAGAAGATGGGCGAAACGAAGACAACAACCGGGGTGAATAAAATAACACAAAAATCGTCGTTGCGACATACAGTCGTAACACACCAGCCAAAAATCAAGAACAATCTTTTTGTTTTTTTTTTGTGCGCGTCACTCGCCTATCTCCTCACACCGCACATCAATCCACACACCAAAACGAAAAAGACAAAACAAAAATACTCCTCTACACTCTCACCGGTCGCACACACGCACAAGGTGCACATTGGTCTCGCTCTCAAAAACACTCGGCGTTTACGCCATACGATAGAAGGGTGCAAAACGTGAACCGGAGTATAAAGGCCAATTCACACTCACAAAAAAGAACCTTAGTGTCAAATGCTTGAGAACAGATGGCAATGCCATCACAATGCAATAATTATTCGATGGTAACGAAATTAAAAATTCCAAAACAAAACTACATATGAAATAATAGGTGTATTGCTTTGGTAAAATTAAGCGGGTTTTACTTTAATATAGCAAAGCAACAGCTTCTGATATTAGTTTTCCGATGCATTTCTGTGCATCATTGTGCACTATTTTTGAGCCAGAAACCATATTAAGCCAGTCAGAAACATTTAGAGTCAGGCGGGACTAGAATTTACATAGTGTTTCTTGTGCCACAAATGGTTTGGCGGTAGAAGGTATAGTTCCGGCTGGCTTAATTTGGGTTCCTGTTGAAAAATCAGATAGTGCGCAATTGTGCACAATACATTGTGCTTCTTGTGGCATATTTGGTTTGGTTGTAGAGTGTATGGTTCCTGCTTCTACATATGTTTCACAACTATTTAAGTTGTGCTCATTGTGCAAACTCGTAAAGGTTCCGGTTGATAAAACCCCGGTTCCGGCTGGATTTAAACGCGGTTCTGGCTGGCGTAATTTGGTTTCCATCTGAAAAACCAGAATACATAATGCATTGTGTCTTCTTGTCCCATAGAGTTAGTTTGGCTGTAAAGGGTATGGTTTCGACTGGCTAAAGTTCCGTCTGGAGTCATATGATTCCGGCCAAAAAACCCTATAGTGCACAATAATTGTGTTACTTCTAACATAGTTGGTTTGATTCCGCCTGATATGGTTCCGGCTGGCATGAGGTAATCATTACTTCAAATTTGTGTAATTGAATTTTGTCATTTTGGGTATTTTGTTTTGTTCACGTGTTCAAATTTAGGAAAATTTTCTTTTCCGGTAATTAACGCTGCATAAGAGCCGTTTAGTTTTGATGTAGGCGCTTGTTTTAGTAATAATTTGAAGCATTCTTTCAAGCGGGTTGTCTTCTGTAATGTTAAATTTTTGACTGGATATTGATCAAATTTTAATTAATGTTAATTAAACTAAATTATTTAGTTAGAACATTAGTTAAGTTAGAACCGTAGAACATTCTCGAGTGCAACAAGCGAATACGACAGAAAGCCGCTATAAGTGGATTGACAAGATTTGTCAAAAAAAAAATTTTTCAAAGTTTAAAGTAACTAATTTGCAGTAATAAAAGTTCGAACAACTTCTTCTGAGCTATAAAGTTGTGAGGGACAAATTATTAAAATGTTACTGCACACTTTATAGATCGATTTTGAGAAACTTCATCGAACAAAATAATTTGATTTTGCATAATTTAGATTTTACTTTGGCTTCTATATTGACCACGTGTTTTGTTTGTGGAACATGCTTCGTGATGATAAATGTTTTACAATTACATCGTGGGTCGTTGTGTAACTGCCCCATTATTGACACATTTATTTAAATAACTTTTAAATATGCATTCGTTGTCCACAGATCAAAGGATGCACGCATTTTTTAACCGTTTCCCATCAGTCATTTATGATGTTCGAAATTCCAACATTTTACCATATTTATGTCAACATCAAAACTTCTATTCATATAAATTCATTTAAATCAATCATTACCTACCGCATATTACATGTACGACTCATTTTTTTAAATTTACAACACACAAAGATTTTCCACCAAAACACACTCATGGTTGTCTTACATTTTCTCCCAACAGATTAGATCGAAAATCATCTCGTGGAATGGTATTTGAAAATGAAGAACTACGCCTCAGAACAATTAATATTAGTGCGGATGTTGAGAGAGGTACGTATGTAATGTGTGGCATTTGTTTATATGTATGTTAATCACTCTGATATTCCCACGCCTAAAATACCTCGATTACAACCCAATGCTATATAAATTTAGAATCAAAATGTTATTTAAAAATAAACGCAAACGACAAAAATATTTTATGTTTTTATGTTGTTTTTATGTATTTATTACAGGGCAATCAGACATAAGGAAACTACGGCGTGAAAATGAATTGCTGCGACGTGAAATTTGGACACTACGTGATGAATACGATAGGCTGGATAAATTGCTGCAAGACCATCATCAAAGACAATTAAACCGGGAAAACAGCGATGAAAATCATACACATCACCACCACCATCATCATCATCATGACAGCCCGAATGATTACAGCGATAATAGTACGTGCGATGATGAAACTGAGGTAAGCATATAAATATTATAAATACCACCATTTCGTACAATAAAACTGACACATTTTTATGTTTCCCAACAGAGTAGTAGTGATTCATGTGGCAAATGTACCATAATCGAAAATTTTAGACACAGCCGTCTGGACGAAGAGACAGATAAAACGGAAAATGGTGAACCCAGTCACAAGCCTGATGGAAGTAGTGGGAACGTTGAAGAACTGCATACATTATCAACTGTGTCGGAGGAAACAGGTGGAAACAGTGATTTAACGGATTTTGATCCAAGCCCGATAATTAGCGAAAATATTCAGTGGACTGATAGTAAATTAAGCGCAGAACAAAGCATGACACTCACGTCCTTCAAAATGGGCGGCAATCTAGAAGAGTTACTGACTGACATTGCAAATTTATCGCATGACATACGAAAATTACAAATGAGGGGAAATAATTTAGCACCGATGGGATCCACTGAATATTTAAACTTTAGGCCTGATATATTAACAACTTCGGTATCGATGGGCTCGTTAGTCGAGAAAGACGATGAAAGTTCCAAAAAACCATTTCGTTCCGAAGTTAATTTAATTCTGAGTCCATTAAATGAAGACGAGAATGTAGACGATTTAAGTACGGATTCACCGGTGATTATACCGCCACCATTACCACTGCTTATCGGGTTCGAAAAGTTTGTGGAAGAAAAAATTCCCATACTGCACGAAGAACCACCACCTACCATTCTGGAACAGCAACTAATATGCACAAAAAGTATAGATGCAGTTCGAAAAAGCTTTGTTAAATCGCCCAGCATCTCGCTAACCGAGAAACCAGCAAATGAACAACATTCCAAAGATAAACCATTATCATTGGATTTAGATCCAGCCGAGACAACGGAAAGAAAATCAGAAAAAAATTCTCCCGTCGAAACAAACGGAAAATGTAAAACACCACAGATCATGCCACAAACGATACCTACAACACCGACCACCACACCGACCACACCTAAACCGAAAAAGTCTCGAAATCTCGGAATATTTTTCAAGCGGAACACAAAAAATAAAACTAAAAAACAAAATGACGATGATGATGATTTCTATTTCCAGTCGACGACCAATCAAATGAACACCTCGGGCGGTTTGCGTACGACGGCCAAACAACAAAAGCAGCTATTTAAATTGAAGGCGAAAAATCCAAAGCTGCGGAAACAGCAAATGCAACAGCAACAATACCGGCGGAATATAATCGAAAATCGTAAATCAGAAAATTCCAATAATTCGAAAAAATACGCAAGATTGAGCATCGATGCGAATTTTATTGATGATGCGGGAGATGATGGCGGTGGTGGTGGTGGCGTTGGTGGTTGTGGTGGGAGCGGTGATGAATCAAAATCAGATAAACAAAGTGGTGAGGGAGGTAGCGAAAATCGTTCATCGAACGATTCAACATCGTCGAGTTTTCGTAGTAGGAAATTATCAATAACATCATTTACAAGAGGTGGTGGTGGAGGTAGTGATAAAATACCGTGGTGTGCATGTTGGGGTAACGGGTGTTTTTGAAATTTTTTTATACGATATATATTGATATAGAGGCGGAAATTTATGTCAATTGTAATGGGAAAATCAAACTTTTATGAGTACCAGAAAAATAAAAGTACAACACACAAAGCATTTTCAATTTGTAAATAAAATGTTGCGTCTGACTGTTTTCATTTCACTCGAATGGTTTTGGTGTGAGAAGGTAAGTGTTCTGGATAATAGCGAACATTGTTAAAGTGGAATTAAATAGGAATCGGTCTAATATTTTGTTCAATTATAGTGAAAATTGTTTGAAAGCAAAATTTATCATTATATAAGTTGGGCTGACACAAATTGGCCGTTTTATATTTTAAAGCACCTCGCACTACTCGACACTGAGAAGAATTTACCAATGAAATGAAGACGCCCCAAATTCCTAATTTAAATAAAGTGACTTCTAGAAGTATTAGCGACTTGATGTTGAAGTTCATTTAAAGGTCTGGACAAATGATAAAAATTCTCAAACACGTCAAATTTTATTCACCACGCTTAAATAAAATTCAAACCCGTATATACCGTATATACGTATAAAACGTATTTTCCATTAACATAATGATGGAAGGCTGTGACGTCACGGAAAATTTCTGATTAAAAAAAATATTTCTAGGTGGCTCAGAGGCTCAGTTTGGCGGATGTCAATAGAAAAGTCTAAGCATGAACGGTTTCAAGGAGGTTAAAGTAATTTCACCATTCCAAATTTTAATTTTTTTATCGATGTGGAACCGTCCAACCATCATAAATATGGTTATTATTTGACGGTAATTATTAAAACGGTATATAGCGTATTTAAAGCTTCAAGCCTGTGACATCAATCAAAATGTCTAATTTAAGTAAATTGTCTTATATATGGCTAGGAGATACGCGGATGGTGTCGATGGAAAGGTTTGGACATGAAGGAGCTCAAAAACGTAAAGATTTACTCACCACGGGATTTTTCAAAATTCACCTCATTTTTTAAAATTTCTAATTTAGATAAACTGACTTACGTGTTTTAGCGTGCTACGTGCTTTAGGCAATTTTATTTTCTTCGAAATAAATAACCGTGAAAATTTTTGAATGAGAGTGGTGAATAAATTTTGAACTTCTTGAGACCATTTATGACAAATGAACCTGCTCTTGTCTATTTGAAGATCGCGATCGCAAAAATTATAATTGAAATCAGTGTTTATAGCGATCATTTTTGTTGCTTCGAAGGTACAAACAGATTTTTTTCATAATAAATAACCGTGGTGAATTTGGAATACGTGGTGAATAAAATCTGATCTTATAACCTTTTATGTCAAGACCTTTTCATTCCCACCAACCCCGAGTTGCTAACACTCTTAGAAGTCACTTTATTTAAAATAGAAATTTTGAATGACGTCATATCCGTGAAGCTTAATTAGAAAATACGGTATAACTGTTTATATAATTACAGTCAAATAAAATTGCGTTACCGTCAATAATTAACTGACGATAAAGGGACTAAGATCCGTTAAATATGATTAACTGTCCGTCATTCCGAGCAATGTAATAGTACTGTAATTCTGCAGGATTGGAAGTGGAACCTGTAGCCGGCAGGCTTGTCACTCGTGACATTTACGCTTAGGAGTTTGTTCTTCTCACAATTTAAATCAGATGGTTCAGTGTGAGTTTTTTCATGCATAATTATACCATGAGTTTCCTCTGATTCAAGATCACTTCCACAATCTTGTGTTCATCCCAAAAGCTTGTAATTCGGACTATACCAACCCTAGGGCATTTCGTCCTATTAATCTTCCTGCTACTTTCCTTCAAGCTTTGGAAATAATTGTTGACAGATATATTAGAGACGGTCATTTATTTGTCTTGGGCAATTTTCCAAATATGCGAATGCATTTTGACAGTACATCTTTTTCTACCATCATCGAAACTTGCACAAATTTTGGTATCGACCAAAGCATCGGTACATGAATTGGACCAAAGTTTAGGTCAGGCGGAGCTAAATTACTTGTTAAACAGCAGCTGGCTTTTTTCTCAGAGCTATGTTGATGACTTAGTTGTTTTGATTGAGGGTAAACATCTTAATGTACTATCCGACTGAATGCAATGCACTCATCAAGTTGTATAGAAATGTTGTGCCTTGAGAAGAGCTTGTACGGTAATGTAAGTAAAACTAGTCGGCTAGTCTCTTCTACACGTAGTAATATTACCGAACTGTCTGCTCCTTCTCGGTTTGGAGAGACAATCGCCAGATCTGACACAGTAATTTTAGACTGTAAGCTTTCTTGCAAAACCTGAAAGCAAACTTCGAAAAGCCACACTTGGCTAAGCGTAATTGACTTGCTTCTACGATCCAATGAATGGCAAAGTACTTCATTTGTGAACCTACTCGTAGGTTTACAAATTTTATGTAAAAGCTCAAAAGCTACAATTGGCATAAGCTTCAGATTTTGTTGGTATAGAGGTGCTATTGGTAACAACACATATTTATACGAAACTCGTTCTAGAAAAGGACAATTTTTTCGAGTTATTCGATATTGAAATCGTGATGTGCAACTTTACGCCACCAAATTTTGTGCTGCAAAGTTGCAGAACAAAACTTCCGTTTATAGAGCCGAGTTACATTTTATGAATACCATTTTAGTACATATCGGAAATTTTCTTACATACAGTTTGTGAATTAGGCCATTAATTGGCTTTTTGGATCGGCGTACCTCCGATTATAGAGAAAACCAGAATGGGTCGAAATCTCATCGAATAAACAGGAGAAATCGGTAAGTTGGTAAAGGCAGGTAAAAACCGAAAGGATAGTACAGCACAAGCAATGCCAAGGAAAAAGATTTAAAACCATGGTCTAACGAAAGACATGGACGAGGCCTTAACATTATCCACCAAACCCCACACAACATGACGCAGCGGCCCATTAAGGTCCAACTGATAACACCTGCCGCCCGTGTATATCAAAAAACTAGGACATGACATTTTTATAATTGTATTGGTCCAAAAATTGAAAGATTCTTGGATTTCCTAAAAGATAGGTAAGTTAATCTATAACAGAGGAGATAAGAGACCATACAGACAACAAATTTATCCCCGTTTTCTTCCAAGAGATTAGTCGCAAAAACTAAGCACAACCGCTTTTCCCGGTCTGATATAGTACAGAGCTTCATCAATTCTTCAAAATTCATCATGAAAAGTTTGACATATTGTGCGACGCATACACACCGCATATTGTGGAGGAAAGCAACTTAAGAGGTGATCATCATAAATAACATGTAGTGCGACATGACCTTCATAAATGCCACACGACGAGAGGTACTGAAAATTACTCTGCCAGACCAGGGGTACCTAGCATCCTCGACTGGCATACATATATCAAAGGAGACATTGTTCTCTGACCATCTTTTTGTTAGATTTTGTTAGATTTAGGCTGTGTGCCAAACTTAAGGTAAAATCTAATTTTAAGTAAATTTTTTGGTAAATAAGATACGGTTTGGCACACAGCTTTATACAGAAATACCTCATACAGTTGAAATCTTATTAAGAACGCGAACAGGCCCAGCAAACAGACGACTGAGTGGCCTACCTGGATTTGGTTTACCAGATACAATCCAGTGCTAAAGGTGTAGCAGAATCAGAATAGTTTTAAAGATTTTTGCAAAAAAATCGACACATTAGTGAAGGGTTACTCTCGGTATAGTGCTGAGTAATTAGGAAGTCATCAAACACTTTAAGTCTACAGACGCACAATTAATATTATCACACCTTAACAAATCCGCCGGGCTCGGCGGAGAAGAGATGCACTTCATAGTTATTCAACAGGCAAAAAATAACTTATGCTTGTAAGGCTGTATACATAGCCAAGTTGCTAGAGAGACAGTGGGAAAGGAACATTTCGGAAACTTCTGTATCATATTAGTCTCACATCATTTATTCTCAAAACTATGGAAAAAATACTGGATCGCTGCATCAGATCCAATAAACTATAACGAATCCCCTTGAATCTCGGTCTGTAAGCGTATCAGACTGGTAAATCAACAGAAACATGACAACAGAAATCATAGAAATACTTCGGAATAAAGAAATGTTGTTGCGTGCCGTAACAAATCATCATCAAGCCATCACCTTCTGAGTGACTCTTTGGATGTTGAAACGGAGTAAAAGACCAAGTAAGAAAAGTAAAACTCAACACTCACCAGAAATGGCAGAAACTTTACCATCAACTTCAAAAGAGGTTTCTAGAAAACAATTAATCATCAATAAACAACAAACTCTAGAACAACAACAAGCAGCAAACCAAAAGAAAAACCACCTCCACCAATAAATGACGCTAATAAAGAGTATAAAATTACTGCTCTGAATAATAATGAATGGAAGATTAACACTTCAAATCCAAACGCATACAGAAACTTGTCAATGAAGCTGAATATGGAAAAATATCAGTGGTACACGTACGAAAATAAAAACGATCGTCCCATCAAGGTTATGGCAAGAGGACTACATCCAACATGTGAAACTAATTCAATAATGGAGGACCTAGAAAATAAAGGATTTAAAATCCTTGATGCCGTGAACATTATTAAAAAAGAGAGACGTAGCGGGGAGAACCGACTAGAACCCGTTTCAAAAAGAGGGCTTCCCCTGTTCATGCTAACCTTTGATAAATCCGAGCAAATAGAAAAAATTTACAATATAACTGGCATACTCAACATGCGAGTAAAGATCGAAGCTGTTAAAAGAGGCAGTACAAGAATAGTACAATGTAAAAAATGCCAAGGCTATAACCATACGCAACGATATTGCGCACGCGATCCAAGATGTGTGAAATGTGCTGAAAAGCACCCAACACAAACTTGCAAACTATCTAAAGAAGAACCAGCAAAATGTATAAATTGTTATGGGCAACATCCAGCAAGCTACCGAGGATGTGAGGTTGCCAAGCAGCTACAGAAAATGAGGGATCAGGTACGCAAACCCCCTCTAAGTCATCCAAACAAGGATCGAGCAAGAAATGAAGCATCTATGCGTAGGGAGAATTACACATATACTCAGGCCGCTTCAAATTCGAAAGAAAATGAGACCAACGGTACTAAAAATTTCAAAAACACTGTCCAAGCAATTTTAAAGAGCCTTGAGGAACAGAATAAGCTAAATAAATTAATTCTGAATCGACTTAATCTGCTGGAAGTACCAAGCTCCAAAATAGTTAAACATAAATAATATATGCAATAAATAGTTCAATTCATAATTCCGGAGCAGAAACCAGACATCAAAACTACTCATTAAGAATAGCCATATGGAATGCAAACGGATTAACACAACACCTAGAAGAATTAGAACTATTTTTAAAAACCGAGAAAATTGATATATGCTTAATATAAGAAACACATCTTACTAGCAGCTCCTACGTATCAATCGGAAGATATACTTGTTACCATACCACCCATCCTGCAGAACGAGCAAGAGGAGGGTCAGCTATATTTATTAGAGATAATGGGGTAGATACTCGATATTTTAGCAATTCGCAAATCGCAGTTTGGTAAATATGGCGGATTTGCTAACAACAAAGTTGCTTGCGGAAAATGACATACTCGATAGTTTCAGCAAAGCAAATGTTTATTTTTTACTCAGCACTAACGTCAAAGCGCTTAATACTAAACATAACCTCATTAGTATAAATAAACGAAACGTAAAACATCTGGTTTTTACATCACAATATAATAAATTTATAATATTGTTCTTTTTTGTCAATATGAGCAAAAGAAAAGCCAACTATACTAAAGAAGAAATATTGTTGTTATTGGGCGAAATTGACAAAACGCCAGAATTGGTTAGATGTAAGTAAAAAATCATTTTTCAATATTAACATTATACAACAAGTAAATATATTTTAGGTGACAGCAACATGACAGTAGGAGAATGCAAAACGTTATGGGAAAATATTGCTTGTGTAATATCTTGCACAAGCCAAACCCCGAGAAGTGCTGATGAAATAAAGGCAAAATTTGCCGATTTAAAATCTAGAACAAAACAAATGTGTCTAGCAATAAATAAATATAATAAAGAAACTGGTGGGGCACCACCAAAAGACCTAACCGATATTGAAAAAATGGTAGTGAAACTGACGGGTGAGAATTCAAATCTCGGTCTAAATAAATTTACGGACACCTCGGCATCTATAAATCAGGTATGTATGATTTAAAGGGAATGGACATTAATAACAAAAACAATTTTGCACTAGGTACAAAATGACATGGGATTGTGTACTAGGGATAATTTTGAAATTGAAATTTTACCTATTACATTAGACGAGACTGTGTCAAGTGCATTAAATGAAATAAGCCCCATCCATCAACCATTAGAACGTCAATCTAAACCACGGAAAAGAAAAAATTTAGAAACGGGTAAGTTTAAAATATTAAAATTTTTCTTCTTTATTAATTACTTTTGTTTCATCTACAGATGAGTATGATATCCAGTATTTGGAAATTGCCAAACAACAGCTGAAAACGGCTAAAGATCGCTTAATGGAACATCATAGAACTAACAATCTGCTACAAGAGCTAATTTCTGCAATTAAAATTATTTATTTTTAATTGCAGAAATTAGCTCTTGTAGCAGATTGTTAGTTACTAGTTAGAGATACTAGTTAATTTAGTTTACCTATAACGACTAGATTATAAATGAGTTATATATTTTTGTTATCATATTTTATTATCGACTGAAAGACTGAATTATATTTTTTTGTTATTTTATTTTATTATCAAAATATTGAATTATGTACATAATTTTATATGTTTATTACTTTTTGTAATATATTTGAATTACGGCAATCGTGTACGTAGTTATTTTAATTATTATCGAAATAATTTATCATTAATTGACGTACATGCGCACCGCGTTGCCTTTCGCTTATTTCATCGGGTTCGTTGGCATGATCGTCCGATTCAGATGATGGCTCCACATAATCGTCAGGTGGTACCGGAACACTGTTCATTGTGGCAATATTGTGCAGCACAAAGCATGCTGTAATTATTTGCACACATTTGTACACACTGTATAGTAAATTACCACCTGATACATGTATAATTCTGAAGCGACTCTTAAGTACCCCAAATGCCATTTCGATTATGTTTCTGGTTTTTTTATGATGAATATTATACTTTTTTTCTGCTTCAATTATCGGATTCAATAGCGGTGTTAATAAGACTGTATCGAGAGGATAACCATTATCCCCTAATAAAAAGCGGAAAAGTCTCCGAATGAAGATAATCATAGGGGCCACTGGATTTATAAATATGAGAATCATGAGTTGATCCCGGCCAGCGACAAACTAAGTCCGTAAATAAATAGTCAGCATTGCATACCTAAAAATACAAAAATATTTATTAACAAATAACTTATTAAAATTAAATAAAATAGTTACAGCTTGGACATTAAGTGCGTATACACTTTTTCTATTCATGAATGTATAGCTGTCCCATAGAGAAGGCTTTTGAATTTGTATTTGAGTACCATCTATTGCCCCAATTACATTTGGAAACCCATACTTCGCATAAAATCTTCTTTTTACTTCGCGAACTTCTGCGTTACTTTTCGGAAACTTTATATATTTCACAACTCTACGACATACAACACTCAAAAATTCCGAAAAAATTCTACTCACGGTGGGTTGTAACAGATTGTGTAGCGGAGCTTGTCCCCCACTATGCTGAAAGCAACCCGCTCCCAGTATATTTAAGCTTACTAAAACCTAAAAAATTAAATAAAGAGAATGAAGAGAATATGTAAATACATCCAATAATGCTTACTATTAAGAATGGCGGGATTGATTTTCCACGATTTGTACTT
The DNA here is from genome assembly GCA_947310385.1 of Nephrotoma appendiculata. NCBI lineage: Eukaryota > Metazoa > Arthropoda > Insecta > Diptera > Tipulidae > Nephrotoma > Nephrotoma appendiculata. The sequence continues at coordinate 100,079,259 of OX371223.1, forward strand.
CTTGTGAAATCATCCTGTAGCTCTTCTATAATGTCTTTTGCTATGTTCTTCCTGAATCGATATCGCTTTAAAAATTCGACATCACTACACTCAAAAGGGTTTTCACGGTCTACAAATACTTTACGAAGTATACGATTCCGATTCCTTCGTCTACGTCTTGAAATCCAAGCATCCATTTTACAGGTTAAATTAAATCAATTAACTTAACTATAGTCACTACTAAATATTGATTAACTCAACTAAACCAATTAATTTTTAAGAAATATATTCACAAATGATGAAAAAAAATATTTTTAAACTCAAAAATTGACATACGTATTAATTACACAAACTTCAAATCGCTCGCAAAATTGTAACTATTTGCGTGCTTGCTAGTCAAGGCAAAAATATCGAGTATACCTTTTTGTAGCAATTTAGCAATCATTGCTTGCTTATTTGTATCGAGTATACCATTTTCCGCAACCTATTGAAAACTGCTTGCTTATCTGATTGCTAAACGATCGAGTATCTACCCCAATATCAAACATCATGAAGAATTAAAAATAGAAAAAGAATCCATGCAAGTAACCACCGTGACGGTTAAATTTAGTTATCACAACACCTGTAATATATCTGCGATATATTGCCCCCCACGGTATAACCTAAAGAAAGAAGACTACATTAACTTGTTCCGGAAATTAGGAAGTAACTTCATTATTGGAGGTGACTTTAATGCAAAAAATACCTTCTGGGGTTCAAGATTAACCTCTCCAAAAGGCAAAGAGTTACTTGCAGCTGGCCAATACTCAAACTTTGAATTTTACTCAGGAGGGAAACCAACGTACTGGCCAACTGATCCTAACAAAATCCCAGATCTAATAGATTTCTACATCACTAAAGGCATATCGGAACGCTACATCTTCCTAGAAAATGATGAAAGTCTAACATCTGATCATTCTCCTGTTATTATGACGGTTAGTGAAAATACAAACAACAAAACAAATTGGAAACTGTTTAGGCAGTAGGTAGAGGAAAAAATAGAACTTCAAGTGCCAATCAAAAGTGAAAATGAAATAGAAGAAGAACTAGACAAGCTCCTTGATGTCATACAATGGTCGGCTTGGGAATCCACCCCCACATTATCATCCAGGAAAGAAAACTCCGTTATTTACCCAATAGAAGTAAGATAACTAGTGCAGGAAAAACGAAAAGCCCGAAAGAAATGGCAGACTAGGCGTGCGCCGCAAGATAAAACCACCTTAAACAACTCGTGCATCAAACTTAAGGCACTCATAAAAAAAGTGAAAAATGAAACAATTGGAAAATACCTTTGTTCCCTAGCTCAAACTAAAGATACCGACTATTCCCTCTGGAAAGCAAGAAAAGGGTTAAAACGACCAAAAACGCAGATCCCCCCAATCAAAACACACGATGGGAAATGGGCTAGAAGTGCGAAAGATAAAGCTGACCTGTTTGCTGAACATCTTGAAAAAACATTTCAACCTCTAGGTCAGCAGACCAATGACGAAAACACTGCTGATACGCCCAGAATATCTGATTTTGAAGAGATCAGGCCTGTAACATTAAAAGAACTAAAAGCTGAAATTAAGAACATAAAAGTAAAGAAAGCTCCTGGTTATGATCTGATAACAGGGCAAATAATAAAGGAGCTGCCTGAAAAAGGTACCCGTAAATTACTGCACATAATCAATGCGATTCTCAGGAAAAAGCATGTGCCAATGCAGTGGAAAGTAGCAGAAGTAATAATGATTCCGAAACCGGGCAAGCCACCGAATGATAGAACCACTTCTACCAACTCTAGCGAAATTGTTTGAGAGAATGTTGCTCAAAAGATTGAAAAGAACCATAGAACAAAGAAACCTTATCCCAGAATATCAGTTTGGTTTCAGAGAGAAACACTCAACTATTGAGCAGATTCATAGGCTTACAGATGTCATTGAGAATACATTAGAAAGGAAAAAGGTTTGTTCTAGTATCTTCTTAGATGTGGCGCAGGCCTTCGATAAGGTGTGGCACAGAGGTTTACTCTTCAGACTACTTAGAGATTTACCAAAACATTATTATATGATTTTAAAATCATACATAGAGAATCGCCACTTTAGGGTGAAATATGAAGATGAATATTCCGAGCTAAAAAAGATTTCGGCAGGAGTCCCGCAGGGTAGTGTTTTGGGACCTATTCTTTACCTGCTATACACCAGAGATTTACCTCAATTAAACGATGTTACCATTGCAACATTTGCTGAAGACACTGCAGTTTTCTCAGTAGGAGACACTATCGAGGAATCGACAACGAAACTCCAAGAAGCATGTGACAAAATCATAAAATGGACAAAAATGTGGCGTATCGGGCTCAATGAATCGAAATCCACGCATATGAATTTAACCAATCTAAAAGTCAGTTACAAACCTGTAATCATTAACGGTCTGCAGATTCCGTATGCAAATAATGCTAAATATCTAGGGATGACCTTAGATACCAGGCTCAGATGGAAAGAGCACGTTAAAAAGAAGAAAGATGAGCTTAATATCAAATATCGCAAAATGTATTGGCTTCTCGGGAAAAATTCGGAATTGTCAACCGAAAATAAATTGCTATTGTATCAACAGGTGCTAAAGCCTGTATGGACTTACGGAATACAGCTCTGGGGCTGTAGAAAAAAAACCAACACCAAAATAATACAAACTTTTCAAAACAAAGTGCTACGTGGTATAGTTAACGCTCCGTGGTACATTAGGAATGATGACCTTCATAGGGACCTTAATATCCCGACGGTCCAAGAAGAAATAGAAAAATTTGCAGTAATTCATGGACAACGTATCTATCAACACGTAAATGAAGAGCTTCGTAGTATGTTGGACACTTCACATGCAGTAAGACGATTGCAGAGAACGAAACCAATTGATTTAATGGATTAAGGACACCAGAGCAAAGACTACTTCAGTAAATAACCTATAAATGGAGCTGGCCAATGGGCCTCTTCTCATTCACAAGTGACTAAATTAAGAAAGAAAAATTACTAGATGGATTGTATTCAGTTGTAATAATTTAAATAAAAAAAAAAAAAAAAAAGAATTGGCCGCATCGATAGATGAACAACCTAGCCACGTGAAAAATTTATCTCATTCTTGAGTAAACGACTTCTAATACAGGCCCATCTTCTCCTACGGCCAACTGCAATTCATCCACAATGAATAATGGCGACGAACACAATTAAGTTGAATGACATTTTGCATTTTGATGAGCCCAGAATTCTATGGACAATCAGTAATCAAAATATGACATTAAGATTGTATTAAAAATTATGAAAATCTACTCTCAAAGCAGCCAATAATCAAGTTATTATTCTATATCTAATCATCGAATACGAACACATTTACCTATTTATATTTATAACATCTTAATCGACGGTCGTAAATTACAATATGTGACCTAAAATCACACGGTCATCTACGAATGTTTTAACCAACCTAATCTCAAATATTAGATTGGCTATAAGTTTTTTTTTATTATTTGTAATTAAAACTAAGTCGTTAAGAATTCCAATCAAATCGAACGCGTATGTACAAAAAGAAGTTTATCCAGTCTTGTGTATTATACAGCATCTTAAGTTTTAGAGAAGAAACAAAAACAAAAATTAATTTGTGTATTTAGAATTAAAGATTTGTGTAACAAGAACGAGCGAACCAAAAAAATGGAAATGAAAATGAAAGGATTGAGAATCAGATTAAATCGTTTATTAATAAATTTTTTTTGTTGGTATCATGGCATGGGTACGTAAACCCAGCACATGCACACGTACATAAAGCAATACGAATAGGATAAGTATACGAATTGATTTGAGGATGATTGCATGTTCAACTTTAAGTTGAAATTCTGTATAATTAAAGTTTGCACACAGTTGATCTTTCCATTCCACATGATGCTGTCTGGGACAGGTAATGCAATGCAGTGTTGTTGCTATGTACACGTACTACCATAATTTTGTGCGTGGCCTCGATGCATTACAAAGCCGCCCACATTCGCACACCACATAAATGCCAAGCTGACCATCAGGAAATCGTAATTTAGTTCTGAAAGGCGCAACCAATTAAATGTTGTCAGACGTTAAACCATATAATTTTTAATAAAATTTCGAAACTTGCGCTATAAAACAAATGAAATTGATGACAGATAAATATTTTATATAGATTTGAATGCTAAGTTGTTTTTGCATTCTTAAGCCGTTGCTAACAAATAAGGCAATCGATTAATTTTATTTGTAATCAAATGAAACAGGTATCGGTTACATTCTTAATGATCGAACGACGATTTTATATTTATCGGTCGTAAATTCTTAAATTAAAATTAAATACTTTAATTTTCATAATTTCGATTATTGTAGGATGATTTGTTTTAAATTGACAATCTTAAAAGAGGCTTTTGACTCTCAAGTTCAAAACTGCGGACAACTTATTTGAAACAGCACCCGAAAATTTGGGACACGGGCACGATATTGCAACAAAGTATTTTCAAAATCCCCAAGATATACAGTAACAAAGCGACAATAGGGTAAATTGGGGTAAACTCTTCACCTTTTTAAAATGCTGTTTATCAATATTTTATTGTTGGCATTGGACGATTTTTTTTTATTTGGCATAATTATTTAGAGTTTTGATTAACAGTTTTGCTTTGATTATCCAAATGGTCTGACGTTAAGATGATTAGATGTTTAAATCCATATAACTATTTTTTAATGCGCCCTCTGTCCGAATAATTCCATCCTCGAAAACATTTTCCGAATATTTTATTTCATTAATGTCCCACAATATCCTTCGTTTGCTGTGTAGAGCGCATTCTGGCACTGCAAAGGTGAATGCAAAGACTTTAGTTTCATGTCTAAAGAAGATATCTATTATGCAAGGGGTTGGAAATAATGTCACGCACTTACGTCAATCAGTTACAAGTACTCCTTTACAAAGACAGGGTAATAATTATAATTCGACAATTAAGAACATATATATCAACAGTTAAAGTGTCGGGATGGAATAATCGAACCATCAAAACGAGGAGCATTTGAAACGTATTGGTCCTACGAAAACATTTTCGGAATATGTCAACTTAGTTCAAATTTTGAAAGCTAACGAGAACTTAATTGAGAAAATAACCCAAGCGGATGAAATGATGCACCGAGTCCAGTAACCACTTCGTGATGATGATTATCAAATCAAAAAATTTATTAGCGACGAACCTGCCATATAATCGATTATAGGAAGTGGAAATTATCAAACTCTTAGGTGGTAAATTTTTTTTCAACGCTCGATTTGCCTTACGGATTTTTTACATGTGCCCATCGCAAAAGATTCATAAATGTACAAAGCTTTTGTTAAACCTTTCGGACTTCACGAGTTTTTGCAAGTTCCGTTTGGATTATTAATAGTCCACCTGCGTTTCATTCGATTTAAAGCCAACGTTTTCTGGATCTATCTAGTAATGGCATTGTGTGTATTGTCATCTAAAACATAATTGCAAGTGTCAATTTTGCTACGACTTTTCGGTCATAACAATGCTCCACGCCCTTTACTTGATTTCATTCATCGAGCAATAAATATATAAGAGAAATCAAGTAGTGCAAATTTTATAAGCAGGTTTTTCCGAGGTTAATCTTATTTTATAGTTCTGATATACATACTTGTATACACAAATTTAGTTTTTTTCTCTATTTAATCCATTATATACGTATCTTATAAACATATCGGCATATGTATTTTATAGTTCATTGTTCTTGCTAGGCTTATACAGATTGCCAAAAGTAAAATAGATTAACCTCGGAATCTCTACATGAGTCCTCTTATGTATATTTTGCTTTATGTTTCATTGTAATAGGTTGGTTGGTGTCTTTACTTAATTTCATTGTAATCGGGTGATTGGTGCATTGTCTAAAATCACTTGTTTTTTATTGTGTTTTTGTACCACCCTTTTGTTTGTTGGTTTGACGAATGAATGTTTGAGCAAGACCAATGGTGCAGCGGGTATTTTAACTATGTGTGTACAAACGCACGACGCCATGGATATTTTTTTTGTGTTGTTCTATTTTATATACATGTTGGAAGGAGTGCGAACTGTAGTCTTGTTTTGGAATTTTTACGACAGTCGTGTTTTGAAATGTGAAAGGTCAAGTTGAATATTGTTGAAAAGTTTGAATTTGGCTTTCAAGAAAACCATTTTTGTTTTTGAAAAAATTATAAAGTTTTTTTTTTTTTGACTTTGGGTCGAAAAACAAAATAAATTAATTAATTTTTAGTCGTACGGTCATTATTTTGATGTAAAAATGTTATAAGGAATAAATTATTGTGGTAATGAAAAGATTTATTTTTGATTATTAATTAATAAATGTTTGGTTACAAATGGGAAAACTTCGAACAAATGGCTTTAGTGTGACATTCTTCTCAACAAAATAAAAATAAAAAAAATTATTATAGTGTTACGATATTTTTGCTCCCAATATGGGAGCATATGAAAAGCGTATGAAAAGCAGTTAATATTTTTTTTCTCGAATGCAACAAAGATAGACTATGTGAACATCTACATAAACGCGAATTATAAATCTCGACAACAATATTGGAAATAATGGAAGTATCTTTTGAATTATTATTGATACCTCCAGGCCCAAGGCGAAAGACTACATATAAATTCTCATAAGTTGGTTTCTTTTCCTAGTGAAAATAATATATAGGCTTTCAAATTTCAACACATGCGCGTGAAATACTTCCTAACTCTATCCTAAGTAAAAAAAAAAATTACGAATGATTTAGGAAAAATTTCATTCTCCTGTACACGCGCATGAAATAATTCCTAAAAAAAATCCTAAGTAAAAATTGTATATTTTTATTAGTGATAAAACAATAAAATAGAAAACATTTAGGCGAAACTAAATTAAAAATAAAAAAGATTAAAATATTTGTTAATATGTAATATCAATCAAAAATCAAATAACATGATTTAAATAATATTTTAAAATTAATAATATTACACTTTAAATTTACAATTAAGACAAGGCTAAAATTTTTTTTCGATTTCATTGAAATACTAATGGAGATTTTGCGAGGTGATCATCGATCTCATTATGTTTTAATGTTAGATCTAACAAATGCCCATATCGATGACCATTTTCAGAATTTTTTCATTGTTGTGGAATGGCCAAACATGGCCCAGAAGCATATCATTACTGTTTAAAGAGATTTTACGACTTCATCGGAATACTAGTCCAGATTTTGCGAGGTGATCATCGATCTTCGATCCACAACAATGACAGAAGTCTGAAAATCGTTATGTATATGGGCATTTTATAGATCTAACATAAAAACATAGTGAAATCGATGATCACCTAGCAAAATCTCCATTAGTATTCTAATGAAATCCAAAAGAAATTTTATCCTTATTTTAATTTTAAGTTTATCACGTATATTACATTTGTTTAATAATATTAATTTTAAAATATTATTTAAATCATGTTATTTGATTTTTGATTGATATTACATATTAAAAATATTTTAATGTTTTCACATTTTAAATTTAGTTGCGCCTAAATGTTTTCTTTTTTATTGTATAATACAAATACACAATTTTTACTTAGGATTTTTTAGGAAATATTTCACTCCGGTTTCAAACACTTGATCCGGCTAATTTTATTTAGTCGATGGGGAGCTGTAATCCAGTGTTATAAGACGCCTAACGTGATTTTATTTGGTTTAAGGTGAAGGACGCCCAACCAATTGTTTTTGGGTGGCCAGGTGAGGCCACTTAAATTTGAAAATACAGTGTGGGCAAAGCTAATGTCCCATCCGCATTTTACGGATAAGGCGAATACGTCAACCGTTATATATAGCGGTTTTGGAAAACAACGCCCTACAGTTAACGGCCTTCCAAGCGAAGGACGCCCAACGGTACGGGTGGCCAACCGGCTATCCGTTTTTTATACGGTATTTAGTCGAGCGAACGCCCAACGAGTTTCGGATGGCCAGTTGAGGCTATTTCCTTTTTTATATTGGTATCGAGGAGAGGCCCCGCAACTAACGGACAGCCAACCTGCTATTCGTTTTTCATATTGGTATCGGGGAGAATTCTCGCAACTCGCAGGTGGCCAACCGGCCATTTGTGATTTTGTTTCTTTTGATGAGACGCACTGCAACCTATTCGGCAAAAAGGAACAATGCCCCAACGTGGAAACGGGTTATCGGCACGAGCAGGTCGCAATGGTCCGGGCGTGGAGCCCATGGCATGATGGCTACAAGGCCGCAACACGCAAAGTACAAATTCTATTTTTGTTTTGTTTAATTATTTTTCCTTAATATTTTTTTCCCGTTAATTTAATATTCAAATTTGTTTTTTTTCTTTAAATTTTATATTATATTTTCTATAAAAATTGTGTAATCGAGCAGCACCATTTTACACATTGGTCACACATTGGACTCGTTTTGCTCATTTCTGCGGTCCCAAATTCTTTGGATAATATCGTTGTGTTTTTGCTTTCTCCTTTCTCTTGTAAAATGAATTATTAAATTTTTATTCGGATCGGTCCCTTGGTGCCCGCACCCGGTTTCGAAACCAGCGCTTGCGCTGTTTGAGTTAGACCGGATGCGCGCACCAGGACACCCAGTTATAATTATCTCGTTCAGTTCCTCAACAAATTTTTTTTTATTTGTTTGAACTATCTGTAATCACGGTGTAGGCCAGGAGCCACGCAAGCCTCGAACTTCGCGACCCATTGCGTTTCCCCCGAAATTTATCCGGCAAAATCACCATGTGAGGCCTCTGCGAGGTTCAGATGATATCCGCAGTTCGGCACAATTTGTTCGATCGTCGCAATCGGATACTTGTGTGTATTTAAAGCAAAACTTGCTCTTATCCATCTTATGATGAGATAAATGGCAATATCTTCCCATTTTTTAATTATAAGAAAATTTATAGGTTTTATTAATTTTAATAACTAAGAACTGTAAATTAAAGTTTCAAAATTATGTCTCCGATATTGTAAATTGATGAATTGCGAGAAAAAAATCTATTTAAAACTGGATAAAGATGCTTTTGCTATTTACCATCGGATAAGTTAGGCTTTGCAACAAACCGACATGGATAACGTTTGTTTTGAATCGAATATGCTTTAAATAATTAAACAGCTTAATATATTTTAATTGAGTTATTAAAGGCAAAGTATTCAACATACATGTCACATTTTGTAATAAAAAATAAAATTTTTAACTTAAAATAAAGTGACTGCCTCCATTGCACTTTTGAATATCTAACTATAGACTAAACTCTGAGGTCGGTTTGGTGTTCAAAGCTGCTTCACATATATTTCCTCCTCTATCGGCTGTAAGTCAGTTTCTTCTAGTACATGTTTGTAAAAGGCAAGATCTTCATTTGATTGCCAATTTTCACCGAAGTATTTTTTAAGTAAAATCAACACCTTAAGTTTCCATTTTTACAGGCACATTGAGAGGGAGAATACTAACTATCATATTTCATAAAGATTTTTCTTTCTTTAAAACCGATTTGACCTTACCTACATCCGACAAGTAAGCTACTATTGTAGCCGGTACATTTTTACAATCCCTAATTTTACAATCAGGACCTGCCAATCTAATAATGGTCTCATTCTCCTTGTAAAGCTCAAAGTATTCCTCCGGTTTAACAATTGTCTCCTTCGCTTTTATTTTTTTTACCCAGTTGAGCGAATACTTATCCGAGAGGATGAACGAGTGTCCAGGGATAAGGAAAATAATCTCGATTTCCTTTATGTGACGGGAGCCTCTAAACTTGGCCAATAAGACTAAAAAGTTGATTTTTGAGCTGCTCGAGAACAGTTGAAAAAACTAAAGAACTAGTGTATCGAAAGTTTTTCATCGCGTAATTAACTCAGAAGTTTAAGGCATTTCTAATAAATTGTGTCCAGTGTATTATGGCTACGCGTAAAATAGGAAGACAAGAAGGCTTCTTGAAACCACTACCTATCACCTAGATCATCTTGGCAGTTTGGTGGCTACAAAAATACCCCACTAAAACTCTTTGAACTCTCATTGAGAATCCAGAAATCATAGTAGCTGATCGTAGTGGTGCGTTCCAATCTGCTGAGTTTATCAAATATTATGAATCGAAGCATATAAGTTTACGAACCATTCATACTACGGAAATTCCTATACGGGGAACGGCCAAGTCGAGAGAGTATTCCGGATTGTTAATATGGCATTAACAAAACTCGCTCACGCGAAGAAGCTGATAGTTGGTACAAACACACAGATGACCTTCAAAGATATTCAAACAATACGTAACAATGCAGTATTGGAATGCCACCATTCGAGCTATCGGTGGGTACCAAAATGACATAGAAGAGAAAAGGAAAAAAGCAACTGAATATAAGATCGGTGACATGGTGATGCTAAAGCGAACCCAATTCAGTGGGGGGGGGGGGGGGGGGGGGGTGGATAATAAGATTGAAGCGAAATTTTTAGGTCCCTACGTAATACTAAAGGTGGACGGAAAGACCGATACGATATTAAAAGAATTGGTGAAACTGAAGGTCGCAGCGAATTCTCTTTTATGTCTTCTATCGACTGAAAACGGATGACACGAAATAATAATATGAGATTTGGAAAGAGAACAAAGCTAGCTGGAACCATATCAGGAGAATACTGTGGTTGTTCGATGATATATTTATTGAGTTTTTGGCCAGAAGTTTGTTCAAAATTATAGCCTTGTGAGATGGCGCGTTGTAGTGGTGCAAAGTCCTTGAGTTTCGACAAACCTGGCCTATATATCCGAATTTACTCTCTCAAACGCCGCATAATGCCCAGCTAATATTATTTATTTAGCGTCTGACCTTCGAGCAAGAATCGTGCTTAACACCCCGATAATCAAAGAAAGCAGTCAAGATAACAGGTTTTTGCTGTTTCGGCTCTGTTGGATGAATTCTTTATATAAGTAGCCAGATTCGGTCGTCGGATCAGACTGTAGTTTTTCCCCTTTATTAATTACAACGGAGACTGTCCTCATTTATGTTTCAAATTTTTAAAAATTTTACATTTTTTAAACAATTCCGATTTGTTGGGGTGAAACCCAATGGTTAGTACCATAACTAATTAAACCTATTTGAAAACTAAGCCACTGTAATTTGTACTTTTTTGGGCAAACTAAAGCATTTCCCTCCAGTCACCTTACACTCGATTTATCTTTTTCTTATTTTATCAATGTAACGTTTCGATCGTTGTTGTTGCCGAGTTCTTCTGTTAATCTTGTTTTACAATCATCATCAATTCATTTATAAGATTTAAGATGTACATCAAATTTAGAAAATAAGAACAACAGCATTAATAATAAAAGATAAGAATGCTGGTAAGAATACGAATTTTGTACTTTTGATATTTCTTTATATAAACGCAAGAACTGGTATGCGCTTCTTCATACCAAATATACCGTGGCGTCTCTCCTTCCTCATAATAATTTTTTACAGTCTGAGTTGTGTCTTACATTTTATATTTTCATTCAATAAAAACGAAAGAACTTGAAATGTTTATAAATGATGAGGTAATTATAAATTCTATTGTGGTAATTGTTGAAGTGCAATTCTTGAAACCAATCTTTTATACTTCTTTTTTTTTTGTTATTGTTTTATTTGGTTGCTCTTTTTCTGGTTCAACTGGAATAACATATATATACTCGTAATTGTGACTTCCTTGCAGGTCACGTAAAGTGTACAGCACATCATCATGTTTCATGTATATTTTGTTTTATGTGTTGACGACCACAGCACAGAACAGCAGCAGCAGCAGTAGCAGCAGAGTGCAGAATTGAAAAGTAGAAAAACTGAAACAATGAACGCGGTTTACAAACACAAAAACGCCAACTGTGTATATGGATACGAGTATATGTGTAGCTGTTTTATTTGTCTGTTGGGACAAAAGCACCTGCCAACGTAGATTTATATGGCATGTGCAGCAAGTGGTATAGTTTTTATTTTAAAACAGAAATTTTAAACACAAAGTAAAAATAAAATGATTGTGTAACGAAAATCTCATAAGAACCGCTCTATATGGCTCTGTGTTTTATAGTTAAACGATAATAAAAGGTGTATATGTGGATTGTGGCTTGGGGCCATTGTTTACGGATTTTAATTTGCAAAGTGTGTCTGTATACAGTTTCTATATATAATCAAAAGGTTGAACAAAGTGATGCATTGTTTTGTTAGATTTTAAAAGTTTTATACATTTACATTTAATATCCTTAGTTTGTTTACTGCAGTCTAATGAAACGACCGAATATTTTAAGTATTCAATACCAGATTTGTTCAGAGAGGGGTGTTTACGCGTCATCTTCTAATTTTTACCAGATTGCGTAGAAAACTTATCGACAATGTAAATAACGTGGACTGTTCGTAGACAAATGACATTTACATCTAAGTAAACCGATTTTTCTAACTAAATTATGCTGTGTGTAAACCAAATTGCTCAGTAATTTTTTAAGATGATATGAAATTGCATTATTTGCAGATGTTATTATAAACTACGAAATGGTAAAAAATTGAAAAAAAGTGTCATAACACAATGACATGTACCTACACAATAACACATTTGCATTAAATGTGATCCTTTTCCAGTTAAACCACTTCTAATGTTGAGTTTTTACAAATTTTTGAAGTTGACACGTGGATTTCGCTCCTCCCCAATTTTCCCGAACTCCCAACATCAAACTTGACCTAAAAAATAAGACCTTTTCAAACATAACACTATAACTCGTCAAGTTTTTGCCAATTTTTGGAACTTCCGCGTGTATTTTGCTCCCCATAATTTTCACGAACTTCAAGCATGAAACTTAAGGTGGACAATTTTCCAGCGATAACCATCGACAGTGGGCCTTAAGTATAACCTTTTTCAGTTAAATCATTTCAAACATTAAGTTTCTATTTTTGAAGTTTGAACATGCATTTCAAGTCGAAGCCTTTCCAAGAGACGTATTCAGACATAGCACTCTAAAGTTTAGGTATTTACAAATTTTTGAAATTTTTGCACGAGTATTCCAATTCTCCAAACATGAAAATTATTTACTTTACTTTGGTATTTGTGATTTTACAAAAATTTGCGTGTTGAAGTCCCTATTCAATCGCACACAGTCCCAACTACATATTTGGCAAAAATGGTGTGCGGAAATTTTGATGTATAAAGTGTTCCGTGTGACAACCAGCACAAAGTTTATTGGTGCGAAATTCTCCAATTTTCAGTACACCAGCGTATTAACGGCGCGCACTCTAAAGTTTCGGTTGAGGTGTTCGCAAGTAACCATTGATGGGTGAATTGCCAGCTGTTCTCGTTGATCCAATCACCACAATTTCTTTATTTTTCACAACGGGGCCAATTATTGATTTTGCAAGATTATGACTTGCCGCTTCAACACAAATGAATATTTTAAATTTTAATCTTGCTACCTTTCATTACACATATTCCAATTCAAATGCGGTGAATAATGAAAGTTGATGATTTGCGTACTCGTTGAATTGCCTACTTTTGTAATCGCAACTATTGGTGAAATCCCACCATGTGTCGTAATGTAGAACTTTTAATTTTTAATTATATATCATTTCCTACACCGCCAACAATTAATCGTCAACCTATACCGCCATCTCGGCGTCATTGTTGTTCTTATTGTTGTGTAATTTTCGTCGTTTAATTTTAGTTATTTATTTTCGAATTTTCGTGTATGATGCATGCATCCAAATATTATTATGAAAAAGTGTTGCATATTATTATTTGCTTCGGCTACGAATAAATTATATTTGTATGATTTATCGTATAACGCAATCCGTATTTACTTCGAACATCTCGATATTCATTATCCAGCTCGTATTTTGCTTTGGATCCATTCGGCATTCAACAAATAACAATAATACTTGAGAAATTTTATCGATGCCGTAAATGCAGCAGCACCGTCAGCATCATCATTTTGGCATTTTTGCACAGCGAATAGTGAAGATATCGAGAAGTTTCGACTAACAACGATGACATTTCATTAATATTTTGTTGAATTTTTTTAAACACTTATGAATGCAAGCACTTTGATTTTAATTCACATTTTATATTTTAATTATTAATTCTTTATTTTCATCATTGTCACTGTAGTATATATAATTTACGTTTGGCCATAACGAGGTCTAGCCCGTGAAAAACTCAATACTGACTGGCATTGGACGCTTTCAGATACCCTATCATGATAAGTGAAATCATCGCCAATTTGATTTGAAAATTTCATATTGCTAAACATTTTCATAACGTTGGCTGCGATTTTACTCAACATGTTCCCAACTGTTGGGTGTCCTGAAAGCGCCCATTGGCTTGGCATTATACTTTTTATGTACAACAAAATTCATAAAACAAATTTTACCAATGCTAAGGTGACAAGATTACATTTTTTGTGATTTCATAAAATTTGGTTCAAACTTTCATGGCTAGCTTTGTTATTTTTCAAACAAAAATTTGTCTCGTGGCCAAAAAATGTCTTGTGGCCTTTTATACGTTTTGAATATCGCAGATTTTGAACGTTATGTTAGGGTAATTTCAAAAATCATGTACTTACACGTTTGTGCTGGTTGATCGTGAAAGGGATATTCAGCAAGTGGAAGGAAATTTTCATGTACCAGCTGATGGAGTGTCTGGGATAAGCACAGTATGAAACCATTTGGTTATCCGTGTCTGCAATAATTTTTGGCTTAGTGGCTTCTTTGCTTCGTTTTGTCAACAAATTAACGACGAGCGTGCTGTAGGTTGAAGAGAACATTAACACGTCGCGCTTATATTTCCATTTCAACACAATATATTATTGACGCCGTCATGAAATTTCACCTGCTTTTATGATGTGTGCCTTAATCAACTAAACTAAAATTGGAATGGTTAGTTCATATAATATGCCAATAGATAGCACTAGTACAAAAGTCATTATGTGTGCCTTAAAAAACACTAAACTAATTGCAATCAACCTTGCCACACGGGATGTCAAAGAAGCACTGCTTCACGCTTCAAAATAAGTCGTAATGGATTTTTTATTGCTAATGTAAAACTTGAAATTTTTGAAGTTTGCACGTATATTTCACTCCCCCCAATTTCACCGGCCTCCTAACTTGAAACCTTTTCCAGATATAGTATGTACTTTAACCATTAAGTTTTTAGAAATTTGTGAGATTTTTACGTTTATTTCATTCCTCAGACCTTTCCGACAGTATGAGACCTTTTGAAGAAATAGCACTTTAATTTTAACGTTTTATGTAAAGTTTTCCCTAACTCTCCCTAATTTTTACGAACGCGTACTTGACCTGGACATTTTTCCAGCGATTACCATCGACGGATTGATTCAAATGACACCATTTCCAGACTTAGGTAAGTTTTTATAAATTTTTGATAAATGAACGAGTCACTCCCCAAATGTTCTCGAACTGCAAACATGAAAATTAATCTGGAAAATTTTCTGACGATAATTATAGTCGAGTCACACAAATTTTTGAGTTTGGACGTGTATCGCCCTCCTTCAATTTTTCGGAACTCCCAACTTGAAACTTGACTTCGAAAATTCCAAGAAAAAATAAAAATATTCTTTGGTTATCTGCCGATAATCATCGAGTAATTCAGTGGAATGAGACGTTCACCAGATAGAACTGTAAACGTTAAATTTTCACAAGTTTCCACGATTTTTACAAATTTTTCTAGTTTTGTCTTACATATGAAATTCAAAATTAATTTTTTTTCGGTATTACAATTAGTTTTTTTTTTTTAACTTTCAGCTGAAATAGTCAAAAAAACTATCTGCATTATCTTCGGCTAACTTTAACAGTATACATTCCTCGATTGTTGAAACTATTCAAAATTGCAAATTGAAGAAGCTTTCTAAGATCCTTAAAAAAGGAAGACCACAGAAAGATATGAAACGTAATTTGCTTACCGCAGAGAGAATTTCCTATGTTGGATATTATAAACGCCCTCGCTGACTAAAGAACAACTAAAGAACAAGAAAATTAGGTCCAAATTAGGTTTGTGCAACCATTTTCGCAAGGTGGCTGGAGATAGGTGACCTTGAAACATAATACGCACCATACACTATTTACGTATACAATATATAGCTTCATGTACAAATTTTGAACTAAATGTTATGATTTTAATGGTTTTATAAGCATATGATTCTTCTAAAACTAAACTTACCGTTTTGATTAGCGTTTGTCTTTAACTGTATCTAATGAAGTTATTATTGAACACAACACAAAGTCTTGTAAACCACACACTTATCCATTTTGTAAACACTTTTACACAAACACTTCAATTTATATATTTTCACCACCATTTTGAGTCTCGCGGGTACTTCACTAATCTTACTAATGCGCATTTCGTTTTGCTTTTGTCCATTCGTTGACATTTCATTGATAATCGTTAAAGGAAGAGTCGATAACAAAGTTGGAAAATGTAACAAATGAAGTACGTTTATGTGTAAAAATATAATGAAGTTGAATTGATGAGTTGCGTTGTAAATTTGTTTTGTCTTTTAGTTGGATTTAGTTTTATTTTCAATTTGAATATACGACAAGTCTATATAACAGTGACGTCAAGCTTTTCCAATTTGTTATAAGTCGCTTTTCTAAAAGTCAAAAAATAATAGTAATACATATATAATAAAACCTGTTCCCGGATCTATAATGTTGTGCAATGTCATGTTATTTGTGTACCTTCCATTCAAATTCCTATTGTAACGTGAAAATCAAATAACGAAAGAGAAATTTTAGGCCGCAAGAGTTATTAGTGCATTTATCTTCTAAGGGGCCAATCTATGTCTGCGGAACCATGTGGAGATTATTTCCATCGCTCCATTGACTTGCTCTATTAGTTGCTCGTTCCGTGCGTTAACGATAAGGGCCACATCAGCTGCATATCCAACAAGTATTACGCGCTCAGGTAGGTAGAAGTAAAAAACAACATCGTTTGGGGCATCCCTGGTAACTGGTCTTATATAGTAACAGAGTCACTTGTTTCTATAATAATCAGCCGATCTGCGAGATAATTATGGACAATTCGTCGAGATATTGGCTTATTTGCAGACTCAGACTTCGCACGTCTCTCATGTGAGCACGACCGTAATCCGTCTATTATAACTAATTACCTTCGCCGCTAACTCAACGAGCATCTTCAATTCCATTATGGCGTTGGTCGTGGATCACCCCGATTAGAATCTAAACTGGTTTACCGTAAACTTTCGTGGCTCTGTTAATAGGTACTGGTGCTTAAGTAGTTTGCCGAAAGAGTGTAGGAGAGCTAGAGGTCTGTACGATAAAGGTAGTTCATCTGGCATACCCGCTTTTTAAAACTGACTAATCGGGCTGTCTTTCAGTTGAAGGCGACACTTCTTCTAAAATCCATGTTAAACACTTACAGAATCTAGCTGCAATCCTAACGGCCTCGGAGGAATACCAGCAGGAACTGCAGTCTCCTTCGGTTTAACCTATATCCACACCATTTCGAGCTCTCATCAATTTCTATTCAAACGAACCGTTTCCGTTCTAGATTTTCTAATTGGGGCACCTCTTGAAAAGACGCACCTCTAACTCTCACCTGCAATCACCTCCTTTCAGTCTTCGTCGGCTTGGTGCAGTTACTATCATTTTATCGACCAGCAGAAAATCCTGCATGTTTATCTGAAGTAGTCGCATTTACTTAAATGAGGCGATCTTTAAATCATAGAATCCACGCCGCTTCTGATGATTGTTTACCCATAAGATCAATCTCATCGCCAGTGGGTAGCCTCCATACTTTCTCTCTTGTTGTTGCCGATCTTTCCACGCAGTTTCTGGTTGTGTGTCCTTTCTTAGCATCTATAGCACACATGTTTCACGACACGTGGAGCCGAATTATAATAATTTCTCGTTACAAGAGCCAACTTAATCGAAATCGCAATTTTCAATTAAGAGCACAAAATAATTTTAATGAATTATTAAATGTTATTTAATTTTTTATTTCTTTTCGAGAGCCGCATTCACTCTTTCAAAAAGCCACGTGCCGCTCGCGAGCCGCAATTTGGCCATGTGTGATCTATAGCATGCCTTTATGTTCCGGTGCATAAGGTTCTCCCTATTTCGGTATCTGCGAAGCAGCATAAAATCGTATGCCTGGAAGGAAGGCCTGTTGGACAAACACCGGTTTCTTTTCACTGTTGTTGAGGCAAGCTACCAGCACTGCAGATACTGTATCGGGCAGTCTGAGTTCTCCACCAATCCTATTCGTGACGACTGCTCATGGATTCAGGTGTCTTGTCCCCAGTAAGTATTGTAGTCCTTGAATTCATTCTCCTAGACTTAGCAAGATTGGGTTTTCTGATACATGTTTCTTTAGGAGAATAAGTTTTTTAAGAAATTAGTCTGCCTTTGGCCAACCGATTTCAATCTTGGCTACTACTTCTTGTGATGTCATTTCCAGTTTAATTTTTTCAGGAAATTAATCTACTCGTCCCCGTCATTCGACGATGTCGTCTGACATGTTTTCAAATACATGTTTGCTGTTGGATAACTTGCACATAGCTATTCACTCACTTGACACAGAATCCTTAATCTGCCTTCAGTCGAAGGATTTTTCTTCACTAGTTTGCTGGTCCCGGAATGGGGCATCTTCTACCATCTTCTACCGCTGGTCCTATACCTCATAGAGATATTTGGCAGTCTCATTGGGGCTACATATATCAAGTGTTTTTCTTGAGATTGACGAGTATATAGTACGTCGAATCCTAGTCAGGTTGCAGAAGCTGTTCTGAAGCGTACCCGCAAATACCCTTGTAGCCGCCCAAATTTTTACTAACCTAAGGCATGGTTGCTTGATGTTGCAAATAAACTTATTCCATTATTTATTGCTGCTACACACTCGTGGCAGGCCCCGCATGATGAACAAGTTACAAATTTGATAACGCACTGTAGTGGTTAACCACTCCCTTAACTTTTGTTCATTTCAGAAAACAAACGATATTGGGAAACATTTAAAAGATAAGGACCCGTATAAGTTGAACATCTCCATAAATTTTAAGTTGACCAACGAAAAGATAAAACTATATTTTACAAGGAAGTCTTCAACCCGTAAAATTTGAGCAAAAACAGGACACTAAGGATAGAAGAAACGTGAATGGTAGCGTAATCCGAGCTTTGAACAATTATTCAAACTTTGATTTAATATCGTAGTACAAATAAGTTTTAAGGGATTTACAAAAGATGCCGTAACTATTGATGTTAAAGCATCAACATATCCGTATGTGTCATTTCGCTGAAGTGTAAACAACGTATTTTTGGGTTCTAACCATGTGAATTTTTGTGCCTACAAAGCACAATTTTCGGGAAGCGCTGCTTTTTTGTTTTGCAGAAAATTTCAGCTGATTTCGCCGTTTTAAAGACAAAGAGAACAGTAAAGTATGGAAACAGTGAGTTGGACGCGTTATTGGACCATGATTCATGCGAAACATCAAGAGGTCGCTGAAACTTTGAGAGTGAAGAAGCAATTCAAAATCGTCTCAAGACTATAGATATGGTGCGTACAACTGGTCTGTTGCATCGCAACAACGCATATCTGGTTTACAAAGCATTAATAATACAACTTGACTAAACTTGATTTGTATATTGATTATTAAACTGTTACAGCGAGTTCATACGAAGGATAAAAATCTCGGATTTTTCTATCCCATCGTTTAAACCAATTACATCACGTAAATTATACAACAGACACGCCTCTTTTCATACAAAAAAGTTGAAAAATATTAAACAAAAATCTGGGATAGAAAAATCTCAGATTTTTATCCGTCGTATGAACTCGCGTTTACAGTTCTTTTTTCATAAATTTTTGTTTCTAAAAAATGTAATTTTGTTATTAGTAAAAGTAGAATCGAGCTAATCATTTCGTATATGATGAACGATATTGTATATTAATAAAACATAAAATAAAATATCGAGCGATCGTTCATCTTGCATTCGTTACGTGTTTGTATATCATTCAGTGTTTATTTGGGATTTTGTGAGCGATTAGTGCAACGATTACATTGCAAAATTTAGTAATCGCATAAACCATATTGTTAGTGTCGTTTTGTTTGTGTCGCAACAAAATACACCGTATCTCCGTGTCGTGGAGATACATGGTCTAAAGACAAAATCGGAAGGATCCACTACGATAACCCAAAGGGCAGAAAATAATGGGGTAAGCCTGGACAAGCATCAATTTCAATTGTCAAAACCGTATTCCGACTAACACTTGTTCCGCTCGATGACTCTTGATACATAGAATCCATAAATTGGGTCAATTCTTGGAATCCGTATGATGCCTGAAAGATGATAAAAGTCGTAGCTTTCTCTGAATAAACCGTCGAAGTTATTAAAAAAAAAAGATCAAAATTTATTTGTACCTTCAATAGATTTTTCAAAACCGCCCATTTCACATTAAATATTTTGTTTGTAATTGGAGAGATTCAATTACAAATGGGAACACGTCATTGTAAAGCAATAGTCAACCCAGTCAGTAATCTTTTAGAATAGAGTAAACTTGATTTCCATCGGCATTAAAGGAGTGACAACCTTATACCAACAGGAACTCTTTTCTCAAAATTATGTTCGATATAATGTTGAGAATTGCCACCTTGTTTTGAGCGCCTGCTCAAGCTTACACTGTATTTTCTCAATTTTTTCTTAAGTTTAATTTACCTCGGTAAGAGAACTCCTTACAATTTATTTGGGCTATGAAGATTATTAGAATTATAAATTTTGAATTTATGATAGGTTTTTCGGGCGCAAGTTTTACAAAAAGTTATGTTTCCTTACATTCTTGTATAACACGAATTGGTACATCGATTTCATCATACTCAAATTTGCTGGTATCCTTCCATTTCTCAATACAAGATGTAGTCGTGAATGGTTAACAGAAACCCGACTTTCTTTTATCGTAGAATCCGGAAAAGTTCGTACGATCAACACTCACAGCGTGTGTCAGCCTATACACTGCATGGGTCTAAATGAGTTGCAAAAGGAAATTTTAAAGAACATACCACATTTTACAGCTGCCAAGCGGAACATCGCAGTCTTCAAAGAATCATAGTGGTAAGGTCATGACGCGTTTGCGACGCATGGTTAAATTTTCATTAATCAAGATAATGCACCTGTACACACAATCGCTACCATAATCAAAGAGTTAAACAACCCAACTCTAAAAAATATCTTTATTGTAAAAGAGTTGCCAACAATCAAGTGATGGAGTCTGCGAACGATGGTTACTTTGCGATGTTCAGGGTATCGAAGCTATTGAACAACAATGAGAAAAGTGTATCAAGCTAAAAGAAGTCTATGAGAAATCTGAAACATAAAGACGGTGTTTGTCAGGTCGAATACTTCCGGGACGCCTCCTCGTAAACTACTCCATTAAATTATAGATTTAACTTGAATAAAATACTAACTTTGAAATGTTTTTATAGAAATGAGAAAAAAAAACATTTTCTTTTCAATATTCACGTTCACAAAAGAAAATAAACAGTCATGGGGTAAAACGTGTTTATCTGTTATGACGGTCCAAACAACTAATATGGTCCCTGCAAAGCGAGAAATTTTGAATGTGTCAGCATATTATGAAAATGTCACTGACGATGGGTATGCTAAATGTAAAAAATTTTAATCAATAAAGTTGCAAGAGGGGTGGGGTTCAAAAGAAGATTGCGTTATAGGAAGCATTGAACCAGACAAATTCATCTATTTTACTGATGAAGATGAATTACAAACAGAGACGGACTGGATCCTAAAGAAGAAAAAACAGTCTAGGAAGAGTAAGAAAAGAAAAGCTGAATCGTCACCAGAGGCTGAGCAATTAAATGGTGTGGACAATCTAGTCCAGATTCAAAAGTTGTTCTACCCAAAGCCAATCAAATAAAAGGTAGTAAATCTACCAAGAACATTACACCAAATTTGGTGCAACCGGACGAAAAACCACCTCCACGAATAAATATTGTGGATGTAACCAATCGGCTACTGACAAAGTTAACTTATAACCTTTAACGGTTTAACAGCTCTAAACAATGACGTTTGGAAAATTAATACTCTGGACATAGATACTTTTAGAACCTTATATAAGAAATTGATTGCTGAAAAGTATCAGTGGTTTACCTATGAGAACAAACAGGCTCGACCTATGAAAATCGAAGGGTTCAAATATCAAATCAGAAGGATCAAAACCCACAACCAAGCAACAAAGGTTTGGGCTCAACCAAACATATGGGCTCCGAAAAAACCAAATTATGGAAAATATTATGAACAGCATTGCGGCTATTACAAAGCGGCTAGATGACCAAAGTAATCTGAACAACATGATACTTGATCAACTGAAAAAATGCAACCCCCACAATGCAATCCAACAAAAAATGTTAAGTAAGAACACAACTGTCAAAATAGCAATCTGGCTTGCGACTGGGATTATGCAACATATTCCAGAAATATTTTTAAATTCAGAAAAAATCGACATTTTTTTAAAATCTGAAAGCCATTTCGTTAAATCTTCCTTTGTTAAAATACGGGGTTATAACTTATGTCACTCAGCAAGAGGTGGTTCGGCATTGCTAGGGAGGACTTGCTAAAACTATTTAAATTGCTTAATGCGAAAAACGCCTATTGGGGATCTAGACTTAATATTAAAACGAAGATAATTGCTTCAAGCAGGGCAGACATCAAAATGTGAATTTTACTCTAGTGTTTCCCCAACATACTGGCTCAGTGACAGAACAAAAATACCTGACCTAATAGACTTTTATGTAGCAAGTGGTATTACCCAGAATTACATTTGCATTGAAGACAGTAATTCTCTAGTATATCGGGTCATTCTCCGGTTATCATGACAGTCAGTGAAATGGTAATTCAAAGAGGGAAAGTGCACTCAGATTAACAAATTCAAAAACAAACTGGGATCTCTTCCGTGAAGTAATGGAGGAAAAAATCAATCATCAGGTATCGATAAGAAATTCTCACCAGTTGGAAGATGAACAAAAACAACTCAATAAAACAATTCACTATGCTGCTTTGGCAAGTACTCCCATTATATAAAATAAGAAGAAGCTTAACATATCCTACCCAATGGAAGTTAGAGAGTTGGTATAAGAGAAATACGACGGGCACGTATAACCTGGCAAATAACTAGAACACCGGAGAACAAAACAATTCGTCAAGTTAAAAAGCATCAATCAACAGATATCTAGTTAGCCTAACTGATGAAAAATTTCTGATTTTTCACTGTGGAACGCGACAAAGGGACTCAAAAGAAACAAAATGCAAGTGCCTCTACTTTCAAAGGAGGATGAAACCTGGGCAAGAGGTCCTAAAGAGAATTCTGATCTGTTTGCGGAGTATCTCGAGCATACCTTCCAACCACGACCAAGACAAGTGGCCACTAAAAATATAATGTCAATCCACAAGCTAGATGATTTTGATATACGCCCAATAACTCTCAAAGAATTGAAAGAAGTCGATTACTTGCCAAATAATCAAGCCTCTACCAGATAAAGGATTTCGTAAGCCATTACACATAATCAATGCAAGCTTTCGATATGTTCCGTGGCAATGGAAAGTAGCAGAAGTAATCATGAGAGCAAAACCTGATAAACCACCTAACGATAAAAAATCATACAGGCCAATTTCATTGGTGATAATTATGCCAAAACTCTTTGCAAAATTATTACTAAAAAGACTTAAACTAATAGTTGAGGATCGACAACTAATTCCTCCACATCAATTTTGATTCAGAGAAAAACGATCCACAATTGAACAGGTGCATGAATCACCAAAATTTTTGAAAGAACGTTAGTACGTAAAAAAGTATGCTCCAGCATATGTCTGATCGTCGCCCAAGCATTTAATAAAGTCTGGCATAGTGAACGCAAATTCAAGCTGCATAGAGATCTGCCGAGTCACTTCTAAGCCATAATAAGATTTTATTTATGCAATAGACGTATGCGTGTGAAATATGAGGATGAATACTACTAACTGAAGAAAATCTCTGTCAGCATCCCGTCTTAGGACCAATCCTGTATTTATTATATACAAGGGATATTCCAACAAGAAATGAAGGAACCATAGTCACCTTTGCAGATGACATAGCAATCATGGCGATTAGAAGTAATGTCGCTGATGCAACGAAAAAACTCCAGAAGATCTCCAATGTGGTTTGTAACTGGACTAATCTACGCATATTAACTTTTTATATCAAAAGGCTTTCCATCTACCGATAGAAATTAACTCACGACCGGTGCCATATGCAAAAAAAGCTAAATATCTTGGCATGACCCTCAAATGCCAAGTTCAAGTGGAGAGCGCATGTCAAAAAGAAAAACGAAAAACTTAACATTAAGTTCAGAAAAATGTATTGGTTCATAGGTAGAGACTTTGAGCTTACAATTCACAACAAGCTGCTGCTATATCAGCAAATACTGAAGCCGATATGGACCTAAGGTATTCAACTCTGGGGATGTACTAAGTAACTAAATGCCAAAATGATACAGACATTTCAAAACAAGGTTCTTCGTAGCATCGTAAATGCTCCGAGGTACACAAGAATTGAAGACCTTCACATGGACTTAAAGATGGAATACATCATAGATGATATTCGCCATATGATATTCTTCATATGATAGATAATCCAGTCGTTGAAAGAAGACTCCAAAGAACGAGGCCACTTGACCTAGTAAGCTTACCAAAATAGAATTAGTATTTTAAATAGGTTTTATGGGCCATTCCACACGAGCGTTTTTTGTATTTTGGTATTTTTTTTAAACCAATGTTTTGTTCTGCTTTCTCTTAAATAAAATTTTAACAAAAATGAGTCAAAAATGTCCTTGAAATATTTTTTATTTCATTTATGTTTGAGTTGTGTGATTGCACAGAAAATTTGTTTAAGTCGCAATTAAAACTTTTATCATAGGTAAACGGAGAAAGAAACGAAGAAAAATCCGGGATTTTGTTTTACGTGTGGCATGGGCCTATGGGACTAACCAATGGGTTTCACCCCAACAAATCAGAATTGTTTAAGAAATGTAAAATTTGTAAAAATTTGAATGATTAATTGCTAGATGAGCACAGTTTCAGTTGTAATTAATAATTGGAAAAAAATAGTTGCAAGAGGTAAACCGTTTTAATGGCCAGGCCAAACAGCGTCAAAATAATTGGGTTCATAATTCGACTTAGACAAAACCCCCTAATTTTATCTATTTTCATAACATGGTGTATCTCAAAATCGAAGCTACACGAAATATTTAAAATGTTTTCAGACTACACTTGCCTCTACAACAGTTACCTATCTTAATTCATAAATCAATACACACACCACTACAAACCAGAATGCAGTAAATAATGATAATCCGCACGTAAGACCAATCCAAAAGAAATAAAATAAAATATAAAAAACGTTTCAAGAAAATTGAATTGATAAAGGAAACGAAAACACACAAAACTGGTACATGTAAGAATAACGTTCAATTATTTTACCGGTAAAATCTACCTTGCGAATTAAGATTCGTTATTTTCTTATAACTTATAATATTCGCCATAGTCGGTTATGTATATGTGTTATCTGTGTACTATTTTGAGTTTTATTCGGTTCAGATTCTTCTTTCCTCATACAACACACCGGGCTAAGAAGAAAACCAAAACAAAATTCCCTCTCGTTCCGTTTCTTTTATTTAAAAAAGACAAAAAAAAAATAAAAATTCGTCATTCACATGTAGTTTGCCTTAAAGAATTCTTTTTTCATGTACCAAAATTTCTTCTTATATTCTTTTCTCTTCGACTCAGTTGGATGTTCGCAAGATACGATTTGTTTTGTCCAATTTTTTTTTCTTATTTTTGTTTTCTTTAAGACGGTATGGGAACATACTTTTGTTATTTTTGGTTGTAGCAAAATACCATTAAAGAAAACGAGAAAAAATTAATCACAACCCGTAAATAATGAGGGAAAGATAGAGCGAGGAGGGAAAAAAGGATGCTGATCGTAAGACGATATCTAAATCTCGTTTACACACACATACACACACACACACACGCATTGATTTTGCTCTTGTGCTGTGTTCTTTACTTTTGAATAATCGATTTGCAATTATGAAATAAATTCAAATGTTGGTACGTTTACCATACTTGCATAGCACTTTGCTTTTGATAAAATGGTCGTTTGAATTCCTCCTATTATCCGTTTTCCTCACCAGACAAAAAAACAATTTTGCTTCGATTTAAGTCCAACCCATACAAGTATGTGCGTATAAAATGACAGGTTGTAATGTCTTCCGGATTTTAACGGATCGGAATTCGGACGAAAACGATTTAAGTGGAATACATAGATGTGTATGTTGGTCCAAAATACATACAGAATAATTTTTTGATATGATTCTTTTTCGTTACCCACACAATTGTGATTGTAGGCAGAAAAAGGGCATATTGCAAAATTATTTGAACTGATTTTTATGTGTTGGTGACCGGACAAGTGGTGCAGTGGTTAAAGCTTCCGCACTTGGTCCACGAGGGAGGTACTGGGTTCGAATCCCATCAAAGACTAGATGCAAAATCGAATTTTCATCATCGATTACAATCGGTGGTTGTTAATAAACACAACTAAGACCCTCTGATGGAGTGCAGAATTCAGCGCCGACCCACCGTCCACGTCAATGTACGGATTGACATAGAGCTTGCAATGTGCAGGGGTATAATGTAGTTGTGTCAGTAGGTGCATAGGTGAATGGGTAATGATGTGGCGTGAATGCATGGTATCACAATTGGCCTAAAATTGGCTTAAATGTCAACCACTGAAACCTACCCTAACCTATGTGTTGGTGAAAATCGTTATTTATTTGCTTAGACCAACAAATGGCTGTAACAATATGTATTTGAATATAAATACGGTTAAGCTAAGGAGTAGTACCAAAACTGTGAGAACCTATTTATTTAGAATTTAAGAAGTCATAACAAAATAGACACAATAAATTATGCAGAAAACCATTAGGTAATCTCCCACAACCCTTAGAAAACACGACAATGGAAAAACGCTGTATAAGAAAGCGGTAAATAAGTGATTATTGCGTAATAAGTGATAATTCGCGTTTTGTCATAAGTGGCAGCACTTCTCTTTTGTGATGAGAATTTATGAAATTTTTTTATACATTTATGTACCTCTTTTACACAAAAGCAAGCATTCCAGCGGAATTAAATCTTGAAAAAGTTTCTTATATTAACAAATTGATTAACCTCCGAAGTAAAGAAACTCAGCTCGGTAAATAGGATTTTGAAATTTTACCATGTTCCATTGAATTATGATTAAATTTGGTTAATAGTATTGGTTAAAGGTTGTAAAGTGAGTTTTACACAATCTTCTTCTTCTAGATTGATGTTGGACTGAAGTATAAATTTTAAATAAAGTTCTCGCATCTGTTCATGAAGTAACTGAAACAGCATGGAAAATTTGAAGGAAATTTATCGGTTAGAATGTTCGCTATAATTATCGAGGTTTTAGTCATACGGGAACTACTTGGGGAATATGAAGAAAATTTGATGATTATAATTTTAGCAGTTTTTGCGGCCATAAGTGAAAAATCTAACCGGTAAATTCCCAGCAATTTTCCCATGTAGTCTCAATATGAACTTAGCTACTACAAAAGTTTTCGTATTGATTACGTGTGGGAGTTTTTGAGATGTAGGACTGAAATTGAAAAGAACTTATACGGCCGGATAAACTCAAAAAATTATAGTGAAAATTTTAACCGATAAATTATTCCAAATTTCCCATTAAGGCTGTTCCCACCTAAGCTGCCAGAGTTTTTGAGATTTTAGCCATAAACTGAAGCTTAATTATATTATTCTAAATCTTATAAAAATCTATCTTTCTTATTAGATTCACAAGTTTCGAATTCAAAATTCAAATGCAACCCTTCACAATTATTTCTCTATTTACTTGTACGGAAGAGGAAATAAACTAGAAACATCCACCATTGCATTGACTCATTTCAGAACCTTGTCCAAAATACATATTGGAATAATAATACAGACTTGTAATAAAAATTTCACAATTATGTAATAAAAATTAGATAAGTTCTCTCCAGCAGAGTTAAATATAAGAATTGTCCTCAAAATGCAACTAAGGGTCCATTTTAATAGTGTAGAATCGACAGATGCGAGAGCTTGATCTAAAATTTATGTTTAAATCCAAAATCAATGTAGAAACCAATGGCCAAGTTTAGTCTAACACGAACAGATCCTAGAATTTTGGCTAAAACTCACTTTAGAATCCCTAACCAATACTACTAACCAAATTTTACTATAACTCGTTAAGAAATGGCGGAGATAGAATTCTCTGTCAATTATAGAAAATTTTTAAGATTTCATTCCGCTAAAATATTTTCTTTTGTAAAAAAGAGGTACTAAAATTTCCGCTTGTTATAAAATAACAACTGATATTATTCGTTGTGATTGTGCTGCCACTAGTGGCAAGTAGCGTAATCTCTTATTTTTCGCTGGCAAATTTCCTCTGAAATATAAATATTACAATTAATATGAAGTTGAAATAGGCGGTAATGGACTGAATTTATTTTTTGTCAATGAATAGTCCATGTGTTTGAAAAAGGAAGTCTAATTGGTGCTTCTTAACTTAGCAAAGTAAGAAATTCTTGCTCTGTTACTTCTCACCAATAACGCAAGCCACATTCACGTTTCTGTCGACCTACTAAACCTAGAAATCAAACCTAAAAACTAAACCTAGAAATTTACCCAGTGTATCATAATATTTCAATTTGAGATTATATCTCTCTTGCTTCCATATTTTCCAAAGAGTTTTGAATTATCTGGGATTGGAACGCAAAGTTATCAGAAGAAAGCAGAACAGGACACCGATAAATTAACCGCTACTCCAAGAAAGGGCAATTTTAATAAACAAGAAAAATAAAACCAAACTGGTTTAATTATTTTCACTCTTCAGAAAAGATTTGAGCCTACGAGGCATATTATTTCAATCCCACAATGGTGCCATTGTGCGATTCACGGAGTCATGACATTAAAATTTTTCAAATTTTAGAAATTTTCTTAAATTTATTGGGAAAGTAAGAATAAAATGGAAAAACTTAAAATAATCTGAAGCAGATTAGATATTGGTCAGGATTGCGAGATCTGTATAGGTTATACCGCAATCATTTTGATATTCGTCTCATTGCGCCACCTTAATTTTATGTTCTGCATCCGGACTTCTAATGTTGCCAGTGATAATTTGTCTACAAAATTGACTTTAATCTTACTTCTAGAGTTTTATTAAATTCAATAGACAACATTAATTATAAAAAGATAGTACAAGTAATTTAAAAAAAAACATAGTCGAAGTGGAATGTTTTTCAAGACCCTGAGTGAGATCAAAAACTATATAATTGCTTTAAAAGAAGGAACAATAGTTCGTCGGAAAGAAGTACCCATGCTGATGATGTCATAGATTCCGATATTTTATCGGACGCTAAAACATGAATTGAGCACTGGACAGGACGCACTAGATTAAAGGATGCTCCCACAAGGACAACGACGTAAATAAAATGATTTGCCAATGGCGACGACTCGAAAAATTATTAATAGAAACAACTTCTCACGTAATTGCAACTTTAAGCAAACTTCAACTAGACAGCAACTCTTGTACTACATGTCATCAATGATTTCTGAATCAACATATTCTGCGGGTTATGGCGTAACTAACCCGAATTTGACAACATTTTCTTGATACCACTCAGATGACGTGGAGTAGGGGGGAAATCCGGGTATATAGAACCTGTAACAGCTCCGGCTGCGATTGGTGCCATTCATAAGATTTCTAATCACCGCCGAATAATAATAATAATTCTCCGGTGAACCTAACACGGGATTTCAAATATTTTGGTTGACTAATCGATCAAATTTTCATCTTTGGCGTCCAACAGATAATTATGAATTAGATCCGACCACACAGAACATTTGTTGAAGTCCGAACAAAATAGAATACTAGTTTTTTTGTAACTAAAGTCGGCCTGGACATGCACGACCCCGTTTTTAGACTACACTCGCTAGCATGGCGTGAACAAACACATACAACAAATTATTTGCCTTTATACCGAAATTCGTCAAAGATGTGGCAGAGAACAGGGTTTTCACTCTTAACTGCCCTAAGGCAAAATATGATTCACCACCTGTAATAGATGACAATATACATTTGATTTTAACATCTATTGAAGAGCTGCGAATGATTGATCATCAATACGAACGATTTTAGGGAAAAACATTACGAACGATTACCTTCAACAAAAAGCACGATCTATCAATGGACTACATGAGTTAAAGCCAAGAACTAAAGCCGCGAATATATCTCCAACTAACTATATCATGTCCAAACTCTGATCTGTTAAAATTTCTGCACGCCTGAACACCGTTATCAAGATTGTAACTTACTAGCGTAAACAGAGCTTTATGAATCGACGGGAAGCTACCAACATCGAACTTCTCCCCGTTAAATTCTATTATTAACGCGAATTATGGCGCCCCTGATATAGATAACTTGTTCAATCCTGATAATTTTGAAACAAACATAATCGTAAAAACATATCCCAGATAAACTGAAATTTTTATCCAAACTGAAGGATAGTGGCGCTCCAGTAGTTCCAACTTTACAAGAACAGATTTTCCCTGGGAAAGATTTTAGAAAACCTTTCAAATCATACAGCAATTTGTTAACTCTTTGGAATCACATTCATACATCGATCTGGATGATAATAAACACTTCCAAACTCCTACTCGATTAATTTCCTTAAATAAAATTATTGATACGTTACCCCCTTTTGAAAAGAATGGACTTTTATGACCCATTATGCTTGAACATCAAATAGATGTTGGTATAACTCAGTTTTTCCGACGATTCAGGAGTTGTTGGACAAAGAACTTGACCGCATGTTGGCGCTCAGTGTCCTAAAATAGAAGGTCAATGATGCTACGAAGAAAGATGCATAACCCTTACCTCTAACTAACCGACGTCTCTCCAAGTTAAATTCAACGCATTGACCTTAAGGACGCCTTCCGGCAGATACCATTCGCTCCTTTTATTAGAGACAAAACGGCTGTAACAGTTTAACAGAGCAAGATATCTATCCCACACCCGACTCACTATAAATGTTTCGAAAAGCCTTTTTTTATGCAACGTATAAAAAATTAAGGTTACATAGTAGGAGAAGGTGGTTTAAAAATAGATCTCGAAAATATAGAAAAAAAAAACAAAAATTAAACAACTACTAGGTGGAAGCAAACTCGCAGACTTCTTGAAATGACGGAAGTTAAAGTCATCTGTACTACGGGGATATTAGCTTAAACGATAACGTAACGCTATGTCAACGCTTTAAATACTTTCCGACTCTCTTAATCCAAATTTGCTTTAGACGTAGATTTACTTTTCCCTTCTGTTAAATGTGTTGTTGTATTTCAAAAATATTTAAAAAGAAGACGTCGACATAAATGACGTCATTAGAGAAAAATCATTGTTGTCACTGGCAAAGATAAAGATGGCTCTGCGAGAGGCTACCAAAGGTTTAACCCAATTATTCAGTTTAACCCAAGTCACAGCCCCAAAATTCATATGGACGCTGCTAATTTGGGTGAGTTGAATTACCATTTTCGAAAATTTAAGCCAGATTGATCCATTATGTGAGAAATTGCTCTGTTTGTTGAATTACTTCGGGTACTAAATCTGCTCCGATTAATATATCATCAACATAAGTGTCTCTCTGCAAAATTTTCGGAGCATATTTTAAAGAATAATAATTTTTTCGGTAATTTGGTTGATAAGTCTAGTTGCCACATGCGTGTATCTTCAGCGTGAAGTTTTTCATTGGGGCCTTTCTTTGGTACCGTTGATCGTCTAGAAAACAGTTGATCCAGCGTTTCTTGTTTTTTCATTAACTCTCTTCGGTTCTCGGTGGTTATGTTTTTAAACTTAGGGCACTTGAATAATGGGTGGAATTCTTCATTGCATACTGAACAAGAAATCACAGCGATGGTAAAGGTTTCTGGATTGGTTTTTACTGACACACCTGATTTTCGAGGATTTCCTTCTATTGACTCGAGCGTATCGACTCTTTTCATCCAAAAATCAATCAATATTCGGCAGGTTGGAAATTCTACGTTTGACGTTTCATTGGCTAATCATGTCTCGTCTCTTCATCTAGTTTTTGTATTAAATACCATGTCCGATGGCCTTTAATCCACGTATAACCTCGTACGCTGTGTACATTATCTTCCTGATAACTTGCGGAGTTGGATTGTTGAACGATGGTAAATCTAGGAAGCTTTTTATAAACGCTTGAATAGTAGTCGCTTCTTATCGTAACGGTTTTTTAATTTATTTAATGCCTAAATGTAATTTGCGTCAGAGATTGGAAGCTGTCTCAGTAATGCTGCAGCGTCATCTATGCCCTTGAGGTATTGGATTTTATATGCTGGATTTAGCTCTATATTTCGCGAATCGCCGAAGAGAACAAATCCTAGGAAGATTGCCACTCTAATATTTGGTAATTTGCATATCCACGTATGCTGAAAATTAAAAAAAATACTTTGTCACATTTTAACATTTTGCAATGGAAAATAGCCACTATAATTTCATAACGCCACATTTGAGCCTCTTTTGTGAAAAATATAAATTTGGGATCATTTGATACCACTCCCACTGAAATTGGTCAACGGGATTTTCTTTATTACAAAAACAAAATATGTGTTAATTTTGTCCACGAGTGTATTTGACCAATATCAAGGCCTGTTTAGCTGCTAGATTCCCACATTTTGTTTTTGTCCCAATTTAATACTTCTTTGAGTATAGTTATGGTTTATCAACAATTTGATCTTCTCCCGAACCACACTTTTCACTAACGATTAATTGCTTTCCATCAGCATGGCTCTCCTCAATAACGGTTGAAAATTGCATCTTGATCCAACTTTAACTCGCTGGAATAATGCATTGATATCCTTTAATACCCCCATTAAAACCACTTAAATGATAGTATTCTAGTCCTATCCTAGCTGAACAAATTCCTTGAACTGTATCAGCATTTCTACAACTTTTCACTACTTTGCACCTATAGTACCTATATCCCTTTAGTGATTTACTAACACAATTGTGCGGGTAGGGCAAAACTACCATGTCAAAAATTTAGTTTTGTATGTTTTTTGAACCAACTTACACATTGTGAATTCCTTTTTAACTTATTTTCGTCCGAAAAAAAACACTACCTATACACACAATTGTGTTGGTTTTACTTCAAATAAATCGAAATATTTTATCAACAACGCCATTACATATTATGGTTTCTTACTCACACATTTGTGTGGGTTGGACTAAAACTGAGCCAATTTTTTTGTTTTCTTGGTTGATAAAGGGATAATATATATGCAAAATTTCAAGTTTCCACCTTAAAAAGTAATTAAGTGGATAAAGACCACCGATGAGATCACACTGTTAAAAAGTGTTATTAGTCACAATAATTTTTATCATTTTTTCACAAATGTATTTATTTAAATTTTGTTTCGAAGCAGATAACCTCAAGAACCCTGTCAAGCGTCACAAACATTCTCATACATTTCACGCATTTTTGAAATACACATGTATATGTATTACGTGACCCATTTTAAAACAACAATTTTGCAAGCAGCTGCCCATATTTATGATTATTGACCATGCACACCTTGATAATTGATTCCCCCCTTCCATATTTTTATTACCCCAAAATGTACTAAAAATACACCAAGCAGATGTTTGGTGTTTGTCGTGGTTTGTCTTTTTTATCTACATTTTTTTTGTTTGTTTTTTTTTTCATTCTGTGCTTGCTTACCATGAAGTAGTTTTTAATATCAACAATATTTTTACCATGTTAGTGTTTTGTTAAACTATGCCGGATCAACATCTGCTCATACCAAATTATAAAATAAAAAATTGTTTGTAAAAAAGCGATCGATCGTTTGTGTTATCGAGTGTGTAGTCTTTGTAGTTTTGATGAAATCGGTGATCGCAAATATTTTTCGGGTGTATTTTGTGACAAAATGGTGTAAATATTGTATAACACGTTAAATAATATATATTGTGTAGATCTAGTGAATTATATAGTTTAAGTGAAAAAGAAATAATTTAAAAATCGTGATAGTGGTGTGAAAATTTAAAATTTTTGTCAAAATGAAAAAATCAATTGTGCTAAGCTGTTGCCTAATTCTAGTGTTAAGTGATAGTTTGTTCGTGCTATCTAGTCTGATCGCACAACAAACAAATAACGCCGGTCTGAATGATAACCAGCGGCAGCAAAGTGGTAGTAATAGTAGTTATAATGATACAATTAGTCCAACGTCCGAAACGGCGCGGGACTCAAAAAAATTGACATATCACAACGGGGTACATCATGAATGGACCCGTAGTGAAATAATGGATGGTAATGGATTATATTTACTCGAATGGCATGTCGCTCAAAAGGATATTGTGTTTAAGGTGACGGTGAATACGCGCGGTTTTATCGGTTTAGGATTTTCGTATAAAACCGGTAAAATGGCGGGAAGTGATTTAATATTGGCCTGGGTCGATGATCGTACCGGAAAACCAACAGTATTGGTAAGTGTAATGTTTTTTTTATTGTGAATTAGTCCTAATTTAAAATGTGGCTTAAAATTTGATTAAAGGTAACGCTTGCCGCCCCGGTGGCAAAGTGGTTAGCATGCTTGCTCCAGCGACCGGAGGTCCCGGGTTCGATTCCCGGTGGTGACAAAGAAAATATTTCACGGCTGGTTTAGGATCAATGAATTAATCACTCATTATCCGAAATGAAAATATGATTATGAAACCTCATGTGAGGCGGCCAAATCCCTTGATGGGATATAATAGTGCCAGAGAGAGAGAGAGTAACCCTTAAATGTCATAGAATAATTTCAAAATTTATACAGAGGAGGCACAGTGGAATTTTCAGTGGTTTCTTTTATCTCTTTAGCGTTTGTTGTAATGCAAATTTTTGTTTTATCTGTATGTCAATCACCTGAAAGAGATTTTTGTTAAAGCCTTCTGACCTTTCTTCTAATTTCTAATTCGAGAATGAACCATGCCATAGATGTAAACATGTATTTGCCTTGATAAGTTAAAAACCAATGGTTTAGACGAAAAGTTTTTATATACTTAGATCAAGGGTCACAAATAATAGTGGATTTCAAGGAACTCAAAATAAATCTGTCTAAATCTGGAGAATATCCTGAATGGAGTTACAGTTCGTAGTCAAATTTATGGATTTTTTCCATAGTGACTACACAAACGTATGTACCCATGCATTGTCTTGGTGGAACAGCCAAAAACAGTCGTTTTTGCTTCAAATCAATTACGAATCTGTCCAAAACCTCTGAATAATATTCGAATTTGATCGTTTTATCCTTTACAATTTAATCGATCTGAATGACACCGCGTGCATCCCTAAAAGCTATGGTCATGATATTGTTGGCTGAAAAACCCACCTTTGTTCTTTAATCTCTGGTGTGTTGTGATGGATCTGTATTTTGTCTATACGGTTACGAGACAGTGCAAAAATGATGTACCCACTCAGTTGAGATGCCTTTAGCCTCAGCTACCTCACGCACTGTCACTCTCCAATCGTCTAAAAATATTCCATGGATTTTATCGAATATTTCTGACGTGACGATGCTGATTCGGCCACAACAAAGCCACAAAAAATTGAAGGTTTTTCGACACGTGAACGGATCACAAACCAGTTGTCTTTGTGAGAAGCATGAATTTCCCAAATTAAGTCCACACACACTTGCTGCGATTGCCCCATTTGTTGATGGTAATTGCAAATGCGAGTCGCACCGGAAATTGTGGCATATCTATCGGA
This sequence comes from Nephrotoma appendiculata, assembly GCA_947310385.1. NCBI lineage: Eukaryota > Metazoa > Arthropoda > Insecta > Diptera > Tipulidae > Nephrotoma > Nephrotoma appendiculata. Next base: position 100,115,188 of record OX371223.1, read on the forward strand.
ATCATTGGAACGCGTGGCAGCGTAAGAACTCCTTTAAATTTTTCACTTAAAATTGAAACTTCGATGCTATTGTTGATTATCTTTTTCATTTAAAGTCTGGTATCGTTGCAAAGACGCAAGCGGTTTAGGATGTCTTCATTCATGCAGCCTTTGTATTTTTTTCAAAGAAATCTTTTGAATTGGATGGGAAACACATTACCATTATAACTGCAAATAACGTGCGCATTTGCTGTGGTTGAGATGTATTCGATACATCGGCGAGTGAAGCGTCCCAATATACATCGTTCTCAAAAAGATTTGATTCTTGACAAGCTTCACGATAAGCGTCACATACTTGACCATTAACAGTTCTCAATTCTTGGAAAAGTTTCGGTCCACGCCTATCAATTAACAGTAAAAGCGTCCTGTATTGTTTGGGTGTCAAGGGTACAAACAGTGTAACGCATCGGCTGGATGGATGTCTTTCAACTGCTTTATTTGGTTTACGGTTTTAAAACTTTACCGCTAATACATGAAGAGTAAATAAGCGTCTTTGAAAACATATTATCCTCGCACAATGTGAAAAATAAGAACGTTGTGGGAGGTGGTGGCAATGCTCTACACGTGCATTTGCCGTTGTGAAATACACGGGCATTCTTTTCTATTAACACTTCCTTCAAAAAAAGGTAAACAACAAAAAAAACTAAAGTTGCTTTTGATCCCTTCACAACGAGAAAAAAATTGAACACGTTCAAGTACCTTCTTCGTCAATAAATCAGCTAACTGATACTTTCCAGCAATGTGCTCCAATTTGATTTGACCATTCAAGTATCTCTCCCGTACATACAGATATCGAATTTCAATGTGTTTTGACCTTCGATGAAATTCTGGATTCTTTGCTAATTTTACAGCACCAGCATTGTCAATATAAAGTGTCGGAGATGACTCTGACATTTCAATCAATTTGGATAATAAACGTCGTAACCAAATCAATTCCTTCGCTCCTTCACTAGCTGATATAATTTCTGCTTCGGTTGTCGATGTTGCTATTACCCACTGCAGCTGACTAGAACGTGGAACGTCTTGTCTTCTTGTCACCAGCGAAATCAGAATCGCTATAAACTTGTAGTCCCTCTTCTTTGTCGTATATTATACCGTACTTCACAGTACCTTTCAGATACCGAAATATACGCTTAACTGGATTCCAATCCTGAACGGTTGGTTTCTGCACCGCTCGTGTAGCTTTATTTACTGCAAAAACAATGTCTGGACGAGACGCTGTTGTAAGATATATCAAACAACCCACTGCTTTACGAGAAGGTACATTAGATGAAATTGCTTCGTTGCGATCACTTTCTTCACGGCCTATTGGAGTTGAGACAGCGTTTGATTCTGTCATTTGAAATCTTTCCAATATTTTCGTTGTATACTTTTCTTGGCTCACAATAATTGTTCCATTTCCTCGAATTTCTATTTTCATACCAATAAAGTTATCGAGAATTATCAAGAGAAAAGAGACTACAGACAACTAGACCATCATCGACATGAATTGCTACATACAATCGAACGTTATTGCTGTTTCGATAAAAGATACAAGGATATGCAACACTGTTTTTAAAATTTGCTTTCTTCATGAATTCCATGAACCGTTTGTGCCAACATAGTAGCACCTGCTTTAACCCGTATAAACTTCTTTTTAACAGACGTACTCTTTCAGTACCGTCACCAAACCTTCTGATTCTTCTAAATACACATCTTCTTCCAGATAGCCATTCAGGAAGGCAATTTTCACGTCGAACTGTTTCAGTTTCATTTTATTAGCTGCCGCTACAGCTAACAAAGTTCGTCTAGTGTCACATCTCGCTACAGGACTAAATGTTTCATTGTAGTCGATTCCCTGCTTTTGTACATATCCCTTCGCTACTAATCGAGCTTTGAAATGAATACTTCCAAACGAATTCTTCCAGCGATTTTCCAAAATTTATGTTTCCTTTGGTCGTTCAACTAATATCAATGTTTCACTTTATTACCGAGATTCCATCTCTTTATGAATCGCCTGCATCCAATACTCCCTCTCATTCGACTTCAGAACTTCAGGGAATTAGTTTGGATCTTGATATTCAACAGCCACTCCTGCCATTATTGAAAATTCATCAACCACCATCCATGCTGGTTTTCTTCGTTACCTTTTCGCTTTTTCGGTTTTCTTCAGAAAACTCCTTACTACTTTGTGTTGATTCAATCGTTTGCTCAGATGACAAGATGTCCGATTTTGGTCCAGAACCTCTTCTCGCAAGACATCAAATACCACAGTTGGAAATGGCCACAGATGGCGCATGACTACTTTCTTTTTAGAGGGATTCAGACTCAAAAACCATCTTTTTCATTGACATATCCAACAAGATGTTGGAATACTGCTTTATCATGAAGCTTCGAGCGGAAACTCTTGTTTATATGAACGTAGCAACCAAAATTTTCAGAAAATCAAGTCTTCCTACTTATTATACTTATTCATAAGGGGGCTTTATTCTGAACTGACGATTTCCCAGTGCGATTTAATAAATAAACTGCGGTGTTACAAGCTTCTGCCCACAGTCCTTTCCGTAATTTGCTTGGATTCAACATAGACCGTGCTGCTTCAACGATAGTTCGATTTTCGCGTTCCACTGCACCGTTTCGCTCAGGTGTATAAGGCGATGGAATCCATTGTTCTATTTCTCTGCTTGCGTGCAATTCAACACTCTCTTATTGTCAAACTCTTTACCTCCATCACACCTGAATTGCCTAACAACACGTCCCCCGACACATTAAATACATACTACAATCACTTTTATGTTTCAAAAAAAAAAAAATTCTCTGAAATTTGCTAAAGTCATCCTTAAAAAAAACGTAGTAACATGCGCTTCCAAATGACTCTGTGAATGGTAGCTTATGCATATTTCCTAGAGCACGTCAATCACAAAATTCTTCATTGCAATTTTCCACTTTAATGTTCATTTGTTTCAAAACATTATTTATATGCTGTTTATTTTGATGACCAAACCTCTCGTGATACACTTGCAATGTTTCGTATGATTTCACTAAAATCACTTTTGTTTCTTTCTGATTTTACAACACGCATGTCAACGATTCCGTTATCGATTGTCGTACTGTAACCATTTAATGTTACTGCTTTGACAGAAAACAAATGCGAACTCGCCTTAGGAACATATAAAACCTTTTCCAATTTAGCATTATACCAATTGTTGTTTCGCCGAACTTGAAATTTTATTGCCCCTTGACCAAACGCATCCATATGCATATCTTGTTCCATATCTTGTTTTCCAAGTGAAATTACTTCAGGTGTGACAAACTCACTGTACGACATAAAATATTGCTTGTTGGGAGTGATATGCTTCGTAGCGCCACTGTTACAATACCACTCATTTGCATCGATGCTTTTTTATTTTATGCGCCCATGACTTGTGAGGTAAATACGGCGTTACCTTGCTGTTTGTTGTGCAGTGCTGCTTAATTTTGCTTCCACCTGCATTCTTTTGTGAACACTATGCTGCTCAATGGCCCAATTGCTTACATTTGTTGTAAGGAAATTTTTGCTTTGCCCGTTGTATTGATGTTTTTGTTTTATTCGTGTTTCTTTTCGTTTTATATTCACCGGATGCGACGAATGCAGTTGTTTCTGATTTTATTGTTCTTTGATCACGTAGTTCAATCGTATACATAATTTCTCTATGAATAGCTTCAAATTGTGTTTTTCTGATGAAATCGTGTCCCAAAGATCCTTAAAATTATCATATTTCTTTCCCAATGTCGATAAAATCCAACCAATATTCATTCAGTCGGGATATTTTCGTAATGTTTTTTTTAATTCGTCATTTAAATCTACGATCAACTTTTGCAATTTAGCGACATGTTCGCTTATATCTTCTTTCTCATCTCGCTTTACTCGACTTCAAATCGCGCACGTAATTTATCCCAGATTTCTTTCACATTGTTACAAGTCAACACGAGCTCTGCAACTTTTTTGCTTAACGCACTTGCAATCACACATTGCAACTTTCGCATCGTCCTTCTGCCATTTGTAGTCCTTCAGACCTTCCGCTTTTAATTGAACACATTCGCGCTTGTCATTAATAATATCTTCAAGTGAATATGAGCCTAAAGAATTTTGCATTCACCGCTGGTTTCCATTTTCTTCTAGTTTTAATTTTAATTTTAACAAATCAATTTTCATTTCTTTTAACTTTAGACACACGCTTACTTTATTCTTCTATTAATTACTTTTTTATGTTACCGCGTGTTCTGGGCTCATAACCTGTTGTAAATTTATTATTTCATCATACAAAAGAAAAACTACACGTCTTAGTTTTATTCAATTAACCGGGTGCTTCTTTTAAACTAGGACGATCAAATATCTCGAAAAATAGCCACTCTACGGAAAAAATGTCCATAATCAAAATTTACTCATACCGCGGGGGAAATACATTAGTGCAAAAAATAGTCCCCCACCCCCCGCTTTGTAGGTGGGGCGGGGGTAACTTTTAAACTAAGATAGGAAGCCATATTTTTTATTGCAGATACGGATTCTACGACTAAAAGTACGTATGATTTGAATGAAATATTTTGTTCGGTTCATGATAGATGGTGTTGTAATCGACAAAATTCAATTTTTTCAATTTCTTCTTAGAACACACGCATTCGATTCTGCAATACGTTTGAAATGAAAAACATTACGTTTTCATTAGAAATACTCGAAATTCGTCATCAAAACAATTTATTAATGTAAATGGCAGGTGAATAAAATAATTTTAGCTTAAAATAAGTGTTCAAAATGATGGCCTGCGACTTCAATGCACTTATTAATATGCATTTCAAATGATTGTACACAACTGAGAAGTGTGTTTGGTTGAATTTCAGCACACGCATTTCTGATTCGCTCAATCATGTTCTCACATGTTGTTGGTTCTTGTTTGTAAACTTTGTCTTTGAGATAGCCCCACAAAAAAAAATCTGGCGAAGTAAGATCTGGTGATCTGGCGGGCCAATTTATCGGACCAGCTCTACCGATCCAGCGGCCATTGAAATCACGATCAAGTATTTCACGTGCCACCACCGAATAGTGTGCAGGACAACCATCATGTTGATTCCACATGTTCCGTCTCACTTTTAAGCTCAAATTTTCAAGTAATATTGGCAGTTCATTTTCCAAAAAGTTTCGGTACATTCGACCATTCAAGTTGCCTTCAATAATGTGGAGGCCTATGAGTTTGGTGCCAATTATTCCACACCACACGTTGACAGTCCAAGGACGCTGATGTTCAACTTGACGAAGCCAGTGCGGATTTGTAACACTCCAATAATACATGTTGTGTCGATTAACCGTTCCATGGTTTGTAAAAGACGATTCATCAGAAAACATTACGCAACGAAAAAAATTGGGGTTTTGTTGTATTTGTTCACGTGCCCATTTGGTGTATGTAAGACACATGATATGGATGATACTTGTGCCGTTTTAAAATTCTCCAAACACTGGTGAGGGACAATCCGGTATCGCGATCTATTTCTCGTGTATTAACATGAGGATTATGAGCCACTGCTGCCAATACAGCAATTTCATTATTTTCTCCAGTGACTGTTGCTCTACGGGTCCTCTTTTTCGGTTGAACATTTCCATCAGTAATAAATTGTTTGATAGTACGGCCAAATGAAGCACGTGAACGAATCCTATCCGGAAAACGTTGAGCGTAAATAGCAACAGCATTTTCAAGATTTCTGCCAGCTTCTCCATAAACCAGAACCATTTCAATTGGTACAGTTAAACGCTCCATTCTAAAGTATTTATTTTGCGTTTATTTTGCAATTACGAAAAACATGAAGATAAGAAATAACACAAACGTTAAATGTGATTTACAAAACTGAATAAATTGTTTTGATGACGAATTTCGAGTATTTCTAATGAAAACGTGATGTTTTTTATTTCAAACGTATTGCAGAATCGAATGCGTGTGTTCTAAGAAGAAGAAATTGAAAAAATTGAATTTCGTCGATTACAACGCCATCTATCATGAACCGAACAAAATATTTCATTCAAATCATACGTACTTTTAGTCGTAGAATCCGTATCTGCAATAAAAAATATGGCTTCCTATCTTAGTTTAAAAGTTACCCCCGCCCCACCTACAAAGCGGGGGGTGGGGGACTATTTTTTTTACACTAATGTATTTCCCCCGCGGTATGAGTAAATTTTGATTATGGGCATTTTTTCCGTAGAGTGGCTATTTTTCGAGATATTTGATCGTCTCAGTTTAAAAGAAACACCCGGTATACATATAAGAAGAAATTACATGATATGGAAATTTCCCAATCAGAATACAATTTGTTTTGAAATTCTGTGTATTATTCTAATTTTTCCACTGCTACTCCAATCATTTTTTCAAATTTGTTTTTAAATTCTTTAATATTTCTCTTCCTACTAAGCGAATAATTTCGAATCGATATACGCAGTCGGAATTTTTCCTTTACTAAGGGGAAAAATTATGTTTCTTAATTTAAAAAAACAAATGAAATTTAAAAAAATGATTATAGTAGCCGGCGAAAAATTCAAATAATATACAGAATTTCAAAGCAAATCGTATTCCGATTGAGGAAATTTTCACCGATTTCAAGAATACGGCCCTGGTCTGATTTAATCGAATATAAAGGAGTCGTTCGGTTTCGATTTTCGCATACAAATCGACAATGTATTGATGAGATAATTGTCGATATTTCAAGATATGATTTTCAGCGTTTTCACCGATATGAAAAGTAATTTATGGCACCGACTTACTTATTCGTCTCCTCATCGGTTTGTGAATCTCTAAATGAGACATTGAAATGATATCCATCTTCTCTTAAATAATATCGGATATTACAATCTGTCGTATGAGCGATGAGTTCCTCAGACTCGCTGAACACCACAATTTCTGCGATGAAGGATTATCCCATGCGCATTTTTGTGGTGCATTGTACTGTCTTTTGTGTTGGCTGACATCTTACAGGTGTTTTGTATGTTTAACTAAAAACAATCGAATTAATTCGTTGTGTTGATCGAATAAAGTTTATAAAACGCACCCACAACTTCTCGTTTAGTGCCTGTTGAATCGACAACGTTGATCGATTTGTTCATTAATGTTTTCCATGAAAGAAATTTGATTTCTCTTTTCCACCTGAGTAGTACATTCCTGGTGTAGGGCATACTTAGATGGAGACTGTTATCATAATTAGATTGTAATGGAGAAGGGGTAAGTGTGCAGATTTCGTCTGGATCGCGAATGCGTATTCGAACGGTTTCCAGTCTTGCTCGTCCGTTTAAAAAAAAATGGGCTTGGGCATCAGGTATATATGTAGGTTTGCCAAATTGAAACATTGGAGTAACGCAACTAAAGCGTTTATTTGTTATTCTGCTGCTTTTAATCAAGAATACCAGTATATGGCTAAAGATAGTCTATAGTTGCGCCCAATACAGTGTAAGATTAAAGCATGTTATAATACCTCTATTCAACATTCACGAATAAATGGCCAATTTTATGAAAATCGTGATATGTTGTACTCCTTGGTTGTTCGTGCTACTACTCTCAACATACTCTCAACATACAGATTATTGAGAGCGTGGAACGTAATAGGCTCGGGTTGGAGTTTGTTCTTGTCACTTACCTATGTTGTTTTGGTTGATTACCTTCAGTGTTATCCACAACAGTGTCATCGACATTGTCTGTAGTTGTTTGTTCTTCTTTTCACAAAACCAATATGTAGTAGTAATTCTTTTGTTGAGACAATTTCCCAGGCCATGTACTTAAACATCCCATGCCCATCTGCACCATTTGGGTGTCACCTATTCTGCATCGCACTCATTTAGTTAGAAGGAGCTAAATTGTGTTTTTTAGAAGAACGGGATCGCCGTCGTTGATTTGTGGTTTTGCACGTAACGATTTTATTGATCAATCTTTTCCAAAAATCCTGTTTTAGTTTTTCCAACAGCCGTCTTAACAGACTATGAATTACATTTGACGTTGTTAGATCTCTTTCGGATCGGAGTCGCTCGAAATGCGATATTTTAAAACGCGATATTTCAAAACGTGATATGGTACAAAACCGGATATGAACCGGATATGAGCGCAGCGACCCACCTGATATCACCCGGTCCTATACTCCCGCTTTTATCGATTTTTAAATTCCTGTAAACTGAAATTTTTCCTAACTAAGGAGCGACGCAACTGGAGCGCAATGACCCGCCTGGTATAATCCGTTGCTGTACTCCCGAGCTGCTAAAGTTTTTCTTTCTAAAAGCAGCGAAGTGCTCACCTGATATAACCCGATTCTATACTCCCACTCCTATCGATTTTTAAATTCTTATAAACTGAAAGTAAATTTCCCCTTCTCCAGAATGTACATTCGAAGGGAGCGCAGCCACACACCTGATATAACCCGATCCTATACTTCCGCTCCTATCCATTTTTAAATTCTTATAAATTGAAATTTAATTTCCCCTTCACCCTCCTAATATAACCCGATCCTAAACTCGCCCTTCTATCGATTTTTAAATTTTTATAAACTGAAATTAAATTTCCCCTTTTCCAGAATTCACATTGAGAAGTGACGGGAGCGCAGCGATTCGTCTGATATAACCCGGTCCTATACTCCTGCTGTTATCGATTTTTAAATTCCTATAAACTGAAATTAAATTTCCCCTTTTCAGGAATGTACGTTGCGAAGCGACCAGAGCCGACCCGCCTGATATAACCCAATCCTAAACTGCCACTCCTATCGATTTCTAAATTCCTTTAAACTAAAATTAAATGTCCCCTATGTGGATTATAAAAAAAATTGAAATAAAATGATATTGACATAACAGTAAATTTTTGATTTGTATAAAAGTTAGGATTTGGGGCGGTAGCCCTCAATCTTAAGGTATAAAATGATTTAAAATAATCATAAAAGCATTTGTGCTTCGAAAAAAGAAATTGTTTTTTCGCGTTTGGGTCGTCATTTAAGACAATTTGGGGCATTTAGGGCCACTTGGGATCATTGAGAGCTACTTGAGATCGTTTCTGGATATTTTCATGGCCATATTCGTAATCAGCATTCTAAAGCACCTTAGTATACCGATTTTCAGAATTTTTGGAGGTATACAACCTATTCGGAAGTATAACCATGCATTCAAAATTTTCGGCCGTCAATTGATATCAGGTGCAAATTGAATGAAAAATTGAATTTTATTAAAACCATGAATGTTGGGCATTTCTGTATCTTGGACACTTTCATTCTGTCTCTTGAAATTTCATATATTTATTTTTACAAAAATGGTAAAAATATTCTGTATATTGACAACCTCTTTATATTGTAACTTGGACACTTTAAAAATTTTCGTCTAATCTTTAATAAATTACCCTTTATATATTGGACATGAACACTTTTGTTCAATATCAGTAATTTGATTTAATGATAAAAAATATCACGTTTTGTACCATATCGAGATTTGTGCCGTATCGCATTTTGAACCATCTCGCGTTTTGAAATATCGCGTTTTGTACCATATCGCGTTTTGTACCATATCACGTTTTGAAATATCTCATTTCGAAATATCGCGTTTTGTACCATATCGCGTTTTGTACTGTAGCGGCTCAAAATAAATAAAATCCTTTTCACTTCGTGGCACTCCTCGTAGTAAAACTATTTATACACCGCGCCGCTTAATTACGAGGCATTGCTCGTTTTGCTGAATATAACTATTTCGCCATCTACATTCGCGAATCTCGATATTAATCGATTATCGATTAATATCGAGAATTAATATCGGGACGACGCGGAAGGAAATTAAGAAACGAAAAATAAAACAGTCGCGTTTTAGAAGTTCATGAGACACAGTCTCTTACATATATAATAATAAAGTGAAAGTGCCGAACAATCGTTCACACCATTTTGTCTTTGTGTGAACTAATTTTAATATAACATTTTGTATCATAAAATATATATAGTGAACCTTATGTACAATAAATAAATAGTTTAACATATATAAACTAAATATAGTGAGTGTTATTAAATCATAAAAACCCAGTAACACCGCTATAGTACCATATCGCGTTTTGAAATATCTCGTTTTGAAATATCGCGTTTTGTACCATATCGCGTTTTGTACCATATCATGTTTCGAAATATCGCATTTTGAAATATCGCGTTTTGTACCATATCGCGTTTTGTACCATATCGCGTTTTGAAATATCGCGTTTTGAAATATCGCGTTTTGAAAAATCGCTTTTTAAAATATCGCGTTTCAAATGGGACCCCTTTCGGATTATGTTGATATTGGTGGGGCTGTCAGGAAATAGGTGGGTGTGAAAACTTTTAGATCGGTTATGTCATGATTTTTGAGCAAAAGGGTCTAATCTAGAATTTAACCCTGCCTCTGTTTAGTTTAGAACAGTCCATTCTTTGTGGGTCAATGTAATGTTTCCCACGATCCTCTTTATATGGGTTTTAACTAACGCTTCCCCTAATCAACCAATATGAGATGATGCTGATTTTTGTTAAAATCCGCAGCTGCAACTTTTTAAATTTTGTTCAGGTTGTTCTTGGCTAAAATTAAGTTCATTGCATTATCACTGTACCTGTTCACTGCAAGATCGCCATATAACCTTTATAAGTTTTGTATTCTCCATCTTTGCTCGTCTTTATTTGTGAGTCAACGGCTTAAACGGCTACACTCTTGGAGGTGGTAGCTTTCCTATTTAATTGTAGTAGCTTGCTGCTTCTCTTGTCTACTAACTTATTCTTGAGTAGTTGCGTTATTTCTGCCTTGAAAAAACTGCTTTGTGTCAGTAGTCATCCTTTCTGTTTTTATGATTCTCTTTTATTCATTGCTGCCTGCTCCTCAGGCACAGATTATCATCGCACTGCACAAAAATAAAAATGTTATCAGAAATCGGCCAACTTTTCGATCCATTGGAATTTGGAATTCCAATGATAGTTACGGCCAAAATATTTATCCAGTCATTGTAGTTTATTCGAAGTATGTGAAGTTAACCCAGAATTTCATCACAGAAAAATATCATTGGGTAACACTAAAACTGCAATGATAACCCAGCCCAGAATTTAATATAGTAAAGTCGTTCAATCTCGAAATTTTATTCTAGCCCAGAAATGAAATTCAAATTTTAAATATTTAAATCAAAATAAAAATTATGTAACAATAATAAAAGTTTAAATTAAAAGAACTGAATTGATTTAGCACTTAAGTAAAGTAGGTTAGCTCGTTGATTCTCGGTAATAACTAAACATTTTCTGTCTAACATAACATAACAGCGACTGGTTATGTCTCAAATGTCAAAAACAATTTCCGGTTTAGAACAATTCATTTTAGTCAATGCAGTATCGATTTTCTTAAATAACGTAGAGCAAATCTTCGTGCATGGTCTCTCCAGATATATCGGAGGCCAATAACGAAATGTATATCCTATTCAAAACACGGCGGCAGTAACCACCTCTAGTTTTAATTTCATACCGATGTGCATGTTGTGAACAGAGGTATGATGGGTTGAGTCAGATTGGTATGAAGTTTCTATAACATGCAAACGGATTCGACCTGGCATGTTGCGGTGTATCGGAGCCTAGTAACGAAATGTGTTCTAAATGTCTAAATGAAGACCAAGGAAGGTGGACGACGGTTGGAAGATAGTAAATCATCAATTCAATATAGTGATATGAACCCACCACTACCGTGTACTTGAATATTGAGTTCGACCAACCTAAGCAACAAAAAGCTTTATAATATTAATTCTAAATGCTTTCGAAATCTAATTTTAGTTGTCTCATTAGATGATGTGCCATTTTGTACTCCATACATCGTGTCACATTTAGCTTTTCACAAATGGCATAATACAAAATGTATTGTTGTATTTCCGTTTTAACGATTTTCATAAAAACAATTGGACATAAACGCAAAATTTAAAAAAAAATGGTTAATGTCAAAGACAATGACAGACGTTTAACACTTTCGCAATTTCAAATCAACAATATACAACAAAAAACGAAAATTTATTGAAATTGGATGACTTTGCATATTTTTTTTGGTAACGATAATATGTTATTCTTAAAAGAATACAGACAGAAGCCGTTCAATTTAATTGTTTTTCTATTTTCGATCGTTGTTGGGAAATTCACAAATATTTTTAAACGTTATGCTCACCCTTTTATATGTGCTGTAAAAATGTTTACCCTTTTCCGTTATTTGTTCCGGACATTGAACACCCTTCAAATAAACATCAAATTTTTATGATATCCGCGATGGAATTTTATTTTCCCCAATCAATATTTTTGTTTCCAGGTTGATCATTCCGGCATCCCGGTAACATCCGACCTATATAATTATTTTTTGTCAACCCCAAATAGTGTGGCGAGCAATGAAAACCTAAATAAATTAAATTACGTATTTCGTACGAGTAGAAAAGGAATAAAATTGATAAAGGATGTAAGGATGTTAGCACATAGACACCAAAATACACATAACGTTAATATGTCATGTTTGTGTATACCTGTTTACCGATGTATAGCCATTTCCTCACGTAAAACACAATTGGTTTAAATTTTCACCTACAACAAGTACACACCGACCGACATGATGATGAAAGGTGGAAATTTTATTTATTTACCCAAGGATGTTATTACATCCTAATCTATTTAAGATATTTTGTCTAGTCTACCCGTGGAGTGAGTACTCTTGTCGAGGGTGTGTGGTAAAATTGCTTTGTTCTTGGCTAAACTTTAATTTATACTTTAACAACGATTTTTCGTTGTTGTTGGTGTAAGTAAATTGAGATATGTAGAAACCACATATATGAGCCAAATGTATCTCGTTTGTCCATTGATTGATTTGAAGTTTATTTTTGGAATAAAAAATGCCAAATCATGATGACCTCACTCTCGTACATGTGGATACAGATAATAAGCCTGGGAATTTTATAAATTCGATAATCAAGTTGTTATACATTATGTTCGCTATCCTAAAGTAGGTATACGAGAGTGTACGAGTATCTATGGTAATTGAAGATGATCTTGAAATGAACACAGATGGAAATAATCACGACTAATTTAAATTGAATTTGGCAAATTATATTCAGGTGGTCAGATGCAATAATTAATTTTATAGTTATAGAATTAATTCAACTGCGGTCTAAATTATTTACTTTAATGGAATAAATATATGTAATCGCCTAATTATTTTCCGAATACCACAGGCTCAATTATTAATGGCAGCAAGGAATATGTGAAAATTAGTTTTTACGGTTTATTGACTTTTCATTGTAACAATGGATTATAACGAATAAGGAAGCGCTAAACTAGTCGTAATGCCATTTTTCCAAGGGCCTTTTTTGTTTTTTCTGTAAACTAAAAAACAATTAAATACTCTGACCATGCCGGGTAATTTTTCTTTGCACAACCGTCGTACGGTGGATGATGCATGACCTAACCGCTCGCTCGGATTGAATTATAAATAAGACCACACTTATGATTAGTTATTGATAATTTTTTATTGAAATAGCTGGAACACAAGCCGCACCGATCCTATCAAACTTAATTTTTGCAAATTGAATCAGTTTAGACCAGAGAAAGACCGTAGATCTAGAATCGGATACTGTTAAAAGCAGCCCAGGTACATCCATAATGAACGCTATCATCGTTGTTAGCCCCTAAGCAGTCATAACATATGGTAGTTGCAGGCGATTATGTTCAACCATTGCTTTCCTAATATTTAGATGTAAGAAGAAATATTTGATTTGCGACTTTAAAGTATAAAAACAGAACGTGAACCCGATTTTGTCAAATAATTTGGAATCACGTTGTCATCAATGTCAGAGTGAGCTGACACCCACTTAACTGCTAAAATTTTCGACTACAGAACTAGCTATGGCTACAGTTTGAAAAGCTGAACAATGAGAAGAACACTAGTGACTTGAACAGCTTAACAAGCGTTTTGTTGTGGTATTCATAAATCCCATAAAGAAAACACCATCGAAAATGATTTAGAGAAATTGAACACAGGCAATAATCTTCCATTTACTTACGGAATTAACGAGCTATACTTATTGAAAATTTTCCGGTGCCCTTTGAGTGACCCTAACACATTTCTCGTTCGTTGCATTTTAATCGATAAGTAGCAAAGCAAGCTATGCCCAAAAATAATGGTTTGCAGCCGTGTGGCAATATTCTGGCATTCCCTGGGCATAGGGCTAAAACCAACAAACAAATGGGTAAATAAATTAATGCATGAACATGCGAAGACGCCAGTAGTAGCTGTAAGAAACCGGCGTTTGAAAGCCGAGATAGAAAATCGCTATCGGTAACAACACAAGAGATTCTCGCTGATGGACAACGATTGCGACACGGGCCAGGGAAAACCGAGATCACAAGCGAATCCAGAAGTGCATCGTTTAGTCAGCAGAAATTGTTTGTTGTTTTTGACCGTTTTCTGTAGAAAAACTGTATTATCGATGTATTTAAAATAATCGTAGAAAAATTGACTCAATTTTCTTTATATACGTATGTTTTCGGCCATTTTATTTCTAGTTTATTCATAATAGTTGTAAACAGATTTATCCTCCGGCTCCAAGCCATACTTCAAATAATGCAAATCAATAATTTCATTATTACTTATGTCACGCATCTCTAATTTTGATTTTACTTCGTCGACTGTACATTTAATATTGTCAAAAGCCTAACAAATCAAAGGTTTTGATTAATCACAATTTCAAAATTTTTTGAATCAAATTGAAATTCTGTGGTTTGCGATTTGATCAGCTCGTCGGAAATAAATTCAAACAGAGATTTCCAGATGCCGTCATCTTCGACCATTTCTGCAAACTAGAATTAAAGAATTTGATTATAACTGTCAATATATACGACTCGTCCTTTGGTAAGATGTGGCTATACTTACAATTAGTTTTCTTAAATCATAGAACTGGGCCCAGTTATGACGTGTCTCTTCAAATGTACTGTTTATACGGATACCAGAATTTACAATACAAAAATCGTTGATATCGTGTTAATTTTAACATTGTACAAAGTGAAATAGGCAATATTTAAATCACGCAATACCCTCCGTAATCATTTAGATTATAGTGTATCTCTAATGAAATTGGGCGATTTAAAAACCTAATCGTTTTTAAACACGCTATAAATTCTTCTGCAAAATTATTAGAGTTTTCACCTCTACCAACTCCACAGAAATTCCACCAAATAAATTAGGCAGCGAACGTTTAAGGTGCCATTCATTTTTATTCATTGGTAATTTGTGTTTAACTTGATTACGTACACATTATCGCATTCGACTAGGTCCAAAAATAATGATAAACTCATTTGATCGTAGCTGTCTCCATCGATTATGAACTGAATATTACACTTCTGCCGTAGAGTATCTAGCACATCGCTTTCATGAATCAATTGAATGGTTGAGCGAACCTTATTTTCTTTTAATGCAGCCCTCGAAAATGTAAACCGTCGTCTATTGATGTTAACTGTTTCAAAATGGTCTTGATATTCGTACACAAAATAATTCAATAGGATATCTCGCTGACTATAATTTTCATCGATTGTGTATTGGACCAGGTCTAAGTGGTTATTTATTATGATTTTATATAGCTTTCGGCTCATCAAAAATTTATTTCACTTTTTAAACTGTTTGACCTGATTCGTGTAATCGAACGTACCAAGATGAATTAGAATGATATAAAATATTGAATAGAATTGTTCGTTGGCGATATTAATTTCAAAATGCTTTAACCAAAGTGGTTGAATGTTCGTATGTTCTGGATGCGATTAACAAACAATTTGGAAATTTCTTAATTTTCGATAATACGTTAGCAGTTCGATTAAATGTAACCACTTTGATTAGTTTATTTTGCGCAGTGATTCCGGGCATCTCTTCAATTTTGAAAACGTCCGAATCTAAACTGTGATCCACAATGAATACCTGCAAAATAAATTTAGCACTATTTTACCAAAATGCAAATAATATAAGTATAGAACGGGGTTACCTTTAAAATTTTAAATGAGCTTGCCTCTATGAATAAAGTTGGGTTGTCCAGCCACGGAAATGAAAATTGGGAATTTGATATTGTTTCATTTAGGTTTTCTATAGTTTTCGGTGTTATATTGATGATACACATATCGAAGCGATCGCCACAAATGTTTAATTGGTAGTCGTGTATTTCCCACTTAGTCAAAAATTGAAGCAATATATTTTCCCAATTCCCAATTATAGAATTATGTACGCAGAATGCCCAAGGGTGATGGGCCTTCCCTGTTTTTAGAGTAAACTAAAGTTTAATTTAATGCCAATTGTAAACTAAAATTTAAGACGTGGTTGGCTCCTGGCCTAAAAACGTTATCTATCAGCATATCATTTATAATTTCAGACTTGGTCACAAACATTACAAAGCTTCCACTTTTACAGTTTCGACGTGGTGATACACAAGAGATTATGGCAAACATCGTTATGGCACGCTGTTATGGTCTTCTTGTTTTGTTAGCAAATTTTGATTGTTTGAAACAAATCAAACGTGACGTCTCTCAAGTTAGCGAGCCAATTCAGTAGAATATACAAGATATTATGGAAAATTATATAGGGTTAAATGCACTATTGTCAAAGTGTGGGCTGCTTCGCCCTTTCTTTCCATATCATTGAGTTTTTTCGGATCGCATAACCCAATTTAGCATTCAAAACATTATCTAATGTCGTTCGATTAGCTAAAATTTGTTTGGATTCTCTTTGAGACGCTTTATTAAAAACCCAAGAGTAGAGTACACAATTTTTGCATTTGATTAGCATGTAGCCTATCATTATTCATATGACACAAAATCATGGTTTTCTTTCTCATTTCGGTTTGAATTCGATTTACAATTTCGCCTTTGAATTAGGTTAATCAAAACCAATCGTCCCAACTAGTCAAAACCGTCCGAGCTAACAAAATGTAAAAAAGGGAACAATATTGAATTTTTCCGAAATTATAACTAATCACAACCGATTCCTGGTACTCGAAAATATCAATTTCCGAAGCCATTGACACAGACAAACTATTTAGTGGGGGGGTTAAGTGTAGCAAATTTTCAAAATAATAGGTGTGTTCCAATGGAAACAATTTGTTACTCACAAGTACTTGTGAGTAGATAACCAAAGGAACGGGCAAAATTATGACAGAAGTAAAATATAACTTTTTTAGTGTACAAAGTTGGCTTTGTATAATTTTGCTGTGACGACCTATTTTGGAAAATTAATTTTTTTTTAACTAAAATCCACAATAAATTCTCAAAAATGAGTAAGATCTGGTCTTATAATGAATGCAAAGCTATGATTATGATATACGCCGGCCGAAAAGAAGAATTTAACTAAATTAGTTTTATTTTTTATTTAATTATCCGCAGCAAAAAATCGCTTGGTATTTCACAAACAAAAAAAATTGTTTATTTATGACATTTCAACATACGCTCTCCCTCACAAAGCCATCTATTAGAATTTTTTTAACCAAAATACCTACCGTCAATATTATGCGTAACTACTTTCAACATCTACACTAGTGAGTAGTTTGTTTTCTCCATTGGAACACAGCTAATGCAAGATACCGAATTATGAAAACTTGATAAAACATGACGCAATATTTGTGCTTCAGCTTCTACAATTACTAAATAAACCGGGGGCCTGTATTGAATAGATTTTATAGTATCAGGTTGCTCTTGCAATGAGTCGTAATTTTTTCGAAATCGTTCAGCGTGTTCATTTAAAAAAAAAATCTAGCTGAAATAGGGACAATATTAGGAGAGAACTATGCTATAATAAATAGTAAACAAGCAATCAGAACGAAATCTATAGAATTATTAGAAAATTGAATCGCACTAGCCAGTCGCAATTTATCACCGGGACAGACAACCAGGCGGACGAACAATTTTTTGGGGGGTTTTTCGGGCTCTACTTTATCCGAGATAAAATTTTCATCAATAAGTATCTTAAATAAGATAAAGAACCAATCGCAGTATAATTAAAAGTACGAAGTACAATTTAAAATTTGGTTACTTGCTAAAATCAGCTTACCTGCTTAATTCGCATTTAATCAACATTTCCCAACTTTATAACTCATAAAGCTTACTTTTATTATTTCCTTCTAACGGCAATGTCAACATCATACCCTGACAAAACAGTATAATTTACAAATTTAGTAAAACGTTGTGTTTGATGATAATAAACGCGCCCGCAAGATTAGAGGCCGTGGATGGTGTTTATGTGCGGGATAAAGCGCACACACAACACGCAACTTATAAGATAATAATAAAAAGTTTGTTCTCGTACAATTTTTAACACCCCAAATATTAACTCTGCGTTTAAAAAGTTATGTTTTTTTACATGAAAACAACAACAAAAACTAACTTCTTGAGTGCTTTTATTATTGAATCGTAAAAGTTTTACGATATTTTAGAAAATATGTTACAGCAAGAAGCTCTTCATCAACACTCTTCTTAATCTTTTTCGTTTTTCTTTGAACTATACAAGTAACAATGAATATGAAAGCACAATGGAAACAAATTAATGACTTGATATTACGACATGTAGAAAGAACAACTACGGGGGTATGATGATAAGAATATATTGCGATAATATGAGATAATTGAAAGGTTGGAAAACACTAATAATCACTATAAGACTACATAATTAACATATGATTGAGTTTTGTAGTTTCATTAAAAACGTATTAGTGTCGGATTTCCGATTGATTAGCTTCCGTTTTAGCTATTACAGTTTTTTTTTCTTTTTTGCACTAATATTTTATATGATGAGTATAGGAAGTTCCGTTAAAGGTGATGTTGTAAGTTGGTTTTGTTTTTTATCGCTATTTGTGCATGCATCACCTTAGCTTCCTTTGCTTATTGTTCATATAAGCGTTTTTTGTGCGATTTACTTACGGATCAAATAGTAATAGTAATTCTTTGATTCACATGGTAGAACTCACCTGAAAATAAATAAAAAATAACATTTAATTAAAAACAATTCAAAATTAATTAAGATGTATAAAGTTATCTTAAATATCGTCCACATCTGTCTCATCCTCATGCATGATGAACGATAGGTGGTTTATGAAAACGCCTGGATGCAAATTCAAACTAATCAATAAAAAAGGCAACTAAAAAATTGGGCAACAAACTACATTATCTACATTTCAGCCGAAACTAAGTCAAACAAGTCATACTACTTCATCGACATATTGAGAGGGAAGTCACAATTATAACTAATTAAAACTGCATTATTGACATTTCGATCGGACACATTGCCGGAAAAATCTAAGAAAACCTTTACTGAAGTTAGCAGAACATTCAGTCGAAATCTGCATTATCGAACAATTTTAAGGGAAGAAATAAAATAATTATTTAACAGTAACTAAATTCTTAAGGTTATGTTATTATGTCTATTAAATTTCAAACACATTCTGTATATCAAAACACATTCTGTATATTCCGAATCGTGAAAGGATCTAAAGTCAAAAATTCATGTAGCTCGCGTAATTCATTTGTCTGGCATTATTTGATCGTGGGGCAAAGTTTGAAATTGCACCCCTAAACTCCTCAGACCTCCTTAAACTATACAATGCAATTTTGCAGTTAAAGTTAGTTAAATTGTTGACCAACTGGCAAAATTTAGACCGCGTTCTAAAAAATTTAGCCCGCCATTTTATTGTTATAAAACGAGAACATTCTAAATTCCACACCATCCAACTCTTGAGACCACTCTCTTCTATACCATACCACAGAATATATACAGAAGCGACATAACTCCATTTTTATATGAATTTCTTTCGACTCGAATATTTGATTTTTTTTAATCAAAATAGGAGTGGTAAAATTATTTAAATGGTAGATAATAGATAGCGCTAGTAGTTTTCAAAAAAATTAAAATCGATTATAAAATCTTCGCAGTGTACAACTAAAATTTCCTCACAAATGACTCTCTCAACAACAAATGTCACTTTGATTTTGGATACATCAACTATTAATTGATAAAATTAAGACATTGCTTTATATTTAAATCTGATGAAAATATAAAATAAATATAATTTTACGAAATAAAAAACAAGTGTTTAATAAAATGTGTTTATTAAGTCAAAGTCTAAACTTGTTTCGCCAAGTGCCTACGGCAAATAGTGTAAAATCGTCAACCTGCGTGCTTAAATTATATGCATATTATAAAGGGAAATTACAACAAATGATGATGTTCCAGCACAGAAGTGAGTTTTAAAAATTTATTACAAATGAATTAAATATTCTAATATTGTTTTATTTCTAGTTATGTGTCCCGTTTGGACGGAACTATGCAGCAAATCGGTAATTCGTATGATGGTGAAATTGTGAATCAGCGGGCTGTCAGCCGAAGTATTTTTAATGTCTGGCGATAAACTATGAAATGTTATGTAATGGTAGCCACGATTTATGTAAAATGCTCACATGGTCTTGATATGCTCTTGGATATATACTGTAATTGTATCCACTTTATTTAGAAATGAGGTTATTTGTCCCATTTAATCGATAGCCTCTTAAAATCTAATGATAAATTGTATCAGATACTAGCAACAATACTAGACAATCTAAAATCATTATAAATTTATGAATTGAAAATCGCAATGTTGAGTCGTGTTGCAAGTTCATATATATTGGAGCTGAATTATTAGCTGAACAGAAAATCCATGTTTATGATTTACATCCTAATTTTCAACTGGGCAGTTGTAAGTCGAATTTCTTTGTATTTGTACCGCAAGATGATGTTCGCTATCGATAAATTCTGTTACCCGCTTTAAATATTCCTGATGTTATAAATGAACACTGGGTTCAGAGAATTTTCGGCTATAAGTCAAATTTTTTATTTCATTTTGTCGCATGTGAAGTGATCGAAATTATTCATGAATTTGGTTTTACTAACGCTGTTAATATGTGACCGCGATTTTTGTTATTCGAGGGAACTCTGAATCAAATGTTTGCCCGATAAAAAATTAATTAAGTCTGATTTTATATATGTAGTAATGATTGTGTTATCTCATAATTTTTATATCTAGTTACGAGTTTAATAAGGCCAAGCCGTGAATTGGCTAATTGATGTGTGTGAATAAGGCCAAGCCACATAATATATAGCCAAGGAGATACTAAACTTGTTTTCCAAATTAGCTTCAATCTAACACCATACACGAAATTATATTACAAATAGTTCGGCCGGTCATCGTATTATTGGAATAACCATAAGTATGTTGGATAATAAATAAAACATAAAATCAGAGGATGCTGAGGGCTGGATTGTGATTTTCATTCGTAATGCTGGACTCGATGCTAAAATTGACTGAAATTGGGACATGTTATAATGGGAACGCAATCTTTGTCACCATATCAACATCTATTTGAAATAAGTAATTGATTCGCTCTCGGTTCGGAAGCTCTCACTGGTACTGTAGAAAGACACCCAAGCTAAGGCACATGAAAGTGGTGAAAATAATCGAAAGTACTACTAAACAATATGTGGAACCTATAAACATTTTTTATTTTTATAGTCACCCGATAAAATTGAAAATCCAGAAAAGTCCGAATTTATTAAAAAAAACTAATAAAAAGCCGGAAATTTCCATTAATCAACAGTTGTTTTATTTTAAAAATTTCAGGTAAACTACGTCCATATCATCTTAAGTAGGAATTACTAGGTACCAAAGATTACAAGTAATGCTCGAGCACGTGAAATCGCTAGTACGCTGAAATCAATTTGTGTTTTGCCAGTCTTTAATCGCCATTGTTTCGTTCAGCGTACGGTTGAAATGAGTATAATGTGTCTTGTCCCTGGAATTTTTCGAGACGCAACTTTTGGGGCTCTCATATCACACTCTTCGAACGCGACTTTGTTAACTGCAAGGGGCAATTATGCCGATGTCGAATAAAATTAATTCATTCTGATAAAGCTTTTGATGATGAATTCAAATAATTGGTTTGCCTCGGCTGAATTGAACCACGATGGGCTATCGGTGTTGTAGATTCTGATCACGTAATCCATGGAGACAATATTTTTTACTAAACCTAGGCCTTTTCGATCCAAAAAATTTGATACCCGTGCTAAAGAATATAGTATATTCTGAGCCCGTGCTAAATTTTTAGCCTTAACCGAATCATTTTTATTAATAATTAATGCTCATTAATGCACAAATGATCGCGGACAATTTGACAGAACTGGAAGAGAGAGAATTTATTTTTACACTGCTAAAACTAATGATTGTTTTTTCAAATTTATAGCCATCTATTGGCGAACATGGGAACTATTTTAGGAGTATTATCAAAAAAATGGTTTCCAACTGACGTTTCTGATATATTCTGTGACCATACTTTGAGATTTTCCGTAACTCCATGCTTCATAGAATAGACTAGTAAAATTGATGACAAACTTGCAAAATCTTGAACACAAACCATTAAACTCGATTATCAAATGGCAAAATCTTGAACGCGGGCCCATAATTATAAAATAAGAAAATTTGAAATTTAAGACCCTAAAATCATGAAACCAACCCTTGAGACCAGCCCCCGCCCTACCCTCTCCCCCGAAAATTATGCATAAACCATGCTCCATTAAATATTCGTAGTTAGATTGATGATCAATTTGCAAAATTTTGTACTTGGGGGATAATTCGAAATGTCACCTCCTAAACTGCTCACATGCCAAACCATAAGATGAAGATGAAATTTTGTGTAAATCAATACCTCATCGAATAGTCAGAGGTAAATTCATGACTAACTGGCAAAATTTTGAACGTGAGAGAAAATTCGAAATTCCATCAAGCAGCTAAGCTTTATGTGAAATTTGGAGTAAATCCATCCATTCTTCACTGAATACTCATATATTAAAATTGATGACGATAAGTAGCAAAACCTTGAACGCAGAACCATTTTATCATTATAACATGATAAAATTCAAATTTTGACCCAACAAACTCTTCAAACCATACCATGCTCTTCCCTCGCATACCATAAAATTTTGCATAAATCTATGCTTTATCGAATAGCCATATAGATTGGTGACCAACTGGCAAAATATTGAACGCGGGGCCATTTTATTATTTTAATATGAGAAAATTCGAAATTCCATCTTCCGAAACTTCTCAGTCCACCATCAACAATCCTTTGAAATTTTGCATAAATCGTAGTTGCATCATCAGACATAGTTAGATTGATGGCGATCTAGTAGAATATTGAACGAGAAACCATTTTATCATTAAAAAACGATAAAAATCGAAATTCCATCATCTGATACTCCTCAAGACCATTCCAACAATACTATGAAATTTTTCGTAAATCGATCAGTGGAGAAGTATATTATTTATAAAAACATTGTATGTGAATTGTTAGATTGATAGTTAACTATCAAAATTATTAAATAGTGCATCTGTTTTCATTTTTTTGACTTTATTTTGACATATTTTATAAAATTTTTAAAGACTTAATTTGTAAAGGGTGCTCAAAATTCACGCAAGAACCTATTTCTTGTACAAAACTAACGTTTGGCAACATTTTCAATGCCCTTTTTGCATAAATGTGGCAGAATTTCGATGACACAGCGCTCACTTCCCTCCGTCAAGGCGTGGGTTGGTGCGAGCACTAAGGCGCAAACCTTACACTTCAAAAAACCCCAAAGAAAAAATTCAACGTTCAAAGCGGGAAATTGCACGACCAGGAAATGACTCATACAGTAATTGTAATGTGTCATGGGTATGGCATATGACACTAACTTGTTGAAAGCATATGCCGTTCACATCCATATTTAAGCACAGAAACTGGATGGCGTGTGACACGTTGTGGATGCATTTGTTTCTCAACAATCACTCGTGGATTTTCTGAACCCCAAATGCAATAATTTTGACTACTGAAATGGATATTCTTTATCGACTTTTTCGGTTAATAATTTTAATCTGCATTATCGATAATTTTAATTTCCTCTGACCAAATCTGGATTATCAACATTTTGCGGCTGTACAATTTGCCAGTATTTGATGAAATACTTCGTTACAATTTTAATTATTTTCATTTAATATTTGACGGGAGAAATTAAAATTACTTCAATCACGGATATTTTGCAGGCAATTTCTCGACGTCCCTGTAGTTGCAATCGTATATGACAGGAATTCATAAGGTACTGAATTCAGTATCGGAAGCATCACCGGAAGCATTTTAGAATAACATTTTACCGATGCCCTTAGACCCAGAGTCCCAGCCCTAAATTTACCAGCTCAGAAACCTTCGCGAGCATGGACGCAACCCATCATCAACATTTCATCGCAATCAGATGAATGGTACAGAAACGCAAAATAATGGACCCCTTGATTCAGAGGACGCATCCCTCGGAATCGAACATGTCACTAATTTCATATAACTCCTTTCCTAAACTCGTTCCCAGTAAAAAAATAACCAAAATAGAAATTTTACGAAAAACGTACTGAGCCCCTAGACCCCGGGGTCCAGTCCTGACGTTTCTAACTCAAAAATCGGGCATGCACAAATAGAAGATTTTTCTGCAAATTTTGTTATAAATGATTTTGATTTAGGATTACCAAAGAGCATGTGAAATTAAAGCGTATTTCATTTGCCAGATTATATGTTATTTACTTTATAATTTTTTTAAATCAATAACTAATTAATCCGCAAAGCGTCTATTGTTGCTGGTTTATCAGCATAATCGGGTGACTTTAAATAACCCCTCACGACCTCGGCAGCCAATTAATAATGCGTTCATCGTAACGCTTGCTGATGAACGATATTTTTTGCCTTTCTTACACCACGCACAACTGCCCATCGGAAAAACACGGCAATTCAAGGTTTATTACACACACTTCCAACGATTGGCCTTGTGATTTATTAAGCGTCATTGCGAATGCAAGACGAACCGGAAACTGAACACGCTTAAATTGAAACGGTAAGTCGGTTGGAATCAATGATATTCTTAGAATCAGAACATCCTCGCCTTTGAACTTTCCTATGATTATCGTCGCTTCAATCACGTTGTTCATCAGCCTCTTAAAGTGAGTCTTGTTCCGTTGCATTATTTTGGTTGGTTCAGGTTGCGTAACATGATTATCACAGAACCGACCTTGAGCTGCAAATTGTGCGGCGGCATTCCTGGCAAACTCAATGAATTCAGGAATTTAATTGGATAATTAACGATTTTATTTGGATCTGTAATGGAATCGATCGACTTAAATGAATGCAATTGGCCAGCTATTTGACTTTGAATTTGTATAATCAAATCGTCTACGTCCTTATTTCTCGCAGCCAAAATGTCTCGTTCGCTCAACCAAATATGGTTTTTGTGATTTGCACCAATATTCGGGAACACTTTCGTGATCAATTCTTCTTTAGAGGTTGTGAATTGACAATAAGTAGGTGGTAACGAAATGAGGCCAGTCGAAGCGTCAACCTGAATTTTTCCATTGTCAATGTCTAATAATTGCTTTAGACAAAATATCTTCAGCCATATTGCCTTTGTATTTGTCACACAAATGAAATGGGTTCGATGGAAAACACGTTGAAATGATGTTGTCAAAAATTGATCGAATTTGATACGCAGTAGATGAAATAACAGCATCAGCGAGTGTATGATCCCAATGAATGTCATCCTTGAGCAAATGCAAACACTGACAGGCTTCTCGATATGTTGCGCCCAGTTCACCATTAACAGTTCGTAAAAATTCAAATGAAGTCGGTCCACGATCATTAACCAATAACAAACGGAGGTAAAAACATTCGTCATTGCTCGGGTGAACTGCGTAAATGCGCCCTAATACATCTGTTGAATATACATTCACGTATCTAGGAATAGGCTGTCCGTGCTTCCGACGTTGACATTTTTTTGATGATGCATTGCATGTGAAATATGTCGGCATCTCTGAATAAAGCAGTGCACTTGCAAATGAATCACTTGCACATGTGGGAAAGAAGCTTGTTAGCGTTGTCGCGGGAGGTTGTTCAGCTCTCTGCGCAACATTTGCTGCCGTGAAATAAACTCATTGTCCATTCTCCAAGTGTACAGCTAACTGGATCACAGTGGGATGACGGTCGTGTATGGAGAATGAAAAGATTCTCCAAACCGCTTCATTGCTGCTGACATATCTTCCCATCTGATATTGCGAAATTTCGTCACTCGCATCAGGAGCTGCAATACCAAATACAGCCATGTCGTTTCCTTTCGTGACGTACTTGCAAACGTTTTCGATGGACTTGATAGAATTGCAGTACTCAACATTGCAATGCGCTTTGAAAGTTTTTGAAAGCAGCGGCGAATACAATAAAGCTATTGTCGACTACCTCTCCATATTTTTGACTTTCAACGTTATCATTCTGCCATTATCCCCTATAGAGCGATGGAGATATAGGGGGTAACCGTCATTGCCTGTGATTGTGCCAGACAACATTGGTGATTGCACGGGGATTCCCGGTTGTGATAGCCACACGGTCCATGAATCATATTCGCCGTCAGTATTTCATATAACTCTGGGTCTATTTCGGGATCAGGAATTTCTGCGCAAATGATGGTGTCGATTTCATCCGGTCTTATTTTATCGGCCATCCACTTGTGAATATGCGCATGAGACAGTCCTCTTTTCTGCCACTCCACAGAGTACATCGCACGTCTCCGAAGACACGATACTTCACAATGAAGTTCATGAGCGCCTTGAGTTTCTGCTTGAATGCTCATGCTGTAACGTCGTGGCCAGTTCATGCTGTAACGTCGTGGCATCTTGCGCATATTCGTGCATGTGCCTCGAGCTTCCAACATACGTTGCTGGCAAAATGATAAATCGGCCGACATTATTAACATTTTCATCTATATTCATGGCATCGCGCAGATGAATGTATTCTTCCGTACGCAATTTTTAGTGATTTAAACGTATGTAAATCAGACGTTCTGATTCAATTTCGACATACCATATTAACGGCGAACTGATGAAAGAATCTGCGGCATTTTAATATGTGATTGTCTTCGTTTCGACGAATCATCAAACAATAAGCATAAAATTTCATCGAGCTGACCTTTGTGACCTTTCTGTAAATAAATAATAAACTTTTGTTAGGAATCGAATTGAAAAACAATTTACAACATTGATAAATGATATCCATCCTCTCCTCGACAAAATATCAGCGGTATTGTAATGCATCATACGAACGACAAGTTTCGCAGATACGTTGAAGGTTATTACCATCACGCCGTCGAACCACAATGGCAACTTCATTCAACGTCGGTGCATTGAAGCGTCCTTCATGTTCACCTGCTGGTCCTTTGTCTGCTCTGATCACTATTTTGTGATCATCCGAAGGCATCATTTCTAGTGCAGTTTTAAACAATTTGACCAACTAATTGTGTTCATGTAAGAGTTGTTGCAGTTGTGTAATAATGTCGCGCTTTAAAACTCGACTGATTGCACAACGCTGATTGATTTCATCATTCGAATTTCCAATAAAATAGATTTGAACAAATTTGTGATCAACATTCACTACTGTAAAAATGCTCCTTCACGATGGTGAATTTGTCCTTGAATC
The DNA here is from genome assembly GCA_947310385.1 of Nephrotoma appendiculata. NCBI lineage: Eukaryota > Metazoa > Arthropoda > Insecta > Diptera > Tipulidae > Nephrotoma > Nephrotoma appendiculata. Next base: position 100,142,788 of record OX371223.1, read on the forward strand.
TGTAAAATTGAAAACCAATTATTAATTTATGAGCCTCGCAGGTCCATAATATTTTTTAGTGGACTTGCCGGTGAAACGTTGTGAATCGTTGATGTGGGTTTGTGTGATGTGATTGTGTATGTGATGTATGTTATAATCTAAAAGGAATTTACCTTAAAAGTTGGATTATAACCTCGTATTTCAATAACATTCGCCCCAAATGATGTCATTTGGAATGAACTGTTGTACTTTATGTGCTGCAGGAAATGTTTCGATCGAGGTTCTTGGCCAAAAAGCAATGACGCTAGTGGCTCTGGTGGCGGTATCAATTGTGATAATTTGACCTTTCCGCTCGCACAGCATAATTCTTGCGGTTCGTGTCGAAACCGCAAAGCATTGCAATAGTGACAAACAGTGCTCATTGTGCCGAAGTTGATCCATACATCCGCGGCGTAATCGATTGTTGGATCGTAATTGAATACCAAACGTTCATTTGGAATTGTCATGTTTAGTCGTATGTTTGGTCGACGTTCCAAATTATATCCGTTGTATCCGTTGTTCTGGAGTCATTATGAACCGATCGCCGCCTTGCTGGTGGCATTTTTTCCAAAGAAATAAACCACGAACTAATTAATGTTAATTAAATATTTGGAAACACACCAAATTGCAACGAACTTAAATAAATTCAAATTACGAATGGACCAAAGATTCGACCACCACCGATAACACACTGAACTATCGCTTTAAATTTAATTATATTGCACAAAATATCAATATTCAATCCGGAATTTGTTGTTGACATGAAAACTATTATTGAACGTCGATGCTATCTTAGCCATTTTTCATATAAAAATACTATCCAAATTTCCGACTTTTAGGATGGATTTTCCCAAAATTTTCTTTCATACAAACCTTGTCCTGATAATTACGAACACAACAAAAAAATATCAGCCAAGTTGGTCGAGGCGTTCTCAAGTGATGATCAGCTAATTGATTTTTATTAATATAGATTTTCTTCGGGTTTTCCAGAAGCTTTCCACACTTTTTCACTCAGATTTTCAAATTTTTCTCTTCTAAAAGATCATCTGGATCGGATATGTGCGAGATCCCGTACAAAAACATCATTTTTCGATTTTCAAATTTTTCCGACTTTTCCAGTAAATTTTCCCATTATTTTCTTTCGTAAGAACCACCTCCTGGAAATTAGGAACACAGCAAAAAAAAGATTGAGCAAAATCGGTTTAGCCGTTCTCAACTGATGCGCTAGAAAAAAAATATTCAATTTTCCTTGGGTTTTTCCGGAAGATTCTGAGTTTTCCACTCAATTTTTCCAATTTCTCTCTTCTAAAAGAAAATCTGAAATAAGAAACGATTTAACTAAAAACATTTTTTTTTTTTGCAAAATTCGACTTTAAATTCGACTTTTGATGCAACATAGTGAAACATTCATCCCAACGTTTCTCTTACATTTCTATGCCTTATTTGTAGAACGATCAGTATTTGCCGCAAATCTCGTTTACTTGCGGCATTATTATGTTTGAGGTCTTTAAACAGGTAATGGTCGTTAGGGAATGGAACGACGAGTTGTGTCAAGGCTTGATGAAAGAGCACTTTTTTCTGTTGCATAGAGTCATTTATCCGAAATATCTCCTTTCAAACGCATCAATCATCCCATGTAAAGTTCGCTGTTAACACGTTGCCGCACACTTTCAAATGTGTGTTTTGATAACTTTTGTAGTTGCAATGATATTTCGTTGCGGAAAGGAATGTGTTGTTGAGAATTGAAAAATATGTCGGTATTCCTTAAAAAACGAAAAAATTGTATGACTGCTATAGCCGTCATTTGCGCGAATGCGTTAATGGTATTTTTTCCTCAAAATAGTTGACGAATAAAATAATTTGCGCATCCCAAAATATGACTCAATAGTGGTGGATCCATGTATCATCCATTGTCACATGCCGATGCAAAACATCCTGTTTATTACGGTTAAATAGCCCCAAATAGCGCTCTGAATCATCGACGCCCACTTTTACCACAGATTTCTCATGGACAACTGATCGTGCACAATAGATACACACTGTCTTATGATATTTTTAAGGTGTCAGCTATCTCATGCAACTTCGCTTGACACAAGGTTGGTATTTTCTAAACTGCTTATGAATTTTTCATTAGATGCGCTGCCTATACGTCAGCCTCGGGACTTACTGAGTGCCGTGTCGTTATACAACATAGAAAGCAGGTATTTCTGATGGGATTTCGTTGCTGTATCCCACAATTCATTTCTTCTCATACAGAACAACCAGTTGTTTAAATTGCTCCGAGCAGTATTACCTGATTGTAGGCTACTGTTTAATCGAATTCTTTTGTTACGAAACGTATCAGTGTTAAGAGTACTAATTTTTTGTATTTATTTCATTAAGCTGTAATTAACTTCTTGAACAGTGAAATAATTTATGTAGCATCATTTTCTTGGAGTTTTTCGGAGGGAGAAGATTATAATTGAAAATACCTAAAAGAACAACACCTGTTCAGCATACAAAGTACAAACTTACAATAAAATATAGAATGTAAGGTAAAGGTTGGATGGTTGGTTGGTTTATTATTACTCAGCCGTATTATTCTTTTCGTTCCGAATAACAATTTTAATACCACTTTTATTTTTTCTTATTTGTTCGAAAATAATTTTCCAAAGTACTTACACAATATTACAACAGTGAAGTTTTTTAATTAATTCTTTTAAGTAGATAAATACGAAATAGTTAAGAGGTAAGTAGGAGTAACCAGTTGTATTGCAATAAGTATCACGCGAAAATTTTTAATTTAACAAAAAACTTTACATGAAACTATTTGGTTGTTGTGGTGGTTATCTCTGCGCTCTGTACCCAAGGTCTATTTATATTTCTTGATCTGAATCGCGCAGGAAATATGGTTTGATGCACAGCAAAAGAAGAACAACCATTCCATAAATTTAACAATAAATCATATATTACCGTTGAGTTTATGTACGTTAAATTATACCACAAAAACATCCTACTCGTATAGCAAAAGTTGGAAAGTATTAGGTGTGCAAGAAGAAACTATCTATGGTCTTTTGCCATTTATCAGGAAGCAAAATAGGCACCGAGCCATTGAGCTTGACAAGGATTTTCATCCAGTAAAACTTTAAGTTCTTCGTCAAGGCTAAACTTGACATCACGAAATCTTGCAAACCACTTTTTTACTGTCACAGAATATTCACCCAAAGTCGAATTAATAAATTCCATACCTTGAGCTACACATATTTAATGCATTCAACTATATTTTAATGCAACAAACTTCCGATCCGAGTTTCTATTTGCACACCAAATTCAGTATTGCTTATCCAGAGGTAATGTGGTGTAAAATACTCACACACAATCAAAATATTCACAATGGATGAATAAATTGTAATTAAATCTAATGAATTAAACCGTGAATTTTACATTTTATTTTCATTTTTTTATTTTTAAATTTCAATTACATCGCAAAGGAAGTTTGTTAATGGCCAAAAATCGTATGGAACGTGAATATTTAACGGAGTAGAACATAAAAAAAAAATCGTGTACAAGATTAAAGATTTAAATTATTTAGAAAATTTTAATCAGCATGCAAAAAACTATTTATCTGCGTGTGATGTAATTAATTTATGTACCAAATCACTTAATTAAATCCATATAACGGTGGTGCACAACTATAAATACGGTTCGATAGATTTAAAGCAACAAATACAAAGTTTTCAATCAGTTCCCCATCGATAAATCGATTCGGTTCGTTTAGTTGAATTTATTTGTAGGTACGACTATGTCTGTTCCAGAGAGAGTACAAACGGTACCACAAAAACTACTAAGACCAATATGATTTAAAAGATTAATTGCATTTTGCTATATTTGATCTCCTCTCTGACAAATCCGAATTAATCTGGTCTGGCGGAATTGAAATCGATTATTTGGTATACGAGAGTATCCCAAATGGTAAATTTGATGCTGGACTTAAAAATAAATTGGATATTTTGTTAGCCACACCGAACTTAGATTTGTAATGGATTGAGATTATATGATATGGATTGGTTGGAGATCATTTGCTTGATTTTGTTAAATTATAAAGGTAATTGAAAATCATTAGATCTGCTTGGTTGGCTAAATTTGCTTAAACTACAGAGTAAATCTACTCTAGAGTATTTGTTTGGTTATATTTTGGTGACACATCCCCCACAAAAACGTTCACACTCAGTTCCGTTTTAAATGAAAGGATGGCGATTTTTAAATTTTTTGAACCAGTTTCAAAATTTAGAAAAATATGCAAACTCGAGCACAAAGTCAACCTTATCTCATAGGTCGTAATACTTGGATTAGTTTAGTTTTAATTTAATAGAAATACAAACCCATTTATCGAATTCCACTTCTTGGATGTTCAATAAATAAATTTGAACTTGGCTTTCTAAATTCGAGTTCTGGAGTTGCGTATTATTCGGATCACACGCCGCTGAATTCTATATCCATTAACTGGAGAGCAATACTATATGCTTTCCCCACACTTAACAGCAATACTCTATACTAATGAAGTTCTTATTTATGTGGAGAACCTGATGCAATTTAAAGAACCTTCTGTATCTATTAAGGAACCTACTTGGTACAATGTATGTGAAGTTAGCCCAGAAAGTCATCCCAGAAAAAATAAATTATTGCATCAGCCAGCACTTAAGACATATGTTCATACCTGCCTATAGGATTGCGTTTAAATTATTTAAATTATCCATTTAAATTATCCAGTTCAAAAAATATTAAACCTAACAACAAAATACATATTTCGACGAAATTTTTTCACTATTTTCACTAATCCCAACGCCTTGATATTATTATGGTCAGTAACGGACATGATGACAAGTGGTTATAACCAGGTTTGGTTTCCTGAACTAGAGGTCTCTAGGAAAAATTAAGTAGAACAATGTCACTATGTTTTGGACTCACCGTAAAAATTTGAAGTTAATCGTATGTTTTGTTCTAATTCATAGTTGCCAGGAACTCAAAGTTTGGCGCTACAGGCTCACATGTGTTTGGACCAATATATGAAATATTTTACTTCATGGTTCCTGGATACCGCAAATTCTAGAAACCAAATCAATTACGAGATAATCCTACAGTTGTGATTGGCGATACAGGCCTGTATTTGAATGGGCCAACACGCATTTGATAGGGATTTGTTTTAATAACTCCTGGAAACAAAGAGTTCCGGACACCTAAACTAATAGTAACGACCCGTAATTATACTGCCTTCTCTCTCTCTCTCTGGCACTATACATCCCATCAAGGGATTTGGCCGCCTCAAATGAGGTTTCATAATCATAATTTCATTTCGGATAATGAGTGATTAATTCATTGATCCTAAACCAGCCGTGAAATTTTTTTCCTTGTCACCGCCGGGAATCGAACCCGGGACCTCCGGTTGCTGGAGCAAGCATGCTGACCACTTTGCCACCGGGGCGGCAATTATACTGCCTTCGCACCTTACAAATTTGATGTCAATCGTTGTCATATCAGTGTTGACGTTTGATATAGCTTTTTGATATTTTAGTGAACTGTTATCCGCTTACCACTGGTGAGGGCTATGACAATAACAGTCTGAAGTGTTGTTTTAAACTATTTAATATTTATTAGATTCTTTGGGTTCTTTGGGTTTATATAATTAAATAATGTGTTTTGGTTATTAATTATATGGACAATAATTTTGCTGATCCTATGAATTTACTATGTGTATGCGCGCCGTAAATAATGGAAATACAAGCCGTCAAATAATATTTAGCTTATATGGTTGGTTGATTAACCTATTCGCATACTTATTGTTACTATAATTAAACACATGTATCGTCAAGGCTATGTTCGTGTGTCTGAATATCCTCCGGGCCGGCGACCGTTGATATAAACCGGCGTGGCAATTGACGTGGATGTGATCCTAAACTAGATGAACTCGTTTTTAATGAGGTGGCGGCTCTGTTGATGCATTGCTATGCAATAACCAATCCCAAAAATACCACAATGATCCCGTATCCAACAATGTAGTGATGAACATCGTGCATATTTATTTGTTGATCATTATCTTTTACCGAAGGCCTTAAATGGGTAATTTTGGTTGACAGTTGGTTCAAATCCGAGAGTATGTCACTGAATTCGTTGGGTGTGGACATTCTATTGGTAATAGTCTGGTACGTTTCATTTTCTGATTGAATAGCACGGTGCTGGTTTATTTTGGGTGCTACGAATCACGTTGTGAATCATGTGCAGATGTATTCTGTACGCTTTATAGATTTGCAGGCAGCAAGTTCGTCTTCTGGCATTGCGTAGTAAGATTCTCTATTTAAGCTTAGCAGGACTAGTTCACTTGATGGATTTATGTGTGCAAACATGTCCTTGTGTTTGGTTGGTATTGCAATTGATTTAATGTTATATGGTAGCATCAGCTGGGATAACTTCATGTAATTTTTGCAGTTCCCCCTTAAGTTAATCGGATTTGAGAATGAAGGTATTTATTTTGCTATGAAGTATGTCGGTAATGACATCGATTAGTTGCTGCTGTGTTGAAGTAAAGGTTGTCATTTCTACTGACAGATGTATCCATAGGGCAATAAACCTTTGTATTGCCAAGTTTTTGTTCTCATTCCGCTCTACCATGTTGAATATTAACATTGTTTGTTTATCTAGTTCTTGTAGGTGGTTGGCTTACTGTATTCCAATCTTTTTTTATAATATTTACTGTTGATTCAGTTATTGTAATTTGTTCCTTTAATAATTTATTTAAATGTGCTTCATTATTTTTTATGGAACTTATTTCATTGTCGTATCGTTGTGCATCATCTTGGTCAAGGATTCCAAACAGTTGGTTGGCGAGAGTGCCAACCACATTTACTAAACCTCTTTTTGTCCGAGTCGATTTGTACGTAGGTTGAAACATTTTATTATTGCAGTTTATATTGAACATTTGTTGTTTAATTTGCATGATTGCAGGCCTACAATGTTGTTTTAATTGTAACCATACATTATCATTTTGGCAGAATTTGTCCATTCACTCGAAAGCTGCGTTATATCCTTCCGCTTCTATTAACATTGTTGATAAATTAAAATATGATACAATCGTCCATTGTTGATGGGACAACTGTGCTGTGCCAATATTCTCAAAGTATATTCCGGTTGTAGTATTTACGGTGGTGATCTCAAATTTAGAGTTGTTGATTATCGCTGAACTTGGGGTATGTTCACGCCCAGTAATGGCATCATTGAAAAACAACATCAATCTAGACTGAAAGCATCGTCGATTTTCCTTCGTTTTATCTGAGGTTGTAAGTTGGTTTTGATATTCTTTGCAGCCTTCTTTGCATCCTCCTCTATATGACCTCGCGACCCAAGTCTTGATAGTTTTTTCTCTTTACGTAAGACGTCGTCATGTGATACGCGTTTCCTGGAGTTGGACTTGTTGTTAATAATGGTTGGCAATGCTGTATAGTTGTTTTAATAGGTGACCCCGTATGCTGGTTTTCTAGGCTATCATCAACAGGAAGTGGTATCAATTTTGTTATTGGTCTTTTTATAAGAACCCTTCCGGGGCCAAGGAGTGTTGCCACCCGAACAATTCCGTCTTGACCTGGATGAACCTCTGTAATACGTCCGGTTATCCATCTTGAGTGCGGGATGTTGTTGTCTCGGACAAGAACTAATTTACCGACCTTTAAAATAGGTGAGCTTATGGTCCATTTTGCTCGTTGTTATAATTGATGCAAATAATCTTGTGACCATCGCTTCCAGATGTCTTCCTTCATTTTTTGAATTAATTTCCATCTAGTTAATGAACTTATTCTTTCATCTGAGATATTGGATTGTGTTTTGAGAGATTCGCCAATCAAAAACTGGCCAGGAGTTAAAAATGTAGGTGATAGGGGTCTTGAATTGAGACAGACCTCTATTTGACATGTTAAAGTTGTTAGTTCTTCAAGTGTTAACGTTGCTTCTCGTATTACTCATTTCATATGATATTTTACAAATTTTACAGCCGCCTCCCATAATTCAACGAAGTGCGTGTTGCTCCTGGTGGGATGAAGTGCCATTTCGTGACGTGGTCGGCATTAGATATAATAATATTTGAAGCCGCTTCTTCTATTGTTTTCAATGTTTCTATTTCCATTACCTTACTAGCCCCTACAAAATTGGTGCCGTTATCGCTAAAGACATCCGTACATACTCCTCTACGCGAAGTGAAGCGTTTATATGCCGCTATGAATGCGTTGGTTATTAGGTCACTGACTACCTCAATGTGGACTGCTTTCGTTGACATGCGTTGACAAAAATTGTAAGGTAACCTTTATACGATTTATTACCTCTTCCCTTTGATACTGTTTTTAGGAATGGTCTGGTGGGAGTTATTCTTACTTCTGGTAAATTGCCCAGTAGTTGGTGCGATGATAAAGCGATGATATCTTAAACATTTCTATCATTAATAATCCAATACTTTGTTCGGATATGTGCTAATGTTAATCATGGATTATCAGGTTCATTATTGGATGTGATTGTGGAAGGATTATAGGATATTTTTCGTCGTATGACCAAGCTGTAAAATTATGTAGTCTGCCACCAACTCTTAGTACTCCATCTTTTAAGAATGGGGACAATGGTAACAATTTGCTTTTGTTGTTTATTGGCTTGTTACTAGCTAAGTTAAAAATGTCATATCTGTAATGTTTAAGTTGAGCTTTAAATTAATTAAATGATGCAAAGCTTCTTACATCTCTTCTAGTAATATTATGTTGGATGTTTCGTAGTTTATTAATTTCAATTTATTCACAAATCGTTGACAATACGAAACTATTCGCTGAATCTTTTTTAGATTTGAAAATTTTATGAATAAATCACTGAATGGGTTGCTGTCTATTATAGACATTGTTGTTGGCCGTCAAATAATATTTAGCTTATATGGTTGATTAACCTATTCGCATACTTATTGTTACTATAATTAAACACATGTATCGTTAAGGCTATGTTCGTGTGTCTGAACAATCGTACCATTCTGATTGGCGCTGCAGGCTCACGCGTGTTCGGCGTAATAAATTAACTGTTTTACTTCATTGTTCCCAGAAACCGCAAGTTTCGAAAACAAAACTCAGTTCCGGTAGCCACTTGTCATCATGTCCTTTACCGGCCATACAAATTTCAAGCCAATCCTACCGTTTTGTAATTGTAATGTACAATTTTCGTTGGAAAATGTCTGGGTTCCATGTAATAGGTTTTACTACAAAGTTTTAATATTTCTTCGGCTAATATGAACATATAACTTAAGTGCTGCCCGATGCCAGATTTATTTATGAACTTTACCACAAAAGGGTATTCGATGTGACTTCTTTTAGGCGAGAATATGTGCATATTTGTGTGTTTTAAGGGTTAAGGGTGATTAAGGGTGCAATCTAGCAAATAATTGATGTTATAACAAAAGCAAAGTCGATAACAAAACTGCTCTCTGAGGGGCTACGGCATTTGGGGAGTGTGTCATTGATGATTTCCCGTCCCGTTTAGCACAACGGTGATCTTTCGGTCTTTAAAAAGGCGTTTTATTCACTTGATGGTCAGCGAATCTAAGCTTATGCCACAAATTTTTAAATGAAATTCTCATGCCAAACCTTGCCAAAAGCCAAATGATTGCAAAAGCCTCTCAAGAGATCGATTGTGGATACAAATTTCATGTTTACCATAACTACGCTTCAGAACCGGTTGTACCATCGCACTGTTCCAGGCGTTTGGATATGTATTTACCTTATTTATAGGAGATCGATTTTAGTTAATATTGGAGCCCAGCCAAGTCACTGGCAAACTTCTTCAATATTCGAAGTGTTATTCCGTCTGGTCCGGTGGCCTTATTTACGTTCATTGTATTCAGGTTTCTAAGGAAAATTTGGTCCGAGATGTTGACGGGGTCCATTCAATACGAAATTTACCAAGCCATAAGTTCATCGGGGACAACCATGATCGGCTATTTTTACTTCTTTAGCACACCTTTTTTCCTGCGGCATTACAGAATCGTGAAAAATGGAGTTGCTTTGAGACCATTTCACAGTTGAACGATTGATTCAAGTCTGGGTTTGAGACAATGGGCATATCCAGCACACTGAGTGCTCACTAAAAATAAAAGAATTTTTCATATAAAGTTTAGTGAGGCCTCACTAAAAACAGTGAGAATCTCAGTGTGCTGGATACGCCCAATGATTCCTGAAATCGAGCGTGACCTTTACACTTCATTAGAAACAAACCTATCTACTACTTTATCAACACTTTTTACATTGTTATATGCTTTTCTTACCTTCAGGCGGTAAAACATCGAATTTTTAGAGAGTAATGCTTGCATGTTGCAAAATTTTATTAAAATAAAGTAAATTGACAGTTTTGTAGATGGATTCCAATCTGCCTATACTTATTATTGTAAAATTTTAGTGCAGTGGCCGATATTGTGTTTGCGTATTCTAATGTTTTGTGTATAAAGTTTTTTTTTTAATTAATAAAAAAATGCGAGTAAATTAATCAAACACCGTGTTTGGAAACCCTAATCCACAGCTTTCAACTGTTTTGGTAAATATATATTCAGTGTAAATGCCCGCATCTTCATTTAATTTGTCATATTTCATTTGTAAACTACATTTAATTTTCTTATGTAGCAGGCTGTTAAGACTGTGCTAAAATGTAAATAAAAGAAAATTTAACTTAAAAAAAATTCAGCAATTTCCGTTTCGCACTGTAGCATAAAGTGCCTATTCCATGGAAAAATTTTACTGACTGTATTTTTTTACTGCAAAAACGAAAACAAAAAAATACTTAAAATTCCATAAGAGTGACAAAGAAAACAAATATCTTTTATTTCATGTTTATAGCAAAATTTATGGTTTAATTTTGACAGTTACATTTTGACATAACCTAAAATTTTCATAAAAGCTGTAATTTCGTTTCGTTCGTTTCAAACAAAAAAAATTGTAATCGCCATTAATTTTATAATTAATTTATAATTTTTATTAATATCACCATGGATTTGGAAGATTTGGATTATTTAGATCCACTAAACATAATGAATTTAAGAAATGTGGAAAATAAGACCAAAAAGAAACGTAAATGTTGGGTACGCCCTTATTATTTAGAGCGGGATCGAACCGGGGGATACAATTGTATTTTTAACGAGTTGCGGCAAGATCCAAAACTATTTTTTAATTATACCCGCATGAGCGTCAACGATCCAATATTCGAGTTTCGTAAAAATGTTCCATGTCTTATCACACACAATTCACTAAAACGGCAATAGGACATCACGAAACAAATAAAAAACCGAAAATCACAACACTTCAATTCGAAGATGATCACTCAGTCATCGAAAACAATGAATATAATAAAATATAACACTAATCAAAATTTAAACTGTAATTTGAATTAGTTTCGTGGTTTCAATATGGAGTTTGCGACTGCAGTGTTCAACAACACTGTATAAATGGAAACCACGGCGAGTCTACAGTGCAATAATTTGTTATATTTACCTGTATAGGGCTCAAGATCCATGATTTCTGGAGGGGCTGTGGGTTTCGTGAACGTGGATACCGGTATGGGTGATAGCAGTGATCTTGATTCCGAGTAACCGTCGCACTCATCCACATACCCGGTAATGTTTGTAATTTCTGCGGACGCTGAATATTCATCGTACTCTTCACCATAGCTGGCAAAAAAATTTTGTATCGGGGAATTGCCGCTGTCGTCCAGTTGCGATACTTGCTCAACCCGGATATTTTCCAATACGATAATTTTTTACTCGGTGCTGTAATTATATAAATAGATTAATACAAAATTCTCACGTATCTAATAATTTCGTCGACACACAATAAAATATTTTGATGCTACATCCACCAAATAAAATAATGCTCAATCAAACTTATCGTAATTTTCCATACTAATTTATTATTATGTAGTTTAATATAAAATTATTTGTATTTTATAACAAGTATTTAGTTTTTTTTTGTATATTTGAACACCTAAAAAAACGTTAAAAACACTAATATTCACTAATGTAAACAAAACTCGAATTTTAGGTATCGAAATAAAAAAACAAACTGACATTTGACTATAAAAATGGCGAACGATTTATTTTGTGTGAGTGTGAAAAAAATTTCTTATCTTTACATACATTTTTTGTAGATGTGTTGACAATGCTGCCATAAAAAGTGCTAAAGTTTACATTTTTTTATAGCACGTTATGGCAGCACACTACCACAATGATAATTATTTTCTCAGTAAAATTTTACTGACAAAAATTTTTGTTTCGTACACAACCAATAAATCTATATTTTTTTCTCGCTTTTATTTTTGCAGTCAGTAAAATTTTCCCATGGAATAGACACTTAATGTCGTTTCTGTCGGTCCGTTATTATACAACTCCCGTAATGACATTAGTTATTGCCAAAAGGAATTTTTAGGACTCTTTAACTACGTTGGTGAAGTTTATCTTAAATTTGTTCTAAAAAACAACAATTACAACATATGTGTATATGTGTTTGTATAATACAACGAATTTTACTATAAATAGTACCATAAAAATATTTTCTAACAAAAATTTTAATTTTGCTGACTGTTTTCGGGAATCTCCGATCAACCAGTAAAATAAATGAAGTATCTATTGAGATGCTACTGGGACCTATCTATAATAGAAGAACTAGTTTATTTTTAAAAAATGAGGGATTAGGGTGTTTAGTAGTCATCTACTCTCTATAAATCACTTGTATGGATTCCCTAAATTTTCTCGAAAAATCCTAGGAACCCAACAACAAAACATCTGTCTCGAAAAGAAAACCTTACAAGTGATTTATAGAGAGTAAATGCCAACTTAGCTGTCCTAAACACCCTAATCCCTCAATTTGGTCAAAATTTGGTAGAGGTGTTTTGATGTTTAATGCAACCTAGATGATTCTTAAAATATAAGTTATTTTGGTGTTGAGTTCCGAGAAAACTTAGAAAAACCTTACAACGGATTTATAGAGAGTAGTTGATGCTGTATAAGATAGCGGAATTTTGACAGTGGAAAATAAGAGATTGTGCTACTCGCCGCAAGTGGCAGCACTATTACTAAAGAGAATTAATTTTGTTATGCAATTACCAGCGGAAATTTTTCATTCATTATGTACCACTTTTTTCACTAAATAAAATATCTCAGCGGAATAAAATATTAAAAGTGATCCTTAAAATGGCAAATTGATTGATCTTCGAAGTAAGAGAACTCGGTATATAAAATCTTGAAATTTAACAATATCATCCGTCTATCCGCCATTTCTTCCACTAGTACCGAATACTTTCGGTTGTTTTTCTAATAGCTTAGGTCATACTGATACTATATGGAAAATTTGGGGAAAATTCATGGACTAGAATTTTCACTAGAATTTGTATGATTTTCTTCGGCCATATAAGTGATTTTCGGTTTTTGACCAATATCTCAAAAACTTTCACTAGTAACCAATACTTTCGGTTGTTTTTCTAATAGCTTAGGTCAAATTGAGACTATATGGAAAATTTTGGGAAACTTCATGGACTAGAATTTTCACTAGAATTTTTTGATTTTCTGCGGCGATATAATCAAAAAATTCAGAAAATCAAAAAATTCTAGTGAAAATTCTATACCATGAATTTGCCTCAAATTATCAACATAGTCTCAATATGACCTAGGCTACTCTCAATATGACCTAGGCTAAATCCCCCAATTTTAACAAAATAAATAAACTAATTTTTTTATTAGATAGGACCTAGTAGCAATAAGTGAATACATACTTCACTTATTATGCTGGTTTATTGGAGATTCTCGAAAACATTCTGAAAAATTAATGTTTTTGTTAGAAAATATTTTTATGTAACTATTTATTGTAAAATTCGTTGTATCGAGACATTATACAAACACATATACACATATGTTGTTATTGTTGCTTTTTAGGACAAACTTCACCAACATGTACAGAACTGTGAAGTTTGTTCTAAACGAATCTTATTTCACGCGAATTCTTTAACTCGTTATTAGTGAGTTCGTGTTTCGTGACAAAAAAATCAACGAACTGTGATCCTGGTTAACCAATAGGCATTAAAATATTCCTATTTTATTTACAGATCCTTAAATTTTGGCATTATTAGCTGTTTACTATTTACAACCTTAGCGAATATTTTCATCATTTACCTGTTGGAGATCATATAACAATCGTTATTCCTAAAGTTCTTTCTAATCCATCCTTCACACAAAAAAAATTCCTAAATCGAATACCTCTTTTTATTACTTTTTTATATCCCTTTCTCGAATTGTTAATGACGATAAAAAATAAAAATTAAAATTAGCCTGCAATTCAATTTCTGTTGTTTGTTGCTGCCTGCAAAAATGTCCTTTTTTAAATTAGATTATTCTGTGTAATATATAAGGGGTTCTGGGAATTTTAAGATTAAATTTCAAGCATATTAAATGTATTTTAATGCCTTAATTAAATTTTTGTTGATTCTGCTTAAACAATTTTGAATCCATTGAACCCTTTGTTATTCTTATTATGGTATTTTGAATTTTTCTTGCAAAATCGAATTTTGCACTCGAATAAAACTGAATAATTTATGGAACTGTAATAGTAAATTTTGACCGTTTAAAATTAATAGAAAATGTGCCCAGTGTGGTAAGGGGTACCGAGTTTGTTGCAATAAATTTGTTTAGGATAAACTCACAAAAAATGTTGAAAGCTAACAGGTGATTTACTCTTTGATGCTCAATATTTTTTCGGATTTGAAATAATATTTTCGTGGGTTTAGATAGATTTACATACTATTTAGTTGACTCGGTATACAAATCAACTTGCTAATTTTAACAAATTTTAAAACAACCAAAGAGATTTCTGATGTTTTTTAATTCTTAAGCTCAAGTTTCGAGCCTGGAATTATTTTGTTTCTCTTTCTCTTTTTAGAAAAAAAAAAAAATTGAAATGTTTTGCACTGTGTGTAGGGGACAGTGTTGTGATTTTTCAACGTTTAGTGGTCGTCATCTTACAGTTTCCAGTTTAAATTGGAGATATTTTGAAAACTAGAATTAAATTTTTACGAAACAAATATTCAAATTTATAGTTTGCATTAACATTTGGTTTTATTATTAACAAACCCTAACGGGGTGAAAATTTCGTCGTGAACAAATAGAAATAACGAAGGAAAAAAAACCTGCCAGCTTTACCTCCATGATATTTGAATTTACAAATTTTAAGGCATATCATTGGTCGAATATAACAGGTCGAACCTATAAACTATTCTGTTGGCTTAGATCTCTTTTAATAAATCAATTAGGTGAGTTGGTTAATGTGTGACGTCGTTTTCAGCAATCATTTACTCTCGATTTTGACTTACTTACGTGAAATTTTCATTGCTAAATTTTTGGGTGACCATTAGACTTCCATTTTTCGACCCATCTTCCATTTTGGGCGATTTTACGATCAACGGCATATGATATCAAGTCCTGACATTCTAGAATCAAACTACGATCTCCCTCATTATACGCGTACTCTATCTCCCTCATTATACGCGTTAAATTAAAAACTAGACCAACTGTGTGCAACTTATAAGTACTGATGTTGCTATCGCTTGTCGAGCCGGACTATTACACTCGATTAAATGCCCATTATTACCTAGCACCGAATTTACTGCATCTTACGTCATATCTTTATTTAGTTCATACGAGTGCCGATTTGATATAATTGTTACTGTGTGGAATACAGTTTATTGTAACATTTCTCAAGTCGAGTGAGGAACTGTGGTAAATAACGAAGTATGTAACTCATTTGCTGTAGCAATTTTATTGGTAGAACTGGAGGTACTATTAAAAGTTTTGGTGTTGGTACTGTTTTTGCTGTTGTGTGGTGCGTCATACTGATTTTTTATGTAACACGTGGGCTTTGATGGCTGGCCAAACTATAAACCCCTGCGATTTATGTAATAGCTTCACACTACAAATTTTTACCGACATCGAACTGCCGAACTTATGCCGAACTGAAATCGTAGATGGATTCTTTTATCCATGCGTTTTGAGTTTAGGATTAAATCCGTTGAAGTGAACCTTGTCGATTTACCGCTTCAGCCTTTAGAGATGACGGTTCAGGTCCTCCAAAGATCTGTTCCAACTGCACGCTTACTTCCGCCGCTGATATTGAAGCCTGCCATCAGATAAATAGATCGCTGTGCACTTTCATTGTTCAATTTGGTAGTAATATGGTTCGCGACATCCAACCGTGACAAAAAAGGGGCAATTAACAAAGGCGGTTGAATTTAACGACCGAGTTCATACTTCTACAATGAGTGGAAGGAACTTTGTTGTCCAGTCGCATTAAGAGGCGCTTCAACATTTGCTAATTGAGCCAGATCATTGAATTATTTAAATAAGTTTGTAATTACATTGACATCTTAGGCTCACATTAATTTCTTTCATGGTTTCATTTTAGCGTGATTGCTTATATATTTTATTTGTTGGCATCGTATGCCGTTGTGTTCTAATAGTTTGCATCCTGTTGCTACTGGCAATCCCGTGCTGCTTAAATCCAGTCCAGTAATATTGTTTCGATCCCGGGATAAAGGATCTTCCAGAATTATCTGATCTCTCATTCTGCTGGTAGTGCTACTGGGGGTATCGAGAATATAAGAGGTGGGGATGTCGCTATTTATGTTTCTAACAAATCTAGGGCCAGGATGGTCCTCACATCGATTGATTCCTCCTCTCTGTAATTTATCTTTGTCGATGTTTATATGACGAATACTAAACTCCTTATTTGGGGTGGTTCACCATGCCAATGGTAGTTTAGATAGTATATCTGGGGCCCTGGATCTGATTACTCGTCCCTTTAGCAATATCGTCGTTACTTTGTGAGGGTGGGTTGCTTTATCGTAGACTGTGTGAAACATGCAACTTCAATACTCTTTGGAATAGCTTATCGAGAATTGATTTCTTAATTGTGAGTGACCTATACTTAATTGGTTCATCTCTCCTTAGATCTCTCATCATGCTCTCATATTTGCCTCCTCTCGAATTTCCGGTCAAGTGATCTCCATATCTAAACTTTTCAGGGATAAAAGAAACCTTAACCTTGACTACATACATGTTAATAATGGCGATTTGGACGGAATATACCTTACTCGTGATCACAGTAGACCAGTTAAGATATTCCACTCTGAACTAGAGTTGTTGTAGGTATCGGATTAAAGTCACCTCTCTTGTTAGGAGGTTTACTAGGAACTTAGGTTCATCCTTTTACTCTGTTAACTATCATCCTAATCCCCTATGGCGACGGGTTAGAAGCATTGGTACACTTAACGATTCCAACAGTAATCTTCATGAACACTGCCCTGATATCTCCAACGCCCACTTGATCTCGCTCCAGCAAAGTTTAAGCCCTCCTACTTCCATAGTGTTAACCTCGAGATATTGTGGCTTGCTGTTTCCTCCTTCGAATCAAATGTGGTTGGGCTGGATAATGTTCCTATAAAATTTATTGAATTGGTATTCCTTTTACTCGACTCGCGATACATCTTCCACAATATAAATGGAGTGTTGACTATTTCTTCTTTTCCCTCCGTTTGGAAGAAAGCTCGTGTTGCAACAATGAATTTGCCAACCTGACGCCAATTACTATCCTCCGCACAGTACCCAAGGTTTGCGAGCGCCTAATTAAGGACCAATTGAAGTCCCATCTGGTAGGTGGTTTCTCAATCCATTACAGAGTAAGTTCAGAAAATATCAACGATGTAGAACTTCACCTAGCTGGCTCAGAGAAATGTGTATCAGATCCTGGACTATATTGCTCCTTCTTGATTTCAGCAAAGCCTTTGATATCATTGACCATAGCTTACTTTTAGCTAAACTTGTCTCACATTTTAATCTGTCCAGTTTGTCTTTATGTATTTGTTTGTATCCACTAAATAAATAAATAAAAATTTTAAAACCTCCGACAATCGATAGGGACAGCAAAACGAATTGAGAAATTTCTCTCTTCCATTTTGAAAACTGTATCAGCAACGGAAAGAAGTAATGAGCGAGTCATGACTCAACTGAGTTAAAATTGAGATATGGACAATCACATGTTAGAGACTTATACTAGAAACAACTCCAGCAATTGGTGCATCATGCTTAAAGTTAGAGTCAAACCACGAAATCGACTACGCATTGGTGGTTTCGTAAGATTGATTCGGAGAATATTATGCAGATTAAACCACTAAGAAGACGGGAGATGATAATTCCATCGATAAAGTGCAAAGAATGCGGCAAAGTCTAAGCAGATGCGCCAGATGCGGATAGAATAATCGTTTTACAAGCCAACCTGTTTCCCGAGTAGGGAAAGGAAGTTTGGTAATAGGATTTACCGCTAAAGAGACGTGCTGAGAGAAGAGACGTGCTGAAGAGCCATGAGCTAGAATTTAGATGGAAGAGTACTGGAGTCTACAACGTAGCACAAAAACGATTTTAGTAAGTGCTCGTAAATACAATGCAGCTGATCTACAACAAAGAATGCACCAAAAGGTAAATCTAGTCATTAGCGTTCTATTTATTTTCCATTTGTTGCAGCTGCTATACCTCCAACTTTTAATTTGCCTCCATATCAAAATCTGCATTAAATCATATCACGAATCCAAATCCACGCTAAAACTATATCATTGGTTCTCATCTAAAAATCAAATCATAACATTGTACAAATAATAGAATTTACAAAAAGTGGTCGAGACAAAAGGCCACGATTTTTATTCCACCAGCCAATTTTCTTGAGAATTCTATTTGATTGTGATACGAATTAATAATTTTTTTAGTTTTCGTAATTTTGTTTAACTTGATTTGACGGAAATTAAATTTTTCGAACAAAATGCACAAGACGTACACAAATTGTTGAACTTTATGATTATTACCGTACGTGTATTTCAATAATGTTTTACAAAAGTAAATACAATTTAATTACGGTTGACATACCCTGTCGTAACGAAATTTTGCCGCACGCAAAAATTGCCGGTTGGTGTAAAATGTATCGTCTGCCAGTTTACGTTTATATATAGGGGTCGGAAATATTGAACCCTGCGTTGGTTTTATTTTACGTTAAATAAAAACAGCTTAGCATGAACAGATGTAACCTTCGTACCACGTATACAAATTCACAGTAAGCGGAACACAACAAAAAATAAAAAAACACGGGGCAGATGTTTCATATTTTTTTGTGTGTACACCAATGGCTCGTGCTTCAGCTTCTTGTGTATACAGATACGAGTCGTATTTACAAAAAAACATTGTCAAGGTGGAAATTATATGCATGGTGGTGAGACGTATAACTGAATATTCCATCTGTTGATTGTTATTTATTTTCGCTCTAAATCCATTACGATTACCTTTGCTGCTTGCACAGACACACACATACACATACCACCGGAAGCAAAAATAAAAAATTTACTTAACAGTAGTCATTCTACATTATATAGAGAAAGACGGTAAAGACTCTTATCACATACGAAATTAAATCATATCCGTGACGGGATTTCCAATTTCATTTTATAGAAATTTTAATTAAGACAATTTTATAATTAGCATATACCGTTATGTATCTTGTATATAAATGTAAGTATGTAAGAACATCCGTATATCAAATTTCTGTTGTATAGCGCATCCTCTTTAAAATTCTGTACACATCACAGCTTCTTTGCGCCATGTAGTCTTCCTTTATATAAATCGTTGTCGGTGTTTACAGGAGGATAAACCGACTCATCCAACAAAAATTAAATAAGAAATTATATTTGGCAGTTATCGTCTGGAATATTAACGCATGTAATTAAATTGTTGAAATTTTTGGGATATCTTGGCTATGGCAACGAAGCACGAGTTTATTAAGGATCAATAAATTATTCAAATCCTTTTCATATTTTGAACTTAACTAAATGTTGTATGTGGGTTGAAAAAGCGCGATGTACAAATATAAAAATAAACCTAAGAATACGAAAATATGAAATAAAATCTTGTTCGCCGCAGGAATTGGGATGTGCATGTGTTTATATGGCATATAATAAGGAGGGTGCGGAAGGTGATGTTTAAATAAATAAACTTTTTTATTTAATGTGGTCCTTAGGCAAATTTCTTAGTATATTTACGAGTATGTATTAAATGCGAAACAAAGAAGCACATATTTAATTAGATCGAGGAGATCAAATTTTGACGCACTACCGTTGGGAACATGTTAGCGCTTTCAGCTTCACACTCTATATCTCTATAATGATTATTGAAATGTATACCAATTTGGTTTGAAAATTTCATAGTGCTAAACATTTTCATAGCGTTGGCCGCGATTTTACTCAGCAAACTCCCAACAGTTGGGTGCTCCGAAACCGCCCAATGTTATGAAAATACTTAGTAATATAGAATTTTCAAGTCAAATTGGCCATGATTTCAATTATTATGATAGGAGACCTAATAATAGCGCTAATTGACATAAACTTGCGTTATAAATAAAATTTGCTACGTTTGTATTTCATAAAAATGTCGAATTTTATGTAAATTAATTAAGAAGTAAATAAATATAAGAATGTATTATACAGTTGTCAAATAACATTGTAGTACAGATGGCAACATTCGTTTGTATACCTTAAAACAATATTTTTCCTCTCTACTATATCGCACACAAATTATTTGTTTCGACTGTAGGTATATGTATTCCATTATCAACATTTAGGCGTATATAAGTAAAGCAAAATTTTTTAAACAAATACATTTTTTCTAATGTCGAGTTCACGTATGCGATCAAAAAATGATTCGCGAATCAAGCCAATCTTTGAGCGTAATTATTTCGCATTATTACTCATAATTTGTAATTTATTTTATTATGTTGGATGCTTCCGATCAAAATTTTTCCAAAGTTAAAATTATTTCATCTCGGACGGGGAAATTTGTATATGTTTTCAATGATTTAATTTTCCTTTGATTCGCGAATCATTTTTTGATCGCATACGTTAACTCGACATAAAACCACAAAACTATAATCGCCATTAGCTTCAAGTTTTGTTGCTATAGCCATTTGGTGATTTACTAACACAATTGTGCCGGTAGGGCAAAAGTACCATGTCAAAAATTTATTTTGGTATGTGTTTTCAACCAACTTATACATTTGTGAATTCCTTTTTAACTTATTTTCGTCCGAAAAAAACGCTATATCTATACGCACAATTGTGTTGGTTGTACTTTAAATTTTTTTTATCAACAACGCCATTTCATACTATGATTTTTTACTCACACTTTTGTGTGGGTTGGACTAAAATTAAGCCAATTTTTTTGTTTTAGCCTATCTTCATTCGTTGTGTTGTTAATCCATTTAGCCTATCTTCATTCGTTGTGTTGCGTAAATACGTTTTGAGTCGTCTCAATTGCAGTCTTACTTTGAGAAATTTACAACAACAATCCCATATATATAATTCCAATTTGGAAGTATTTTAAACCAACTTTTCTGCGGGTATAGAATTATTCTATTCTACCTGTAGTTTTAATGTTCACCACCAGGGCAGTTTTATTGAATACTTTTATTTTTAAATGTTGGCAATAAAAATATAAAAGTGATTTTTGTTATTTTGACATCGAATTTTTCTTAACAAGACGAAAAATTACTTATGATTTGTAATAATATTCAATAATGTTCTAGCACATTACTATTTAATTGAATATATTTAGTTGCGTTTTTACGAAGTTTTCAAATTCAAAATGTAATTGTTACCAACTAATAAAAATAAATTAAAAAATATATTTGGTTGTTACTTTGAGCACAAATTAATTCTATACCAGAATGGAATTAGCTTGTACCAAAGTAAGATCGCAAATGTTGAAAAAGATCGCTCACTGCTTGATGTTGTAACTGGTAGTGTTACAAATACTTGAAGTAATTTCCGAACAGATAAGAAAATTGGTTCGTCGCATGATAAAAATTCAATATGAGCATTTTTTGGTGTATTCGAAGAATTTATAGCATGGCGCCACCATAGCTTCAGTTCACCAATGCCCTCAACTATATGCTGCAGTTCGTAATACTTTTATATTTTTCCAAAAGGATTTTTGCAGATTTTTCGTGCTCCAATGAAACATTTTGTTCATTATAAATATTTAATATATAAATACATACATCTATATTGGAAAATTTCTTTATATGTTTAATAAGTTGATACATTTATTAATTTACTTTTTTCTATTGTTGGATCATGGGGGGGTTAAACCCCCAGTAACCCCCTGCGTACGCCCATGGATGCCTGTAATGTTATAATCTAAAATCTACCCGATATTTAGTTCTAAACTGCAAACTTAGTTACGATTTATCAATTATCGATTAGAAATGTTTCGTAGAATGTTAAATTTAAGTTTATATAGCAGATTTTAAAAAACTTCAGATGCGGTTTGTTTTGTGCCATATTTGAACGATTGGTATGAACTAACCATCAATTTAGTAAGTCGTAAATTTAGACAAAAAATCGGCGTCAGGCACACAGCATGGATAATTAGAGAATTACATAATAGCTAAATGGTAACTTTATGAGACCGGCTTGTCGCCCATTCTTTCCTTTACAATCTTATCTACATAACTACCATCACTCTTACCGTTGCACCACTTGTCCGGAAAAACTATCTATGTTTATTGCAAAGTTTTTATTCACCTATAATTCTCGTATAAATTAACCAATTACTATCGTCGATATGTCTTGTTGACGTATTTTATGAACCCACATTATGCAGCCCAATATCCATATTTATACCACTTGGGTAATTAAAAGTTGAAAAGAAAAATACTGGGCAATGACCAATTAAGTTTAATCATTCTTCGACTGTAAATATCTTATGCATATTCGTAAAACTCGGTTTTAATTTACATGTGTATACGTTTAAATAGCTGCAACAACTATAAAAACATATCAAGAAATGAATCGAAAGCAATAAAAATAAATATTTCTACAAAAGCTAAGGCGACAGATCGTGTGAAATATTTTTTTTTGCTGCGCGCTTTAAGCATTTTATATTATTAATAGTCGCTCGTTATTAGTCACCCATCCTTGTTGGTGTTTGCTTTGCTTTGGTTTTTTTTGTATTTTGGTTTCTGCAAGCGTGCAAAAAAAAACATTCTTACCTCAACCTCTTTTATTTATTCTTAATTATTAAACTAATGAAAAGTTAAAAACCAGTACCGTGCGACCACAGATTAATGCCACCGGAAGTGCTCGTATACACAAAATGACGTAAACAAGTTTATTTTAATCTGAGACAAAACTAACAAAAACACCTGCCCACGAGTGAACAAATAAAAAACAATTTCAATTTGATTTAATGTACGACATAAAAATATCTAAAATCAAATTCCAGACTCGATTTTTTAATGCTGCTCGGCTCGTACGTACATACAAACTGCACATCGTTCCAAAACATAAAATATTGATTGGAATTCTTACTGCTTCTATTGTCTTTGTATAATATGTAATTCGAATGAGAAACGATTTTTCATGAATTTTAAATAAGTTCGATTATTCTTTCGACTTGTTATGAATGCAAATTTTGTGTAGAGTATAGTGGCTGTGCTATGCCGTATCTTCTATAGCAGCACATTAAAATCGAAATGATTCAATTTATTCAGAACTCTGATAGTTTTTCGATTTTTTTTTCATTTTGTTCTTTAAATCAATTTTCGATTGAAATATTGGCTTAATTGAATATGAAAATATAAAAAATGCAAAAGATACTTTTGTCTGCTCGCTTTGGTTGTGTATTATACAATGTCAATGCTTGTTCAACATTTCTCTAGTATAAATGATATGGTAAGAATATAATTCTTTTGTCTGCATCGATTAAATGCTACTTTACTGCTGCTTTTGTTGCGGTTTCTTGATTTATCGACTTCAAATTTGTATAAAACGAGTGAAATTGGGTAAAAGGCCACCGAAGTTGTTTAATTACGATGTACGGTGTTAAATGACAAAGAGAACTGATTCCCAATTTCAGCTAAATCTCGAGGCAAGAGGCAAACTTTATATTTTCAAAACTTTTTGCTTGATAATTCATCTGAAGGACTTCACTGTGTACATCGAAAAAAGAAGCTTATACAAAAAAAAAATCTGAAAAACTTGGGTCGAACACTGTTAATCGAGCTATAAAAATATAAATTCGAAAACCCATTACTAAAGCTATAAAAAGTTACACTTGGAATTGCGTACTTGCGTCAAAAACATTTTAAAGGTCATCTCCCTCTCTATATTCCTAGCACATTCTATACCAATACCACTACTTCCTCTCAACCATATGCAGCTCTGATAGTTCTTTCAATCATCTTGTACGGATTTGGTTCTCCTTTGCCACCTTGGTGATCTAGCGCCTTAATGTTCTCAACATACAATATTTCTAAAATGTGTGCAAGGCGTCATTCAGGCGTATTATTTTCCCCTTTATTTGCATATCGAGCGATGTTCTCTTAGAAACTATGTATAGTAATTAAACGCTATAGTAATTTGTTTCCGCCATCTGCTGGCGATCCACTTCTACTATCTTCTGCCCGTGGTTCCTATCAGAGCTACATCCGTTAAAAGGTCAGAATAGAGTTAATTCAGTTGATTATAGTTAGTAATTGGTATAGATCCTTTGTTATGTTTACAGCAGTTCCTGAAAATAAAGATAAGACACAAAGAATCATCAAAATTATTGGGACTACAAATTAATTAGGTCCGTTTTCAAAAAATGGGTCTGACTTTAATAAATTTTTTATATTTCTGTTGCTTCAGACAAATTAAACATCTGCCATTAACATTCAGTTTGTATTGCTCTGAGGTTCATACAAAACGTGTTTTTTTCACACAGCATTTGTGGGAAGTGTCAATTTTTGTTTTAATTGGAAGCTGAAGCAGATCGAATGGGTGTGGAAGTTTACGGTAACAATGCTCCTACCGGTTAATCATGTAGAAAATGGTTTCAACGCATCAAAAAGGATGATTTCAGTGTTGAAGGTAAGCTTCGCTTAGGACAGCCAAAAAAAATCGTAGTCATTGAATTAGAGGCATTGCTCGATGTAGAGCTTGTCGGTATATTGGGAGGACCCAACAAACAGTTTCCGTACGATTGAAATCTATGGACATGATTCAAAAGCAAGGCAATTAGGTCCCTTATGAATTGAAACCAAGAGACGTGGAAATGCGATTTCTTTCTTGTGAGCAGCTGCTTCAAAGGCAAATAAGGAAGGATTTTTTTTACATCGGATAGTGATTGGTGATGAGAAGTGTATTTGCTACGATAACCATAAGAGGAAAAAATACTCCATAATACTCCATTCCATTAAGGGTAAGCCGTACAGACTACAGTTAGTTCGTTTCAGCCTTCTGCACGACAATGCTCGGCCTCACGTTTCAAAAGTGGTAAAAAAAATATTTGGAAACGCTCAAATGGGATAGTTTACCGCACCCAAGGATTGGAAAACTGCCTGAGAGATGGGAAAAAGTCGTAAGCAGCGATGAACGATATGTTAGTTAATCTGTACATTCACTTTATTTTAAAATAAATGTCTACTGCGAATTAATTTTAGTTGGTGACCCTTAATGCCAACCATAAAGAATGTTTGAATCACCAAGATACGCATTGTACTGAGCACCAAGCGGAGTTCTAAGATTCCATATTCTGAATCTGTATATCACACCAATCCCCTATTCTATATGGAAGCCCGTGTCGAAAAAAAAATCTGTGCTAATTAAACGAAAAGAGGCCACAACCAGAAAACGATGATTGAATCGGTTGCCAATATTCCGAAAACATCCGTTTCACGTCTCGTTCAATTCCTTATAGGGGTTTCAAAATGGATCCCGTTAACATATGTCAGTGGAAATTGTATTCAGAAACCTGGAGACAATGGATGTAAATAAGGCCACCAGACCCAACGGAATTCTAGTTCGAATATTAAAAGAGTTTGCCGGTGACTTTTCCCCAATATTAACTAAAATAAATCTCCTTTCCTATAGGCAAAGTAAATATCCGAACGCCGGAAAGAGTGCGATGATATAAAGTGGCTGGGATAAAACTGACCCCTTAAACAACTGGCCAATATCAATTGTATCAGCCGTGGCTAAAGTTGGAACGTTAGTGAAGTATCTTGGAATTAATAAAATAATTCTAGAGAGGCCTTTGCAATAGCTTTAGATGTATACAAGGCTTTTGACAAGGCTTTGCACAAGAATCTCATTTGGCATAAGACTTGGGTTCGAAGACCATCAAGTGGATAAAAAGCTTTCTCAAAAATCGAAATATCCACGTTCTGCTAAATGGGAGATTATCAACGATACACTCCTCAAATGCCGGAGTTCCTCAGGTATCATTTTTGTCACCGGCTTTGATTTTTTTTTACAACTATGATGTGGTGGGCTAAATTTCAAAAAAAGTTGCGCTACTCTGAGTTCTTGCACAGATTTTGCGTCCCAGTGGCATTATAGAGGGCGTTACTGATATCAGTAGCATTCGTTAATTTTTTCCGGGTTGCACATATATATAAGCATGATGAAGGCTGCGGTTACTTTAACTGCCTTAACAGCTAAATATTCCAACAGTAATTTCAGTAGTTTCTAAAGCCTTTGCCTTGTCCTCCTTTTCATCACTTTATAAATTTACTTTGAAATACTCGTATATAGTCATAAAATATGTTATTTTATTTTTCGATGGCCTTCTGAGTTGCCAAAGAGTCAAACTCTATATTTTATCCGGCCAGCTGAATTGGGCACATTTGTAACGTCAACGATTACATGGCCTATTTATCCGACGTCTGTTTGCTCACGAAGACCACGAGAAATCTCCTGTCACGTAGCCAGCGAGAGATTTAGTGGTTTCTCCAAAAAATTGTCAACTTTGTTGAACATACAAAAAGGTCGTTATGCTAAGGGGGATCTCTGCTCGGCGCTTATTTATCTTTGCTGATTAATAGCAGCCTTCGTTCCTCACATTACAGTTTATTCCCTCTTCCAAGCTCTTGTTATATATTTTGAGCAGAACCTGCTTGCCTTCCTGTTTTTCAGTAAACAGTAGCACATTACTGCCCTGCACTAATATTCATATTTAACTGTCTGGATAGATCAGAAATAAAATCTATGCCATCATTATTTTTCACTTGATGATCACTTTCTCTAATTTATTTTTGGTCTGCATATACTATGATGTTGAGGCTCCGGATTCCGTTCCCCCTTCCTTTCTCATCTTCGTGGCTCGGAAACGGCTCGGACCATTTTCAATATAAATTGCTAAAATATAGAGTTTTCGAGAATCACAAATGGATTGCGATGTGTTTTAGATTCAGTTTCAGGAAAATTCATTTACTAGGCCCTGGTGGGGACCGGGTTCTATTTTATTAATTTTTTCAGCTCAATGAACTTTGACGAAAATTGCTGGTGGGTGTGTTTTGAATACCAAGAATGAATGGCTATAAGTTCTGATTTTCTAGACATTTGTATAGTGGTTTTTGGTTTCGAGGAGTTCATAATTCCCACATTTCAGAAAAATTCGTTCAAAGGGTCGAAAGATATGTCCCAGTTCCCTGTTTCATTTTTTTCGGCTCGCTCATTTTTGAGAAAAATTACTGAAGGGGTAATTTCAAATGTCGGGAATCGATTTCGATGGCTGGTAATGAAAATTCGTTTAGGAGGTCCTTCGATTGGGCCAGAGTTCATTTTATTTATTTATTTTTCCGGCTAGATCGTTTTTGATAAAGGTTTTTACAATGAGGGTTTTCTGATGTCAGGAATTGATTATGAAGAGTCCTAATTTTGAAAAAATTGTTTATGAGGATCTTCCATAGGACACGATGGGATGAAATTAGGCCAGGAGTATTGAATGCAGAGAAACGATTACAAGGAGTTCTGGATAATTCATATAGGAGTCCTCTTTATGGATCGGCATGTTGCTCGATGTTGCTTTAAGCTGCACCATGTTGTACCATATTGCATGATGTTGCATGTTGCGTTATGTTGCACCATGACATGACAAGAAGTAGCACTATTAATAAGAGGGGTTTTCAATTATCAGGAATCCAACGCGATTGGTTCAGATTTTGGGAAAATTCGTTCAAAGGGTCAAAAGGTAGGCTCCAGCTCCCTTTTCAATTTTTTTTCGGCTCGCACGATTTTTGGAAAAATTGCTGGAGGAGCGTTTTCGAGTACCATAAACCGATTGTGATGAGTTCGTTTCCTAGTTCCTTCAATAGGGCCGGTATCCCATTTATTTGAAGAATAATTTGGCTCTAAAGATTTTGATAAAAATTAGTGAGAAGGTATTTTCGGTTGCCAAAAATCGAATTGGTTCGTATTCATGGAAGTTCCTGGGCTTTAGGCCTTTTTCTAAAATTTTAGTTGTTTTGAACTATTTTGATTAAATTTGGCGGGACAGGGTTTTGCGAATGTAGGAAAACGCTTACAAGGAGTTCTGGTTTCCTGATAATTCATTTAGAAGTCCTTCTTATGTGTTGCATGTTGCGTCATGTTGCACTATGATGTGAGATGTTGCACTACGTTTGAAGAAGTAGAATTTTAATTAAGAGGCATTTTCATTTGTCAGGAATTGAATGCGATTGGTCCAGATTGCGAAAAATTCGTTCAGAGGGTTGAAAAGGTGAACTCCAGGTCCATTTTTTAAAATTTATTTACGATAGTGATGAGTTCGAATTTCGGGAATTTTCGGGTTTCATTATTTAATTTTTTTCGTTTTACACGATTTTGACGGGGCCCGAGTTCATTTTGTATTTTTATTTCAACTCAATAAACATTTCGGTAATAATCACGGGGCTATTTGGGAATTCGATTCGATAACGAGAGTACTAGATTCATATTTGATTTTAAATAAGAATCGTTCGAATCACATTCACATCAAATATGATATTTGTACTCTTGTTATCGAATCGAATTCCCAAATAGCCCTCCAGTTTCTGAAAAATTCATTTAGGAGGTCCTTTGGAGGGCCGGGACAAAATTTATTTGAAAAACAATTTGACTTAACGATTTTGATAAAAATTGGTAAGGAGAATTTTCGGTTGCCAAGAATCGATTCCGATGAGCCCGTTTTCATGGTGGTTCTTACGCTTTAGGCCTGCTTTTCAAATTTTATTGGTTTTGAACTTGTTTCATGAAATTTGGTGGGACAGGGATTTCGAATGCAAGGAAACGATTACAAGGAGTTCTGGTTTCTGGATAATTCATTTAGAAGTCATCCTTGTGAGCCAGTATGTTGCAAAATGTTGCGTGATGTTGCACCATATTGCGTGATGTTGTACCATATTGCATGATGTTGCATGTTGCGTTATGCTGCACAATGAGGTGGGATGTTGCACAATGTTGCAAGAAGTAGCATTATTAATAATAAGAGTTTTCATTTGGCATAAATTCAATGCGATTGGTTCAGATTTCGGGAAAATTTGTTCAAAAGGTCGAAAGGTAGGTCCCAGGTCCCTTTTTTCAATTTTATCGGCTAGCACGATTTTTGTAAAAATTGCTGGAGGACCGTTTTCGAGTACCATAAACCGATTGTGATGAGTTCGTTTCCTAGTTCCTTTGATAGGGCCCGGATTCCATTTATTTGAAAATCAATTTGGCTCCAACTATTTTGATAAATATTGGTGAGAAGGGATTTTCGGTTGCCAAAAATTGATTACGATGAATGGAAGTTCCTGGGCTTCCGGCCTTTTTTTTAAATTTTAGTTGTATTGAACAGTTTTGATTAAATATGGCGAGACTGGGTTTTCGAATGCAGGAAAACCATTACAAGGATTGGTTTCCTGATAATTCATTTAGGAGTCCTCCGTTTATGAGCCAGTTGCATGTTGCGTTATGTTGCACTTTGATGTGAGATGTTGAACTATATTGCAAGAAGTAGAATTTTAATTAAGAGGCATTTTCATTTGCCAGGAATTGAATGCGATTGGTCCAGATTGCGAAAAAATCGTTCAGAGGGTCGAAAAGGTAGATTCAAGGTTCATTTTTTGAATTTTTTTTACGATAATGATGAGTTCAAATTTTGGGAAATTTCGGGTTTCATTATTTAATTTTTTTCGGTTTACATGATTTTGATAAAAATTACTGAAGGAATATTACAAACGTCGGGAATCGATTTTGATGCATTTGTATTTTTTTTTCGGAGGTCCTTTGGTAGTGCCCGGGCCCCATTCATTTGAAAAACAATTTGACTTAACAATTTTGATAAAAAATGGTGAAGAGAATTTTCGGTTGTCAAGAATCGATTCCGATGATTCGTGGTTCGTATGCTTGAGGTTTGAACTTTTTTGATGAAATTTTATAGGACAGGGTTTTCGAATGCAAGGAAACGATTATAAGGAGTTCTGGTTTCTGGATAATTGATTTAGGAGTCCTCCTTATGAGCCAGTTACATGTTGCGTTATGTTGCACCATTATGGTGCATGACAGGCTGCACTATGTTGCAAGAAGTAGTATTATAATTAAGAAGGGTTTTCATTTGGAAAGAATTAAATGCGATTGGTCCAGATTTCGGAAAAATCGTTCAGAGGGTCGAAAGGTGGACTCCAGGTTTCATTATTTAATTTTTTTTTTCAGTTTACACGATTTTGATAAAAGTTGCTGAAAGAATATTTCTAACGTCGGGAAACCTTGTTAAAGTTAGCCGAAAGTTGCTAGCCGAAAGATAATGCAGATAGTATCTTGACTATTTCAGCCGAAAGTTAAACTCTCTTTATACTCTCGCTCTTATCGATTTTTAAATTCCTATAAGCTGAAATAATTTCCCCTTTACCCGAATGATATAACCCGATCCTAAATTTGAGTTCATGACTGATTTTTACTGTATTCAAGACACTATCTGCATTATCTTTCGGCTGGCAACTTTCGGCTAACTTTAACAGTATCGTCGGGAATCGATTTCGATGGGTTCTAATTTCGTGAAAGTTCGTTTAAGAGGTCCTTCGATGGGGCCCGAGTAAATTTTTTTTTTATTTTTGTTCGGCTCAATAAAAATTTTGGTAATAACTGGTTTCTGGAAAATTCAATTCGGAGGTCGAAGGGCCCGGCCCCCATTTATTTGAAAAACAATTTGTCTAACGATTTTGATAAAAGTTGGTGAGGGGGATTATTGGTTGTCAAGAATCAATTCCGATGAGTCCTTATTCTGATGCTGTTTCTGATGTTTGGGGGCTGCTTTTAAAATTTTATTAGGTTTGAACTTTTTTCATGAAATTTGACGGGACAGGGTTTTCGAATGCAAGGAAACGATTACAAGTAGTTCTGTTTTCTGTTTTATTCATTCTGGATGTTGCACCATGTTTTACGCTATGTTATATCATGTTGCATAATGTTGCACGTTGCGTTATGCTGCAATGTGAGATGTTTCAGTATGTTGCAAGAGGTTGCATTATTTTGCGTCATACGTTTTTTTTCTATGTTACGCCATGTTGCTTATTATTGCATCTTTTTCAGAGTTGTTCTTTGATTTTCTCCTATGAGGCATCATGTTCAAGGAGTTCTTATTTCCAGAAAATCCTTTTATTAGTCATGTTGCATGATGTTGCGCAATGCTGCATTATGTTGCACCATGTTGTTCTATTGTGCACTATGTTTTGGTATGTTGCATAATGTTGCGTCACATTACCCTATGTTCCGAGATGTTGCAATTTGTTGCTTGTTGTTGCATATTGTTTGATGTTCCACTATGTTTTCTCATAGTACAGAACGTTGAATGTTGCGTGATGTTGCACCATGTTATATGATGATTCATCATGTTGTGCGATTTACCATGTTGCGTCACGTGGTTTTATATTTTTTTCGACTCCAACAATTTAGATAAAATTGTGTCGATTCGAGTGTCAGGAAACTACTAAAATGCATCATGGTTTTGGAAAATTTGTGTAAAGGTGCTGTGGTTTAGCCATTACGTTGCGGCTTTTTCCAAAAAAAAAACAGTCATTTTTTAATCGAAGGTGACAGAACTCAGATTATTGATGAAAACGGGAATTGGATGAGACGAAGACCTTTCTCAAACTTGGTTGGTACTATGAAAGTTTAAACTTTGATTGAAGCAAAGCCGTGGGTTCTTTAAATTGTATGGAATCAAGCCGTTGCTTATCTAAGTCTAGCGTGTAACTAGACCGAGCGATGCTCGGTGGTCCATAGGGCCTAACTTTTAACACAATGAGTTTTGGGTGGATGCCCTCATCATTTAATTACCAATTACTACACCTTTACTATATTCAATATAGATAGCTCAAGTATGCTATGTAGTGGTATACGTAAGTATGGTGTCATTTTGCATTTTATCGTTTAACAAACTACAAGAAACAATAAAAACGGCAAGATATGTTTTCTTTAATCAAATCATCGATCGCGCGCAAAAGACTCAAGAATAACATAAACAAAACAAAGAATTTCGTTAAAGTTAATTTATTGTTCGAGTGTAACTTAAACCAACAGGTAAAATCTTATTACAAAAAAAAATATTCGTCTTATCTTCTTATTATGATTCTTAGTTTTGCGTTATAGTTTCGTTTTACTGGTTTTTAATCCGCTCGCATATACAGAGAGAGAGAGAGAGACGCACACACAGTGCCACACGGTGTAATAATTGCTGGCGGCTTGTACATTTATAATTTGTTGTTGGTATCGTGTCACGTTTTGCTGGTTAGCCAAAATGTAAGTATTGTGGATTATTACTATTTAAAAGCCAACATAGAAACTATTATGTTATGTAATTTTATGTTGTTGTTATGTGTACACGAGATATAAACTTTATACGTCTATATGGCATATAATTTATAGTTTTGGTGTTGTATAATTAATTATCCTAATTATATTCGTTTACTGATCGACCAGTAATTTTGAGCGATAGGATGCGGGCAATCAATCTACCTACATCTATAATTATTCAGTAGTTCACACGAAAAGCACACTATATAGCTTTAAGCATTTTACATAAACATGAATCAGGTGTGAAAGCAAGCTGCCATACAATATGAGTTATATGTTGTTTTATTTGGTGTTGCATATTTTGCTACAAACAATAAAGTGCTACATGCTTCATCCATTAAGTCTGTAACATACTATTATGCAATTTCAACATTCTCAGCTGAATAGGATAAAAACTTTTAGTTTCCTGTAAAATTTCAAAACTATTAAGGACTAATGAAATCAGGATTTAAATTTTGTATATGGAAGTGCTCTATCTCGTTTTCTTTGTCAAACAATTTTCAGTATAGCAATTTTATAGATAGTTTCTCCTTTTACACTTTGCTCCCTATATACATAAAGTTTGACTGTGTTGTGTTCAATTACACATTAAATTTTAATAACGTGGTTTAATATCAAAATAGTAAAGACTTTAGAAGAAATATAACAAGAGTTCTGGGTGCGGTTCGGGAAAATGGTAAACTAGAATATAACTAATCCATTTTAGTTCCTCACGAAGATTGTCTCGCGTTAATACATAGCACCCATTTACGGCATATGCTAACAATATGCCAACAGCATTGTGAATTTGTTGAAAATATAGTTGTTCATGGTATGTCTTACATATGCATAGTACAAGCTCTTTGATATATCTTGTCGTTTCTGGTAGCAGTCAGCCACAGTTTTAAGAAGTTCTCATGAATGATAATACACCTCAGCTTCATTTTGTTTGTTTACTACAGGTCTAACCCAATTTAACGAAACTCCGATTAAAGTCTAATAGACGATACCAGATTTTGAAACATCCGATTTTACGAAAGCTAAAAAAATTTGAAAATTTATATTGCGTTTCAAGTCACCGTAAGTTACATAACCCCTCAGAATAGCATAGATTATGGTAGAAACTGGTAAACAGCACATTCGGCATTCCATTCTAAACGAATTCCAACAAGAAAAAAATATATTTTATTTTGGTGTTTTTCCGGATTTGTATAATGGTGTTATTGTGATTGTTCCGTATATTGGTCTATTTTCAGCACTCTCGAATTAAATACAAATCGTAGGAAGTTCTTCCGTTTAGCGTCACTATCTGTGTGACAACAACTATAATAATCGACACTTACTTATGCCTGATGAGAAGACTCATTTTTTTTAAATCAATAATCTCATTCGTTCGAAACTGTTTGTTGAGATTCTTCAACATTTGCCATCTATAAGTCTAAAATTCAACAGAAAAATGCTTCTTAAGTACAGCAATCAATTTGTAGGGTTCTTGGGGCCGACGTTGTGGTTTATGAAATTTGTAATTATTTGTATAAACGCTTTAGAAGCGGTTATTTCGATATTAGTGACAAGCCGCGCGCGGAACAATCATGAAATTTTGAAAGTGCGAAATTGCAAGCTCTATACTGGAAGAAGACTCAACGCAAACGCAACAAGAGCTTGCAGTTCTGGTAGGAGTCACACAAACAATTATTTCAAAGTGATTGTACCGAACGGGGGAAAAAAAATTCAAAAACTTGAAAGATGGGTCCCACATGTGTTGACCGAGCACAACCTAGGTCAGCGTATGAACACGTGCATATCACTGCAAGTATAGTTTTTACGAGAACCCCAAATGAAAAAGAGTCGTGGATAAATCCCGGGAAGCCCAGTATAACAACGCCGAAACAGAAAATCTACTTGTTGTATCGAAACAGAAAATCCACTGCAGCTGACAATTGAACAAACTGAGCGAAGAACTTGGTCAGAAGAGACCATTTGGTCATGCGTGGCACCGCTCGATCTCATGTTGCTCGTTTGACTTCAGAAGAACGTCTTCAACTATGTGCGGTATATTCAGCAGGCTTGCCCCATCCGACTGCAATTTGTTCCGGTCAATACACCACATGTTAGTGGTCCAAAACGGTGGACGATGTGCGTAAATTCATCGATGACCTTATCGTGTCGAAGCCTGCAAGTTTCTTTCGCAACAGCATTCGTATGTTACCTGGGAGATTGCGCATAAAAACGAAGGACAATATTTCTAAGTTTAAATTCGTTGTTTATTTTGGGTTTTGTTACGTGTCTCTATAGTCGGCCAACACATTACGTACGGGTAGGCGTCAGTGGATTGTCGGGAGGTTCATTGCCGCTACACTTTTGAGACTCAACAAAAACATTGTGTTGAAAAAATAAAAATATACTAAATAAACAAACCGAACACCAAGTAAGCTACAACTCCATTGGACCCACACGCCAGCACTTCATCACTAACCACAATAAAAAAGGACTATTCCATTATAATTTTTATACTATATTTCTATAAAATAAGAATCGACAAAAAAACTGATCATCATTCAGTTTACAAATATTGAAAATTTTAATTCTAATAATCAGCGGCGTGTGTAAGAAACAAATGTTAAAAATTATTTATATATATAATAAATTAACTCACCCACGAAATATCCATTGAGTACTCACTGGCATCTTCATGGTTGGACCTTCTGTAAACTAAGAAACCGTTTTTTTTTGTTGCTAACACACTCACCAAAAATTATACTACGTTAAATATTACACTATATACTTAATAAAACTGATTTTACTTTTACTATTTTTATAAAGCTACTAGTTTGATAAGAAAGCCATTATTCAAAAATATTTAATAAATACGATAAAAGAAGTTTCACATAAGAATCACCCAACAATTGTTCTGTTGTTGCCTTTTTTTTTTAGATAATTTTCCGCAATCATTTTAATTAATACCGTTGCAATTTTTAGTTTCGTAGTTTAACACACAGCACTATAATATTTTAACGGTAAAGTGGAAATGATCCTGTATGTAAGGAATTCTCCGTGTGTTTCCTAGATGAGAAATTTTGGTCTCTATACCTAAACTTATGAGGCCCTAGTTGAACAGAAATTTGACTTTTAATCAAACAAATAAAATTATATTGTCCTAGTGAAACTTACCCGCTAATCGGTCGCTCAGCTGCGTAGGTAAAAATTATACGCTATGATTATGTAGTTGAACACTGATTATAGTAATTTTGTATATCCGGTCTGATGCGCACCGTAGGACACAAAGTCTAACCTTGTCGATAAAACACCAATCTAATCCGGGAGAATGGAAATCACTAAATGCCCTTTTCTTTTCTAAGGAGTAATAGAAATTATCTTACCGGTGGGGTTAACACAATCACTACAATATTAAATGAAAACCGAAATTACTCTACTGGTTAACATACAAAAATGAAATCCCGGTTCACAAAAAAATTTTTTATTACTATTGCACAACACTGAACGGGTTAACTACTGGCTTAACATATTACCGCGGTGGCCTCTTTAAAATGACTGATTTTAATTTCTGATCTAACATATTTTCTGTATAGTAATGGGAATTTGCAATTAATACATACTAAGTACAACATTTGTATACATACGTATTATATACCAATTGATTTCAAATTCGCTCTCTCTAAAGACATATTTACTAGGCAAATATAACCAGTACTCGTTAAGATATGTATAGGTAATAGTAAGGTGATAGACTTAACATTGCTCTATTAATAATGACGAATGCCGACTCCTCTCACATAATTTTTTGTTGAGATAAAAAAATTATGCATCTACCTAATTACCAATAATACAATCATCATTACAACAACTTCTTATATTTGAAAATTCTACTGACAATATAGACTATAGAAGGGTGCATTCGACCACAAAATATTGCAACGACGGCGCCACGTTATATTATCAGAAATTTACGAAGGCAGCCGTTACAGTTTCGTGTATGTACTACGAAATCCCGGGTTTCAAAACCCCGGCTTCAAAATCCCGGCTTTCAAAATCCAGGTCCCCAAAATCTCAGCCTTCGAAATCCCGGTTTTATTTTCTTCTAGTTTCCAAGTCTTGATTTTGAAAAAACTATTTTTTATTAATTTGGGCCGGCCGGACTTAGAATATTTTAACATAAAAGTAAGATATCTGCCCAAAAATTTACTAGAAAAAATCAAGGCTACAACATTTTCAAATCTAACATTTTGAAATGCAATAATTGTAGAGGCTGACGACTTCAGTAACTCTCACGGGTATGTGGCAGGTCGATGCACTCCCACCGCTTAGCCCTCCGAGGGGGTTTAGATTTGAACTTCGAGGGACGTAGGAGCCGGGGTTAGCAAATATGTCGCACTGCTTTCCGCACGTGGGAGCGGAGTATATAGAATCTATTAAGGACAACTACTAAACAGAAAAATAATTGCACCATTTTGTTGTATAGAATTTCAACAAAATCGGTTTAGAAATGGCCAAGTTACATCCCTATTTGCCATTATTTCTACAACTTTTTTTTTTGCAACTCGGTGGGAAATTACTGCACAATATGTGCCTGTGAAATAAAAAAAAAACACTCTATTTTTTATATTGGGAGTATAAGTTAGTTTTTTGCACAAAAAACACGTTTATTTCTAAGAAATGGTAAATTTTATTTTTATCAAAATATTTTCCATCGTTATCTAAGACTTTCGACCATCTTTCGTTTGTTTTTTGATGCGATCCATTCGTCGAGCTATTTTTTGATTTGTTCGTGGTTTCTGATGTGCTGGTCTTGAAGAACGCTTTGCATTGATCGGCGCAAATAGTAATCTGATGGGGCATAATCTGGTGAATAGGGAGTTGTTTTGCGACATGTGGTCGAGCATTGCCGAGCAGCTAAACCTTTTTATGCTGTTGTTGGCTGGAACCGGATGGTTTTCGTTCAATGCATGGTTCAAATCTATTAACTGTTGTTGGTAACGTTCACCAGTAATAGTTTCACCACTCCTTTCTGATCCCACCAAATGCACAACATAACCGTTTTGCTGTTGTTGTGGATGGTTCGCCTGGATGAACCCATGATTTTATGCGTTTAGGGTTATTGTAGTAAATCCATTTTCCCTCGCCAGTCACAATTTGACAGAAAAATACCATCTTCGGTGTCTTGTAAGCAAAAAATTACAAACCATTAAACGATTTTCAATGTTGGCTTCAGTCAGTTCATGTGGTACCCATTCTCGTTGTTTTTGGATCATTTTGACATGTAAGCATTTGCTTATGGCTGCTTGAGTGACATTTAACTGTTCTGCAAGTTCTTTTTCTGTTTGAGTTGTGTTTTCCTTCAATAATGCGTATAATTGTGCATCTTCGAATTTTTTTGGTTGAGCAGAACGTTCTTTGTCACTGACATCAAAATCACCAATTTTGAATCGTTTAAACCAGTTTTCGCAAGTTTGTTGGGTTGGCGCATATTCACCATGAACGAAAGCTTTCAGCAGCTTTTTTCGTTTTATTAAAGGAAAAACGAATTACTTTCCGCAAATGCTGTTTTGTCGGTACAAAATTCGACATGTTTAAACGGGATTAAAAAATATGTAGTTTACGCTTCCACGAATAATGATAAATGTTTAGTACTAATGTTACGCCATCTCTTAGAAAATCAAAAAACTAACTAAGACACCTAATATTCCAATTGGAATTTGAGAGCTTTTCTGTGGATTCACAGTTACACTGTTAAAGTTTTCACTCAAGATAAATATATAAAATAAATTAGAAAGGTTTTACAGAATATTTGGAAATTAAGTCAAACAAAAAAAATATTTATGTTTATTAATGTAGGATTTTATTTGAAAAAAATTCAAACTTCCAAAAAATGCTCGTAATTCCTGAATAAATTTGAGAGATTATTTAATACATTTTAAGAATTTATTTGTTGCTTTCAAAATTGATTAATTGCATTATAAAAAAATAAACTAATGAATAGTAGTAGTTAACTACTAAGTTTGAGTAATTTTTCTTTATTTATGAAGAAAAGCTTAACAAGTCGTATCCGGGACCCTCGAATAAAAGAGCAAGTGCTCTACATACTTTAGTATTGAGGGCGGCAATTAAACAGGCATAAGGCCATCATTTAAATGGGAAAGCATTTTAGTAGGAACTTTGATTTTTGTTATAACTAAACACTAAAACTACTCAAACAAGTAAAATTTGACTGAAAATTGTATGATCTTCTCTGCCCTCCATTAAAAATTAAAAATTTAAGAACTACAATTTGTTTGAGACTAAGAAAACGTGTTAATTTTAATTCAAACTAATTGCAAAATCGTATGCAGAGGTTTTCAGTAGGAGAAATCGAAAAAAATAATATCTTTATTACAGCGCATTTTTTATGAATCGAAAAAATATTTCAATAAAATCCTACGTACTTTAAGCAGTAGAATCCGAATCTGCAATAAAAAATAAGGGTTCCTTTTTTAATTTCAAAGTTACCCCCTCCCACCTACAAAAAGAGGAAGAGGGGTACTAATTTTAGAGCCCTAATATGTGTACCGCTTAACTCCCCCCCCCCCCATCCCCCTCACCGGAATGATTAAATTTTGATAATGTACATTTTTTCGTAGAATGCTTATTTTTCGAGATATTTGAAAGTTTCAACTTAAAAAAAATCACCCGGTATATCGTATCGAAAACTCTGAGATTATAGTAAACCGATACAAAAAATTACATATTTTTCGTAATATTTTGAGAATACTAGAGATAGGTTGTTTATCGTGGGATTGTGGGCTGAGATGTATCTGCCAAAACGTGTCTTTTAAATCAACGGTATCTACCCCACAACATGTTGATAAAAGGAAGCGGCTATGCATTTTGAAAGTCACCTTGCTCACTTCTTAGACATCCCGGCAGAGTCATGCTTATCCGTCCACGTTATGCACCAAAGTGATTTGGGAGCAACCCGAGCTCTAACAACACTCCTCGATAATGTTTAACTCTAGCATCCGATCTAACTCCTCGTATTTCATTTTCTGCTTCGCTCTAGATAATACATGGAATCGCTGATTTACGGGTTTATCGTCAATTATATCGAGTACGGTGGCAGAAGCTTTGTTTTGTCAAGAAGTGATTTTTCACTAGATGAAAAATTTTCGATAA
Source organism: Nephrotoma appendiculata (assembly GCA_947310385.1). Classification (NCBI taxonomy): domain Eukaryota; kingdom Metazoa; phylum Arthropoda; class Insecta; order Diptera; family Tipulidae; genus Nephrotoma; species Nephrotoma appendiculata. The sequence goes on from OX371223.1 coordinate 100,182,691, forward strand.
TACGATCTAACGTTGTTCCGTAGGCCAGAGCGTATGACATTTCGAAAAGTCGGATTGATTAGAAAAATCGTCACCAGGGCTTAAAGAAGAAACCTTACCTAACTAAAGCTTGAATGTATCCGAGCACACGTTACAGTTGTTCATTGGGTTCATACGTTTTATGGTGTCGACGGCATACCCTCTATATCTAAATTGTCTGTGCAAAACATAGATGAAACTACACCGGCTTTTATAATTTTGCGAACTTCCCAGTATCTTCGTAGTCTACGTCCTACATCGATTTCTTGGTCGAATAATTTTCTTCTGATGGTTTGGTCAACGGTGACGAGATGGACAAATAGGCATAAGTACTTAAATTCAATTTTATTTAGGATTTAGCTCTGATTTTATACTCGTACATTTGCTCGCTGATTGCGGATTGTCAAATAGGCACACGAGTATTGGAATTTGGAATCCAAAGATGATTTTAGGTCAACTACAGATCGGAGAGAATCAGGGGCTTAGTCGAACGAAATATAATAATTGGGAGAATGTAAAATAAAATTATTTCGATCCGACGGCAAAATAAGTGGTTTGTCGGTGGTTGGTTACGAGTTTACTTCCACGAACGCATGGCGTGTATTTACGGCTTCGTTGAATTTATCCGGCCGGCATTTTCTTGGCCTATTCTGAGCACTGATGATTTCGGAGGCTTCTGGTTCCCAGATTACCATTAGCTCCTCATCGGATTTTTTGTGAATCGTGAACATTTCTGTGAAATAGTGCGTTTTAGTATGTATGTGAAGGTAGCCCAAATTCCATCCTCGAAAAATGCGATGGCAACACTAATTGTTGCTATCATGACATTTTTGACTATCAGCCCCGAAAAGATCGACATTTTTACTCTCAGCCCAGAAAATATTTACTGTCATGACATCGAAAACTATCACGACACAAACTTTTTCGGGGCTGAGAGTAAAAATGTTGTTTTTTCCATGATAATATGAAAACAGAAAAATTTTCGGGGCCAAGACAAAAAAAATATATTAATTATTTACCAAACCCCGATTATGTTTTTAAGAAATTGTACGTGATTTATTTTATGATCGAACTAACAGCTTTAGTCTGGTGATTCAAAGTAATTTTGAGATTATGTTAGAATTTTTCTATGGAATGGAGTTGAGATATAGTCCATCAAAAACACCAGATAATAGATGGCCGGACTAGTGAGTTACATCGGGTGAAAGAGGAACATTTAACGTATTTAAAATAATTTTTTGAGAATTTTTGTATGTTTAGTATTCGAGATATAGTCCATTGAATTCAGAATGTATTCGTTGGACCTCTGTGAAGATAGCCCAAATTTCTATCCCCGAAAATCGAAAAAGTTGCTTATGGCAATACTATACATTTTTATGTATACTATTGCGACATTTAATTATTAATTATAGCAATAAATCTATATTTGGCAATTATTCCAGAAAATTTTTGAAATGTTTTCATTTTTTTTTTTTTACTTAGTTTGACACTTGAAGAATTGTATAAATAGTGAAAAAGCGGGGGTTTGGGGGCGGCAGCCCCCATCTTCTATAGTAAATATATAACGTATTAAAATTACATTAAAAAATATTTTGTATATAGTGATAGTAGATTTTTTTAACATTTGTGGCACTATCAGAAGAAGCGATAAGAGCGATAAAAACTCTTTGATCTGTGTCTGCAAGGTTGACGAAGCAATTAATATTATTTAAAATAAAAAAAAATATTGGAAAAATAAAAAAGTAAAAAATTTTCCCCAGAAAAATGTTTGTGTCATGATAGTTTTAGCTGTCATGACAGTAAATTTTCGGGGCTGACAGCAAAAATGTCGCGATTTTTTGGGCTGAGAGTAAAAAAAATGTCATGATAGCAATAAATAGTGTTGCCATCTCATTTTTCGGGGATGAAATTTGGGCTATCTTCACATACATATTCGTTGGCCGGACTAGTGGGTTACATCGGGTGAAAGAGGAACATTTAACGTATTTAAAATAATTTTTTGAGAATTTTTGTATGTTTAGTATTCGAGATATAGTCCATTGAACCCAGAAACTATTCGTTGGCCGGACTAGTGGGTTACATTGGGTGATACAGGAACATTTAACTTGTTTGAAATAATTTTTTGAGATTTTTTGTATGTTTAGTATTCGAGATATTAATGTGGTAATTTTTTATGATTGTCTTACATCTTCCTACGGCACTTTTTTATTATTTTATTAAATTCATCAAAATTATTAAATATTTTAAAAACATTTTTATTTATTTGAAGCATACGTTTAATAAACGTAGTAAGATTATACTATCCATATTATTTTTTGATGTAAAAAATTAAATGAGGAATTTCTAAGTTTTATGACGTTTTCTTTTAAATTGTCAAACTCTTCCCAAAAACCATTTTTTTGCAATAAGCCGTGTAGTGGTTTTCTTTATATTTACACTGTCTTGAATTTTTATTATTTTTGGTATATTCTCTAAGGAGAGTGGTTTTTGCAAAGTATGATTACGGTATTCAGTATTAACTACAACATATTGGTTGAACTCTATATTTGTCGCATATAAAACGGAATCACAACATCTCTTTGGAGGAATTAAATTAAAGCTTTTTTCAATTTTCTCTATTCCGTGCTCCTCTAACAAAACAGGATCTAATGTAATATATGGTCTATTTTCAACCGTGGTTTTCTGGCAAATTTGACATACGAATTTTGCAATGCAGCTTGGATGTTTTTTGAAAAAATAATCTGATATCTGCGTGACATTACACTCGCAATTTTTCAGAAGGCCAAAATCATACTTAATGTGTTTTTTTATAGCGTATAAAGCATCGTAGCGTAATTTTTCCGCAAGGGTTGCATTTTCTTCATATAATGCATTCGCAACTTTGACGAGAGGACAATCACTTTCAATAAATAAATTGTTAAAAGAAAATTTTATATTAGCAATGCATTGTAAAGTTGCATCAAAAGCACAAGTGTTTTTGAAAACTTCTGATTTTATATTATTGCCGTTTCGCAGTAATCTAGTCGAATCTGGTTTTAGTTGGCATTGTCGTTTTGCCTCTGGTAATATGTTGTCAAAAGTTCGTTTAACCTGAATTTTAGTGGCGATGTCGATTTGTTCCTTGTCCGATTTTTCATTAAACTTTTTTAATGCTTTAAAATTAAAATAATTATGGTCGCTTCTTTTTTCACTCCCACTTTTTTTTGCCAAGTTTCTGTCAACTTTAAATATTCCATCATACCTTGCTTTTTCTCTATGACATTCAGTGCTAAATTTTTGACTGATCTTTTTGGGATTTCTGAAACAAATTTTTCGAAAACTTTTTGAATTCAATGGACTATATCTCGAATACTAAACATACAAAAATTCTCAAAAAATTATTTTAAATACGTTAAATGTTCCTCTTTCACCGGATGTAGCTCACTAGTCCGGCCAACGAATAGTTTCTGAGTTCAATGGACTATATCTCGAATACTAAACATACAAAAATTCTGAAAAAATTATTTCAAATCTGGAATATTAAATAATAATAATAATAAACATTCAAATATCTTCTTCTTTTAATTCGACTCTCATTACATTTGTGAACTATCGTGATAGCAAGTATTTTCGGGGCTGAGAGTAAAAATGTGTCTATTTTGTGGGCTGAGAGTAAACAAAAAAATGAAAAGAATAATTTTATCGGTTTGGAAGCAAAATATTTAATAATATATGGTGATATAAAAAAAATTCAATTCGCATTTTAAAATATTTTATTTTGTTGATATTATTAAACAAATCATTTTAATTATGTTTCTTCTTTTGGTAATAAATTGTACTCAAATATTCGAATTTAAACCAAATGTTTTCTTGATAGTATATCTAAAGTTGTATAGTATTGCCATAAGCAACTTTTACGATTTTAGGCGGGATGGGATAATTGATAAATGTGTGTTCGATATCCGAGCAATTATAAAATTGATTCGTACATTTCGTGGGTTCCAAAAACGTTTGGAAAGTCAAATACCGCACATAAAGGTAAAAATCAAGAAAAGATTCGTTAGGATGTTCCTTTCTTGATTTAATGATCCTATAAATCACGATAGACGATATAATCAACGATGCTGCCACAGTTTCCACTTGGAAAAAGAAGATGCCCTGAAAGATATTCTAGATGCCGATAATTGTTGTAATTAAGTTATCATGGTTATTAACATTCGGCTATAAGCAGATAATCTAGAAGGGACTGTTTGAAATTTTTCCTAGTGTGTGTACGTAATTTTGTGGGGCCAATTAAAAGATGCGCAAGTTGTGTGTTGCTTATATCCCAACAGCAAAGAAATTACTTACAATCGATGTGTGACGACAACCAAGTAAACTGGACAATTACATTGCCATCCGCCCCCTATTTTGTTGGACCTCATAAGGCAGGAGTAAAACTGGCTGGATTGCGCTTTTCCGTATGATGGGTATTGCGAAGTTCACATATGTACAACTAGTCACTTTGATCAAGCAAGTAGAAGCTGTCCTAAGCTATTGACACTTTTTAAATGGGCGAATGCTTTGCCGCGATGATGGCTTTGTTCGGGGTAGCAGGTGTTAAAACTGCCAATGGAATTTTTATGCATTGAAGCCAATTCCCTCAGGATGAAATTGAGTCATCTGGCTCATTTCAAGGCGGACAGTATGTTAGAGCATTTTTCACCAGCTAATTCAGCCGTCTCATCCTCCATTAAAACTCATAAAAATTGCGGTTTTAACATTTTTTAGTAACACAAAACACAAATAGAATAAAAACACCGAGTTATTCAGTATGCGATACAGTCAGTACGTCATCCGGACAGTATCTCGATAAGTCGATATCATAGTAGCGTTCGATATTGTATATTATACTCGATCGGTCGGTGATGGCCTGAAATCTGACAATCTATAAAAATTAAATGCAATAACAATTCAAATTTATTAATTTTTAACCGGACAATAATTTTAAAATTTAATCGACACAAATAAGCACCATAAAAATTTGAGTTGATTTTAAATTTTTTCCAGTTTTGAATCAAAAATTTCCAACCCGAATATTGTTGTGATTGGAACCGAAAAGCTAAATCGAAATTTATTTACCGTGTGTTCATTTCTCAAAGTAGAATTTTACGTACAAATAGAGATTTCCTACCTCGCGATAGATTTCAATTAATAATCTGACAACTTACATATTATTCGGCCATAAATCCATATTATGTTAAATCACTTCCGTTGCGAATTAATACAAAATCACAAACAAATCGTTGCGGATTACCGCAGATAAGCAAAAAAATCTTTAAATCTTTGACATCCTGTAAGAATTAAGAATCCAATGTTATATACTTACGCATATTCTTTGCTTATTTTCTTAATTAAATTTGAATTTCAAATTTTTTTTTTTTTTTGTATTTGATTATTTCAACCTCTCGGTGGCGCAGAATATTTAGACTACAAATACAAAATTAAAGATTTCGAAGATTTATCTTGTAACACACACACACACACACAAAAAAACTAAATTAACATTTTAAATCGATTTAAATGTATTCAAATGAAATCGATATCTATCAAATTAAAACAAAACAAATTAATTATAGTTTTTAATTAAGAAATTAGAATTTTTTGTGATTTATATTAGTTTTTATCAAAGGAACTATTCCGAATAAACGACTTTTTGTTAGTTTATTGCCAAAAATCGATTTATGAGCGGTGCCCATATTAATATCAATTATCAAGGTCTCCAGGTACACGTTGTGATACGTACGTGATTCATCAAAGGTTTAAAAATTCTCTTTATGGCCATTTCGAATGTAAAATAACAAAAATTAATCACATCTTGGTGGTTCTTTCTTGTTGTATTCTTAGTTGTGTGCGGAACTAAATAAATCACAGCACAAGTACGAAACGATACAGCAGAAATCAAGATAATCGAGGTAATATATTGGGATGTAAGGTTAAGGTGATATAGGTCACCTATACATCGAAACACATTTATTTTTATATTGGTTTGGTGTATGAGAAGACAAAGTACGATTATTGTCAAATAGACCATTTTCCTCAAACGTCAAAATAACATTATGACAGTTGAACGTATATGGCAAACCATTAAAAAAATTGTATTTTTTATTCTATTTCTTAATTCTCATAACGCTATTAAAATTTAACAGTACCATTATTTGTGGTTATGTTTTAAACATTAAACTTTAATAGTTGTATCATAGACAAATAGGTTTACCATAGATTTCTCATTTTTATAAATCGAGAAACAAAAATGAGTTGTGTAAAAAAGATCTGACAATACCAATGTCATGATTATATTTGTGACTTTACATTGCGCGTAAAGTCACAAATACAATCATGGCATTGGAATTATCAGAACTGTTTTACTCAACTCATTTTTGTTTCTCGATTTCTAAAAATGAGAAATCTGTGGTAAACTGATTTTTCTATGGTTGTATCATAAACTTTAAAAATTACAAGTAAATTTTAGTTTGTTCTTGTTTGCCCTACAGCATCAGCTGTCAATTTTACGAACAAAGTTACGAACATATGTAAATCGCGAGGACTTGGTGCCTACAGGAAGAATAGCGACTTTTACCGAATGCAACAAAACCAAATATATTGACATCGTTATACTTCTTCTATTTGGTGCAACCATACACTCAGAAATCGATAATAATTCATCGAATGACTCGAGAAAACCAGTATCTACTTATGATAAAAAATTGAATTTAATATATTTTCGAGCTTGGGTGCTGCCACGTCTGGTTGACCGATTTTGATCTAACTTCACCGGGCCATGCATTATTATGAACAAGCTTAAATGTTAAGTTTCATTCCGATCAGTCAATACACCTGAATTGAAGGAAGTCCAAACATTTAGTTTTCACGGAGCCACAGACACTCGGAGGCATTTTTGAAAACCACCTTTTCGGAATTCAGCGATGTAATGACCGGTACTGGTTTCAGATTTTCATGTGATAAACAATAACGGAATCACAAAACTTCCATATCCTGTTGCATTTAGCCGGCTCCAGCCGAAAAATGTCGATAATGAAGATTCAAATTAAAGAAGCGAAAATGACTGCCGATTTTTGTCGGTAACACCCCAACCGAAAAATATCGGTAATGCAGATACTAATTTTATATTTATTATAAAGTAATTGCTGTTTAACACATAAATTACGAATCTGCCTTACCGACCTTTACAATATAATAATATGTACAAGTTTTTTGAATCTACATTATCGACTCTTTAGGCTGGTACATTTTGTTATTACAATCGAATCTGCATTATCGGCATTTTTCGGCTGTAGTTGTTACAGTCAATTCTGCGTTATCGACATTTTTCGGCTAGAGCGAGTCGGCTAACTTTAGCAGTATGTTGCATTGTAATGCAACAGCATATAGAAGTCCATAGGTTTTCGCTTTCCCCTCAGCTTTGTTAATGGGCAAGCTTCCCTCCTACACGGTAAAAAAAATTGGTTACTTTTAAAACTTTTTTGACTGCATATAGGTAATAAACTCTTTCAGTTTAATCTTGAAACTTTTAGATGTTTAGTAAAATAAACGCAAATGTTTGAAAAATCTCAATAAAATGTTTAAAATTTACGCTCGAAAAGTCTTACTCTGAGTCATCAAAATTTTAAAACAAAACGAAAATTTCATTAAATTAGTAATTATTTGTTTAAGAAGAAAAATTTATTGTTTGAAATTTACATTCTAAATCTAAGATTTAAACTTAATAGTTTGTAAACGAATATCAAAAGTGTTTGAAAGAGCCATCGAAGTTTTAAACTTAAACAAACAATTTTAAAATTATTGAAAAAAGACTAATAAGTAGTGGTTTTTTGGTTAAATTAAAAACCTAAAAGTATTATTGATAGATTTGTGGTCTAAAAATTTAACTTGGTGGTTTTACCTTTACCTAAATATAGTTTTAGGTTTTCTTTAAAGCTTCTACTAGTTTGAAGAATAGACGACCAAATCATTAATTTTAGCTACTAAAAGTTTAAAATTTAAAAGTTCGCTTTTCTGCCGCTAATAATGGAAAATCAAAGTTCTCTTAATTTTAAATAATATTCGATTTTAATATATAGATTTTTTTTAATTTATTTATTTACTGTAAAATTCAGGCGTTATTCTCAAACTACATAATACATATATTATACTTAGAAATTAATACAAGTTTTTGAAAATAAAAAGGTGGTTTTTCCTACAACCATTTTATGGAATGTTTGTTTATTGCTTAATGTTTCGAAACAAATAATGTCTTTAGTGTTCGTTTCGCTTATTTCGTAATTACAGTATAATTCATTAAATTTTTCAGATTTATGTAAGATACAACTAAAATAGATTTTATTTTCTACAGAAACGATGTCTTTAATGTTATAAAAATCTGAATGTTCATTTTCATTATTCTTAAGTGTAATAAATAAACCTATTTTATATATAAAACCTCCATACGAAAATGAACTTATTTTAATAATGGTCGCTTGATTAGTCAAATTGAAAAAAACTTTTAATAACTCTTTATTATCAAAGCATTTTAATAATTTCATTTGTCTTTTTCCAAAAGAAAATAGATCGGATACGTCTAGGTTCTTCCAATTGTAATACATTTTTTGCTGGTGTCTATGAGATAATGACTTGTTGATAATGTTGTGTTGCAATATTGGCCACTTGTCTTGTAGCACTTGTGATTCACCAAACTGTTGTTCGAAATCAAATATAATCTGTAACAAACACGATTATTTGTGTAATTTTATATAATAGTGTAAAAAAAATAAAATTAAATACCAATTCCGGATCCACAAAGAAAGAAGGAAACTCTTCCACCAGCTTTGTATTTAAAGATAAAATCGCTTTTCGCTCCTTAACTGTTTTTGTTAATAAACTTTTAACTTTATCAATTTGGGCTGGAAGAACTGCGCATTTCAAATACCTAAGGTCGTCGGTTGCATCGTACGGCTCAGAAGTTACAGTCTCTAAAGTAGGTAGCAGCGACGGAGACAACGGTGTGCTATTAAATTTCTTTGCGTTGAAATTTAAATTTTTCAACTGACTTACGAGGTAACCAGTATTTTGGTCTGGATCAAAAAATAATTCCTAAAATTACCAAAATGTTTAATTAGTCAAAAAAATAAAATAGAATTTAAAAATTTACTGTTAGGGTTGTCAATACTATGCTACAAAATCGTAACAGTATGTGGTATTTTATTTCTTTGATACCGATTGACTAATAAAATACGACAACTCCTAATACCATCATTGATAAATATAAAACAAGATTAGTTGTAAAGGGCTCTGGGAATATTATGGCATTAAGTAAGTCATTATCCAGCAAACTCATATTTTTATGAGAACTGGATGAAACTATTTACAAGAAGAAACGACTCAAGAGGGGTTTTTATCAATTAATGATGGTAACAAAGTGCTAAAATAACACTAATCTAAATATAAAAAAATTTTAAAAATGAAATCGGAATTCAACTTTTTCTTAAATCAACCACAAATGTTTAGGGCCCATGCTGAACAGTATATTAAGAATAGGCAATGCAACCCTTATACGTCTATAAGTCATACACATATACTCGTATAATATGTGAGCTGTTGCAAAGATTTAAGATACTAGAGGCAATAGATTTTCAGTTTTGAGTGGTGTGTTTCGCTTGATCAGGGAAATTTTCGTGCGGCTGTTAATTCATTACCGCAGAATGTACTTTAGCTTATAGTAAGGTCGAAAACTTAGTAATCAGTTCTTTAGGCACCTATTTAGATAGAGCTTGCTAAACTTTTGGTGGTAAAATAAAATTAATGTAAATATAAAATGTTTCTAAAAGAACTGAAATCGGAATTCAACATTTTCTTAAATCAACCACAAGTGTTTAGGACCAATGCTGAAAAGTATATTATGAATAGGCAATGCAACTTTTATATTCATGTGACTAGCCTTGTTAAGAGAACAATTCTCTTCTTCAACTGAAATGACACAGAGTTGTCCGATTTGTTTTTCCAGCGGTTTGGGGTTAATAATCACTTACAATACAAGTTGGCATATTGAAGTACTTGAGCTCTGTAGTTTTAAAGAATTATAGGATGTATTTTCCAAAATGCAAAAAAACAGATCGGTTGTTTCAAGGTAATGGGACCTTCATTAGTAAGAGAGCTATAGTAGCTGCAATTGAAGCTTTCAAAAAAAGCAACTGCGCAAAAGGTTAATTAAAAGAATGTTGGAAGAGTTTCTTCAGCAAGTGTCAGAATAAAACCAAACGAAAAAAAATCTGTAAAATTAAAAACAAATGCTTGTTTTTTTTGTATTCCAATATTTATCAATATCGGTGTCATTTCGTACTATGGAACCAAAAATAATAATATCGAAATATGACATTCAAAAATCCGGTATTAGTACAAATAATAACAAAGAAAAATAATTATTGGTAAAATTTAAATTCCTTACCGCTCCGCCATAAATGCTAGTAGACTTAAAACAAGTAAAGATTTCCACAGCAGCTTTGGCAACTGCAAACTTCTCTTCCTTTGAAGGTTTATTTCCGCAGTGTAAAATTAAGTAGCGGCCAAGAATTCGCGTTAATAACTTTCTATTTTGGTCAGTAATGGCCTGGTCTCTATTAAACTGGTCTAATATGCCTCCTCCGCCATTCACTTTGATGTGTTGCTTAATTGACTAAAAAATAAGAGGTGTAAGCACGGCTCATAATGTTTTGTAATATACGTACGTTTGATGTTATATATACGCCTGTTCCGATCGCACAATAACTCCTCTTTAGCGTTGTTGCTACTAAAATATCAAAAATAATTATGTATAATATTTTCACATGTAATTGAGCTATTATTTAAATGTATACCTTGTTTTTGATCCGTCGTGCAGAGTTCCAAAAAAAGGAGAAACAGTATAAATATTGGTACACTAAAGTTACCACCAATTCCGAATTTAATTTTTCGCCGAATTTATCTCGAAAATAGGCAAATTCGCCCCGCGGTATATTGAAGAAACTTAGAACTAAATAGGAAAAATATCAAAATTAAATTGTTTTAAACAGTGAACTTATTTGTTAATCTACTAGCACAGGAGCCACAAGTACGATTTTTCCATTTCAGTTTTATTTTACAGTAAATTTGTGATCGTGAGAATTAAAAAAAGTCGTAAGTTAATCACTACGAGTAAATGCAATATGTAAAGGAATTCGTATTTTTTCTTACATCGTATAGGCTGATTTTGCTTGTATTGCTTCTAAAAATAATTCTAAGAGTATTTCTTTACCAAATTATAATATGTATTATTCTGTTAAATCATCACGGTCGCAAATTCACTCTATGCGTACTGTACTGCCAGAACTGAACGTTGCAAATGAAATTGAAATTTTTTTACTAGGGCTCGCAAAATCACAAAATAAATAAGTTTTAATTATTATTTAGATATTCTCAAAATAATAACAGAATAAATAAAGTTTTCAATAACCTCACTTTTGCACTATGCTTCACTACGTTCTACTTCTATATGGTGTAACATGCATTTAAAGGGAACCTATTTGATAGTTCACTGTATTTAGATTTAAATTAATTAAAATTGATAAAATATGTACATAATAAGTAATTACATTTAATTTAAAAATAAAAAAGATCTAGTTAATTGTAATGTAAAGTGCGGTTAGCCATTCTCATCGCACGTGTTTTTTACAAGAATTTTCATAAAATAGTCAAAATTAAAAATATAATAGATTAAACATAATCATTTAATAACAATTATGTGTAATTAATTTTATAAATACTATACATATTTTAAATCAGCAACTTGAATCCCAAATTTCACTTCACCACAATTAGCACACACTAACAAACCTGATAAAACAATATCTTCGAAACCCGTGTCAACGAGTTCGTCTGTATTGTGTTTTTGTAACACTAAATGTTTTATTTTATTTTTATATTTAATTGGAATTACCCTTCCCACAATTGCATTCATTTTTGTAATATAATTTTATAGCTTCCTTCAAGTTTTAAAACACTTATGACACGTTTTTATATCAACACTGTTCAGATTGACGATCGCTGGTAGACTAACATTTAATGAAATAAAAATCTAAAGTTGTGGGAACATATAAAAACAAAATTGGGGAATTACCGAAAAATGTAAATTTTATAATTTAGAACATTTCTACACAATTTTTAAACTTTTTCGTTTTAAATTTCTCGAATTTAAGAAAAATATAAATATTTTTTCGACCGTTTAGGTTTAAAAATAGTAGGACTCGATTAATTAACTTTTTATACTTAAAACTAGCTCTTGCAGTTTTCTATATTACATGACGAAACAAAAAGGATTTGATTTTAGTCTTTTTTGGTTTTTTTTTTTATTTTAACCCATATTTATGTTTAAAATTAATACTTTCTAGTTTAAAATGAGATCTAAACTTTTCTAAGTTTCAAAAATAGCACCGAATTGTTTTAAAATTCAACAAAACTATTAAAGTTTACAGAAAAGTTTCAAAATTAGTCGCGATTTTTTACCGTGTAGAGATGTTGCAAGCCCTAGTAAGAGTATCCACCATTGAGTCCAGTTCACAACCCGTGTCGGGGAGTCCTGGAACTCTAGATGGAATGATGCCCTTCAATACCTCCCTATATACACATCATATTGTCCTCCTGGGATTTCTGATTACGTATTGATTTGTAATTTGGAGATTAAACTTAAACGTTAAGTAATGATGGTCGGAGAAGGAATGCTCCTTCGGCATCCTCCATACCCGGATCATCGATGAAATAAACTTTTATTATTAATAAATGTGGGTTCCTGACCTATATTGTTAATAGTGAGGTTAGTTCTTAAAAGAAATTCGAAAAGTAACTCACCCCTTTCATTGATGTCCGAGCTGCCTCAGATGCCCCAGAATCTCCTCCTCTCCGTTTCTATGCAGACCGCAGTTATGTCCCCATTGCAATACTGTGGAAGTAGATAAGCATTTATATTATATCCCACCATTATACATGATCTGCTCTTTTCCGTCCCACAAGCGTAAAAAAGGGTGTACCACTTACCTTACCTGTTCACTTACCTTATTACCATAGCCGTGCTACGTCGATTAAATGGGCCCAATAGAGTCGAGGGTATCCTCCGTCTCACTCCTCTGCAGTCCCTAAACTTAAAGAGGTTTACATCTCCCCCTTCCCCCTGCCACCGAATAGTCGGTCGCGGAGTTCGCTAGTTAACTCGTCATTTGGGTTCGCAATTAGCTGTGTCTCCTCTCTAGATATGCCACTCATCGCGCTTGCTCTTTCAGGCTAGACATCTTCCTCCCCTTTTCGGGCTGGAACCGAAGCCGAAGTTTATAACCCCTTTTGTTTTTGACAGGGGAGCCAGGGATTCCTTGTTGATCACCATGATGGATGGTTTGTAACTACCTTTAGGCTCCTTGTGCTTCAAACCCTTCCAGTTCCATGTAGGAAGATCCGGATTACAAACCTGGATAATCCAAACGGATTCATCCAACTTTGCCGGCTCCGGGGGAATCCAGACCATTGCCCTAGGTCTGCTCGGTATTTCCTCCTTCTAAACTGCCCTGAGCTTGGCTTCTGGCTCTACTTCGTCTACCTCCTCTATCACCATTCTGTATAAGAAGGCCGATCGCTGGTCTCAGCACGCGGTCACAAATTGGGGGTGGTCCCGGATATTGTTCAAGAACTCTAAGGAAAACTAGGTTAAGTGTCTTAAACACTAACCTCCATTTTTCCCCGGTGATGTTCCCATCTTCATGGCTCTCGCCTACGATGGCTAACACCATCTCCTTCCCAACGACACTGAAGAGCTTAAGCCCGTTTTGCGACTGTCCTACCTGAAGCTTGGCCGTTTCCTCTCAGCACTCAAATCCCCATGCTCCTCCTCGCTAGACCTCTGTCTTTTAGACTCAAGATATTCCTTTTTTTCTTTCTTCACATCGGCAATGCGATTCTTCGCACACTTAACCTATTGCCTCTGTTCTCCCGTCTATTATTCCTCCGGGACGGCAGCCAAGCTGTCCAAGACACGGAAGACCGAGCGCCAAGCCCTGTATCTCCGAATAGAAGGAGTAACAACCTTCTCCTTTTTACCGCTACTGCTAGACCACCCCAGTCTCCCCCAGCATTTTGTAAGTGCTGGCTACTTGAAATGATGGTCCACCCATGCAGAGATCCATGTACACGGGTAAGACTACGTACAACTGGAGGTCGCTAGGTATACACAGAGCTCGGTTCAGGGCTGAACATTTATTTTTAGATGAGTCCCCAGCGTTTCTGATCATCGGCACGGTTCGCATAACAGCTTGATTCGACCCTTTGGCCACCATTTAGCGTGAGCCGCCCCACACCTAGGTTACTTGTTTCACCCATTCCCATTACCAAGATTGAGAACCTGGAGCCGGTGGTGATTTGTGAGTCGGAAACCTCGAAAGTCAACCTCCTTTCGTCTATCATTTAAGAGGATCCAGGGGAAGCATAAAAATTTTAAAAGTTTAAATGACGACAAGTAGTTCATGTAATCATGAAATTCTTAATTTGCACTCATTTTTGGTGATTCATATTCCGCATTCTGAGTTTATCATCAGAGAATTACAAAAAAAAAATTAAAAGTTTCTGAAAAAGATCCTCGTATATTGATTTTTCAATTACTTACTTACCTCGTCGTATACGAGTATTACTACCGCGGGAATTTTAAACTTAATTAAATTTAGTTAGTGTTGTTTGAAGAAAGAGAGAAAGAGAGAGATGTTTGGTCACCCTAAGAACAAGGAACATCGCTAGTGCTTTCCCATGTCCCCAGTATGACATAAAAAGGTGCTAGTTAGACATATTTAACCAAAATCCAAAATAGAAACCAAACTTAAAGGTGGTAGCCCCGCGAAGTAATCGAAGCTTTGGCCACACATCAAAATCCATCTGAATGGCAGGAAAATCAAAAATTTCCACTGAAAGAAGTGGCCTGGTTGGGCCTTCTTTTACATCTTTTAAATGCAGACATTAATCCATCCATCGATCGGTTGGTTGGTGCTGCACGTCGTAAAAGTTTGAGTATTAACTTTATTAGCCTGTATACCATCCAATGGGTCACCCCGACGTCGTCATTGAGAAACTTCCATAAACCACTGCCTTTGTTTAATGGCCACCTTCAGTACATCGAGTGCTTTGTATAATTTTGTGGTTTGGAAGGGAAGGTGGTGTGTCAATCACTACCATCGCTGTTGCTTGGTTGCCTTAAAATTTCCTCAGTCCTACAGCAGCCGATAGATGTCGTGCGCCTATCATTTTTTTAGGTGATTTTACATTACATGCTCTGTTAACGTGCCACGGTATGCGTTGGTGAAAGTGCTACCCTATTCAACAGTGCATTCACTGAAAATCTTAAACTACTATGAAACTATGACATCTCGGAAGCAAAATCAAACCAACCAGGAAATGCGTGACAACTGTAAATAAAAATTCCATATTGCTGAAAGACATCTATATTGAGACCATCCAAGAGACATATTCGACACCTTGTAATGCAAAGCCGGGTTTTATTTTAGTTATAGTTGGCGGTTGTTTAATAAGGCCTTCTGTCGTGTTGGGAACACACATCTACTAGTAAAGGGGTTTAAACCAGCTGCTACATTTTCTGTACAGCAGAATACTCACTTCGGTTCTACAATCGTTTGTCGCTTAAACGACAACTGAAGCAAATAATTGATAAGCATCTTCCATCTACAACAAGGCCGGTAGATCTATGACTAAGCCCAGACTTAAAGTACTCACGTCGGGACCCGCAAGAGCTTTCAATAGATTTTGATAAAATTTGAATTATTTTCTTATACCCTCTGAACTTACTACTTATTCTTTCCACCTCCCTTATAAATTTACCTATAATGTGCTTAGAATTTTCGAGTAATGCCGCAGAATAATGACGCCCGTATCTAAATTATTCCACATATTCCGCATCATATAACTTTATACAAACAAATATGATAATGACCAATTACCCAATCTGTCATCGCGAACGCAGCTCATATTCATTCATAACATTTTTTACAATGATGAGAAACATAAAATCACATCGAGTTTTAAAAACTCGATCAGAATACCAAATTGAAAGTCGTACGCATAAATGATGAATTAAATCTTGTTTTTTTAACAAATTTATACGCTACACGAAGTATAAAATCCAACTTAACAAAATTCCATCGCGACTGGTCTATAAATTATAAATGGGAATGTGAATGCGCAACCCGTACACATACACACCAATAAATTATCTTATCATATTTTATATACACTTTATGTAATACGAGTTGATCACCCCTGACGTTCGTCTATAATGCAATAACAATGACCCTGTAAATTGCAATAAATTATAAATTTTTTTTATTACTTCAATTCGCTTCTTCCCATGAAATTCTAAATTTGCAAAAAACCGTGCAATTTCTAGATTGCGCATGTGTAAGTGATCGATACAAATTTATTTATCGAGTGTACATTATACAAAAAAAATGTTCAGACAATAAATTTAAAATTTAATGTCTTTAATTATTATTCTGAATAAGTTGAAATTATTTATTGAATTTATTTATACAATTTTGTACCACCAAGTCATGTCAATCACGTTTTGTACGACAAGTGAAATATAAAAGGAATGGATTTAAAATTCTAGAATATCGAGTTGGTTTGGACACGCGGACAGTTTCTCTCTATAACCAGATACGATATAACGTACTTTAAATAATTTTATCATAACACTTCACTTCTTTAACACTTTAATTAACATTGTTCTTTGTTTTGTTTATATTTCAGGACTGCCATGGACCACCCCATGGAAACGGAGCCCCAATACAAGATGATACTCAAAATTATATAGTTGAGAATGGGTTTCAGAATGGAACGCATACACAAATCCAATTTCGGCGAAATTTGGAAACTTGCGATCCAAATGATATAGCAATAACCGTAAGTAGTTGTATTTTTATATTAGTATTGTTATGTAATAAGTATAATATTGTCATGAATTTGCCCTGTCAAATCCGGTCCCTATCACTGGATTGTGAATATCGTTTTAGTATTTGACGGTTGTAACACCAATTCTCGTCAATTTACGCCACTTCCGGAATATCCCTGAAAACACCGAAAATACTTTCTCATACACCTACACCACTTCTGTAATACTTATACCACTAAAGTATTTTCGAAATATTCCCACACTATTTTTCCAATATCCTCTAGTCACAAAACCACAACAATAAATAATTTCCACATATATTTATTAATTCACTTAATACACCATTTGCAACTTTTAAACCACTATTTCCACTTTACACCACTTATTATTTTCCTGCTACTCATTTTCGCTTTTTTTCACTAGTATTTATATACCGATCGAATATTCTAGACAACTGTTAGAAAATTATCTTTAACGCCACTGCTTTAGTCTAGATGTCACTATACTCTCACAAAAATATTAGTAATGTTATAATCCTTAAATGAGCAGTTTTCCTTAAATAATTTTGTCCCACCCATGCTGAATTAATTACCTATAGAACCAATGGGCCAGATCGTAACAATATTAAAGCTCAAGCCAAAAATATTGATATTGATTAAGAATACTATTAAAGTTAGCCGAGTCGCTCCAGCCGGAATGGGTCAATAATGCAGATTCGGTTGTAAGTACCAAACCGGCAAATGTCGATAATGCAGATTCTGTTGTAGCAACGGAAATTTATAAGTAGGAAAAAATGGATAATAGAGATTCAAAAACAACTTATATTATTCCCCTGTAAAAGTCAGTAAGGCAGAGTCGTATAAATAGCCAGCCACGTGTTAACAGTAATTTCTTTTAAATCAAAAATGTTTATTTTTCAAAATTAAACTTTTTTAATTGAATATATCGCACATATATAGTTTGAAAATTTCTAAAAATTGACCGTTTAAAGTATCATGCTCATGGCTGAAAATAGATTCAAAAGAAATGTCTTACTGACGCTCACACCTCAATAAAATTTTAGGTTAATTTTCTTGTGGAGAGTCCGCAAAAATCCGGTTGAATAAACCATACAAAATGGTTTAAAATGTATAGAAATATCCAACCGAAAAATGCCAGTAATGCAGATTAAATATAAAAAGATTAGACGATGGCCGAATAATTTCGATAATGCAGATACAAATTTTATGTCAGAAAATAATTTTTTTAAACCTTTGATTTGAATCTATTTCCAGCCATGACAAAAATCATTAAATTTTGTGTGTGCGATATATACAATCGAGTTTTCCCGGACTCCCAAAATGAAAATTGACCTAAAATGTTGTCCAGGTGTGAGCATCATTAAGACAATTATTCAAATGAAAGGAATCTATTTCCAGTCATGGCAATTTAACTGGTCAATTTCGAGATTTCCCGGACTCTACATGAAAATTGACCTTTAAATGATAATTATTAGATGGCTCCTCATTTATAATATTCTACAAACATGTAATTATTGATGCATTTTACGTCTTACCTCCCCAAACTTCTAGTACATCACTTAGAGAAATTTGGCTTGCTTTATTAGTTTCGAAATTTTTTTATTGGAAGAACAAAATAAAAACTTCCAATATAAATAATTACTGTTAGGCATAAAATTTGTGTCCGCATTATCGACATTTTTCGATTGGATGTTACCGGCAAAAATCGGTTGTCATTTTCGTTTGATTAGTTTCAATCTGCAGTATCGACATTTTTTCGGCTGGAGTCGGCTAACTTTAATTGACGACTGTATGTTAGGAATGTGACATCTAGCGCATTAAAAATCAGCTGATTGATTCTTTTTTTATATGAAATTTTAGCACGGCACACTTTATGAAAATAAAAATTAGCATACAAAAATAGACATAATAAGTTTAATTTTTTGCCGTCAGATCCACTTGTAGTTGTCTATAAAGAACTGTTTGTAGATCTGACGGTAAAAAAATTAAACTTATTGGGTCTATTTTTGGTTGCTAATTTTTATTTTCATAATGTGTGCCGTGCTAAAATTGCATGTAAAAAAAGACCCAATCAGCTGATTTTTAATGCGCTAGCTGTCACATTCCCAACTTTAACAGTCCTCAATAGAGTTGATTTAGAAACGATACATGTTTTGTTGTAAATCGAAATATTGCTTAATTTGAGAGCGGACTGTAATTTACTCGGTTTTATTTTATTTATTATTTATTTCACAAAAAAATTATATAAGGTTAAAAAATGGCGTGAAGCGCACACACAAAGAAACCACACATGACTGGTGAGTGGTGCGGATGAACAATGCGAAAAACAAAATGAATTATTAAATTAATAGCGTGAAGCGCGTACAAATGAAAAATGAAGGATTTCATTATTAATTGTTTAAATATTCAACTGATGTCGCCTCTGATTGCGGGTTGATAGTAAAATGGATTATGCTTTACTAGTATTAATGCTTTA
This sequence comes from Nephrotoma appendiculata, assembly GCA_947310385.1. Lineage (NCBI taxonomy): Eukaryota > Metazoa > Arthropoda > Insecta > Diptera > Tipulidae > Nephrotoma > Nephrotoma appendiculata. Next base: position 100,202,165 of record OX371223.1, read on the forward strand.
TTAGTATTAAACATACTGTTAAAGTTAGCCGAAAGTGAAAAGAATCGATAATGCAGATAATGTCTCGACTACATCAACTGTAAGTTAAAAAAAAATATGTATTACAATGAAATATCCCAGCCGAAAGTAACAAACCTACAAAATCAGCCGAAAACAAATGTATCATAAGAAAAAATAAATAAAATTGTAATACCGACATTGATTTAGTAGTTTCATGTGAATATGATATGTTTGAAACGTATGTGATGCGCAACCTTCAAAAATTTATAAAAACTTAACGTTTAAACTGTTTGAATCAGTTCGTCGATGGTTATCGCTATAAAACTTTCAAGGTCAAATTTCATGTTGAGAGTCCGGGAAAATTGGAAGAAGTGAAATACGTGTGGTAATTTCGAAAGTTTCGTTTAGTTCTCCAAGTAACGGGTGGTTTTTTCCAGCGTCCGTTTTCCATATTTGGGGCGGCTGTAAAAAATCCTGGGAATAGGTATAAAATGCTAAATGAAGGAACCCAGAATCTAAATACGCAATGGGGCCAACCTTGCAGAACAACGATACAGTGCAATGAATAGGATGATCAGTACCGGCGGCTCTCGGGAGTGAGAAAGTGCGCTCCCAGTCGTCGAGATTTAACGATCGCAGTGATGTAGTGATTCAATCCTTGGTTACTACAACATATACTAGTAGTATAAGAAATACCACTGAAGTTGTCAGCTTGGTTGGTGGTTCATCCAGTACGGGAAATTCGGTGACAAGATTTCCTACTAAACCGTGTGCCACAAGTAATTTCAAATGATCAACGGTAACCATCGACAAACCGATTCAAACGAGGCCTTTTCCAGACATAACACTTTAAACGTTAAATTTTTATAAATTTTGCAGTTTGCCCATATACGTTTCACATGAAACTACTAAATCAATGTCGGTATTACAATTTTATTTATTTTTCCTAACGATACATTTCGGCTGATTTTATAGGTTAGTTACTTTCGTCTGAGATATTTCATTATAATACAATTTGTTTTTAACTTTCGGCTGATGTAGTCAAGACACTATCTGCATTATCGATTTTTTTCACTTTCGGCTAACTTTAACAAGGTGTATTAAACGCACTTTTTATGATATGACAGTATCCTAAAAGTGAGGTTAGTTTTTGTTATATTATCAAACTCATCACAAAACTTCTTTATACGCGCCCTATCATTAGGAAGGCAAAAGATTTGAGCCGAAAGAAAAATATTAGTAATATAGATTTCGTCATAGTGTTAGAAGCAAAAAATAAATCTTCTAGCAGAAATCAGCCAGAATGTTCTAGCGCCATATAGTAAGATATCTATTTGATAGGCTCTTACTAGTCAATTCCAGTAATAGTTCCGAGTGTTGTAAATCTGATTGAGGCGGGGGTAAAATTTTCAATAGTTTCACTGCACCGAAATTCATTGAATGACTACGCATTAATGGACATTTTACGAACTACTCCAGTCCGAGTTTGAGATAGATGTTAATACGAGTGTACAATATAATCTGATAATATTTTGAGAGTTCCTAGGTTTATTGATCTAGGTTAATCTGGGGGTCTATTATGAAATTTTCGACGCGCGTATTTTTTTCGACAACGTCGACAGTCGACAACGTCGAAAATCGCTATTATGAATTTTTTTTTTCGACGATGTCGAAAAATGAAATTAATTATTTTTTATGTGAAAATTTAAATTAATTATTTTTTATTAAATTTAAATTAATTAATTTTTATTAATTAAAATTTGTTACGACTGTATGGTCGCAACGACGATTTTTGTGTTATTATATTCACCCCGGTTGTTGTCTTCGTTTCGCCCATCTTCTCTTATGTTTTTATTCACCTCTGTGTTTGTCTGTTAAATTGTGCGCTGAACGCACCCGCGACTTTTGTTTTGTTCCCCATCGTTTGGTGGCGCAGAGGTGAAGAGAAGACGGGAAAGAGAGAACAATGCGCATCGAGTGTGTGCAAAGTAAAACGTTTTGAAAAAAATGTTTTTTCTTATATGTCTCTCTTTTGTACCAACGAAAATTTGATATAAAGGAGAGACAGAGAAGAGAGATTCATTTCTTCTAGAACGTTTTACGAGTTGTCCGGCGCTCGAATGTTTGTTGATTATGGCATTCGAGTGGTGATTTTTAAAGAGTTAAAATCAAGTTTTGGATTTTATAAAAATCTAGTTGAATAATTTATTGTGAAATGAAAAGTTAACATAAATTTTATTTAGAATAATATTATTTAGTAGTGATTAAATATAAATATATTAATTAGTATGCGCATGTGTTTTATCATCATATATTATAAAGAAAACAAACAAAATTAAAGATGGACACTTGTTGCATTAACTTAAGTGTGTAGTTATTTAAAATAAGAAAATTAATAAAATATTAATATTGTGAACTTAGATAAAGAGAAAAAATAAAATTAAAGTTTTGTGTTAATTTGGGGGTTATCATTCACTTATTTTACACACTAATACATAGTATATTATATGCACAGTATTTGTGATTTTCATCGGACATCGCCAAACTGGATTTATTTGGATTAATCAGTGATCAATAAGCTAATATAAATAAGCTAATAGTTCGTGGGAACTGCATTTTGTATAACAGAAAAATTATCTCAATTCATTATTGGATACACACGGTGTACATCAACTTATAAAAAAAAAACTGTTTATGAAAGACGGCCTATCAAGGCCAAGTTTATATTGTTTCGGCGAGGCAACGCCATACGTATTTACGGGTGGCCAGTTGAGGCCACACAAATATTTTTTTTGGATTTTGGAGGCAAGGCAACGTCCAACTTTTGGCGGCCGATCAAGGCCTAATTTTCGGTGAAGGCGAAAGGACGCTCTACGTTTGTTATAGTGCCCAACCAGGCAAGCGCTCGAGCGCAACGGCGGAAGACGCCCAACGACGGCACCAAGGCCGCATCGGTGAGGTAACGGCACATAAAGCCGCAACGGTCCGGGTGTGGCACATCACCTGTGGCATGACGGCCGCGCAAGGCCGCAACATTATTTTAGTATATTTAAGGTACGATCTTTTTATATTTTTGTTTACCTTTTTTTTATATATTTCTTACATTTTGTTTTTATAAATTTAAATTTAAATTTTGTAATCGAGCGCCGCACAGCTGGTGCGCGCTCGGTGCGTGTTGCTCTCTCTCGTTCTCTTTTATCGTGGTACGGGGGGGGGGAAGGGAAGTTGTTTTCTTTTCTGTTTTTCCTTTTTTTTAAAAAAAATAAAATGAATTACTAAGTTTTTCGGTCGGTATGATGGGAGCGGAGACTCCCTCTGTGTCGGTTTAGTGTTTGCGGTCCCTTGGTGCCCGCATCCAGTTCCGTAACCAGGGCTCGACCCCATTTGAATTCGGATGGATGCGCGCACCAAGGCACCTCTTCCGTTATCACTTTTTTTTTGTTTATTTATTGTTTGATTATCTGCTGTTCGTTCCTCAGCTTCCGGCCGACGAATTTCGGCGGAACTCGGTTTTTTTATTATTTGCGTTCCCCCTAACTTTCTGTATGATCACGGTGTAAGCCAGGAGCGTCATGCAAGCCTCAAACCCCACGACCTTAGCACTTCTCCCTGAGAACGTAGCCGGCAAAATTCACCGTGGAGGCCTCTGCATGCGCTTAGTGAAATCTGCAGGTTGGCAGTAGCCAGCCTGTAACAAATTTTATAAGTTTAAATTATTAATTTATTTTTACTAACAAACTTTTTTTATTTCTCAACACTTAACACTTTTCTTTTATGTACTCGACACCTCAAGAGCTGTCGTAAAATAGTCGACGTTATCTAAAAAAAACGCGTCGAGTATTTCATAATACCAAATTTTCGACAACGTCGAAAAAAAACGCGGTCGAAAATTTCATAATACCAAATTTTCGACAACGTCGAAAAAAATACGCGCGTCGAAAATTTAGACCCCCTGAATTCGCAATAATGTCTGTTATTGACCAATCGAACAGCCAATGTGGTATCAATGCGAAATCGATACAATGTAGGTACATTAAATGAACTTATATCCCCACCAGACTCCATTACAGTATCACCAACTCGAATATCAGAGACATCTGTTGATATCACACGCATGTATAAACAAAACTATGGTTTTTGGTCTGTAAATAACAGTCGTCTCTTTATTTCCGACAAAAATAATAAACTGACTTTTCTTATCTTTCTTATTTTCTTATTTCTCAGTAAATTCGGTCTACTCGTCGACCTAAAACGAAAATGGCTGATTGATCCAGCGACGCAGCTGTCAATCAGCGTCACGACGGTTCGGGTTAATAGATTTACACTGAATATATCGCGATCGATTACGGATATGGCACGCTGCTAAAGAAGTCTCCTTCCCTAACAGCCGAACCAAATTATAACTTACCAGTACGGCATTTTGTGGTTCATCACATTGTGACGATAGTTCATTTACCTATATCGAGAACACGAAGACTAAATCCGGTGCTTCATAAAGCTGCTTTTCAGCACATGGTGGAATTAGAGATTTTCTGACCATCGGCATCCCCCATCTGTTGTCCATTGCATATGGTGAAGAAGAAAGATAACGATTAGATACCGTGTTGGAACTCTCGGCGGCTAAATACGGTTACGAACGTTGCCCGATACCACATATATACGAAATTTCTCCATGTTTCTTCAAAATTGATCCTGCTAGTGCTTATCATTAATCACCGTCGCTTCTGGAGACGTTCACAAAACGGCAATCACTACCTTTCGATCTCTTCTAATTCAACCAAATGCCATTTGGTTTACGCAATGTCTGCAATTTGTGCGCTTCAGTGATTAATGAATGAAGTCGTCCGCGACTTATATTATCACGCACGAACGGCATTTGGAAACACCTTTCCAATGGCTAACCGAGTTCGATGTTCACATAAAGAGTTCAAAATGAATTTTCGGATTTAAACTCTCGATTTTCTAAGCCACATGAAAACATATAATGGTATTCTGCCTTCTCCGGAAAGAATTGATGCCATTATAGAATTCCCGGCTCCAACAACAATCTAACGCATTCAGCTATTTATCAAAATGGTAAACTATTACGAAGTAAATTAGCTAATATAACAACTCACCCGCTGAACGACGCAAAATTCATTATGACGCCTGATGCATCAAACACTGCCGTCGAAGCTGTTCTGTAACAGTACAATAACGATTGTTGGGAACTATTGTGATTTTTATCTAAATGCTGAACGAAAATACTCAGCATTCGATCGGGAATTACTCGCAATATATCTAGCAATTAAACACTTTAGATTATTTGTTGAAGATAGGGACTTTCGTCATTTTTACCGACCCTAAACCATAGACTAGAGCCATTCAGTCTAAAACTGAACGTAATCCATGAAAATCGCGTCACTTGGATTTTATTGGTCAATTTACCACAGATATTCAGATGCAACAGTCGAGACTCGTTTCAACTTCAATAAAATCATTAATACACAAAAAACAGACTTGGAATTTCAGAATTTACTTTCTGGTTCCACATATGTCACGCTAGGTCCGTTATTGGCCTATTGGATGGCCAAAGTGGTATCAATGCGTAATCGAAACAATGAAGGTTCCCAGTACATTAAATTAACTTGTATAAGTTGTATCCCCACCAGACCCCATCAGTCTTGACGGAACTCGGCCTGTGACTAACTGGCATTATGGTTTACCAAATGGCCCACACACTCAATAGACTCACTTATAAAAAAGCCTAAAATTGGCAATGCTGAAAATACAACATCGATAATTTTCAATAAAAAAAAAACCGTGTGACCAAAGCAGACGCACGCTTCTGAATTTAGACCTACATTAATCCTAAGCCGCGTACTTGGATGTATTAGTTAATAAGTACAAGAACAATGACATTTTCGAAATATTTAATTTTTGAACTAATTTCAATTGTTGAGGATCTAAGAATTAAGGATGTTCTTATAAGAAAGTGAGCCTAGTATGTTTATCATTAATGTCAGTATGATTCGCTGAATGGTCTACATTAGGACCAAACCATTTGAAAAGCTAATTATTTTTACGTGGCTAAATTAATTTTTTGCTTAGTTTTACTGACCTAAGAATTAACAACTTGAATTTTGACATGCTTGCATTTGAAAATTTATAATAAAATACTTTCAAATCTATCGTCCGGAAAATTTTTTTCTACAAAATGTTCGTAAATCATTCATTCAATATGGCGATTATAGGAATCCAGTACGAATCCCATTACTGCCCAGTATTCTAATTGGAGCCGTAAACGTATACATTTTATTTTTTGTAAGAAATTTCACGGACTTGGATTTACTCATACTTTTTCATTTGATAACGTGTGAAAAATTTCACATGCATGTTCTGATTTGCTTTTTCCTTTATCTCTGATTTAGGAGCATAGGGCAACTACTAGGCCCACTTGCCGAGTTGTTTCGATTCCGGCTTTCATTTTCCCTTGTGGGTTTCACTCTAAAGATCTTCTTTTTATACCATTCGGTGACTTCCTCAGCACGAGAACCTGGGAAGGAAATAGAAACCCGTAAGCAAGTTTTTATGTCGCCAATCAACATTCTAGATCAAATTCACCCAGCATATTGACTGGTAAAGAAGAATTCGAAGTTAGTTCAAGGTGCTTCAGTAGTATTCCACAAACCTTCTAAGATATCCAGATATAGGCCTGAAAATTGCTGAACTTTTTTCACCGAATCTGGCTCTGGAAAACTCGAAATTGTCCTAATTTTATATAATGGCGGTTGAATTTTCTCTTTCTCTATCAAGTACCCCAAGAACTCAATTTTATAACATAGAAACTGTCAGTTGATTTTATGACATAGAAACTGTCACTTTCGGAAATTATACGAGAATCATATATGCTTACGGAATATTACATAGGCCAAACGGAGTTTTGAGAAACTCATATTGGCCAAATGGTTTCACTACTATTGATTAAGAGTAGTGGATGTTAGACACGTCTTTTTTATTAGTCATTCATCACAATAGGACTAGGGTTCTTGGATGAACTATGACGAATAACTTTCTCTTCGAGCCATTCGTACCACCTTCATTTACAAAGGCAATAAACGTCTCGGTCTGAACGCTGCTGTTGGATCGTTTGCATGTCTCCTCATTGTGATGCACTCCGATGTTACCACAATAACTGGAACACTATAACTAAAATGAAATCAACAGGCAAAACCTCATCTTGGACCAAATATGGCTAGACTTCGTGATTAAAAATTTTCTGTGTGACATAAGTTTGCTGTCACTGCCTGTGTCTACTAGCGCTCTAAATGAACACTTGTCCATTTAAAGAAAGGTTTTTAATTTCTTTGGTCAATGGCTGATTTGGCTTCCCTAGAGCTGCACACGATCTCCTGGTTGGCTACATTTTCCTTGTCGCAATTTGTACAAACATGTCCGAATTTTTGGCATGTGTAACATCTTGTACCTTTTCGATTTATTTCTACTGGCCTTTAGACCATGACCAGGAAACACCTGAAACTCCTAAATTTTTAAGGAAATTTTTTCATCTTTTGACTTTGGTACTGCTAGTTCACTGTTTTGAATAATCCTTGATTTCTGCTTTTTTTCTTAAATTGTGTCAATGTTTTCTGCTCCTCTCAAAGACATTTTGACCAAGCCACTAAGTAACCACGTTGTGTACATAACTTTTTCATGATTTGTATAGCATGTAACACCATTCCATCAGACTTACTTCACATTTGAACCAAAGTTGACCAGGTCTTTAATATGTAGCGCGAGACCATTCAATGAATTTTCAATATATTGAAATTGTGAATAATTCCCAAAAAACACCCCTACTCCGTCCATCACACTTTCTTCACAATTGAACTAAATTCGACCAACAGTATGTTTCAAAAGACCCTAGTGGCATCAATGGGCTCGTTAATTTGGTGCGTCAGATTATTTAAAGATTTTTTATTTATTTCAAAATCAGGTGTCACCTTTCTTTAAGAATTGTACATTGATAAAATGAAAACATCTTAACCGAAATATGCTTTTAAGCCTTTTAGATTTAATAGAATATTTGAAATTAATTGAAAAAATCGTCTGATATCTTTGGGCTGAAATCAGCGATGTTGGAATTGGAATTGATTACTTTCAGCTGGGAAAGCAAAGACACCAACTATATTATAAACATTTTTACTGATAAGCCCAAAAATATTCTTTTATATTATACTTTATTTTCACAACACTACTCACAATAGACAATTTTTAAAAATGAATGCTCAGTTTTTTTGACATACGCATTATACATACAAAAAGTAACGAAAAGTTTGACAGAATAACGAAACTGCTAGAAATTGATTAAGTGAAGTTATTACAATTATACAGATGTAAGAACTGCTAGAAATTAATGAAGTGAAGTTGTAACAATTCCTCCTTCATTATTTTTTTTTTGACAGCTCGACCAAATGATAAATGATTAAGGGGTATATCCTCTATCCGGTCGCAAATTAATTATTTGCGTTCAGAAATATGGATACTAGATTTATTTTGTTATGTCAATTGTCACATCTTTTTTAAATTTTAATTTGGTTTGCGACTGTAAAGTAGAAATACATAAAAGCCTGCAACCTCGGAAAATGCGTAACAGTCTTTTCGTGTATTTCTACTTTACAATCGCAAAACAAATTTAAACTTAAAAAAGATGTGACAATTGACATAACAAAATAAATCTAGTATCCATATTTCTGAACGCAAATAATTAATTTGCGACCGGGTAGAGGATACACTTCTAAAGAAAATAAAAAAGTTAAACGTAAATTAAAAATTTGAACTATAAAAACTAGTCGATTGATGTTTTAATGTCTTGCCTGGAACAACATGGTTTTCTGCCTTGGCCGAACCGATCTTCTCATGGGTGTTTCATATTATGCAGCTGGATTTTCATTCTGTTGTGTTCTGGGAGGTGTTGTTGGTCGTGCCGTGTCGCCGTCCACAATCCCCTGTGGAGATTCCCATTTGCCATTATCACACACGGACGATGCCGCCGGTGATCGATTTCGTAAAATACTATGAAGAACATTACTCGATGTCGGGGAATTTTGTTTTTGGGTGCTTGCAGGTGATTGTAGTGCTTGTACGTCATTTCGTGATTCTTCTTGCAAATCATTTGACATACGATTCTCATTGAACAAAATTGGTTGATGATGAGTTTGTTCTGTGGAGCAAGAATAGCTCAATGTACATTTTTACTCGTCTTGTTTTCCAATTGTTGTTGCTGTGCCGATTTTTTATAGTCATTGGTCGTAATTGGTTTTGATGTCGTCTCCAAATACCATAGTTTGTGCCATATAGGTACATTCTCCTCCCCAACGATTTGACGGTGTAGGCTTTTCTCCATTTTTGTGAACTTCTTGTTAAAAAGTCTTTCGCGTAAAACTTATCATCGACGTTATATTTAATCGATTTGGTACAATGTTGTCTTCGGTGGAAATTCGGATTCATTGATGACAGTACAGTACGAGGCGGTCTACCATGTAACAGTTCCGCGGGTGATGATAAAAATTTCAATAGTGCGTTTTCACCATGTGTGCCGTCATGAAATGGTGCAGATATCAAATGCTCGATGTTGTTCATACGACAGAATTCAGCGAATTCTGCCGACAGAAATTGAGTCCCATTATTACTTACGATGGTCGATGGTAAACCTTCGATTACAAAAATTTGTTCTAATGCCCGAATTGTGAGCGATGATGTTGTTTTCGTCATTGGTACGACGAATGGAAACTTGCTAGTCGATATGAACCCTTTGCCATGGTTTATCTGGTGTTAGCCATTCGGAAAATTTTTTGTTCGATGCTGGTGCATTGAGTTGACAATTTTCATATTCTTTGAAGATTTTTTCAATGTCACAATCGATGTTTGGCCACCAGCAACGTCGACAAGCCAATTTCTTCATCCGGGTGACACCCCAATCTCCATCATGTAGTCGCTTTAGTGTTTCCCCTTGTATAGGCTAGAAGGGACGACAATTCGGGGATGCTCTGTCTGTAAGAAAAGAATATCACTAAACTTGTTCAAGCTATGTCGATGCTTAAAATAATCTGAGTAAGACCAGATCAGATTCAGAGGCATTTAATTTTTCAGGCCACCCATTTATTTCGTAGAACTTCACTTTATGAAGTAGCGGATCTGAATAATCGAGGATGCGATCACAGGTAGTACGAGCCCAGTTCCCTTTATTGGAATGTGTTCATATATGCTTCAAATCGAGTCGTTGATGGTTGACTTGCGGGAGAGTTGATTGCCTTGTACGTGTTTAACCCGATCATTGTTGACGATGCCCCAGTGTCCAGTTGAATTCGTACCGGTTCCGAATTAATGCAGACCACAATCCACATTTTATTTTACATAGCACCGCCATTGATTTGAAAATTTGTTGAAGCATCAATTAAGTTCACCATATAATTAGACGTTTGACAACATTGACTAATGGAACCAATGGAACCATTGTGGTCCCTCGTTGTTGACAATCACTGGACCCAACTCTGTTCAATTAATAACCAATTAGATTTAGTTTTGATTTTTAGAATATTATCTTAGTGATGTGTGCCAGAAATCACATTTATATTCGACGACAATGTGTTTCTTAAAGTGGGCATTATATTGAAGGGTGCGATCAGCAACAATACTCGTTAATTCTGTTTCTGAAAATTAACAGAATTAGAGTTCTAGAACACAAAAATCACATCGAGTTGGCCTGTTGCTTGTATAAATTTTGAATTTCGTGTTTGCATCTCGGATTTATGCGTTGTTGTATACCGAGAGGAGATCTTAGCATAGTAATCTGGACAACAAAAGTCTCTATAGTCTAAATCAAATAAATATTTTTGGGATAACATAAATAAGAAAATTTTGTTAAATTGAATTTTTTCCATTTTCTGTATTTTGTGTATCCAATTCATTCATCCGAATCCGAATACATGAGAAGATATGCCGGCTATACACAATAAAAAAAAATTGTCAATAAATAAGGAATTTATGTAAAGCTTTTAAAAGCTTTTTTTCTGCCAACGGAATACTTGTTTTGCGAAGCTGTTTTTTAGAAATATCCTATATACATACTGATTTATGTATTGTTTGTACATAAATATGTAATTGTTATTATTTGGTGTGTACGTTTGGTGAAAGCAATTTGCTGTCTTATGTTGTGTTGTTTGTGAATAATACACAAATATTTATATTCAGGAATTCTGCAAAAAAATTGATTTCACTTTTTCAATAACATTTTCTTTTTATGATGGGCGGGCACAATACTTAATTATAATATAACACTATACTTGCATAAAATTGCCATATAAAAATATCGGTCATTAGGCTTCGGGATATAATCCATCTGTAAATTCTCAATAAATTCTCTCTAAATTCAAGAATTGGTTGAAGTTCCACTTTATTGTGGTAAGCATATGCAGCCATGGTAGTTTTAATCCGTGTGATAAATTTCTTTAATTGTCTAGATTCAATTCGTAGCATACATGCAGCGTTGATTTGCACTATACCTGCTTCTTGGAGGTTGCATGATTTGATTTCGTGGTCACATATCGCAACGACCATTGTTTCATCGTGAATGGCACATAAACACTGATTGTTGGCATAGAGTTTTATCCAGTTATTTGGTGATTCCTCAAGATTCATGTTCCGTTGTAGGATTGCTACTTCGCATTGAGCTTGGTTACTCATCATGTTATATATTGGAGTACTTCACGTAGAAATCTATTTCCTTGAAATAGTTGACAATTCTTCACTTCTTCTTTGGTCAGTAATGCAAACTGACCTATGGTGTTGATGTGTATGTGTTATTGTGTTTAATATTAGGGATTGGAAAAACTGCTACCAGTGTGTAGTCGCGCATAAAGGATAATGGAATAGTGATTTTTACTATGATGTTTCTTGGTACTACTCTACTGCGTGAAGAAGATCAGGAATGCCATGCCATGACTATAGTCGTTGGTAAATGTCTTCTAATGAGTGCGAGCTCCTGTTCTAATAGGGAAGACGCGAATAAGCAAGAATGCAATATATTCTTGTGTGTCTTAATATCAATATCAGATGAATGGTTGAATTTAATATCAAGCGGATTTGTCTTTCCCGTGTAAAGTATTCGTTTAATTTTTCCATACCAGCCTTCAGCGTACCATGGTTATCAGTGTGTTTATTGATTCCTTTGTTAGAATTGAATTATGCTTGCAACTTGAGTGTTATTTCTATTACGGGGGAATGATTCCTTCAGTGCCTCTAATTGGTCCTGAGTGTTGTTAATGGCTTCAAATTGAGTTTCATATTCCGTTGCTTCACATTCTGTAAGGATTCCAATCATGTCACCTATAACAGAACGCCTACTGTGGCGCCTAAGTCTGGTTTTGATCTACATACTTCCTTATTACTCGCTAATAATAAGTCGTTATTCGTTGATTTTGTGCCGTCTTGAATGCTTCAATTTCCTCCGAATAATTACTCAAGTTGTAAAAACTGCCGTGTTTTCCATTTGGGACTTGACAACTTTGAACTACACTGTGAACACACCCTTAAACAATTAACCAAACTGTCGGTATCAGAATATTCAGAAAAGACAACATTTTCATCGTGGTTAAGTACTCGAACGAACAACGTTTACAAATAATTAAAATTTACTACAAAAAACTCCGCGTTGATGATCGCAACTTCAAGAGCGTTAGTTCCAATTTTTTGGTCGTAATTCCCGTGCCAGCCCATCGCAAACGAACCAAAACAGTCAAACAACAGCGTTCTCAACAATTGGGCATCGCTCAGACAAAAACGGCTTCGTCAACAAACAAAATATGCACAATTGGTCGAGTGAAAAGCCTCATGTGCTTCAAGAAACACCACTTCATCCACAAAAAATAACTGTATGGTGTGGTTTTCATGCTGCTGGTGTCATTGGACCGTTTTTTGTTGTTGTTGATGAAACTGACTGTATAGTCAATGAAAATCGCTACAGAGACATGTTGCAATGTTATTTCTTTGGTTACTTGCATGAGCTAGACATTAATTATATGAGGCTTGAAATCTAAATTCGATGAACGTGTTATATCCAGAAATGGTCCTGTCGTTTGGCCGCCTAAATCGTGTGATTTAAAACTTCTAGGCTGTTTTGTATGAGACTACGTTAAATCGTTGGTCTATGCCAACAAGCCGGCGTCGTTAAAGAAGCTTTGAGCCATTATTGAACGAGATAGCGGCCGTTTCCGTGGAAATGTTGGGCTCAGTCATCGAAAATTGGGTTCAACGGATCATCACCTGCAAACGTGCTCGTGTTGGACATAAGAACGATGTCGAGTTCCATACATAAATGTTTTGATTATACTTCAAGCCAATAACATCATTTTCGAGTTATCTCAAATGGTTTGCGTTTTATTTTAAAAAAAAAGTTTATTAGCTTGCCTCTATTTTTTATTTGTTTATGATGTAGGGTGCCCCGGAAACCTCTCATAATATTTCCGTGAGTGTAGCTCATCTTGAATCTAACTCGCTGGCATGGACATTATATCCTTTAAATTTTTCTTAATTGGTAGTATACACAATTTCACAATTCCGCTTAAAGGTATAATACTCTCGCACTTCACTGAAGCATCCCGAACTAAATCATCGCTTTCTGCATGCATCTTGATAATTCTCCCTGGCTTCAACCTTATGATTCGTTGTTGGTCATACTTTAGTAATACCAAGTTGTTGACCGTTTGGTTCGATTAGCTATATTTCCATGTTCGTGGTTCTGAGGACCTTTTTTTCCACAACTACCACCTTGTTTTTTAATGATATGTGATCCATATAAAGTTAGCGGTCGAGAATTTAGTCACGCTTCTATTTATTGTATAGAGCTCTTCAAATGAGAGTGTTGCTTCCCCTATGATTGGGGTGGGAAACCACAATGGGGCGTAATTGGCGGTATGAAATGCCAATTTCTTTCATCGTTGGGTAACACAACGGCGATCTTGTCCGGTAATGTGGTTATTGCGTGGTGATGATCTTTTTCATTAAGTGATTTGCTTCAATAAAATATGTCTCATTGTCTGAGTAGATATCCGTACATAATTCTCTCCTGGATGTAAATCGTTTGTATGCAGTAAATGATTTGGTTGGTAAATCATTTTCCACCTCTTTGTGACCTCTTCCCTGGTTGCTCTTACTTGAATGGGACCAGAATAATCAATTTCCGTTTTAGCGAACGGTCTTCCCGGCCGCACTTTAGTACAATGAATTGGAATGACTTGTCCGACTTATTCAAGATGACGTCTGTAACAAGTTGGTGTTTAGGAAATACCTTTAGATTTAAAAAACAGCCACAACAACTTTATTGAACAATTATTTTGTAAGTTTCGATTTAACGATCTAGTGTCCAAGAAGATGAGTGAGTAGTCACATCACTTGAAGTGACGTGACTAAAGGGATAGGGGTGTTAAGAATTTTTACGGCTTTTAAGACAAAATATTATTTTTAATGACATTCACACACAATGTTTACGACTTTTTTTTTAGTCATTCGAAACAAAGAGGTCATTTATTTTCAATATATGTTCATGAGAACAGCCAGTATTCTCGGTACGCCAGGTAACCCCTGAAACCACATACACAATTATATTTATTATTATTAAAATTTATTGTAACAATTTTATGTTTTGACGTTTCATACAGGTCAATTCACAATGTAAAAATTTGTAGACACTTTTGTGTATAGTTTTGGCCATCTGCCAAAAATTATGTTAAACTTTAGTATATAGAGACCTCTATCTTGTGATAGATTCACCAGACAATAAAAACCTTTTACTAAGCATGTTTGAATATCACACGGTAGATAACACTATAACAGAATTATTGTAAATTTGTAAAATAAAATGTTTTGTCATTCTAAAAAGTACCTTCAGAGTATAAACACCGATGAAAAAACCTGATCACATATCCAACACGGATTGTTATATACAATATATCTACCACTAAAAGTAGAAAAATAACCTCCCCTCCCTCCCCCCCCCCCCATTTTTAACCCCAGCCTACTTGTGTAAAGATACACAACCCTTACAAAAATGAAAACTTCCTTAAATTTCTTCTTGGCAGTTTAATTTCGTACTGATAAAAAGTTGGTCTACTCATCAGACTGCAACGACTAAACTGCAAAAATTCAACTCTTGCTTTTAACCTATAGTATAAAACAAGAACATATCGATCTGGCGAATTATATCTCCAAATCAAAACTTCTGGAAATTCTCATCATTATGTGTGTGTGTGTTAAGCCCACACTGAGATATATTATAAGTATATAAAAATTAAATATAGACGCATTTCAAACCTTATAATTATTTTAATTTTAGTTCCTACCGATTATTAATATTTAGATGGCATAAAATACAATATACATAAATTTAATTCTAATTCGCATTTTAAATTTATGGTTTTTTTATAATTAGCAATTTAGTACGCAATTTAGGAATAAATATTAGGTACAGTACGTTTTATTTAATACTATACAGTGACACCTATCTAGTTTAGTCAGTAATTTAGTTGAAAAAGTCGGCGTGAGATCCGGATCTCCGGATACAAAAGTTCAAAATATCTAAATCATTCAATCACTATACTGGCGTGATTTTCAAGTAATTGTTGACATTGTATATGAGTAGTTACGTTGTCTACGGTTAGTTGACGTTGTAGATAAGTTGTCGACGCGACCACGTAAAAATGACTAGATGACTTGGCTGACGTTCCGCTTATTGTGGTAAGCATAACATCTATGGTTTTATTTTAGAAATTTTAATTATTTTCTTGACATTTTCGTTTTTTTATGTTGTTAACAGTTTTAGTACAACAATCGAGGAATCAAATTTAGTGGATTATGTCAATGCGTGTGTATGTGGCCCATTCATGAGTGTCGTGCGCTCGAGAGCGGTTGATTAAAGAAGTTGATTATTAAATGTCGGCGCACGGTTGAATGTCGCGTATTATATTTCGTATTCGTCGATGTTTGTAGAATCAATTATTTTGCGAATAATTTACTTGCTACAAATTTTGATATAAAAGTTTAATGCCCATACCAGCAAATATAACATTAATATATTGAATGAAAATGTTGACCCATTATTTCTCACTTAAAAAACGAAAATTACATTCTAACCCACTTAAAAACTATTTGTTGGATTAGCAGGTATTTGTACTGTTGGAACTCAACACTGTCGAAAGGTCGAATAACAAATTGTGGAGTTCAGAACCTAATCACAATCACTGCACTGGAAGCAATTAATCGGTATGGATTTTCAAATTTGTTTTATATTTGTTTACCCTTCGAGTGATTGGGTATACATACTCGTATTTAAGGCGATTGCTTTTTCGGGAATCAAAAAAGAATGTTTTATCAGCAAACATATAAAGTCATCCATCTGCAAATAAAAACGAATCCTAAATAATAGAAAATAACATGATAAAAGATTTATAGTCCCTTTTCGATTTTTGTGTGGGTGGTATTTACTCATATCGCACTGATTTTAGTTGGTACCGTAAATCCTTTCCCCATTTCATTATCTTGCATATAAATAACGTCCTTCTCATACATTTATCGTTTAGTTGTGGAGCGCGCATATCGCAACAACACAATCAACAAAATAATGTGATACTAAACCCACACGGCCCACACACGCACACAATCCTAATCGAAATTTCCTTTTGTGAAATTTATGTTTCCATTCATTCCTTATACATATAGACAAAATATCAGATAGCTGGTTATACACGTATATAGTGTTAAATAATACATTTTATCGAATTACATTCGTCCTACATTCGATGTGTTTTGTATAACTCTGTGCTCTGCAACCAAATGGTATACTAAAACAATAATATGATGATAAATTTTACATTATTGATCCGCTGGGAATTTTATACCTTAAACCCGAACAACGTAAGATGTGCGGCGGATCATTCATCTTCTAAATTAAGAAATTTTATATTTTAATATACGATGATGGATATAAAAAATTGCCTGCTACCTTATATCAAATATCTAATTTTTAACCATGGGTATTGTGAATTTATCTGAACATATTAATAATTTTTGCACACCATAGCAGCATCACACTAAATCATATTTCGCACGATAATTTGACGCTGGGCTTAAGGCAATTTTGTTGTATATGAGAAGTAGGAAGGCAAAAACTGCAACTTTCTTGGAATTGTTATGTAGAGATAATCAGTTTGTTAATCGGACACAGTTGATTGAATACGCATTGTTAATTGATGATTGATTTAAACATATTCAACTTTCTACAGCGATAACGGATATGTATGCCTTAATCTCAAATATTAACATCAATGGTACAGGTTTAATAAATTAAGAGAGATGAAAAATATCAATTGCAGTGCTTTAACAATATAACGGGATGGAATCACGGACAAAGTACTATAGGTGCGTAACTAATAGCGAATTATTTTACGTTTTTGATGTAAATCAAATTTCCGATAGTTAAAAGGAATACGAAAAAAATTTGATGTGTTTTTATCGTAGTGTGTCTAAACCCGAAAGGGATGCCGAAAACAATAACGAACCATTTTCAAATGACGCGTTTGACGTATTTGACAATATTTTCGATTGACGTATTATATGTATATAAAAATGTGTATATATTAGTTAAACTGGAAAAAATATGCATTTTCATTTTTTGATGTGCATCAAATTTTTTGATATTTTTTCCGCTAAAAAAACGAGAAAATGGGATTTAAATCAAAAAATTTTGTGTACATCAAAATTTTTTAAAATCAAAACACATTTTCATTGTATTTTGTTCAAAACACTTACGAAAATACATTTTTAACAAGAATGTTTTGCATAACCCACACAATTGTGTGGTCAGGCAAGAATAGGGATATATAATTCTCCTGTACGTGTGTATGTGACTGAACTCTTCCTAAATGGCTGGACCATTTTTAATGAAATTTTGTGTGTATTTGAGTGGGTCCCTGGACGGTTTAGATTCATAATTGAACCCGGTAGGTGGCACTACCTGTGTTCTTTGGAATTTTTTGTTTATTTTTTAATGAAATTTTTTTTTATTTGTTTAAGATTTTTTACATATCAGAACATAAAACCCCAAAATTTCACCCAACCCCTCCCCCCCCCCCCCACCGCCCCAACATTTTATAAAATGAATAAAACATATTGAATAATGGAATTTCTGAGAATAATTCATAGTTAATGTTTTTACGCATTAATAGATGCGCAAGCCACTTGCGTCATAGCTTTGCGTTGTTTTAATGTTTCAATTTCTGTTCGCGTGCATATTGAATGTATTATTCATCGATAAAACATATTGAAATGACGTTTTAGATCATAAATGAAGTGTACTTAAACATTTACTGTGAAAAAAATTTGTAAAGTGATCGTTTATGATCTTCTATGAATTTCAATTATATACATGTCCATTCAATGACAATCAATCTAATCTACTTTTCTGCATCTCATTTGGACCACTGATTAAAATCCCAACATTTTCGCCACAAATATATAATGAGGCGTTAATAAAGATTGAAGATATTTGCATTCTCATTTCAAATATGCCACTCATTCATTTAGGTATGCCATCGCCTAACCTTCCAGCAACAGACATCATTTACAGCGATGTTCAACGTGAACAACAGTTTGGTGCGACTCCTTTTGTGCTACATCTGGAATTTGCTTGAAGGACTGCACATTCATGACCCAACTTGACATTGAACGTTCGCACTAATTCAGACGCAATGTACAACATAAAGAAGCATTTTGGCATGGCTAAAGTTTTGCAAAAATGCAAAATTATTTTCTGCCATAATGCACTATGACTCACAAGCATTCAGTTGAAGCTCTCGATAAACCCATGAAAAATCTCAACGATAATACCACACTTTTCGGTGGCATTCTGCTGTTGCTGTCCTATCCGGTGATTTCAGGCAGACATTGCCGGTCATTCTACGCGCTACATGTTTGGACGAAATTAACGCATGGTTGAAACCATCATACCAACCTATGGTGAAATGTAAATACATAACACCTTAACATCAATATGCATGCTGCAAAACGATCCATTGGTATACTGTCGTTCTCCGAACAATTGCTCAACATTGGCAACGGAAAAAATCGATTTCATGGAAATACACAATGCACCAAATTGCCAGACCATTTTTGCAAAATGGGTAGCCACGAAAGATGATTTGATTGAAAGCATATTCCAAGATGCGCTACGTGAACGAGCTTTTTCGGCCGCAAAGAATATCAATTTAAACCGTTCATTGTTCAACTAGGACTAAGATAAAAAAACAAACATTATTTCTTTTAGTTTTAAGATTCAACATTTATTTCAATATTTTACTTTTTTACATTAATAAGAATATAACTGTAATGGAAATGATTAGAGTTTTTTGATTGATTACTATTATTTAATCAAAATGAAAATCGTCCCAATTTACATATGCCATTGGTAAGGTGTCACACTACTCTGCTACTCACAGTCTATCTTCGGTGTATATGGGTCTTTGGATCCACAGCATAGAAGCGTCCATTTTCATGAGTCGCCACATCTTCAGTTCGTCTGTAGATCCATTATGAGCTCATCGATTGGATTCCACACAGAATTGAGTTCCACACAGTCTTCACAGTCTTCTCCACACAGCTAATACATATGCAAAGCACAACCATGAAACACCGTCATTATCAATATCAATACCACCAATCTCACGAATAGTATCGCCTCTTCTGCCAAATGTGCCAATGACAAGTACCAAATACCGTCCGGCCGGGACACGAGAACTGAACGGTGCAGAACAACGAGAAACTGCAGTCATTTTTTATTTTACTTTAGACAACAGCAAATCACACAATAGCGAAACGAGAAGATTGAAATGTCTAACTCAATGTTAAATGTCACTTAGTATATAGTTTGTAGAAAATTCGAATATCGAAGAAACGTTTGCTGAACCAGCTTATAGCAGACAAGCCAACGCTCGGGCAGGTCTGTCGGGTCCGCTAGTAGAAATATAAAAATGGTTTATTCAAATTATTATCGTTCGCTATCTACACATGTTACGGATGGCTCTCAGCCAACCCGCAATTTTCATCTAAGCACGCAAAGGCCTCTCTCACGATGATGTTTTGCCTCCTAGATCTCAGGGTAATGGCATGGGTCGGGGGGAAAATAGAGGCTTGTGTGTTCCTGGCCTCCAACATGGAACAGAAACAATCAAAATCAAAACCAAATAATAAAAAAACTGAATTTAAATTAAGTCGACCAGAATTTGTCGAACGGAATTTGAGGAAACGTAATAAATTAATTATAACTGACTAAATCTCCCCTAGTGACAAGTACCCAGTCTGCTGAAGAGACCCCCCTCTCCTCAAAATGACCTATCGACCTCGAAAGGCCGATGCCCAGCTACAACGAAGCAGCATAAGAGGGTAGGGACGTCTCACCAAACCAGGCCTCTCTTCACCCGGAGAGACCTCCAGGGATTCTTCCACAATACACACTCCGATAGCTCGAAACTACCAGAGTGTCACGGGGAGACCGAGTGGATTTTACGGTCGCCCCCGAATGGACGACACTTACGCTGGACTCATCACTCCGACTCTGCGGATGTCCTGCCGAAGGAAGGAAGAATGAAGGGGAGTGACGAGCCCCGCCTGTAAACATAGCCCCGATACGAAATGCAAAAACTCTCCCAACATACCGACCTGTATAAAATTTAGTAATTCATCTTATTTATTGAACAAACCCAAAAAAAAATTAAATAAAATAACCAGGTGAAATGCAAAAAAACGAAAAGTTAAAAATGAAGCCGAATGCCAAGATACATCCGCCGTACGGAATTTTATTCAAAAATCAAAACAAAACCAACAACCGTCCAAAGGGGGAAAAAAATAAAAATGGTCGCGGAAACCAAACATAAAATAAATCTAACACATAATATGGCCGCCGAACGTAAAAAAAATCGAAAAATGGAAAATCAAAAAATTTTAGCAAGCAAAAAAAATTAAACTTTGAGTCCCGGTTGGGTTCCCACGTCTTCCCACCTTAACCGTAGAAAAATTCCGAAAATGTTCACAAATGGCCTGTACATGTTCACCTGTACATTGCGGTTTTCACCGATGCGTACCAAAAATGTTGAGTAGCCGCGTGGCGGCCACCCGCTAAATATACGGTACCGTTGAAAAATTCTGCGCTCGGGATAACATGTGTTGATCGCTTTAAGTTGCGGTGCTCGCTTTATAAAAATGCGACACCCATTGAAAAATGCGGTATGTCCGGTTATATGGTACCGTTGTTAATGTACTCTTTTTGGCTTTGGGTTTTTCACTTTCTTTCGTATATTTATATACATAGAGATTTGTCCTCACTGATCTTTTTAAACTTTATTATTTTCCCAAAATATACAGCATTTTCTTCTCATTAGAAATTGAATGAACCACGGAAAATTAGCACTTGAACTCTTTTTTATTCTCCCTTTTCTTCATAAAAAAACACATTTTTTTTATTTTGTATTAACAAATAATAGAACACTGTTATGTATCTTCTGACACTTTAAATTTTATCGTGAATTTTCCAATAAAAAGAAATTTACAAATCAAACTTTTAAGATTTTAGGTATTTTTTTATTTTCGTTTTCGTCGACTTTATTTTATCACATTACCAACTCGACTTTTTTATTATACAACCAAAACGAGATTCCTCAACAAAAAAAAAATTGCCTCACCACATCAAAAAATATAGGAGAATATTTTTGTTGTGTTTTCGCGCGCGTCACTTGCATACTCCCTCTCACCCGCATCAACTGCACGCACCAAAACAAGAAAACACCACAAAATACTCCTCTATATATCAGTTGCTTGCACACACGCATAAGGGTACCCATTTTTGTCGCTCTCAAAATCATTCGACGTTTACGTAACACAAAATGTAATACCAATAACATAACACAGATGACAATGCCATCAGTAAAAAACAATCACAAAGAAATTAAAAATTTGAAAAAAATACTCTGTCGAATAATCATGAATAGACTCACGCTTGAGCAACATGACGAAATTATTTTTATTTACTTTGAAAATGAGACACGATTCGCGAATTTTATAGACGACTTCGTGATTTTTATGGCGCACATAATCGTCCCTCTGAGCAAGCTTTCCGTCGAATTGTGGATAGATCCGGACGAGTTGTGATTTCTACAGATGGCGCTACGTGCCATACGGCGACCGCAACCATCGACTTATTAAAACAAAATTTGGCAATAAGTTGATTTCGAGAAATGGACCTGTTAATTGGCGTCCAAGGTCGTGCGATTTGATACCTCACGATTATTTCCTGTGAGCCTACGTGAAGTCAGCATTGTTCGTGTTATTCGTGACATACGGTCAGCAGTGCCCAAAAAAGTGGCCCAAAATTGGACGTCCAGAATGCGTTTCGTCAAGGATAGCCGCGGTGCCCATATGCCCGAAATCATTTTCAATCATTTTTTGTGTTATTTTTTTACAATTTCAAGCTCTATCGGGCTTAAAAAACACCCCTTAGAAGACTTGCAAGCAAATTTAAAAAAACGATTAAAGTAGCTGGTGAAAAATTCGAATAATAATATAAAGAATTTCAATGCAAATTATAATCCGCAGACGGAAATATCCACCGATTTCAAGAGTAGCGGCCCAGGTCTGACGAATAAGTCGGGTGCGAAAACAGATCCCACCTCAGCGTTTTGATGGTGTCCTGGATGATGGGGGTGCGATGCAGCAAATCACTCTTTCGTGTCTCGTGTCTCATTCTGGCCGTTTTTCGAACAATGCATGGTTCATATTGATGAGTTGTTGTTGGTAACGTTGCACATTGATAGTTTCGCCCTGTTAAGCTACGACTTTTTGCGTTTGGCATTCTTATTTTCCCCCCTTTTGATTTTTTCCCATAGCATGTAAACGTTTGGAAATACCTGAACGAGCCGTTTTTAATGCTTCCGCAGATCTTGAGTTTGTATATCATCTTCATTCAATAACGCATGCAGCTCGGTGTCTTCAAATATTATTGGTCTTCCGGCTACTTGTCCTCAATGTCAAAATCATCAATTCTGAAGTGTTTAAACCAATTTTTACAGGTAGTTTTTGGTGGTGCATGTTAGCCGTGAGCCTCCTCACACAAATGACGTACTTCAGGTGCATTTTTTTTAATGTTGAAGCAAAAAAACAAAGCTTCTCGCAAATGCAGTTTCTTTGGCGAAAAACTCGACATTTTCGTTCTTAGAAAAAATATTTTTGCGTTGCGGTATCTGCTGGTATTACAACTGGTTATCGTTTACAACTGTCTACGGTATGAACAAAACACAACTTCTGACATAAATGACAACTAAATATGTCGCTAGCATCATGTATGTGTGAAACCCGCAACTTTAGTTGTGTATACCTGATAATTTTCACAAATTGTATTGGCAGCAACAATATGTTCCCCCCATCATGCTTCGCTACGTAAAAATTGTACAGTGCAACAACAATTCATAAACCAATAGAATGCATTACGATATTCGGGGATGCGCACCACTTTTGATAAGTGTGTATAAGTTGGGTGGATAACAAAATTATGAATAAATATTGGTTGGCTTTACTCGATTGGTTCGCTGATTCTATGTCATCTGGAATAAATTTGGTATCTTGTCAGTTTGCAATACTTCTAAAGATTCTTAAATCATCCGCAAACAAAAGTAAAAATGAGTTAAAAATGGCATTAGATGGACCCATATGCGAGCCTTGAGAATACCAGAGAAAACTTTTATTGTATTTGATCTTTGTTCTCTAATCCAATTTGTTGTAATCTATCCGACAGGTATGAGAAAACTATTTGACAAAATTCCGCAGAAAAGCCAAAGGACTTCAGACTGGCCATCGCTTTTATACGACTGATGGAGTCAAATGCGTTAGTAATGTCCGTATAAACTGTGTTCACTTGTTGATGTTGTTTAATGGCCTTAAGAATCTAGTTGTACATTCAACTAAACTTCTCGTTGTGGATTTACCAGGCACAAGTCGATGTCATTAATGTGGTAGCTATTCCGCTTAGCATGGAATATCATTTAATTTCCCTGATTTGAAGATCGGTGTAATTTTTGATGTCTTGCATCTGCTGAGATACGATCCTTTACGAAGTGTCAAATTGAAGATAGATTGATTAGCGTACTATTTTTTATAATAAACGGTGAAATAGCATCCGCGGACCACAACCGTCCTCAATTTCATTAATTGCTTCATGTTATTGCAATTTAAGTTCATCTGGTGCTTGTAGTCCACAGGTTTGTAGACTGATTGAAAGAATTGAACAAACATATTGATTGTTTCTTTAGGATTTGATGATTTAGAGTCTTCTAGGTTAATTGTTGACGGGTAACCTTTGAATTTCCACGTCCTTACTTTAAGCATTCGCCACTAAAATCGAGGACGTACGGCTAAAGGTCCAATTTTCTCACCATCGCACATTGCATAGCTCCATGCCAGCCTATACTAGAGTTTTCACTCCGACAAAAGGTCATAGTGGTGTTCCATTTCATCACAGATCGTAACCTGGATCGGGATTCAAACCCGGCACCTCCCGATCCAAACGCCAAAGCTTTAACCACTGTGTCGTTTGGAATTTAAGAAATTGACTGTTAAAATAACAATCAAATTCGGAATTGGCCTCCTTTAGTTTTGCTTCATCAAGGGCAATGTTACTCTTCTTTATTTTTCGTAAAGCCTTAAATTTAAAAATTTTTTAAATTCACTAGGCACATATGGAAAAGTAATTTATTCAGCTGGTGTCTAGCTGTCGCTCAGAATAACCCAAAATTGCATACAACATTATTCAAAAAGCATCAATCACTGCTCACAAGGTGATTAAATGATTGAGTATTTCATTGTCAAAGAACACTGTCAAAGAACAGAAAGCTCTGTAAGTTTAAGCGCCCTAGCAAGTCAAAAAAAAGTAAAAATTCGATTGCAAACTACCTCGGAAATAAAAACAGACACGAAACCGAGCTAAGTAACGTGGTAAAAATAAATTCATTACAATACAGAATCTATTACCTGTATTTCGTCCCGGAAATGAAATGAACTGGAAATCCCAGAAATGAAAAATTACGGATATCACAATTCCGGATACAGGTTCTCGCATTTCTAAATCACGAATTTCAGAATCCCATATTTTAAAATCAGCGAATCGAAATCCCGACACAAATCCAGATTGCAGTACATTATTTTAGATCATTGAAGAGGTCTTGAAGAATGATAAAAACCTAGCCAGAGCATCTTAGTACTCAAAACTACCCGTTGTAGTCAATCATGTACCATATCGTTTAAGAGGTTTTGAACCGAGCCAAAATGTTGTAATCAGCACTTTAATTCACAAAAGCCACCGTTTTAGCGCTGGCTGTACATTATTCGTTTAGTATAATTCTCGCATATCATTGAAAAGATATTGAACGTTGACTCTATTTCGCGATTTGTCGGCCGAATTATTTTAGTTAAACTTTCTTGTTAATTAATTTAATATTTTTCAACCGATTTCGAAATATTTCGGAATTTAATTTTCCAAAATCGAACGAATTTCCGGGCGGCAAGAATTTTTCGGTAAGTTTACTGTCAACATAAATGGTTCGCATTTTAAATCATGACTTAGGTATCGCTAGAACTTTTTTATCTTTAGCATAACCCGGTGGAATTCTATGTAGGATAACGTCTTGGGCTAAAATATTAAATGTTAGGTTTCAAAATATTTAAATATAATTAAACCATTATTCCAATGGCTTGAGAGTTTTCGTCTTCAAATGATAAATCTTTAGCGTCATTTACAAATGGTTTGTGTGACATCACTAAATATACTTCCTGATGTATATAAGATTCAGCCATAAAGCTCACTGAAAAAGGTGGTGAGAAAGAGGACGAAAAAATACATACCTACAAAGATAAAAATCACTGAGAAATTAATGTTATGAGCAGAGGTCTTCATTCGACTTGCAAGATGAAGGATATAGTAGAACAGCTCAAGATGAAAGAATCGTAAATTGATGCCGTAGTAAAGCGCTCTTAAACGGGAGAACTTTGAAAATAGCAAAGGAACCAAGCTCACTAAAAAGGACTCCCAAGCTCACATTCAATAAAAGCGAAAAAGTTGAAAATATATTTAATCTCAAAGCAATACTCAATATGAGGGTTAAAATATCATTAAAAAAGGAAGAACACGAGATTAATACCTCAATGCAAGAAATGCCAAGGCTTAGGAGCGTGATATTACCGGTGCGTAAAATTTACCGAAGACACAAGGCGAAAGACTGCCGCTGAAAGGGGCAACACCCGGCCAACTATAGAGGATACGAAGTAGCGTTACAACAATGTTCCAAGAGAGAGGAATCCAACTACAAACAGGGCGCTGCCACAACCACAGACCATAGGAGTAGAGAGGAGATCCTACTACTAAAGAAAATCCACTAGAAAGAGTATTATAAAAACGATAAAGACACACCTAGCAAAATAAGAACAGATGTGTTACTTTGAACGCGAACGGATTACCACAGCATGTTCAAAGGTTCCAACCTAACAAATAAATACAAAACATTTGTACTTCAAATTAATTTTTATTTGCCTACATAGTTTCCTTGTAAGTCTATACACTTCTCTCGGCTATGCTCCCACCTCTTCAAAACACATAAATATCTCTTAATTCTACAATAAAACTATATTCAAAATTTTCTGGTTTGAGTGCTAGAGGGCTGGATCATAATTGACCCAACCCCATCTCTCCCCCGCCCACCTACATTTATTTAAATCCTGCAAACCAGATAAAACTCAAAATTTTTGATTTGTGGATTTTGAATTCGAGGGCTCATAAATAGCTCATAATTCTGTACTAATTGGTTTTTCAATTTCTCAAGGCCGGGGGATGGGGGCAGCTCTTAATTTTGTACTTCTTCCAATTAAAGTTTTACTAACCCGAAACCTTTTTTTATTTATTTTCAGGGAGACACCATTAAGGTGTTATGGTCGTATGGTGACAAAGATCCAATACATGGTGATCTGAAAGGGCACGATAAAAATCGAGGCTGGAGATCAATGCATCTGCTGTCACCACTATTCAGGCGGCCTTCATTAAAATCAAAAGACCATCTAAGGACATGGGACGTAATCGTGCGGAATGTAAGTACCGTATATACTCGCATGCATAATACGAAATTATTTTTTATCACAAATCTACATAAAGGCATTTGCAAATCTGTGTACATACGACACATCCGTTTTATTTTTGTGCCATACATTTTTATGAGTATGTGTAGTTGTGTGTGTCTTGATATGTGCATACATTCTTTATTGTTGAGTATTTGGATTATGGAGTGAATGCTGTTTTACGTTAGGTAGAAATAAATGTATGCAGAGACGATGTTGATGGTGCTATGTATGTTATGTACATAAGACGTTTTGAATGTGATGTTAAAAATGTATACTCCACACCACACAAATGGATTATATACGATGTGACGGTTGTGTGCGATTTTACAAATAAAAATTGTTGTTAGATGCATTTAATAGTTTTTTAAAGTAGAGATATGTGCATGCCGTAATAGTGGTATAGGATAACATACTATTTGTTGCTATATGTGCCTTGAGGGAACAAAGTTACCGTACAAAATTTTATTATAATTTATTTTTTTAACCAATTTAGCGTGCATTATGTGAAGCGATATGCACATGGATGGAAATAGAATTATGTTTCATTCGTTCCACATGCATAATTTAATAGTAGTCTTGAACGTAATTATTGTAATTATTCTTATTTTCTAAATAAGCTTGTCTGTGTGTGTGTGTGTGTGTGTGTGTATGTTGTGTGATTTATCTAGCTAGGCTACTTTTTATGAAAATCATAATGATTAAATAATTGGAACTTGGTTATTCACCAATTTGGTCGCTAGTATTCGCTCGTATTGTAAAAGATGTCCCGTATAATGCGTCCTGACAGATCGATTGCAACGTTGCAACATAGTGGCGTATTACTTTAGCCACAATATTTGGATTTGTTACGTAAAACTCGATTTTATTAATTTTGCCCCGATACCGTTTTAATATTGTGGAAAACACAGAAGCTTTTCTAACTTCCAATAAACTATCGAGACCCATATACTCGAGTGGTCCTATAGCTTAATGAAATTTAATCAGTCAAGATATGTAGGCAAATTGTAATTGTCCACACAAAGTAGCCAACGTAATGCTAAGCGAGCAAATTAACGGTTATATTTCACGGTATAAATTCTGTAGACCGACCGCGACGTTTGAGAAACCAAAGCACAAACTTTGCTCTTTCAAAAATAATGCCAGAATGATTCTTATAATTCAGTTTGCACTATTACAGGTGATGGTTATGAATTTGCTTAAAAATGTGAAATTGTTTAGGTCGCTCATTAATAGTTTGGATTCAATCGATGTTCAAATGGTAAATTTTCAAATCATCGGCGTGGATGGAGGACAGGAATTTAGTAAAAATAGTAAAAAATAGAATAAGGGCAGCGCCTCAAGTGGGCTAGTAAAATTGCAATTAGCTTGTAATAAATATCTAATGTTATATTTTCTTAACATTAATAATTTAATGATATATTCAGGAGGTTAAATTCGGCCAATTCAGTAGTTTTTGTCGTGACTCGTGAAGGTAGGAAGGCTTAGTACATTATATCTAATAAGAAACTCGATCATGTGCGAGTATGAAACTTATGACCAGTGTCGACATCTGACAACTTCCTACTATTTGCAAAATTTGATGTTATTTTCAACTGTCGAGAAGGACTTTGGTCTAACAAGGTCGCCGAGGCTAGAAACTGGTGGCTTGATAATTATTCACTAATCATAAGCAAGTGGTTATAAACAATTCCCGAAATGTTAAAGGGCTTTCTAATGTGGAATTGTTGGAAACAACGATGTCTATATTTTAATAGTAGATATTGGAAGGAAACTTATTTTATTACTTAGTCGAAGCCTAAAATTGCGAATGTCCCTTTCATAAATTATAATATATACCACCACAACCAGTGTGTATAGCGTCTCTTACCGTAATTAATTATCACTGCAGTAATCGAGGAGAGGTTTAAGTTTAATAATTGCTTGAATGCTTTTAAACTGAATTTTAGAGATTTTAGGGATGTCTCTATTACTTAATATATTCATGTATGTAGACAAGGATAGCTTTTCACTGAACTTTTGTCAAAGACTTTATATTGGCCAGAACATTTAAAGCCACCAGTAATTCCGTATAAAAAAATGGACCTTATAGTTAAAGCAGTGTACGAGGTGGGTCTCCAAACCTCATCTTATTTCAATGACATTTTTTGAGGAGTACAGCATTGTACTGGCTTTTCCTATTCTATTTCAAACAAATTCCCCTTGAACGTGGAATACGCCTGAGGCAGTTATTACTTAGGTCGCTTATAAATGACAGATGTAAGAAACTCAGTCAAATTGCTAGCAAAATGCCAATAAAGACTCGAAATTATTAAATGAAATATAAGATTAAAGTTGCACAATATAAATAAAAAACCAAACTTGCCATTAACTTTAATCTTCTCCATTTTTTACCGCGGTAAGTTGCATATATCTGTGAAGCAAGTAATCGTTTATAAATTTCTCAAATTGTTCATGTGGTTTCCCATTGTTGCAATCATCGTAATTGGCTTGTGAACGAAGTATTTTTGTTGGATGTTGGCAATAGACAACTGTAGACAGCTAGCTCGACTCGAAGCAATCGAGATGATAAGTCATGTGATGTTCGTTTGTGTTCATTTTTAACTGGTGAACTAGTAGACATATTTATACGTGAACTACTTAGAGCATTTACTAAAACACTATCTTAAAGGAGTTCGTCACAATTTTCTACGACTCCGTTAAAAATTTCTAGACGTTGGCTGTTTTCAAACGTAATCTCACAGCCTGATCTTAATTGTGCTGAGCATAAATTGTCTGGAATACCGCACCTACTTGTTCATCGGCATCATCTTCTCCGCTAAAATCACCGTCATTCTCTGAGTGTTGAACGTACAAAGCATGAACGTTACTCGATAGTTGATTTTCATCATCTGATGAAAGTTCATCTAAATAACCTAGGGCTTCTTAGAGTGTAATTTTGCTGAGGAAACATATCAATAATAAAAAAAAACTGTCAACATTGTTTTGCATTAATTTTTAGCAAAAAATATTAGTAGTGTAATGCTCCTGTCGTTGCCATATGGACACGGCAGCGACACTTTATCAAAAAATAGTACTAAAATACTATTTTATCAGTAATCATTTATTTCAAATATTTAGAACATCCTAAATACTAACAAAAATCAAAATAGCAACACTCTACTTTCAGATAATAAACCTTTTTATTTATATCAATACATATGTACTTACTTTCTTCTATACGCCATTTTAAATTATTAAATTTTTTTTACTCTGATTTGCAATCTTCTGACCGGGAACGGTAAAGTAATATCAGAGACAACCTAAAACAGATATTTCATCCTATGTAAACGTAAAAGTTTAAAATGCGGTTTCATTTTCTGTCAATAGCCGCATACAATCAAAAATATTTTGTTTTTTTGGGTATACGTATACACAGTTTAACGAAAAATCATAGATACAACGATGACATTGGAATTATTAGAAGAGTGTTTTGTTTTCATTTTTTAGTTCAAATGAAAAATCTAATTTGATTTTCTGTGGTAATACTGTAAATCAAACTCACCAATACGAAAGGTTTATGCAATAAGAAGCGAAAGAATACTGAAATGCATAATTGCGTGTATTATTGATGTATATGAAGCTAACCCGATAATCAGCCCAAAAAACGCAATGGCAACACTAAACTATCACTATGGTAAGAGTTTACTATCCAGCCTGAAAAAATGTCACTATCGCGACAGTAAACAGTATCATGATACAATGTCATGGCATCTATAACATTCAAGGCGGCCGCATGTATATGAATCTAGCCCGATACTCAGCCCGAAAAAACGCGATATCAACACAAAACAATAACTATCGTGAGAGTTTACTATCCCAGCCCGAAAAAATGTCACTATCGCGACAGTAAACAGTGCCATGATAGAAAGTCATGACATTTATGACATTCAGCCCGAAATTTTAAAATTACTTTTATGTACTTTTAAGATATTATATTACTATTGCTTGGTAGCCTAGTCAGGCCTAAACTTTTCATTTATATGAAGCTAGCCCGAAATTCAGTTCAAAAAGCCCGTTAGCAATACTACACCATAACTATCGAGAAAGTTTTATATCCCGGCACGAAAAAAATATCACCGTCGCGACCGTAAAATGTGTCATGGTAATCTGTTATGATATTTAGAGCATTCAGCCCGAAATTATAAATATAACTTTTACGTTTTTGTAAATTATCGCTTCAATTGTTGAGAAACCTAGGCAGCCCAAGCTTAACCTGAAAACGACAACGCGGAAACTTAAATAGCATTACGTGATTGAACACTTTAAATCTAGCAAGAACTTTCAGCCCGAAATTTTCTTTTGTTGGTCATGGAGATGTTGTTTGAAGTTTTGACTGTATACTGAGAGATTTGTAAGGAAATTCGCCTGTGAGACAAGATTCAAACGACTATATTCAGATAATTCCAGATAGAATTTTTCAGCAAATTTCTTAGTTCCTTACATTGTCGAATTATTTAAACAATACGATTTTAAAAAACATACGGCGTTAACTGTTTATCGTCCAGGCGGGTTCTTAATTTGGAAATAATATCAGTTAATTGTCATCTGTTGTGAGGTGCGGATGTATATTTTGAACTAATCAAGTAATATCCATTGAAAATGAAAATAAGAAAACGCAAACGAAATTAAAAATAAAAATATTCTATATATTATAAGTGTTTCTGTGCTATAATTAAGAATGTTTTTCATTTTTGTGTAAATAATTCCTAGTTAGAAAAAACATACAGTTGTGTTACAAAAATTGCTTCTGTATTATATAAATATATATACTAACTGTAAACCTTAAAAATTGTGTGAAATAATCTCGATTATAATGTCGTGTGTGATTTGCAATACTAAAATAAATAGAAGTGCACGCAATTCTAATATCGATTGCAATTTATGTAAAAAAAATTTACCATGCTACGTGTGCAGGAACGCAAATTTCGGATATCGATTTCATTAAAAGGAGTAAGAGCTACAGTTGGTTATGTGCGTCATGTCAAACACAAAAACGTAAAAGTCGTAATTTAGATAATGATGCTGCTGTCAATTCATCTATGTTTTGATTTTAGTCATAACAACGTTGATTTAAATTTGAAAAATATTTTTACACAATTAAAAAGTAACACCATCACAATGAATGATCGTTTTAACATTATTGAGCAGTCTTTTGTCTTAATTCATAAATTGATCGAGGAAAATAAGCTTCTGAAGGAACGGGTGATTAACTTAGAGGAACATGTTAATACTATCGAACAACGATCACTGATTAATTCACTACTAATATAGTCACTACGCTAATTACGAATTATTTGGAGTTACCTTTGGAACCAGATAATATTTCTAATAGCTTTCGGGTTAATAATAAGTCGTCTAATAAATCTGGGAAAATAATTGTAGTGTTAAAATCATTCAGTTCTAAACGTGATATTTTGGAAAAATTTCGAAAATCAAAAGCATTATTAGAATGTTTAACACAATATAAACGGAGCTTGCTGAAAACTGTTTGTATCGACTTCATTCGTTTACTGTTGACTATTTTATCAACGAATTCAGTTCATTTTTGGATAATGTTACTGTCAAATTTTAATTATAACTGGTGATTTAAATATCAACATATTTAGTGATTCTAATGATAACAACAACTATTTATCCATGATGTCCTCTTTTGGGTTAGCATCATTGGTTAATGAGATAACGCGGACTTTTTCTTCTAGTTGTATTGATCATTTATTTGTTAGACAGGGCCTAAACAACAATCATAAGATTAACTCCATTGTTTTTGATTTTGAGGTCACTGATCATGCTTCTATTATTTTCTCTATAAATGATAATCAATATAAATGCGGGGAAAATTGATTGTGTCTCCGTTAACCGACTATCGGATTCTCTGTCAAATGAAAGATGGCTTAGTGTTTATGATGCGGGTTGTGTTGAGGAAGCATATAAAAATTTCATCGCATTACTCAATTTCCACATTCAAAATTGTCAATATACGATTTCAAAATGCAGATCCAAGAAGCTAAAACCGTGGATAACCAATGAACTAAGCAATGAAATTAAGAAAAAAATTAATTTATATAGAAAACACAAAACCCATCATCAAAATAAAAAATTAGCAACAGCTTATAAATATATGTTGATAATTTGGTGAAACAAACTCGAACGCAATTTTACGATTATCAGTTTGAATTAAATAAAAATAATATTAAGGGGCAATGGCGCATAATTTATGAGGCAACTGGTAAATACATGAAAAAGAAATATGATCTAGTAATTAAAGATGATGGAAGCACTATGGATATTTATAGGTTATTTTATCCATGATGGTATCTTGTTATACCATAAGTATTAATAATTAAACTATTGCACGTACATTCTTTTAGAACAACATATATTTTATTATAAATAACGAATTAACAACATTAAGAATATAGCTTTAATACAAATAATTGGATTTCACTTGATTTAAAATATTGAATTTGATAAGCCACCAGTATTATTAATTAATGCACTTATTTCGCTTTAATGTTCTGAAGCGACCTATAAGAAAGATATTACATAATTTTATTACTCTGCCGAAAAAAAAACAATTTGACCCTTTTATACAATTTGGAATTGTTTTTTTATATGTGAACTGATTTTTTAAAAAATATAGAAATTACTTTAAAATTTAGAAACTAGATGTCACTAGCTTCATACTCAAAACTCAAACCAATATATCAAAACTCAATATTAAGACTGTTTCAAATATAACTCAAGACAAATTATATAAAATCAAATTTATATTTGAAACTATTAATTGTTATGAATTTGAATTTTGAACCCGATAAATAATGATGACAGCCACATTACCCCTTTCCTAGTTCAATTATAAGTGAACGATTATGCATAACGTTCAGGAATTTTAATAATTCGACCAACTCTAGTCGACCTTGGTTCACTGACTGGAATAACCGGGTTACCTTGCTTATGTCCAAAGTTAAAACGGACTCTTCGAATGGTTTTAGCAGAATTGGGTAATGACTTATTATCGACCTCTATTGATTTACTTGGTAAAACATCTTGCATGTTCTCTTCCATGAAACATGCTCTAATTCGGTCGATTGATATATTACAACTTTTACCTCGAATATCCAAAGTAAAATACTTCTCGAAACGTTTGATAATCAAAAACGGTCCATCGTAAGGAGACTGCAATGACCTTTTAACTGCATCCGTACGCACTAAGACATGAGAACACTTATTTAAATCTTTCGAAATAAAAATTTTATCTTGTTGATATCTTGGTGGAGGTGGTAGCCTAACGTAGGAAAAATGTTCCCTCAGTTGACGAACAAATTCTGACTGATCTCGATTAGATTTATTCTCTTCTAGCATGTCGCTAGGAATCCGTATAGTTTCGCCAAAAACAAGTTCAGCAGATGACGTTTTAAAATCCTCTCGATACGATGTTCGAAAACCCAATAATTTAGAAAATTCAGTGAATAATTCCGATTCAAATTGTGAGCCTTGATCAGTTACAATGGAAACTGGAATGCCAAAGCGAGAAATCCAAGTATTGAAAATGGCTGACGCTACTGTCTCGGCTTTAATATCTGGAACTGGTGCTGCTTCTGACCAGCGAGTAATTCTGTCTATTAATGTGACACAATAACGTTGTCCTTCGGATTCAGGAAGTGGACCAATGATGTCGAGATGGACTTCGGCAAATCTTTTAACAACTGGATAGTAGTTTCTCAACGGAGCTTTGTTATGACGATGTACTTCGGCTTTTTGACATGCCAAACAACATTGAGCCATTTTTTTACATCATTTTTAATGTTGACCCAAATGAATTTTTCAGTCATGGCTTTGACCGTGGCCTGGACACCTGGATGTGCTAGATTGTGAACTGTTTCAAAAGCCCATTTGCGAAAATCCATTGGGATATATGGACGGTTTTTGGCTGTTGACGTCTCACAATATAGAAAAACTGGGGAATTAAAAGCGAACGGAATTTTTTCAAATTTTAACGATTTATTCATCTCGATTAGTTCGATTAATTCATCGCTTTGCTGAACGTTTGCCATCGCCTGATAATCGGGAGATTCTGGCAATGAAATAATTTCAACTCTAGAGAGTGCATCAGCTACTACATTTTTGACACCGGAAATATGTTGAATATCAGTGGTGAATTGGCTTATGTAGTCTAAATAACGGAATTGTCGAGGTGATGCCTTCTCGGAATTCTGCTGAAACGCGTTAATTAATGGCTTATGGTCCGTAAATAATGTGATTTTTCGGCCTTCGATTAGATGCCGAAATCGTTTTCTGGCAGAATAAGCGGCCAACAATTCCCTATCGTATGCACTGTAACGTTGTTGAGTGTCGTTTAATTTAAGCGAATAAAATTGTAGAGATTGCCAAACACCTCGATCTGCTGTTGGAAAACTGCTCCAATGGCTTTGTCCGATGCATCTACCATCATTGCAAGTCTAGCGTTCGGTACTGGATGAGCCAACATAGCAACTTCACCAAGTTGTTTTTTGCTGAGCTCAAATGCATCTACAGCCTCATCCGTCCATTCAATGATCCGTGAATCATTCTTTTTACTACTTTTTAAATATTCGCATAAGATGGCTTGATTACCACCTGCATTAAGAATAAATGTCCTGTAAAAATTCAACATACCCAAATATCGTCTTAATTGTTTAATTTTCTCGGGTTTGTTGAAATTTTGAATATCATTTACTCGTTCGGATGATGGGCGAATTCCTGTAGAAGAAATTTCGTGTC
Organism: Nephrotoma appendiculata; assembly: GCA_947310385.1. Taxonomy (NCBI): domain Eukaryota; kingdom Metazoa; phylum Arthropoda; class Insecta; order Diptera; family Tipulidae; genus Nephrotoma; species Nephrotoma appendiculata. Next base: position 100,238,201 of record OX371223.1, read on the forward strand.
CCAAAAATAAAATTTGATTTTTTGCGAAATTGCATTTTGTTACATTGATTATCAAACCTGCTTCTTTTAATTTTGAAAAGATTATCTTCAAATGATGCAAATGTTCTTCTAGTGATCGTGAAGCGATTAATAGATCATCCAGATATGAAAAACAGAAACTTAGATTGTTTACTATTGAATGTATGAACTTTTGAAATGTGTTCCCAGCATTACGTAATCTGAAAGTCATTCGCGTAAATTCGAACAAACCGAAAGGTGTGGAAATAGCTTGTAACGAACGATTCCGTTTCGAAATCGCGCGTTAGCAGATGCCCAGGAGTCACCACCAGCAGCATTTGTCCGGCTATCGCGCAGTACATCGATGCACAACTTCAAGTTTTCGTCGGTGGATCCCTCCGAGTTCGTTGGTAGACACCGATCTGAAAATAGAAATGAAACAAGACAAAAAAAAACCTGCGACCGCAGGCGATTATATTGGGAAAAACTAAGTTAGATAAGGTCACATGTTTTATCTACAAAAAAAAACCCGAATCAATGTCCGAACCTTGACCATAACATGGAACAAAACAACAAAGAGAAAAAAAAAATGAGTACCGGTCACCTACGTCAAACCCGCTGCTTGATCTGCCGTTCTTCCGTCCGCAAATAGCCGCCCCACCGTAAAGCCGGACCGCTCGTACGCCGCCTCAATCCGCTGTTTCGCTGATGATTGAGTGCCCAAACTGAGGATTATCCAGGTTCCAACGCTCGAGTTGTGTATATATAGCGGTTTCACTTATCCGTGTGTATATAACGGTTCCGCCTATTAGTGTGAATATACCGGTGTTATTCCGATCGTGTGGTGTGTATAGCGCTTATCGAGCGTAATCCGAGATTCAGCACAGTATTTATTAATATGTTTGGGATTGCGATAGCACCAATCCGATGAAATCCGCTTCTCCACTGCACTGCTTACAACAACACCACGCACTTAATATTTCACTTTAATAATCACTACTATATTAGTTGGCTACCCAGTTGGGTGTAGCTGCACAATTTTTTTATTCACTTTTTATTGATACGTTTGTTTTTTCTCATCCGATCTTGTCGGTTGTAGGTGGTCTAATCTGCTTTTCAATTCTTTAAGTTTTCCTCGTTACCTCGGTAGCTGTCAAACCAAAAAAAAATTGATAAATAAATCTTAATTATCATAACGAGCATTTCTGCCATCTGTTAACGAATAGCCACTATTCAAAAATGTAAAGGTGGCATTCCACTATAAGATGGAATGTGTAATAGGGGGGGGGGGGGGGGGGGGGGGGGGGAACAATGTGCAGACAACCAATCGTTACTTCGTGGGGAAGACTCACGCCTTGAGATGTCTCATCAGTCGGGCTAAAATAGACAATATGACCTGTCAAGAGAAATAATTGAATTGTCTTGCCAGAAAGTATACACGACATATTATTAGGCTAAATATTATTGAATTAGTAATGCAAAGTTGGGTTATGTTAGGTGGAGTAGTTTTATTGGTGGATATCTTTGGCATGGTATATGCCAATGATTTTACCCGTTGCATCTTCTAATTGGTAAGCGACGTGTCCCACGCGTGCTTTAACCACCGCGGGAGTGAACTTCGGGGCTAGTTTCGCTGAAAAATGGTTTGTAGCACAGCTTTGTGGGAATGTTCTCAGGTACACCTTTTGACCTACAACAAAATTGCGTGGTTGGCTCCTCGAATTGTACATCCGCTCGTTTTTCACATGCGCCTTTTGCAGATGTCGTAATACGGATTCACGTACTAACTCCAAGCGTGTTGACTGCGTAGTTATCAGAACGTCATTATCACCTTCGTAACCCAGGACTCGCCGCATTTCGTAATCTTGACCATGCCCAATATAGTGCTGGCCAAAAACCAGGTAATGCGGAGAGAATGAAGTAGAGCTGTACACCACGTTTCGTAGCATTGACCCAATTTCTGGTAAAAATCTATTCCACTCCACATGATTCTCTCCAAGGTATGCTCTAATGCAAGTTAGGATAGTTCGGTTTGCACGTTCGGACGTATTACATTGAGGTGCATGGAAGGGAGTTTTAATATGTTTTATGCCAAATCCTGCAATTAAATTACTGAACAAATGAGATAAGAACTGCTTACCATTATCCGTAATTATGAACTCGGGTACGGAGTATACATTGAAGACTTCGTTTTTTAGGAATTCGCACATCGTGGCGGCTGACGCTTCTCTCATGGGTTTTAATAGGACATATCTAGAAAATTGGTCCAAAACGATTAGGATATAGCAATTGCCATTACTGGAGCGGGGATATGGTCCTAAAAAGTCCAAGTAGAGTTGTTGAAACGGCCGGATGCTCTCCCGATATTCACCCATATTTGGTCTCGTTCGATAATTGACGACTTTCGATAATTTACATGCCTGGCAGTTTTGAATATAGGTTTGTACGTCCTTCGCCATTCCAGTCCAAAAAAAATATCTTTTCAATAATTCCACAGTTTTTGACATACCCATGTGTCCACCAGACAGATTGGTATGGGCCTTTTCAAGTAAAGCGGGAATTGCACGAACGGGTACAACTAACTTCCAATGTGGCAATTCTGCTTCCTCGTAGTATCTCCACCCGGTTGCTGGACAGATTAAAATTTTGCCATTCTCTATCTTGAAATTAGTTGTAGCATTCGTCGTGCCCTCAATCTTTCGGATCCTCTCCAGGTATTCCTCATCCATGAAATAGGGTGAATCTAGTTCAATCCAGGGTGTGTTATTCCATCGATCTGCTATAGTAATCGGTTCGGCATGGAAAACTTCACAGAATGCTCGTGACAAAGCATCTGGTACTACGTTGAGGGTACCCTTACAATGTTGAATTTTGAATTTGAACGCCTGGAGTTTGAGGCTCCATCTGGCCAATCGACCCGACAAATCGGATTGGGACATTAGCCATTGAAGACTCGCATGGTCGGTTATAAGGGTAAATTCGGATCCTTCGATATAAGGACGAAATTGTTTAATACAAAGCACGGTCGCATAACATTCCAACTCTGTGGTGGAATATTTGCGCTGAGCGCCATTTAATTTTCTTGAATAATATGCTATAGGGTGTTCTACATTCCCTGGTCGTTGGAATAAAACTCCCCCTACTCCTACAGACGAGGCATCAACTTGAACGAAGAAAGGGAGTGCATAATCGGGGTGCACTAAGACTGGAGCAGTAGTGAGGAGGGTCTTTAGTTCATCGAAGGCAACTTGAGCATTGTTGTTCCAAACGATGGATTTTTTTGATTTGAGGAGATTGGTCAATGGAGCGGCTATAGAGGAATAGTTTGGCACAAACCGCCTGTACCATCCGCTCATGCCTAAAAATCTTCGCAGAGCTTTGGTGGTCAATGGTCTTGGAAAGCTTGCGATCGCTTGAACTTTTTCCGGGTCTACTCTAATACACCCTTCGCCAACAATATGCCCCAAATATTTAATGCGTTTCAACACAAAACGACTTTTCTCGACGGTAATGGTAAGGTTAGCCCTACGCAACCTACAAGCCACGAGTTGCAGAAGTTCGAGATGATCCTCAAATTGACGAAACGTAATCAGAAGGTCGTCCAAATATACAAAGACTCTATCGTGATACTCGTGAGGGATCACTCGATGCATCAATCGACTCATGGTTTGCGGCGCGTTACATAACCCGAAAGGCATCACAGTGAACTGATAAAGAGGCCTACCAGCCACCGTAAAAGCAGTTTTAGGTTTTGCATCATCGTCGAGTGGGATCTGCCAGAATGCATCTTTAAGATCCAAACTGGATATGTATTCGGTGTGATCCAGACGACTCAGAATTCCTTCAATTAGCGGTAACGGGTAGGCATCCTTAACAGTTACTTCGTTGATCTTCCGAGCGTCCAGGCATAACCTTATCTTCCCGTTCGACTTCCTTACTAACGTAACCGGAGAGGACCAAGAGCTAGTCGATTCCTCTATTACTCCTAGTTCAATCATCCGATCGCGTTCGGTATATAGGAGTTTTTGGATCGCAGGTGAAATGGCATAATGTCGCTGTTTAACAGCCTTCGCATCTTGTGTGTCAATGCTATGACATAACAGATTAGTACGCCCCAAACCGAGTTTAACCGAAGAGGGAAACTGTTCGATGATACTGTTTAATTGCCGCTGTTGTGACGAACTCAAATTGTGGGTTGCAAGTAATCCATCAGGATCGACTACTTGGGGTTCGGGGATGGTCGAATTTACTAATGACTGATGTGCCGTTAACTCCGAAACTTGGATGGATAGATTAAACAGCTTGAAAAAATCCACTCCTAAGTATAATGTTTGAGATAAATTAGGCGCGAGGAAGAATTGCATACGTTTGGTTTGCGTTATTGAATGTAACACTTAAAACTACATAACCGAGTAAGCGTTCCTTTGAGCCATTAGCCGTGGTGATAAATGACGGAAAATTGTGAAGCTTAAGATTCTGAGTTTTAACATAATTATGACAATCCCTACCTAGAACGCTAACATTAGCGCCAGAGTCGAGAAGACCTCGAAAATTTTGGTTATCTAAGAGAACGTCAAGATATGGCCGATCGTCTGAGTTAGAATAGTTGGCGAAAGATTTCTCCGTGTTTGAAAGAATACATATGAACGATGGAATTTATTATTGGGATGACTTGTGGGTTTTGATAGAGAATTGGGTTGATGAGGATCTACGACTTCACCTTTTTCCATTACGATTTCCTCCGCAGAATCTGGTATAATTCCGGATCTGTATTTGATGCGGATTCGGTCGTTGAGTTGCGAGTATGGTTCGGGAATGGACTGTCCTGAAGAATTGTATCCCGATTGTGCGAATTCTTCCTCTGGGCGTTTCCCTGATTGCAATGAAGACATTGAGCAAATAGAACATCTTTGTAACCACATACGGTACAGAACAAGTTTCGGTCGTGGCTTCTGCAATACCGATATGTATGCCCCTCACGCTTGCAATTCCAACATGTCAATGGTGGTAGAGCAAACTTCACGTGCTTACCAGAGGTCTGCTGTTGAAAAGAGGGTCTTGAATTTCGGAAACTAAAGGCATTTACGTCGGGTGTCATAGTTTCGTCAATATTATCCTCTGACGTATTTCTAAAGCGACTATCATACATAGTAGAAGTTTGATTACTCGGAGCGACCATTTCATGAACATTAAATTTAGAGGGTGGCCGAGTGCTAACCAAAGGTGTAGTATAGGATCCGACTCTTGTCCAAATGTCTTCTAGATTGTTACATTCCACTGCCAGTTGACCAATGGTGCATATAGTTCTATTGGCTAGGTGTATTTGTAATTGCGGGTCCATATTGTCCTTCAACACTTCCAGGATTTCTGCATCCGGAATCGGACTTCTAGCTTGTAATGCGAGCTTAACGATAGCGTCCTGAAATTCTACAAATCTTTCTTTAGGTTTTTGTTTTCTCATGTCCATAGTTCTTTTAATATCTCGATCTGAACGCATTATATTGAACCGGTCGATAAAATCATGCTTAATTTGATTCCAAGTCAGCGACTGACATGGGTGACGTTCTAAGTACGTCCAGTACCACTCAGAGGCGGTGCCGGTCAAGATATTGCCAAGATGATCAATAAGGTTCTTGAGGGTAAGATTAGAGGATTGCGCCAAAAATTCCAATCTGAACAGAAATCTGTCAACGGGGAGGTCATGGATAGTTCCCCCAAACTTAAGATTCCAGGAACTTATTATTCTGGAAACAGAGGTTTCACGTGCTTTATGGTCGTATGTTTGTCCTTGTGGAGACGCGTAAATCGGTTGCGGGTGCGATATCGGTACTTTTGGTGTAAAGTAGCGATCGCGTATTTCGTGACCCGGATAGTTGTTGCCTTGAATATTAGAATCCTGAACCGGTTGTGAGTTTAACTGAGACGTGTCGTAATTTAACAATGTCTGGAACCGTACATTATTGGTGTTTTGAGTGAAGGTTCCACAAGCAGATGGGTGACGTGGACGCATCCACCTATACCTGGCGTCTTCTACTGAAGTTCCGTACCTATCTCGTGTAATATTCTGTAAAAGTGGCTTAGGTTCTTCCAACAGAGAGTCATTTCTATTATTGATAACCTTTGTAACTGGAATTTTTACGTGATTGGGTGGACTGGGAGGGTCCTCAAAGGGATTATAAATGTTGGTCATAACCTGGTCATCAAATTTGAATTTGATGGGTTCCGGCTTTCTAGGACTAATATTTAAGTCGGAATGATTTGCGTGTTCGGCCCTCGCTTGACTACTTCCTGACACTACCTGCAAAGGATCCAATTCAGAAAGGTCGATGGTCGCAGCACGGGTATTACTCTCTGTTGCTTGATTGTTATGTAAAACGAATGGATATGAGGGACCAGAATCATATGAGACTAACGGAAGTAAAATATCTACCGTTGAATTGTTTTGGATATTGTTAACATCCGATTTTTCCGGATGATTGCTTAATATAACACTGTCGGTCTCTTCTATATCTTGTAAGATAGGTCCGTCTAACGATTCAACTACTGCACAACATTTGGCTAATAAATCGGTGATTGATCGAGCCAAACTATCTATATTCAAACTTTAAAGTCTACAAATACGCTCGCGATAATGTACTATTCTTGATTTCACCTTTTCCATTTGTTGTTCTGTGAGAGCATTAGAAGAATTCAATGGAGTGTAAATTCTCTGTACTTTAAGTGAACACAGTTTGAGATCGTACTCTGGATTATTAATAGCTTTCAAGTGTGGTCGGGATGGTATGAGAATAGGGAATGACTGTTCGGACTGCAATTTTGCTTTCAGCATACTAATCGACAGATTTGTAATGGGAATGTGGCGAATTTCGCACTCTATATGGAACTCTTCTGGTTCCAATAGACTGGGATTCATAGTAGAGTATGCCATATTCAAGAATAATAGCGAAAATTGTAAGGGAGTAATTAAGTAAAGATAAATAACTTTCAATAAAAAAAATAACGATTATTTTAATAAATAATAGACGAAATATAATCAAATAGGGTGTAGCAATTAGCTTTGATTTGAATAACCACACCAAAATAATTAGGGAATAATAAATAATAGAAATATGCCGACCTGTGATTTAATGTGATAACACGTAAAGTAATTAAATAAATATGTAACGAAAAATGTTTTGATAAATAAATATGTTTTACTTATAACTAGATAAACAAGTAGATAACTAGGACTCACGTTTATAATCGGTTATCCTTTTAATTTTAATTCTAAACTCACCCACAAATATTACCGAAGAAGAATAAACCAAAATGTGCAATTTGAGATACTTGTATTATTATGTTTGATACTTCAGGAAATGAGTGACTGACTGCATGTGTGTGTGCGCGTGTGCAATAAGTTTCAAAATCTAAAAAAAAATGAAAGAATTGAAAGGCTAATTTCGACAAATAATAAGAAAGTCGATCAGGAAATAACTGAGATATATGCTTGTACTTCCGAAATTAACTTCGAATTAGAAAATTATGCATCGTACTCGAAAGATACCTATCGTATGTGAATTACTCTAGATACTCGTACATAGATAACGATGCACGTTCAAAAAAAAATTTTGTGAATCGGTATTCACAAACTAACTGTCCACTGCAAAATTCAAACTAATAAGGATATTAACCGTAACGAGAATGTGAATAGCGATAACGAATTGATGAAAAAAAAATTGCAGTAATTCATCATGTCCACGTTGGGATAACGCAAATTCAAAGACAAGATTGCCGATAATCCATTCCAAATGGGCATGGTGAACCACTCAACTGTAATTAGACAATTGATAAAAAAAATATAACTGTACAGAAAATTTATTTTCACATGTGCTTTTAACTCAATTCTTAACTCGAAAATGGAATAACCTGACCTTGATATAAGAATCTGCAAACACATGTAAACACAAATTAAACAATAACTGAAAACAAGATTTATTACGTTAGGAAATACCGTTTCTGACCCGGTTGGCCGCTAGTTTAACCAAGCTACAATTGAAAAGGAACAAAAAATATAAATATTACCACGTTTTGATGTACCGTATCCGTTTGGGCGCCACTGTCACGAACGATTCCGTTTCGAAATCGCGCGTTAGCAGATGCCCAGGAGTCACCACCAGCAGCATTTATCCGCCTATCGCGCAGTCTTGCGTGGGGTTGTGATGGTGTCCTTCCTGGGTCTTTTTTTACTGCTGTTGAAAGAAACTTTACTCACCTCATTGCAAACGAAGCTACACACACATACAACTCGTCCTCATCTCCAGAATTGCTTAAAATTAAAACATGCTCTTATGTGTATTCATTTTTAACAAAATTAGAAATATATTTACATTCATTATTTGGAAAGGTAAAGTTATTACATTATATTGATAATCAAAACGAATTTTAACATTAAGAAAATAAAGTATACCGAACCAACAAAATTTTTCCTCCAATCGCGAATACACCCAAAACTACCGTACACATCGATGCACAACTTCAAGTTTTCGTCGGTGGATCCCTCCGAGCTCGTTGGTAGACACCGATCTGAAAATAGATAGAAATGAAACAAGACAAAAAAAAACCTGCGACCGCAGGCGATTATATTGGGAAAAACTAGGTTAGATAAGGTCACTTGTTTTATCTACAAAAAAAAACCGAATCAATGTAATGACCTTGACCATAACATGGAACAAAAACACAAAGAGAAAAAAAAATGAGTACCGGTCACCCACGTCAAACCCGCTGCTTGATCTGCCGTTCTTCCGTCCGCAAATAGCCGCCCCACCGTAAAGCCGGCCCGCTCGTACGCCGCCTCAATCCGCTGTTTCGCTGATGATTGAGTGCCCAAACTGAGGATTATCCAGGTTCCAACGCTCGAGTTGTGTATATATAGCGGTTTCACTTATCCGTGTGTATATAACGGTTCTGCCTATTAGTGTGAATATACCGGTGTTATTCCGATCGTGTGGTGTGTATAGCGCTTATCGAGCGTAATCCGAGATTCAGCAATAGCACCAATCCGATGAAATCCGCTTCTCCACTGCACTGCTTACAACAACACCACGCACTTAATATTTCACTTTAATAATCACTACTATATTAGTTGGCTACCCAGTTGGGTGTAGCTGCACAATTTTTTTATTCACTTTTTATTGATACGTTTGTTTTTTCTCATCCGATCTTGTCGGTTGTAGGTGGTCTAATCTGCTTTTCAATTCTTTAAGTTTTCCTCGTTACCTCGGTAGCTGTCAAACCAAAAAAAAATTGATAAATAAATCTTAATTATCATAACGAGCATTTCTGCCATCTGTTAACGAATAGCCACTATTCAAAAATGTAAAGGTGGCATTCCACTATAAGATGGAATGCGTAATAGGGGGGGAAAAACAATGTGCAGTCAACCAATCGTTACAAGCTGTTTTATGAATATCCGCTTCCTCGATGGGAATTTGGTGATATGCACGAACTAAGTCAATGGTCGAAAAGATGGTGCATCCGTGCAATTGATGAGTGAAATCCTGTAGATACGGTATCGGGTATCTGTTAGGAATTGTAACGTTGTTTAGGTCGCGATAGTCACCGCACGGCCTCCATTCGCCATTCTTTTTGGCAACCAAATGTAGTGGACTAGACCAAGGACTCTTGGATGGCCTGCATATACCTTGAGTTACCATATACTCGAACTCCTTCTTAGCAATTGCCAATTTTTCGGTACTTAACCGACGGGTTTTACAGGCAATCGGTGGACCTCGAGTAGTAATGTAATGTGTAACTTGATGTTTAGCGGGTGAATTTCCCTGGATGTCTCACGTAATCTCGATGAATTGCTCCAGAAGAGGTAACACTCTAACGTCAACTGTATTAGTGTTGATCACTCTTAGTGTAGGAGAATCGGATGTGATAGCTATACTGCTCGAACTTGCAAAGAGGTTAATGGATCGACCAGACGACTCTTCTGGATGTCGACCAACAAACCGGAATATTTAAGAAAATCGGCACCTATGATTGGCATCGTGACATCCGCCAAAATAAAGGTCCAAACGAAATGCCTTCGAAGACCGAGGTCTAACTCTAATCGACGGTAACCAAATGTTTTTACTGAGGTTCCGTTGGCCGCAAACAATTCTAGATTTGGATTTAGATTCTTCTTTTCATTATTATTTGCGGAAATGATGGAAACATCAGCTCCCGTTTCGATTAAAAACGTAATTTGTGACCGGGGATCGATAATTTTAAGACGACAATTGATTAGTTTTCCCTCACACGTCGCCATTTGTGGGGTTGGATTTAGTTTTTTGACTTGAACTCGCTCCAACGTGAGCAACCTGGTTTACAATTCCTAGCCTTCATGCTATATAAATAAATTTTATCAAATCAAAAATTGAAAATTAACGGAAAAAAATAATAATTTTTAGTTCCGTGGCAGTTTATTTTGAGACTTAACTTTTGACTATAATTAGAATTTACGCTAAAGTATGCGTTGGCGCATTAAACGAACTAATCATGTATTGGGGGAGGAGGTGGATAGGAGGTTTAATGGGCTCCCCTGTCACTATTAACCTGATAGTACCAAACAAAGGAAACCGCTGGTGTAAAGTTTTAGGACGATGTAATTGGTATCTCATGGCGAGAATGGTCCACATATAGCCACTATGAGAACAAACTCTATATCGTAATGGAAGTTGAGATTTTGGGTATTGGTCTTCGGTTGTTCTGGTAAATTTGAATTACAAACACATTTACGAATGTATAATAAAATTGTAGGGTTCACTTCTCATTGTCGCCAACACTCGACTATCTTAACTATCTTAATACTATCGAAAAAATAATAAATAAAAAACATAAAACACAAAAAAATTTGAATTACGAACACATTTATAAATTTATAAAAAATTGAAAGGTGCACCCCTCGTCATCGCCAACGTTTGACGATCTTTTACCACGAATGACTGTTGACCAATGCACAACATATTAACTCCTATTAAGATATATAGTGCGTTCTGAAAGAGGCTTTATGTAAAGGTCATTCTCGCCATGAGATACCAAATACATCGTCCTAAAACTTTGCACTGGCGAAACTTGAGACCAGAACTACTCGAAAATCATAGTGAGACCAATGACCAACACCCAAAATATCAACTTCCATTAAGATATATAGTGTGTTCTCAAAGTGGCTATATGTGGACCACCCTCGCCATGAGATACCAATTACATCGTCCTAAAATTTTGCACCGGCAAAGGTTGAGACCAGAACTACTCGAAAATCATAGTGTTTAAGGCTTTTTTAATTCAGCTTACTTCAAAAATCTATAATGAAAAATATTTTTGTTTTTTGGGCTGACATCATTCAAATGTCGTGACATACGATTTTTTGGGCTGATAGTTCATACGTGACAGAAATTATAGTTTACGTGTTGCCACTGCGTTTTTTTGGGCTGACATTTGGGCCAACTTCACATACATCTAACTTCTGACTGTTCCTTATATTTTTTATTTTTGACTTTAGTTTATAATGTCGTATGCTTAAGCGTTAATTTAAGTGCCTACTTTGTAAACTAATTTAAATATGTATCTGTAACTTTTCAAATAAAAAAAAAAAAAAAAAAAATCCGCAAGCTTAAAACGCTCGTTTCGATTCCACGCTTATCGGTGGAATGGTCAATAAATCTGTATAAACTCGCTGCAAATGTGGCCCACTATGACCGCTTTGTTCTAATATTCTCATTTCTCTTCCAATCGCGGTTTACAGTTTAATATTTGTTAATATTGCATTATTTGCAAGGCGGCTTTGAATGGGTATTAAGGTAGAATTAATACTACGTTGCAGTTCATCTTCCAAAATTCCCTTTTTCGACTAAATCGATTGAAACCACATCATTGTTTTCGTTGTAATAATCTTTGCTCGATGTATCTCTAAAAGCAGCGTCGCCGTTCTGTAAATATTTTTGTATTCCGGATGTTTCTGCTCTTCTCTCTTTTATGCGGGTTATCTAAGAATTTGTCAAATCGCGAGCTATTGGGTTGCTTTGATTTTGTAATTTACTCAGCACCAACAGGAGAGCGGCATCACATTTGTTTAGATTAGCGTTTTCATAGATTAATCCCGCTAAATTTAGGATCCCGTAATCCGGGGATCAATCAAAGATAATCCCACGATTACGGGATCATAAAATTTCTTGCGATATTGGGATCCTGGGAATCGAGATCCTGGGATTGCAATCCCTAGTTTGTAATCAAAACTTCAAAACTAGTTCCCATAATTCCACTGAAAATATTTTTAGAATTTTTTTTTTTACTTTGATGTTTCAGCAGAAATAAATTTGTTTTTATTAGTTTTATCAAAATTTAGAAGCCACGATTCGTTATTTATTTAATACACAATTAATTAATAATTATAATTTGCGTGTGACACAGATTTGCGTTATAGTTATAATTTGCTTATATTTTGTGTCATGACAGAAGTTTTATTGCCATAAGTAAAAAATTCAAATTTTGGACTGAAAAATCGGGCCAGCTTCACGGAGGTATATTATTGTAGTTAAGTTGGATAAGCGAGAAATGGCATGCGCGTTATTTGTTGCCAACGCCAATGCCAGGCATATTCGGGTTAAGGAAGGTTGTTCAAAATATAGACCTTTTCAAATTTCTTATTGAAATGGATAGCGTCTCCCGATAAATAGGTAGGCAAAATATTTTTATATCGATTTTTTATTAAAAAGTTGAATGAAAAACCTTAGTTTGCTCTGGATACCCGGATACTCAGGTCAGGATCATATTAACCAGCAACGGGCCAAAAATCTACTAATGGTTAAGTACTTGTCACATTATGATATGCATATCGCGGATGGAAATTATTTATTTCAATAGATTTCTGCCGCAAATAATTAATTCCCATTTTACACCTTTAACGACGCTTATTATATGTACAGAATACTTTTATAGCTTTCGGCAAGATTCTCTATATGTTTCGTAATACGCCATGCATTAAATTGATTTTATGAGTGCAGAACATAAAACATTTCCAGTCTCATAAAATGCATTTAATACTAAAATAGTAACATCTATAAAAATGTACATTTAGTTATCTGTACGTAAAATATTTTATGTTGAAAACAACGCCATTAATAGGAATTCGAGGATATGAAGCTTTTATGTTATTGCTGTAATAATCGAGCTTTTAATCAATCATTTTAAAAATGTTTTTATAGTTCTTCGCTTGTGTAACAAACCAAGCACTTTTTCCATGATGGTCCATACGAATGCATTTTAGTGTATTTTTTATAATATCATACAACAGTGTTATAGTTTTAATTTTTTTATAGTGCTTTCCAGAAATTTTATAGTTTTAGCACAGTCCTGCAGCTTTGTGATTTTTGTTACTGTGGATTTTTTTATATACTAGAAGAGTGAAATTTTTCAATTTTTTTTTATAAAAATACGATGACAGCATAAAAAAGTCATAAATAAAAATATTTAGTATTTTTTGTGGATTTCAAACAGCGAATACTTGAAAAGGTATAATAGTTGCATTGCAATGTACATATCCGATGTTTCAATTAGAGAATCGGAAAAGTCGATTTAGCAAATATTTTTTGTACAAATCGGGACATCAAAAACAGTAATTGTGTTGTAGTTTGATAATTCGGAACTGCTTATATTATCCTAAATGTTCCTTGAAAACAAAAACAAAAATTTTGGATTTTTTGAATTTTGACATAATTTCTGTGATTTCCGAAACCCAGATTTTATGAGGCTTTTCATTTACCTCTTATTTAAACAAGCACTTAATATTTTGTATCTGTGTACTGGGTACACTCTTTGCTTACTTTACATATTGTTGTACATCCCTGTATTTATTAGTAATTATGTACATTATATATATTATATACTATACTAGCTGACCCGGCGAACCTAATTCATTCCGCCTCAAATTACTTCGTTCCGAGCAAATAATTTTGTCCTTCACGAAAATTGATTTTGATGAGAGAAAAAGTCAAACGACTCAACTCGATTCTCAATATACGATTGAGTTGAGTGAACATTCCATTCACTTTTTCATCGAATTCAACTGAAATGTCGATTCAAGCCCAGACATCTAACGAGAATTGAGTTGTTTTTTGGTTTTTTCTCTCAGTGTGGAAATGAATTGGAGTCAGTTGGAATTCAAAAGACTTCATTGTATTTTATTCGGATGAAGTTAAATCTAATACAGACGCAAATCAATACAATGCATTATGGTAAACAATATTTTTTGTTTTGTTCTCCGGCGCGTAAATGAACAACGGTGATGAAGGTTTGCGAACTCTGAAACATACGACGTACAACTGACCATTAGAAAAACACGGAGATTCGAGATTTATTCCATACACTTCCAACGATTGACCTTGCGATTTGTTAATCACCATAGCGAACGCCAAACGAACGGGGAACTGAATTCGCTTGAAGTCCAACAGAATGTCAGTTGGAATCGAAGGAATTCTCGAAATTAGAACATTTCGAACCTCTCCTTTGAATGTGCCATGGTTCAGATTGCGCAGCATGATTATCACAAATCCGACCATCAGCATCAAGTTATGCGGGGTGGTATTCCGGCAAATCAAGCGCATTCATTCAAAAACTCAGTCGGATAGTTGGTTGTCTCCTCGTGATTGGTTACACAGTTAAAGGATTTATGACAATGCATTTCCCCAGCGACTCGATTTTGTATCAAGTAATTCAGACTCCCTAAATCCTTGTTCTTCGCTGCCAAAATCAATCATTCGCTGAGCCAATCGTGATTCATATAATTTCGGCGGATGTTCGGAAACACTTTCGTGATAAACTCTCCCTTCCACGTCGTAAACATGCAAAAATTCGAGCGAAACGAAATCAATCCGGTCGAAACATCAACAGGAATTTGACCATTGCCAAGCGCCAACAGTTGTTTGGAAAAATCAGCAGTGGTCAACTGCAACTTCCTCACATAGCCCCACAATTTCGACAATTTCAAACTTTCGCTGAGTTCATCTGCAGCTGTTGATCTCGGAATGACAGGTAGTGTTTGATGAAAGTTGGCGGCCAGCAGAATCTTCACTCCGCCAACACATCTTGGGTCACTTTGTAAATCCTTCATCGTTCGATTGAGCGCTTCCGATGACCGTTTATGTGCCATTGTGCACTCGAGTCCCAGATGATGATTTTGCATTCTTGCAATCACGCGATTCTTCATTCAATTGACATGCGTGGCCTCCGGTTGGTCTTTTGTCTGCTCTGATGATTATTTTGTGATCATCGGAAGACATTGTATCCAAAGTAGTTTTAAACAAACGAACCAGCGCATTGTGTTCATGCAGAAGACATTGAAGTTATCCGATTATCTCTCATTTTTACGCATTGAAAAGCGCAAGACGACAACTTTATTCAAATTCAGAATTTGAAGGAACTTGGGTTCTTCATTCGCTTTTGGCATCAACGCTCCGCTTCGATGATAAAATTTCTCTTGAATCTATAAAATAGAGAGCAATTTTAAATATTATGAGTACTATCTTTCAACATTATCGAAATGATGAACACGCGGTGACGTCATTACCTTATAGGTGGGATTGTAGACGTTGACGAACAACAACATCGGTTCTAAATGACGTCATGCCAATGCATTGATTGTATTGTTGTGTGTGTGTGCGAGAAAATGTCTGGATAGCGTTGAATCTCCATAGAGATAAGGCCGTAATGGCTCCGGTGACGAAATCAAAAACGGCAATTTGACTTTGTCATCGGCACAGCATAGCCCTGGCATTTCTGCTTGGAACTTCAATGCTTGGCAATGTTAGCACACGGAAGACAATGTGCCAATATCAAGGCAGAGAAACTCTTTGTAGAGCAACGCGAAGAATTAAACTGTTCATTTAATTCTTCGCGTTGCTCTTGCATTTTATTCTCACGGACATCTTCTTTGTGAATTACGGTTTCTTCGTCCCAGGTTCGATCGTCTGCTAGCCGGCATTTTAATCAAAAATCCTAAACATTACAATGATTCATTTGACTCATTTACTTTAAAATCATTAATCCGCTTATAATTAATGAACTTATAGATTGAATCAATTTCATTCTTGCAATCCAATTTGATATACGCACTTGTCACGCACTAAATAATTTCTAGAAAAAACTATCGAAATCGTAAAAATGACATTAAACTTCATATAATTATAATAATGGTACTGTTTATGGTTGCAATGCAAACAATTCAAATATCATAAAACAGTAAATTAATACTCAAATTTCCAATTTAATGGCAGCAAGAAAAATAGCACGTTTGCACAATCGAAAATGACCATGGGCAATTTCAGGTCCCCTGTCATGATCAGTCAAATCATCGCCAATTTGATTTGAAAATTTCATAGTCAACATCATTTTTCGATTTTCCGAATTTTCCGACTTTTCCGGTAAATTTTCGCAACATTTTCTTTCGTAAGAGCCATCTCCTGGCAATTTTGTTCACAACAAAAAGATTGAGCCAAATCGGTTCAGCCGTTCTCAACTGAAAAACATCATTTTTCGATTTTCCGAATTTTCCCACTTTTTCAGTGGATTTTTAGATAGAGAAAATAAATAGATTAGATAAAAAACAAAATTCTAATTTGAATGCAGCTTCCGGTGGGATTCGAATCCAGTACCTCCCAACCCAAGTGCCGAAACTTTAACCACTGTAACCATCTGTCTCATAAAATATGTATATACAAAATTCATATAAAAAAGGCTTTTTTCGGTGTTTCCGACTATACCGATGGAATTTTTCAAAAATTTTCAAAGTTCAGCCGTTCTCAACTGATTTAGACAAAAAAAAATTAGACGTGTAAATATATGTTTACACACTTTTTGGATCGTTTTTCGAAGTATCAAGACGTCTTCCTATAACATTAATTTCATCCCAAAGTTCAATCCCATTGATGTCTGATTGGCCATGTAAGCGCTAACTTACAATGTTTTAATAATTGGTCATCCGTAAATCTCTTACTGCCGATATTGTAAAGAAATCCAAATAACTCGCTGTATTCCGATAATTGGGTAAATAATTCATTTGTTGCTTGAATTGCGATTCCAATATCCGATTAAAATACATACTCTGATGGTAAGTTCTGGTGCTACGATCTTTCTGAGTACGCCTACGGGTTCTTCCTCACAAAATCCTTCAAAAATTTCTAGTTCATTAGAACGATAATTGCATAGAAAAGATTTGGTAGCGTTGAAATGCTCTAAGGCCAGAAACAAGTCTAAATGCTGTGATTGCAGCATTTTGCTGAAAATGTTAATTTGCAATAAAATGTCATACTACAATATCAAGGAGCAAAGAAAGGTAGGGCATCGTAAACTCCACTAATTTGAAGACGAAGCGCCTGAATGACATCTAACCTACTTTCCCAACGAGTGGCACTTACCGGCTTTACAGTTATATCGCGTACGTGCTTTAATAAAAAGCTTGGGGTTTAGTTGACGAATTCTGGCTTGAACACCATTATATTTTCCGCGCATGTTCATGTCAGCAAGATTTACGCATAATTCTTGCAACTTATCGATTACAATTTTTGCCATATTTGCTCCAGTTGTATCATGTAATTCAAGAAAAGTAACGAAGTGTTCAGAAACTATGACTTCAGGTGCTTTTTCTGAAGATGATTCAGTTGCACTGACAAACCTAGTTTCCTCAGAATACAATAAATTTCAAAAAAAAAAATCCGTTATTTGGCTCGAAAAGCTTTTCACAGGTTCCTCTTAATGCTAGATTTTGTCCAGCAAGAGTTCTAATGGCAGTACTTGATTTAGTAGTGTGGGCACTTGATGTTTCATGTCATTTGATAATAGTAGAAAGGATTTTCCAATATCGGCATCCATCGTTCGATGCCAAGGAGAATTTATTCGGACTGAATATTTTACAGCAAAAGCAAAATACAGTGTCTTTTGTACTGAAGTGCTTTTAATTTTATCACCGTTTAACATTCGGCGATAAAAATAAAAGCAGGTAAATTTTCTACCTTCTTAATCCTCGGAAAAAAAATTTATGGCTACAAAATAAAATTAAGAAATGCCGCAAATTAGAAAATGCCGCTCTCGAAAAGTGAGGAAAGTACCGCCGTCGGCGGTCGCCGACGCGTCTAAGCTTTAAACTGGGCCTGAAATTAGATAAGATACGACAACGTTGTGTAAAAAGATCGTGCAACGAAACTAGGCGAAGCTTCCCAAACGGTATCAAAGCCAGGATTGACGCCAATAAAGGTAATGCTCTGTGTTTGGTGGGTTTGGAAAGAAATCGTGCATTATGAGGTGCTGCTCAATGTCCCCCCCAAAAAAAGGACACACACTTTTACCCTAACCCTACAATAAAATTTCCAATTAAAATACTTAAAACTATATCCAAATTTAGTAAATCCTAAAAACTAACCGCTTGGTTAACATATTTATTTCGAAAATAATCCCTAATGATCTCCAAAAATTATACGAGTATATTCGAACAAACATTCTAGTATACAAATAACGCCTAAATGTTCAACAAAACCAAATATAAAATTAAGCACCTATTGAAATAACTTATTCTATTCTAATCTAGGTGTCATCGTAACAATATACAATTTTCGCACTAATTTGTCAGCATTTTCTGTTGGATTTGCTGCCTTTTCAAAATATCCTCCAAAAATAAAACGATTCTATCTGATGCGACGCGTAAACGCCCATATCTGATTAAAGGTTTGAGCCTCTTGAGTAGCAGTTTGTCAAATGTTTCTGATATGATGGGAAGTCTGATATTGGTTTATAAGATATTTTATCGTTTCCTAGTTTATTTTGTTTAGGAATCATTATTACTTCAGCCACTTCAGCCACCACCATTGACATAAAATATAGTTCAATTTGAAGGCTGCATTAATTATTTGAACTATTTTACGCAAATCTTTCTCAGGAATGACTTTCATAATTTGCCCAGTAATTAAGCCATAAACTGGAGCTTTTTTCATACTTAAGCTTATATTGATTTCAGTTTTAAAATGGTTTTTAAATGAATTTTAATTCAAACAAATGGTTTTTAAATGAAAAGAATCTTGTTTTAAAATTTATCACTCACGTCAAATTAATTTTTTCTTTAAATTTAAAAGGTATTTTTTAAACAATTTTACAAAATATTCTATTAAAATTAAAAAACTTTATTAATTTTTAAAAATTTCATTTAATATTCAAAAAGAATTTCAAATTTTTGGAAATAAAAAGCTTTGTTTTTCTGTTTTACAAATCAAAATTTTTCTCAGTGTTATAGGCCAGTGTGCTGATTTTGTTATAGCTAGTAAGGGGAGTTTCAGAACTTCTATCAGTCTGGTCTTCTTCATTTCCTCATTTTCTTTCTCTAACTTAGCGATTTCATTGCTCAGATGTGATGGGTGATCGTTTCAGTACGATTGTTAATTGTGAGGCCGGCAATGGAGATGATTGCTGGTGAGGATGGTTCAGAAGTCCCGACATAGAGAAGCGCTAAGATGACACACATTAGAATTGAGAAATAGGAATGGTAGAATGTAACGAGACGAAAGAATCAGAAACAGGATAAGCTGCAGGGCGTTCAAAAAGGCTAGTCCAATCAACGGATTGATCAGATAGCAAGAGCGACAAGGGTAAATGGAACACGCAACTCCAAAAGCGTGAGGGATATAGGACCTTTCGCCGAGGTGATTTAGTATGGCTGAACAATTCCAGGTACCGGAAAAGCAGATCTTAAGTTGCACAAGGAGATTGGAAAGGTCTCTATAAGATTGTTAAGAAGAATAACGAGGATGTGAACAGTATGTCGTCGTAAGGTGGAGATAGTGTTACGTATTCTACTCTACATAGAGACAGCACTTGGTGATCGAGTTATTAAGGTGTACAGTACCAAATTTTATAATATTATCATCGATGTTGCCTCAACAAGTATCCAATACTGATTATGTATCATGGCAAATACTGGGATTAACATCGACGTTAATCATCAATTGACGAACAAGGGAATTGGTGCCGTAAAGTGTAAAAGTGGTAAAAGTGAACAGTAAAAGTGAAATAGTGCTCAGTGATACAATAATAGTGAAGTAGTGAATTTGTTGAAGGTGTTACTAAATAAAGTTTGTAACTTTAAACGCTGAGTATTTTATTTGCAATTTCCATATTACAAATCCATCTCGAGCGCTAGAAATTCGTAACAATATATAAAAAGTGTTGTAAAAGAATTGAAAGTATGAGTGATAACGAAAATTAGCTTAGAAACTCACACGTATGTCTAGTAAAGATTCCCAGTATTCATTAATCGGAGAAAGGCAAAGAGATATTCTATAGTCAAATTGACGCAACTTTAACATGCAAACCCATCAGGCGAGGCGATTCTTCTGGACGGTTGCTTTAAGAGAAGCACATTTTATTAAACACTTGTTCTTCTATTTCGCCAAGTGCCTTCGGCAAATAGTGTAAAAACTATTAAGAGAAGCAGTTTCATTTTACATATCACTACGCACTGCTGGATTGCAAGAGAGAAAGGCAACATTGGATGATGTGTCAGTATTAGCTAGCACATACGAGCAAATACAAGCGGCGAATCCAAATTAAACGCATTCGACACTCGTACTCGAGTAAATATAATCCACGGCCTATCACATCTGAATGTTTGTCTCGTCGAAAGAAGATTATCTGGACCAATTTGGATTTTTAATTCCTCAAACAAAAAATAAATAAAATAACATTGTGATTGCTCTCAATGTGTATCAGGCTCATCTAGTTCAGTAATTGAGGTACTACGATTGTGGCAGTTCGGATGAAAAACTAAACTATCCAAATAAATGAGTATATTAACGTAACTGCCTATTCTGAACTATTTATCAAGCAGACTGGCACTTCATGTGAAGTGTTTGACTCGTTGATGGCAAGTAATGTTCAATACTGCTTCTTTTGGGCTTCATACCACCGTTCTAGTGTATATCATTTGGCTATTCAAAAGTTGTGTGAGCAACTAACTTATCTGCAGTCGACTGGAACCCAATACTTTTATCACTGATCTTCCATTTAAATTGTGATAGCTTATTCTTATCAAATCAAAGAAACAAACCGTTAAACCATAGTCCGCGTAATTCACAGTACTGCTGTTGTGTGAAACATCAATAATTTTAATTAAGCAAATGTTTGATAATCATAAATGTTTTGCATGCATTAACAAATTGACTACATCAATATGCATAAATTCTATGTAGCGTTGAAATTGATTAAATCATTACACAGCAAACATTTAGTTGATTATGATATGTGATTGAATAATTTATTTTTCAACATTAAGTTTACTCAAAAATCATTTAAACTAATGAACACATGAAAATTAATAAAATCATTTTTTCTTTTTCTAGGTATCAATTGACACGCACACTGACACTTTGTACTGGTGCAAAATAATAAAAGCGCCACTGCTGCAAGAGAAGCATCACATCATCGGATATGAACCACTTTTAACCAAAGAAGCGAGTACCAAACAACCGCTCGTTCATCACATGACATTATTCGAGTGCTCAATGTCATCGTATCCAGGACTCGACCCCTCCTCCTGGGAGGTTTGGGTAAAAAGTAATGGCGCCGTCTGCAACAGTAATCAGTTAACGCCACGCGATTGGGATTCATGTGTAACACCAGTCGCTATGTGGGGTGTTGGCGCATCCGGGCAATTTTTCCCCGAGCACATTGGTATCCCGATGGGAGGACGAGGTGGCGCCAAATACTATATGCTTGAAATACATTACGATAATCCAAAATATAAACGGGTTACCGATCATTCAGGTTTTCGTATTCACTACACACGTAACACACGACAAAACGATGCCGGAATGATGATTACGGGCGTCTCAATATCGGACACGCAAATGATACCGCCAGGACAAAAATTATATCGTAATGTGGGAATATGTGGCCCGTCATGCACTGGAGTAGTATTCCCAGAAACCGGAATCAATATCGTGTCGGCAACGCTACATTCGCATATTGCGGGTCGTAAAATAAAATTGCGACATGTACGCGACGGCAAAGAACTAAATCGTATCGTCGAGGATGAGAACTACGATTATGATTTTCAACAGGTACGCCAACTAGAAAACGAAACAACCGTAATGCCTGGCGATTATTTAATTACGGATTGTGCATACGAAACGATTGGACGCCAGAGACCAACACTTGGCGGGTACTCCACAAAACAAGAAACATGTTTATCGTTTTTGATGTATTACCCACGGATTGATTTAGCCGGATGTTATAGCATGATACCGGTGAAAGAATTTTTCGAAACATTTGGCGTATACCGTTTCTACTCGATGAACATGACCGATGTAGAAAATTTATTTTTATATAACGGTAATCTACTGGAATTGCTACCTGCGACCGTATTTCCAAATTTTCCCCCGGGCGGTGATATCGATGACGAAAATAATCGGAAGGCGATTGAAGCGCTTAAAAATGCTAAGGAATTTAGTATAGTGAACGAAGAGGATCGATTGTATCAGGAATCGATTTTGGGCAAATTGGTGATATCGGATCCGGCAGAATTTCATGATCGTACATTTTTATCGCATTTAGATCAGCTACCGTGGCTGGAACCGCTGTTTACGAAACGGGTGGAGCATACGCTGCTGACGGGGAAGCATATGACATTTTGTCGAGTGTCAAACGAATCAATTTCAGTGGTAAGTTTAAATTTATATTTTCTTTCTTATTTTAGAGTTTTGTTTCGGCGTTTTATTCACGGTTCCAGGTAACGATTGGTTTACATCAGCTAAAACATTTTCGCACAGAATGAAAACGGTTCCTTATGTTTTATTTTCGTTCCGAGCAGAAAAACACACAATTCTTTGGAAGTTAATTGAGTCTCTTGCCTACTTAGTGACAGGATGCTCCTCTCTGCATTCCCACATGCAGTTTGTACCTAGGTTTCGTCTGGTTTTTTTCATTTTCAACCTATTGAAAGCTTACTGTTTTTGAGAACCCCATACTCATTCAACATTCATCTTTCTTAGATTATTCAGAGCTACAGAATTATCGAAAATGTTTAATAAATTCATAATGGTTCGCTAACGTTGTTGAGACTTAAACGCCATATCATAAAAATTATATTATTTATAATGGCGTTGAAGTCTGTTACCAATGGTCTGATGCGTTTATCATCATAGCACGGTCTAGGTTTTCTACTTCAGTTTCGAGGAATTTCTGACAAACAGATTCTAGGTCCAAGGTATTTCAGAGGCTTTAATTAGGAGAGGTCGAGTAAATTTCTATTAACCCTTGTGTCAATTGCCCGGGTATTTTTAAATTTATTATTCTCATACTTTGGCAATTTAAGACTTAAACTGTCCGTACTTCTTGACACCCTAGAAATGTTTATTTTGTATTGCTCCTCACATATAAGTTAAATGAAACAGGGGTGGGATGTTGTAACATCACTTTTTTCGATATTATCGAAATTTACATCTCTTTCATCACGAATAAAATTTAATGTTTTTCCATTTATCAATTACGTTTTTATATTTTGATCTCCACCTATTCGAAGGAAGAGATATAATACTCGATGAATTTGAAAAAACGTGATGTTACACATCTCACCCCTGATTGCTAAAAAGAACTATTCGTTTATAAATATTTTTTACCCTTCTAAAATTTTGGGTGATTCTGGGTGATAGCCGGATATTACTTTTACATCGAAGTTTACATTTTTACCCTTGTAGTCTATACTCAGCCACCCGGGTCATGTCAAGAAAATGTTTTCTTCCATATAATAGAAATTACGTTTTGTTTTTTGTTATTACGTCACAAATAAGTCGGTACACTGAATTGAAACGACTTGACCGACTTATTCAAGATGGCGTCAAATAAATCAATAAGTCTGTAATAAGTTTGTGTTTGGGAAAGGGCCTAAAACTAAAACATCTATTCATTTATTGAAATTCTGAATGCAGTAGTCTTAAATAATATATTAGAAACTCTCCAAAGACTTTTGTCGAGCTCTCAATACCAAATTCTCACCATATTGTTTCAAATTTCTGAACGAAAAGTGACAATTCAATTCGACATTGTTAAAAGAACTCAAATTTATACTATATATGCTAAGACTGCTATCCACTTCGTGAATTATTTTGTGGAGATTGACTTATTTGAAAGTCTACAATAAGTCTCCTGTCAGCTAGACTTTTGTAAACTTGTTTGACTTTTATGCGGGGCTTGCACCCACCCTGGCAATTCATCAGAAAAATTCTAACAAGTTTCCCATAAGTCCATTCGACAGGAGGCTTATTGTAGACTTTCAAATAAGTCAGTCTCCACAAAATAAGTCACGAATTGGACCACAGTCTAAGAGTGTATTACAACAATATAAACTAATACATTACATATACTTATTGTGTCTGTTTAAATGTGAAAATTATTAACTGGAAACGACAATATTATTCCTAAGACTGCACCTATTTCGCTGATAATAACGAACACAATTTTTTAAGACTACTGACAAATGATACAACAGAATAAGAATTTAAAGTCTACAGTCTTCGTTAAGACAAAAGTTTTCGCTAAGACTGAAAATTTGTCTGTGACTGTACGTCAGAATCGGGGGTTTATGTAATTTATTATTATTATAAACCTGTCATTCGATAATTTACTCATACAAGTAGAGCAAAACCGAAATTGAATTTGCTCATAGTGCAATCGGCACGATTGGCGATAATAAATTTATTTTGGAATTTTTAACTGATGGGGAAATAAAAGCCCACTTGGTGCCCCCATAAGCAAAAGGCCCCCAGGAGGACGAAGATGATGAAAATATATTCGGTTTGCAAGGAAGAGATAGAGATATTTCTATTGAGGACAAAGTGCGTAGCGCAAGAGAAGAGGCAGATAGATTAAGAGAACAAATTAAAGCTTTACGAGGATCGAAGATGTTCGAAAGCAGTTTCCATTTTGAAGATATAACATATAAATAATATGGATGACCGACGTACCACTGTGGCATTTCCAATACAATTTTGGGATTTTAAAAACACTATTCCTAAATTTGATGGAAGTGGTCCTTGTAAAGTTGAAACATGGACAAATAATTTTTAAGCTTCGTGAAACAGTTTTTAAATGGTACAGCGGAGAAAGCAGCTAATGAGCGAGACAAATATCATCCTGGGAAGAATTAAAGACGTTTCTTCAAGTAGAATGTTGTGAGACAACGAAGGAAGTGAAGGGAGAAATCACTAAAAGACAAGATAATCAGTTACATAATCGATGGACTAGATGATATACCTGCAAATAAACTACTGCTGTATGGAGCGTCAACGATTGCAGAGTTTCGTGAAAGTTCAATATCTACGAAGAGTTTAAAGCGAAACAATTAAGACCAACAAGTCGCCAGCGTCAACGATGTTTCAAACTCAATGAAACCACATAAAAATGACCATTGTTTCAACTGCGGAAAAGTTGAACACCAGTCAAAAAATTGTTATAAGAGATCGAGATGTTTTAAATGCATGCAATTGGGGCATGAAGCTCCGGAGTGTTCAAAGAAAGTCGAAAATCTTCATCAAATGAAGCAACCTGAGGTGAGTGGGTTAAAAGAGAAATCATGTTTAGCACGGATGGAAGAAAGTTTTAGTTACTGCAACGTAGGTCTTAATGGTAAAAACATAGAGGCCGTTATAAACACCGGAAGTGAATTCACAATAATTAAAGATGATGAATTTCAAAAACTAGGCTTGCAGTACTCTGATCGTGCCACGGATGAACTAAACGGGATTGGAAAGACGATATGATTTAAAAATTGACGATGATATATTTAAAGCTTCAGTGAACGTAGCAGAATCGATCATGTTGTAAGTAAAATTGAAACGAGATTAAAGTGGGGCACAAGAAGTTTGTCAAAGATGTTCGAAACTTGGTTGATCAACATACGACACTCGCTTTTCAACCACCTCGTCGTCTTTTTTGGCTGAAAAAGAAAAAGTTAAATGACAAGTATCAACATGGATGACCAATTGTCTTAGTCAATAAAAAGGATGGAACCAAAAGGATCTGTGTCGACTACCGCAGGCTAATTAGAGAGATAGTGGTGGTCAGGCACCAAATTTCCAGCGCTACATAAATCTAATTTTCAATGACTTAATTTTAGCTGGTCGAGCACTGATTTATTTATATGGGCGATATAATAATTCTTACAGAGACGATAGAACAAAATTTGGAGCTACTAAAGATGGTAATGCAGTTATCGAGCGACCTCGGTTTAAATTTTAACTGGGCCAATTGTATTAGGAGGATCGGATTATTATTGAGGATTGTAAAATAAAACCATCGACAGAAAAGATGATGAAAGCAGTATTTGTCTTATTGGAATTTCTTTCACAATTGTAACGGGCTCTTTCACAATTGTAACGAGCTGTGCTGCGTGAAAGCAAACGATGGCAAAGAAGAAAATTGTAGCGCAAATAGCCGGATGGGCCCTACAACCAGAAGAATATCAATACGAGATTGAACACCATCGGGCAGTATAATGTGAAGATCACGATGATAAACTAAAAATGATTAAATTTACGCTACACCAAGAAATGGTCCACGGAGAAACGAAGTTGGAGAACGATTGTTGTGTATACCAAAGGCGATGGAAGTCGAAATCAATAAATCAGCACACAATGAGGAACATTTCGGCGTTAAAAAATGGTAGAATTAATCGAGAGCAAATATTGCATCTCTAAATTAAAAGACAACGCATACTGGGGAATCGAAAGCAAGAAAAACAAGAGGCCTTTCTAAATCCATTGCCGAAAGTAGAATATGCTTTATCTACCCTTCATATAGATCATTTAGATCGCCTTTAATTTCTACTAATAAAAAATTGAATGGATATGCTCTTGCAAAACTACAACCACAAAAGAAGTTTTGGCCAAGATGAAAAATCAACAATCCACTTTTAGCAATCCCGAATTTATAGTTTCTGACCGAGGGACGGCATTTACATCAAAACATTTCGAGGAGCATTGTTCAGAGAATGAAATTAAACACACTTTAATTACAACCGGGGTACCCAGGGACTATGGGCAAGTGGAGCGGATAAATGGCATTATTATACCAGTTTTAACAAAACTTGCGGGAGAGTCACCTGAGACCTGGTATAAGCACACTGAAAAACTACAACGTTTTTTGAGCTCCACGTCCACCTGGCAAAGAACAATAAATCGTAGTTCATTGGAGGTTATGTTCGGTGTTCAAATGAAAACAATTAATGTTGGCTTAGCAGAGACAGTTTCGGACGAAATTGTCAGCGCGTTTATCATAGAACGTGATCAGTTTGGAAGCGAATTGAAAATAAGTGCAAAATATTTAGGATCATACAAAATAGTAGACGTTCTGTCAAATGACAGATATAAAGTGGTAAAATTAGGAACATCAAGGCCCAATTTCAACCACCACATCTGCAGATTATATGAAGCATTGGGGTCATAGCCAGTACGTCATTCACAGCAGCGACGAGTCATCAAAAGCAAGGCATACGAGGTAATGGAAAAGAAAGGCATACGAGGTTTCAAATAGCGAGCGTTAAGAAGTATACATGTTAACGCTTATAAGCCATTTGAATATCAACCCGCAACCAGAGGCGACATCAGTTGGATATTTAAACAATTAACAATGAAGTCATTCATTTTCATTTGTACGTACTATGGCTATTTCGTTTTATACTTCTTTTTGTTTTTACATTGTTCATCCGCATCAGTCATGTGTGGTTTCTTTGTGTGTGCGCTTCACGCCATTTTTAAAACTTGTATAAATTTTGTGAAATAATTAATAAAAATAAAAAAACAAATAAATTACAGTTCACTCCCGAATTAAAGTAAGAAGATCAGAATACTAACTGGGTATTCAGCAACATTTCGATTTACAACACAACATTTGGTCATTCAAACCGGATCGCATAAAGGTCGAACAACTAAGTTTATGTATCAATTGTCTCCGATCCGGACATTCCGTAGAACCGTGTCGTGCGCGAATGTGCAGTATTTATCAAAAACGACATCATACTTTGCTTCATGCACACTACAAAGGCATATCATCGCAATCGCCGAACGCAAAGATTTTGACTAATAATTCATCTATACCAAGTTCAACTAAATCTTCTGATCAACTAGCAGTTAATGTGCATATAACGGAAGAAGTTGTTAATAGAGAAGTTTACGTTGCATCAACAGCGACACCAGCAAAAGCGTATAATTGGTTGTCAACTGCAATAGTCAATACTCAAGATTCCTTCGGAAATGAGCATCAGTGCCGAGTCTTGTTAGATGCCGCTGCACAGTCTAATTTTCTGACCGAAGAAATATCCAGGAAGCTAAAATTACCACGCCATATGCGGCTTCACTAACGTAAGGGGCATCAGTGGAATGACAACGGCGGTGGAAACAGTAGTCTACACTACAATAACTTCTCGATTTACTTCATACTCAAAATATCTTCAATTTCTGGTCGTGCCTAGTATCAAGTGTAAGATACCACATAAATTTACCGAGGTTAACAATTGGATAATTCCATCGCATCTGGAAATGGCCGATCCTAAATTTTATGCGCCGCAACAAATTGACGCGCACTTGGAGCAGAATGTTACTATGAGTGTCTAATAATCGAAAAAGTACGTTTAAGTAAGGGATTACCAATATTCCAAAAAACAGTATTCGGCTTTATCGTTGGAGGCAAAATGGAAGATGGACGAGATGAATCACTAACCTTTAACCTTACAATTAATTCACTGGACGCTACGCTTCAACAAGAATTAAAACAACTGTGGCAACTCGAATCGGTGACAGATCGTGACAATTTTACACCTGAAGAAAGGGAATGCGAGAACAAGTTTATCGAAACTCATAGTAGAGAAGTGTCAACAGGTCGTTACACAGTAGAATTACCTTTCACCGAGAACGTATCGAAATTGGGAGAATCCAAGCAAGCCGCATTAAAACGATTTATATACGTAGAAAAACGACTCGAACGTAACGAGGAACTAAAGTCTGAATACGTTCTATTTATGAACGAGTACATCAGATTGGCCCATATGGAGTCAATTTCTGAAGATGATGATAATCAATCGAATACATTTTATGCACCGCGCCATGCCATAATAGAACCGACTAGTTTAACAACTCAGTGTCGTGTGGTTTTCGATGCGACAGCTAAAAGCACATCGGGCTTATCAAAGCTGGGCACCCGGGGGTAAACCTAATTCGAGTATGCTGAATTCAACGGTGCTAGTCCCATTTCAAAGTTAGTTCAGCTAGAATTAATTTGACTTCTGTTTCAATTATCAAGAATTGAATGCTTTCCAAACGAACTTAAAAGCTTGCAGAAAAATGGAGAAGTAAATTCGAAAAGTTTGCTTAAATCATGCACTCCATTCATTGACTCGGAACGGAATCATTCGCGTTGGAGGGAGACTCCAGAAAATCAATTTACCATATGACCGAAAACATCAAATACTTATACCAGACAAACATCGTTTCTCAACACGGTCCTGTTAGGACGGAAATTGTTAATAAATGCATCCGATGTTTTAGACAAACACCCAAACCAATGGCGCAGCTGATCGCCGAATTACCTGCAGACCGTATCACATCGAATCGAGCATTTAATATAATCGGCCTGGATTATTGCGGACCTTTTATGACTCGCAATCAAAATCCTCGCAGTTCAGCTCAATACAAATCATATATTGCAGTCTTTGTTTGTTTTTGTACAAAGGCGTTACATCTCGAAGTAGTTAACGATCTTACCACCAAGTGTTTCCTGGCAGCTTTAAAACGATTTATAGCCAGACGTGGAAATAATGCTATCATATATAGCGATAATGGCACCAATTTTGTGGGGGCAAACAATATTCTCCAAGAGTTCAACACCTTTATCAAGGCTAACACCAATGAAATAATGAGATCCTGCGCAAATGAGGGTATTGTCTGGAAATTTATAACGCCCGGCTCTCCTCATCTCGGCGGTTTATGGGAAGCCGGAGTAAAATCGATAAAATTCCATATGAAACGAGTAACAGCGCAACAAATATTAAATTTTGAAGAGTTAACAACCTTTATCATCGAAATTTAAGGCTGTCTCAATTCGCGACCATTAACACCATTATCCGAGGACCTCCCATGATCTCACACCGCTCACTCCAAGTCATTTCCTGACTGGAACAAATGAAGTGTATCTCCCTGAAGCCGATTTATTCATTCATTTTGGAAGAGATGGTCTAAGAAGTACTTACATACCTTACAGCAACGCACCTAATCGATTACTAATAAAAGAAATATTTCTATCGGCGAACTGGTACTCATATGTGACGAATGATTACCATTTGTTCCAGTGATACGAACCAGCGTTTTCTGTTGAAAAATATAATGTTTCAACGCGCGGCGGAATGTTAACGCTTATAAGCCATTTGAATATCAACCCGCAACCAGAGGCGACATCAGTTGGATATTTAAGCAATTAACAATTAAGTCATTCATTTTCATTTGTACGTGCTTCACGCTATTTCATTTTATACTTCTTTTTGTTTTCACATTGTTCATTCGCATCAGTCGTGTGTGGTTTGTTTGTGTGTGCGCTTCACGCCATTTTTAAAAATAAAAAATACCCAGTTGGTATTCTGGTCTTCTTACTTTAATTCGGGAGTGGACTGTAATTTAAATGTTTTTTTTTTTATTTATTTCACAAAATTTATGCAAGATTTAATCTTCAAGTTAACTCCTGCATAGTTGCAGCTAATTGTTAGGCTGGCATGGAGCTATGCAATATGCAGATGGTGATAAAATCGAACCTACAGCCGTACATCCTCGGTTTGGCAGGTGACTGCGTAAGGTAAGTACGTGAAAAGCGAACTGCGAAAGAGTTGGTAGTGCTTCGGCCCCAGAATAGATTGCAAAGATTAAATAATAATAAGAAAAAAATGAATCGACTTTTTCCGGTATATTACACAACATTTCTCCCCTTTTGAGAGTAGTAAAATGTTATGGAATAAGATTTTTCTTTATGGAATGTTTAGTAGTATGTATATTGGAATACGCTTTATTTAAATGTTCTTATGGATTGTTTGAATGTGTGCTAGATTACTTATAATTTACAAACATATAATTTTTTTTTTAATATTATTGTTTTTGTTTATGTACATTGACATTGCTATTAAAGTGTTACATTTCGTAAGTGTTATAGGTTAACGTTGTATTAAAAAATGTTTTGTATGATGTGCAGAAATTTAGTATGAAATTGATGTTGGGGGTCTGAACTCGTTTGCGCTTATGAACTAAATTTGTGAAATGATCTTCTGGATTTGATTGATTTTTGTCGTTGGTTTGGTTTTGGGTTTGTTTTAAATTGTTAGTGGACAATGATTTAGTGAGTTGAATTTAGAAGAGTGTTTTCAAAATGTCCTAACTAAGACCATGTCTTGTCCCAAAAAAGTTTGGATCGTATCGGATATTTTGAAGGATCATCTCAGTGAACATGTTTCCCTTCATTTCTTTTGGTAATTCCACCGGTATTGCTTCCGGCGTGTTATTTATCGCCGTTAAATTGATGCAGTTCGATTATTATGGTTTCCATTTTTTAAAATAGCCAGACGTTTGCTAGTCTTGTTCAAGTTCTACTAAGATCACAGTGTGATGGGTTCACCAATATGTGATTCTATATAGATTCTCGTATATAATTAATTTTGTGTCACCTGAAGTTTTTCACGCAGCGATAACATTTTATTATTTTACGCATGATGAGTTTCCCGGAATATAATGTCAAAAGGAAAATGCTTCATTCGGTATACCTATATATACTCTAATTGTTGTTTATGTACCTATTG
Organism: Nephrotoma appendiculata; assembly: GCA_947310385.1. NCBI lineage: Eukaryota > Metazoa > Arthropoda > Insecta > Diptera > Tipulidae > Nephrotoma > Nephrotoma appendiculata. The sequence goes on from OX371223.1 coordinate 100,270,080, forward strand.
TTGCTACGCTAAATCCATCCTCCATTATATCATTGTATTCAGCAGGGTTTGATTCAAAGGCAAAATTTCGAAAAAAACAAATTAATTAGTTTTTCATAATAATTGTCTCATTTTCATTTTGATAGAAAGGGTGAAGAAAATAATTAACTATACCGCCTTTCCCTTCGCCTTTGATATTTTTTTCGTCAGTTATCGGTTCTAATTTCCGTAAACATCAAAACCACCTAATCGATTCATCGAATACCTTTATAAATTTTAACTGTATCCTTTTTTTTTTTGTATCGTTACAGGCAACCGAAATTTTTAAATATCCAAATTTTACACAGTATGTGAAACCCCCGGGTCACTGTCCATTCCAGTTGATGATCGATAATGTCACATCGAAATCAACGCATTTGTACCGTGAGCAGCGACGAATCAAATTAAAAGAAATATTTTTCATAAAAATTGTTTTGTTTTTAATTATTAATTTAAATTAAGATTTTTTTTCAAAATTAATTAATTAATTGCCTAAGTTATTTATTTTATGTTTGTTTGTTTTTTATTTTGTGTAATAAATATAATTAAGTGGAAAAAATGTAAATAGAATACGACACACCTACACATTATGTATGGGAAAATAAAATTAATTAAGATTTTTTAGTGGTAATTTAATTAAATAAATTGTTTTAGTAAAAAAAACAAAACAAAAAAGTCATTCCTATAATATAAACATGTAATAAATAAATATAAAGAATTTAATTATTTAAAAGTAGAAAATAAGATTTTTTTTTATATGTAGGTACTCGAGTACTTTTATAAATTACCTCAGTTTTAGAATTTAAGGCACAAGACACACAAAAAAGACTTAAGATTTTAGAAGAGAGAATATTTTTCTATTTTTTGTATAAATTAATAATAATTTTGTAAAAATAAATTTCCTTTTTGAAAATTAAAATTTTGTGGTTTTCGTTCAATGATTATGTATAGGAAAAATCTGTAAACCAAAATTACTAATTTATAAAATTTTCACATTAAAAATAATTATTGTTAATTTATTTTTTAGAAAGCAGAATATTTTATGATTCAACGAGTTTCGATGACAGAACATAACCACGGATTTGAAAATAGAAATTTCCAAAAATCGCGCTTAACCGCGCAGCCAACCGTTAATTTCTTACTCAATATATCATTTACATTACCTATAATCATTTTGAACCGGAAACTCAACAATAAAAGATTTTCAATCTTTTTGCAAAAATCCCTGATGGTAAGCCTCACCGATTTTGAACGGATAAAATTTAGTGTCACAGATTCTGTATGTATCGGTTATTTTGAGTAGATCAACGTTTAAATTGTTGCAATAGGTCGCCTCATTCGCCTGTAATCCAGTTTCGATGACAGAACGTAATCGCGGATTTGAAAATGCAAAATTTCCAATAACCGCGCTTTCCAAATCCAGCCAACCGTTAATTTCTTACTCAAAATATCATTTACATTACCTATAATCATTTTGAACCGAAAACTCAACAATAAAAGATTTTCAATTTTTTTGCAAAAATCCCTGGTTAGCCTTACCGATTTTGAACGGATAAAATTTATTGTCACAGATTCTGTATGTATCGGTTATTTTGCGTTACTGATGTAGTTTTGAGTAGATCAGCGTTTAAGTTGTGGCAATAGGTCGCCTCATTCGCATGTAATCCAGTTTCGATGACAGAACATAACCGCGGATTTGAAAATGCGAAATTTCCAATAATCGAGATTTCCAAATGCAGCCAACCGTTAATTTCTTACTCAATATATTATTTACATTACCTATACTCATTTTGAACCGGAAACTCAACAATAAAAGATTTTCAATTTTTTTGCAAAAATCCCTGATGGTTTGCCTTACCGATTTTGAACGGATAAAATTTAGTGTCACAGATTCTGTATGTATCGGTTATTTTGCGTTACTGATGTAGTTTTGAGTAGATCAACGTTTAAATTGTTGCAATAGGTCGCCTCATTCGCCTGAAATCCAATTTCGATGACAGAACGTAATCGCGGATTTGAAAATGCAAAATTTCCAATAACCGCGCTTTCCAAATCCACCCAACCGTTAATTTCTTACTCAATATATCATTTACATTACCTATAATCATTTTGAACCGGAAACTCAACAATAAAAGATTTTCAATTTTTTTGCAAAAATCCCTGGTTAGCCTTACCGATTTTGAACGGATAAAATTTATTGTCACAGATTCTGTATGTATCGGTTATTTTGCGTTACTGATGTAGTTTTGAGTAGATCAGCGTTTAAGTTGTGGCAATAGGTCGCCTCATTCGCATGTAATCCAGTTTCGATGACAGAACATAACCGCGGATTTGAAAATGCGAAATTTCCAATAATCGAGATTTCCAAATGCAGCCAACCGTTAATTTCTTACTCAATATATTATTTACATTACCTATAATCATTTTGAACCGGAAACTCAACAATAAAAGATTTTCAATTTTTTTGCAAAAATCCCTGATGGTTTGCCTTACCGATTTTGAACGGATAAAATTTAGTGTCACAGATTCTGTATGTATCGGTTATTTTGCGTTACTGATGTAGTTTTGAGTAGATCAACGTTTAAATTGTTGCAATAGGTCGCCTCATTCGCCTGAAATCCAGTTTCGATGACAGAACGTAATCGCGGATTTGAAAATGCAAAATTTCCAATAACCGCGCTTTCCAAATCCACCCAACCGTTAATTTCTTACTCAATATATCATTTACATTACCTATAATCATTTTGAACCGGAAACTCAACAATAAAAGATTTTCAATTTTTTTGCAAAAATCCCTGATGGTTTGCCTTACCGATTTTGAACGGATAAAATTTAGTGTCACAGATTCTGTATGTATCGGTTATTTTGCGTTACTGATGTAGTTTTGAGTAGATCAACGTTTAAATTGTTGCAATAGGTCGCCTCATTCGCCTGAAATCCAATTTCGATGACAGAACGTAATCGCGGATTTGAAAATGCAAAATTTCCAATAACCGCGCTTTCCAAATCCAGCCAACCGTTAATTTCTTACTCAATATATCATTTACATTACCTATAATCATTTTGAACCGGAAACTCAACAATAAAAGATTTTCAATTTTTTTGCAAAAATCCCCGATGGTTAGTTAGCCTTACCGATTTTGAACGGATAAAATTTATTGTCACAGGTTCGGTATGTATCGGTTATTTTGCGTTACTGATGTAGTTTTGAGTAGATCAACGTTTAAATTGTTGCAATAGGTCGCCTCATTCGCCTATAATCCAGTTTCGATGACAGAACATAATCGCGGATTTGAAAATGCAAAATTTCCCATAACCGCGCTTTCCAAATCCAGCCAACCGTTAATTTCTTACTCAATATATCATTTACATTACCTATAATCATTTTGAACCGGAAACTCAACAATAAAAGATTTTCAATTTTTTTGCAAAAATCCCTGATGGTTAGTTAGCCTTACCGATTTTGAACGGATAATATATAGTGTCGCAGATTCTGTATGTATCGGTTATTTTGCGTTACTGATGTAGTTTTGAGTAGATCAACGTTTAAATTGTTGCAATAGGTCGCCTCATTCGCCTATAATCCAGTTTCGATGACAGAACATAATCGCGGATTTGAAAATGCAAAATTTCCAATAACCGCGCTTTCCAAATCCACCCAACCGTTAATTTCTTACTCAATATATCATTTACATTACCTATAATCATTTTGAACCGGAAACTCAACAATAAAAGATTTTCAATTTTTTTGCAAAAATCCCTGATGGTTAGCCTTACCGATTTTGAACGGATAAAATTTATTGCCACAGATTCTGTATGTATCGGTTATTTTGCGTTACTGATGTAGTTTTGAGTAGATCAGCGTTTAAGTTGTGGCAATAGGTCGCCTCATTCGCATGTAATCCAGTTTCGATGACAGAACATAACCGCGGATTTGAAAATGCGAAATTTCCAATAATCGAGATTTCCAAATGCAGCCAACCGTTAATTTCTTACTCAATATATTATTTACATTACCTATACTCATTTTGAACCGGAAACTCAACAATAAAAGATTTTCAATTTTTTTGCAAAAATCCCTGATGGTTTGCCTTACCGATTTTGAACGGATAAAATTTAGTGTCACAGATTCTGTATGTATCGGTTATTTTGCGTTACTGATGTAGTTTTGAGTAGATCAACGTTTAAATTGTTGCAATAGGTCGCCTCATTCGCCTGAAATCCAATTTCGATGACAGAACGTAATCGCGGATTTGAAAATGCAAAATTTCCAATAACCGCGCTTTCCAAATCCACCCAACCGTTAATTTCTTACTCAATATATCATTTACATTACCTATAATCATTTTGAACCGGAAACTCAACAATAAAAGATTTTCAATTTTTTTGCAAAAATCCCTGGTTAGCCTTACCGATTTTGAACGGATAAAATTTATTGTCACAGATTCTGTATGTATCGGTTATTTTGCGTTACTGATGTAGTTTTGAGTAGATCAGCGTTTAAGTTGTGGCAATAGGTCGCCTCATTCGCATGTAATCCAGTTTCGATGACAGAACATAACCGCGGATTTGAAAATGCGAAATTTCCAATAATCGAGATTTCCAAATGCAGCCAACCGTTAATTTCTTACTCAATATATTATTTACATTACCTATAATCATTTTGAACCGGAAACTCAACAATAAAAGATTTTCAATTTTTTTGCAAAAATCCCTGATGGTTTGCCTTACCGATTTTGAACGGATAAAATTTAGTGTCACAGATTCTGTATGTATCGGTTATTTTGCGTTACTGATGTAGTTTTGAGTAGATCAACGTTTAAATTGTTGCAATAGGTCGCCTCATTCGCCTGAAATCCAGTTTCGATGACAGAACGTAATCGCGGATTTGAAAATGCAAAATTTCCAATAACCGCGCTTTCCAAATCCACCCAACCGTTAATTTCTTACTCAATATATCATTTACATTACCTATAATCATTTTGAACCGGAAACTCAACAATAAAAGATTTTCAATTTTTTTGCAAAAATCCCTGATGGTTTGCCTTACCGATTTTGAACGGATAAAATTTAGTGTCACAGATTCTGTATGTATCGGTTATTTTGCGTTACTGATGTAGTTTTGAGTAGATCAACGTTTAAATTGTTGCAATAGGTCGCCTCATTCGCCTGAAATCCAATTTCGATGACAGAACGTAATCGCGGATTTGAAAATGCAAAATTTCCAATAACCGCGCTTTCCAAATCCAGCCAACCGTTAATTTCTTACTCAATATATCATTTACATTACCTATAATCATTTTGAACCGGAAACTCAACAATAAAAGATTTTCAATTTTTTGCAAAAATCCCCGATGGTTAGTTAGCCTTACCGATTTTGAACGGATAAAATTTATTGTCACAGGTTCGGTATGTATCGGTTATTTTGCGTTACTGATGTAGTTTTGAGTAGATCAACGTTTAAATTGTTGCAATAGGTCGCCTCATTCGCCTATAATCCAGTTTCGATGACAGAACATAATCGCGGATTTGAAAATGCAAAATTTCCCATAACCGCGCTTTCCAAATCCAGCCAACCGTTAATTTCTTACTCAATATATCATTTACATTACCTATAATCATTTTGAACCGGAAACTCAACAATAAAAGATTTTCAATTTTTTTGCAAAAATCCCTGATGGTTAGTTAGCCTTACCGATTTTGAACGGATAATATATAGTGTCGCAGATTCTGTATGTATCGGTTATTTTGCGTTACTGATGTAGTTTTGAGTAGATCAACGTTTAAATTGTTGCAATAGGTCGCCTCATTCGCCTATAATCCAGTTTCGATGACAGAACATAATCGCGGATTTGAAAATGCAAAATTTCCAATAACCGCGCTTTCCAAATCCACCCAACCGTTAATTTCTTACTCAATATATCATTTACATTACCTATAATCATTTTGAACCGGAAACTCAACAATAAAAGATTTTCAATTTTTTTGCAAAAATCCCTGATGGTTAGCCTTACCGATTTTGAACGGGTAAAATTTAGTGTCACAGATTCTGTATATATCGGTTATTTTGCGTTACTGATGTAGTTTTGAGTAGATCAACGTTTAAATTGTTGTAATAGGTCGCCTCATTCGCCTGAAATCCAGTTTCGATGACAGAACATAATTGCGGATTTGAAAATGCAAAATTTCCAATAACCGCGCTTTCCAATTCCAGCCAACCGTTAATTTCTTACTCAATATATCATTTACATTACCTATAATCATTTTGAACCGGAAACTCAACAATAAAAGATTTTCAATTTTTTTGCAAAAATCCCTGATGGTTAGCCTTACCGATTTTGAACGGATAAAATTTATTGCCACAGATTCTGTATGTATCGGTTATTTTGCGTTACTGATGTAGTTTTGAGTAGATCAACGTTTAAATTGTTGCAATAGGTCGCCTCATTCGCCTGAAATCCAGTTTCGATGACAGAACGTAATCGCGGATTTGAAAATGCAAAATTTCCAATAACCGCGCTTTCCAAATCCACCCAACCGTTAATTTCTTACTCAATATATCATTTACATTACCTATAATCATTTTGAACTGGAAACTCAACAATAAAAGATTTTCAATTTTTTTGCAAAAATCCCTGATGGTTAGTTAGCCTTACCGATTTTGAACGGGTAAAATTTATTGTCACAGATTCTGTATATATCGGTTATTTTGCGTTACTGATGTAGTTTTGAGTAGGTCAACGTTTAAATTGTTGTAATAGGTCGCCTCATTCGCCTGAAATCCAGTTTCGATGACAGAACATAATCGCGGATTTGAAAATGCAAAATTTCCAATAACCGCGCTTTCCAAATCCACCCAACCGTTAATTTCTTACTCAATATATCATTTACATTACCTATAATCATTTTGAACCGGAAACTCAACAATAAAAGATTTTCAATTTTTTTGCAAAAATCCGTGATGGTTAGCCTTACCGATTTTGAACGGATAAAATTTATTGTCACAGATTCTGTATGTATTGGCTATTTTGCGTTACTGATGTAGTTTTGAGTAGATCAACGTTTAAATTGTTGCAATAGGTCGCCTCATTCGCCTATAATCCAGTTTCGATGACAGAACATAATCGCGGATTTGAAAATGCAAAATTTCCAATAACCGCGCTTTCCAAATCCAGCCAACCGTAAATTTCTTACTCAATATATCATTTACATTACCTATAATCATTTTGAACCGGAAACTCAACAATAAAAGATTTTCAATTTTTTTGCAAAAATCCCTGATGGTTAGTTAGCCTTACCGATTTTGAACGGATAAAATTTATTGTCACAGGTTCGGTATGTATCGGTTATTTTGCGTTACTGATGTAGTTTTGAGTAGATCAACGTTTAAATTGTTGCAATAGGTCGCCTCATTCGCCTATAATCCAGTTTCGATGACAGAACATAATCGCGGATTTGAAAATGCAAAATTTCCAATAACCGCGCTTTCCAAATCCAACCAACCGTTAATTTCTTACTCAATATATCATTTACATTACCTATAATCATTTTGAACCGGAAACTCAACAATAAAAGATTTTCAATTTTTTTGCAAAAATCCCTGATGGCTAGCCTTACCGATTTTGAACGGATAAAATTTATTGTCACAGATTCTGTATGTATCGGTTATTTTGCGTTACTGATGTAGTTTTGAGTAGATCAACGTTTAAATTGTTGCAATAGGTCGCCTCATTCGCCTATAATCCAGTTTCGATGACAGAACATAATCGCGGATTTGAAAATGCAAAATTTCCAATAACCGCGCTTTCCAAATCCACCCAACCGTTAATTTCTTACTCAATATACCATTTACATTACCTATAATCATTTTGAACCGGAAACTCAACAATAAAAGATTTTCAATTTTTTTGCAAAAATCCCTGATGTTAGCCTTACCGATTTTGAACGGATAAAATTTATTGTCACAGGTTCGGTATGTATCGGTTATTTTGCGTTACTGATGTAGTTTTGAGTAGATCAACGTTTAAATTGTTGTAATAGGTCGCCTCATTCGCCTGAAATCCAGTTTCGATGACAGAACATAATTGCGGATTTGAAAATGCAAAATTTCCAATAACCGCGCTTTCCAATTCCAGCCAACCGTTAATTTCTTACTCAATATATCATTTACATTACCTATAATCATTTTGAACCGGAAACTCAACAATAAAAGATTTTCAATTTTTTTGCAAAAATCCCTGATGGTTTGCCTTACCGATTTTGAACGGATAAAATTTAGTGTCACAGATTCTGTATGTATCGGTTATTTTGCGTTACTGATGTAGTTTTGAGTAGATCAACGTTTAAATTGTTGCAATAGGTCGCCTCATTCGCCTGAAATCCAATTTCGATGACAGAACGTAATCGCGGATTTGAAAATGCAAAATTTCCAATAACCGCGCTTTCCAAATCCAGCCAACCGTAAATTTCTTACTCAATATATCATTTACATTACCTATAATCATTTTGAACCGGAAACTCAACAATAAAAGATTTTCAATTTTTTTGCAAAAATCCCTGATGGTTAGTTAGCCTTACCGATTTTGAACGGGTAAAATTTATTGTCACAGATTCTGTATATATCGGTTATTTTGCGTTACTGATGTAGTTTTGAGTAGGTCAACGTTTAAATTGTTGTAATAGGTCGCCTCATTCGCCTGAAATCCAGTTTCGATGACAGAACATAATCGCGGATTTGAAAATGCAAAATTTCCAATAACCGCGCTTTCAAATTCCAGCCAACCGTTAATTTCTTACTCAATATATCATTTACATTACCTATAATCATTTTGAACCGGAAACTCAACAATAAAAGATTTTCAATTTTTTTGCAAAAATCCCTGATGGTTAGCCTTACCGATTTTGAACGGATAAAATTTATTGCCACAGATTCTGTATGTATCGGTTATTTTGCGTTACTGATGTAGTTTTGAGTAGATCAACGTTTAAATTGTTGCAATAGGTCGCCTCATTCGCCTGAAATCCAGTTTCGATGACAGAACGTAATCGCGGATTTGAAAATGCAAAATTTCCAATAACCGCGCTTTCCAAATCCAGCCAACCGTTAATTTCTTACTCAATATATCATTTACATTACCTATAATCATTTTGAACCGGAAACTCAACAATAAAAGATTTTCAATTTTTTTGCAAAAATCCCTGATGGTTAGTTAGCCTTACCGATTTTGAACGGGTAAAATTTATTGTCACAGATTCTGTATATATCGGTTATTTTGCGTTACTGATGTAGTTTTGAGTAGGTCAACGTTTAAATTGTTGTAATAGGTCGCCTCATTCGCCTGAAATCCAGTTTCGATGACAGAACATAATCGCGGATTTGAAAATGCAAAATTTCCAATAACCGCGCTTTCCAAATCCACCCAACCGTTAATTTCTTACTCAATATATCATTTACATTACCTATAATCATTTTGAACCGGAAACTCAACAATAAAAGATTTTCAATTTTTTTGCAAAAATCCGTGATGGTTAGCCTTACCGATTTTGAACGGATAAAATTTATTGTCACAGATTCTGTATGTATTGGCTATTTTGCGTTACTGATGTAGTTTTGAGTAGATCAACGTTTAAATTGTTGCAATAGGTCGCCTCATTTGCCTATAATCCAGTTTCGATGACAGAACATAATCGCGGATTTGAAAATGCAAAATTTCCAATAACCGCGCTTTCCAAATCCAGCCAACCGTAAATTTCTTACTCAATATATCATTTACATTACCTATAATCATTTTGAACCGGAAACTCAACAATAAAAGATTTTCAATTTTTTTGCAAAAATCCCTGATGGTTAGTTAGCCTTACCGATTTTGAACGGATAAAATTTATTGTCACAGGTTCGGTATGTATCGGTTATTTTGCGTTACTGATGTAGTTTTGAGTAGATCAACGTTTAAATTGTTGCAATAGGTCGCCTCATTCGCCTATAATCCAGTTTCGATGACAGAACATAATCGCGGATTTGAAAATGCAAAATTTCCAATAACCGCGCTTTCCAAATCCAGCCAACCGTTAATTTCTTACTCAATATATCATTTACATTACCTATAATCATTTTGAACCGGAAACTCAACAATAAAAGATTTTCAATTTTTTTGCAAAAATCCCTGATGGTTAGCCTTACCGATTTTGAACGGATAAAATTTATTGTCACAGATTCTGTATGTATCGGTTATTTTGCGTTACTGATGTAGTTTTGAGTAGATCAACGTTTAAATTGTTGCAATAGGTCGCCTCATTCGCCTATAATCCAGTTTCGATGACAGAACATAATCGCGGATTTGAAAATGCAAAATTTCCAATAACCGCGCTTTCCAAATCCACCCAACCGTTAATTTCTTACTCAATATATCATTTACATTACCTATAATCATTTTGAACCGGAAACTCAACAATAAAAGATTTTCAATTTTTTTGCAAAAATCCGTGATGGTTAGCCTTACCGATTTTGAACGGATAAAATTTATTGTCACAGATTCTGTATGTATTGGCTATTTTGCGTTACTGATGTAGTTTTGAGTAGATCAACGTTTAAATTGTTGCAATAGGTCGCCTCATTCGCCTATAATCCAGTTTCGATGACAGAACATAATCGCGGATTTGAAAATGCAAAATTTCCAATAACCGCGCTTTCCAAATCCAGCCAACCGTAAATTTCTTACTCAATATATCATTTACATTACCTATAATCATTTTGAACCGGAAACTCAACAATAAAAGATTTTCAATTTTTTTGCAAAAATCCCTGATGGTTAGTTAGCCTTACCGATTTTGAACGGATAAAATTTAGTGTCACAGATTCTGTATGTATCGGTTATTTTGCGTTACTGATGTAGTTTTGAGTAGGTCAACGTTTAAATTGTTGCAATAGGTCGCCTCATTCGCCTATAATCCAGTTTCGATGACAGAACATAATCGCGGATTTGAAAATGCAAAATTTCCAATAACCGCGCTTTCCAAATCCACCCAACCGTTAATTTCTTACTCAATATATCATTTACATTACCTATAATCATTTTGAACCGGAAACTCAACAATAAAAGATTTTCAATTTTTTTGCAAAAATCCCTGATGCTGATGTAGTTTTGAGTAGATCAACGTTTAAATTGTTGTAATAGGTCGCCTCATTCGCCTGAAATCCAGTTTCGATGACAGAACATAATTGCGGATTTGAAAATGCAAAAATTCCAATAACCGCGCTTTCCAAATCCACCCAACCGTTAATTTTTTACTCAATATATCATTTACATTACCTATAATCATTTTGAACCGGAAACTCAACAATAAAAGATTTTCAATTTTTTTGCAAAAATCCGTGATGGTTAGCCTTACCGATTTTGAACGGATAAAATTTAGTGTCACAGATTCTGTATATATCGGTTATTTTGCGTTACTGATGTAGTTTTGAGTAGATCAACGTTTAAATTGTTGCAATAGGTCGCCTCATTCGCCTATAATCCAGTTTCGATGACAGAACATAATCGCGGATTTGAAAATGCAAAATTTCCAATAACCGCGCTTTCCAAATCCACCCAACCGTTAATTTCTTACTCAATATATCATTTACATTACCTATAATCATTTTGAACCGGAAACTCAACAATAAAAGATTTTCAATTTTTTTGCAAAAATCCGTGATGGTTAGCCTTACCGATTTTGAACGGATAAAATTTATTGTCACAGATTCTGTATGTATCGGTTATTTTGCGTTACTGATGTAGTTTTGAGTAGATCAACGTTTAAATTGTTGTAATAGGTCGCCTCATTCGCCTGAAATCCAGTTTCGATGACAGAACGTAATCGCGGATTTGAAAATGCAAAATTTCCAATAACCACGCTTTCCAATTCCAGCCAACCGTTAATTTCTTACTCAATATATCATTTACATTACCTATAATCATTTTGAACCGGAAACTCAACAATAAAAGATTTTCAATTTTTTTGCAAAAATCCCTGATGGTTTGCCTTACCGATTTTGAACGGATAAAATTTAGTGTCACAGATTCTGTATGTATCGGTTATTTTGCGTTACTGATGTAGTTTTGAGTAGATCAACGTTTAAATTGTTGCAATAGGCCGCCTCATTCGCCTGAAATCCAATTTCGATGACAGAACGTAATCGCGGATTTGAAAATGCAAAATTTCCAATAACCGCGCTTTCCAAATCCAGCCAACCGTTAATTTCTTACTCAATATATCATTTACATTACCTACAATCATTTTGAACCGGAAACTCAACAATAAAAGATTTTCAATTTTTTTGCAAAAATCCCTGATGGTTGTTAGCCTTACCGATTTTGAACGGATAAAATTTAGTGTCACAGATTCTGTATGTATCGGTTATTTTGAGTTACTGATGTAGTTTTGAGTAGATCAACGTTTAAATTGTTGCAATAGGTCGCCTCATTCGCCTGTAATCCAGTTTCGATGACAGAACATAATCGCGGATTTGAAAATGCAAAATTTTCAATAACCGCGCTTTCCAAATCCAGCCAACCGTTAATTTCTTACTCAATATATCATTTACATTACCTATAATCATTTTGAACCGGAAACTCAACAATAAAAGATTTTCAATTTTTTTGCAAAAATCCCTGATGGTTAGCCTTACCGATTTTGAACGGATAAAATTTAGTGTCACAGATTCTGTATGTATCGGTTATTTTGCGTTACTGATGTAGTTTTGAGTAGATCAACGTTTAAATTGTTGCAATAGGTCGCCTCATTCGCCTATAATCCAGTTTCGATGACAGAACATAATCGCGGATTTGAAAATGCAAAATTTCCAATAACCGCGCTTTCCAAATCCACCCAACCGTTAATTTCTTACTCAATATATCATTTACATTACCTATAATCATTTTGAACCGGAAACTCAACAATAAAAGATTTTCAATTTTTTTGCAAAAATCCGTGATGGTTAGCCTTACCGATTTTGAACGGATAAAATTTATTGTCACAGATTCTGTATGTATTGGCTATTTTGCGTTACTGATGTAGTTTTGAGTAGATCAACGTTTAAATTGTTGCAATAGGTCGCCTCATTCGCCTATAATCCAGTTTCGATGACAGAACATAATCGCGGATTTGAAAATGCAAAATTTCCAATAACCGCGCTTTCCAAATCCAGCCAACCGTAAATTTCTTACTCAATATATCATTTACATTACCTATAATCATTTTGAACCGGAAACTCAACAATAAAAGATTTTCAATTTTTTTGCAAAAATCCCTGATGGTTAGTTAGCCTTACCGATTTTGAACGGATAAAATTTAGTGTCACAGATTCTGTATGTATCGGTTATTTTGCGTTACTGATGTAGTTTTGAGTAGGTCAACGTTTAAATTGTTGCAATAGGTCGCCTCATTCGCCTATAATCCAGTTTCGATGACAGAACATAATCGCGGATTTGAAAATGCAAAATTTCCAATAACCGCGCTTTCCAAATCCACCCAACCGTTAATTTCTTACTCAATATATCATTTACATTACCTATAATCATTTTGAACCGGAAACTCAACAATAAAAGATTTTCAATTTTTTTGCAAAAATCCCTGATGCTGATGTAGTTTTGAGTAGATCAACGTTTAAATTGTTGTAATAGGTCGCCTCATTCGCCTGAAATCCAGTTTCGATGACAGAACATAATTGCGGATTTGAAAATGCAAAAATTCCAATAACCGCGCTTTCCAAATCCACCCAACCGTTAATTTTTTACTCAATATATCATTTACATTACCTATAATCATTTTGAACCGGAAACTCAACAATAAAAGATTTTCAATTTTTTTGCAAAAATCCCTGATGGTTAGCCTTACCGATTTTGAACGGATAAAATTTAGTGTCACAGATTCTGTATATATCGGTTATTTTGCGTTACTGATGTAGTTTTGAGTAGATCAACGTTTAAATTGTTGCAATAGGTCGCCTCATTCGCCTATAATCCAGTTTCGATGACAGAACATAATCGCGGATTTGAAAATGCAAAATTTCCAATAACCGCGCTTTCCAAATCCACCCAACCGTTAATTTCTTACTCAATATATCATTTACATTACCTATAATCATTTTGAACCGGAAACTCAACAATAAAAGATTTTCAATTTTTTTGCAAAAATCCGTGATGGTTAGCCTTACCGATTTTGAACGGATAAAATTTATTGTCACAGATTCTGTATGTATCGGTTATTTTGCGTTACTGATGTAGTTTTGAGTAGATCAACGTTTAAATTGTTGTAATAGGTCGCCTCATTCGCCTGAAATCCAGTTTCGATGACAGAACGTAATCGCGGATTTGAAAATGCAAAATTTCCAATAACCGCGCTTTCCAATTCCAGCCAACCGTTAATTTCTTACTCAATATATCATTTACATTACCTATAATCATTTTGAACCGGAAACTCAACAATAAAAGATTTTCAATTTTTTTGCAAAAATCCCTGATGGTTTGCCTTACCGATTTTGAACGGATAAAATTTATTGTCACTGATTCTGTATATATCGGTTATTTTGCGTTACTGATGTAGTTTTGAGTAGATCAACGTTTAAATTGTTGTAATAGGTCGCCTCATTCGCCTGAAATCCAGTTTCGATGACAGAACGTAATCGCGGATTTGAAAATGCAAAATTTCCAATAACCACGCTTTCCAATTCCAGCCAACCGTTAATTTCTTACTCAATATATCATTTACATTACCTATAATCATTTTGAACCGGAAACTCAACAATAAAAGATTTTCAATTTTTTTGCAAAAATCCCTGATGGTTTGCCTTACCGATTTTGAACGGATAAAATTTAGTGTCACAGATTCTGTATGTATCGGTTATTTTGCGTTACTGATGTAGTTTTGAGTAGATCAACGTTTAAATTGTTGCAATAGGCCGCCTCATTCGCCTGAAATCCAATTTCGATGACAGAACGTAATCGCGGATTTGAAAATGCAAAATTTCCAATAACCGCGCTTTCCAAATCCAGCCAACCGTTAATTTCTTACTCAATATATCATTTACATTACCTACAATCATTTTGAACCGGAAACTCAACAATAAAAGATTTTCAATTTTTTTGCAAAAATCCCTGATGGTTGTTAGCCTTACCGATTTTGAACGGATAAAATTTAGTGTCACAGATTCTGTATGTATCGGTTATTTTGAGTTACTGATGTAGTTTTGAGTAGATCAACGTTTAAATTGTTGCAATAGGTCGCCTCATTCGCCTGTAATCCAGTTTCGATGACAGAACATAATCGCGGATTTGAAAATGCAAAATTTTCAATAACCGCGCTTTCCAAATCCAGCCAACCGTTAATTTCTTACTCAATATATCATTTACATTACCTATAATCATTTTGAACCGGAAACTCAACAATAAAAGATTTTCAATTTTTTTGCAAAAATCCCTGATGGTTTGCCTTACCGATTTTGAACGGATAAAATTTATTGTCACAGATTCTGTATGTATCGGTTATTTTGAGTTACTGATGTAGTTTTGAGTAGATCAACGTTTAAATTGTTGCAATAGGTCGCCTCATTCGCCTGTAATCCAGTTTTGATGACAGAACATAATCGCGGATTTGAAAATGCAAAATTTCCAATAACCGCGCTTTCCAAATCCAGCCAACCGTTAATTTCTTACTCAATATATCATTTACATTACCTATAATCATTTTGAACCGGAAACTCAACAATAAAAGATTTTCAATTTTTTTGCAAAAATCCCTGATGGTTAGCCTTACCGATTTTGAACGGATAAAATTTATTGTCACAGATTCTGTATGTATCGGTTACTTTGCGTTACTGATGTAGTTTTGAGTAGATCAACGTTTAAATTGTTGCAATAGGTCGCCTCATTCGCCTGAAATCCAGTTTCGATGACAGAACGTAATCGCGGATTTGAAAATGCAAAATTTCCAATAACCGCGCTTTCCAAATCCAGCCAACCGTTAATTTCTTACTCAATATATCATTTACATTACCTATAATCATTTTGAACCGGAAACTCAACAATAAAAGATTTTCAATTTTTTTGCAAAAATCCCTGATGGTTAGCCTTACCGATTTTGAACGGATAAAATTTATTGTCACAGATTCTGTATATATCGGTTATTTTGCGTTACTGATGTAGTTTTGAGTAGGTCAACGTTTAAATTGTTGTAATAGGTCGCCTCATTCGCCTGAAATCCAGTTTCGATGACAGAACATAATCGCGGATTTGAAAATGCAAAATTTCCAATAACCGCGCTTTCCAAATCCACCCAACCGTTAATTTCTTACTCAATATATCATTTACATTACCTATAATCATTTTGAACCGGAAACTCAACAATAAAAGATTTTAAATTTTTTTGCAAAAATCCGTGATGGTTAGCCTTACCGATTTTGAACGGATAAAATTTATTGTCACAGATTCTGTATGTATTGGCTATTTTGCGTTACTGATGTAGTTTTGAGTAGATCAACGTTTAAATTGTTGCAATAGGTCGCCTCATTCGCCTATAATCCAGTTTCGATGACAGAACATAATCGCGGATTTGAAAATGCAAAATTTCCAATAACCGCGCTTTCCAAATCCAGCCAACCGTAAATTTCTTACTCAATATATCATTTACATTACCTATAATCATTTTGAACCGGAAACTCAACAATAAAAGATTTTCAATTTTTTTGCAAAAATCCCTGATGGTTAGCCTTACCGATTTTGAACGGGTAAAATTTAGTGTCACAGATTCTGTATATATCGGTTATTTTGCGTTACTGATGTAGTTTTGAGTAGATCAACGTTTAAATTGTTGTAATAGGTCGCCTCATTCGCCTGAAATCCAGTTTCGATGACAGAACATAATTGCGGATTTGAAAATGCAAAATTTCCAATAACCGCGCTTTCCAAATCCACCCAACCGTTAATTTCTTACTCAATATATCATTTACATTACCTATAATCATTTTGAACCGGAAACTCAACAATAAAAGATTTTCAATTTTTTTGCAAAAATCCCTGATGGTTAGTTAGCCTTACCGATTTTGAACGGGTAAAATTTATTGTCACAGATTCTGTATATATCGGTTATTTTGCGTTACTGATGTAGTTTTGAGTAGGTCAACGTTTAAATTGTTGTAATAGGTCGCCTCATTCGCCTGAAATCCAGTTTCGATGACAGAACATAATCGCGGATTTGAAAATGCAAAATTTCCAATAACCGCGCTTTCCAAATCCACCCAACCGTTAATTTCTTACTCAATATATCATTTACATTACCTATAATCATTTTGAACCGGAAACTCAACAATAAAAGATTTTCAATTTTTTTGCAAAAATCCCTGATGGTTAGCCTTACCGATTTTGAACGGGTAAAATTTAGTGTCACAGATTCTGTATATATCGGTTATTTTGCGTTACTGATGTAGTTTTGAGTAGATCAACGTTTAAATTGTTGCAATAGGTCGCCTCATTCGCCTATAATCCAGTTTCGATGACAGAACATAATCGCGGATTTGAAAATGCAAAATTTCCAATAACCGCGCTTTCCAAATCCACCCAACCGTTAATTTCTTACTCAATATATCATTTACATTACCTATAATCATTTTGAACCGGAAACTCAACAATAAAAGATTTTCAATTTTTTTGCAAAAATCCCTGATGGTTAGCCTTACCGATTTTGAACGGATAAAATTTAGTGTCACAGATTCTGTATGTATCCGTTATTTTGCGTTACTGATGTAGTTTTGAGTAGGTCAACGTTTAAATTGTTGTAATAGGTCGCCTCATTCGCCTGAAATCCAGTTTCGATGACAGAACATAATCGCGGATTTGAAAATGCAAAATTTCCAATAACCGCGCTTTCCAAATCCACCCAACCGTTAATTTCTTACTCAATATATCATTTACATTACCTATAATCATTTTGAACCGGAAACTCAACAATAAAAGATTTTCAATTTTTTTGCAAAAATCCGTGATGGTTAGCCTTACCGATTTTGAACGGATAAAATTTATTGTCACAGATTCTGTATGTATTGGCTATTTTGCGTTACTGATGTAGTTTTGAGTAGATCAACGTTTAAATTGTTGCAATAGGTCGCCTCATTCGCCTATAATCCAGTTTCGATGACAGAACATAATCGCGGATTTGAAAATGCAAAATTTCCAATAACCGCGCTTTCCAAATCCAGCCAACCGTAAATTTCTTACTCAATATATCATTTACATTACCTATAATCATTTTGAACCGGAAACTCAACAATAAAAGATTTTCAATTTTTTTGCAAAAATCCCTGATGGTTAGTTAGCCTTACCGATTTTGAACGGATAAAATTTAGTGTCACAGATTCTGTATGTATCGGTTATTTTGCGTTACTGATGTAGTTTTGAGTAGGTCAACGTTTAAATTGTTGCAATAGGTCGCCTCATTCGCCTATAATCCAGTTTCGATGACAGAACATAATCGCGGATTTGAAAATGCAAAATTTCCAATAACCGCGCTTTCCAAATCCACCCAACCGTTAATTTCTTACTCAATATATCATTTACATTACCTATAATCATTTTGAACCGGAAACTCAACAATAAAAGATTTTCAATTTTTTTGCAAAAATCCCTGATGCTGATGTAGTTTTGAGTAGATCAACGTTTAAATTGTTGTAATAGGTCGCCTCATTCGCCTGAAATCCAGTTTCGATGACAGAACATAATTGCGGATTTGAAAATGCAAAAATTCCAATAACCGCGCTTTCCAAATCCACCCAACCGTTAATTTTTTACTCAATATATCATTTACATTACCTATAATCATTTTGAACCGGAAACTCAACAATAAAAGATTTTCAATTTTTTTGCAAAAATCCCTGATGGTTAGCCTTACCGATTTTGAACGGATAAAATTTAGTGTCACAGATTCTGTATATATCGGTTATTTTGCGTTACTGATGTAGTTTTGAGTAGATCAACGTTTAAATTGTTGCAATAGGTCGCCTCATTCGCCTATAATCCAGTTTCGATGACAGAACATAATCGCGGATTTGAAAATGCAAAATTTCCAATAACCGCGCTTTCCAAATCCACCCAACCGTTAATTTCTTACTCAATATATCATTTACATTACCTATAATCATTTTGAACCGGAAACTCAACAATAAAAGATTTTCAATTTTTTTGCAAAAATCCGTGATGGTTAGCCTTACCGATTTTGAACGGATAAAATTTATTGTCACAGATTCTGTATGTATCGGTTATTTTGCGTTACTGATGTAGTTTTGAGTAGATCAACGTTTAAATTGTTGTAATAGGTCGCCTCATTCGCCTGAAATCCAGTTTCGATGACAGAACGTAATCGCGGATTTGAAAATGCAAAATTTCCAATAACCGCGCTTTCCAATTCCAGCCAACCGTTAATTTCTTACTCAATATATCCTTTACATTACCTATAATCATTTTGAACCGGAAACTCAACAATAAAAGATTTTCAATTTTTTTGCAAAAATCCCTGATGGTTTGCCTTACCGATTTTGAACGGATAAAATTTATTGTCACTGATTCTGTATATATCGGTTATTTTGCGTTACTGATGTAGTTTTGAGTAGATCAACGTTTAAATTGTTGTAATAGGTCGCCTCATTCGCCTGAAATCCAGTTTCGATGACAGAACGTAATCGCGGATTTGAAAATGCAAAATTTCCAATAACCGCGCTTTCCAATTCCAGCCAACCGTTAATTTCTTACTCAATATATCATTTACATTACCTATAATCATTTTGAACCGGAAACTCAACAATAAAAGATTTTCAATTTTTTTGCAAAAATCCCTGATGGTTTGCCTTACCGATTTTGAACGGATAAAATTTAGTGTCACAGATTCTGTATGTATCGGTTATTTTGCGTTACTGATGTAGTTTTGAGTAGATCAACGTTTAAATTGTTGCAATAGGCCGCCTCATTCGCCTGAAATCCAATTTCGATGACAGAACGTAATCGCGGATTTGAAAATGCAAAATTTCCAATAACCGCGCTTTCCAAATCCAGCCAACCGTTAATTTCTTACTCAATATATCATTTACATTACCTACAATCATTTTGAACCGGAAACTCAACAATAAAAGATTTTCAATTTTTTTGCAAAAATCCCTGATGGTTGTTAGCCTTACCGATTTTGAACGGATAAAATTTAGTGTCACAGATTCTGTATGTATCGGTTATTTTGAGTTACTGATGTAGTTTTGAGTAGATCAACGTTTAAATTGTTGCAATAGGTCGCCTCATTCGCCTGTAATCCAGTTTCGATGACAGAACATAATCGCGGATTTGAAAATGCAAAATTTTCAATAACCGCGCTTTCCAAATCCAGCCAACCGTTAATTTCTTACTCAATATATCATTTACATTACCTATAATCATTTTGAACCGGAAACTCAACAATAAAAGATTTTCAATTTTTTTGCAAAAATCCCTGATGGTTTGCCTTACCGATTTTGAACGGATAAAATTTAGTGTCACAGATTCTGTATGTATCGGTTATTTTGCGTTACTGATGTAGTTTTGAGTAGATCAACGTTTAAATTGTTGCAATAGGCCGCCTCATTCGCCTGAAATCCAATTTCGATGACAGAACGTAATCGCGGATTTGAAAATGCAAAATTTCCAATAACCGCGCTTTCCAAATCCAGCCAACCGTTAATTTCTTACTCAATATATCATTTACATTACCTACAATCATTTTGAACCGGAAACTCAACAATAAAAGATTTTCAATTTTTTTGCAAAAATCCCTGATGGTTGTTAGCCTTACCGATTTTGAACGGATAAAATTTAGTGTCACAGATTCTGTATGTATCGGTTATTTTGAGTTACTGATGTAGTTTTGAGTAGATCAACGTTTAAATTGTTGCAATAGGTCGCCTCATTCGCCTGTAATCCAGTTTCGATGACAGAACATAATCGCGGATTTGAAAATGCAAAATTTTCAATAACCGCGCTTTCCAAATCCAGCCAACCGTTAATTTCTTACTCAATATATCATTTACATTACCTATAATCATTTTGAACCGGAAACTCAACAATAAAAGATTTTCAATTTTTTTGCAAAAATCCCTGATGGTTAGTTAGCCTTACCGATTTTGAACGGGTAAAATTTATTGTCACAGATTCTGTATATATCGGTTATTTTGCGTTACTGATGTAGTTTTGAGTAGGTCAACGTTTAAATTGTTGTAATAGGTCGCCTCATTCGCCTGAAATCCAGTTTCGATGACAGAACATAATCGCGGATTTGAAAATGCAAAATTTCCAATAACCGCGCTTTCCAAATCCAGCCAACCGTAAATTTCTTACTCAATATATCATTTACATTACCTATAATCATTTTGAACCGGAAACTCAACAATAAAAGATTTTCAATTTTTTTGCAAAAATCCCTGATGGTTAGTTAGCCTTACCGATTTTGAACGGATAAAATTTATTGTCACAGATTCTGTATGTATTGGCTATTTTGCGTTACTGATGTAGTTTTGAGTAGATCAACGTTTAAATTGTTGCAATAGGTCGCCTCATTCGCCTATAATCCAGTTTCGATGACAGAACATAATCGCGGATTTGAAAATGCAAAATTTCCAATAACCGCGCTTTCCAAATCCAGCCAACCGTAAATTTCTTACTCAATATATCATTTACATTACCTATAATCATTTTGAACCGGAAACTCAACAATAAAAGATTTTCAATTTTTTTGCAAAAATCCCTGATGGTTAGTTAGCCTTACCGATTTTGAACGGATAAAATTTAGTGTCACAGATTCTGTATGTATCGGTTATTTTGCGTTACTGATGTAGTTTTGAGTAGGTCAACGTTTAAATTGTTGCAATAGGTCGCCTCATTCGCCTATAATCCAGTTTCGATGACAGAACATAATCGCGGATTTGAAAATGCAAAATTTCCAATAACCGCGCTTTCCAAATCCACCCAACCGTTAATTTCTTACTCAATATATCATTTACATTACCTATAATCATTTTGAACCGGAAACTCAACAATAAAAGATTTTCAATTTTTTTGCAAAAATCCCTGATGCTGATGTAGTTTTGAGTAGATCAACGTTTAAATTGTTGTAATAGGTCGCCTCATTCGCCTGAAATCCAGTTTCGATGACAGAACATAATTGCGGATTTGAAAATGCAAAAATTCCAATAACCGCGCTTTCCAAATCCACCCAACCGTTAATTTTTTACTCAATATATCATTTACATTACCTATAATCATTTTGAACCGGAAACTCAACAATAAAAGATTTTCAATTTTTTTGCAAAAATCCCTGATGGTTAGCCTTACCGATTTTGAACGGATAAAATTTAGTGTCACAGATTCTGTATATATCGGTTATTTTGCGTTACTGATGTAGTTTTGAGTAGATCAACGTTTAAATTGTTGCAATAGGTCGCCTCATTCGCCTATAATCCAGTTTCGATGACAGAACATAATCGCGGATTTGAAAATGCAAAATTTCCAATAACCGCGCTTTCCAAATCCACCCAACCGTTAATTTCTTACTCAATATATCATTTACATTACCTATAATCATTTTGAACCGGAAACTCAACAATAAAAGATTTTCAATTTTTTTGCAAAAATCCGTGATGGTTAGCCTTACCGATTTTGAACGGATAAAATTTATTGTCACAGATTCTGTATGTATCGGTTATTTTGCGTTACTGATGTAGTTTTGAGTAGATCAACGTTTAAATTGTTGTAATAGGTCGCCTCATTCGCCTGAAATCCAGTTTCGATGACAGAACGTAATCGCGGATTTGAAAATGCAAAATTTCCAATAACCGCGCTTTCCAATTCCAGCCAACCGTTAATTTCTTACTCAATATATCCTTTACATTACCTATAATCATTTTGAACCGGAAACTCAACAATAAAAGATTTTCAATTTTTTTGCAAAAATCCCTGATGGTTTGCCTTACCGATTTTGAACGGATAAAATTTATTGTCACTGATTCTGTATATATCGGTTATTTTGCGTTACTGATGTAGTTTTGAGTAGATCAACGTTTAAATTGTTGTAATAGGTCGCCTCATTCGCCTGAAATCCAGTTTCGATGACAGAACGTAATCGCGGATTTGAAAATGCAAAATTTCCAATAACCGCGCTTTCCAATTCCAGCCAACCGTTAATTTCTTACTCAATATATCATTTACATTACCTATAATCATTTTGAACCGGAAACTCAACAATAAAAGATTTTCAATTTTTTTGCAAAAATCCCTGATGGTTTGCCTTACCGATTTTGAACGGATAAAATTTAGTGTCACAGATTCTGTATGTATCGGTTATTTTGCGTTACTGATGTAGTTTTGAGTAGATCAACGTTTAAATTGTTGCAATAGGCCGCCTCATTCGCCTGAAATCCAATTTCGATGACAGAACGTAATCGCGGATTTGAAAATGCAAAATTTCCAATAACCGCGCTTTCCAAATCCAGCCAACCGTTAATTTCTTACTCAATATATCATTTACATTACCTACAATCATTTTGAACCGGAAACTCAACAATAAAAGATTTTCAATTTTTTTGCAAAAATCCCTGATGGTTGTTAGCCTTACCGATTTTGAACGGATAAAATTTAGTGTCACAGATTCTGTATGTATCGGTTATTTTGAGTTACTGATGTAGTTTTGAGTAGATCAACGTTTAAATTGTTGCAATAGGTCGCCTCATTCGCCTGTAATCCAGTTTCGATGACAGAACATAATCGCGGATTTGAAAATGCAAAATTTTCAATAACCGCGCTTTCCAAATCCAGCCAACCGTTAATTTCTTACTCAATATATCATTTACATTACCTATAATCATTTTGAACCGGAAACTCAACAATAAAAGATTTTCAATTTTTTTGCAAAAATCCCTGATGGTTAGTTAGCCTTACCGATTTTGAACGGGTAAAATTTATTGTCACAGATTCTGTATATATCGGTTATTTTGCGTTACTGATGTAGTTTTGAGTAGGTCAACGTTTAAATTGTTGTAATAGGTCGCCTCATTCGCCTGAAATCCAGTTTCGATGACAGAACATAATCGCGGATTTGAAAATGCAAAATTTCCAATAACCGCGCTTTCCAAATCCACCCAACCGTTAATTTCTTACTCAATATATCATTTACATTACCTATAATCATTTTGAACCGGAAACTCAACAATAAAAGATTTTCAATTTTTTTGCAAAAATCCCTGATGGTTAGCCTTACCGATTTTGAACGGGTAAAATTTAGTGTCACAGATTCTGTATATATCGGTTATTTTGCGTTACTGATGTAGTTTTGAGTAGATCAACGTTTAAATTGTTGTAATAGGTCGCCTCATTCGCCTGAAATCCAGTTTCGATGACAGAACATAATCGCGGATTTGAAAATGCAAAATTTCCAATAACCGCGCTTTCCAAATCCACCCAACCGTTAATTTCTTACTCAATATATCATTTACATTACCTATAATCATTTTGAACCGGAAACTCAACAATAAAAGATTTTAAATTTTTTTGCAAAAATCCGTGATGGTTAGCCTTACCGATTTTGAACGGATAAAATTTATTGTCACAGATTCTGTATGTATTGGCTATTTTGCGTTACTGATGTAGTTTTGAGTAGATCAACGTTTAAATTGTTGCAATAGGTCGCCTCATTCGCCTATAATCCAGTTTCGATGACAGAACATAATCGCGGATTTGAAAATGCAAAATTTCCAATAACCGCGCTTTCCAAATCCAGCCAACCGTAAATTTCTTACTCAATATATCATTTACATTACCTATAATCATTTTGAACCGGAAACTCAACAATAAAAGATTTTCAATTTTTTTGCAAAAATCCCTGATGGTTAGCCTTACCGATTTTGAACGGGTAAAATTTAGTGTCACAGATTCTGTATATATCGGTTATTTTGCGTTACTGATGTAGTTTTGAGTAGATCAACGTTTAAATTGTTGTAATAGGTCGCCTCATTCGCCTGAAATCCAGTTTCGATGACAGAACATAATTGCGGATTTGAAAATGCAAAATTTCCAATAACCGCGCTTTCCAAATCCACCCAACCGTTAATTTCTTACTCAATATATCATTTACATTACCTATAATCATTTTGAACCGGAAACTCAACAATAAAAGATTTTCAATTTTTTTGCAAAAATCCCTGATGGTTAGTTAGCCTTACCGATTTTGAACGGGTAAAATTTATTGTCACAGATTCTGTATATATCGGTTATTTTGCGTTACTGATGTAGTTTTGAGTAGATCAACGTTTAAATTGTTGTAATAGGTCGCCTCATTCGCCTATAATCCAGTTTCGATGACAGAACGTAATCGCGGATTTGAAAATGCAAAATTTCCAATAACCGCGCTTTCCAAATCCACCCAACCGTTAATTTCTTACTCAATATATCATTTACATTACCTATAATCATTTTGAACCGGAAACTCAACAATAAAAGATTTTCAATTTTTTTGCAAAAATCCCTGATGGTGCCTTACCGATTTTGAACGGGTAAAATTTAGTGTCACAGATTCTGTATATATCGGTTATTTTGCGTTACTGATGTAGTTTTGAGTAGATCAACGTTTAAATTGTTGTAATAGGTCGCCTCATTCGCCTATAATCCAGTTTCGATGACAGAACGTAATCGCGGATTTGAAAATGCAAAATTTCCAATAACCGCGCTTTCCAATTCCAGCCAACCGTTAATTTCTTACTCAATATATCATTTACATTACCTATAATCATTTTGAACCGGAAACTCAACAATAAAAGATTTTCAATTTTTTTGCAAAAATCCCTGATGGTGCCTTACCGATTTTGAACGGATAAAATTTATTGTCACAGATTCTGTATGTATCGGTTATTTTGCGTTACTGATGTAGTTTTGAGTAGATCAACGTTTAAATTGTTGCAATAGGTCGCCTCATTCGCCTATAATCCAGTTTCGATGACAGAACATAATCGCGGATTTGAAAATGCAAAATTTCCAATAACCGCGCTTTCCAAATCCACCCAACCGTTAATTTCTTACTCAATATATCATTTACATTACCTATAATCATTTTGAACCGGAAACTCAACAATAAAAGATTTTCAATTTTTTTGCAAAAATCCCTGATGGTGCCTTACCGATTTTGAACGGGTAAAATTTAGTGTCACAGATTCTGTATGTATCGGTTATTTTGCGTTACTGATGTAGTTTTGAGTAGATCAACGTTTAAATTGTTGCAATAGGTCGCCTCATTCGCCTATAATCCAGTTTCGATGACAGAACATAATCGCGGATTTGAAAATGCAAAATTTCCAATAACCGCGCTTTCCAAATCCACCCAACCGTTAATTTCTTACTCAATATATCATTTACATTATAATCATTTTGAACCGGAAACTCAACAATAAAAGATTTTCAATTTTTTTGCAAAAATCCCTGATGGTTTGCCTTACCGATTTTGAACGGGTAAAATTTATTTTCACAGATTCTGTATGTATCGGTTATTTTGCGTTACTGATGTAGTTTTGAGTAGATCAACGTTTAAATTGTTGCAATAGGTCGCCTCATTCGCCTATAATCCAGTTTCGATGACAGAACATAATCGCGGATTTGAAAATGCAAAATTTCCAATAACCGCGCTTTCCAAATCCACCCAACCGTTAATTTCTTACTCAATATATCATTTACATTACCTATAATCATTTTGAACCGGAAACTCAACAATAAAAGATTTTCAATTTTTTTGCAAAAATCCCTGATGGTTTGCCTTACCGATTTTGAACGGGTAAAATTTATTTTCACAGATTCTGTATGTATCGGTTATTTTGAGTTACTGATGTAGTTTTGAGTAGATCAACGTTTAAATTGTTGTAATAGGTCGCCTCATTCGCCTGAAATCCAGTTTCGATGACAGAACATAATCGCGGATTTGAAAATGCAAAATTTCCAATAACCGCGCTTTCCAAATCCACCCAACCGTTAATTTCTTACTCAATATATCATTTACATTACCTATAATCATTTTGAACCGGAAACTCAACAATAAAAGATTTTCAATTTTTTTGCAAAAATCCGTGATGGTTAGCCTTACCGATTTTGAACGGATAAAATTTATTGTCACAGATTCTGTATGTATCGGTTATTTTGCGTTACTGATGTAGTTTTGAGTAGATCAACGTTTAAATTGTTGCAATAGGTCGCCTCATTCGCCTATAATCCAGTTTCGATGACTGAACATAATCGCGGATTTGAAAATGCAAAATTTCCAATAACCGCGCTTTCCAAATCCACCCAACCGTTAATTTCTTACTCAATATATCATTTACATTACCTATAATCATTTTGAACCGGAAACTCAACAATAAAAGATTTTCAATTTTTTTGCAAAAATCCGTGATGGTTAGTTAGCCTTACCGATTTTGAACGGATAAAATTTATTGTCACAGATTCTGTATGTATCGGTTATTTTGCGTTACTGATGTAGTTTTGAGTAGATCAACGTTTAAATTGTTGTAATAGGTCGCCTCATTCGCCTGAAATCCAGTTTCGATGACAGAACATAATCGCGGATTTGAAAATGCAAAATTTCCAATAACCGCGCTTTCCAAATCCACCCAACCGTTAATTTCTTACTCAATATATCATTTACATTACCTATAATCATTTTGAACCGGAAACTCAACAATAAAAGATTTTCAATTTTTTTGCAAAAATCCGTGATGGTTAGCCTTACCGATTTTGAACGGATAAAATTTATTGTCACAGATTCTGTATGTATCGGTTATTTTGCGTTACTGATGTAGTTTTGAGTAGATCAACGTTTAAATTGTTGCAATAGGTCGCCTCATTCGCCTATAATCCAGTTTCGATGACAGAACATAATCACGGATTTGAAAATGCAAAATTTCCAATAACCGCGCTTTCCAAATCCACCCAACCGTTAATTTCTTACTCAATATATCATTTACATTACCTATAATCATTTTGAACCGGAAACTCAACAATAAAAGATTTTCAATTTTTTTGCAAAAATCCCTGATGCCTTACCGATTTTGAACGGGTAAAATTTATTGTCACAGATTCTGTATGTATCGGTTATTTTGAGTTACTGATGTAGTTTTGAGTAGATCAACGTTTAAATTGTTGTAATAGGTCGCCTCATTCGCCTGAAATCCAGTTTCGATGACAGAACATAATCGCGGATTTGAAAATGCAAAATTTCCAATAACCGCGCTTTCCAAATCCAGCCAACCGTTAATTTCTTACTCAATATATCATTTACATTACCTATAATCATTTTGAACCGGAAACTCAACAATAAAAGATTTTCAATTTTTTTGCAAAAATCCCTGATGGTTAGTTAGCCTTACCGATTTTGAACGGATAAAATTTAGTGTCACAGATTCTGTATGTATCGGTTATTTTGCGTTACTGATGTAGTTTTGAGTAGATCAACGGTTAAATTGTTGCAATAGGTCGCCTCATTCGCCTGAAATCCAGTTTCGATGACAGAACGTAATCGCGGATTTGAAAATGCCAAATTTCCAATAACCGCGCTTTCCAATTCCAGCCAACCGTTAATTTCTTACTCAATATATCATTTACATTACCTATAATCATTTTGAACCGGAAACTCAACAATAAAAGATTTTCAACTTTTTTGCAAAAATCCGTGATGGTTAGCCTTACCGATTTTGAACGGATAAAATTTATTGTCACAGATTCGGTATGTATCGGTTATTTTGCGTTACTGATGTAGTTTTGAGTAGATCAACGTTTAAATTGTTGTAATAGGTCGCCTCATTCGCCTGAAATCCAGTTTCGATGACAGAACATAATCGCGGATTTGAAAATGCAAAATTTCCAATAACCGCGCTTTCCAATTCCAGCCAACCGTTAATTTCTTACTCAATATATCATTTACATTACCTATAATCATTTTGAACCGGAAACTCAACAATAAAAGATTTTCAATTTTTTTGCAAAAATCCCTGATGGTAAGCCTTACCGATTTTGAACGGATAAAATTTAGTGTCACAGATTCTGTATGTATCGGTTATTTTGCGTTACTGATGTAGTTTTGAGTAGATCAACGTTTAAATTGTTGTAATAGGTCGCCTCATTCGCCTGAAATCCAGTTTCGATGACAGAACATAATTGCGGATTTGAAAATGCAAAATTTCCAATAACCGCGCTTTCCAATTCCAGCCAACCGTTAATTTCTTACTCAATATATCATTTACATTACCTATAATCATTTTGAACCGGAAACTCAACAATAAAAGATTTTCAATTTTTTTGCAAAAATCCCTGATGGTTTGCCTTACCGATTTTGAACGGATAAAATTTAGTATCACAGATTCTGTATGTATCGGTTATTTTGCGTTACTGATGTAGTTTTGAGTAGATCAACGTTTAAATTGTTGCAATAGGTCGCCTCATTCGCCTGAAATCCAATTTCGATGACAGAACGTAATCGCGGATTTGAAAATGCAAAATTTCCAATAACCGCGCTTTCCAAATCCAGCCAACCGTTAATTTCTTACTCAATATATCATTTACATTACCTACAATCATTTTGAACCGGAAACTCAACAATAAAAGATTTTCAATTTTTTTGCAAAAATCCCTGATGGTTAGCCTTACCGATTTTGAACGGGTAAAATTTAGTGTCACAGATTCTGTATATATCGGTTATTTTGCGTTACTGATGTAGTTTTGAGTAGATCAACGTTTAAATTGTTGTAATAGGTCGCCTCATTCGCCTGAAATCCAGTTTCGATGACAGAACATAATCGCGGATTTGAAAATGCAAAATTTCCAATAACCGCGCTTTCCAAATCCACCCAACCGTTAATTTCTTACTCAATATATCATTTACATTACCTATAATCATTTTGAACCGGAAACTCAACAATAAAAGATTTTCAATTTTTTTGCAAAAATCCCTGATGGTGCCTTACCGATTTTGAACGGATAAAATTTATTGTCACAGATTCTGTATGTATCGGTTATTTTGCGTTACTGATGTAGTTTTGAGTAGATCAACGTTTAAATTGTTGCAATAGGTCGCCTCATTCGCCTATAATCCAGTTTCGATGACAGAACATAATCGCGGATTTGAAAATGCAAAATTTCCAATAACCGCGCTTTCCAAATCCAGCCAACCGTTAATTTCTTACTCAATATATCATTTACATTACCTATAATCATTTTGAACCGGAAACTCAACAATAAAAGATTTTCAATTTTTTTGCAAAAATCCCTGATGGTGCCTTACCGATTTTGAACGGATAAAATTTATTGTCACAGATTCTGTATGTATAGGTTATTTTGCGTTACTGATGTAGTTTTGAGTAGATCAACGTTTAAATTGTTGCAATAGGTCGCCTCATTCGCCTATAATCCAGTTTCGATGACAGAACATAATCGCGGATTTGAAAATGCAAAATTTCCAATAACCGCGCTTTCCAAATCCACCCAACCGTTAATTTCTTACTCAATATATCATTTACATTACCTATAATCATTTTGAACCGGAAACTCAACAATAAAAGATTTTCAATTTTTTTGCAAAAATCCCTGATGGTGCCTTACCGATTTTGAACGGGTAAAATTTAGTGTCACAGATTCTGTATGTATCGGTTATTTTGCGTTACTGATGTAGTTTTGAGTAGATCAACGTTTAAATTGTTGCAATAGGTCGCCTCATTCGCCTATAATCCAGTTTCGATGACAGAACATAATCGCGGATTTGAAAATGCAAAATTTCCAATAACCGCGCTTTCCAAATCCACCCAACCGTTAATTTCTTACTCAATATATCATTTACATTACCTATAATCATTTTGAACCGGAAACTCAACAATAAAAGATTTTCAATTTTTTTGCAAAAATCCCTGATGGTTTGCCTTACCGATTTTGAACGGATAAAATTTAGTGTCACAGATTCTGTATGTATCGGTTATTTTGCGTTACTGATGTAGTTTTGAGTAGATCAACGTTTAAATTGTTGCAATAGGTCGCCTCATTCGCCTATAATCCAGTTTCGATGACAGAACATAATCGCGGATTTGAAAATGCAAAATTTCCAATAACCGCGCTTTCCAAATCCACCCAACCGTTAATTTCTTACTCAATATATCATTTACATTACCTATAATCATTTTGAACCGGAAACTCAACAATAAAAGATTTTCAATTTTTTTGCAAAAATCCCTGATGGTTTGCCTTACCGATTTTGAACGGGTAAAATTTATTTTCACAGATTCTGTATGTATCGGTTATTTTGCGTTACTGATGTAGTTTTGAGTAGATCAACGTTTAAATTGT
Organism: Nephrotoma appendiculata; assembly: GCA_947310385.1. Classification (NCBI taxonomy): domain Eukaryota; kingdom Metazoa; phylum Arthropoda; class Insecta; order Diptera; family Tipulidae; genus Nephrotoma; species Nephrotoma appendiculata. Next base: position 100,301,498 of record OX371223.1, read on the forward strand.
TGCAATAGGTCGCCTCATTCGCCTATAATCCAGTTTCGATGACAGAACATAATCGCGGATTTGAAAATGCAAAATTTCCAATAACCGCGCTTTCCAAATCCACCCAACCGTTAATTTCTTACTCAATATATCATTTACATTACCTATAATCATTTTGAACCGGAAACTCAACAATAAAAGATTTTCAATTTTTTTGCAAAAATCCCTGATGGTTTGCCTTACCGATTTTGAACGGGTAAAATTTATTTTCACAGATTCTGTATGTATCGGTTATTTTGAGTTACTGATGTAGTTTTGAGTAGATCAACGTTTAAATTGTTGTAATAGGTCGCCTCATTCGCCTGAAATCCAGTTTCGATGACAGAACATAATCGCGGATTTGAAAATGCAAAATTTCCAATAACCGCGCTTTCCAAATCCACCCAACCGTTAATTTCTTACTCAATATATCATTTACATTACCTATAATCATTTTGAACCGGAAACTCAACAATAAAAGATTTTCAATTTTTTTGCAAAAATCCGTGATGGTTAGCCTTACCGATTTTGAACGGATAAAATTTATTGTCACAGATTCTGTATGTATCGGTTATTTTGCGTTACTGATGTAGTTTTGAGTAGATCAACGTTTAAATTGTTGCAATAGGTCGCCTCATTCGCCTATAATCCAGTTTCGATGACTGAACATAATCGCGGATTTGAAAATGCAAAATTTCCAATAACCGCGCTTTCCAAATCCACCCAACCGTTAATTTCTTACTCAATATATCATTTACATTACCTATAATCATTTTGAACCGGAAACTCAACAATAAAAGATTTTCAATTTTTTTGCAAAAATCCGTGATGGTTAGCCTTACCGATTTTGAACGGATAAAATTTATTGTCACAGATTCTGTATGTATCGGTTATTTTGCGTTACTGATGTAGTTTTGAGTAGATCAACGTTTAAATTGTTGTAATAGGTCGCCTCATTCGCCTGAAATCCAGTTTCGATGACAGAACATAATCGCGGATTTGAAAATGCAAAATTTCCAATAACCGCGCTTTCCAAATCCACCCAACCGTTAATTTCTTACTCAATATATCATTTACATTACCTATAATCATTTTGAACCGGAAACTCAACAATAAAAGATTTTCAATTTTTTTGCAAAAATCCGTGATGGTTAGCCTTACCGATTTTGAACGGATAAAATTTATTGTCACAGATTCTGTATGTATCGGTTATTTTGCGTTACTGATGTAGTTTTGAGTAGATCAACGTTTAAATTGTTGCAATAGGTCGCCTCATTCGCCTATAATCCAGTTTCGATGACAGAACATAATCACGGATTTGAAAATGCAAAATTTCCAATAACCGCGCTTTCCAAATCCACCCAACCGTTAATTTCTTACTCAATATATCATTTACATTACCTATAATCATTTTGAACCGGAAACTCAACAATAAAAGATTTTCAATTTTTTTGCAAAAATCCCTGATGCCTTACCGATTTTGAACGGGTAAAATTTATTGTCACAGATTCTGTATGTATCGGTTATTTTGAGTTACTGATGTAGTTTTGAGTAGATCAACGTTTAAATTGTTGTAATAGGTCGCCTCATTCGCCTGAAATCCAGTTTCGATGACAGAACATAATCGCGGATTTGAAAATGCAAAATTTCCAATAACCGCGCTTTCCAAATCCAGCCAACCGTTAATTTCTTACTCAATATATCATTTACATTACCTATAATCATTTTGAACCGGAAACTCAACAATAAAAGATTTTCAATTTTTTTGCAAAAATCCCTGATGGTTAGTTAGCCTTACCGATTTTGAACGGATAAAATTTAGTGTCACAGATTCTGTATGTATCGGTTATTTTGCGTTACTGATGTAGTTTTGAGTAGATCAACGGTTAAATTGTTGCAATAGGTCGCCTCATTCGCCTGAAATCCAGTTTCGATGACAGAACGTAATCGCGGATTTGAAAATGCCAAATTTCCAATAACCGCGCTTTCCAATTCCAGCCAACCGTTAATTTCTTACTCAATATATCATTTACATTACCTATAATCATTTTGAACCGGAAACTCAACAATAAAAGATTTTCAACTTTTTTGCAAAAATCCGTGATGGTTAGCCTTACCGATTTTGAACGGATAAAATTTATTGTCACAGATTCGGTATGTATCGGTTATTTTGCGTTACTGATGTAGTTTTGAGTAGATCAACGTTTAAATTGTTGTAATAGGTCGCCTCATTCGCCTGAAATCCAGTTTCGATGACAGAACATAATCGCGGATTTGAAAATGCAAAATTTCCAATAACCGCGCTTTCCAATTCCAGCCAACCGTTAATTTCTTACTCAATATATCATTTACATTACCTATAATCATTTTGAACCGGAAACTCAACAATAAAAGATTTTCAATTTTTTTGCAAAAATCCCTGATGGTAAGCCTTACCGATTTTGAACGGATAAAATTTAGTGTCACAGATTCTGTATGTATCGGTTATTTTGCGTTACTGATGTAGTTTTGAGTAGATCAACGTTTAAATTGTTGTAATAGGTCGCCTCATTCGCCTGAAATCCAGTTTCGATGACAGAACATAATTGCGGATTTGAAAATGCAAAATTTCCAATAACCGCGCTTTCCAATTCCAGCCAACCGTTAATTTCTTACTCAATATATCATTTACATTACCTATAATCATTTTGAACCGGAAACTCAACAATAAAAGATTTTCAATTTTTTTGCAAAAATCCCTGATGGTTTGCCTTACCGATTTTGAACGGATAAAATTTAGTATCACAGATTCTGTATGTATCGGTTATTTTGCGTTACTGATGTAGTTTTGAGTAGATCAACGTTTAAATTGTTGCAATAGGTCGCCTCATTCGCCTGAAATCCAATTTCGATGACAGAACGTAATCGCGGATTTGAAAATGCAAAATTTCCAATAACCGCGCTTTCCAAATCCAGCCAACCGTTAATTTCTTACTCAATATATCATTTACATTACCTACAATCATTTTGAACCGGAAACTCAACAATAAAAGATTTTCAATTTTTTTGCAAAAATCCCTGATGGTTAGCCTTACCGATTTTGAACGGGTAAAATTTAGTGTCACAGATTCTGTATATATCGGTTATTTTGCGTTACTGATGTAGTTTTGAGTAGATCAACGTTTAAATTGTTGTAATAGGTCGCCTCATTCGCCTGAAATCCAGTTTCGATGACAGAACATAATCGCGGATTTGAAAATGCAAAATTTCCAATAACCGCGCTTTCCAAATCCACCCAACCGTTAATTTCTTACTCAATATATCATTTACATTACCTATAATCATTTTGAACCGGAAACTCAACAATAAAAGATTTTCAATTTTTTTGCAAAAATCCCTGATGGTGCCTTACCGATTTTGAACGGATAAAATTTTTTGTCACAGATTCTGTATGTATCGGTTATTTTGCGTTACTGATGTAGTTTTGAGTAGATCAACGTTTAAATTGTTGCAATAGGTCGCCTCATTCGCCTATAATCCAGTTTCGATGACAGAACATAATCGCGGATTTGAAAATGCAAAATTTCCAATAACCGCGCTTTCCAAATCCAGCCAACCGTTAATTTCTTACTCAATATATCATTTACATTACCTATAATCATTTTGAACCGGAAACTCAACAATAAAAGATTTTCAATTTTTTTGCAAAAATCCCTGATGGTGCCTTACCGATTTTGAACGGATAAAATTTATTGTCACAGATTCTGTATGTATAGGTTATTTTGCGTTACTGATGTAGTTTTGAGTAGATCAACGTTTAAATTGTTGCAATAGGTCGCCTCATTCGCCTATAATCCAGTTTCGATGACAGAACATAATCGCGGATTTGAAAATGCAAAATTTCCAATAACCGCGCTTTCCAAATCCACCCAACCGTTAATTTCTTACTCAATATATCATTTACATTACCTATAATCATTTTGAACCGGAAACTCAACAATAAAAGATTTTCAATTTTTTTGCAAAAATCCCTGATGGTGCCTTACCGATTTTGAACGGGTAAAATTTAGTGTCACAGATTCTGTATGTATCGGTTATTTTGCGTTACTGATGTAGTTTTGAGTAGATCAACGTTTAAATTGTTGCAATAGGTCGCCTCATTCGCCTATAATCCAGTTTCGATGACAGAACATAATCGCGGATTTGAAAATGCAAAATTTCCAATAACCGCGCTTTCCAAATCCACCCAACCGTTAATTTCTTACTCAATATATCATTTACATTACCTATAATCATTTTGAACCGGAAACTCAACAATAAAAGATTTTCAATTTTTTTGCAAAAATCCCTGATGGTTTGCCTTACCGATTTTGAACGGATAAAATTTAGTGTCACAGATTCTGTATGTATCGGTTATTTTGCGTTACTGATGTAGTTTTGAGTAGATCAACGTTTAAATTGTTGCAATAGGTCGCCTCATTCGCCTATAATCCAGTTTCGATGACAGAACATAATCGCGGATTTGAAAATGCAAAATTTCCAATAACCGCGCTTTCCAAATCCACCCAACCGTTAATTTCTTACTCAATATATCATTTACATTACCTATAATCATTTTGAACCGGAAACTCAACAATAAAAGATTTTCAATTTTTTTGCAAAAATCCCTGATGGTTTGCCTTACCGATTTTGAACGGGTAAAATTTATTTTCACAGATTCTGTATGTATCGGTTATTTTGCGTTACTGATGTAGTTTTGAGTAGATCAACGTTTAAATTGTTGCAATAGGTCGCCTCATTCGCCTATAATCCAGTTTCGATGACAGAACATAATCGCGGATTTGAAAATGCAAAATTTCCAATAACCGCGCTTTCCAAATCCACCCAACCGTTAATTTCTTACTCAATATATCATTTACATTACCTATAATCATTTTGAACCGGAAACTCAACAATAAAAGATTTTCAATTTTTTTGCAAAAATCCGTGATGGTTAGCCTTACCGATTTTGAACGGATAAAATTTATTGTCACAGATTCTGTATGTATCGGTTATTTTGCGTTACTGATGTAGTTTTGAGTAGATCAACGTTTAAATTGTTGCAATAGGTCGCCTCATTCGCCTATAATCCAGTTTCGATGACAGAACATAATCACGGATTTGAAAATGCAAAATTTCCAATAACCGCGCTTTCCAAATCCACCCAACCGTTAATTTCTTACTCAATATATCATTTACATTACCTATAATCATTTTGAACCGGAAACTCAACAATAAAAGATTTTCAATTTTTTTGCAAAAATCCCTGATGCCTTACCGATTTTGAACGGGTAAAATTTATTGTCACAGATTCTGTATGTATCGGTTATTTTGAGTTACTGATGTAGTTTTGAGTAGATCAACGTTTAAATTGTTGTAATAGGTCGCCTCATTCGCCTGAAATCCAGTTTCGATGACAGAACATAATCGCGGATTTGAAAATGCAAAATTTCCAATAACCGCGCTTTCCAAATCCAGCCAACCGTTAATTTCTTACTCAATATATCATTTACATTACCTATAATCATTTTGAACCGGAAACTCAACAATAAAAGATTTTCAATTTTTTTGCAAAAATCCCTGATGGTTAGTTAGCCTTACCGATTTTGAACGGATAAAATTTAGTGTCACAGATTCTGTATGTATCGGTTATTTTGCGTTACTGATGTAGTTTTGAGTAGATCAACGGTTAAATTGTTGCAATAGGTCGCCTCATTCGTGTTCACTTGATTTCTTGTGCAAATCATCTAATACATTTTTTATATGTTAATTTGTTTAAATTGATTACTTTTTAATACATTGGTTGAATCAATTCGGTACAGTTTGGTGGAAGGCACATTATTAGTATAAGTCCATCAAAAGTAAACATCATATACTTTTGGGTGACAGGAAGTGTTATCCAACAATAAGAGTGCATTTTCTTCCAGTTAATTTTGTTTTAAAAATGAGCGACCGAAAACAACAAAAAAATATATTTTAAGTTTTTGTTAAGTGTAGCAAGTAATTCAAATTACTGAATTTCTTGCATCCGTAATAAAATGTTTTTCAAACTATTCTTTGAACAACTCTAAGGTCATCAACTCTAAGGTTTAGCTTTCCGATTACAGAAGGTTTTAATTTGTGAATGCCCGAGGCATATGTACATGCCAAAAAATAATCTGTTCTTTAAAGACTTTTCGGCCTGGTGCAAATTTATTTATGGTGAACAAGCGTTTTATTTGGAAGAATTCTCTAAAATAAACCAGATTCATCCGCATTGTATACCTTATCGAATGATTAATTGAATGTTTCATTTTATCATGCAACCATAATCCTTTTCTTTTTAATGATATTGAACAAGAAAATTTATCGAATAGTGTTTATTCGCGAAATCGAATAATGTTTATTAAAATTGCAATTATCGAGGTAAAATTTTATGCGGTTGCAATTCTAAAGTTTTATAGTAGAAAATTTACGTTGTTGCAAGTATCGAGTATTGCAATTACCAAGGGTTGCGTTTATCGAGTTTGTACTGTATATCTTGAGACAATATATTGACGATACACTATATTCTTTGTTGTTATTTATAATTACTTTTAAGGTGACTACTTGCATGAATTGCTCTTCAATTTTAAGATATATGAAGTGTTTGATGTTATAAACAGCGACGATCCGCGAATGTGGATATTTGTCGCTGTAACACTTGATAAGGAACAAAATCTTAATAAACGGCAAATTTTGCATAGTATTTATAAAAAGAAAACTCAAAATTCATCTCGAAGTTTATTAAACGTCCAAGAAGTTTCCAAAATTTTGTTGAATTATTTTATAAATACCAAATTGTTGTTTTAGTCAAAATTCTAAAATTTTATGGGGCTTCTGCATTAACTTGTATAATTTGAACTGTTTCCAATTTTGAATGAAGTTAATCGAACAAGGTTGTAACATCGAGGTTTTATTAATAAAATTATAATAAAACGGTGTTAAGCTTTAACCCAGTAAAATAAAATAATGCTTGAATATTAATATTAATACTTAAATAAAAATAATATCCTTTTCCATTAAACCATCATAATTTCGGTTGTTTCAAAAATTTCCATAAACATTAATTTAATATATTTTTATTTAAGTAAATATAGTAAAATAATAAACTAAAAATTTACACAAATGAAACTGAAAAACAGAAAATCAAAAGTTATTTTTATAATTTCATGTATAAGATTTATATTTCTACTTAGAGGATTTAGATTTACCATGTACATAATATTTGTATATTAATCGGAGCAAAATACAATTTCCCTCCGTATCAAAAAAAAAACAGTTAAGGCTCATTTCGATCTTGTTATAAAATACATAAAAGTTCTAAAGAATATTTTCGTCTATTTATGTCATGTATCACATACTCACACACTAAACTTAGGTATTTAAAACTTATTTTGTGACTGTTAATTATATTTTTTGTTATATCCAATTACCTTAAACTATAAATTAATTAACATTTTAGAAAATAACCAAAAACCAATTTTTAAAAAAAAAACATATCACAGTGATAAAGTGATAATCGGCACGCGATGGGTACTATTTAGGTAATGACGGTAAAAATGCACTCACTTATGATCTAGTTTATATAAATGTGAAAACATCTTAGTTAATATCGATACACTGAATAAAAAATAATAATTAAAAAGAACTGGAAAGGAAATAAATTCGATAGAATAAAAAAACATATTCATATTACATTCTGGTCAGACACTCTTAACCAATTTACAATTTTGCTGAAATTCTAATCTTTTCTGGATTATTAATCATATTGACCGAGTTCAAGAACTCGTACAATGTTTCCATATATTCAGCAGTGTGTTTATGATAGTGACCGACGTGCGGTGATCGGTCCCAACACTTCCAATTCACTTTAAGACCTAAAGAAACCCAATTTTCTCGTACACGATTATTTGATGACCATGCCCCGACCGGATCACTTTTCGACAAGAAAAATTGGGCTGGTGCTTTTACCAACGTACTATGAAACATTTGACTAGAACGGATATAGTGGGACGTCGCCGAATCATGGAATGTATTTAAATGGTAAAGCATATAGGTTTTTAAGGCATTTTGGAGTGTTTTATTTTTTGGAAATATCGCCTTTGGTACACCAATTGGAATTTCGGTAATGTCCGCCACACTATCCCATACTTGACCGGTAATACGATCCAAAAGTAGTTGATATTTTTCGATTTCACGGGCCATATGCACCATGCATTCACCGAATTGGTACCCACCGACTGAAAAGCCATGAAGCAATACTGGACTGTAACTTGAATTGTTCAACATGAAGGTAACAGCATCTTTAGCGATTTTCTAAAATAAATCAAAATAAAACACCGTCAATATCAAATTTAATTTTTATTATCTAGATCTCACGTACCTGTGTTCCCTTCACTGGCCACATTAGCTGCCACGGTGTAAGTGACACAACGAGCACATCATATCCCTGATCAATATAAATTTTTGCATATTTGGCGAGATGTTTCTGTTTAGCGAGCAACCAAGCAAACATCAACACAATTGGCTTGTTGATTGGGGTTTTCAATCTAATCGGAAATATATAAAAATTAATAATTTATTACGAAAATGTAAAATCGGCAAATGTTACTGTAATGTCACTGGATCTCGATCAACATTGATTGGATTTTCCGAGAATAATTGGATGTTTTTCGTAATTTCATGCGTTGCTAAACGTCTTCTCTGGTTGCCCATTCCCGACGACAAAAGTGATGAGTTCGTCTGTAATTAGAAAACATAAAATGCATTAGTTTGTTAATCTTGTGTAAATAAATGATTAAACATTAAAAAAGAAATTGTGATAATTGCATTGGAAGATTCGAAAAATATTAAATTCGTTAGAAATTTTTTAGGAATAAATTAGTTTAGCAGGAAGGCAAATAACGATAAGGGAGGTCCAAGACAAAAGTGGAACTGGACTTAAACTCCAATCTACGTCCTACAAACAGGTTTCAATGGAATGTTCTCAAGATAATTTTCCCGATTATGTAAATCGAGACTTACCAACTCTGGGCGTAGACTCGAACATATTTGAAAACCTCATATAATACAGTAATTATATGTATGCTAAAACTGCTATGCGTTTAATTCATTTAAATTTAGAATCTGGTTAAATAGAACCATGGGGTTACTAAGTTTCATATTCCAAGATTTCTTAAGGCTTAAAATTTTTAACACCTTAAAAATCCGAACCATTTTGCTCTGGTTTCTTTTGCCTACACAATTTGCATGCAAAACAATTGTTTTACATGTAAATGGGGTAAAGAGGAAAAAACCCACAGTAAAAAAATTTAATAGTGAGGCAATGAAAGCAATAGTACAAAATGTTTACTTAGGCGTTCAACTAGAGGCAATAATAAACGAAGGCGACCGATTTAAATAGTAACGGCCCAATTAAAGTTTTTTTGTCACTCCGTGGCCTTTTAAGACAATTAAATTCGTATGAAGGAAATGTGTCATTTTTAAGACATTACCAATAGCAGTATTTATCGACGTTTGATCTGATTTCGTTCAGTTTAAGTATTGTGAAAGCCGTTCACTTTATTTCAAATCAAAATTTGTGGCCTAAAACATAATTTGGATCAAGTTTTCCATATAAAATGTTATGAAATTTATATGTTCTATAATGAACAAAACTTTAGCTTCAGCGCCATAGCGGCAATTTGGAGAACTTTGGAGAACTAAGAGGCTTCTACTAACTCTATGACATTTTGCAAGACATTTTCAATATATTTCACGTAAAAATTCTATAATAAACGAAAGCTTTGCTATCAGCGCCAGAACGGTGGATTCATGGACTAATTGTCGAAATTGTGAATTGTGGGCTTCCAGCAACCACGATTTTAACTTTATAACGATTGCTTTATAAAGTGAGCCCTTTTGTACTTGGCCTTATTTAATACCGAGGTGTACCGTATATGAAGTGAAGTTACAAACAAGGTTTGTTTGATTTAAATCAAATTTAAATCGATTGTTTTTTTTAAATATAAATCATTGATTTAATTCAAAACTTATAGTCAACAAAAAGAATTATTTAAGATTAAAAAAATTATTTCCAATTGGAAACACAAAAATACCTTTATAGCTGCAGCGCTAATATAATATAGTGGTCGGTTTCTGTAAACATTTTCGTTTTCAACATTTTATTTGTGTGGTTGACATTTGGTTTAATTTTGCACAACCGTTCAACAGGATTAAAGTGTGTGCTGTGTTTTCTATCCACCGAAAAGGTTAACGATTGTAATAATTTGTTATAATTTTAATAGTAATTAATTAACACCATAAATAATTATGTGATATTGTTCGTATATATTATTTTTAGTAAATTGATAGAAAAAATTAGAAGCATTCCTAACCTCAAAATGGTTAGTGGTCGTAAAAAAGATGTGGTTTGAGATGAATTTACGGAACGGAGAGTTTCAGATAAATATGGATGGAGAGGTATGCAAGGTATGCAATCATGAATTACAGGGACTTGTTGATCGAATGAAGAAGCATTATCAGATATGTTGAAAATCAAATGAAACTATAAAATCTCCAGCACAGGCATTAACTTTACAACCTGACTCCGTAATAATAGATCAAAATGTTCCAAGTTCATTGATAACGAAGGAAGAGTTGCAAATAAAAACAATATGGAGAAATTCGTAGCGAAAACGTCGAAGAAAGAAAAGGAAATTTTCGATGAACAAGTCGCTCGACTTTTTTTCTCAACAAATTTAGTGTTTCACTAAACTGGACATGGAGAATTTAAAATATTGTGTAATCTTTTACATCCAGGATATGTTCCAGCTGGTGAAAAACATTTAACACACGAACTGTTAGATAAAGTTTTTTCAAATGGGCAAATAAAATGTTAGGAAAACCTAAAAAATGAAGTTGTGTGTTTAACCAGAGACAAGCTAAAAAATATATTTCATTCTATGTAAACGTAAAAATTGAAACTGCAAATTCATTTTCTTTGTTTTTTTACGCCGTTTAACGAAAAATCACAGATACAGGTAACCCTCCAAGAACACGGTATTTGAAGAACACGGTTTCGAAGAAAACGTACAGCCATTTTCTCAAATTACACGGTTAATCGTGTTCTTGGAGGGTTTCCTGTACAACGATAACATTGGAATTATCAGAAATAAATTTCGTTTTAATTTTTTAGTTCAAAACAAAAATCTCTTTTGATTGTCTGTGGTTTAATTTTGGATGGCTGGAGCAATGTGAACAACAGCTTGAGTGAAGATACTATTATTCGCTATGGTTGTTCTGCTCACATTCTTAATCCATTGGCACAAGATTTAGGAAAAGAATTCGAATCTATACAAAAGCACATTGTCAGTGTGGCTATATATTTTCGGAATCATCATATGCCAAAAACCTAGTACGAAGATGCATGTGATAGTTCGCTTGTTTTACCTATAGAGTTTCGCTGGAATTCTATCTGCAGAACCATTAAAGCATATTTAAAAAAAATTGGTCTGCGTTAATGAAAGTATGTGATAAGCGAAATTTGTAAGAATATTATAGACCGTAGCGAAATTTGTAAGAATGTTTTGCACCTGATCCAAAACTTTAGATTATTTTTTTTTTTTGTAATCAGAAAATCCCAAACCTTGGTTACCAAGACGTGGGAGGTTTGGTTTCGTAATAATGAATGAATATATTTTGTACGTAATTTCAAAGTATTCTCAACCTTTTGGTAGTCTGATGAGACGACCGAATTTTTTAATTTAAAAAATTCAATGTATCATTAGATCGAAACCAAACTTCCAACGTCTTGGTAACCTCACCTCGACGTACCGATATACAATTTCGATTAGCAGTCATCTCGCTAATTCTCTCACTTTACAAAGTCAATTAAGAATTTGCACAGCGAAAGTCTGGGATAAATACTACTTCGTCTAACAGTGGCATTATTCTGGTACTTCCAGGGGAATAGGGAATTGGAGAATAATTTTCATATGATTTTTGTTTATATTAGCTGCGTTTTTGTGAAAAACAATCGGATTGAGTTAGCATTAACTTCTTTCAAATTTCATCAGTTTAAAATTAAAAATTTAATTTTTTTAAAATTAGATCTATGTCATTCGGCGTCATAGTAATCTGATTGAATAAAGTAAAACCAAATTAATATCAATGAAAATTCATCACATTTCTTTTCCAAGTTCTAGTAACATAAGAAAATTGAGATTGTTTTTAAATTCAAAAGAACATCACATAAGTTTATTTTTCGAAAACAAAATAAAATTTAGAGTAGTTTTCGAATTATCAGAATAGTGTCATTGTTAGAAGTACTATTCATCCCAAACAAATTTTCACTCAACGTTTCATGGTGAAAATTCTCAATATTAGTAGAATTTCTAACTTAGGCGAGGTCATCAAACAGGAACGGAACATAATCGCGCTGAGAAATCGACCTCTTAATTTTGAACAAACAACGATGTTACCGGCAACATACAGTCCATCAAAATGCTACCAGCGCCAGAACGGTGGATTTATGGACTAATGTAGTATTGTCGAAATTGTGGTCTGATCTAAGAATTTTCAAATGATATAAAAATTACTTTCAAACCCCATCGTTGTGTTGGTTGTTATTGGGACAGCTTCTTATTTTAAATACTCCACTCCCTTAAGGTACCGGTTTCGAAAACTTTTCAACTTTTGACCAAATAAAAAATAAAAGTAGATTGGCGCACAAAATTCAAATCACACAAGCCAGCCTCGAGGCGGGTTTTGAAACCGACATCTAGATGGGCGGACAGTTTTTTTTATTCTTCTTTTCTGAGTTCAACACCAAGAAAAGTGGTTTTGCACGTTTAAGTATTCGATGGTGGCAGCTTTCCTTATTTTTTTTAAATTCAGAGCAAAAAAAGATTTGTTCCGAGTGTTTTATTTGGTTACCAGTGCCACTATTCTGGTTTTCCCTGGGAATAGGGAATTGGGAAAAATATTTTCATAGCATTTTTGTCTAAATTATAATTTTCTGGCCTACTGTTCGAATTAGTCGGGTGTAAATATTTTCGGAGCAAAGTTGATTGAGAAACTTTTGTTCCACAGAATTTTTATAGGGAAAAATAATTTCCAATATATCTTTGTTTCAAAAATATTTACACCCAACTAATTCCAACAGTAAGCCAGAAAATTATAATTTAGACAAAAATGCTACGAAAATATTTTTCTCAATTCCCTATTCGCAGAGAAAACCAGAATAGTGCCACAGAAGACAGGATTATCCGAAAGCTTAAATTTAACTTCCATCATTCAAATTTAATATTTTCAAAGAAGTGATTTATATGGAATCGAATGTTCGAGAGTTACAGTCGTAGTTTGCTTCACTTGAGCAACATTCGTGGATCAGAGTTGAACTAATGATATGATAAATAAAATTGCAGGTTCTAACATTAATGTCGGTATCTCTTTTTAATGCCGCAAACAACAACTGTCTATTTATTTGTGCTAGGTTTCAGCTTGTTAATATTTTGTATTTTATAAGTCAAATTATATTTCAGTTCTCTTCTAAGTGCGGATAATTCTACTTTTGGTTAATCTCAAGTGGGCGACATTTCAATATATTCGTACCTCTAATATCTCAAGAATTAGTTGTCGACTCTTCTCCAATAAAACGTTTTATTTTGAATGCACATTGATAAAAGTGGAGATTAAACGAAAGTTTCACAAGTAAATTGAAAAATACGCGACCACTGCACATTACACAAAAAATTAAGCTGTCAAATGAACAGTTAAAGTAATCAACAATCGTCGGTAAAGAAAATTTTTTACTTGTTCCATTTTGCATGTATCTTCTACCAAGAAGAAAACTCGGTGAAATCCAATGTAAACCAGAATTTCTTCAAAATATTAGTTTTTTAATAATGTATTGAGGCGCTGGAAGCAAGACACCGAGAAAACTACGATGGTTTTTTTACAAATCCAAATTTACTGGCCGTTTATTTTTTTGAATTCGGAATCAGATATCGATTGCATACGTACTAAGCCGTGAAAACGTTCGATGGGATATACGAACTAGAAAGATAGAAGAAATTAAAAAGGAAGAGACCTAAAAGTAATGTTGTGATTCTCGTGATTTCATTATAAAGAATTACAGTCTTTTGGTCATAGCGAGAATCATACCCACTTCGATTAACGTATTTGAATATTACAGCATTGAGGGAGGAATGCTCCCAGACATATTATATATAAATTTACAAGTTAAAAAAAATTATATTGAAGGCTGCGATTGAATAGTGAAGCATATAATTTCATAGCATATAATATTATCTATACAAGATTCCAAGTACACACGAGAAATATTAAACTAAGGTAATATACAAGAATGTGCACTGCACAAACATAACGTGACATATAATGTCACAATAATAATTAATATCAGAATCACGTATATTTAGAATTTAAAAAGGAATCAAGAACAGTAATAAAAAAATTTAAATTACCGATGAAACTGAAATTTTTGAACACCTTATATTTTACACGCAGTTTCCGCTATGGTAATAACATTTTAATTCCAATCACTAAGTACACCGGATAATAAACATATAGGTAATTGCCATTTATAATAATTCCAAGATTTACTCGGATAAAATATCACTTTATTTACATACACACCAACAAAATTTTTGGATTGTCAATTAAATTTTCGATTACAGCACATCAGTATTTAGTTTACTAGTATTTTATTTGAATGCTTGCCAATATCTAAAGCGGAAAAGCGGACTACGCCAACATTTTGTTTAGTATACGCTTTTGTAAAGCTTATCAGAAATGTTAGATAAAGAATTTCCACAAATTATTAAAAAATATATATAAAATAAATAATTAGCAACAAGTTAATCGCTATCGCATGCTAGATTTGAGAGCAGAGATAATATGCGCTATATAAACGTTTTATATGGTCTGAACTCTGAACACTATCATTTTTAAAGTGCATCTAGTGATGCTCAACCTTTTTAGCTATTTCCATAATGTTGCGATTCCATCGATCAAAAATAAGAAAAATACCAAGAACAATTTGATAGGGTTATAATTATCCAATAGTCAAATTGTCTGGATGTTGGATTAGGTTTTAATGAGGTACATGTAAGCCATGTGTAGCCTTTTATTGTAGTCTGTATATAACTCCCCGTGAACACCCTGGCAACAGAGACAAAAATCGGTTGAAAATCAAGGATAATACACTATAAAAATGATAAGCAACGGGGACCATAAATATAGACGTTCATTCTATGAAGATAAACAGCAACAACAATATACAGTCGAAAATTTCATAATTTCCTTTGAGACTAGGTCCAAGGTCTCTATGGAATTTTTTGTTCGTGATACGAGAGTACACCTTCCACATACTTTAAGAAATAAAATCATCTGGAGTATAAGTAGCCTCAACTTACATTTAAAATTATTTTTGATTCAATAAGCTTCAAACAAATGATCTACTCCAGGACCAGATATGATTCCTTAACTGCCTACTAAGAGCCACTATCTTAAATTAGTCCAGTAGGAATGTCTGCGGCACTATTCTGGTTTTCTCTGGGAATAGGGAATTGGGAAAAATATTTTCATAGCATTTTTGTCTAAATTATATTTTCTGGCCTACTGTTGGAATTAGTTGGGTGTAAATATTTTTGAAACAAAGATATATTGGGAATTATTTTTCCCTATAAAAATTTTGTGGAACAAAAGTTTCCTAATCAACTTTGTTTCGAAAATATTTACCCCAAACTAATTCCAACAGTAGGCCAGAAAAATATAACTAAGACAAAAATGCTATGAAATTTTTTTTTTCCCAATTCCCTAGCAAAACCAGAATAGTGCCACTGGTGCAACAATTAGCGTATTGCATTGGCCACTTACAATAACAATCGCATTAAAAGTTAACCCAAATGGATTCATCTAAATCCAAAATGAATTTGGATTTACGTAAATCCAATTTTTAGTACTAAAGATTTGTACTAAAATATTAAAAATGGTATTTCAAACTACAAAATCGACATAAATATTATTATGATTTTGAAATAAAATTGAAATATTAATAAAATCACGAAATATGCAAATATACATTACTTACACACTTTACAGCCAAAAACAGCTTAATAAGCGTATTGCATTGGTAAAAGAGGATTAGTATTTAGTTTTAAATTTATAATTTTCCAAATCTACAGCCATTTTTCGATTTAGTTTTTGTAGGCTTCAAAGTTTGTAAGTAAAAATGTTTTTTTCTATATATATTTCGTGAATTTATTAATATTTAATTTTATTTCATAATCATAATAATATTTATGTCGATTTTATAGTTTGAAATACCATTTTTAATATTTTAGTACAAACCTTTAGTACTAAAAATTGGATTTACGTAAATCCAAATTCATTTTGGATTTAGATGAATCCATTTGGGTTAACATTTAATGCGATTGTTGTTGTAAATGACCAATGCAATACGCTAAATTTGATCAAATAAGAGATTATCAACAAAGGAACTCCTTAACAACTCAATAAGGTAACATCGTACGGTAGATGGCGGTCTTATACCAATCCGTTTTTCTAAGTCAAGTAGCACATAAACTTCTTTTTGATTTTCTCGATTTTTTTTTTTTTTTGATCTAGAGCATTAGATGAGTTTTTGAGGATCGAACGTAAACGCAATATCTTAATTGTATCCAAATCGAGAGCTTTATCCATTTACCGTTTGAAAAATAACAAATACTGTTAGCTTCAGACGGCATTGTTCGATGTTCTTCGTAGATCTAATATCTCCAAAGAAAGCTGTTCATTAATTTGAAGCCTGACACAATCATATTTCATTCTTGACAACATCAAGAACATCACTTCAGTAACGTCATTAACGAAAAATCCGTGACTTGAAAAGACTTGAAAAACGTATATGTCTGTGACATACGAGGGCGGATTGAAAATGAAGCTACCTAGCGCTAGATGGCAGCACAAACACAAAATCTTTTTGTTTTTTAGAAATTGCGATCTGTCAAACGTCAGCTGTTAAAATTTCACCCAAATTCATCGATTAGTTTATTTGTTGTAGTCGTTTGAAGTAAGCAACTTTTGTGTTTCTTGAAAAATGGAAAAACCGAATTTCGTGCAGTGATTAAACACTATTACTTGAAAGGGAAAACGGCGAAAGAGACAAAATAAAAGCTCGATAAACATTACGGTGAGTCTGCTCCGTCAGATTACATGGTAAAATATTGGATTGCTGAATTTAAACGCGGCCAAAGAAGCACTGCAACAATACCATCAACAGGAAGACCAAAAGAGGTGGTTACTGAGGAAAATCCTCGATATCGTTATGAATGATCGCCGAATCAAGTTGCGTGAGATTGTTGAAATGGTAAACATATCATATGAACGTGTGTTCAACATTTTGCATGAACATTTGCATATGAAAAAGCTATCGGCAAGATGGGTGCCACGTTTGCTCAGTGTCGAACAAAAACGAGTTCGACAGACCACTTCACAGCGGTGTTTGGACATGATAAAGCGTAATCCTGTTGATTTTTGGCATCGATTAATTACTGTTGATGAAACGTGGGTCCACCACTACACACCAGAAACCAAAAATCAATCGAAACAATGGGTGGAAGTGCTCCAAAGAAGGCAAAGGCAGTGAAATCAGCTGGCAAGGTTATCGCCACTATATTTTGGGATGCACACGGAGTATTGCTCATCGATTATCTTAAAAAAGGATCCACAATCACAGGAAAGTATTATAGTGCATTATTGGATCAATTGGTTGATGTAATCAAGGAAAAACGACCACATTCAAAGAAGAAAAAAGTGCTCTTTCTTCAAGACAACGCACCGGTTCACACAGCATTAGATACGATGCTAAAGTTACGTGAAATTACACTTCGAATTGGTTGATCATCCACCTTATAGTCCAGATTTAGCTCCTAGTGACTTTTTCCTGTTTCCAAACTTGAAAAAATGGCTCGCAGGACAAAGATTCATCTCAGACGAAGAAGTGATTATCGAAACTAGCGCGTATTTTGAAGGGTTCCCGAAATCGTATTATTCAGATGGTATAAAAAAGTTGGAATATCATCTTACTAAGTGTGTCGAATTAAATGGAGACTATGTTGAGAAATAAATGGTTTTTGGCAAAAAAAAATTTTGTTTTCCTACTTAGGTAGCTTCATTTTCAATCCGCCCTCGTATACCGTGGAACTACAACTCTGAATGACTTGCATGAATTTCCAGTTCCAAAAACCTAGCTTTTCAAGATATACATAGATGTGTTACATCTGTAACACGAAATATCATTTCAATTGCAAGATTTTTCAAAAATAAAGCAGAAATAAGCACCACCTCCTTATGCTA
The DNA here is from genome assembly GCA_947310385.1 of Nephrotoma appendiculata. Classification (NCBI taxonomy): domain Eukaryota; kingdom Metazoa; phylum Arthropoda; class Insecta; order Diptera; family Tipulidae; genus Nephrotoma; species Nephrotoma appendiculata. The sequence goes on from OX371223.1 coordinate 100,319,912, forward strand.
TCATCAAGTGGAATATTGGAATTAACAACGGAGTTTATCAACGAGCCAGGGAAAATCGGAAGGGTTGACGACTTGAATGCTCGAAATTCGTATTATGTGCATTTTGCAAATACCAGCCAACTTAACCCTACAATAGAAACCGACCCATATATGGTTTGAAAGTTGAAAAGTTTAACGCTGAAAGCGCAAAGCTCTTTACTAATCCCTATAGAACACCAGAAATTCAGCAGAAACTCAGCAATGTTGGCTTTAACCTGAATATCTTAACAGTCTTGTTTATCAAATGCAATCGAGGCGGAGTAACCATCGATTTGGCTAAATAAAAAGTGTTTGGAATCTTATTTTGTTCTCTGCTTTATGTTGCTGCTATAGCTCTTGAATTTCATGTCAAAATCGGATTCAAAATGCGGGTTCTGCACAGTGAATTTCCGTTTAATATTTTGGAACAGGATTGCCGTTCTTGTTCTTAGTCTAATGATTGGTTATCATGCCAAGAAAGATATTACCGACCAAATGGCATAGAGATTAAAGCTTTGGCGTCTGGATCGGGAGATATTGGGTTCAAATCTCGATATGGGCAGGGTGGAAAGGGAATTTACATCAACAGATTACGATCCGTGATGAAATGGAACACATCTATGACCCCTGCCGGAGTGCAAAACTCATAGGCCGCCCCATCTTTCATGCCAGTATAGGCTGGCATGGAGCTATGGAATGTGCAGATGACGATAAAATCGAACCTATAGCCGTAGGCCCTCGAATTGGCTGGCAACGGCGTAAAAGTAAGGACGGAAGAGTTGGGAAAGCCTTGGAACATATCGTATCGAATGCACGTTCGATGTGTGTTGTGTCGATGCAATTTCGTGTTGCCAACAAGCTGGCCTTTCTAAATGTCCAGTCCTTTTTTCATTTGTAAATAAAACCCACATGTTGGGATGAAAAGACAAACTTTTTTATTGATATGGAAAGATGGTTCCATTCCAATTATGTATGGAAAGCAATATCGTTCATATGCCCAAAACGGCTTCGTTCATGTGTCCAAAAGGCCTGCATCCGAACATCAAAATTGTCGATGACTTTTTCCAACAAAAGCGGGTCAATGAACTGAATTTCAGCTCGAATGTTGTTTTGAAGTTGTTAAATTGTTATTGGAAAACTAATTAAGTGGTGTTAAATCCGGGCTTCTTGGTGGCCAAGGAACTTAACAAATTCCTGAAATTATACGATCAGCAAAATTTGTTGACAATAAATGGATTGCGTGGCATGTCGCTCCGTTTTGTTGGAACCAAAAGTCGTTGACACGCAATTCATTTAATTTGGGCCACATAAATCAGTTAATATGTTGCGATAACGTTCTCTATTCATCGTACGAGCATTTTCCTGTTCGTTTTCAAAGAAAAACGGCCCAATGATGCCACCAGCCAATAAATCACACCAAACAGCGACTCTTGGAGAATGAACTTCTGCTTCGTGAATAACATGAGGATTCTCAGCTCCCTATTCGAATATTTTGCTTATTGACATACCCATTAAGATGAAAATGAGCTTCACCGCAAGAGATGATTTTTGATGAAAAACGATGTTTTTCATTCAAGTATCCAATTAACAAAATGACGACGATTAAATGGTTTGGTGGCTTCAATTTTTGAGTTAGTTGAATTTTGTATGAATGCAAATGAAGATCAACATGCAAAATGCGTCATAATGTGGTTGATGAAATGTTTAGTTCTTGTGAACGATGCCTGGTTGATGTGCTTGATTCATTACAAACACTTTACTTACAGCTGCCACTGCATCAGGAGTACGAACTGGATGAACATGTTGATACGGTCTACGCGGTCCACTGAACCAGTTTCTTCAAAACGATGAATAATTTTGCCAACTGCACGCTCCGTAGAACGTCCATGTTGACTAAAACTCTTACGTAATTTACGAAATGTTGTTGTTTTTGAACGATTATTTTCAAAATAAATTTGGACAATCAAAATGCGTTGTTAGCGATCCCAAGAGGATAAATGGCATATTTTTGCTTTTCAAAAGTCAAAGAGTTTTTTAGAACAGATAACATTAAGTATTAAAATTCATCGAATGAAAAAAGGACTAACAGGTATTTTACAGGCCTACAATGTATTTATGCATGTTGGGGGATATAACCTGAATCGTTTTAGTCGAGCCTTCATTCTTTTGTTGTTAGTGGTATTATACCTCTTGCAGTTGTCGATATGTGTCCTTTAAACATTTCAGCTTGCATATTGTCCATTCCAGAGGCTTATTATGATTAATTTTAGAAATTTCCAACCCCGTTTGTATTCTGGATTGCTGCACCCTCTTGTGCTGCCTTAAGAATGTTTTCAGTATATTGCCGATCACTCCATGTCATTTTCTTGAGTTCCGTTAGAGTTCTGATGTTCCAATTTCCGATTACTGTCTGTGTACGATAGCCGAGGAACGATATTTGTGTTTGCCGGCTTGTATTATTTCTCCTAGTATTCGTTTCTGTAATCATTTTTGATTTTGGATTAATGAATGATTGGTCCCTTGAATCCTAACCCCAGTACTGCTGGGTAAGGCGTACTGGCATGCCGAGTGGGAGGTTTCATTCCAATCCATTTTTCACTTTATTCTTTGATGTTCCCAAGCGGCTACCCAAATTTGTACTAAACGCAAGCAACGGTTACTTGAGATTGGTGATGAAGTTCAATATGAACGGTGTCATATTTCAAGGAGACATTACGTTGGTAGGATGCAATCGTGCAATTGTTGTTTTGATTACACATTGAGTTGTTCAATGTTCTAATGCTTCTCCGACTCAACTATTGCTTATCTGCAAATTCAAACTGACTATCTTATATTGGTTCGTTTTCTATAACTTGTACATGCATATTAAATATAAAGACTTTAGTTGATGACAGATAATTCAGAAAGTAACGTAGACTGCCAATAGACATTGATATAAAGTCTCGAAGGATGATAAATCGAAAATAAACCGGGTTTCCTCGGATTTTCAGACAGTAATCGCGGATTCAAATTTTACTTGACAAACAATACAAATATGTATGGATACGCATACTTAGATAAAGTATATTTTATTCACAATGCTTCGACTCTGTTTCGCTTTATTTTTATATTAAATTTTAATGCTCAACAATTAGCAGCTTTTTTAATTCTTGATTTGGTATAGTAGTTAGTATTTATAAAAGCTAATCAAATCTTTCAATTTCCATTAGATAGATGTATACCGTATAGATGTAAGCCGGTTGAATTTTATTAAATAACTCGGTTTTGAATGTTTGATGGTAGGTTCTGTTCACAGACGAAAAGCGTTTCGATAATGGAGACACCTTATAATATTCGATATGTAGAAATATTCTTCTAGAATAAATATGACTGTAATCGAAGTGTTTACTTCTAGCTAAAAGTTTATCACAAGAAATTTTCAACAGCGTTGTCGAAAAAAGTCAGCCAATGAATTGTGGACTCCGAATACATTTACATTATCGATCGCAATCATGATTAAAAATCTCTTTTTAAATTTACTTCTCTTTATAAAATTTCTATTAAGAAAGCATTTAATTATCTTGGAAAATTCATAAAGGGTTATCCAATTCAAGCTTGATAAAGTAAACTTAAAAAAAACACACAAAATATTCGGAATGTATTGTAATTTTTATTTCATTTTACAGATTGATCCTTGCCATTTTTAGTTAAACAAGATATCATTCAAATGTCCTCCACGGGACTTCTTACAGGCCTTGATTCTTTTGAGGTAATTTTCAATGACTTTTCGGCACATTTCGGGCGGTATCTCGGCCATTACCTTACGAATATTAGTTTTCAATTCGTCAAGAGTTTGAGGATTGTTTGCGTAAACACAATCTTTCGCGTAGCCCCACAAAAAGAAATCCAAAGGCGTTAAATCACAGGATCTTGGAGGCCAATTGACATCAGCCAATCGCGAAATCAAACGTCCAGGAAATTTCTCTTGCAAAAAATCTCGATTTGCTCGTGTTACGTGACTGGTTGCTCCATCCTGCTGGAACCACATATCGTCAAGATCATAATCTTCGATTTTCGTAAAAAAATAATCGGTTAATATGCGGCCATAGCGCTCAGAATTGACGGTAACGGTTCGTCCATGGTTGTTCTCAAAAAAATACGGCCCAATCACACCACCAGACCACAATGCGCACCAAACAGTGACTTTTTCCGGGTGTAATGGCTTCTCTACAATCAATTGTGGATTTTCTGAGCCCCAAATTCTACAGTTTTGCTTATTAACGTATCCACCAAGCGAAAAATGAGCTTCATCACTGAAGAAAATTTTGTTCGAAAAATCAGCATCAGCAGATTTAATAATTTTAACGCGTTGGTCGATTGTTAAATGCTCCATATTCTTAAATGGCAGAATGTCAACTAAATAAATGACAGCGTACTTGACGTTTATCTTTGACAGATGTCGGTATACAGATTTCTACTTTATCAACCTCGAATTGGATAACCCTTTAGTTCTATATATTCTTCAAAGGCATAATTAAATAACAACACAGAAAATTCGAATAATTATTAGTTTAATTTATTCGATCTTTATATGGGTGTTCTGATGCGATGAAAAGATACGGCTTATGTTATGGGTAATACAACAGCAATGGATATTAATGCAAAATCAACTAATAGTAGTGCCCAAAAGTAAAAGCACTAATATGTGTCCAGTTTATAAATGATTTAGCATTAAAACGGAAACACGTGTCATCCTTAAATCGACGATATCCCAGTTACACACGTTGATCAATAATCCGCAAGAACAACTACACTTAGACACAGGTTACCAAACCCCGCTACAGACAATCTTATCATTAAAACTTAAAAATATTTTTTAAAACAAGGTTACTCTAATTTATTCTATATATAATATTTTGTCAAGAAGCTATGATAAGGAATAATTATATTAAATTACCGCTTATCTTTAAGTAAAAAAATTGATTGTACATATAGCGATTAAAATTAAATCTTATTTCAAATATGTATACATCCAATATGTTAATTACTCACTGGAAATATAATACCAAATGATAAAATTTAGCCAACTGTTTCTTATCGGATTGATAAAGCATACCATCGTCTACAAGATACAACATATCAAGCGTTAAACTGTTAAGTACACGTAATGAATGATAATCGAGCAGTCGTTATTTATAGAACTACGCTAAAAATTCGGCAAGCAACAAGCGTCGAGCGACCACAGATAAGAAAAATTTGAGTTTCACGCTATTTTTTCTGATTATCACTATCTCAATATTGCGTGTATGTAGTTTGTTGTTACGAGTATATTACGCTAGGTCATTGATATAAACAAAAATTATAATATATTATTGTATCCAAGTCCAACAAATCTTGCAAATCATTAAATCTGTTAAGACATTTTATTATATAACAATAAGAATAAGAAGAATGATTATAAAATATTGAACAAGTTTCATAAGTTGTAAACCGGTTGTTATTATAAAAAATGTACATTAAAATTGTAACGTGCAATTACAACGTTGACTGGTTTGTTTTAATATAAATAAATATAACCTTGAAAACGAAACTACAAACTGCGATATGTGCAAAAAAAACGAGTCATACGTAGTAATATACAAACGACAACACTATGTACAACGAGACTGTGTTTACTTTAAACAGAAACTTCTTCGCTTATTTTATGATACGTAAACTAAAACCGAAAGTTTATAAAATACGATGATGGCTTAGTCAGTAAAAGATAGCGAAATTCTGAAATATAATTGTTTAAATGTATTTTAATGAACCGGTTGTTAATCGGATGACTAATCAAAACATAAAAGTACGAGGGTCGATCAATAAGTACCCGTGTTTGAAAACAGATGGCGTTGCTGAGGAATGTTGAAATTACCACTGTGTACTGTCATCTGTCAAACGACACCATACTAAATTTGAGTCTATTTCACAGGTTAATTTTTATTTGGCCGCCAGTTGTATCACTTGTGTTTCGAGTTTCTCAATAAAATGGAAAAAGAGCAATACCGATCCGTAATTTACGTTTTATTTTTGGATAGAAAAACATGCGAAGGAATAAAAGCAAAGTTTGATGGTGTCTATGGGAACCCTTCATCATCTATCAGATATTTGTTCAACGAATTTAAGCGTGGTCGTACATCTGTTTTTAAAGAAAGGCCGCCGGCCCGCCTGGCCAACGTCGTTATCGAGGAAATCGTTGAAATGGTTCACGACTTGATTCTCACTGATCACCGAACTAAAGGGCGCGAAGTAGCAAAAACCGTAGGCGTGTCGCATGGAACGGCAACTAATATTTTAAATGATAAATGTGAGAAAGGAGTCAGGGGAGATGGGTGCCGCGATGCCCGACCCGGCTCCCTGCGATTTCTTTCTGTTCTTCAACTTGAAAATATGGCTTGGAGGAAAAAAATTCAGCTCAAACGAGGAAGTTATTGCCGAGACAGAAGCGTATTTTGAAGAGTTTGAGAAATCGTATCTTTTGGAGGGGTTAAAAAGGAATGGCAGAAATGTTGGGAAAAGTGTATCGACTTAAAACGAGATTACGTTGAAAAACAAAAAAATAAAAAAATTTAAAACTTGCGTGTTCATTTCTACTATGGGTCCTTATTAGTCGATTTTCATATATTGCTCGTATGGCGCTTTCACGCCGTATCATGATTGGCGAAATCATCGACAATTTACAATGAGTTCACAATAAAAAGGAATTTTTATCTCAGGTGGTTAATCCACCCTCTAACGAGGCCGGCTCAAAGGATTCTGGGGTGAGCCAACCATTGCTATACCCATTCGATCGAAGTTCAAAAATTACTAGGTCACCACCTAGACAAATACAGTTCGCGACTCAGTAGGAAATCGATAAGATAAAGAAAGAAAATGAGGATCTGAAGAAGACCAAACTGACAGAAGTTGTGGAAACTCCTCTTACTTGCTATAACGAAATCAGCACACTTGCCAAATACTGACGCTGAGTTTCATACAGATGAGGAGGAACTTGCAAGAGAAACTGATTGAATACACAAACAGAAGAAAAGACCAAGGAAAAAACGAAGAGCAGAATGCTCACCAGAAGTTGGGGAGTACTCGCAAGCAAAAGTTAATGAAACTGTCAAACCAGTGTCTGTACTCCAACATCACCAGCAACAAGAACAACGCAAGGTTGTAATGAAGACTATAGCACCGCCGCCAATTAATGTGAAAGGCATAACTGAGTATGCGAATATCCTAATGAAATCATTGTCCACAAACGACTATAGAGTAGTTGCACTGAACAATAATGCTTGGAAGATAAACACAAGAGATTCCGATGCATACAGAGCTTTAGCCATAAAGCTCACTGAAGAAGGTAAAGTGTGGTATACCTATGAAGACAAAAATAATCGAGAAATTAAGGTTATGGCCAGAGGTCTTCATCCCACCTGCAAGAAGGAGGATATAATAGAAGATCGCAAAATGAAAGAACTGCAAATTGAAGACGCAGTAAATATCATTAAACGAGAGAAAGTTGAAAATAGTCAAGGAACCACGATCGTTAAAAGAGGGCTCCCGCTATTCATGCTCACATTCAACAAAAGCGACAAAATTGAAAATATATTTAATATCAAAGCAATACTTAATATGAGGGTTAAAATAGAACCACTGAAAAAGAACCTCGAGAATAATACCTCAATGCAAGAAATGCCAAGGTTATAACCACACCCCAAAGATATTGCGGGAGAGATGTTAGGTGCGTAAATATGCCGACAGACACAACGCGAAAGACTGTTCTGTTAGTCGAACCGAACCGAACCTGCAAGGTGTATAAACTGTAAAGGACAACACCCAGCCACCTATAGAGGATGCGAAGTAGCAGTACAAATGCAAAGCTTAACCAACAAAGCACGCCAATCGACTCAAAACAGTAATGTTATAAGAGAAAGGATTCTAACTACAACTAGAGTGCCGACTCAACCACAGCCCATAGGGCCAGAGAGGAGATCCTACTCGCAGATAACGCAGCAGAATACTATTAAAAAAAATCCACTGGAAAGAATAGCAAAACAAGAACGTAGTGTAGAAGCTATATATCCCTTTTGCTGCCCGGTAACACAATTGTTTGGGTACGGCAAAAGTACCATGTTAAAAATTAATTTTTGTATAATTTTTAAATCAACTTACACATTTGTGCATTCCGTTCAAACTTATTTTCGTTCGAAAAAAACACTATATACACATTGTGTTGGTTGTTTACTTCAAATCAAGGGAAATTTTTTTATCAAAAACGCCATTACATACTATGGTTTTTTACTCACACACTTGTGTGGTTTGGACTTAAATTGAGCCATTTTTTGGCCATTGAAAAAGGGATATAAGCGGCTGGATAGACAAGAAGCTACGATTTATTGTCGATTAGTGCTATTTATAAAATAAAAGTAATCACCCCAATTCAGGTTGTCGTGTCGATATCGACTTCACCATAAAGCTTTAAAAATTCACTGCTTTTTCTTGTCGGTGATATTTGGTTTACGACTAATAAAACCATCTAAAGATTTTAAAAACATTATTAAAACCTGATTATTTTGAAATTTTAATGTGTTCTATGGAGTTGTTTGCCAATCGAAGACGACACGATAAACGTCATTGGCTCAAAATCTGTATATCATCGTTAACATCGTTAATCTTTCAAACCATACCAAGTTTCTGTCAGATTATTCAAGTAGATTTGTTTTGATAGCTGTTACAGACCGTTTGTGATTATTTGCAACCAAGGAATATGAACAATATTGGTAGCGTTTCGTTTTCTTTTGCTTGGGTGAAAAAAGGAATGAGGAAGAAGTTACATGCCAGTTATAACGACCATACTTCAATGATTACCATTAGATGGTAGTCATTTGTTACTTCAGCAAATGCGGTCCACAATAATATTTTTATTGTCAATATTTTAATTGTACTCATATACAAAATATCCTTCAGGAATAGTTGGGTACTGGAAAATGGAATGACAACTTCGGAGGATTGTTTGGACATGTTTAAGCGCAATCCGAACAATTCTGCGGTATTTCGTGACTGATGACGTAACTTGGATGTATATGTACACGGCAGAAATGAAACAATAGTCAGAATAATGAACTTCACACGGCGAATCTGCTCCAAAGAAGGCGAAGTCGGGTCCATCAATTAAGAGACTCTCATGTCACCATCTTTACTGGCTAATCGGAGAAGGGAAGGAGGAGTATTACTCATTACGCAGTCGTCGACGCATTAGACGAATTATGCAACGATTTGCTGCATCATTCACCTTATTCCCCAGAATTAGCACTCTACGAATACATTTTCACATCAGATCATATTTTTGGATGGCTAAATGTCACTGGACTAAATCAATCGAGCTGGAAGGAGACTAGATCGAGAAATCAATAAAAACGAAGGTTAAAAACCTTTCCTTCCTCGTAATTACAACGCTAATATTGGGTGTACAAATAAATTTCCGACCTTTTTACTGAAATAAAAGACATTAGTTTTTGTAGAGAATGAAAGAATGTTTTATTCAAAGTATGCTCCTTCGGAAGCTTAACTTTCGCCCATCGTTCAGGCAATAAACGGATTCCCCAAAGGAAGAAGTCTGGTGGTTTCGAGGCGATCCAATCATCGACCCATTTTTTGATGTTTTCATATGAGTGAAGTGCTTCTATGCCAGGGCTGATTGCATCGACCGGAACAAGTGGTAATCAGATGGAGCAATGTCTGGTGAATACGGCGGGTGGGGTAGAATTTCCCAGTTCTGCCTGTCCAAGTAGTTTTTGACAGGTATAGCAACATGTGGCCTAGCGTTGTCATGTTACAAAATAATCTTATTGTGCGTTTTGTCCTTTTGTTTTTCAGCTAGAGCTTGCTTTAAAGCCATCAATTGTCGTCGATAAACTTGTCCCGTAATGGTTTCACGCTCTTTCAGCAGCTCATAATAGACGACACCCTTCATATCCCACCAAATACAAAGCATCGCCTTCGAACCAAGCATATTTGCTTTTGGCGTCGACGGGCCTGGTTCACCTGGCTTGACCCACGCTGGTTTGCGCTTTGGATTGTCATAATGGATCCATTTTTCCTCCCCAGTGATGATCCGATGCAAAAACCCCTTCCTTTGTTGTCGTTGAAGCAACAATTCGCACATGGTGTTCCGATGTTCCATGTCCCTTTCTTTCAATTTGTAGGGCACCCAATTTCCCAGCTTCAGAACTAATCCCATTGCATGTATACGTTGCGAAACACATTATTGGGTAATATTCAACTCTCCTGCCAATTGTTTTTTAGTCTGACAAGGGTCCACATCGAGCAATTCTTCCAATTCTGTATCTTCAAATTTTCTTGGTCTGCCTTCACGTTCTTTGTCTCTTACGTCAAAATCATCAACTTTGAATCGTTGAAACCACTCTTTGCATGTTGTGTTCGATGGCGCATGTTCACCGTAAAGTTCCACAAGCAAACGATTTGTTTCCGCTGCACTTTTCTTCAACAAAAAATAATGAAGTAAAACTTCCCGCAAATGTTGTTTTTTTTAGCACAAAATTCGACATCTTCAATTACATGAAAATAATTGTTGTTTACGCTTTGAACAAATGTCACTAGTAATTATTCAAGCTCGACATCGAACCTCCAAAAAACATGTTTTACCCGATTGAATAATATGCAAGCAGTGATACTAACGACACCTATCTAAAAAGGTCGGAAATTTATTTGTACACCCAATATTTGAAAGCTATTTGTGTAGGCGAACGCCAAATAATGGAATGGGTATAAAGGGCCGAATTTCAAAGGGCCGAATGTCGAAGGGCTGAATGCGTCGAAGGGCCGAATGTTTCGAAGGCCCGAATGTCGAAGGACCGAATGTCGAAGGGCGAAATGTGTCGAAGGGCCGAATGTATCAAAGAACCTAATATCGAAAAGCCGAATGGGTCAAAAGGCCGATTTTTTTTTTCGTTTTTAGAAATATAATTTTTTAAGATTGTTGTTTTATGGAATATTTTGTAAATTTTTCTTATTTAACAAACATAAATGAATTTCTAGTGAGTTTATGTATTTTACTATTTTTCATTTTTGGATATTCATGAAATTCTACGTATTCAGTCAGCGATACACTTTAGTAAAGGAAAATTTGGTCATGCGCCACCTGAGACATTCGACCCTATGTCAGCCTTCTGATAATAGGTATATGGTACAAAAAATCAAAAAAAAATTGGCCCTTCGACCCATTCGACATTCTGCCCTTCGCCATTCGGCCCTTCGACACATTCGGCACTTTGAAACTGGGCCCTTCGATATTCGGCCATTTGATATCATATCCAAATAATTAGATAAAACAAAAAAAAAATGAAAATTTATAGTCTGCATGGTGTAAAAAGATAAACAGTTAAAAAGGGAAATTCCTGAACTGTCGATTGTTTCTTGCTGTAAAACTGTGCTAGGTATAAAACATCAGAAATTGTGGCTGGTAAGTTACGTTCAATGACATTTCATCTTGAAAATTTTATTATCTGATGGATTGTGCAGTTCTATTATTCCGTATCCGACATACTCAGACATTTTTTACAAGAGGCTACCCTTTTCTAAACACCGTTTGCATTATACCGTAGAATTAGCCAAATTCGGAAAATTTTATCTACTTTCTTTAGTTTGGGCAATTAGGCAATTATTCTCAGCACTTCTCTTGCCGAACTCTCGCCACAATTTTAACAATTATGACTGAGTATCGCCACCACACCTATACATACAAGCGAGGTAAAGTTTTTAAATTTTCTTCAACAAAAGGAACACCATATAGTAGGTCCTTATCCTAGAAATGTTTTTTCTAATTTGGGAGAATTGTCAAGGCGAATTGTCAGCTTTATCTTAAGAATCCACGTTTTGCTCGAACAAATAAACTGAAATTATATTAGCAAATTAATATTTGCAGAAGTAATTACTTTTTAGCAGCAAAATGTAGATAAGTTGAACACAAGAACGAATCCTTGTTTTAGCTGAAAATAATTAGATATGTGCATAAAATTAACGGGGACGGGTACGTTCAAGTATCAACCAGGAAATTTGTAAATAGACCAACAATTGTTGATTTGATAAAATATTTTATTGCTGACGAGTTTATTTTAGAAATTTTTTTTTTTAATACATTAACACAATTATGTACGACTTTACGAATTTTACGAATTTTTATAAATAAGTTTATCATAAGAGGATGAGGATTGTTATGCGTTCGAAATACAAAATATGCCATGGCATTAATTGCAGTGGCAAATGAGGCCATCTTAGCCACCACGTATACACTCATTAGCTTAATTCCAGATCATTAATTTAGTTCATAATTTGCTTAGTTCAAAAATGCCTTGCCGATAGCCTAGCTAACTGCATATGCTTTTGTCTACCTATGATCCTTCCAATTTGGACAACGTCTTAATTTCATAACATACGATTTACCACGTCTCGATTTTTTCTGGGGGATATTATGGGGATTTTATGCTAAAATTTTAAAAACGGTTCAATCACAAATCGACATATCCAAGCTGCTATTTTCGTAGTCCGAGCATCAATTGTACAAAAATATATATTTATCTGATATTAATGGAAAAGTTTATATTTCGTATTGATAAAAGAAGATACAACCTGTTGCTATATATTTTTATGCTTTCCGATCCACAATGGCAATTCCTCTCATGATTTTTCTAAATATAACAACAATGTAGTGTCTGCATTATTCAAATATAATGAAACAGAAAACTACGAGCACTCTGATAAATTGTGCATACAAATTTAATTAGATAAATACTTCCTGATATTATTTCCGAATCACCCGTTAATACAGATATGTACTCAAATATTAAACATTATAAAATTAATAAAAACGTTTCAGTACTCACGTGGAAATTGTGTCCAATCGATAAACTACTAAAGTTTCGTCTCGCTTGTTGTTGTTGTTGTTTAATACTATTACTTGTAGTAGAATATTGTAAATGTTGGTTTAGTGTTAACTGCAGTGATGATACGCTTCCATTAAAAATTTGCAAATTATTTTTACTGCAATTTATCGTAATTAAATTTATTTCATTTAATTTATTATTATTATTATTATTCAAGAAACGTAACTTAGTCGTTAAACGAAACAAAGACATTTTGATTATGATTTTTTATTTTAAACTTTATGAATTAATTAATTTTCTTTTACGGTATATTGATTAAGACAATACAACCAACAGATTCACTTTATTTTAAATGACGACACCAAAGGTTATTTTAAGAAATAGAATTTACTAAAAAATAAACTTTAGTAGGGCGATATTCTTTAAACCAAAAAGAAAACTTTATTAACGAGAAACTAAAAAGAAACAGAAAAATAGTAGAAAATTAATTAATTTTTTTTTCGTTAAAATTGTTATATTAAAACTTACAAACTACTTATCTAAAAATATGGTTTATCAAAAAAAGTAAAGCAAAAGCCTAAAATAAATTAATAGTAATCAAACATTTTGCAACCGATGTACACTAAGTAAATATTAGCAAAAAAAATTATTTGTTTAAAACGTCTGCCCTTGTAGTAGCAAATTGTGGAATTATTTATAGTTTTCGTCTTTTTTTTATTTATCAATAGATAGTTGAGAGACACTACACACTAAACTTAACTAAATTTGAGAATAGATTAAACGCAGACGACGCTTAATACCTAACGCGCTCTCGATAGAGAATAAAAAATTACCGGACATGTGTGTTACATGTATGCATAATATTTTCATGCATGTGTATCAATTGTTGAATGCATAATATAAACACGCAAATGTTTAACTGGCCTGCAGAAATAATAATCCCATCAAAAAAAATTATCAGCATAAAATATCAGTAAACTAGTATTATGATCGGCTATTTATAGAAACACACAACAAAAATATTTGTTGGGTACTTGTTTCATGCATAACATTGAGTATTAATAGTAGTTTAACGGCCACTATTATCAATTTTGTCTCTTAAATAGCGTAATTGATGGATTTACACTAATTACGTGATCCCGTCTAAAATTTATTAAAGGGTAGACTGTGGCTATAAGAAAATATTATATTAACTTCAGTTTACCAAAAACGCTAATTTTATAAACTAAGCTCTATTTCAAATATGTACTACATGAGCACGATGCTTGCCACTGAGCTTATCGCGATGCATGTGTATTGTGATTACACAATACATTTGTATATTATCATGTATGTATATCACATTGTTGAACGCATAATTTGAGGACATGAGTATATAAATTGTTTTTATTATTACGATTTGTGTTCATAACACTATATTGAGCAGGTCATAAATTCTAATCTAAACTGTTGCAGAAGCCAATTACTATCAAAACAGAATCACAGGGCAAAGATAAGAACATATTTTGTTAAATAGACACCATTTTTTTGTTATGAATGAAAAAAATATATTTTAACGAAATAAACGACAAGCGAAAAATCGTAAAAGACCGGTCAAAATATGATAAATAGAAATTTCGCCTTTCCGGAGAAGATATTTTTATATATCTCATTTCCCCGTAATTCATTGCGATTATCTATACAGGGTGACCAATATTTATGGTTACAAAAGAAACGAGCTGTATTTTCTAAACCAATTAATAAAATTTAAATTTTATTCGTGAATTAGTAACATAAAGCTTCATACTTTAAAACACTATTATATTACTTAACTATATCGCCTCTTTTCTTTATTACGTGCTTCGGTCTAACTTCGAAATCACCACCCGAGACACGACTTCTATTGGGATTGCATCTCAAATACGCAAAATTGCCGTCTTAAATTCCTACAAAGTCCTGAATCGGTAATCCTTAAGCTTTTGTACCAAAAACCTCTAGATAGAAAAATCCATATAATTTAAATGAGAGCTAGGCGACCATTCGTATTTGGCTATGAAGTCAGTTAAATTAGCACCACACCCTCTTGAACTACTTTCATCGTATGTGCTGGTGCTCCGTCTTGTTGAAAGCAATAATTTTCCTCTCCGTAAGTTGCTTGGGCTTCTGGCAATAAATGTCTTGGCAAAACCTCCTCCAAGTAATATTTCGCATTTATTTTAACACCTGCTCCTCAGCCTAGGGTACTAAGAAGGCTTCGGCTCTCTCTGTGTACACCTAGGTAACACGAAGGTACTCGCATCCACGTCGCGGGGGTGAATACTGCTTCGGCAGTAGCAAAGTGCTATCGGGGACCAAATGCCAGTGGTATAAATTGGCTTAAACAAACAATGAGTACAACAAATACAGAATGTAATACCCCAGGTGGTACAGCAGCAGATATGCTGCCAAATCCACAATCCTCGGAGGCAGGCCCAATTGATTTATTTCGACGAAGTTCCAAATTACCAAAATCATCAAGACCTTCAACGGAAAATATATTTCAGTACGAGAAGGAAAATGTCAAACTCCGAGAACAACTAAGAGAAATAAAGGAATTTACAACTAAATTGAAAGAAGAATTTACAATTTTAAAGAAATAGAATGAAGAACTCAAAAAAGCAATTGAGACACGTGCAGAATCGCTGATGACATTAATCCATTCCATACGGATGAAGAATTAGAAAAAGAAACAAATTGGATGTTGAAACGGAGTAAAAGACCAAGTAAGAAAAGGAAAGCTCAACAATCACCAGAATTGGCAAAAACTTTACCATAAACTTCAAAAGAGGTTTCTAGAAGACAGTTAATCATCAAGAAACAACTAGCTCTAGAACAACAACCAGCTAAACCAAAAGATAAATCACCTCCACCTATAAATGTAGTAGGGAGATCAAATTTCTCCACTATATACAATCGATTATGAAATCGATTAGAGTAGCCGAATGCAAACTCGTATCTCTAAATAATGAGGTCTGGAAAATTAATATTGCAGACTCTGAAACCTATAGAGCTTTGGTTACAAAGCTTTTTTCCGAGGGACATCAATGGTTTACCTACGAGGATAAGAATGATCGCTCAATCAAAGTTATGGCTAGAGGTCTTCACCCAATCTGCGCAAAAGAGATAATTATTGATTATAATAGAAAATGCTGTGAACATCATTAAGAAAAAATCGAAACTGAATAAGATGCTTACTTTTACTAAAAAACAAAAAGTGGAAGATGTGTATAATATCAAGGCAATACTAAACATGAGAGTTTAAATAGAGCCATTGAAACAAATAGCGGTTTAATACCGCAGTGCAAAAAATGTTAAGGTTTCAATCATACGCAGCAATATTGCCAACGAGAGACTAGATGCGTGAGATGTGTCGGAAAGCATCATGCTCACGTATATGCCCGGTTAGTAAAAATATTGCTGCAAAATGTGTTAATTGCAATAAGCCACATCTCGCAAACTACCGGGAATGTGAAATAGCTAAGGAGCTACAAAGAATAAGAAATAAAACGCGAAAACAAGATCCAGCAACACCGATAAAAATTAATCAAACTGTCACCAAAGAGCAACCAAGACCTCATTCTGAAGTGGTCATGATAAAACCAATTATTTCGAAGGGCACCACCGAGGATACAACAGTATTTCAAAAGATACTAAGAAGCATGGATGCTCTTAACATTCGTCTAGCTAAACAAGAAAAATGCCTTCAAGCTATAAGCAACAGGTTAGATAAGCAATACTCTCTAAATGAAATGAAATCCATGCTCTAGTAACATGGAATGCAAATGGGCTAATGCAACATATTCCAGATTTAGAAATTTTCATAAATACTGAAAAAATAGATATATGCCTATAGTATCGGAAACCCATTTTACATCAACTTCTTTTCTTAAAATTTATGGATACAGGCTGTTACCACGCAATTCATCCAGTGGACGGGCAAGAGAAGGGTCATCGCTGTTTATAAAAGAAAACATCAAAACCTTTATAGATCTTAAAATTGAAGAGGAATTTATGCAAGTATAGTCACCTTAAAAGTATTTATAAATAATAACAAAGAATATAGTGTATCGTCAATATATCCCTTTTGTGTTTTACTAACACAATTATGCGGATAGGGCAAAAGTACCATGTCAAAAAATTAGTTTTGTATGTTTTTTGAACCAACCCAGTAAAAAATTGGATAACGTTGAAATTGAATTAACATTTTAACTTAGTGTAAACGTATTATTATTTACGTGTGGTAGAAAGAGATAAACATATATACAATATTTGCTCTACGTCTAACTTAAAAATACATAATTGTTTTCAAATCGATTAATTTACGTTACGACATATTTACTACGAAGCAAATAATCTAACCGCCTATGTTCATTTTCTGATCGACTGTCTACAAAAATAAAGCAAAAATTTAATATAATTAATTTTTCGTGCTGGATTTGTACTATATATGTATATACATATATAATTTTATACTTATTAAATACATATTTCAAGTAAGTACAACAAGTTTATATTTATATAATAATGAATAAAGAAAAAAAATTGAAAGCGATTTCGAAACGTCATTTTCGTCGCTTAATAGCGAATCGAGTAAATAAAATTTCGTTGGAGAATCAAAATTCATTGAAATTAAACGGTTCAATAAATTTTAAAGAAAGATCCCAAACATCCCAACCCTTATCTTATAAATCGAATCGCAAAATTAGAAGTCACGGTTGAAAATGTGTTTCAACTCCTACAAGAAATTAAACATGATATCACGAAACTTCAAGAACAGTGCAGCGATGAAATAGAAAATGAAATATTGCTTCTAATCAATGACGGCTTAGAAGAATTAAATTCTAAACTAATGGATGACAGTAATTTTGCAAACCGTTTTGTAAGTTTTTATTAATATGGTACGAGGGTTGCCTTTTATATTTCGGGATTGGACCACCCTAGTGTTGCAATCTGGCAACTGACAGGTCTATCGTAAAGTTTGACATTTTTGAGATTATACGTACTCAGAACGTTTTAACATTCGAGCGCTATTTGTGTTGTTTACAGTACTCATTAACTCAACATCTCGGCGTAAAAATGGAATTAAATCGTGAACATTTTCGTGCGATTATTTTTTACAACTTTCGACGTGGATTAAGGCAGCAAGAGTGCATGGATGAACTTAATTCAATTTTTGGCGATGAAGCTCCATCAAGGACCAGTGTTTATCGATGGTATGGTGAATTCAATCGAGGTCGTAGTTCACTCCAAGACGAATTTCGTGAAGGTCGTCCAGAATTAGTTGTTGTTCCGGAAACCATTGATGCTGTGCGCGAACTGATATTGCAAGATCGTCATGTGACCTATAGTGAGATTGAGACAACCTTAGGCATTAGTGGGACCAGCATACATTCAATATTGCACAAACATTTGAATGTCAAAAAAATTTGATTGTTGGATCCCACACAATTTGTCAATCGCTCAAAAAAAGGCTCGTGTCGATTGGTCGATAGAAAAGCTCAAAAAATACGATCGCGGTGCTTCAAAACACGTCTATGACATAGTGACAGGTGATGAATCGTGGATTTACGCGTATGAGCCCGAAAGTAAACAACAGTCGACTGTATGGGTGTTTCAAGATGAGCCGAATCCAACAAAAGTTGTTCGCGCACGAAGCACTTGCAAGCAAATGATCGCCTGTTTTTTCGGAAAAAATGGACATATCGCAACCGTACCACTAAAACAACGCAGAACAGTCAATTCTGAGTGGTACACACCATTTGTTTGCCAGTTGTCTTCCAAGAAATCAGGCGAACCAACTGCCGAATACGGATCACTCTGCACCACGACAATGCGAGCTCTCTCACATCGGCTCAAACAACTGCATTTTTGAGCACTCAAAACATCGATTTGATCAGTCATCCGCCGTATAGTCCTGACTTGTCACCAAATGACTTCTTTTTATTCCCGTACGTAAAACACAAACTGAGAGGTCAACGTTTTTCGACACCTGAAGAAGCGGTTGCTGCGTTCAGAATGCATGTTTTCGAGATACCTCAAGCAGAGTGGAAAAAGTACTTCGACAATTGGTTCAAACGCATGCAAAAGTGTATAGATCTTCATGGGGAATATTTTGAAAAACAATAAAGCGATTTTCGATGATTAATATTTGTTTTTGTTCTCTAATCCCGAAATATAAAAGGCAGCCCTCGTAAAGTTAATTTATATCTGACTTAATAGTTTATATCATTTGCAGATTAAATTTATTCGAATATTTAAGCCAACACAGAATGTCTGATGTCCAAATTCATTTGGTATCGGTAAGGTATTTAGTGATACATTGCTCGCCACATACAACTGGGATGGTTCCCACAACAGAAAATCGTTTCGGGATTTAAAGTCACTAAATATGGCATTATTTAGTAAGTATAAGAAAATAATTGTTAGATGTTCAAATCGTTATTACTAATATTAATTTATATTTTTCAGAAGCATGGAAAGGCGGAGCCATCAACGATTTTAATGAATATGTCACTTCAATCAGGGCTCAAATGTACATATAATGCGATAAAAAAACAATTAGAACAGTGAAAGCCGAAAGGTCGACATACCATTTATTTTTTACTATGAGTAATGAACAGAAATGCAATAAATTAATATTTATTAATATTTTTTATAATTTTCTATAAATATTTAACAATGATTTTTTAATTTTTGATAATTTTAGAATTAAATTTTAATTTTTTATACTTAAATTAGAATTTTTAATATGTGAATTGAAATTTGAAATTTAAAACAAAGCATTTTATTGAAATATGATATAATATAATTATATGATAAATATATAATATAATATGATAATAATATAATATAATATAATTTATATTAGCATATTATTTAATTTAATATCTATAACTTTTCTTATATTTACATACATATACGAAATATATATGACTTATGTACCTTTTTAATATACATATCTACATGAATTAATAATAAAAATATTTTGCATAATTCAAAAATGTACGTAATTTATTTTTGGAATATCAAAAATAAATGTTATAGAATCAACGATAAATTAATGTGCAGATTAAACAAACTATAAACGAATATTTTATATGTTAAAATATCGTTTATGAATATTCGATTATTTAACGTTATGAATATTCGATTATTTAACGTTTACTTATATTGATACACCCTAGGACATCGTTCTTATAAAGTAAATTAAGAGCAAACGATTTGTAAACGTTCACAATTTTAACGTAACTTTTACGTTAAATTAACATATTTTTTTTTGTTGGGAACTTACACATTTGTGAATTCCTTTTTAACTTATTTTCGTCCGAAAAAAACACTATATCTATACACACAATTGTGTTGGTTTTACTTCAAATCAAGCGAAATTTTTTATCAACAACGCCATTACATACTATGGTTTTTTACTCAAACATTTGTGTGGGTTGGACTAAAATTGAGCCGATTTTTTTGTTTTCTTGGTTGAAAAAGGGATATTGCCCCCAAGATATAATTTAATTAAAGAAGACTATTGCACATTATTTAAATCACTTGAATCAAGTTTCATAATCGGAGGTGATTTTAATGTAAAAAATACTTACAAGAGAGTAAAAAATCAAGTACAAATACTTACAATCAAGAGTAACCTCTAAAAAAGGAAGAGAGCTGTTTGAAGCAGGAAGACTATGCAGTTACGATTTTCATTCTGGAGATCAACCAACTTATTGGCCTAGGGATAGAAACAAAATATCCGATATCATCGACTTCTTTGTCACCAAAGTTATAGACGGAGTCTACAGAAAGCAGCGAGGATATTATGTCGGATCATACGCCTGTTATTAGCTGTGTTTCATGACACACCCATTGATCCGGATCAGTTCAAATTTTATATGAAAAAATTGATCTAATTTTTGTTTCAGATCACAAATTTTGATTTGAAATCTAATAAGCGTCTTTTTTGTTGTTTCAAGAACCATGAACTGAAGCGGATCAAATCAAGCGTTAAGAAACACAGCTATTATGGCAATCAGTGCAACGATTGTTGAGAAAACTAGTCCACCGTCACTAACTAACAAAAAAAAATCTGCTTGGAGAAATTCCAGCTAGTTAAGGATAATATTTATCTTCAGGTTCCAATTAAAAATCCGATACAGCTAGAAGAAGAGCTACAACAAATCAACAACAGTATACAAGAAGAGGCGTGGAGTAGTAACCCCTCGAGTACAAAGGAAATGCTATTTTCCCTCTTCCAGAGGGAAGTTAGGGAACTGGTTGCAGCAAAACGAAAAGCAAGAAAGGCCTGGCAAATAAGTCGACCGCCAGAATATAAAACATCTCTAAATTTTTTGTCCAATAAACTAAAGTTGCTAATTAAAGAAATCTAGAACGAATCCATTGATAAATACCTAAGTGGCCTTACTGGGGAAAAAGATATCGAATACATATAAGTAGGTTGATAAATCAGATCCTAGTAAGCAGGATTATTACCTCGGAACTGGGGAGTCTACCATTAGAAGGTGGGTGGTTAAGGGAACTCCGCAGGGAGGAGTAATGTCCCCCTTTCTTTGGAGTGCAGTGGTGAATGGGCTGTTGGAATTGAAGAAAGAGGTGATGGGGGTTGTAGCGTATACAGATGATGTAGCAATAGCTGTCTCAGGCAAATATCTGGATACGATTAGGGATGTTATACAGAATGCACTCCTGATCGTTACGAAATGGGCCGGCAAATGCGGATTAGGGATCAACCCTTCCAAGACAGAGCTGGTACTATTTACTAAGAAATATAAAATTCCGGTAGTTAGCCCCTCTACCGTGAACGGCATTAGACTTGCTTTTGCTGACAGAGTGAGATTTTTGGGTATAGTCTTGGACAGTAAGCTCAGCTGGAAGCCTAACATTGTGGAAAGGGTGAATAAGGCTAATGTAGCCATTTACTTTTGTAGGAACGCCATAGGTAAGAGATGGGGTTTGAAACCAGAGCTGGTATACTAGCTCTATACGGCAGTGGTAAGACCTGCGCTGATGTACGTGGTGGGCGTGTGGTGGCGCGCACTGGAAAAGGTAACTTATATAAGGATGTTGAAAAAGGTGCATTTAACGGCGTGTATGCTTATAAGCGGGGTGCTTAGGACAACACCTACACGCGCTTTAGAGGTTATGTTCCACCTTATTCCAATCGATTTTTTTCGTAAGCAGATGGCAGCTAATGTGGGTACGAGGCTTTCGGCTGTCTCTCAGTGGAAGTGTCCTCAGCGGGACACTCGACGATAGTTACGTCACTAGGAGAAAAACTGATGAATCTAGATTATATTAAACCAACGTTGTGCTTCGATAAAGGTTTCCGGATCATCTGTCCTTCGAGGGAATCCTGGAGGAACCGATCAATACTGGAAAACGAGGCACTGCAATTTTTCACGGACGGCTCTTAGCTAGACGGCAAAGTAGGTGCCGGAGTCTTCTGTGAGAAGCTCAATGTTAATATTTCTGTTCGTCTCCCTGGATACTGCAGCGTGTACCAGGCTGAAGTGGTGGCGATAGGGAAAGCCGTGACATGGTTGAAGCATAACGTAGTATCCGTTAGGGATATCGCGATTTATATGGATAGTCAAGCGGAACTCAGGTCACTAGAGGCGGTTTCTCTGAAGTCACGGGTGGCGCTGGATTTCCGATCATCTCTTAATGAGATGAGCGAGTATTTCAATATCCAGATAATCTGGGTCCTTGGGCACTCGGACGTCACGGGAAACTGCAGGGCATACGAACTAGTTAGGTACGGTACCCCTTTCCAGATGCAACCGGAAAATGCAGGTCTGGGGAAGCCTATAGCAGCGCTCAAATCGGCACTCGGTAAGAAGGCAATCGCCTTGACAAACGAGAGGTGGACCAACACCCTCACGTGCAGGGTAGCGAAACAGGTTTGGCCAAAACTGGACCTGCGGCGCTCCAAAGCACTAGTATCCCTGGGAAAACGAGAGTTAGGATTGGTCGCAGGGATACTGACAGGACACTGCCTTTTTGGGGAACATCCGAGAAGACTGGGTCTAGAGACGAATGACTTTTGTAAAAGTTGTATGAACGAAGAAGAGAAAGAGACGTTAGATCATTTCCTATGCTCGTGTCCGGCACTGACATACAAAAGACATAAGTACTTGGGTGTGTACGATATGGACAGCCTTTCTGAACTCGCGGACTGTGGAGTGCGAGATATTTTACACTACATAAGTAGCTATGGTTGGTTCAGCGGGAGTAAGGAGAGATTGGATCCTGTGGTATCACAATGGGCTCTTATTGGCCTAAGTGTGCGTTAGCAGCCACTCTAACTTAACCTAACCTAACCTAACCTAAATAATGATATGGTCCCCCGAACGCATAATTTACCATTTTATAATAAAATAACCTGTTAAATTTCACTATTTATACCACACTCCATGACTACTATATGAATGGACTACACGAAAGGAAAATATAATAAAAGAATATTAGCGATGTAATTAAGGAAAAACATTTTTTGGGGGACCCAAATTACCCCGCTCGGCGCTTTAAAGGTTAATCGTAAATTTAGGTTAACAACCAGTCAATAATGACTGATGATAATTTTAGAGTAAATATTTGGTTACTCTGGGCGGATGATAGCTCGCTCAAAGTGACGTTTTTCCAAAAAGCCTTCTTAAAAAGACGGTTTTCAAGATAGCTTAAGATTTAAAAAGGGACGAGGTCCAAAAATGGAATTTTTCA
Source organism: Nephrotoma appendiculata (assembly GCA_947310385.1). Lineage (NCBI taxonomy): Eukaryota > Metazoa > Arthropoda > Insecta > Diptera > Tipulidae > Nephrotoma > Nephrotoma appendiculata. The sequence goes on from OX371223.1 coordinate 100,343,581, forward strand.
AAACGCCATAATTGTCAAAAATAGTAGATTTGTTAAGGGATTTTTCAATGTATGTGGGATTAAAATGGATTTCAAAATAGATTTCTAAATGGAATTTCGGAAATATGCTCACAACAGGTTTTCATCCGATTACAATAAACTTTGGTGTTTGGGATCAAAATTAAAAGATTTTTGGATGGAGTTCTCGACCACGGGAACTGAGCAATTTCTTGGAACGAACCCTTACTGGATTTTAAAATTTTTTCTAAATTTGTTAAAAGTTGAGAAAGTGAGTTATTTTCCAGAACTACTCTATAACCTTACTTAGAAAGCATTGGACCAACCCATGATCCCGTATACCGCCAAAAACGATTGACAATTAGGTTAGTTCTGTCCCAGTTAAATATACTTCTGGACTTCATCCCAAAATCATTTTCGATATCGTTTTCAATTGTACTTACCAAATGTTACATAATACTGGTAAATAATACTAAAAATGGCACTCGTTATGAAATCAACTCGTTCTGCCTGCTGTGTTAAGGTACCGTACCGTTGTTAAATTACTCATTTTAAAATGTCTTTTGAGAAATTTACAATTTTTTTAGACTTTCTGAATAAAATAATATAACATAACATAAATGAGTTTCTTTCAAATCGATCAGTTATTTGGCGATCTTCTTAAATCGTCGTCATTAACTTCATTTCGTCGAACAGAACGTTGCATCTTTCAGGAAAAATCTCCAGAATAGAATTTTTTAAACCAATTGTGAAAAATAAGTTCTGTTATTTAATCAGCAGATAAACTTCACGTATCTCTTTGTGAGTCTCAGCAACTTTCTTTCATTTACGCAAATAAAAGAGGAAATTATTTCGAAATGGTTATTTTTAAGATTTCTTTCGTCTTTTATTGGTTAGAGTCTCTTTAGGACTATTTTCTCGAATATTTTTGAAATTATTGAGAGTAAGTGGTTTGTTTGGTTTAGGTATCATGATTACTTTTACAACTTTCCATTGATTTGGAATGTGTTTAAGTCTGAACATTGCCTTAATTATCTGCTTTAGTTTTGGTAGTCCTTTTTCAGGAAGAGCTTTTACTATTTGACATGTCATTAAGTCATAAGCGAAGATTTATTTGGATTTAGGTTAAGATTGATTTCCTCTTTTAATTCTTGTAATATGATAGAAGATACATTGCAGTTATCCATTTTATTTACTAGTGGTATGTTTCCTCTGCAGTTTGTCTAGGTAGAGGTTGGAACGTGTTCTCGAGATGGGTTTTAAGCAACGAAGTTTTTTGCTTCGCACTTATAGCCCATGTTCCATCTTTATTTTTAACTGGTGGAATTTGTAGTTTAGGTCGTTTTAAACTTTTTGTCACTCCAAAGGGAGTATGTATAGTAATCCACCTTCAAGAATGACAATTCTTCCATGATTACCTCCATTTTTACATTATTAACCCATTCCCGCAAATGACGGCTATAGCAGTCAAATTTTTGTTGATATATATGCAAATGACGGCTATAGCCGTCTTGCATATTTTAATTAATAAAAAAAGGAACATCATTCTTACGAAGTGTACTAATGCATTATTTTGTTAGTTATTCAGTAATACAACAAAGAAAAAAGATGTAACATTCCAGATAACATATAAATTGTTTTTTGTGTGATTTTTCATGATTAGCAATTCGATATATTTCCGCCTACAGAAACAAACGACGGCTATAGCCGTCCTATTATGTTCGCGCAAATGACGGCTATAGCCGTCATTTTTCTATATATCACCAAAAAATCGGACGGCTATAGCCATCATTTGTTTCTGTAGGCGGAAATATATAGAAAAAATGATGTGATGAGCAAATGACGACTATAGCCGTCGAGAGTTTTCATGGAAAAACTGTGAGAAAATGTGATAATTTTCACTTCCAAACATATAAAGAATACTCAATTTCATATGGCAGTCATAATCAATGGAAAAAAAGTGTGTTTCTGAGCACAGTCGTCAATTAAAAAGTGTGCGGCAATGGGTTAAAGGCACCCTCAATGTCAAGAAATGCTACCATACAAAAATTTGCGAGTTAATTAACTTCACAATCATGGGTACTAGCTCGTGCAGAGCGTGTCCACCGACTTTCCCTTACAGTACGCATGCTGCGACATTGCCCAATTGCTTGGCTCAACTTTTGTTCGAATAAGTATATCTATCAATCTTCCCAAGGTTTTCAACAGAAAGGATGATAGAGTTATAGGCCTCAGGTCCTTTGGATAAGCCTGTGAGCTCTTTCCCGATTTCGGGATAAAAACCACCCTGACCTCCGTCCATTTCCTGGGAATATAGACCAGTTGCAGACATCCCCTGAAGATAACATCCAGCCAGGGGAGGATAACCGCAGAGTTCCTTTGGATCTCTGCTTGTATAATCCGATCCGGACCCGCCGGGGCTTATAAGGCTTAAAACCGTTCAGCGCCCACAGGATTCGTTCCCTGTCCACGATGCCATCCACATCTGTTAAAGGTGTTCCTCGAGGAGCTCCAGGCTCCCTCGAGCCATCAACACTTCCCGGAAAATGGGTCTCAATGAGAAGCTCCAATGATTCTGTACTTGAAGCTGTCCATAACCCGTCTGGTCTAATTAAGTAACTAGGACTGGTTGGGTTAGTAGATAGAATTTTCCTAAGGCGAGAAGTCTCAGAGACTTCTGCCATTCTACAACAGAAGAGTCTCCATTACCCTATTGTGTCTTCCTCAATTCTTTTTTGTATTTTCTTAGGTCCTCCTTATAGGAGTCCCAATCCCGATTTCCCCTTGTGTTCTTAGCTTTATTAAAGGCTGTCTTACACGCTCTCCGATAGGTTCCCAACTCCGTGGTCCACCATGTCGTTTTATGCCTGCCCCTAGGTTTTATCAGGGGATACGCAGCATTAAATGAAAGATTACAAGCCTTTGTGACAATATCAACCATGCCATCTAATTCCTTAGTTTATCTTTCTGGGATTCCTGAAGGCTTTCCGAGTAACAGGTTTGATGTCGAGGTTATATGTTACATATCGGTGATCAGAGAATGAGTGCTCCTTCGCCACTTTCCATTCACTGGTCATATGAAAAATCGTTTCTGACGCAAAGGTCACATCTAGAACCTCCTGACGATTTCTAACAATGAAAGTTTGTTCACACCCAATATTGCAAACTAAAAGGTTAGTATTTAATAAGTAATCAAAAACAACTCACCCCTCTCGTTAATGTCTGTGCTCCCAGATTGTGTGATGCGCATTTGCATCACATCCAAGTATAACCCCTACCCTTTACTGACCTGCTTCCCGGGTCAGTTCCCCCAGGTTATCCGGTGGAACCTCCTTCTCGCGATTCATATAGGCAGGCTGAGGCTAGCCATATTTTTTCACAGCCAACCTTAGCGCTCACCGCTGTAAAGTTCCTGCTACTAAATTGTGGAAGAAGAAAAATATTCAAATTACTTTTCGCTAAAATACATGATCTGATCTTTTCAGAGTTGCTTGAGTAGTAATGTATACCCTTTCCTTCTGAGACCAGAGATATTGTTATTGTTAATCCAAGGTTCTTGGATTAACACCAAATCTTCATCTGACTTAGTCAGTCTGAGCACGAGAGCTGCCGAGGCAGCCTTCGTGTGATGTAGGTTTATTTGAACAATGCTAACCATTGTAATCTACCTTACTCACCACTTCCTGCACTCCTTGCATCAGGATAGTGTCATCTGGCTCGTTGATTTGGTCACCAACCACCTCTCGTCGTGTGTTCGACGGGTTGTCCCCATCGGACTACAGAGAGGAGGCTACCTCACATCACCAATCTGTTTTCGTCCGAAATATCGGAACAACTACCCTGGTCGCCTTCGACCCGCTTGACTGTCTCCTGCCGGGTTCGTTGGCCGTCGTCCACAGGCTGGTCTTCCGCGCCCTTTTCGACTTCCTCTTTCCTATAAACTTTAAGAGTGATCGACCCGAAACCGATGTTGATCACTCCCTTAGATCTAGCAAGGGAGACCAGGGATTCCTTATTGATCAGCATGATTGCCAATCTAAAGCCTCCCTTAGCCTCCTCCTGCTTCACAATCGTACATCCTTCCGTTGGAAGATCCGGATTACTGGCCCGGATAATCTCAATGACCTCCTCTGGCTTATTCAGCTCGGTTGGTAACCAGACACGTGCCCTCGGCCTGCTCAGGATTTCCCCTCTGCTGACTGCCTCAAGCCCTGCCACACCTCGCCCATATCGGCCACTGCCCTTTTATAGAGATCGACCAACTATGGTCCGAGCACGCAGTAAGCTTAACGCGCCCTTGGTGCCATCTCCCATCTCTGCAGGACGGGGGGATCCCAGATTTTCTCGTAGGATCCTCAATAATATGGAGTTTAATGCATTATACACTACTCTCCACTTCTCCAACGTGATGCTCCCATCTTCCTGACCTCTGTCAATGACGGCTAGCATCAACACGTGCTCCTGCAGGATTTCACTGAATAACTTCAGTTTCTGCTTCTTAGGAGCACCCGACGTCATGCCTGATTGCACTTTGGCCCGCTTACTGCTGCCCGCTTCAAGCTCCTCCTGGGACCTCTGTCTTTTAGACACAAGGACCCTCTCCGAGCTATCGCAACCGACAGTTTTCTTAGCCCATGCTACAGATCCCTTCTGCTCTACTGTAAGCTGCCCCTCAGGGGTCGCAGCCAATTTCTCCAGAATTCTAAACGCCGATCATCTCTCCCTGCACCTTCGCTTTGCTGGGAGGATCTCTCTCAATCCACCGCACTTCTGTTTGGCGGTTCCGCTTCCCATTGGCTTCGATGCCATGGTGTCGCTTACCCCTGCCTCAGATGAGAGAGCCCCACCTTTCTGGCTAGAGTTACTCCCCTCTTTCATGCTTTCCGGTTTTTGGTGGGTACCGTTCCTCTATATTATTTTAGTTTCTTTTTTAATTTGTGTTTACTGTAAAAGGGCATCTCGAAGTGAATATTTAAGTCTGGCGGTTGAGTATTTTCATTCCTTGTCTGATAGTGAAGGTGAAATTGATGGGCTATGTGATTCGGAAGCGTATGTAGACAGTTATTTTGGTTTAAAATTAAAATATGAAATATGATAGTGGAAAACTGAAATAATTTATGGTAAAAAACCATAATTACAAATAATAATGAAATAAGCCAGAATGTATCGTAAACGACTCAAAATTAAAAATTGGAAACATGTTAAACCACTTTTTAATTGGGGAGAACATAGTGACCCCACTCGGTCCTTTGGGTTCTAAAATTAGATCGATGATTTAAAGGTTAATATAAAAACTAACAAAACACCAATAATTCAAAAGCTTGGAGGTGCTAGCAACATAAAATTATAATTATACATGTAAATATTGTGTTTGATAATTTTAGAAAAGTATACCAATTTTTTAAACACATGTTACTTACAGACTTACTAATTGATGGAAAGTCAAATTAAATACAAATCCTGAAGGCTGCGAACTTTCTATATCTAAATTGTAGTATAAGTACGCCGCAGCAAACACCCACGCTCGCTATGCTATATCAATAAAGAGAAAATTACAAAATAAATATCCATCAATTTATCACATTTTTCTTATATAAATTTCCAAGTTAAGAAAAGTATTAATAAACACACTTCAAAAACTTGATTGCGAATAATAATATGTATTGGGTGTGTGAATGAATCCGCCATTTCCTAATAGATGTCGTTACTAGTACTGCTTACGTGTACATTAAATGAGCAATACTGGTATTCTATAGTACTTAATGTCAGCTGTCAAACGCACAGTGCAGCGAAAACTTCCTGTGAACATGCTCCATCGAATACAACGTGCAAAGAATGGAAAACGATCTAAAAAATTTGAAGATGCTGAATTGGAAACGTTATTGGCTGAAGATTCTTCTCAAACACAATCAGAATTGGCGGTAGCATTAAATGTTGAACGACCAACTGTTGCAAAATGTTTACAAACAATCGGAATGGTTCCAAAAGTTAGCAATTGAGTTCCACGTCAATTAAAAGAAAGAGGCCTAGAACGCCGGAAAACCATTTGTGAAATACTGATTCAAAGACAACAAAAAAACGGTTGTGCATCAAATGGAGACTAAAAATGGATTTATTCGTATTGATGAGAATCTCAAAAGCAAAAAATCTTGGTTGAAGCCTGGTGATGCTGATCCACCGCAACCAAAGAGAGATATTCATTGCAATATGATTATGATCTATAACTGGAGGGATCAGAAAGGTGTGGTATATTATGAACTGCTGGAATCAGGTGAAACTATCAATAGCGATGTCTATCGACGACAACTAATACGCTTGAAGCGAGTTTTTAGAAGAAAAACGACCAGAATGGGGGAGTAGACGCAACAAATTAATTTTTCAGCACGACAATGCAAAACCACGCCTTTCAAATTACTACATGATCCAGGATTTCTTCAGAAAGAGAATCCGTAAATTGCTTGAAACAAGGGAAAAAATTATGGAGTTTAAGGGTCAAAGGCCGGAGTCATAACACAAACCTAATAAATAGGTATGTACAAAGATTTAATATATTGAAAAAAGCTCAAATTAGCTTTTTATACAACGTGGAACCGGTTTACTGGGTTACCTTTATCATAAATTCGGAATTAATTGCATTAAAATTCATTTACGCTACTATAGACGTCAAACAATTGTAAAACATTTGGTTATATATATTGAAATTATCTAGCAGCAATTTAACCTCTATGATTTAAGTAAGTACAAGATTTTATTTATAATTATGAGACAGATAAATTGAGTCTGTCTTAAAAAATTAAGAGTTCACATAAAAAGTCAAATAGAACGAAACCTCATGCGAAATTTTTTATTCAAATTGTTCTGTTCCTCTATTTCACATATACATTATGTTATAGAATATTGGAAATACCGAGAAATATTTTATTTTATTAAAATGCAAAGAGTAGAGAAGAAAGCCAAATGTTTTTACCAAGATCATTGATTAATGTTTATAAAATAAATCAACACACAAAAAAAGAGAGATCGGCAATAGTTACATACATGAACCAATTTTTGTTGAAGAATGTAAAATTTCTTGGTTTGATTATTACCTCAAAGATTCCAATCCTAAATAAAGTCAAAATGATAAGAAATTTTGATGAATCCTTCAAATTGAACAACAAGCAATACCACCAATTTACATATAGTGAAAATTGCGAACGCGAATATATTTATTAGTAAAAAATTTTATAGAACATGGAACATTGTAGCCTATTAAAACCTGGACATCTCAAATTCTCTAAACCAGAACACAGATAATTGTTACCCTCTATATCACAATGACCAAGAGAACGAAAGTGTTTAATGGCATCTGATGTTCAACAGGATGATGTAGTTGAGCATATGATGTTCCAATATAAATATTTGATATGAAATCTGTTTTCGCAATCAGAAAAAAATCAGCGCAACCTTGACTGAATATATTTTATTCCGTAGAAATATTTAGCTTGCGTATAAATATGGCCAATTTTGATTGAATGATAGGAAAAAATACATGACATCGGAAATAAATAGTTCCATACTCGCTAACGAACTCAAAACCAATTAAATTACGTGAAATGCTTTATACCACGCCTACTAGTTCCGAACTCGAGTTGAAATTGTTTTAACTTTATTGTTGTTTTAATACATTTTGTTTGATACCATGATATTTTTTCCTAACCAACTTATAACCTGAACAGACTGCGGATTAGTTAAACTGGTTTAGCAAAATTCGGTCAAGTACTCAGGGAAATAAAATTCAAATCAGTGCTGACATGTTCTACCATCACATTTTCGATACTTTATCGAAGATTATGTCTCGCTTTCCTAAACTAAAATGGACAACTGTTTCATTTATGAATTATTTCTTTTCTATTGCTATCACAACCTACTAGTACAAATGCGAACAAATTGTCTTTCTCTAATTTCGTTCAAGTATCGAAAACAAATTATTTCGTGATAGAAATGGAGTAGAATATCACAATTTTTCAATCTAGCAACCTGGTAAATGATATAAAATGTGAAATAGTGTCACATTTTATTCTAAAGAAGCGAGGCATAATCTTCGATAAAGTATCGAAAATGTGATGGTAGAACATGTCAGCACAGCTCGACACACTACGAAAAAAAGAAAAATCGACTAGCAAATTTGACTGTTTCCATAGGTTACTTGATTAAATTTTACTAAACCAGTTTAACTAATCCTCAGTCTGTACAGGCTATAATGATGTCATGAACGCACGATTAACTATGTAATCGTTAAATATTTCCATGGAATAAATATATATGTAATCAAGTTTGCGTTGACTTTTTTCTGAAAGCGAAAACAGATTTCATATAAAATATTTAACTGGCGAACAACTTTTATAAGTCTTCTTGGAAAATTCCAGCTCGAAACCTATCAGGAGTAGGATGCAAAAAATAGTTTCATCACAACATTACGATCGGTGATGTTAATAAACATTATTGCGATGCAATGTTGGTGTGCAAAACTCAACGACGATCACTCTTCATTTTCAATGTACAGGATGACATGGGATGGTTCTAATAGAATTCTGATTATTGACATACTAATGCTATAAGAAACTAGTACAACTGTGTGTAGTATGTGACATTCTTGATAAAAAAAAATTATTAAAAAGTTGAATTCAGATTTGAAAAAAAAAAAAATCTTAATATAGTGGGGGAGATTCCAAAAACAACGATAGCTCCTATTCAGTTGAACTGCAGTATATCTTCCTAAACTATTCAGTATATCTTCCAACTATTTGGAATGCACTAAATCGACACTCATTGATATTTTACCCTGTTGCCGATGTTATTATTGTTGGTGTGTTGGATCAATTTTTGATATCTCTCTTCAGACATTCTCTTCATACCCTGTGGTTCACTAGATTTTACAATTTTGCTGAAATAACTCGCAAAAAAAATATGTTTCCATTGAAAGGAGAGAAATTAATTTCGATATAGAAATTGACTTGCCCCTTTCTGTTTTTTTTTTTGGAATATTATTCATATTAAACGCACTGAAAAGGTACAATTTTTTCCGTGCAATTCTCAATTTAATTTGCATTTTAACTCTTTATAAGATTTTCAAAATAAGTTTTTAATAGTTGATCTAGAATTATAACTGATACTTACGAAAAATATTTTGAATACCATAGAGACCAAATTCGATGCCTATTCGAAGGGATTTTCGGATTGCGCTTTACTTCCTAACATCGAGGGAATTAATAAGCTGTGCAACACTATTAAACAGGTTGTACATTGTATGGAAGTAACTACCAGGGAAGATCTGCGATAGTTCTGACGCCTCAAAATAGAAGAAAAATTAGTAAGTTGGCATCTAATTCAGCCCTTTCCACAAACAAAATCAGATCATTCAACAATTAATGTTTATGCTGTTCTCATGCGGTCCCCAAAGTTTTTACTAACCCAAACGCTTGATTGACGTTGATGGTAAAGTTGTTGTCGCATTATCTCTGTCTAACACGCGTTCATAAATGGTAGTTGGTTTTTTATATTTCATTATTTAATCCAAAGAAAAAAGCAAAGCTTAAAGCTTCGGCTTAAGAAAAGGACAAGAAAAACGAACCGCGAAAGAGTTAGGAGAGCCTCGGCCCCAGAACAGATTGCAACGATAATAAAAAATAAAAAAAAATGTAGAATTGTCTGTTGCAAAAGACAGTTCGCTAAACTGATCCTTTAAAGGTGTGAGATAAACTATTCAAGGAGCTTGGAATGAAGATTAACAATTGCCCCCTGACGATCGAACAACTTTTTCGAAATTTCAAACAAAGAATAATATTTTCGAGTTAAAGTGAATTATTCTCTGATTAGAACTTTTCAACATTTACATCGTTGATTCCGATGGACAAACCCTCAAAAGGTCAAAACAAATTGGTGATGATCCACGGCTCACGTATATAAACAGAAATTTACAAAGCTCTTTTGACGAGGAGCAGACAGAAATTTGGAGTAACTATAAATATGTCGTTCAATGAGAATAAACTTCAGTTAAATACACCATTTAATCCAACCTAATTAAATATTTAAATTGGATATAAATTTAAGAAGCGAATTGATTTGGGTCACTATAACAAAGTTTAATTGTTTTTAATTTCTTCTTGTCTTATTATTTACAGAATAGGCGGCCCTTAATTGTCTTAAATATATCTGAAAAATATACCTTCTTAGATGTAAAAAAAACATAATATACTCGTAGACATAATCATCCAAAATATGTGGAAAAAAATTATAGAATGTGTTCTCACTGAGAATTGAATTCTAAAGACTTTCTAAATAAAGCAAATCATGGTAAGCAGTGGGAGGGTATCTACGATTCGGCTTCCTTTACATGAATGTTTTGCCTGTGTAATTTAAATCTACACACCTTGCTTTGCTTTTAGATCATTTGACTATATACAATCTTCGCTCGGTTTACAATACGGGGGCTAATTTTGTTTCCTCCGGTTGCATTAGAAATTAATTCTATATGCTTTGAGAAGGAAGGACAACCACGGTCATGAACTAAGCAAGGTGGCCAAGTGATAATTTTAAGCATAGTATTTATGGAATAATTTGTTGATGATATCTCTTTTTGAACCTTTTCTTAATGATGAATGATGAGTAATTAGATGACAAAGCTCTAGTTTATAATTTTCTTAAGATTCTGAAAAAATGTACACGAAAGATAATTGGCATTAATAAGAATAAGTCCTCAAGTTTTATTGAAAATCAACTATTTATGACGATGAAGTAATATTAATTGAATGTTCTTGAATAAGAGTTGCAGAATAAGAATTGCAGGAGAACTCGTTTTTAATAAGCGTCATTGTAAGGTCGAAGTTAATAATAATAATAATTATTTCCTGTTAAAAATAATTATACAAAAGTGAAGTAATACACGCATATTCTGGTGCGTAATGGCGAGCGGATGATGTACTCTGTGATCTCAAAGTATCGGTTTTAGGTCAAATCATAGCATGACTGATTCAATGAGTATCAAAGATATTGACGATATGCTACTTTTAAGCCTACATCTCATTTGAGATATAAGAGAACTACTCTAATTTAATATCGGTGCAATACTAGATCCATGATGATTTCTCTGTTCAATTTAACTCGTTCCGCAGACTATGGATGAGACACCTCAAATACACACTGCGGGGATGTACAATACTCTATGTATTATGTATGTTACTCTATGTATGTAAAATTCTCTTAAAGGACATTCACACGGGCCGTACGCACGCAAAATGTTCAATAGTCCTATATCCAGAGCGATGACTCCGTTTTTCCTAAGTATTTTAATTCACAGAACTTCAAGAATCAAAGCAAACGTTTTCTGAAGAAAGGGGAGATGCCATAGAAAAGGCACTAAATTAATTTATTGTATCATTTTCTTCAATTTAGTCTTAAATTAAATGTATTCACTTTAAAATTGATGTAGTATTAGAATCTGAGAAAATAAGCTGAATCCGTCTACAAACGATAGGAATGATAAAATGTTGTAAACTACATGCATCCAGCCTTTTAATTTTTAATAAAATGACAGCCCAAGATATTGCCATAAGAAAGGTATTCAGAGTGGTCCTCCTTGGCAATATGTTTTGATAAAACAGCATTATGCGATCATTTGTAGCTCTTGATGGCCACGGTGACTTGACCAGCCCAATCACCCGAACTAAAGCCGATCGAAAAAATATGATAGTCAAGAAAGCGATCACTACACAAAATATAAAAATAAGAACGTATTTTAGAATGTAGTTAGATCCGCCTGGAAACAAATGTGGATTCGGATATGTCAAAAGAGCATACAATCTAAGAGACGGCCGATACACGATTCAATAAGTGCTCATAAGTTTAAACACAACAACATTTCATAAAAAATCGCCTTGTGCCCTATTTTATTGAACACCACTGTCCTGTACACTATATACATTCATTTTCCGTAGAGCAAAATGAACTAAAGTTATTCCGGAAAGTCTCAGGCTGTAATTTATTTCATTAAAAAACAAAAAATTTAATAGCTTTTAATTCAATAAACCATTTATTTCCAAAGTTGCATTAAGCGATATATATAACAAACATTTGGCTGACACAAAATATTTGTTTGTAAACAGAAATTTATCAAGTACAAATTTTTTTTTGTCGTATTTATAATAAAATTTCAACTGAGATCTGGGGTGGCATATTGTACCATCACTTTCACTTCGATTCGAATCGACTTTGAGCGTCGAATCGAAAAAGTGATAGTCGGTATGTTGTACCATTTTCGACTACGATCGTTTTTGTTATCTTGCAATAGTTTTTCGAGAATGAAATGTCAGCTACATTTATTATTACTTTGGTTTTAAATGATGAAACTTTATCATTATCGCGATTCAAAAATAATATAACATACCGCCATTCGACTTTTTTTCGAATTTCGAAAGATTCGAACATACAACATGCTGCCCCTGGTGTCTGATTTTAAAATATCGCACATCGAAACGAAAATATCGAAAGATAAAATGTCAAAAAAACAATCGAAAAAATCTATCAAAAAAAAATCGGAAAAAATAATCGAAAATATCTATTTTTAGAGAATAGAGGGTTCGTCCCAAACCCCAATTTTAAGCCCCTCCCCTCATTCTTTAATTTTCATTATTTTAATAAATATATTTGCTTGCAAAATCATTTCACCACCTGTCCAATGATACCAAGTGTGTATTGTCTGTTCAAAACCAGGACAATAACAATAGAACACAACTATAGTTGCGTTCTATTGTTATTGTCCTGGTTTTGAACAGACAATACCCGAGGTATACCCGAAAACACTAGTTCCAGGTAGCACCGGTTGAGGAACTTGTGGCAGGTATAAAAGTGTACGTTTTACTATCGATTATGTTTATCCGGAACAAGAAAATTGATACCACAGCAGAGGTAGCCGCCCATGTGGTTACACTAATTGATGCAGTTCAGAACCAAAGTGAAGTGGCTCGACAGCTAAATTTGAGATGATTCAGCCTACAGACGTTCTTAAATGTTCAATTATCCTGACCCAGCCTTAATTTCTTATCCTCAAAATAAAATAATGAGCTCCAGAAAGCCACTTAGCATTGGATTACTTTGCTCAAGAATGGTTGAAAAAGGAGTTTAAATTGCTGGGACGAAGTTCTTATTTACGATAATTTTTATTGCGATCAACACATCTTCGATTACTTTATTTTCGGATATTAATTTTTAGAAATAAATGTTAATTTTCTAATCAATCGATGATTTTTCCATTAAATGGGGATTCCCCTCAAACACCTGTTTTTTAATATTTTAAATAATGTAAATGAAATTATTTTAATATAAGAATTGAAATGACAACTTATATGTTAAATGTTTAATTATCCCTATAAAAAAAATTCTAATCCTTCTACCAAAATAATAAACTCCCCAAACTCGCCGAAGATGGTCGAAAACGATATCCTCGAAAAAAGAAAATTCGAACTCGGAAATACCGATAATAAAAATTTATTTCTCATCAGTTTAACTAGCCTTACGATTAACTGGTTATATGATGTACCGATATGATTATCTACTTACGACGATGTGGTCTACGATTAAATATTTACGGTAATACGGACGTAAACCGAAATAGACATAAACCGACCGTAAGTGACTAATATATTTATAAATAAAATTAATTTTACATATTTTCCATATTTATTTTCGCTATACGCTCACAATTACATAAACATAGCAAACATGTATGGTTGGAAAATTGCCCAATTGATACAGATAAAAAGTTAACAGGTCAAAACATATTTACCAAGAATAAATTTGTAACTTTTTTGCAGTATTAAAAACCAGTTCAGTAACACGCAGTTAATCTCATTTCCATTTTCCCTCTGAATCGATCGAACCTATGAAAACAATGAACATGACAAATGGTAGAAACCAACACTATCTAAATTCACTGGTAATTGCGTATAAATCAATGCCAAAAGCTGAGAAAGTGACGCAATCTGATCAATTCTGGTTTTGTTAATTCAATTTAATTAATCAAAATTTATTAAAATTATTAGGATTAAAAATTTAGTAACTTCTTTGTTTTTTGCATAACATTCTATTATTTTGAAATGACGAATTAAAAGATTTATCAAGATAATAATTTTTCGGCTAAATCATCGCCCCATAATATACATAGGCATATAAATAAATATAAAGATGTATTATTTGCCCCGTCATCCGTCTCGGTTAAAGAGTAGACTACTGAGGCTATTGCAATCTCGAACTGACAACCAAATCCTATTCGCAATTTCATAACGAGCATCAGTGAAATCGAATTAAATTATACATCAGTGATTTAAAAAATATTAACACTGGAAAAATAAAACTGGAATGTTGGTTGGCATGGATTCCGATTCAATGACATGTGGCTAGGTTTTCCGGAATGTTTATGACATCTTACTGGGACAAACAGAACTCCGTGCAACAAATTTGGGATTTTTTTTTGACGTATTTCACGCGCATTTCAATAATCCGATTTCAGAAAAACAAAAAAGAAAATTATTTGAAAATGAAGGCAGAAATCTTCAATAAAAAATTAGATTATTACTCTTTGTCATTTATCATTGGCCCGAGATTGTACCGCACGCAGGAACGTCGCCTTCATGTACAAACACAAACAAAGCATATTAAACAGGGCACCACCATTACTTTAAAGACCAGATTCATTAGAGACCCCCCAATGAATTTGTTTATTACGAACATCAAAAATTTGTTTGCCCATTCTGTGGATTCAAGAGTATACAATTATGGAAAATAATCCATGATAGGAACCGTATTTAAGAAAATAAGAATGTATTAAAAAGACAATCCGTGTATCGCCAATTTTTAGCGGACAATGACACCAAGTTTGGACTAAACTCAATCCCGCTATAAATATTTTCGAAATAAATAAAAAGTTCTCCATTTAGACAGAAAATATTCAGACGGGGTAGAGCCGCTTCCATAAGGACACAAGAAGACCAAGAAACTGGTAGAAAGTTCTATTGTGGCGGGTAGCTTAATTTATAAAAGTTTATTTCAATAAATCAATTTTAAATAATAACCGACTTTGATTTGCCCGAGTTAATTTCTATTTTTATCCAAGATCATTGCGTCATGAATAATGCAAAACCGAAAATAAAAAGTTAGTCATGATTCTTTCTTTTGTTGGTGGGTATAAAAACGTTGTGAAAAAACAATTATTAATTAGAATTCGCAAGTCCAGAGAGAAAACTAAATATTAAAAAGTTTTCCAATAAAAATTCAATCATATTATGTATATGAAAAGTAAAAGTGAATTTCTGTATAAAATATTGTAATCAATAAATATTTTAAAATCAAAAATTAAAATAAAAAAATAAATATTAGTAAATAAAACCAATAAATAATTATAAATTCAGTAAAAAAGTGATCCCTAAATCGACTTATAAAGTTTAGGGGAGCAACAAAACCCCTTTATTTGGTGACCCCGACGTGATCATTTGGGGATCGTATACGCAATTAAATATCAGTAATTTAGTGCTTACATAAAGCATTTTAAATCAAGGTCATTAGAGACGACCATTCATTAATTTAACGGCCAAAAACTATCGAGGTCTGTTTCAAACACCACCCGTTATTTAAGAATTCGTCATAAATTACGGACAAATATTGGAAATATCCATACAATGTTGTAAGGTGTTAACCAGCAAGATCCAGCGAGTTCCTGGCAGGATTAAGTCAACTTGTAAAATAAATCAAAGTCAATCCAGAATTTGGGAGCTCACGAACAGGACCACCGGTAGTAACGATTACTCGAAATTTCATCAGTCAACCAGCAATTGCAGCCGTTCATTTCGTAAATTGGGACCAATCCATTGAGAGCAGGATTCAGTATTAAAATAAAATGGTAAGCGAATTTTAAGTATTATTGTTTTTTCCTTCATTCGTTTCGCGTTAAATAAATGGTTAAGAAGACAATTTATTCGTTCATATAGGCGCTTAACATGGTAAACTCTGGATCGCTACGTAATCGATCTAGAGATTTACGATCGCAACGTAGTGATCGATCTCGTAGCCTTTCTTGTTCCAAGGAACAAGCAGCTAAGCATCCGGTATGTTGGTACCATTTTAAACACGGTAATTTTCATAACGGTAGTTTAACCGTTAACAAAACGGAAAACTATTAGGCACTGCACTTAATGTGACACGTGTCAGTAGCCTAGTCACTAACAGTCGCTTCACAATTTTAGATACTCAAAATAAAATGTAATTTTTGGTTGATACGGGAGCTGAAATTTCAGTAATTCTCCCTACAAATTTACAGATGGCTAATCTTTCGGATTTTAAATTATTTGCTACGAATGCTTCAGAAATCGACACATTCGGAGTTAAAATTCTCACTCTCAATCTTGGTCTTCGTAGACCATTCACCTGGAAATTTGTCATCGCAAAGGTCGATAGATGCATTTTGGGTGCGGATTTTTTAGCACATTTTGGTTTAATGGTCGATGTAAAGCAGAAAAACTGATTGACACGAGTACCAATTGCAAATCATTGGGAAGTACTATTCAAATTCAGTCTTACGGTATTACAAAAATTAAGGCAAATATGTATCAAAGCGAAATTTTAAAATTGTTACAGAAATTTGTTTCGGTGACACGAGAATCTCCGGAATTAAATTCTGCAAAACATAAGGTAACGCATTGCATTGAGAAAGTAGGTCAGCCATGTTATGCGAAAGCACGACGTTTAAGTTCGGAAAAAATGGCAATAGCAAAAACAGAAATAGAAATGTGGTTAGCTCAGGGGAATTGTAGACCGTCCAAGAGTAACTGGGCTAGTCCACTCCATATGACGCCTAAAAAAGATAGATCGTGGCGATTATGCGGTGATTATAGGGCATTAAACGCATTGACCAAACCAGATCGTTACCCGATCCCTTTCGTAACCGATTTCACCCATCAATTACACTCGTGTACCAAGTTCACAAAAATAGATTTGGTGAGAGCCTATCATCAGATTCCCGTCGAGACTAGGGACATTGTAAAAACTGCCATAATCACTCCTTTTGGATTGTTTGAGTTCCCACGAATGACGTTCGGTTCGAGAAATGCCGCTAAAACTTTCCAAAGGATGGTACATTCGCTGTTTCGAGATCTTCCTTTCGTTTTTCCTTATATTGATGATATTCTCACTGCTTCAAAAAATTTGGAAGAGCACTTGAAACATTTACGTATTGTTTTGCAGCGTTTAAGCAAAGCAGGTTTAGTGGTTAATCTATATAAATGTGAATTTGCAGTTGACGAGATAGTTTTTTTAGGTTTTCAAATTTCAAATCAAGGTATATGTCCGAAAAAACAAAAAGTTGAGGCGATTTTAAATTATCCACAACCAAAAACAGCAGATGATTTGCTTAGGTTTCTGGGTATGATTAATTACTATAGAATTTGCATACCAGAAGCAGCTAATGACTAGGCTCCTTTATACGAGTTTTTCAAATGAAATAGGAAGAAAAAGAAGGACAAATCGATCATTAATTGGACAGATGAAGCAACTCAAAAGTTTGAGCTAAAATAGAAATTGGCAAATTGTACACAATTAGCGTTTCCTATTCCGAATGCCAAGTTCGCAATTTTTGTAGACGCATCTGACGTAGCTGTATGGGCTGTTCTCCAACAACTAACGGAAAAAGGTTGGCAGCCTTTGTTTTTCTTTTCACGAAAATTACACGACGCGGAAATTCCTTACAGCACGTATGACAGAGAGATTTTAGCAGCATACTCAGCAATTAAACATTTTAAAAATTTTATCGAAGTAAGAGAGTTTCCTTTATACACCGATTACATCAAAATTTAGATAAAGCTTCACCCAGACAACAAAGACATTTAGACTTTATAGCACAGTTTACGTCCGATATACGACATATTTCAGGTAGTTCTAACATTGTAGCTGATTCTTTATCACGAATCCAACAAATAGATATCGGAACATCGATCGACTATGCAGCGATGGCGGAAGCGCAAGTGAATGATTCAGAACTTAAAGCACTTTTGGAAACAAGTTCAAATTTAAATTTTGAAAAAATCCCAATTTTTGGAACCAGTGAATTTATTACGTGCGAAATATCAAATGGTAATCAACGACCATTTGTCCCAAAGAAATTTCGTAGACAGGTTTTCATTGCCTATCATAATATTTCCCATCCCAGCATTCAATCAACAGAAAAAATCACCAAAAAATTCATTTGGCCATCAATGTTGAGCGAAATACGTAATTGGGCAAAATGTTGCATAGAGTGTCAGAAGTGCAAAGTGACCAAACATGTAACGAGTAAAATCGGGTCATATGGGACAACAAACGGTCGTTTTGAAGAACTTCATATTGATCTTATTGGGCCTTTACCATCTTCGGAAGATAGAATTTATTGTTTGACCATGATTGATCGATATACGCATTGGACTGAAGCGATTCCGATATCAGATATTCGCACTGGGACTATTGCTGATGCTTTAATAAGAAATTGGATCAGTAGATTTCGTGTTCCTTTAAAAATAGTTACGGATAGAGGCGCACAGTTTGAGTCTGCACTCTTTGACGAAATCTCTAGAATTTTGGGATTCCAGCACAACCGCACCACAGCTTACAATCCAGCATACAATGGGATTATAGAGCGATGGCATCGTACATCGAAAAGTGCAATCATATGTGCAACCAATATCCAATGGACAAAATCTTTACCAATCATTTTATTGGGATTAAGATCAGTTTTTCGAGAAGATTTCGAAAACTTACGATTACCTGCTGATTTCATTACCACGAGTGAACATGTCAATCAATCTGAATTCGTTTGTCAATTAAGAAAATATTTTGATAGCATTCAACCATCCAAAGATACGCATCATGCAAAAGACCGAATATTTGTGTTCAAAGATTTAGCTGATTGTGAAGCAGTATTGGTAAGAACAGATTCACATCGACGTGCTCTGCAACCTCCATACCAAGGGCCTTTTACAGTTGTCAAATGAAATGAAAAATATTACACATTATTAATTAAAGTTGTTGAGTCAAATATTTCCATTAATCGACTCAAACCTTGTTTCATCGAAACGTCACAATCACACGACATATAGGCGTAACCAGCGAGTCTGTAAGAAATTTAAGTAACAAAGCGACATCTGAAAAATGTATGTTTATTGACATTACTGACCAGCGAAACCCAAAGTACTTTTTGTTCAGTTTTGTTAAATTTGAATTGTCATTTAGCAATCCGTAACAAGAGCGAAAATTATCGCTCAAACTGAAGGAAACTTCAAAATTGAATACAATTCTAATATAAAAACAATTCTAATATAAATGTCATACCATCGTGGCATGGTTGATTTGTAATTTATCAATAATTTATTTATAAATGAATATTATCATAAAGCAAAATATACATAAGAGGACTCATGTAGAGTTTCCGAGGTTAATCTATCTTACTTTACACAACCTGTATAAGCGTAACAAGAACAATAAACTATAAAATAACTATGCCGATATGTTTATAAGATACGTATGTATGGATTAAATATAGAAAAAAATTAAATTTGTATATATAAATATATTAAAACTATAAAATAAGATTAACCTCGGAAAAACCTGCTTATAAAATTTGCACTACTTGATTTCTCTTTTATATTTATTGCTCGATGATATTATCTATTCAATTTGTTCTGTCGTTTTGTAGGATGTATAGTAAATTGAGATTTAAAAATTCAATTGACAATAATCGTGTTACAGATTCGCTGGTCAAACTGTCAGAGATTCTGTAATAAAACATTTTCGTTAAATTCTGTAAGGTTTCGTTACTGACTCTTACAGACTCGCTGGTTATAGCTATAGACACCACCTCAAACCATCAAAAAGTTCAAACGTCAAATGAGGTTTCGGAAATTCTATTAACGGATTTGCATTTTGCTAAAATATCTAATAATTCACATAGCAAAAGGGTAATATTTGCTCCAGACGTTAATAAGCAGGTTAGGTCAAGGAGTGGTCGCATTATAACTAAACCAGTCCATTTCAAATAAAAAAGTATCATTTACTAGCGATTCACTGGGGGTAGGATAGTGTGACGGTTAGCTTAATTTATAAAAGTTAATTTCAATAAATCAATTTTAAATAATAACCGACTTTGATTTGCCCGAGTTAACTTCTATTTTTGTCCAAGATTATTGTGTCATGAATAATGCAATTTTAATCAATTATTAATTATATTAAAATCAAAAATTAATATAAAAAAATAAATATTATTAAATAAAATCAATAAATATGTAATTACAAATTCAATAAAAAAGTGATCCCTATTTCGACTTATAAAATTTAGGGGAGCAACAAAACCCCTTTAGGATTTTCCTGGACTTCACAGACAAAGATGGATGTTTCATTGAGCATCTACCACGCTCAAAACATATTCAAAACTACACTTGGAGGAAGAAATTATCAAAATTATAGATTACTTTCTAGTAGATTAGAGAGTTCAAATGCCAAGTTCTTACAGATAAAAACGGTTCAAAAAATTACATATGACTGAAAACCCTAAGCCGCGGTGGCAAAGTGGTCATATGCTCCAGCGACCGGAGATACCGGGTTCGATTCCCAGAGCACCTTGTCACCATACAAGGAAAAAATTTGACGGCTGGTTTAGTTAGGATCAATGAATTAATCACTCATTATCTGAAATGAAAATATGATTATGAAACCTCATTTGAGGCGGCCAAATTCCCTTGATGGGATATAGTGCAATAGAGAGAGAGAGAGAAAAAAAAACCTATTGTCTTATACACACTCGCTAGATTCGCTTCCGTATGATGAACACAAGGATACTGAGCAACTGGTAGAATTTTTTTTTGTATGCCGTTATTTAATTAATCCTACCTTCACGTTCCATTTCGAGGGTCAGCCGTAAACTAAACACGCGATACAAGACTATAACAATTCACAACTAAATGCACAACTGAATAACCCATTTCTCTCCTACCATAAATCGCGGTTTGGTTAATGTGGCGAATGTACAAGAATGAGTTGAAAACCTACAAACATACTTCTATATCATTTTACAATTTTACATAATTCAACAATCATCTGCGCATATAACATAAAAATGTACATGTGATGGAAACGTGATTTTACATATCGAGCTCGTTAGTTAAGAATGATTGATTTGGACAGCCGAATTTCTGTAATAGAATAGCCCGATAACAACCTTTGTACTTGAGTGAAAATAAACAATTTTTTACATTTGTTTAGCGATAACGAAATGCATTTATTTCACAGATGTTTCGAAAGAACATGACACCGTGCCTTATTACGGGTTATACACTATCAAATACATAACTAAAAGATAAATAATAAGCGGCTTAATTAAAAACCATTAGAAATCATTTTCCGCCTTTACTCATTTAAATAAACAAAGAACTATTTTCAATTCACTAGATAGCAACAAAAGCCCATTATTTCCATGCACGGTCCAAAATCCAAATTATAATAATTTTTTGACAATTGATGAGTGCCCCAAAAAATGACAGCTGAAAAAATCGCTCACCTTTTACGACATCGGTTTTCAAATATCCATAATAATCCAGCAAATAATTTTAAATGCACCAAACTCCACAATTTATTATTGCACTATAAGCGATCAATCACGAATAATTATTACTTATTTTTATGCACAAAATAATTGCAAATATTTTATTCGGGATTGATATAAAACACAACAAAACCACAACCAAACACCACACAACTCGATCGAACACGAAGACGAACTGCTAAAAAAATGACAAAGAAAAATCTCTCTTGTGGTTTTTCAATGTTTGTGTGTTGGTGCGAATGGATACCGGTTGGGTGGATTCTGTAATTTATTTGTTTTTTGTGTTGGTGTTTCCTAGACACTGGCGGCTGGTATAAGCACTTTAGTTTGACAAGTCTCGCATCAAAACAAAAACAATAGAAAATGTTGGATCGATTACCAAGCCAAACAAAAGTTTTAAAGGAGTTTATATTGTTGTACAAGTAAGAATTATTTTGTTTAGTATTTTAAGTGTATTGTTATGGTGTTGGTATTAAAGTTGAGCACTTGCCAACAAGTTCCTTTAACCTAATCCGACGATTTTCACTTTTGCACCTACCCCACTTTATATATCGCTAAAAAATGATTTTGCCAAATTGCCTTTAAATTCGTCGATAGAATAAACTATTCTACGCTTCGATCCTCCATAATTTAGGAGGGTTTTATTGCGCGATCTCATTTGGTCGCCTCAGCTGATCTGAAAGGCGAAACCCTATGTAACTATAAATCATATTCTCCTCCTTCCCGGAGTTCCTTTTTATTGAAATTCCTTCCTTAGACTGGGCGTCTCTGAGTTCCTCTGATGGTTGGGCTAGTATATTGAATGTAGTACATAGTAGTATTGAATCTTGATCTTATCGAATATATCAAACTTACCTTCCTGGCATTAAGCACACAGTACTTATCGTTTTTTACTTATGTGCTACTATGTATGCTAGAGTGGATCCTAGCATCGTTGACAGCCTTCAACCTTCGCATTTCGATCAAAGCATTTCTCTCAACAATTAATTTTTGTTATGTGTAAGTGATCCTCCATTCCTAAGCTCTCCTGCTAAACCACTAAGGGTGCCTGCGCCTATCTAAGCATGGATTTATAACTTCATTACTCGACTTATGCGGACCAAAGTGGCTCCTGCACCGTTCAACTACCTACTATATACTGACCTAGATATGATTTTTAAGTGATTGGATAACGATTTGCAGGTTGCCTTAATCCGTCCTGATTGGCTTTATTTAATAACTTCGAACACGTTTGGTTGCTCCTACATCATGCCCTTTCATGTTTTCTGATTTCTCATGCCAGGTTAGAGGTTCATTAAACCGGTATTTCCCTTCTTTTCTATACATTTTCATATTCTGAATTTCGAACCTACCTTTCCAATTGCCTATAAACGAACTATCTTCAGCCATATTCTGTTTCAACTCGATTCTTTACAACTTTACTGATCTAAAGCCCCTTATCATTCTTCACACGTAAATCATCGAGCATATCATGCACGAGTGCTCGTATAAACGTTGACCAGAATAGGGTCACAAACCTAAACCTTCTCGGGGTGTTTGACAGCGTGGTAATTGTCTTTTGTCTAGATCAGCTGTTAAACTTATTGGCGATAAATGGTACTGATTGCTGCATATCTGCAGAGATTCCCAAGACTATCATCATATTGACTACTGTTTCATCCTTAATCATTGCCTCGCTCTTGTCAATCGAATAATAATCGTAAATTAATTTGTGTGGATCCCTAATTTATCACCTTTATTTTTAATTGCAGAGCACACCCATGTTTATGGCAAATAAATTCGAAAGAATATCAAAATCGCCACCTTAAAGAACAAGCATATGACGAATTAATTGAAAAATTACGTGAAATTGACCCGGAAGCCGACCGTAATGCTGTGCGTAAGAAAATTCAATCTCTCCGAACAGCTTTTCAGCGCGAGCACAAACGCTTAGAGAATAAAGACACCCTTGATCCGACCGACCCAACGCAACCATTATGGTGCTACGATTTACTTACGTTCACTTTAGAACAAGCAAATAGCGATGAAGATGATGACGAAATGGATGAGTGCGAGGAAGAGGATGAGATTGATATAAGTGTGATTGAAGATGAACCTGCGATCAAAATTGAACCCGAGCTAGTTGCCGGCGATCATGTTAAATCGGAAGCCGAGAAAGATCCATTCGAAAACGATGTAATTGAATCGAGTGAACCAATCGCAGTAATCCCACGACGAGTTGTTGAATCTGTGCCAGAAAGTTCGGAATACAATACAAAACTGATTAAAGAGAAGATGGTTAATGGGAAACTTATGAAAGTGATTCCGTCGACCCTGTTCAAAAAGAATTGCGAAGATAAATTCGACTACTTTGGGAAACATATTGCATTTAGCTTGCGGGAAATGGACGAACCACAAAGTGTGATTGCCCAAAAATTAATCTCTGAGATTATTTATCGGGGCCAAATGAAACAGTTGGATTTGTCGAGTGTACAACATTTAAACGATGTTATGGGTACTGATCAAAAATAATATTGTCTAATAAAAAACATAGTATTTTATTAATCGTGACGAGCCGTGTTTTCCTTATACCGAATTTCTCAGCTTATATAAGAACATATTAATTTAAGATTGTAACGTGTGCAGATGACAAAGGAGACTAACTGATTTTCCATCCATTCAGATTTCGCGGTTCAATGTTACTTCAAATTACCGATCAACTCATTCCCTTTTTCACGTACATATATCATTCACCAAATTTTAGATTTCCAAATTTTTGTTCTCCCTGTACCATGTGTCATTTCTCACACAAAGTCCTAACAGTTCGTTGTAGTCTTGGGGCTACCTAGCTTTTGCAATTTTCCATTCATCGGGAGATTGTAATTTCCGCATTCATATTCCTCCAAATTGCACCATCCTTTCGCTATTATTTCATCGCAATGGCGGTTCTCAAAATAACAGATCTAATTATGTAGTGTAAAATATCTGACACTCCACAGCCCGCGAGTTTCAAAAGGCTGTCGATGCCGTACACACTTAAGTACTTATGCCTTGTGCTGCATGATAGTGCCGCACTCGAGCATAGGAAGTGATCTAACGTCTCTTCCTCCTCTTCGTTCGAACAACTTCTACAAAAGTCATTCGTCTGTAGACCCAGCTTTCTCGCATGTTCCCCAAAAAGGCAGGGTCCTGTCAGTATCCCTACGACCAATCCCACCTCTCGTTTTCCCAGGGTAATGCTTAGGAGCGCGGCAGGTCTAGTTTTGGCCAAACCTGTTTCGCTACCCTGCACGTGAGTGTTGGTCCACCTCTCGTATGTCAAGGCGATTGCCTTCTTACTGAGCCCCAACAATTTAAGCGCTGCTATAGGTCTCCCCAGACCTGCCCTTTCACGCTGCATCTGGATAGTCGTATCGTACCTAGCTAGTTCATCTGCCCTGCAGTTTCCCGTGACGTCCGAGTGACCAGGAACCCAAATTATCTGGATGCTGAAATACTCGCTAATCTCATTAAGAGATGATCGGCAATCCAACGCCACCCGTGACTTCAGACACACCGCTTCTAGTGACCTGACCGCTGCCTGACTGTCCACATAGATTGTGATATCCCTCACGGATACCACGTTATACTTCAACGATGTCACCACTTCAGCCTGGTACACGCTGCAGTATTCAGGAATACGAACGCAAATATTAACATTAAGCTTCTCTGCCATCTGTTTACCAAACAATTCCATTGGATTAAGGTGGAACATAACCTCTAAAGTGCGTGTAGGTATTGACCTAAGTGCCCCGCATGCAGGCCATTCTTTGCACATTCTTCATCATCTTTATATGTTATCTTCTCCAGAGCCAGCCAACATAGAGCCGTATAGAGCCAGTGTACCAGCTCTGGTTTCAAACCCCATCTCTGACCTATGGCGTTCCTACACGAGTAAATGGCTACATTAGCCTTATTCACCCTTTCCACAATGTTAGGCTTCCAGCTGAACTTATTGTCCAAGATTATGCTCAGAAATCTCGCTCTGTCAGCAAAAGCCAGTCTTAAGCCGTTCGCGGTATGAGAGCTAACTACCGCAATTTTATATTTCTTAGTAAATAGTACCAGATCTGTCTGGGAAGTGTTGATCACTAATCCACATTTGCTGGCCCATTTCGTAACGATCAGGAGTGCATTCTGTATAACATCCCTAATCGTGTCCAGATATTTGCCAGAGATAGCTATCGCTACATCATCAGCATAAGCTACAACCCCTATCCCCTCCTTCTCTCTCCAGTTCCAAGAGCAATCCATTCATCACAACACTCCAAAGAAAGGGGGATATTACACCTCCTTGCGAGGTTCCTCTAACCACCCGCCTTCTAATGTTGGCCTCCCCTAGCTTCGAAGTAATAATCCTGCTTACCAGCATCTGATTTATCAACCTACTTATGAGGTAATCCATATTCAAAAATAACAATTCTTCCATGATCGCCTCCGTTTTTACATTATTAAACACACCCTCAATGTTGAGAAATGCTACCATATAAAACTCTTGCGAGTAAATTGACTTCTCAATCATGCGTACCAGATCGTGCAGAGCTGTGTCCACTGACTTTCCCTTACATTACGCATGCTGCGACATTGCCCAATTCCTGGGCTCAATTTTTGATCGAGTACCAACATCCTATATCTTCTAACCTTTCCAAGGTTTTCAACAGAAAGGATGATGGTCTTAGGTTCTTTGGGTAAGCATGTGAGCTTTCCAGATTTCGGGATAAAGACCACTCTGACGTCCGTCCATTTCCTAGGAATATAGACCAGTTTCACACATTCCCTGAAGATACCCTCCAGTCAGAGGATGACTGCCGAGTTCCTTAGGATCTCTCCTGGTATAATCCGACCAGAGCCCGCCGTTTTATAAGGCTTAAAACCGTTCAACGCTCACCGAATTCGCTCCCTATCCACGATGCCATCGATCTCTATTAAAGGTGTTACTCGATAAGCTCCAGGCTCCATCGAGCCATCAAATCTTCCCGGAAAATGGGTCTCGATGAGAGGCTCCAATGATTCCGCACTTGAAGCTGCCCATAACCCGTCCGGTCTAATTAAATAACTAGGACTGGTTGAGTTAGTAGATATAATTTTCCTAAGGCGAGAAGTCTCAGAGACCTCCTCCATTCTACAGCAGAAGAGTCTCCATTACCCTTTTGTGCCTTCCTCAATTCTTTTTTGTACTTTCATAGTATGAGTCCTCCTTATATGAGTCCCAATCGCGAACCTCTCTTGTGTTCTTAGCTTTATTAAAGGTTGTCCTGCATGCCCTCCGATAGGTTCCCAACTTCGTGATCCACCATATCGGTTTCTGCCTGCCCCTAGGCTTTATCAGGGGGCATGCAGCATTAAATGAAAGATTGCATGCTTTTGTGATAATATCAACCATGCAGTCCAATTCTTCTACTGTCGCCGGAGGTTCAGGGACCTCCAGCGGCAATAATTCCTCCAACACCTCCCTATATTTGTTCCAGTTTTTCCTTCTGGGATTCCTGAAGGCTTTCCGGGTAACAGGTTTAATGTCGAGGTTATATAATACATATCGGTGATCAGAGAATGAGTGCGCCTTCGCCACTCTCCACCCTCTGATCATATGAAAAATCGTTTATGAAGCAAAGGTCACATCTAAAACCTCCTGTCGATTTTTAACAATGAATGTCGTTTCTCGCCCAATGATGCAAACTAAAAGGTTGGTATTTAATAAGTAATCAAAAAATAACTCACCCCTCTCGTTAATGTCTGTGCTTACCCATATTGTGTGATGTGCGTTTGCATCACATCTGAGTATAACACCTACCCTTATATGATCTGCTTCCCGGATCAGTTCCCCCAGGTTATCCGGTGGAACCTCCTTCTCGCGATCCATATAGGCTGAGGCCAGCAATAATTTTTCACAGCCAGCCTCAACGCTCACCACTTAACATACCCGCTACTAAATTGAAGAAGAAAAATATTCAAATTATTTCTCGCTAAAATACACGATCTGATCTTCTCAGAGTTGCTTGAGTATAGTAATTTATACCCTTTCATTCTGAGGCAACAGATCCTGTTATTGTTAATCCAAGGTTCTTGGATTAACACCAAGTCCTCATTTGATTTGGTCAGTGTGAGAACAAGAGCTGCCGAGGCGGCCTTCGTGTGATGCAGATTTATTCGTACAATATTAACCATTGTAGTCTATCTTACTCACCTCGGCCTGTACTCCCTGCATCAGGATAGTGTCATCTGGCTCGTTGTTCAAGCCGCCATCCTCCTCCCGTCGAGTCTGACAGGATGTCCCCATCAGACTCCAGGAGGCTACCTCCTCTCACTATGCTCTCCACGTCCGACGCTTCACTCTCCTAGCCGTCCTCCACCCGCTTGACCTTCTCCCGTTGGGTCCATTCGCCGTCGCCCCAGGCTGGTATTTCACACTCGCATTGGCCTCGTTCTTTTTATATATTTTAAGGGTGATCGACCCGAACCCGAATTTGATCATTCCCTTTGATTTTGCAAGGGAAGCCCGGGATTCTTTATTGATCAGCATGATTGCCAATCTAAAGCCCCCCTTAGCCTCCTCTTGATTTGCACTCCTCCAGTCTTCCGTTGGAAGATCAGGATTGCTGGACCGAATGATCTCGAGGACCACCTCTGGCTTATCCGGCTCGGTCGGTAGCCATAGCCCTCTGCCTGCTCGGGATTTCCTCTCTGCAGACTGCCTCAAGCCTCGCGCCCTACCACACCTCGCCTACTTCGGCCACTGCCCTTTTATAGAGGTCAACCATCTCTATTCCGAGCACGCAGTCACGCGCCCCTGGTACCATCCCGCATCTCCGCAGGACAAAGGGCATCCCGGATTTTCTCTCAGGATTCTCAAAAAAATGAAGTTTAGTGCATTGTACAACACCCTCTACTTCTCCGACGTGTTGCTCCCATTTTCCTGACTTCTATCAATGACGGCTAGCACCAACACGTGCTCGTTTAGGATCTCACTGAATAACTTCAGTTTTTTATCTCTAGGAGCACCCGACGTATTGGCTGCTTGCACCTTGGCTCGCTTGCTGTCACCCGCTTCCAGCTCATCCTGGAACCCGTGTTTTTAAGACCCCTTTCCGAGCTATCGCAGCCGAGTTTTTTAAGCCCATGCCACAGATTCTCGTTGCTCTAATGTTAAGGTGCTTTAACAGTTCTTTTAAAATTAGTTAATATCTTCTTTTGTTTGTACCATAATTTCCGTGCAACTGGTTAATTGCATCCGTATGTTTCCGTTGTATTTAACAGCATCGATTTTTTTTAACATAATTGATGCATAAGATGCCTTGCTGACTGAATCCCGACGTTTGTAAGTTATTGATTGTCGATCACTTTTGCTTTTAGGTACCTAGCTCGGAGTAATTTTATCGTATTTTGTTACGTACGCCTGGTACAGTGTCTTTAAATTACTTAGCCAACTTTCCAAATAAAATTTTGGTTTACCACTGTCTTTTGTCGTAATTTTTATGTAATACGGTTATTTTCTATGTGTTCTATGATTAACGAAAATGAGAAAATATAATAAAGGGTCCTAGAAAATTAAATTACAATATATATACATGTTTATTATAATATTTATTTGTGACAATAAAATTATTAATAATTTTTGTTTCTATTCTCATTGTTTCATTTGTTCTTATTAAAAATATTATAATAATTAATTTTATAATAAAAATAAAAAGTTTCGTGTATAATACATAATTTTGTCAATTTTATTTTTTATAAATTATAATAGAATTTTATTTATTAATTTATTATTATACTAATCTTTTAAATATTTTAATACATATTCAATATTTGACACAGGTACTGAAATTATATTATTTATTTATTTATGTAATTAATACGAATAATATTAAGTTATATAATTTATTTAGAAAATTTTGGTCTAAAAAATGTATTTAATTTCTAATTATAATAATTATCTACATATATTTAATAAAAAATATTTTATAGTACGTGTCATTTTTTTTTGTAATAAATTATTATTATTATATTTATCTTTAAATAAATTATATTATATTTGTTAATTAAATTGCAATCGCAGTAACGATTGGAATGAATATTATTTTGTAATAATGAGATTTTTTTTATTGCTTTGTCATGTTATTAGAATAAGAATTGGGGGATGCCAGTACAAATATCTTGTTTAGATTTCATTTAATATCTTCATTTAATGGAAAAATTATTTATTTATGTTTATATTTTAAAAAATAATATTGTAATTATCACAGAGTAAATATTATATAATTTGCATAATATTCAAATTATTTATTATTTTAATATTAATAATTTTTATTCAAATTCCAAATTTATTGAATGATTTTTGTAACGAGATTACAGTTCTGGATAGAGATTCAGAATTAAAAATTGGTTAGATTTATTAAATTTATAAAATAACAATAATAATCATACGTATTACAATAATATTAGTTTCATAAAGTCTTTGAAATAAATCATAATAGTTAAAATTAGAAATATATACTAGCTATACATTGTTCATTGCAAGGCAATTTGTCAGTTCGAAAAATTAAAAATAAATAAATAATCAGTACAGCAGTATATAGCTTCGGTCATGAATGAGTCATAGGCTGGTTATCCACAATATTGTGGTATTTAGGCTTAAGATAGTAAACGTGACGTGCAACTAAATCAATTATAAAGGAAGGAGTCATTCAAATTGCGTATATATAGCTTTCATTTGTCAGTCAGTCGAGACAATGCCTTCTAAACTACTGGCCGCTGACACCAAATGATGACGACACGCTAAGTCGACGTTGTTGTTGCTTTCTCTAGCACCAACCTAAAATATAATTCGCCAAAATTATGTCCATAAGATTTATTTTCTATGGTTTTTTTAGATAAAAACCTAAAGCTAGCAACAATAAAAGTTCAACGTAATCTCTGTCAAAGATCACCTGAATTTCTGATGAACTGATCGATTTCAAAACAGTGTGATGTTTGTTGAAACCCTAATCTTGAGTCTTACCACAATTTCATTTGATTAGAAGTCATTATGTTTCGTGAGAAATTAACCTTGGATTTATTTTCGCTAAATAAGCCCCAAGTAGCATAATTCATCGAAAATGTAAATTTACCGAAATAGCAATTCACCGAAAATAATTAGTTTTCAAAAGATATACTGATGGGTTTGAATTAAGGAGTTGGCTCGTTTGGGTCATAGGTTCTATTTTCCAAGGTCCAGGGTTATCAGTTTGTATGATAAAGATTGAATTCGAATAAGATTTATGGGCCTTATTCCTGAATACGATACGAAAACGAAAGTACAAGATTCCTATTCGATTTTAAATAAGAATCGTACGAATCTGATTCAATTCAAATATGAATCTTGTATTTTCGTTTTCGTATCGTATTCAGGGATAGGGCTGCAGATTTAATTCTGGAAACGGCCAATTTGATTGGAAGTAAGCCATTTCTCAATCTGTTTCAATGATGAAAATAAGATTACCAGATTACCTAGATAATTGGCTATTTGATTGGAGGTAGGCCATTTCTCAACACATTGCGATAGAGCTAGGTTAGTGTGACACAAATGGATCCCAAATGTAAGGTCAATTAAGATAAAATTGGAATTTATTTAATTTCCGTACGTAACGCCGGAACATTGAACATAAAAATAGAACTAACCAATTTATTGTTCAACCGATTGAAAAAATCTATTTAGATCGGATTTCAATACAAAATGTAGTACCCACTCATAAAATTAGTTCAATAAGCAACACAAATTGAATTTTATCTACTCGAATAAGAAATGGCAGTTTTTTCTGCTTAATCAAGGAGAGGAGAATCATAATTTTTAATATATTCAAAATGCGACATGGCCATAGATATCAACTTTCGATGTGTATCCACGCACCAGGTTCTTGTATGATTCGTTCATTCGGATCTTACCTGAACTTCAAAGAAATTAGTTTAAAATTTCAAGTGTCATTAAACCAACCAATTTTTTGGCACTATCCGAGTGCCATTCATTAAAGCCTATTTCGAAAATCCCACTCAACCTATCCTTACCCTAAAAGGACCCCCTTACTGTTTTTTTGGCAAAAAACGTTTCAAAAGTTTTATCAAGCTAAATTCTTAAAAATTGGATAACTTGATAGGGGGCATCCCTATCCGACAAAATAAGCCATAAGGTAAGTTATCTTCGCTTTCATCAAGGAATCCGTGACATGAGGTACACTCTGTATATCCCAATCGGTAGACAAATGATCAAATTGGCCGGTTTCTGTAAGTACTTTGTTACGTTTAAAACAGCTGTTTCTTAGAACCTTAAAAAAATCCCTCATAACCGTTTAGTTTCGACATCCGATTTCGATTCGCCGAAAACAACATTTCACCGAAAACGACAATTCACCGAAATAACATCAGGGGCCTAACTATTGAATTTGACGTTCATTTTCGACGGCTATCGTTTTTCTATAGCAACCGTGGAAACAAAAGAGAAAAGTATAGTAAAAATTTCATAGTTTTCTTTTTTCTTTTTTGTCTGGTATAGGAAAACGATAGCGTTCGAAAATGAACGTCGAATTCAATAGTTAGGCCCCAATTCATTTATCCCAGAAGACACGAATAGTTCCTTATTTAAAAATCGATTTGTGTTGATTCTTAAAACGAATGTGTCGATCTGATTGTTGCTTTAAATGGTAACCCACCAAAATTTACCACATTTAGACTACTTTCGATGAACTATCACCTTCGTTCACATCACATTTCCGTTTAGTAGTCTGCAACTTAAGTTTTATGTAATTAAGAAGCAACTTCAGCCAACTGAAGAAAAACTCGAATTTTTAGGGTAACCGGGCATAAACGAGACTTGATCAGATGTAGAAAGATTACTTCAAAACTACCACCGCAACCTTTGAATCATTCAACTTTCACCATCAGTTTTCTTCTCTGGTTCTACTAGGTTGTCAATAGTTAAATCGAATTGTGACAGTATTTTGCGCACTGCGGATAGATAGAAGTTCAATTCAACATCAAAATTTATCAACATACAAGTTCAGCTTATGTACCTTCCAGATCAAACTTGTGGTACCGAAACTAGATACTAAAAAATTGAGCAACATGTTGAAAGATGATCCAAGTATAAAATACTCAATGAGAATTACAAAAGGTGACAAAAAATGTTCTGATAATGAAAGTCACAAAAAAAAATTCGATACGCTACAGGAGAACAAGGGGTAGGCCCATATATATACGCGAGATAATGAGAAAATGTCCGGTGTAGTGGTACGTGGTATACAACTTACATTTACTGAAGCCGAAATAGTGAAGGAAATTAAAATCTTAACTGGAATTATAGAATTGGTCAAAAATATGAAATATATACGTGAAACAAGTATGAATTGTCACGTAATTACAACCCGAGAAGACATTAAAAAATTTCAAAATCTAAAATATCTGTGTCATCATAAAATGAATTGGGAACTTTTACATAAAAAAGAGATTATCCAGTGTATGAGATGTTAGAGAAATGGACATGTTGCGAGAAATTGCTCGTATCAGTATAACTGAGTAAAATGTGAAAAACATCACGAACCAGGAAAATGAGGCATCCGGCAAACTACCGAGGTGGCGAAGAAATTTTAAAAATAAAAATAGAATGGTAGAAAACTTAAAAATATAAGGAAGAGATATGGCAGAGGAAACACTCGCAAAACTTCTTTGAACTAAATTCGGCAAGACGTGGTCGATCAAAGAATATAAAATTTTCGGATTTATTTACGAATACGGAGAATAATTAATCGCAAAAGAAGATAGAAGCACAATACAGAACTACAATATTGAAAATCGGATCCGCTCGAAACGCGATATTTCAAAACAAGATATGACAAAACGAGATATGGTACAAAACGCAATATTTCAAAATGCGATATTTCAAAACGCAATATGGTACAAAACGCGATATAGTACAAAACGCGATATTTCAAAACGCGTTATGGTACAGAATGTCCATTGCGAAGCGACGAGAGCGCAGCGACCCGAATGATACCGGTCCTATATACTCTCGCCCCTATCGATTTTTAAATTCCTATAAACTGAAATTAAATTTCCCCTTCACCCGCCTGATATAACCCGATTCTAAACTCCCGTTTTGTACCATATCGCGTTTTGTACCATATCGAGTTTTGAAATATCGCGTTTTGAAAAATTGCGTTTTGTACCGTATCGCGTTTTGTACCGTATCGCATTTTGAAATACATATCACATTTTGAAATATCGCCTTTTGTACCATATCGCGTTTTGTACTTTATCGCGTTTTGAAATATCGCATTTTGAAATGTCGCGTTTTGTTCCATATCGCGTTTTGTACCGTATCGCGTTTTGAATTATCGCGTTTTGAAATATCGCGTTTTGATAATTCGCGTTTTAAAATATCGCGTTTCAAATGGGACCCATTGAAAATAAATCTGTATAGGAACCATGCGCAAATTTTAGCGAAAAAAAAATTCGATATTTCTTTAGTTGCTAGAAAAACGCACGTTCAATTTTGAATATTTCATTTTTTGAAGCAGACGTGTGTGCAACGTATGTTCATTTTGTTTATGTTTACATAATTCAATTTGACGTTTCGCATTGGCGGTTAAATTTTTTGTTGTGTTTTAAATTTAATTTATCTTAACACACTTAAATAATTAAAAAAGTATCTAAGTTATTATTTTATAAACTAATATATTTAAAGCCTATACTTTTAATTTAATCAACAAAATTAGTGTTGTCCATTTCGAGTGCCATAAATATTGAAATATATCGCACGATACATTGAATAATTTTACGGGAAAGGATGTGAGCTAGATTAAACTCTTTCGATATACTGATAAAAAGTAAGATGATTTTAATTTTCATTTCAATAAATTTATCTGAATATGATTTCCATTTTTTATTAGTTTTGAAGAGATGTACCCATTCAATTAAATGTAACTGAAAATGTATATTATCATGCACACGATTTTCAAATGTCATTTTGTTTCTCGAAAAAATAAAATTAAATATAAAAAATTGTGTATTTTTAAATAAAGTTTATATTACGTTAGTATCGAGTTTTTATTTTTTTTTATCAACCAAAATAATTTTTGCTTTGAGAATAACAAAAAATTTTTTATCTGTACCTCCATATGTACTGATAAAATTTTTGTCTAAATTTATTGAGTTTTTATGTTGGTTGCATACACAAAATTTGTATAGTAGTTTGGCTGCAATCATTTATTTTTATTTAATCGAAAAAAAATTATATCTAGTTTTTTTCTCGCTAAAATCTGCGCATGGTTCCTATACTGATAAGCAGGAGGCTGACATTTCTTTTGTTTTTTCATTATGTTTATTAAATAAAATCAAAATAATAATAAATATATTGAATTGTTGCTCTATAGCCAATCATGTAAATGGAATTCAGCTCCCACAGTTGGTTAAAAAGCTTTACCATGCGTATTTCTTGTGCAAGAGACAAACTGAATTAATAAACATAGACTGATAATTGATGCATATAAAAGTGTTAGGTCAGACAAATCAAGTGATAGTCGTGGAACAACCATTCTAGTTAAGGAAAATATTAAAACAACTCAGGTTGTAATACCCAATCTTAGCCATATTAATTATACAGCTGTAGTTATCAAAAATTAACTAAAAAAAAAACTTTAATTATTTCTTCTAGACGGAATCCCATTAAACACGGTAAAATAACTTATATTTCAAA
The DNA here is from genome assembly GCA_947310385.1 of Nephrotoma appendiculata. Lineage (NCBI taxonomy): Eukaryota > Metazoa > Arthropoda > Insecta > Diptera > Tipulidae > Nephrotoma > Nephrotoma appendiculata. Next base: position 100,378,968 of record OX371223.1, read on the forward strand.
ATTTGAAACGAATCAATATGCAACTTTTGTTTTTTCTAGCGGAAACTATGGAGTAACGGACGGAATAATTTTCTCCATAGAAATTTTTTTATTGAAACTTCAGAGAGACGGAAAATTGTCTAACTGCACTCGAATAGAAAAAATAACTAAAAAATTGTGCTGTCGTCAAATAAAATGCGTGTTCATCATTACATATGGCCTTTGAAAGTTTCGGGTCGTTTTAAGTTTATTTAAATTAAATTTTTCTTGTACAAAAATATTAAAAAAATGAAGCCCGAAAAAAGAAATTTAAACCTGATGGAAAAGTTCGAGGTCATTAAATTAAAAAAAGATGGAAAGACCGTCAAGGAATTGTGCGATAAATATAAATGCCGGAAACCCCAAATTTATAATATTCTCCAACAACAAGAAAATATTAAATGGTACGCAGTTGAACATAATCGATCGACCAAAAAAATGCAAGCGACTTCAATTTCTAGAATAAGCCAAGCACTGTTTGAATGGGTTTGCATCGCCAGATCAAAAATGTTGTCGCTATCGGGGCCAATCCTAAAAAATGCAGGCACTTGCGATAGCAAAACAAATTAAAATTTGACGATTTTAAAGCCTCTAACGGATGGGTACGATTATTTCAAAAACGATTCAACATTAATTTTAATAAATGATATGGTGAAGCTAGCGAGGTAAATCTGAATGTAGTCGCCGACTGGAAAACTAAATTAAAATCGATCATTACGGATTATCTTCAGAAAATATTGCTAATTGTGACGAAACTGCTTTATTTTTTCGAACCCTTCCGAATAGAATACTACATCTTAAAGGAGAAAAATGTGATGCTGAAATTTTCCTAAGAACGCGTAACGGTTTTATTAAGTGTTTGCAGATGGGACTATGTATAAACCCATCGTTATTGGTAAAAGTGGGAAACCTAGATGTTTCAAAATTTGTTGCCTGTTTCATAGGTTTCTAATAAAAAAAGCCTGGATGACTGGCAATATTTTTGAAACTTTTCTTGTAAAATTAAATATGCAAATGGTAAAACAACAAAGAAACATATTGCTGTTCCTAGATAATCCGACTTGCCATCTCGAGTTGTTCTTATCCAATATAGTTTTGGTATATTTTCCAGCGAATACAACGTCGGTCTTACAACCACTGGATAAAGGCATCATACAAAATATGAAAATAAATTATAGAAAAGCGATGCGGAATCATTACTCTTCCAAATGAAAAGCTTCGAGAAGGCGTCGGATTTAACTAAAAACATCACTATCTTGGAAGCTATCATGATATTAAAATCGGCGATGGAAAAAATCAAACCAGAAACGCTAAAGTATTTCCAGAATTGTGGATTAATTATGGAGTTGGAACTGCCTGTAATAAACATTACAGCAGATGTGGCATGTGAGCAAACGCCGTTAACCTCAACGTCCCCAGCATTTGATATTTCAGCTAATGAATTTATTTTCATTGATTGGGGGAACTGCAACAGAGACCGAAGATATAATATTGATTGAGCCAGTTGAGCGGGTGTTGTATCGAATTAATGGTGTTGAGAAAGGTCTAGTTGGAGTAGATGAGCTACGATGTATTTTAAGAAGACTTTCTGCCACCGATGAAAAATGTCTCTTCTAGATACAAAACAACAATGGGATTATTTTCTGGCCAGCATGGAACTAATTTCCTAAATACAATTCTTAATGTGGCATATTTTCGAACAGCTATTTTGTATTTATATGAGAACGGTTTGGTGTGTCAGCACATAATTTGTGTTCTATTCAACTAGGCGATAATGTGTGGATAGCAGTGAACGAAGTCGGGTATTTATCATAATACTTTATAGGATTCCTGTTTGGCGATACAAAACAGAGTTTTGCGCTTGGTCAAGGTGAATTTCTGCGTTTAATGTATAAATCAGGGCAGTGTCACGGCTATGCCAGTCGGACTATAGGACCCTTAATTATAAGAAATCTTCAAAGTGCACCAGTTGTACTATATATCCAGGTGATCGTTATAAAAGCTTAAATGATACTATACAATTATTCGCCGAGGGTTCAATTTAAGCATTTGTAAAAGTATTTGGGAAAGTTTGGTGCCTTATTATCTCTGCCTCAAACTACAGAACATAAAAAGCAACAACATACCTAGAGAAAGCGCACTGGCTGGTTTACCTATGGGAGGAGGGTTTGACTTAGGGGTCCCAGGTACAATTCCAGTCACAGAAGGGAATCCAATATCGTTACTTGGGTTTCCACTACGAACTTCGGAATTAGTAAAAGCTGTCCCTCGCCATATGACAGACGATTGGTTAAAAGAAATGTCTAAACAAGTAAAGTTTCTATTTGATATTGATTCAGTATCTAGGATGGTGCACGAAATGAATGTAAGATTCAGCCTTACCACGAGATCGTTACACTTCTTTAGATACCTACTGTGATGAACTTAAGAAATGGAAGAAAAGATATACTAAAATAGAAGCTTATAGGTGTGAAGCTAAAATGGCATATCAGTTAACTCCTGAAAAACGGAAATTTTCCCAGTCCCTTGAGATTTCGTCTTTGAGGATTTTTACTGATTCCGAATGGGGCAAACTTTAATCAACTGAATCATGACTTAGACATTATAAACACTAAAAGTCTTGAATATGACAACCATTGTGGGTGGAGACTTTATTCCTCGTCATAGTGAATGGGGCAGAGCGGATAACATAACGGGATGGGGTCTTCATAGAATTTTTCTTGGTAACTAATGATATAGTATTGCAAACATTGGGAAATATTAAGTGTAAAGCCACGACATCCTTATCAGATCATTGGGTGGTTGAATTAACGATAGATTTAAAGGATATAGCGAACTTTTTAACTATTGAACCTATCTAACATTTATATTATCTTGAAACGAATTGGAAGGAATCTAAAGATAAAGCTCAACAACAGTTAGGGTAGCTTAACATTCCAAATAAGTGAAATTTAGACATTGACGAGATCAAAGAGTAATTGATACCACGATCCCTGCAGTAAAGTTAGTTAATTATGACTATAATAATCTTCCTGTAGTTATTAAAAAAATGTTTCAGTTTAGAAGGAAACGAAATTGATGACGAAACAAATTAGTAAAATGTTAGAAGATGATATCATTCGCCCCTCATTTTCACCATGGAATAATCCGATTTGGATTGTACGAAAGAAAACGGATGCTTCTGGTAAAATAAAATGGGCGCTTAGTGAACGACTACCGTAAATTAAATGAGAAAACGGTGGAAGATCGCTACCCACTTCCAAATATTTCGGATATTTTAGATAAGTGCGAAATAGAAGAAGAAAAAGTGCGAAAGAAAGACATAGAAAGTGCGTATATTTCACTACTTTAAATCTTGCCAATGGATTACATCAATTAGAAATAGATCAAAATGACTAAGAAACTGCATTTACAGTTGAAAATGGTCACTAAGAATACGTTCGGATGCCATTTAGCCTAAAAAATGCGTCTTCTACCTTTCAAAGAATCATGGACAATGTCTTACAAGGGCTTCAGGAAATCTTGTTTATGTTATATGGACGACGTAGTCATAGTACTTCATTTCAAGAACATATCCAAAATTTAAAACTAGTTTAAGTTATCCAAAGATTCAAAGAAACAAATTTGCAAATTCAACCCGATTTTGCGAAACTTACATAAAGAGTTGGCTACGAATTCTAATAAAATCGAATTCTATCCTAATAAAATTAATTCAATCAAAGAATATCCTATACTTAAAACAGAAAATGAAATTAAAAGTTTCCTCGGATTATTAGGTTACTATAAGAAATTTATTCCTAACTTTGCCAATATATTACAAAACCATTAACTTCTTGATTGAGAAGAGACAAGAATATAAATTTAGATAAAGAATAATTCTTGCTTTAATAAATGAAATGTTAGAATTGTTATGCAAAGAACCCAAGTTTAGGGGGCCCACATTTTGAAATGCCATTTAACTTAACTACGGGTGTTTCTAATTTTGCAATTGATGCTGTAAATGGATCAGATTTGCTAAGAACAAAATTAAACAACAATTGAGAAAGGACTTCTCTCCATTATCTGGGCGTCTATTATGAAATATTAATCGCTTACGAAAAAATCGATATCTAAGAGTTCGATACGCTACGAATATTGCTATTATGAAACAAAGCGAATCGTCCATTTGTTGTGGACCTGTCAAATCAATTTTATATAATTATTAAAATACATACGTTATTTGTAGTAAATTAGTTTACAACTTCTTGGTAAATATATCTATTGATATTTAAAAACAATAATTATAACTTAATTAAAAAATATAAAAATACACGACCGAATTTATTTACACGATAAAAAAAAATTATTCATTTTAAAACAACATTGACACAATACGACATTCGCCACCTAAAGGCCAGTCGGATGTTGACGTCACATTTTCTTTTGATACGATTCGTATTTTCTTTTTCTGTTCATAATGTGGCGAATTTGTCGATTTCGAATTATTCGACAGAAAATAAATCATAATACCAAAATACGCCGCGAATCGAATTTTCAGAAATCGAATAAGTTTCATGGGCTTGTAAATATTTTCGACCCTATCTTTATGGTCAAAAATTCAAAATTATAACAATCGCTTTACTGTGGCTACTGCTTACACTGGTGACTCTAGTTAGAATAATTCAATTATGATATAATCCATAATAAAGGATCTCTCAATTCCAATGCTGATGCTTTATCCAGAATGAAAATTGAACCACTAAAAATAGAAGTAAATACCGTGTCGGCTTCATCCTCCAACGCTGAACCATTTTTAGGATTTAAAAGTATCGTCCTATCCCCTCATTTTAGTAAGTGCTTATTTCAACCAAATTTACAATCTCAAAGTACAAGTTCAAATTCAAGACCATCTAATCCAAATATACTGATACATGAAACGACACACCATTAAATTTTAGAACTAAAATTAGATTTAAAACTAAATTTATATTCAAATCAAACGTGGCCATAATTTGCTGTCGTACGTAGATACACCCTACCTAATTATCAGAAAAAATTACATTATAATCGGAAAATTTTAAATGTTATAAATTGGCTTTTTTTAATTATTTGTATCGGACGTATTTGTGCTCTGGAATAATAGTGACCAATAAAAAGTTAATTGTTAAAATAATTATGCTTGGTTCATAAATGTATCGACGTATAGCTTAAACGGGATAATATTAGTTTTATATGATTTTCAGTGGCAAAAAAATCTTGATTCAAATTTTTGGATTTATTATTTTTTGCCACAGAACACAATTTTGGATTTTTTTGTTGACGTTTACTCACACATAAAAAAAAACTAAACGTCATGTCAATTGTCAAAAAAGACGTCGCGCCATTTATATTTTATTATATTTGTGATAATTGTTTAAGCAATTTGTGTTTTTATTAAATTAAAAATTGTTTAATTCAAAGTGTTGTTTTATAAAGATTATTGCGTGTGCACCGATAACAATGTTACAACAAATAACTTTACAACTTTTGCATTTCATCCGCTGTAAATTATAGTAAATAACGCAAACTTGAAAGCCGTGTTTTTTTCTTGTTTTTATTATAGATTTTACTATATTTTATTAAATAATTCATTTATAATAATGTCTGACGAATCAAATGAAAGTGAATGTGGTTAAAATGGATAATAATCGGTTCCTAATCGGTTATTATTTTACTATTTTAATTATTTAAATATTCTAGATAGGTGCCAATAGTTTCGTTTTGCTTACGAATACGACAAGAGATTGAAATAAATGGAACACGCCCATCTTATAATATCACTGTTTGAATCCTAATTAATATTTTTAACTAAATTTAAAAACATGCCTAATTGTTCTCCGAACCTAGAATTACGCAAAATTTTCTTCTAATTCAACTATTTATTCTATATCGGATCGTAATAGTACGCACTTATCAAAAATGTACCTGTATTTAGATAGTTAACAGCCACAGCTTTTACCACTATGTAAAATTCTTAGGCAAGAAATGGCGCGTATTACAATTAACATTCGTATATATTCCGCTAGTATTTCGTATTCATATAAATTAGTTACACAACAAATAATAGTTTTGAGTAATAATAACATTAGTATATAATATACATAATATAATTTCATTCTTAAACTTATCCGAACTAGGTAATTATTATCTAATGTAATTAAGATATAAATCGTAGAGCAGTGTTTTTAAAAATAGTGATATGGAAAATATTTATAATATAGGTAATAGTCATTTATGCTAATTAAATATAAATAATCGCGTTTTGTAAATGTCATTTAGATTTTTACAAATTATAGTGACAGAAACAGAGATTTAAGATACACTAAACATCTTTGTTTAATATTAATAAGCGTTTGATTTGTTTTTTGAACTTTTTGATGTTGAATTAAATTTTTTTTTTGATCATTTAGACTCCCTTAAGTGTTTTAAAATTTGAAATTAATTTATAAAAAAATGATGGAATTGTGATAACCTATTTTAAAAAATTAATTTTAATTTTGATTTTCTGTTCATTCTTTAAATTACACCATAGAGAGTATCGAATTTTCATATATCCGGTTCAACAAATGACGCTGGAAATAAACCTACTTTACCTGTTCGCTGATGGGTACCTTTATACCACCCATTTTCACGTTTTTTGTGCACGCACACAATATCGCCGACATGTAATTCCAATTCGTATTCACTATTTGGTGGATATGGGACAATGCATCGAAATCTGAAATTAAAGTGATACAAATATTGTTAAAAGTTAAATTTTTTTCAATTTTCAGATTTTAAATTTTGATATTTTAGCTTCTCCCTATTGCAATATAAAACAATTTATACAGGGTGCCCATACGAAAGGTTTACCATTATTTTTGTTACCATTTAGGCGAATATTAATATTGGCAGTTCATACTTGACAGTCGTGAAGTAAACCAAGTGATCATTTGCGACGCCTACGTATACAAATAATAGATGATGTTGCAAAATGACAATCTTTGGATTTTTTGATAAATTAATTATGAGTGACGAAGCTCATTTTCACTTAAGTGGACATGTAAATAAACGAAACAACCGATTCTAGGCAGCAGAGAATCTACAAATAATTCATCAATCACCATTACATCCCTGGAAAGTGACGGTACGGTGTGCAATTTCGACTGGAGGGGTCATTGGGCTATATTTTACGAAAATTTGAATGGTTCAGTTGTTAGTCACTGACGAACGTTATCGTGATATGATAAGAAATTTTTTTAGAGCAGAATTGCATACCAATTGTTTGGTGAACATGTGGTTCCAACAGGACGGTGCCACATGCCATACTGCTATAACCGATCAGTGAAATCTATTTTCGTTTATTTAAAAAATAATGATAGGGAAAATTGTAGTAAACCTTTCGGGTGGACACTCTGTATGTTTACGTCCGCCTCTCGAACTCATTCAACTCAAAACTTACAAGCGATAGAAACTTGAATTTTAGAACAAAGATCTCGTTACTGAGCCGTAAAGATCATTTTGAAAAGTAGTCGAGAACCAAGGTATGTATCTTCAATGTTGTTCGACCACACTATAAAATTGGCCTCATTATAGTTTTTTGTTAAATTAAGCTAGGTTTGTTAGGCGTATATAGGAAATTTCCATAGTTGAATGGCCGGCAAATACGATTTTTATTTTGTATTTATTTTTGTGAATCGAATTTAAAATATGACGTTAAATTCTCATTTTAAATTATAATATTTTTCAATCCGTTTCAGATTTCTTGTTTTATTAGAATTCAAATCACGAAAAACGACAAAATAAATTAAATCAGTTCATAGCAAATTCAGAAGTTATTCATGAGCAATTTAATGGAATTACAAACGACATATAATCAGAACTTAAAACATAACATATCAAACATACCAGTAAGAAAATATTCTATCACACAAATTCGAAATTCGATAAGAGAATACAAATTACTCCTCTATAAATTCTGAAAATAGGGAAACATTCAAAATACTCCCCGAAGAATTATTAAAAGGCTAAAAAGAAGTCATGGCATCAATACGTTCAGACAATCACGAGCTCAACTTCACTAAAATCAGTTTGGAATAAAACCAATGCGCTAAATGGGTGACGAAACAACTGTACTAAGATAATTTCAATCAAATAAGGTGGAAATTAAGATCTTGGAATGGGGATGCCATTGAGTCAAGGGGAATCACCATTGAGCTTTGTGGAATTGAGTGGTGGCGAGGAGCAGCAGAGCAGAATCAGATGAGCGAGCTCGAAAGTAATGAACAATTCAACCGGGATCTTACAACAGTTCAAAAAGAAACGAACTGTTCAGGATTTTTGATGCTCAACCGGATGCGGAATTCATGTCTCGTAGAGAGTTATTTATTAGTCAGCAAGAATCAGGAGAGTTGGCGTTCATAGTCAATGGGCATGATAACGGATCACCTGACAAACATCGTTTCAATTTTGATACAATTTTGGTGCAAGGCTTGTTTATGTAACGGAGAATGACAGTAAACTAGAAATCTGAGAGAAAATGAAACACGGATTGCAACACATGGATGACGTCGATAAGTATGACTGACAGAAAAATTAGAAGCTCGTGCGGTTAGGTGCGGCTATGCTCTCGGATGATGCCGAAAAGTGATTGTGGCAGTTACGATTGGACGGGATAGTGAATCATAACATGAACGAATATCGGCCAGGGGGCCTATCATAATTCCGCCGAGAAACAATTTTCACACGATATCGTGAAATTGCTTTCACCAAACACGATACATTTTCGCCATCTATCCGATAGCGAGACAAGTTCCGCCATCAAAAAGGTGACTGATATTTTTTCGATTGACAATTCTTTATTGTGTTGGCAATTGTTTGTTGTGTTTTGCACTTTCAAATAATAAAACTTTATAATTATAATTAACAATGTAAGTAATAATAAAAAAAATGTTTATATTTATTTACAGTAGATGTTTAGATTTCTATGATAAATTATTTTTGAAATTTGTGTAGGGCAGGAAAAGGTACAAAATCAACACTGAGCAAATCAACACTGAGTTCAAGGTTATGGCCGACTTTATGGTGAGGCACAGAGATTTGGCTACAAATAAATTAGCAAGTACACAGTACAAAGAAAATTCTAATTCTTTATGGAATGAATTGTCAAAAAAACATTTAATTCAACACTAAAACCTCAAATCACAAAGTAATCTCAAAGTAATGTTGTTTACACTCGGGTCGAAAAGAACATATCGAAATAATTTACGATTCGCCGCGGGAATCATGATAGCGCCGAGGAAACGCGTGGCAATGCCAGCAGTGATGGAGTGGATTGTCATCGAGGATGAGGCTACTGTGGAATGCATCAATGCACCTAGAGTACCAGGAAATACCGCTTGATGCGTCATCAAATGTATGTCTATAGTTTATTTTCTGAATTATAGATGGCAGTAATGTTCGGAAAAATATTTCGAGAATTAGAGGTTAAACGAAATGTTCAGTGCCTAATTTAATACAAAATAATAAATTTATTCTTATCAGTAGCTTTTTAAATAGTCGCCCTCTGTACAGTGGGTAGAACGCTTGCTGTGTGTATAGAGGGTCTCGGGTTCGATTCCCGGTGGTAACAAAAGTTACGACTGGATACACATAATATACAATATAATATTGATAAATACAATTGACTGGTCATATACAGCTATAAGTGCTAGTCGATCTAAGCAAATGAAATTAAAAAAAAAAAAGCTTTTTAATGAAAGGTAACCCTCTAAGAACACGGTATTCGAAGAACACGAATACCCATTTCCACAAATTACATGGTTTCAAACAATGCGATTTTCGTTATTCTCTTTTATTTTGTGTTTTGTTTATCGTAACAAAAAATAAAAAATAAAACGTAACGTTTTTTTATTTAATTTTTTGTAGTCTCGAACAGCAAGATTTCAAAAAACACGGAACGGATTAATAGTGTTCTTGGAGGGTTTCCTGTATACGATTAACGTTTCACGAAAAAAATATTATGCAAAAAAATCGTATCATTTATTTGATTATGACGTCCTAAAAATTTTTAAAGCAATGAGGCCATTCGTATTCCCATAGATTAGAGGCGATGACAAAGGAGCGGTTGAATTGGGTAGAGCTGTACGGATGGAATTGCAGAGGCGATAGTTTGGAGTGACTTCAGTGCTAATTTTGTAGATACACACTTTTGCATTGTTACCGACGAAAAATTAATTCATTTACTTAACAAAAATATAACAAAACATACAGTAAAAAACATACAGTTCCTAGTATTATTACTAAATAAATATAATTAATAATTTGTGTGCCGCACCCTTTCTGAGCTATGCCCTATTTTAGGCGATTCTTCCGACGTAATTTGGTGCCACTCGTCGATTAATTTAGATTTTAAATCGTCTTTTGTTCTAATATCATGTAGTCTCCCCCGTTTTTTCCAAATTATCCCAAAGATGTTCGATGGAGTTGAGATCTCGCGGTTGTGGCGGGTTCGGTAAAATGTATTTGACATTGCATATCAACTACTTTTTTACGAAGTGGATGCATGTTTCGGATCGTTGTCTTGAACCAAGCTAATATGTCGAGGTATTTCAATTTCTGTCGCACTATTTTAAAACATTCTGTAAAATTTGCAAATATTGTTCTTTATTCCTGGTAGTCTCAAGAAACACCAGATCCTCGACCCCCATGGTACCCATTGCACTCCATACCATGACGTTTCCTCCACCGTGTTTGACGATGGGAATGATATTCTTACTATTTAGTGCAGTACTTTTTTGACGTCATATAGTTCGACAGCTATCTGATCCGAAAATGTGGAATAGTTTTATAACAGCAATAGTTTTATAACAGTATGATTGTGATTAGAGCAGATTGAGCCGAGAACAGAATCGAAAACACGCGAAAAATCTCGAATATTCAGGGTATTATATAAATACGGGCGAAATTCGGAGCAGATTCGTCGAAAGTTTAAAAGCGAAAGTGAACGTTAAATTATTAAGGGTGTTTTAAAGGAAATAAATTGTGTTTTACTGTAAATTGTGGAAAGTGAATTAAAAAAAATAATAGTGAAAGTTATTTATTTTCTGGAATATTCCGGAAGCGGTAAATTACTATAATTGTTGTTGTAAACTACAGGATATATAACTGTATCACAAATCACAATCCAGTGAAACAAACCGAATTTGACAGGGCACATTCGTAACAATATATACAACGCCCAACGGACACCAGGTGCCATGTTAAATACCAAATTAACACCGTTAAGCATGGCAATGAATCTATTATATTCTGAATCTGTCATACACAAGATGCAAAATATTTAGAGCAGAAATATTAAAAAAGTGTTTTTTAATACAATTTTAGAAAACTATCGAACAGAACTTGCGCTTGATATTTAAAGCTTAGTTTTTCTACATTCTCAGACAAAATTTATATTTATATTCATTATATTTGTAAATTATTTAATTATATAATATATAATTAATTTTGTTCACTACAATCCACATACCCCATTTTTAGCAACAGCATTCTAGTGAAGCACGGGGCAAAATACTGGTAAGAACCAAAAAAATAAATCTCTTCATAATAATGTCGATGAGTCGATGATTGTGCCTCGAGTTCTACTGCTGCTAGAATGAAGTCCGCATTTAATAAATGTCCGTAAGAAAATAATCATAAAAAAATATCGCCTTATATAAAGCAAAGTGTTCATTACGGAATATATTTTTTGCGATTTCGCTGTTCGTTTCGTTTGAGTAGAAAAACCGACAGTCAAAATGTATTAAAACTAAATATTAAACAATTATTCAAGACGAAAAAATTTATGTATTAGATTAAGAATTTGGCTCAATTCGAAGTTTACAAATATACATACATTTTTGAGTCTAATTATCGCTTTAGAGCAAATATAAATTAATGATGAGCAAATTGGATGGTATTCCAAACATAAAGTCGTAGTGATTTTAGATAGTAAACACCAAAGTTGTTTATTACCAATTTTGATAATTGCCAAAAATTGTGGTGTGGTTGGATATACACTTCTTAATGATACCCATCAACATCTAGATTATAAATTAAAATATTTGGTCGCAGAAAGTATCCATCCACAGTTTGATTTTTTTTTTCTGCCGTAATTGAATGAATTATGATTAACACTTTTGTTAGAGAGCGGAGTTAAAAAAAAACCTTAACCTTAAACCTTGGAATGTGAGGAAACGGTTCGATTTCGATCGAATGTCAATAGCGTTGGTTTCTACGTCTACAATGCGAATTGTTAATCCAATATTTTGCCAGTTTTAAGTAACTTTGCTGCATAGTAAACTGTGATTCGCGTTTTGATGATTTTTTCAAAAAATTTAACTCAAATTTCAAAAACTATTACGTAAAGCTCAGCCTACTCTAAAGCCGTTTACTTCTATTTTAGCCGTCCAAATTCAACTCCCAACTAACAATATGTACGATCAATTGTGGTGAATAGTCTTATACCTATGGCATAAACTAATTATACCTATGGACAGTACAGTGTAAAAATTCCAAATATCAAACTAATATTTCGTCTGTGACGATTATCTTTCCAGGTACAACTAAACCTAACACCTAACAATTCTAAGAAGTCCACATTCAACTTAATCATGCATATGAATCATTTTTTAAACCAACGAAAATTTCGCACAATACTTAGAGAAATTATGCAAAATGAAATTTGTCTACCAAAATCGACGAACCTAAAACAAAACGGTTAAACAAAAATACCAAACAGGCTTACGTAACCAAAATATCGCATTACAAAATTCTTGATTATGTGCATACAACTTTCTCATTAAAAAAAATATTTCGCGGACACTTTAATTTGCATATTTTGAATGTCATTATACCTACTTAAGTGTAAAATACAAGAGATCAAAGCTCAATAAATCAAAATAAACCAATCGCTACACCTACCTTTCATTGCGGTGCACTTTATTTTTCGACGGAGTCCCACCATTTAATTGCGATGATATTGTTGTTGCATCTAAGCTCTGTGATTTACGATGGTATGACGATGGCATTTTACCAGTATGTACCGGTCCACCAGCATGTGATCCATTTTGAGTTATACCACTGATTGAAGGACCACCGCCAGAATTATTTTTACCAATCAGACTTGAATCGGCCGTATTGCTCCGTAACCTAAAACAAAGGAATCTACAATTAATAAAAAAAATAAAAGTCGAGAACACATGAAAAATTTTCGACTGGCGGACATACTCTTGTAGTGACGGGCGTTCTTTATGGGGTTTTATACGTTTTGAACCGAATAGAAAACCAGATGAACAAGAATCTTTATCTGCATGTGAATTACTACTAGTATCCTTTGGTAAATGTTGAAGTAGCTGACTGGGGCAAGAGCCGGAACGCACATGAACCGGATGTGCAATTTGTATCGAATGTTTAGACGACGATGATGGGGTGGTAATAATGGAAGGCATAGTTGATGGTGTATCTTCAAATACTGGATTATCCATAGAAAATGCCAGCGCATTAGTAGGAGATTTCGATCGTTTAATATTCGTTAAGCGTTTCATTAAACTAACAGTTGACGAACATTCTTTCCTTTCTTTAACTGCACTAGTACCGTTATTATTGGATAGATGATTTGTCGTCTCATTTGATTTGGTGGCAACATTTTGACTAGACGAAGTCGTGCTATTTTTAATTTGATTATTATTTGAGGTTTGATTGGTTTTTCGATTGAAAAGCGAATCAACTGGTCCTAGCGGCTTCATCCAAATTGAAGCTGAACTAGATGGAGAATTATTTCTTGGTGGAAGCTCGGGTGGCACGTGTCCAGCATTTTGATAATTACTAACTAACCCGGGCACACTGCTTGGACCCGAATTTGTTGTTGATGACTGGCTCTGTTGTAGACGTTGTTGATGATGTGACGAATGGATCTATAAAGAAAAGCCAAATAATATTGTTATCAGACAATTGATGACCTAAAATAATTAACATTATTTTTAAGTTTATCGTTTGATAAGCTTAACAAATAAATCGCAAGCAACAATAAATTTAAACATTGTGATAAGCTTATCAATATAAACATAATAAATATTTGGAATACTTACAATATTATTCTCTCGACTTCGACTTATCGGAACTACATAATTTCCTGGAAATACGCCAACCTTTTTTGCCCGATTGTTTCCCTTTAGCCAACCATCTTTACATCGTTCAGTCACATAGTAAATCGCTGGAATAAAATTAGTTTAACAATTTTATAATGCTTATACTTATTCGTGCGTACTACTTACATCCTTTTTTCAATTCTAGTTCATCCGAATTCTGAGGCTTATACGAATAAACAGCTTCACATGCGAGAGGGAAATGTGAAAATTTTTGATTAATTAATTTCGCCCGTTGTTGCTGGGTTAATGTTGGTTTGGTGCCATGTTTATTTTCGGAATGTAACAGCAATTGTTCGTTTGCCACTGATACAGAAGTACTTAATATCTCGGCCGAATGCCGATTCGATGATTGTTGAATTAAATTCGTTTGATTCGTATGACCAATCAAGGCGGTTAACGAATGCCTTTTCTCTTTATTCGCTTCGCGATTTTGAGCAGTTTGATTTAAATGCGCCGTTGGACTACTCGGCGCTGTACTAGAATTAGAACTGGTATTACTCGTTGAACTTGAATTGGGACTGGTTGTAGCTGAACTCGATGTTGTATCACTGGATATATTTTCGAATGGTTTTGGTGGTACGGTTCGAGAAGTATTGTGCTGTACATGTTTTGCTGATGCATCCATTAATTGACGGGCGGTCAAATTCATTTCAACAAACGCAATGGGAAATATACCAATCGATTCGCCTAATTTACCCTCGGCCCAATTTTGATCGACACGTCGCAGTACTTGTATGATTGCACCCTTTTTAAATATTAAACAACCCTCTTCCTCGTTTGGTCCCATTCGAAAATCATATAATGCTTTACTTTGTGGCACTGGTAACGGAATTATGACTTCAACGTGATTTATGGGGAACGCACCTTCACGACCGTTTAACTCGCCGATACACCAATTATGGTCTAGAATTTTGCGCATCACTATTATATCGCCCATTTTAAAGGACAAGTCTCCCGCTTCTTTGGACGAAAAATCATATAAAGCTTTTGCATGTGGTACACCACTTAAGGGATGTTTATTCGCGGGCTTATTACGCAACACATCATTACTACTATCGCTACCACCTCCCCCTCCTCTCAATACATTATGATTATTTGTTATAATTTTACTTGAATTATTACGTAACTGGTTTAGACCAGCGTTATGATGTAAGTTAATTAAATTTTTGGGTGATTTCAAATTGCCAACATTTATTATACCGCCACCGCCACCGACCATACCAACACCAACACTAATTCCAATTCCACCGATTTGTTATTGATTTTGAATATGCTGCTGTATGGTATGCGATGCTGAATTTTTCATTCCTAAATAAAAACAACAACAATCAAATTTTTATGAATTCCATTTATCATTAAATTAATTCGAATTAAGAAAAAATTATTTTTGGAATTTTACGATGAAATTCAATTAAGGGGGAACAATTTTTCGAGATACACTTAAAAATGGATAATCGATTAATTCCATAATAGTATGGTGTCACTTACCTTCAAGTATTCGCATTAGTAAAACATTTGGTGGCAATTCATCGATTTTTAGATCGACTAAAATTCGACATTCTGGACATCGTAACTCTTGATGGCTCTGTACAATAACCTAAATCAAATAAACAAACAAAATAGATTAAATTATTTTTGATTTAACAAAGCTTTAAAGGTTAATATCGTAACGTAATCACGAAGACAAATTTGGTCTTGGCTGGGTTAGATAGACACAAATAACCTTGTAGCATAATCAATATTTATGTGACATGAAATTGAAAATGATAAAATTTGCAATCTTTTCCGATTTCTCGCGGATCTACGTCTTTACGTAACAGTTAATGATAAAGATGTGAGGTCTCTCGGTTTATTATTTTTGAATTTCCATCATAATGATTTCTGAAAATTTCAGAATATAATCGGCTTCAACAAATCTTGGCCAAACCATAAATAATACTCGAGATTCTTTCCAATCACCTAATCTGGGCTTCCTCACTATTTACTGAACAGCTATCATTAATAAATGGTGAAAGCCAACAAGACTAAATGTTTCCACTATTACGTAACAATTATGATTTGATTAACCGTTAAAACATTTTATAACGTCGATAATTTAAAAGATTAACTACTTAACTAATTAAAAATTTTAGAAATGGGTCAACAAATCTAAGATTCACATGTTCCATGTTTAGTGGTTATAATTGGTAACTCCTCTTTTTATCTGCTCTGGAAGGAATGGTGACATTTTCTTATTTACTCTGAATAACATTTATCTCTTACAATATATGGTTGCCTAATTTTAACAACATCCAACCGGCCGACAGCCAAAAACCGCCAAATGTTGGGCTTTTTAATTTGGGCTTAAAATGAGCATAAATTTTGCATTCAGCCATCAATAAATTGACAGTTCAAATCGGCGAAATTACATAATGTATTTTACCAAGGTAGCTTATAATTAGAAACCGTCATGTACAGTGTCGTATTTCGCATATTCCAAGTTCACGAAATTTGAATCTGTCCGTGCTGTACATATGTATAAAAAAATTTACAAAGCAAAAAGGGAAACCTAACTTTGAAATCTTGAATCTTGAAACCTAGTGAAATCAATGCCAATTTTGCTTGAAAATTTCAAAGAATGCAAAATATTTTTAACGTTGGTTGTGTTTTTACTCAGCATGTTGTTAAAGGCGGATTCATTGTTGTAGCTCGTTGTGTGCATTCCGTTGGTTCCGTTCGTTATGCTTTTTTGTAAACCAATAGGATTTGTCGCAAATGACGTTTTATTTCTTCGGTATTTTTTTCATCAAGTTGATCTATCTTCAACTATTTTACTGAAGGAACATGGCAAGAAAGAGACGACATGATATATAGTATAATAGTAGAAACAAACAGACACATTTTCGATATTTTTATTTTGTAGTCAAGTACGTTGTTCATTTTGTGTTTTGATGTTTTGTTTTTCATCAACAATGAACTCATTAAAATAATACTCCAGTAAAAATACCGAACACAACGAACGGAACGAACACAACGAACTACAACAATGAATCCGCCTTAAGTGTTGGTTGGCCTGAAAGAGCCCAATGTACGGGAAATAACGACATGGGTACAGACCAAATTGAACTTCCTTTAACTTATAGTTCTGCTTCCTTCTAAATCGAAATATGTAACTGAAGTTCGCCACATCGTTTACACGCTGGTTAATGGGATAGGGTTCTGTTATAAGATAAAGGCAATATCAGACAAGTTCGGAACTCTTATTAATTTTAATTTTATTTATATGTTCAACTTTATTTTTCTACGTCACGTGCCGTATTCTTTACAAAATTAAGTAGTAATGTTTGTTGAAACCGAAAAAATTATCATATAAAAGAGCTCTCTCTCTACTCAGAAGCAATGCAGACACTAAATAAAATATTTTGTTGCAAATCCAAAGTGACTACATCATACCTAGGACTCCTTATCATCATAGGTAAGACTTAATCATACTAGTAATGGGAAACTAACTGAATTTTTAAGAATATATTTTTTACAACCTGTTGCGATGCGAGTTTCTTGAGACCTTATAGATTATCTTAACAACTCCTTTCTATGTGATATAGAAATCCTGCTTCCTAAGACAGATGCCCCATATAGGCGCTTAAGACAATAAAATTTACGAATAGATCCTACGACTCCTTTTCTTATATTATCAAGGTGGGAGTTCTAGGTCTACATTAGGTTATAGAATCAAATAATTAAATTCCAAACTAAGTATAGAGTGTCAAAAACGATAAACCAAGCATTTTTTCGGACGCTTATAGCCAAATAATCGGCAAATGCAGGAGACTGGTCCAATTAACCAGTATGAAAAATCGAGGTAAAGCAATGCTCCGATGCTCCAATTTAATTGCTTACCCCCGAACCAAACCAAAATCTATAAAACAAAATATATTTGAAAGATTGTATAAAAGGATCTCATGATGAACTATTCCGTGGGCTTGTTAGCAATTAAACCAACTTGATTGAAGTCAAGAATTTCATGCTTTTCAGACAACTAGTGAAGCCTTTATTTAATGAGCTTTTCTCATAACTTCGAAATTACACGCCAAGCCAAGGGTTTATAATTTTTCAATAAGTTAGAACCCCTTTCATCGATCACTACAGGATCAGTTAAGTGTCTGTGGAAGTAAGTAAAGGTAAAACGTTATGTGCTTTGGACGCACTCTCTGTTTCAGTCTTGAATATTGCGTTCTTAATAAAAGATGGCATCAAAAATGACTAAACTTCGAGCTGGCTAAATGTTTAGGAGGAAATTTGTCTGAGATCATTAAGGACTCTACTACAATAAAAAAAAATTAAATTCCCGTCCAACCAACTTTGAAAGTGGCAAATTCCAACAATTTATTCCCGTCTAACCAATATGATTGTCTTGAAATATGCCAAAGAAGTTCATTAGGTTTGATCCGCTACAATAAAAAATTATAAGAGGCCAGCTCGAAGCATTAGTACTAAAAGATTCGTAAAGGATATTAAAACTGCGATAAAACTGTAAAGTATATTCGATAAATATCACGCGGATTCTAAAATAAATTTATTGAAATTTCAACTCGGATTTAAATTTTCTTCTCTAATGCGTAATTTACATTGGACGATATTTGTAATCTACAGAACAAATGAGAAAAAAGATGGTAAAAATAATAAAGCGGAAAGATAAAAAGGTTTCATGTGATAAAAAAATTTCATTGAGACCCGAGGCCCAAAACATACAATTGACATCGATTAATTTTTATAGACACTTTATCCCAAACGCGGAAGCTGATCATTGGTCATCAACATTTAAAGAAGCCTTCAATAAGAATTTTGCTCAAGCAACTCTTCTTGCAGACCTGTCCTCTACTGCGAGAACAACAATTTAGGTCGACGCTTCACTTGCCAGTTGGACCCTTCGTTCAACAGTGTATAGATGGTGTATAGAATTATAGATGGTGCACTTAGTTTTTTCTCGGTTCGTCTTAATCATACGCAACGTAGATATAATGCTTTTACAGATAGTTGGTTGCAGCTTATTCTGACATCAAACACTTTAAATATATATTTTAGAAGGTCGTGAGTTTACCTTGTTTACGGATCACAAACCAATAATCTACGCTTTTTATGAGAATCCGGAAAAGGCATCATCACTTTAATTTCGGCACTTGGGTTGTATCGGCCAATTCTTTACCGATATCCAACATATCTCGGGCAATAATAATGTAGTTGCAGATACCCCCTCACGCATTAATCTAATTTCTATCCCTTAACGCGTAGATTCCCAAATTCCTGAACCAATGACGCAAAACTCGGAGGACTATTACGGGAGAACACGCCTTTAAAACTTAGGCAAATTTTATTAAATTTCAATTCCAATAAAATAATTAATTGTGATGTCTTGATACAAAGACAATTATACCAATTGAATTTCGGAAAAAAAAAATTTTGAAGCTTTTCACTATTTATCTCTTCCTGTGGCCCTATTCTGGCTTTCCCTGGGAATAGGAAATTGGGAAAAATATATGCATAGCATCTTTGTATAAATTGCATTTTTCTGGCCTACTGAGGGAATATGTTTGGTGCTAATATTTTCGAAACAAAGTTAAATGGGAAAATATTTTCCCTATAAAAATTTTGTGGGACAAAAGTTTCCCGATTCACTTGGTTTTGAAAATTGTTGCACTAAACTTATTCTTTCAGTAGGCGAGTAAAATACAAATTAGATAAAAATGCTATGAAAATATTTTTCCCAATTCCCTATTCCCAGGGAAAGCCAGAATAGGACCACTGGCATTAAAGCCGTTAAGTTATTGACAAAAAAATGCCATCTGGCCGTCTACTTTGTCTAAAAACTTTGACACCATGTTGTTTAGCATGTCAAAGATTGAATATTTCAAGGCATAGGTA
The DNA here is from genome assembly GCA_947310385.1 of Nephrotoma appendiculata. Taxonomy (NCBI): domain Eukaryota; kingdom Metazoa; phylum Arthropoda; class Insecta; order Diptera; family Tipulidae; genus Nephrotoma; species Nephrotoma appendiculata. Next base: position 100,399,073 of record OX371223.1, read on the forward strand.
AAATTTCTTCTCTCGGATCTTATAAACTAACCTCATAACGCTAGGCAGAAATTTACTGACATCATTAGTCCTTTAACTATTTCTGCTAATCAGCTATATTGCGTAACATTAATTGATCGGTATACGAGATGGGCTGAGGCAGTTCCTGTACCGAATACTACTGCGTCTACCGTTGCATTTGCTGCATAATCCTCATGGATTTCACGCTTCGGGGTACCAAACGCCATAGTTACAGATCAGGGGTCGCAATTCGAATCTCATTATTTAGCGAATTATTCGCATTAACATGATATAAACGCGCCAGCACAACGCCTTACAATTCGAAGACAAATGGCATTATTGGAAGAGGGCACCGAACTATCAAAATTGCACAAATACATATGTTACGAACGGGCACACTGGGCGAATTTATTACGACCTGGAATGTTAGGTTTGACGTCAGCTTATAGTGAAGAACTTAAAACAAATACGGCTGAACTAGTATTTGGAAGTCCATTGAGTGCCTGGTCAATATTTAAATTCTTCTTTGGCTGACAAAATTCCACAATCTGATTTTATTAATTTAAAAAAAAAATCGACGAAATTAGACCAACTCCGATATCCCGGCACTCCAATGCTAAAATTTTTATCAATAATAATCTCATGACTTGTTCTCATGTATTTCAGCTCCTTATACCGGTCCGTATAATATGGACATATAAAATAGTTATACGTGATGATAAGTTCTTCACTAGAGAAGTAACCGGAAACACCGGACATCTATACATGGACTAAAACCATGTTTTATGGAGAATATTATTAATATGGAATCGGTTCCACTGCATGATACCATTGACAAAATTTCAAATTTTAATACGGATTCTGCCTATACAAAGGTTGTAAAAAAGGTTAGTTTTAATTTATCTCCAACACTCGAACCAGATCAGTTTCTGGGATTACTAACATCATAAAATTATTTAATTTTTTCTCCCTCTTTCGAACATTATTTGTAATTATTTTCATGAATGCTACCGAATTTATTGGACTTAATAAACACATTTTATGAAACACTTGTTTTTTATTTTGCAAAAACTAGATTTTTGAATATTTTAATTAAAAAAAATTTAAAAAATCACTCGATCGATTTCGACTTGTTAGGTCATCATCAGGAGTATCTATTGATTTGTAAAAGTAAAAGTTTAGTTATACATATATAGTAGAAAAAAGGCAAAAAAGAAAAACAAGGAGACAAAAAATAGGCAATAAAAATTAATCTATTGATCGTCCCAGCCAACTGTTGATTATACAGAAAAATAATAAAAAAGGGGGAGGAGTATAGCAGGTAAGCGAGATCATCGGCTGTTCTCAACAGAGAATAGAACAGGGCAAGATCCGTAACTGGTAAACGGATTTCTCTCTGATCGTTAAGGATATGTTGGTTGAGGAATATGGATTTTCGAGTTTCGTAAGATGCTAAGGTAGCTAAACGTCTGCTTTTGGGTTGTATAATGTAATATGTCTAAATTGTTCAAGCTAGCTGTATTATTTTCTAAAGTTAAATGGTTATGGAAAGTTAATTGCTTGCAACCAAATAAATGTTCTTTAGCTCTAACTCTAAAATTGCGCCCAGTCTGTCCAATATAGGGGAAACTACAGTCATTGCAATTAATCCTACAAACACCAGACTTGGAAAGGCCATCAACTCTAGGTTTATTGTTAAAAATCATTTTCTTTGTTGTGTTATTATTATAAAAAACAAAACTAATATTGGTATAATCGGGCACGATGTTGCTTATCCGTTGGCTCGTTTTTCCTATATACTCTAAACGACGCCAATTTTCCCGCGTTGGACTATCCGGTGGATAAATACCCGTTAGAGTTTTACGCTTTAGCTTTTTATTTAATAACGTTAATATAGTCCTAGTTGTATAGCCGTTATTCATTGTTATTTGTAGAATTATATTAAACTGTGTTATAATTTGAATTTTCCAAAGGGGGATTTAGTCTATCTATGAGTGAGTGGAAGGCTGACATTTTAATATTATGTCGATGGTTTGAAGAACTAGGGATAACAGCGTCTGTATACGTGGGTTTATAAACCCACGATAAATCTTGAAATCCAAAGAAATCCTTTCTTTTTCCAACGTAAAGTCAATGGTGGGATATTGAGAATTTAACCAACTAAGAAATGAGTCTAACAGTCTATAAGTTCCATTCCATAGACATAGTATGTCATCAACATATCTATACCAGAAGATTATAATTATGACGAAATTAAGGATTGTTGTTGGATATAATCATTGGTTCGAAAACTTCATGAACATTTCAACTAACAAAGGTGACAGACGGGAGCCCATGGGTAGACCATCAGCGATTTTAAATATGTATTATCAAAACAGAAATAATTTCGTTTGATCCAAGTCTGAAACACCAACATCAGTTCACGGCGTAAGCCCTCATCCACAACATCCCTATCTTAGTAATTACAAACTATTTGGGACAAAGTATTAATTGGAATAGAAATGAAAAGACTGGCAATGTCAAACGAAACTAATTTTGTATATAATGGAATGTCGACCTCTTTTGTTAATGAATTCTACCGAGTTCTTAACCGAGTAACCTGAAAACAAAGTAGTGAAAATTGAAAAAAATTATGAAACCCTTCCATAGCTTGTAGGGGCAGGAGCATTGCAATACACGACTTTTGGTCTAATCGGAATGCCTTCTTTATGTATTTTTGGTAAACCATAAAGAATGGTTCGATTACAACAACTTCTGGCATTGGTTGATACACTTGCCAACCGAAGTCTTAAAACACTTAGTTGGGTCCCTGCCAAGCTCTATTGCTTTACTTTCTGTAATAAAATCAGAAATTTTATTATAGTAATCGACTTTTGTGAGCACAGTAATTGTATTGCCTCTATCCGCTTTACACGATATCAGGTCATGGTCACGTAGTTTTTTCTTTATCGCACCAATCACTTTGAGGTTATCGCACCAATCACTTTGAGGCAGAAGAAGAGTTTGACGGAGAAGAAGAATTATCAATACCTTTGTTTATTTGTAGTGCACACACTGATTTTAGTTGGGTTGGCTCGCCACATAAAGCAGTTTCAGCATTTATAGCGAGATTCTCGAATGATCGAAGGTTGATTTTATTTTGCGTTGGAAAAATGACTCCGTTGCTCAGTATTTGAATCTCTGCATCACAGAAACCAACTCGGACAAGATCTTAAAACGTGGATGAAATTCGAAACCAGACGAACCACTATTATCTCTACGGTTAAATAGATAAGCCTTATCTCGCAACACATTCAGCTTAGCTTTTTGTTTCACATATTGAATGTGTGAAATTTCCGCTACCTCTATACGAACTTTTTTGTCCAACCAATCGACCTCAGCCGCCCCGGTGGCAAAGTGGTCAGCATGCTTGCTCCAGCGACCGGAGGTCTCGGGTTCGATTCCCGGTGGTGACAAGGAAAAAATTCACGGCTGGTTTAGGATCAATGAATTAATCACTCATTATCCGAAATGAAACTATATGATTATGAAACCTCATTTGAGGCGGCCAAATCCCTTGATGGGATGTATAGTGCCAGAGAGAGAGAAAATCGACCTCAACAGAGTGCAAATAAATCGCTAACTCAGTGTGAACAACTTTAAGATGAAGAGATAAGTTGCTCCTGGTAGCATACCCTTTACGTAGCTCGTTATTTCCCCAACTACAACGAGCTAGATTGACAGCAGCTCTTCTTACCTCCATAGATTTACTTTTGCATTTAATATTAGTATAGTTAGGAAACAAATTTAATTTTTTACAACTAATATTAAAACCATATTTGATTATTAATTCTAGAATTTATTAAAAGGGAATATTGCAGCGTTTCCAATTTGTTCGAATTCCTGGATTCAATTTTCTAAATTTCATTTCGGCCACAATTGTATACTTTCCAAATTTACAAAGAACTCAGTAAAATTGTAGAGGAGTCATTTACCCGATTTAAATCATAGGAGTTTTATATAAAGAATTTTGATTTTAAAAAAATGCTTTTTTTTTCCTTAACAGTGGAGTTGTGAGTGATTCGATGTAGTGGCCCCATAAAATAATTCAGAAGGCATTCAATAGTGCCCACCTAAATTTTCACCCTGCATTACCATATGTTTAACTAATTTTCCGACTGGACAGGCTGGAATTTCTAACTTTGTATCTTCACAGAAAAGAAAGAAAACACCAATCTTGATTGCAGCTTTATGTTATACATTCGAAACTAGAAGTAAAATTTCATATCGACAAGCCTTAACGCTTCGGATAATATAAAATCATTCAGGACCCCTGTATGAAGGCGTCTCCGTAATATTATTGGTAGCAATTTTGAGGACACAACAAGAAAGTGATAAGTCACTAAGTAATTATCGGTTCAGTTTACCAAAGAATTTTAATATTTAGGCTGGAGTCCTACTCGTGACTTATTTTGTGGAGACCCACTTATTTGAAAGTCTGCAATAAGCCTCCTGTCGGTTATACTTATTGTAGGCTTGTTTCACTTTTATATAACTCTTCAAAACAATTCAAGCAAGTTTCCTCTAAGTCTATTCGACAGGAGGCTTATTGTGTTAGAATACTAATTTAACCGAGGTATGAACGCGGTCTCGTAATCCAATCTTAAATCTCTCAGGTTATGGGCACAACGCTGTAAAGGGAAATTAATCAAAATAGTAGTTTTGGTGAATTTTTTATTTGTGTGTCAATTGAAATAGAAATAAAAAAAATAAAAAAAATGGCGGAAAGTACAACCACCAGCATCAGCAAAATAACACAGTTTGATGGGACAAATTTCAGTAATTGGAAAGATCGAGTGGGAATTTTACTTGATGAAAGAGATTTGAGAAAATACATCAATGAAGGACTGGATGAAATTTGGGCTGGTGTGGAAGCAAAGGAACGTGAAAAAATTAGATTGGAAGAAAAAAAAAGTGTCAGTGCTGGTACAAACAATTCATGACAACCAACTTATTTATTTATTTATTTATTTATTTATTTATTTATTTAAAGAAATCTATTTTGTAATATACATGTATGATTTCAGATTATTTACAGTTATAGTTAAAATTATATAAAACTTTAAAACAGAATAAAAAAATAAAAAAAAAAAAATATAAACCAAATTTTGGTTTAAACAATTAAAAATTTAGAAAAAAGTCTTTAAGGATATTTTTAAAGTTGTCCTTTGATAAGTTGAAGTCAAATAGGTCGTCGATTAAGTTGAAAGATTTAGACATCCTATTAATTGGGTTGTTTTCTCCATAGTTGGTGGAATGGTGTTCAAGTGCTAAAACTTATGGTTTCGAAATGTTCTGCATGGCACGTGAATTGATATGTTTTCCAAGATGTAAGCTGAATCTACGTGACCAAGCAAAACGTTACCAATAAAAGCTGCTCCCAAGAGAGAGAAGTCGTCTATTTTCAAGCGTGCATATTTTGTAATCTGTGCATCTTGTTGTGTATGGAGGTAAGCGAGCCACATTTTCATGGAATGGTAAGTTGAGGTCGTAATCCCAGTCACTTTTCTTTAACAAAAAAATCAGGAACTCGAACATGTAAGAGAGAAATCACATGCAAAAGACATGTATGATGCATTGTGCAGTATTTTCGAAAGAAAAATTGTAGTAAGTCAAGTTTTGTTGCGAAAACAACTTTTCATGATGAAATATCATGAAAGTGATAGCATCGTGGATCATCTTTTGCTGTTTGACAAGAAGATTCGTGAGCTAATTTCAGCGGGTGCTAAGATGGAAAAAATTGACGTTATTGTTCATTCTTTACTCACATTACCAAAGAGCTATGATAACTTGGTGACGGCATTTTAAAGAATCGGCACAGACAAGTTAACTTTAGATTTTGTCAAAACGCGTTTGATGGATGAGTACAATAAGCGAACACGTAGAAATTATTCAAGTATGTTCGAGTATTATGTTCAAGTAATGTTCGAAGTCCGGTCACAAAAAGTCTCAGTGTTTTCTTAACAAAAAGAAAGAAAGGAACAACGGTTCGGCCAGTGCTAACAAAGCAAACGAAGAAAAAGAAGAAATATCGACAATGTGTGCGTTTGTAGATTTGGAATCGTGTGTTGGTGAGTCGGCAGCATTTAATGCACAAACAAAGCTGCATAACGGCAACGTGAATGACACAATGAAAATTGAAGTCACAATGGATTCTGGTGCAACGCAACATATGTCTGACGAACAAAAGTATTTTAGTAAGCTAGAAGAAATCGACGAGTTGAAAATTGCCGTTGCAAAGAAAAATCAAAGTATTTTTGCGAATAAACGTGGCGATATTCCAGTGAAAACATTTTATAATGGTAACACATCGATTTATTGGTGAAAGATTTGAAATGCAACTTGATGTCGATACGTGCTTTGACTAAAAAGGGGTACAAAGTACTGTTTGAGGGTGACCAAGCATTTGTGTCATTCAATGGAATAATTAAATTCGTTGGACAAATCGAAGGAAATCTGTATAAAGCCACATTCCATGTGGACAACAATGTGTTTGCTGGTTAAACAGGTGACATGAATTTGCATAAAATATCTCAAAGTTTGTGGCATTTTAGATTGGGTCACTTGAATGCAAATGATATGAAGAAACTGACAAGTAAGATGGCTGATGGATTAAACCAAGTAAATGTTGACAACAATACGAAGCTGCGTAAGCCATGCGTGCTTAGGAAACAAACACGTTCATCATTTCTGAAAAATAAAAATGTTCGATCATAACGCGTTTTGGAGTTGATTCACAGTGACGTATGTGGTCCGATGCAAACGACTGCATATGATGGTTCCAGATATTTTGTGACAATTACGGACGATTTTGCGAGCGCATCCAGTGTTTATTGCATTCTACGGAAAAGTGAAGTATTTGAAAAGTTTAAACTTTTTGTGGCGATGGCTGAAGCACTTTATGGTAAAAAGGTGGCCAAACTAAGAGCTGACAATGGTGGCGAATACACGTCAAATGAATTTAAAAGTTATTGCAATGAAAAAAGCATTCAAATGTCATTAACTGTTCCGTATAATCCAGAAATGAATTCTATATCCGAGCGATTGAATCGAACACTTGAAGAAAAGTCAAGAACAATGATTTTGGCAAGTGAACTGAATGGAAAGTTTTGGAACGAGGCTATCATCACTGCAAATTATTTAAAGAATCGATCACCGACTAGTGCAGTTGGAAATCGTTTTGAAGTGAAAACTCCGGCTGAAATTTGATTTGGTCAAAACCCGAATTTGTCACATCTTCGTATTTTTGGTTGTGAATGTTACAATCATATTCCATCGAATAATCGTACCAAATTACAGCCAAAATCATCGAAATGTATCATGCTGGGATATGGTTCATCATATGGTACATATCGTCTAAGTATGGGATATAGAACAACAACAGCAAATAATGGGTCGAAGTGTAACTTTCAACGAGTCATCTGTTTTAAATCGAGAAAAATTAATTGAGATAATCGATTCAGAGGCGGTTAATGATGACAGTTCGTGTGATCGAGGTATGAATGATACAATGAACGATTCATTTGGTGATGCAAGTGACCAGTCATTCGATAAACGTAATGAAAATCGAGAAATCCATAGCATTAATATGGATTTTGCTGGTAACAGCATGCAGCAGTTCCATGGCGTCAATTTAGATGACCCAGATGACGACCAAGAAAATATCAAGAGTACAAGTTCAGATTGTATTGGCAACAATGACAGAACAATTCCACGAAAAAGTGAACGAAGTCGACGAGCACCTAATCGATATGATGAATGAGCAACTATGAGTGAATGTTTTTAAAATGCATTGATTGCTGGAGAATTTCAAGAGAATGAAAATCGGGCTTTATCGGCTGAACCGTTTGTGGAAGATGATACATCATCGATATCTGAAGCAAAACGTCGAATTGATTGGCCAGAATGGAAAAAGGCGATTGATAGTGAGTATCAGTCTTTAATCGACAAAACTTGGACTGTTTGCGATTTACCAAAAGATAGAAGTCCCATAACAAACAAATGGGTCTTTAAGTTGAAAAGAAAAGCTGATGGTTCAACTGATAAGTACAAAGCAAGATTGGTAGCACGTGGTTTTACTCAAAAGCTAGGATTCGATTATGATGAGACATATGCACCAGTGGCAAAATTAGTTTCATTGAAAATTTTGCTGTCAAGAGATTTATATCCCTTTTTCAACCAAGAAAAACAAAAAATCGGCTAATTTTTAGTCCAACCCACACAAATGTGTGATTAAAAAACCATCGTATGTAATGGCGTTGTTGATAAAAAATTTCGCTTGATTTGAAGTAAAACCAACACAATTGTGTGTACCGATATAGTGTTTTTTCGGACGAAAATAAGTTAAAAAGAAATTCACAAATGTGTAAGTTGGTTCAAAAAACATACAAAACTAAATTTTTGACATGGTACTTTTGCCCTACCCGCACAATTGTGTTAGTAGAACACAAAAGGGATATGCGACTTCCAGAAGATTTTGGTCAAGGTGATCAAGTGTGTAAATTAAATAAAGCACTTTATGGACTGACTGCTTAATCAGATCAATGTTTATATGTGAAGGAGCAAAATGGAATCATATGTTATGTGCTACTGTACGTCGATGATACATTGATATTTTGCCGAGATATCAAAATGATTGGAGTTGTGAAGAAATTTCTATCAAATGAATTTGATATGACTAATGTTGGTAAGGCGAGCTTATTTTTGGGAATGCAGATTGACCAAAACATCGAAAAGGGCATCATTACGGTGAGTCAGTCCTAAATCGACACCAATGGAAAAGGGTTTACATGTTGATGTGCGTCAAAATGGAAAATGTTCGAATCATCCATATCGTGAATTGATTGGGTGTTTAATTTATGCACATGTGACTACCACACCAGATTTGTGTGCCTCAACGGGATATTTTAGCCGTTTTCAAAATCGTTTCAGCGAAACTCATTTCAATTACGCGAAACGGATTTTGAGTTACATTCGTGGCACCATTGACATGAAAAAGGTTTATAAGAAAGACGTCGAAGCAAAGACATTGGTTGGTCACAGTGATTCAGATTGGGCAGGTGACAAAAATGATTCGAAAACCACATCTGGATATGTGTTCAAGTTATTTGGAAACACAGTCAGTTGGTCATCACGCAAGCAGCCAACTGTTAGTAAATCGTCGACTCAAGCTGAGTACATTGCGCTCTCTGAAGTTGTTAGTGTAGTGTATTGGGACCGAATCCAATACATGAAGATAATACATCGTGCATCAAAATCGCTGAGGAGCCACGTGAATACAAACGAATGAAGCATTTGGATGTAAACTACATGTTCACACGAGATTATGTTCAAGCAAAGAAGTATGAAATGGTTCAAACATCGTCCGAAGACCAAGTGGCAGACATTATGACAAAGGCACTTGGAAAAACCTTGTTTATCAAGCATCGTAAAGATTTAAATTTAATGTAAAGCGTTTGACTTATTTAAGTTTTTCACGTTCGTTTATTTTTATATACTTCTAGGGTAGTCTAAGGTAGTCATAAGGAAAAGTATTTTGCATTGGAGATGCTATGTCAAACTCCACAAAACAAATCACGAGTTGAACCTCAGTCTTAGTAATCGTCTGATATTAAAAACTAACTTCCAAAGTCAAATTTTGGTTTTGCAGAATTTGCATCGACTTAAGTAATTTTAAAAGTCATACAAGAGTTGCTGTTGAGTTGGCTCTGTTGGAGGCAAAGAATGAACAAGTTGAAGCAAACATGGCTATTGTCGACAAAGTTATGAATACACTGTGGCCGGACATAAAAAACCGTGTTGATAACATGATTAAAGAAACGTTTGGTGAGCTGCAGCAAATATAGCTGCAGTCTACAGTCGGCAATCTTACAAAGCGAGTCAACTTTTTGGAACACCAACTACATCTACATGAACGTGATAGCAGAAAGATGGACATTCTTATACAGGGGATACCTAACGAGGTCAAAATCTATGATAATGGATTTTTGACATCTATGGCCAATCACCTTCAGGTTGAGGACTTCAGTGTTAATAATATTGAGAGATGTTATCGTCTATCTAAACATAATAATAATAGCGATAATATTCAAAGGTGTTGGCCGGTTGTTGTTAGATTTACAAATTCGAGTGCAAGGCAAAATGTTTTCAACCAATACCTGAACCAAATCAAGGGTCCCACCACGGAACGCATGAGTGCTCGTATTTTTGGTAAAGACTATCCCACGTCCTTAATTTATATTCGCGACCACCTAGACAAATTTACCGCATCTCTATTTGCTGACGCTAGATTGATGAAGAAAAACAATAAATTACATTACGTCTCCTGCCGCAATGGCTCGGTGTTTGTGAAGATAAACGCTGCCGACATTAGAAGTAATCCTATCAAAATATTCGAGGAACTCCGACAGCTCTGTTAGCGTGTGATTGAAGGTACAATCTACTAAAATTTACTATTTCAAAATTGTATACTTATTTTTTTTCTTAATTGACATAGTATTTGCTCAAGCTTGGAGTAGCTAATCTTAATTGATTTTTATTATATATAATGAATTCAGTCATTTATTGCATATCATTTATTTATTACATTACATTTTTTATTATTCGATTAATTACCATCATTATTATTATATTCTTTTTATTGACTTTGTATTGTTATTGTATTTGTATCCTTCTCAGTATAAGCATACCTAATTTTATTTCATCTCACGTCCATCGTTCATCTGGGCCTGGTTTTGTCTGTTTGCATTTTATCGATTTTGGTGAGTGGCTGTTGTACTCCTCTAATTATTTTCAACTGTATGCCGAATGGTAACAAATATCATCACGACCGACCATGCCTTGACCGCGTTAAAATTTGCCATATTAATGTCCGATCGATTAACAACAAACATGATAGACTGCAAATTCTCTTTAGGAAAGGAATGTATCATATCATAGGTATTACCGAGACCTGGCTAAAGTCCTATCATACCAACAAATCAGTGAGTCTTGATGGTTATAAGATTATTCGATGTGATCGTCCGAACCGAACGGGAGGAGGGGTGGCACTATACATATATTAGAAATGATTTCCTAAAAAAATATAAACCCGTCGTAATCAGCAAAGGCACGAGTCCTTACCTTGAACATTTAGCAATTCGCTGTAAAGTTGGTGACAATGCATTGGCCATTGGAGATTTTTACATTCCCAAGAAAGGTTTACCCCTTGATGATCTCGAAAGCTCAATATCACTAATGGCACAGGACAGTAATAAATTGATCGCTATGGGGGACTTCAACATTGATCTTAATTCTAAGCATGAAAGTGAGGATTTAGTTAGGATGTTTGGCCTTTTTAACCTGTCAACCCCTCAAGTACAGCCGACTCGGTTCCATGATCATGGCAGTGCCCTACTCGACTTAATCCTAACTAATTTCCCTTTCCAGGGCAAAGACTTCTTCCAGTATCCGGGTGTTGCTGATCATGAAATGATTGCTTGTATACTGGATACGAATCTACAGTCACAGACAGAGTATATTACCTTCCGCAGCTATAAACAGCTGGACATTTTTGTTTTGCAAGAGGATATAGATCGTATTGACTGGAATAGGGTAAAAAACTGTGAAAATATTGACCAAAAAGTTGATAGATTCAACAATACTATACGAAAACTGATGGACAAGCATATTTCCTATATCACTAAAACAATCAATGTTGGCGACCCTCCATGGCTTACCAGAACCATACTCAATAAAATTCAATTACGTGATATGGCGTATGGTGAATGGAAGCGCAATCCTTCCTCAACGAATAAAGAAATCCTGAAGCTGTGGGATAAAAAAGTTAAAGGTATGGTTAAGGGTGCTCGTAAAAATTATACGCTTTCAAAATTGGATCCTGTACTCAGCTCTAAGGAGTTACGGCACAACCTCAGGGAACAGGGTATGAGCAGAGAAATTAACAACATCCATGTCAACCAATTCTCAGCGGATGATCTTAACCAAGCCTTTGTAAACCTTGCACCCCGGCCAACTTTAGATGAAGATATTCTATCAAGCATTCCGGTCAGCTTGAGACGGAACCACAGTGACCTAAATGAAGTAATCAATAATACGGATGGCAACAATCTTTTGCGGTTTACTGAGGTAGATGAGGACTGTGTTCTAAAAACGTTAATGTCTTTGAAGTCGAGTTCCTCGGGTTCTGATGGAATTCCTATAAGGTTTATTAAATCTTGCTGTCCTGCTATCTTACCAATATTGACACACATTTTCAACTGGATTTTTACCCGTAATAGATTTCCAATCTCCTGGAAGACCAGTAAGGTTATACCCATACCCAAGGTCCCTCACCCAGAATTGATTGCTGACTTTCGTCCTATTTCACTACTACCATCGATTTCGAAGATTTCTGAAAAAATTATGGCTTCACAAATGAACAGTCATCTATCTAACTACCATCTTCTATCTAGTTTCCAATCTGGGTTCCGTGCCTCGCATAGCACTGTCACTCTTCTTTCTGAAGTCACAGACTTCATTAGAGGAAATATTGATAATGGAAAGTTTACTGCGGTTGTCCTATTGGACTTCTCGAAAGCCTTTAACACTATCGTCTTCGACATACTCCTAAGGAAACTCACTAGTCAATTTAATTTCTCTAGGGATGCTACTGAGCTGGTTGCCTCTTACATTGTTAATCGCTCGCAGTACGTTATGTCAGCGGATAAGAGATCCTCTACGTTACCATTAGTAGCAGGAGTGCCTCAGGGATCCATCCTGGGACCTCTGATATTCTCTCTTTATATTAATGATTTATCATCTCTGTCGATTAACTGTGGTCATCACTTGTTCGCAGACGACCTACAAATCCTTATGGAGCTTGATGGAAGTTCCTACCTTGAATGTAATAGAGGCATTGACTTAATCAATCAGGATTTATTGTGTATCAACAACTGGGCTCAGGATAATAAATTGAAACTCAACTCATCAAAATCGCAAGCAATTATTTCCGGCAGACATATAGATTATAGTAAATTCCACGATGTAAAAATTGGTTCCGAAATAATATCTGACTCCAGCTCTGTAAGGAATCTGGGACTTACTATGACCAATAATTTGAGCTGGGACGAACATATTGGAACAATTTGCCGCAAAATGTTTAATGTCCTTCATCTCCTCAATAGACGAAGATGTGACACTCCAAAGGCGACTCGTGGTCGGCTGGTTAGATCATTGGTTTTGAGCCACCTTCTTTACGCTGATATTGTGTTCTCTGATCTGAATTCTTCTTTGATGATCAAGGTGAACCGCGTATTCAACTACTGTATTAGATACATTAATGACCTCCGCCGCTTCGACCATATCTCTGGATACATTAATGATATATATGGAATGCCACTTAAGACTTATTTTGAGTATCGAATCGCTTTATTCATTTACAAACTAATTAATGATGTCAATTCTCCTAGCTACCTTTCTAATAAGCTAGTCTGGTCCATCTCACGTAGAACAAGGGTTCTCATAGTTCAGGCTCATAATACTAGGATTATGGATGATGCTCTGATGGTAAGGAGCACTAAAATATGGAACAAATTACCACTAAGTATTAGAGAGGCAGGATCGGTCAAATCTTTTAAAAAACTTTGCTTGGAGTACTTTACTCAGCTATAAAACTTACCAAGCTCCAAATTATACCACAAGTAATGTCAGCATAACGGATATTTCTTTGGTCCGGGGTGAGTGATGATTATGATAATTTTGGGGGGATACGGATACAATTACAAATGCAAATTGAATTAGTATCTTATTTTATTTTTATTGTTTAATTTTGTTATGATTTTTATATTGAACTCTAGTAATTATTATGTAGTGTTAAGTAGTTAGGTATAATACTAGTTTTAGTTCTAGTTAACAATTAATATTGTATTGAGAAATTGTATGTGATTACTTATGGGGTAGTTTGCGTGACCTAGATGTCACAGTACCCCAATTTGTATATGATAAATAAATAAATAAATAAAATAAACTTCGTAACAGCACACACAAAACACAGAAAAATTAAAAATGTTTTTCTCTTCAGACATTTTCTGGTTCGTTAACACACGATACTAAGAAATTATTTAATTAATGTGATTTTTAATTGGGTTCCCTGCTCCCGAATTCCAAACTTCGTCACGGTTTCCTTAAAATGTTTTAAATTCACTGTATAACTGAGCCAGCATATTTTGATTTGGCGAACGTGTGGACTAAGCACATCTCTTTGTTTTCGGCTCAGACTCAAACACAATGCATCTGTCTCGCCCGTCCCGCGTTTTTTTTTCAAAATGTTGTTTGAATTGACATTTGAATAAAAAAATGAGACAGACGGAACGGATACAATGTACAAAGGTCCATACAAGATATTTTGGGATTGCCTTCGCCTACTTAGCCTACATACGCAACTGTCTTAAAATCGAATAGAAAAATTTAAACCTAAAATCGAATAAAATCCCAAAATACTGAATATATCGCAGGCTCCAAAAATTCAACTCAAACGAAGAATGAAGAATTAATACATTTACCTTAGGCCTACATAAATTTTACGCCGGGTAATTACACCATAATACTGTAAATTACACGCCTTCCAATATTGCAAAACAACCTCCACAAAAAGCTACTTTCGAAAATTCTCTATCAACTACATAAATTATACCTGCAATCCCGTAAAGGTCAAATATCTATGAAGATTATTAGGATAAATTTGTTCCACATATACACATACGATGAGAAACGATAACAATCTTCTTTGCGTGAGACAATCGACAAGGAAGAATAAAGAAAACTATGTAGACATCAAAATTTATTGCACACACAAGAAGAAAATTTGAAGACATCAGCAGCAACGATAATAATTTTTCTAAGCAAACTGTCAAACGAGGTAAGAAGCAAAGCAAAAAAAAAAATTGTAAGACAATCACCTGCAAACAGGTTTAATCATGTTCGTTGTATTTTTGATGAATCAAATTTCTCAGGAATGTGTATCGCTACAACCCCGTTATAGTGTAAAAGGTCTTAAATTATTCACTGCACCGAGTAACACGTATATACCCCACCTAGTGAATTAAAATATTTATCGGGTATCCCGGTATGGAGATATACTCGATTCGATTCCTTACCTCTAAGCATTTTCGACAGAATGTATGTTGACAAGGCAACACCTTTGACGATGTATCCAATCTTTCCAAACACACCGAGCATTCCAACAAATCATTTAATGTTTTCTCATCCATATTACGGTTTTAATCTTTAAATTTTA
This sequence comes from Nephrotoma appendiculata, assembly GCA_947310385.1. NCBI lineage: Eukaryota > Metazoa > Arthropoda > Insecta > Diptera > Tipulidae > Nephrotoma > Nephrotoma appendiculata. The sequence goes on from OX371223.1 coordinate 100,414,386, forward strand.
AAATCCACAGTTTTATTATTAATTTGTATTATACTCTCTAAAAAAGAAAATACAAAATCAAAACACAAATTTTTTCGGACACACAAAAATCAATTCTGTACAGAAAAGATTTATGTACACTACACATTTATTTTATTGCACAATTCCCTATATTTTTTTAAAACATGTAAATATTAAATTTCACATTTTAAAATTAGAAACACACACAAAAATTACATTTTCTTAACACAAAATAACATTTTTTTTTCGTATTTTGATATGATGATGGCGAAGCCATTAAAAGTAAATTACGAACTGGTGCACTTGTGTGTGAAACAGAAAATGAAAAAAAAACAGAAATAAAGTACAGTCACCCGCAAAATCTGATTGTGTACCAAAATTGTGAATTTTTATGGTCGGTTTAAACTTCAAAAAAACGTTTGAACATTTGTCATGCAAGTAAATTACAATTTTTATTAAAATAAAACTGGGTTTAGGTTAATTTAAAATCAAATAATTACATAAACAATATTTAAATAGTTTTTGATTCAAATATAACCGCTTTTATATTCCTATAAAAAATGTGCTTATTGTAAACTAGCTAAATAACCCAGTACGCAAAGGCAGTAATATAGTTAGTTCACACACTGCATTTCCAATCAAATATCTAGCAACACGTGCCTCTCCACGCAAAACTTTAGTGTGGCACTTGTTTATCTACGTGTGAAATTATTTATATTTAATTATTTATTTTTCTATCCGTTGATGTTTGAATGAAACGGATAGAAAATCAAAAAATGAAATGAATATAAAATTACTCACATTTTTTCAGGCAATTATTTTTTGTAAAAAATTATGTTTGCATATTAATCACGTAACAAAATTTCTGACCATAAATTATTGTTTACATTAGTGAGTGTGCAACATGAGCCGAACAAAAAAATATTATGCAAATAGAGGACGAGTAAAAAGAACAAATACAAACAGATCCAATAGATCGATTCCGTCGATCGAGGCAGCTCCTCGGATTATAACAACATATGACCGTGCACAGACATTCAACCATGGTTTTTAATCCAGATTTCCAGCAATAATAAACCACTATAAAAAATCTAAAATTAAAATAAATAAAATGCTATGTTTGATGAAACATGCGGGAAGTTGCACGTTGGACGTGATTGGGGATCCATGACACCACAAATGTTTCCACTCCTCATTGCAGCGGCCGTCAGAGTGGAAACCATCAATAGCATGCCGCACCACGACATTGAAATCATCGTGGGTGACATTAATGCGGTGATCGGTCGTAGCGCAGAGGGTACATCGCACATCGGTCCTATGCCACCTGGTTGTCGGAAATAAACGGAGGCTTTGTGAAAAATGGTTGGCTCGAGATACTGGGGGCACTCTAGCAGGGTGTCTCCGCACTGGTAAAGGCACGACTGACTGCCTTTCACGAAAGAAGCGCGATATTGGTCCATGGGTTGTGGTGGGAAGTATTACAGAGTTGTACACCCTGACAACTGTATTAAAAAAAAATTTGGTCCTTTTATAAAATTTTGCATTTGTCAGCGAGTTGGGATAGCGTGTGGCCGACTTATAAAGTGTTGATGAAGCTAGATCTCGTGTGGGTAAGTGTGGTGCATTTCACCGGAGAATAGGTTGAATTGTGGTGGTGTCTCGGGTAATAGGAATAATAGCACCGGCGTATGCAAGAGTGAGTGGTGGTGGTTGTAATCCGTCTTTTTGTTTGAATTTTGGTTCAGGGTTTGAGCCTGATACAGTGCAAACTTTGATGATTATACGTATTTCCGGTTAATGTTTGACAGCTCGCGGTTTGTTTGTAGGGAGAGAGGAAGGAGCTGGTTAAGGGTTTCAATTATGGGTAGTTTGGTAGCTTATGTTGCAGGTTCATAGAAGTAACTATGTTATTACAATTCTACTAATACATTTTGTTTTAATAAAATAATTAGTTCACAGTTGGTGTTTTCATTGATAGTTACTGTAACGTATGAGGAATAAAATATGGACAAATGTAATCTGTATTTATGTTGTACAACTAAAACTAAAATTTTCCTTGTTTTTAAATAACTTGATTCTCTTATATTTCATATACATAACAACAGCGTCATGTTACAATTAGTTATAAAAATGTCGTCACTAGAAGTAGATCGTCGTAAATTAATTTATAAATTTTGTCAGGAAAACTCGGACAAACAAAAGATCGAAATTTTTCACTACTTCGAGGATCTTGGATTCAAAAAACTGTTTATCTACAAAACAATTAAACAGTTTTCGAATAAAGAACCTGTGGAAAGAAAACCCGGCTCTAGTAAAAAAATGTCAAGGTAGCAACGTTCGAATGAAATTAAAAGATGAAACGGTGGGTCGAACTGCAAAATCGTACAGACAGCTAGGTAAAATATATCAAGTTGACCCAAAAACTGTCAAGAAACATAAACGTTAAAGTCGGCACCAGCAACTACAGGAAAACATGTAGCTACAATCAAGTCTAGGTTAAGAGTGCTTTCTCAAACATATGTCGCTGCTTGTTTAAACACATAAAATAAAAGCGTACACAAATTTCTACATTAACCCTCGTCCTGCGGCATAATTTTATAACGCAAAGAGGCGGCAGACGAACAATTATACTTTCATATATTTTATATGAAAATCGTCTATGTAGATATAATTTTGCTAAATAAATTTGGAATTTCCACATTATTAAAGTGTAGAGATCTCACAAAGCTTTAACTCTCTCTGGCTTCTATAAAAAAGACTTATTACATTAGTATTTAAAAACACAAAAGGTACAATTGTACCTATGCCGCCTGACGAGGGTAAAAATCGATAAATGTGTATTAGCACATTTTTGTGCTACACAAAGCACTTTTATATAACACAAAATACAATTCTTATAATACGTGTAATAAAGAATGCGCTCATTGTAATAAAAAAATTAGTACTCAAAAACCTTACTCACATTCTTTTACTCAGTTTATTCCGGTATTAGCCCCCACCAGTGGTCCGCTCGGAATAAAAGCAAGAATATTCTAGTTCAAGCAGAGGCTGAACTAACATAGTCCTTCGAGCCGGATCTTTAGCTTATAAATGTGTGATGGATGATGAAACTTATTTCACTGTTGAAGGTAATGAATGGCAGCCAAAATACTACTACGAGTCTCTTGATCACGAAGCACCAGAAAAGGAGAAGTTTATTCATAAGACTAAGTTTCCAGGTAAAGTTATGTTGTGGTTGGCTATTAGCGAACGAGGTGTAAGCGACCCAGTTTTTTTCAAAAGTGGTTTGGCCGTTAATGAGCAAACATACACTAATAAATGTTTACCTGGGGCCCTATCATGGTTTCCGCGGCAAATCGCAAAATATTTCGATATGTTCTTTTCGACTCGCTTCAACTTTCATATTATGAATTCCGCTATCGAAAAGTCTGTTACAGCGCTCATTTAATGTCATAAACGCACTCATTTTGTCAGCTGACTTGACATTTATCAGTGTAAGCAACATTACTTTGAGATTACTTTGTGATTTAAGGTTTTAGTGTTGAATTAAATATTTTTTTTGACAAGTGAATGAAATGAATGTTAAATTAGAATCGAATTGAGTTGCCAATTCATTCCACAAAGAATTAGAATTTTCTTTGTACTGTGGACTTTCTAATTTATTTGTAGCCAAATCTCTGTGCCTCTCCATAAAGTAGGCCATAACCTCGAACTGTTGATTTTGTTACTTTTCCTGCTCTACACAAATTTCAAAAATAATTTATCATAGAAATCTAAACATCTACTATAAATAAATATAAACATTTCTGATGTGTAAAGTCTTTACTGACGCCTACCAAAATTTTTTGTATTAGAGTAAACTTGTAAATGAATCGAACAGAAATGACGTCTACCTACTTCGTTTGAAAAAAAAGCAACAAACTCAATAAAAATAATTTTGTACTATACATGGCATGCTTGTATGTATATGTATAATAGTAGGGAAAACAAAAAAACTAATTTAAAAATGAAATAGAAACCATCGACATGTCCATCGATTAGAAAAAAAAAAAAAAAATTACGATACGAAATACGAATTACAATTACGAAATTACATACTCTTACGATTAAAAACACAGTCAACAACTTGTGTATGTTGCTTTATCTGCCGGAGTAGCGATTCGGTCAAAAGATCCATAAAATGACCATAGTGGACACAAATAATTTGCCGTATGAACTTCCACTTGTCATAGGTGGGCCTTACTTTTTCAAAACCAATATTGACGTAACAGATGGACTGGCGAATGGTACTATGGGCTGTTTGAAGTATATCGTATGCAGCCATCCTGACCGGGACAACGAGAACGATGAAAACGTCAACAGTAAAAAATGTTAAACGACTCTGGATGGGATTCGGTACAATTTCGCAAGTTGGCAAAAAGGTCAGGCGGCTTAAAGCTGAATGGGTGCAGAAAACGAATATCGACCGATGTTTGGTGCCCATTTCTAGAAAAAGCTCAACTGTTAATCGAAACAACAATCGGACAATTATAATGTTAAGCGTAATCATTTTCCGGTCGTACCTGCATATGCCACCATAATTCACGCATCACAGGGTAGTACCTATAACGAGATAGTCAGTATATACGCTTACGATAAAAGACACAGTAAACAACTTATGTATATTGCTTATCACGAGTAACGAGTCTCGAAGGACTGTTCATCACGTTGGCTATCGATGACCAAGTATGTAAAAGTGGGACCTCAATGGGTCTTCTTCAAGAGCTATCGCGCCTCACTACAAATCGACTATCGCGCCTCACTACAAATCCGCTAAGTATAGCTCTGGTTGTAATGGCGAATTTCGTACGAGATAATCATGACGTTTGGTTTTTAACACTGAACTGCCAGTCTCAGGTCACATCACCTCGACCTAACTGATACAGTCACGCTGGGATGCTCTATTTTTTTCTTGCTTACCGAGATCTGACTACGCAATGACAAGCATGTTAATATTACTAATTTTGAATGCTGCGTTCAGTTCAAGAGAGATGATCAGCGGGCTACCGGAGTAGCAAAGGAGCAATATATAAAAATATAAGTAGAACTTATATAGTCACCTCGCATAAGGAAATCATCGTTGGACAAACAACTGGTATGAGCGTAACAACACAACCCATTGATGATAACCACACGGCTGAACTTCAGCTTCTCAATGCGAATAAGATGCTTTCTGTAGTTGTATTCACCTCGCTTGCTCCATATTCTAAAAAAATTTCAAAAATTCTCCAAGGAGACTATCATCTTTTGCCAATGATTATGAGCGGGGATTTCAATATTAATTTTGTTGTTCCTGCTGAACCACTTATAAACTTCCGGCGAGACGAATTCCATTTGCACATGAACTCAGATCGAAATATATCTACTATGAGATATGGACAACCATTGTGCAGTTTTTCAATGAAAATTACAAAAGTTAGAGTTGACAGTATATGTATCTTATTTTAGCTACAATAATCCAATTGCGTCGATTATACCGAAAGAGTAATAGACCAATTTAACGATAATAAACAAATGAAAAACTCTGGTTAGTAAAATTGTATTCCTTCTTCCTTCAAAGTAAACTGTACACACGCCATGTTTACACATATCCTTGAGAGTACTAATGGACCCACTCTTTTTTTATTTTTATTTAAGTTTTAATTTTATTTCTAATTTTTTCATACATATTCAAAGGTAATTACATACAGTGATTTGGTATTTTGTTAAAAAAAGTCATTTTAAGGACTGTTTTTTAGCAATGCCTAAAGGTAATCGTTTAACTGACGCGGAGCAGTTATCGATAAAAATATATAAGGAGGAAGGATATTCCAACCGGCAACCTGCAAGAAAAATTGGACGATCTGAAAGCGTCATCCATAATTTTTTTTGGCCGAACCAAGATCACAGCACGTCGAACTGGTCCAATTCGACATAAGGCTTCTCGAAATCGGCTGTCATGCAAAAAGGTAAAGGAGAAATTGGACCTTCCTGTGACAACTCGACACATTGCCCGTATTTTGAGAAGTTCACCAATCATTAAATGGAGAAAATTGAGAAGTAAACCGCGTTAAACTGCCGTGCATAAGGAGAGCCGCCTCAAATTTGCTCGTAAATACATATCGTGGACAACAGAATGGCGGAAGGTGATTTTTTTCTGACGAGAAAAAGTTTAACCTCGATGGTCTTGACTGCTACAGTTGCTACTTGCATAATTTGAAAGAACATGGCATCATCAGGTCGAAACGTAACTTTGGTGGAGGGAGCGTAATGATATGGGGGGCGCCTTTTCTTACTACGCAAAGCTTCCCATCTGCTTCATAACGACTCGGATGAACTTCCATATGTACATAGATCTTTTGGAAGATGTTTTACTTCGTTACCTTGATGGTATTGATCACGACAATTGGATTTTCCAGCAGGATAATGCGTCTATCCATATGTCATATGAATCTAAACAGTGGTTTCGCGAGAAAAACATCCCTCTCATTGAATGGCCAGCTTGCAGTCCTGACTGCAATCCTATCGAGAACCTTTGGGGTATCCTGGCTGGAAAGGTCTATGCTTCATTTCACTACACTTCATTTTACTTAAAAAATTATAATTTTTATTATCAAATGATGCACTACTACATAAACCACTAACTATTTTATGTTTTTATTATTTTAATTAATAATTTTAAAAACACAAAATTAAGTCGTCACCATATAGGTTATCACTGCGCACATAAATAAACAGCTGATTTGGGTTTTTATGTTGAGATATGAGTGCGCCATATGCTTTTTTTATATAACCATCCTGCTCTGACGTGTCTCATATGCAAAATAGCAAATTTTATATGGGAAAAAACGTAATTTCACCTCTTCAGGATTTAATTCTATTGTGTGGTTCCACTGAAAATTTGTTTAAGTCGCAATTAAAACCGGTATCATAGGTAAACGGGGAAAGAAACGAAGCAAGTAATGGTTTCTGTGATACCTCGTGTGAAAGCATGCATTGGGTGTTAAATAAAAAAAATAAGTCTAAAATATTGTGAACTTTTCTTTAATTTGAAAATAATAACTTAACAATTGTGAATTTTATTCGAATATAGTATCTGTCAAAATAAATATTTTGACGCTTCCAATTTTTAAAGTATTTTTAACATCAGAAAGTTTTTTATTTGAAAATTTGTAAAGAAAAACCGAAATTTTTAATGAATTTTCCGAATTTCTTATAACAAAATGAATTGCTTTACACTATGTCGATTATGTTTAAGTTCAAATTATGATTTCTATAACATATTCAGTGAAAAATCGATTGGGGACAATCTGAACCAAAAGCTGTATAGATATTTGAATCTAGAGGTTTGTTTACATATTATTATTGCTAATCGTGTGCGTGTATTATTTATCATAATTTTTTGATTTACGGAATTTAGGTGAAAGACGATGATACTTTGCCGCATATAATTTGTGTCAAGTGTTTCGAAAGAATCGAACATTTTCATGTATTTTCTGAACAAGTGAGGACATATTTTGACATTCCACGGCTGGATGGCAACATAGTACTTCATTATTATTATTTTGTTGTTTTTGTATTATTGTAGGTTCAAACAAATCAAAATGTTTTGATCTCTTTGGTGCAACCTGTTCTGAATGTTATGGAGAAGACCGCTAGAAATGTGGCACCCAGTGATTATATAAAAATTGAAACTATCGATTTAAATAATGACTTGGCATACGAAGACGGAACTATCTATAAAATTGGTACACTTTATAAAGTGGAAGAGAATTCGAATGGGATAACGATGGTTGAGACAAGTAGCCAATCTCAAGTAGCAACTTCACAAACATCTCTAATTGTTTTAAACAGTGATCTGAATAAGGCCAACACAGAGATTTGTAACACAGAAAATGTTACGTTAATTCAAGAAATTGCGCAGAAACCAATCTCATACGCTGTCCAATATGAGCAACAGCAAACGGATAGCATCCCAGACTTTTCAGAAAATGGCGATACTCAGGCGAAACTGATGAACGATGGCGAAACTGAGTCGGATTCGCCCGAAGAAGAACCCGAAGAAAGTGAAACTGATTCCGATGGTAGTGTATTCGATCAGGATGAATCACCGCTCGAAAGAGATCTATCCGACAGAATTATTAACACAAATTTCCCAACCGAAATTATTAAAGGGTCGCGATTATTGATTCGAGGTAAAGAACTAGTCGCATTAATGTCTAGGTTTTATCGGCTCGAATGTGATTCATGCCCTGAAAAAGGTGTTACCTTCGAAAAATTGAAAGATTTATGCAAGCACTATAAAGATGTGCATTCGAAGAAAGGGTATGTCACGTGTTGTGGCGTAAAAATTTTCAAATCACGAGGCATGGCCATGCATATGTCGCGCCATATACAACCGGAAGCGTTTCGATGTCCCGAATGTAAAAAAATGATGACTTGTCCAAAAATTTTAAAATATCACATACAAAATCATTTGCCAGAAGAAAAACGGCCACTTCCATGCCCCGATTGTCCGCGACGCTTCAGTTACAGTTCCGCTCTACTTGCGCATGCCCTTTCGCATCTACCCGAAAACGAAAGGGCCGCCCACATTTGCGATGAATGTGGAAAATCATTTTTATCGGCTGGCCGGCTTGCAACACACATGACTGTGGTGCACACTAAAAATGAGCAAGCTTTCGTTTGTCATATATGTGCGAAAAGATTTAGCTGCAAAGGAAACCTGGCATACCATCTCACTACACACCAGCCCAAATTGTATCAAGTCCAATGTGAACAGTGTGACAAATGGTTAAAAAATAAGCTATGTCTTCGTAAGCACATGATACAGCATTCCAGTGTACTATATTCATGTGATCAGTGCTCGTATTCAACGCAAAATGTGCAACGACTACGTAATCATACAAAAATTCAGCACACGGACGCTAAACCTTTCGCGTGTGAAACGTGTCATAAAACTTTTAAGATCAAGAATAATCTGCTGAATCACATGGTCATGCATACGGGTGTTAAAAAATTTCAATGCGAGTTCTGTTCGCGCACGTTTGCATCTAGCGGGAATTACTATTCACATCGTAAACGAATGCATCCGAACGAATTGGCTTTAGCGAAGTTGGAAAAAGAGGAACAAGATGAAAAATTGCGTAAAAGCTGCTACAATCTATGAAGAGTGGTGATATTTCCATGTTCGATTGATGAATAATCATGGGGATCTAGATTCTAATCTAGAGGTAAATTTTAACAATAAGCTGCAATTTAGTATTATAATTGAATTTAATGGTTAATTTACTACGAATTTTGTATTTTTGTTTTAGTTTTTAATTTATTTGTCCGTTTTTAAATTAAACAAGAAAAATATAGGTACCTATAGTTCTTTTTTAGAAAGAAACTATTTTTTTATTACTGTGCGTTAAATTTTTAGTTTGTGTTGCCGTTCAACACTGGTTCGAGATGGGGCGTTTGGTGGTAGTTGAAATGTAATTATGTTTCCGCGAATTTCTAGACAGTGAACTTTATCGGAGGTAATCAATAACCATCTTGGATGCCACGATTAACAACTGGATTAGGCCATCAGAAGTTCAGATGAATATTCACTGGGACGAAATCAAACAAGGAATAAATTTTGAATCGGCTAAATTCCAGACAAATAGTCAGTTGTTTGGCATAAATAATATAATGCGATTTCTTCCTTAATCAGGTGGTAAGCTATGAAGGCTTACTGGTGGGTCTAATCTGGGTAAATATTTAGCAAAGTTTGAGAGCAAAAATCAATTCATTAAGTTCTGGACACATTACCTTAAACACCGATGTACACAGCCTTCGAATGTCGACTATTACATTTCCTTAACTTCCGATATCGCTTAAACAATTCAGACTAAACCAGATTTTTTTAATTTTTTTCAACTCTCATATGCAAAGAAGCACGTCTTTTGTAAAATTTACGTGATTTAATTAGGTAAACGGTAGGATGAAAAATCCGGATTTGTACCCATAGGTATGAAACGGACTTGTCAAAATGTTACAGTTTTGTACATCAAAATTGCAGGTTTGGTTAATAAATTGTCGTTTTTTATTTAAATCAAATAAACTTTAAGTGAAAAAGGTGAATTTTAATCAAAAATGTTGGACTCTTTACGGAATACTATTTTCAGTTTTCACTGGGAATTTTTCACTAGCCATATGTTTTTGTCATGTTTAAACATCGTAAACATGCACCAATGCTAGGTTAAAACATCGTAGCCGTTAACATATTTTATGAATAGGAACTAATAGATCTTATTTCTATAACACCAAAATCACGACAATTGTAAACACAATTTTGTGTGAATTAACAGAAGTGCTGAGCAAGCACATTGATTTTATAATTTGTTAGTGTAAACAACCATGTAATTTTGTATATAAACCGAATAATTAAAATAAATGATTCAGATTTTTACAACCAGTCAAAGTCTCTACATAAAAGATTAATGACCAAGCTCTGACCTACGGGAAGTGCATTAATATCAAAATAAAGTTCAATACACATCTACTTGAACCACATTCAACTAACATCTAAGTTGAATAACAGAGCGCGATCATCAGTTTTTGTTTTGCTTTTATAGCCTCTCGTAGATTTGTGTGTGTGTTGCTTCGTATTATTTGGTTTTCGTTGCGAAACCAGAATTTACAATATTGGACAACAGTGGAACATGTTAACGCTGTGGTGAACAGCGCGGCGTTACACAGTGAAAGACTTCCTGAACTTTCTTCAATTACGCTTCCAATCACTTGGAGTACTATCCAGAGAAAACGTCAACAAAAAAAGAGATCAGCAATCTACTCCAGTTCGGAAGGCAGCAAATGTCATAGTGGCCAAAAAACAAGCGAAATGCAGTTATTGCTATGAAGAACACAATCTACCAGAATGCAAGAAATTTCAGAACTTGTCACACACCGAGAGAACCAAGGTAATTTATTATCAATCATTATGTCGGCGCTGCCTGTTTCCAAGGCACAAAAATCCATGCTTCAAAAGCTGTGACTTATGTAATTGTGCTCATCACAGCCTGCTTCATTGTAACGACAATCCAAAGGGAGTCGGTAAATCTCAACCACCAACACAACCGGCTATACAGTCAGGACATACGTAAAACCGTAATTGCATATTGATAGGCACTGCTATGGTAAAAGCATCTTCTAACACTTCCGAAGAGCTTCTTCGCGTTTTAGTTGATCCTGGATCACAGGCAACGTTCATAACAGAAGAGGCTTGCGACAAACTAAAACTAACAAAGTTCAATGCGCACGCAGACATCATTGGAATGGGAAAAACAGAAGCCGGAACAGCAAGTTCAATCGTTGAGCTTACAATAAGTCCCAGATTCACATCCAATTTCAATATAAAAATCAAACCGCTAGTTTTCAAAACTTTGACCCGGGACATGCCAGAGCAGCATCTAGATATATGGAAATGGAAACACACCAAAATCATTTTGTGGGCTGATCCTACATTCCACACCCCTGGTCCAAGCGACATTTTACTTGGTGCCGATTATTATATGGAGACATTCTGTTGAATAATATTTTAAAACCATCATCCGAAGAACCGATTGCACAACATACAAAATTAGGCTGGATATTTATGGGACGAATTTCAGTTGATTGCAACATTTCGGTAACCCAGACATTGACAGTGGAGGCAGTGGATATCGATAAACAACTTAAAACATTTTTGGAAATAGAAGAAATCCCGTGCAAGCGAGCATTCACTAAAGAAGAATTAGAATGTGAAAAGTTATATGAAATCAGCCATCAACGTAACAATGCTGGCCGCTACGTGGTAAAAATACCATTTAACTCCGAGCTGTTTTATTCCAAGCCTTTGGGCTGCTCGCGCAAATTAGCAATGGCACGCTTACTTCAGGTAAAAAAAACGCCTTGGTAAAAATCCACAACTAGCAACGCAGTACAGAAACTTCATGGATGAATATATCGCCTTGGGACACATGGCGGAGGTTGCTGATACAATCAATGAATCTGGTTACTATTTCCTACCGCATCATGTAGTTCTAAAATCTTCGAGTAAAACTACAAAACTTAGGGTAGTTTTCGATGAGTCAGCCAAAACATCAACCGGGATATCATTAAATGATGAAATGTTAACGGGTCCTACTCTACAACAGGATCTATCATCCATATTATTAAGGTGGCGGAAGCACAAGTACGTCCATACCGCTGGCATTGAAAAAATGTTTAGACAAATAATCATTGATGAAGATGATCACAACTATCAACGTATATTATGGAGACAATCCCCGAATCAAGAGATTCGGGAGTATAAGTTAACCACCGTAACGTATGGTACAGCAGCAGCTACTTATTTAGCAGTCAAGTCACTACGTCAGCTTGCCATCGTTGAACAAAAAAAATATCCTCTTTCATCCAACATAGTTTTAAACGATTTATACGTCGATCACCTGATTTCTAGACAAAACACATTGGAAGAAGCCTCACTCATCCAAAAACAAATCATTGGCTTACTAAATAGCGGAGGATTTACCTTAAGAAAATGGGCAACAAACAACGCTATCCTTTCGGAATCCATACCAGAACATCTAAGAAATCAAAATCGTTTGGAATTTAAGCTTGACAATGCAATTAAAACACTTGGACTACACTGGAATCCAGCAACAGACACATTCGGCTTTATTGTCATCCGATCTACGTCTAACGTCGGCAAGTTTACTAAACGAAACCTGCTTTGGGATAGTGCTTAACTGTTTGATCCATGAGGCTGGCTGGCACCAATAACAATTGTAGCCAAGCTTATGATGCAAGAAATTTGGCTAGCAGGCCTCTCTTGGGACGAACAACAACTTCCGCCACACATGTCAACAAGATGGGAGGAATTTGAAAACTCATTGCCGCTTCTGGAAGAAATAGCTATTCCACGCTGGATCCAATTTGAAAAGAACGATAAAACAGAATTGCACGGTTTCTGCGTTGCCTCGGAAAATGTCTATGCTGCCGTCATTTACATTAAATGTACAAACTCAGTTGGTATTAGTAATGTAAGACTTCTTACATCAAAAACAAAAGTTGCTCCAATTAAAAACTTACTTTCGCTACCACGCCTTGAGCTTTGTGGAGCGTTGCTGCTCACTAAACTAATGTATCAAGTTAAAGAAGCAATGCAGATTTCGGAAATAACTTCGCACTTTTGGACCGAATCAATGATCACGCTGTGTTGGATTCGAGGACGCCCTCATAAATATAAAACATTCGTGGCCAATCGAATATCATAAATTCAAGCATACTCAAGTCCAGGTCAATGGCATCATGTAAGGTCAACTGATAATCCAGCAGACTGCGCATCAAGAGGCACCAGTCCAAGGGAATTAAAAAATAACCAGTTATGGTGGACAGGTCGAAATTGGTTGCTATTTGTAGCCGAACATTGGCCACAACAAACTGCTACTCTAAGTGAACCTAACGTGGAAACTAAAGAAAACAAAATAGTAACAGTGACAACATCAGCAATAGTTAATCCGTTTATGGAGATTATAGATCGATTTTCAAACGTGAACAAAATAATCCGTGTTGTTGGCTTCTGTCGACGATTTATAAACAAATGTTTTAAAAAACAGGATATTGGGTCTCAATTTTATTATCTGCCGAAGAACTTAATGATGCCGGTAATGAGCTGATTAGAATGATTCAACACGCGGAGTTCCAGAAAGAAATCATGCAGATTATCAAAGCAGGCTCAGTATCAACAAAAAGCAACCTCCTTCCCCTCAATCCATTTATCGATGAACATAACATGTTGAGAGTAGGAGGAAGAATAACTAATTGCAACCTGAGCTATGATACCCGACATCCAAAAATATTGCCACCAAAATATAGATTCACTAAGCTGTTAATCAAAGATGCTCATACAAAAACTTTGCATGGGAGAATCCAGCTAACTTTGTCACATCTTAGAAACAAATATTGGATTACCAACGGCAGAAGCAACATACGTTCTGAAATAGCAAAATGCATCACGTGTTTTCGATTCAACGCTTCAACAAAACACCAAATAATGGGCAGCTTATCCAAAGAATGAGTTACGCCATCACGTCCGTTTACCAACACAGGAGTTGACTACGCTGGACCTATATCAGTAAGAGTTTCGAAAGGACGTGGGAATAAGTCATATAAAGGATACATCGCATTATTCGTATGCCTTGCTACTAAAGCTGTACACATAGAGGTTGTCAGTGATATGACTACTCCAGCCTTTATCGCGGCTCTTAAGAGGTTCATCTCTCAAAGAGGCCTTTGCCAACCGATTTACTGTGATAATGGAACCAATTTTGTTGGAGCCCGGTCATTGCTAAAAAAGGATAAACAACAAGCTCTACAACAAGCAAATCATGAGATCCAACGAATTCTAGCTGACATTGGGATTCAATGGCAATTCATACCACCATCTGCTCCGCACTTTGGGGGACTTTGGGAAGTGGCGGTGAAGTCTTTAAAATTCCACCTATAAAACGGGTAATTGGAAATACAACGCTCACATATGAAGAATTAACAACTGTCACATCGCAGATAGAAGCATGTCTCAATTCAAGGCCGCTTACAACAGTATCATCTGAACCAACCGCATTGATATTAACATCGGCACATTTTTTAGTTGGTGATTCGTTAATTACTATCTCAGAATCGAACCTGTTGGATGAAAACATTTCCGTCAGTAATCGTTGGAGATTACTACAAAAACTGGTTCAAGATTTTTGGAAACGTTGGTTAAATGATTACATCACCGAATTACAACAAAGAACTAAGTGGACGGGAAAACAACCAATGGTCAAAGAAGACAATAAGGCAGTGAGCACATCAATATTACCTCCAAATGAACTCAGCAAGGCTCTGGAAGATATACAACATTATATGCCTCCTGACGTACTGCTGCCCTCGCAAAATGAAAACTATGAACTATTGAGCTTGTATCAAATAATGTCATGCAGAGGAAAAATAAGTGGTCAATATATGATCTTTGAGTTGAAGAATCCATTGATGAACACAGCGAGGTATCACATATTTAAACCAATATCACTTCCTACAATCAAGGACATCATCATTCAATCACCATTGGACTATTTAGTTTCCTCGAGGAACTATGAGTATATTTGTATGTTGATCCATCCTATTTATTCCGTATACGCCAACAATTCTATATGAAAATTACATTTATTAGCGTCACAACAACCATCCAACTGTCATATTGTAAAAGGAGTATCGCAAAATAAACAAGATACATGGATACAGTTGAAAGGCAATAAGTGGATTTTCTCAATCCGACAAGAACGGCAAGCTACCATAAGTTGCGATGGGGAGTTCGTGGCAGTACAATTGCCGCACAATGGAGTAATTTCACTTGAAATCGGATGCATGTTAAAAGAAGGGTCAATTTTTTAACAACACATAACATCTTCCAAGAAACTGTAAATGATTCATCATATCTCCCAAAAGTCGACTTATCGATGCAGTGGGTTAAAAGGCCTACAAACATCTCAATCGATTTGGAAAACTCAACAGAAATCGCAGTATCACATCATGACATTCATCAATATTCTGTTCTCTATGCGATTATTGCCTTTGGCATAATCGTCTTCACGGTCTACAAATACCGAAGTCACAGAAGGTCTCCACCAAACGAAGCCTACAGGGTAGGAAGTCAGGCCTGGGAGAATGTTGATACTTAACAAGGTGCATAATATCGTAATGTACTTTAGTTTCAAGTATAGTAACTTGCTTGGTCAACTAATATACGCTCATCGTATGTGCTGTATTATATTCATTCATAATAATATGCTTAGTAAACTAAATTTATGTATAAAAACCGTACAAATTATAATAAAAAACCAGTTGTAAAACAAGAACCTCGTAATATATTTGTGTGCCCTCACCAGTGGTAAGCCACAAATACTAATTATCTACAACAAACTTACAGTATATACATATATTGGGATCCTCAAAGAGACGAATTTAGCTTTAAAGTGCCAATTATTCTAACGGCACAAAAGGCTAACACCAAGCGAAATGTCCTATGAAACATCGCAAGGATTTTTGATCCATTAGGATGGATCGCCATAACTATAACCGCAAAAATATTGATGCAAAGGTTTATGTGAAGAAAACATTGGTTGGGACGATAACATACCTCAATCATCTGGAAACCCAATGGATTAAATTTCAACAGCAGTTACAGCATGTAAGCAATATTAGAATCCCTAGGTTGATTAATTCTAATCAGAATGTCATAGAATTACATGGATTCTGTGATGCTTCGGATGCGGCACATGCTGCTGTCATATATAGCAGGGTGACTTTGGAATCCGGAGGTATTAAAGTTACGTTACTAGCATCAAAAACTAGAATAGCTCCGTTAAAGAAAATACATACGCCACGACTAGAACTTGGGGCAGTTTTATTAGCAAGATTAATGAATAGCGTAAGACAATCATTAGAGTCGCCAATATCAATATATTCTTATACGGATTCAACCATCACTCTCGCATGGATTCAAGGGCCATCAAACAAATGGAAGGTATTCGTAGGGAATCGTGTAGCTGAAATACAAAACAACATCGGTCCAGCCTATTGCTCTCACGTAAAATCGGAAGATAATCCCGCTGATATAGCTTCACGAGGCCTTACGCCAAATGAAATCCAAAACAACGAGTTGTGGTGGTCTGGGCCTAAATGGTTTCGAAAGGTGAATTTGCCACCATCAAACCGTCAAGTATTTAGTACTCAGGAAGAAGTGAACAAAACCATGGTTAGTTCGAAAACAGCAATACATGAATGTGACATCTGGGATAAATATTCATCGTACACGAAATTAATAAGAATCATCGCTTATATAGAAAGGATTATTTAAAAAGAACAGCAGATACACTGTCGACTGATAAGCTAAGGAACAGCCGGAACTTAATAATCAGCAATATTCAGAAGGCTGTATTTTATGAAGAATTAAAACTTTTAAAAAGAGGCTCCAGCTTAAGCAAAACAAGTTCTTTATGGCAATTCCATCCATTTGTCGACAAAGAAGGTATCCTACGAGTAGGCGGAAGACTAAGAAACTCGATAGCATCGTTCGAGACTAAACATCCGACTATTCTACCAAAAAACCATCATTTCAGTCAAATCAGAAACAAATATTGGATTATAAATGCCAAACAAATAATTCAAAAAATTATTAACAAGTGTGTTCGTTGTTTCCGGTATAAGACAAAGGAAGCAACACAGTTAATGGGACAGTTGCCAGCCTCACGAGTTAGACCATCTCGACCATTTACACACACGGGAATTGATTATGCTGGTCAAATCAAATAAAAATCGTCAGTGGGCCGCAGTAGAAAAATGTTCAAGGCTTACATCGCAGTATTTATCTGTATGACAACAAAGGCAGTGCACCTAGAAGTTGTTAGTGATTTAACAACAAATGCCTTCTTGGCTGCACTGAAACGATTTACTTCCCAACGAAGACTGCGTAGCCACATCTATATTGATTGCAGTTCCATTTTTTAAAAGCGCAGACAAACAATTAAAGGCTGATCTAAAGGAGTTTAATAAAACTTGTATTCCAGAAATAAGTAACATCATCCCAAATGAAGGCATAAAATGGCCCGGCAAAAAAAAAGAATTTCAGTTGAAACTGTATTGAGCTACGAAGAAATGTCGACCGAGTTAAGCCAAAAAGAAGCATGTCTTAATTCCAGACCATTGTGCTCCACGTCTACGGACATCGAAGATACGGTCATCCTAACCCCGAGACACTTTCTTATCGGAGAATCATTAATCGCTACACCTGATCAAGGTATTAATGAAGTAATCTGCACATTAAGCAGTCGTTGGAAGCTGACTCGGAGGTATGATATCAAAAAGCCGAATGTGTTGAAGGGCCGAATGTCGAAGGGCCGAATGTCGAAAGGCCGAATGTCTTGAAGGGCCGAATGGCGAAAGGTCGAATGTGTCGAAGGGCCGAATGTATCGTGGGTCGAATCCCGAAGGGCCGAATGTCGAAGGGTCGAATGTGTCGAAGGGTCGAGTGGGTCAAAGGGCCGAATGGGTCGAAGGGTCGAATGGGTCAAAAGGCCGAATGGGTCAATGGGTCGAAGGGCCGATTTTTTTTTTGTGTTTAGAAATATTTTTTTTGATTTAATTTAATTATTTTTTTTATTTCTTGTACCATATACCTATTATCAGAAGGCTAACACATAGGGCCGAATCTCTGGTGGCGCATGACAAAATTTTCCTTCGCCAAAATCTATTGATGACCGGATACGTGGAATTTCATGATTATCCAAAGATGAAAAATAGTAAAATACATAAATTCATAAGAAATTCATTTATGTTTAATAAAAAAGAATTTACAAAATATTCCATAAAACAACAAATTTAAAAAATTAAATTTCTAAAACAAAAAAAAAATCGGCCCTTCGACCCATTCGGTCCCTCGACATATTCGGCCCTTCGAAATTAGGCCCTTCGACATTCGGCCCTTTGTACCCATTCCGAATCGAAAGCTGGTACTATATTTCTGGAAAATATGGTCTTGTGAATATTTGACATCATTACAACGCAGATTAAAATGGTACGAAGAAAAGGAAAATATAGAAATGAGCAATGTAGTTTTAATCAAAGAACCGAATCTACCACCCACTCAATGGGCTCTAGGCAAAATTGAGCGGTTACACCCAGGCACAGATGGCAAGGTTCGGGTGGTTACGGTTCTTTGCAAGGCAAATCACCTCCTAAAAAGACCAATCCAAAAAAATTGCATCTTGCCTATAGACGACAATATCAAGGATGACAAACTGTCAGACACTAAACACCAACAAAATACACCGCCAGAAACGCCAAGTAGCAATCCTAGGACATCACCAAGATTCATTAAAAAGGACCTCTGAGGGTGTTGACAATCTGCCTAATGTGCATAGCGTTGGTGACGGCAAGTCATTATCAAATATTGAAGACCGCTTATAACAATAGCCCAAAAACATTAATGAACTCGACCGGCCCGGTTGAAATAATTCCATTCGAGAATACACCACTTCAAAAACATCGCAGTTACAACGCTAGCCCGCAGGAAGAATGGAAGATCATTGTTCACTTTAAGCTAGAAAATTGATGGGCCCGAGCAACAGCAATTAGCAAACAATGTACGACACTCGATTATGCTGACATCAAAAGCAAATTGCAATTGATGCTGGACCAATTGCGGCACATCAATGATGCAAATAATATCTTGAAAAGTATAATCGAAAACTTTTTGGTTCAAGAAGAAGACGGACACTTGTCAGTTTTGTTGGCACTCTAGCTCACGATCTCTTTGGCGTCTTAGATGAGGAATGGCCTAACAAATACGAGGCTAAAATATAAAGTGTAGAAGAAAATGAAAGGCAGTTATTAACCTTACTACAATTAAAAAATTCGGATTCAATACAAAAATTCGACTACAAGCTTGCGCTTCTCCATCTTGTTACTTTGGCAGATCGTACCGGTTTCCCAAATTTAAAATCGATAGCCATATGGAAATTCGAATTCGTTGTTTTATAGAAGCGATTTATATTTTAACTCCCTTGAATAAAAAAACTTTCACCAGATAAAAATACGGTTTTCATCAACAATCAACATTAATAACACTGTGCTAGTTGAAAAATGTGACAAGCTGGGCACCCGGGGGGTAAACCTAATTCGAGTACGCTGAATTCAAATGGTGCTAATCCCATTTCGAAGTTAGTCTCCATTTTTGTGATATCGCTTTCGACATGTTTTGGCTCTGAGTCAAAATATACCCTCATTTTCACGTTGATAGCTCTTGAACCATTAAGATTTTCGTTATGCTTTCTTCAGCAAAGTTGTTGCGCAGGTCAAGAGCAACAAGTTTGCCGAACATATCAAGACCGAAAAACCACATCTAATTTTTTTTTTGCTTTTCATTTCGAAGAAAAACACTGTTTTTATCATTTTGTTGAATTTAAATCGAGAATAAACTATCGCATCGACAAATATAGATACAATAGAAACTATTTAAAAGAAAGTTAAATCGATTCAGTTGATTTTATGGTGATTTTTCCTAAAAAAAAAAAAAATCCTAAAAAATTAACATTTTTCTTCTCTTTGACAAAACAATGGCGTGCCGTTGCGATAGTGGATAAAAATCCTGAATTTTTACATCCCATCGTTTTAACCATACAAAAAAGGTTAACAAAATTGAAAAATAATCTGGGATAGAAAAATCCGAGATTTTTATCCGTCGTATGATTCTGTGATTGAATGGCGCAGTGACATTTGATATATTGATGCAGATGTTTCTTAATTGACGTGTATAATTTACGTGATGTAATTGGTTAAAACGATGGGATGGAAAAATCCAATGGTGAAATGTTGTAACTATCACATTTTTCGTTTCGATAAAAAACATCACATCGAAAATAACGACAAATAGTATGTTATAACTTTTTCGGTAGATAATAAATATTTACAGCTGGCAACACTTTTTCGGAATGTTTTCGTAATTAAAATGACATTTTGAATCCATTTGTTTTCTTGTCAAAGAAGTAACAGAAATTTAAGAGCTTTGCTTTTTTATAATTTATTAATGGACTGTAGCGGATATTTTGGGGCTATAGCTTCATTTCGCGATGTTTTTGAAGACGAGGATGAGTTAAATTTGGAATATGTTGTTGAGAGGAGGTATCTTAGAGATAGATACGACATAATGGATATGGAAGACAAAAAGTGAGTCAATTAAATTGTTCATTTTTTTATAGTGTAATGGAATTTTATGTTTATTTTAGATTTATTGAATCGTTCAGAATTAATAAAGACATATTTAAATATTTAATTGATGAATTAAGGCCGCATATTTCCCAAGGCGAACTTATAACCAAAATCCCACATTTTTTGGCAACTGGATCCTACCAGCGAACAGTCGGTGATATCATGCTTCACACGATGGATCAATCTGTTATGTCACGAGCCTGAAATTATTGAAATCTTAGAAAATTCAATAAGCCGAAAATTTATAAAATTTCCGGATGCCAGGGAAAAACAAGAATACAAACAAGTATTCTTTGAAAAGACGAGCCACCCTGGCATAATTGGATGCGTTGATTGTACGCACGCACTACTAATTGCACCGCACAACGAGGAGCACATATTCATCAATCGGAAAGGGAACCATTCACTGAATGTACAATTGGTAAATTAATTATATTCGATTAATTAACCGTTATTTTTAATGTATACTAATTATTTTTCTAGATTTGCAATTACAACCTCAAAATATTATCGGTTTGTGCAACCTATCCTGGATCGGCACATGATTCTGCGATTTGGGCGCTACACATACTATAAATTCAATAAAAAAATTAAAATAACATCACAATTTCATTTTTTGTTATATCAAAATTTGTGTATCACTGAGTATCGATGAGAAAAAATATAGTGATAAAATATCGAGAAAAATGATGGTCGAAAATGATGTAACATACCAATTTAACGATACTATCGAAATTTTCGATAGTATCAAAAATTCTGAAGTTACAACATGTCATCACTGGATTTTTATCCTCTATCGCAAGGACCATTGTTTTGTCAAAGAGAAAAAAAATGTTAATTTTTTAGGAATTTTTTTTTAGGAAAAATCACCATAAATTCAACTGAATCGATTTAACTTTCTTTTAAATAGTATCTATTCTATCTATATTTGTCGATGCAATGTTTATTCGATCGATTCTACTCGATAAAGCAAAGAAAAAATTAGATGTGGTTTTTCGGTCTTGATATGTTCGGCAAAGTTGTTGGTCTTGACCTGCGCAACAACTTTGCTGAAGAAAGCATAACGAAAATCTTAATGGTTCAAAAGCTATCAACGTGAAAATGAGGGTATATTTTGACTCAGAGCCAAAACATGTCGAAGGCGATATCACAAAAATGGAGACTAACTTCGAAATGGGACCAGCACCATTGAATTCAGCGTACTCGAATTAGGTTTACCCTTGTCACGAAAAAAAACAGTTTGTCACGAAAAAAAAGTTTGCAATTCAAGCACAGTGTAATTACTATCCAAGACATTCTACTCTTAGCAAGATGCCAAGTTCAATAAGATATTCAACACAGACGAACGGATTAAAAATATCGATACTCGAATTGTTTTGGAAAATTGATGTTTTTCAAGTTACAATAATAAATTGCGGCACGGAAGGCAAAACAAAGCACTGAACGTATACAATACAAAATAATTGCATTTTGTTGAAAAGTTTTATTTTGCAACGAATTCCTTTGGTTCATTAAATATTAAAAGGATGTTGCTTGTCTTATTCTGATTTTTTGATTTTTTTCTTGCTTTCCTGTTCCTCTCTGAGACTGTATAGTGTTTTCTTGTTTTGTAATTTTTTTTGTTGCGCGCCATTAAATTATATTTTTTTTATTTCCATGAAAAATTGAATAGGAAATGAAGAATAACTTATTTAAGCTGAGGTAGAGATTGATTTTGCTGTACAAAAGGAACTCGATAAAATAAAATTATTATAAATATGAAAAATTGTTGAGAATGTTTGAACGTTGCAAGTATCGCAATTCTTATCCAGCAATAAGAACAAATAAGAATAGTTTTAGCATGCGACGTCAAAAGAAGCAACAAACTTTACTAAAATTGACGTACAAATTTGAGTGATTGATCATCTGTATGCTATATACCTATACGGCTACGAATAAACTTCTGCTACAATGGTGGTCTCGTCTGTACATGTGACACCGGATTCATTTGTGTTCGTATAAGAAACAATATAGTATTTTACTGGCGTCTTATCAGTTTTGTTGTATGTCGTCACTTCAACCTCCAACACCCTCCTCTGTTTTAAGATTGTCCAGTCCAAGATTTATAGCTCCTCGCAGTGTACTCTGGGTAACCTCAAATGAATTAGGCGATGCAGAGTGGAGGCAAAAATCATTTTTAGTATTTTCGGGATAATGCACGGATTTTTATTTTCGATTTGAGAATTTACTGGGAAATTTGGAGAAGATCTTTCGATATTATAATCCGCTCCAGAAACTGCTAAGTTTTTACGACCAAGTGATATATTGGCCTGGAGTAGTCGTAATCTGCAATTGACAAATTTGAACTAAGTTTTCAATTTAGAACTAAATATCAGGCACTTTTTGGTTTATGAACCTTAGAGGCATCTATCAATAACTGTTATGAACTAATAAAGTGTTGCTCGATGAGCTCCAGGCTCCATCGAGTCTTCAAAGCTTCCCGGAAAATGGGTCTCGATAAGGAGCTCCAATGATTCCGCACTTGAAGTTGTCCATGACCCGTCTGGTCTAATTAAATAACTAGGACTGGTTGGGTTAGTAGCTAGAATTTTCCTAAGGCGAGAAGTCTCAGAGACCTCCTCCATCCTACAACAGAAGAGTCTCCAGGACCCCCTTTGTGCCTTCTTCAACTCTTTTTTGTACTTTCTTAGGTCCTCCTTATAGGAGTCCCAATCCCGAACCTCCCTTGTGCTCTTAGCTTTGTTAAAAGCTGTCCTACACACTGTCCGATACGTTCCCAACTCTTTGGTCCACCATATCGGCTTCTGCCTGCCCCTAGGCTTTATCAGGGGGCACGCAGCATTAAATGAAAGATTGCACGCTCTTGTGACAATATTCACCATGCAGTCTAATTCTTCTACCGTCGCCGGAGGTCCTGGGACCTCCAGCGGCAATAGTTCCTCCAACACTTCCCTATATATTTCGGAAGTAACTATGAATTGAAATGAAATCTGCCGTTCAACTCTTCAGGGAAAAGTTGAGCAACTGATTTAACTGCTGAGATGAGGAAAACACTGAAGTTATTAAAGATCAAAGAAATAAAAGAAACCAAAGAAAAGCGTCAGATTTTGATTTTTCAACAGAAAAAGTCCATGAATAGTTTTCTAACAGCGAATACAGTATCCAGATTCAAATATGTTCCAAAAGGTATTGTAGGTAGGTTCGCATAAGTAATGGAAAAGTATCCTAAGAAATAACTAATTAAAAGTAAAGAGCTCATCCCTATATACCAATATGGATTTATAGTTTAATACTCTACAATAGACCATGTTCATAGAACAACAGACACACTAGAAAAAGCACTTGATTATCTGCTCAACAGTTTGCCTTGACGTCGACTAAACTATTGACAAAGTCTGGAACGTCGGTCTATTGCTGGAACTTAGGAAAGTTTTGTGCCACAAACATACTTTTGTGTAACCATACAATACCAACAACCAAACTCACAAATTAAAAAAATAAAGCTGGAATGCTAAAACGGGAGTATCTTAGGAGCAGTTCCATATCTTCTGTTTATAAGCGTTATTCCACTAACCGATAGATAATACAATAATACGTACAGTTGCCGAAGATACTGCTATCATATCAGCAGGTGGCACATAAATGATTCGAACTTCTAAACTTCAAAACGCGATATTAACGTACGGACGAAGTGATAACGTATCAGATTGAACGATTAAAAATCGGTACGAATTGACTACAACAAAAGAAAAGCCTGTGACGAACTGATGTCCCATTACCACATGCGAACTGAGCAAAGTACCTAAGAATGAGCCTAGATGCTGAACTACGACGGGAAATGTAACGAACACAGACTTAAACACAAAAAGATGTAGGGCTTTTGGGAAGGGACTTCCAATTGTCAACACAAAATAAACTTATTCTAACTATAGCAATATCCAAAGATTCCAAAGCAAAAAAGTACTGAGTGATATTGTAAATGCTCCTTGATACCTTTAGAATCCCCCAAACGTTGAGACCGGATAATTGCTGGACCACCGAGAGATAGAAGGAAAGACAAAAAGGTAAATAAACTATTTCTGTAACATCGTACGGAAGATTGATCAAGGAAGGTGTGTTCCTACTTGAGAAGCAAAGAGCGAGGAAAACATCGTTCAGCTATCCAGAATAAACGGTGAGTTCATTTAGGCTAGGAGTCCTTTATTTTTTTCACATACTTCCCTCCTAATTAAATTCCAATTTTTATTGCGTAGTTGGCGAATCGAAATAGAAGACGGTTGGTAATTTTTGTTTTGTTTGTGTCTTGGCAACGTTTAAAAAAAACAGATTTTAAGTCTGCCTGCTTGTCGAGCTGGTTAAATGTACCGGTGTCCATCATTTTATAATTATCCAGCGGATTTGTATATCCAAGCCACCGGATAGATGATAGGACCTATAGCGGTAAATTGCTCGAAATATAAGTCTTAGTGGTATTCAGACACAAGGTGGTTGAATTGAGGAAGTTATTAGAGAAAGAAGAGGAGGTACCTAGGACAGAGGACAGAGCTATAGAAATGTTTCGGTACACTTTATTTATTTATCAATTATGACATTTTTTAATCTTATGATTATCGTGAATTAAGTACATAGAACATAATTATTATACTTAATACTAGCTAAATACTAATTCTATCTTCAACAAATTCACTCAATAATCCCAAATCTGATTGTATTGTAACTCTCCCAACGGATAGAAATTGCTTAGAGAATTATATAATTTGACTCCATTTTACCCTAATGATCGCTGCGAAAAAGATTTGCTGTACATACATTGGTAATCAATAATAAAGTGTTTCTGGTATTATAGTTATGAACTTCTCTATTAGAGCATAACATTAATTTCAAGTATTTTGGTAGATCTCCGTTTTCAAGGCGAAACGATATATTTGTGATTGATTCATTATGAATAACACTCATGAACAAAAATCAATAAGTGGTGCAACAATTGTTTCGTAAAATATAATTTTTGTTTCACGTGGCATTTTATCCTTAATTCTATTAAATAAACCTAACTTTTTATTCATTTCACACGTTCAATGGCTGCAGAATCTACTAATATAGCTTGATTACATTCTAGTATTTTGTTTTTATTGAGATCACCATGTACTTTGTTTTAGAAATGTTAAGTGCCAACTTATAGAAAGTCAGCCATTTTCTCAGGTTATCCAAATCTTCTCCGAAAGTTCTCTGAAACTGCTATTGGTATTTGTATCAAAGCAGTTGCTACATTTGGTTTCTGTGCTGTTACAGTCATTATATTTGTGCTCTCCGCCACATTTTGGACACGTTAGCTTGCTGGTACACTTATCGCCGTGATGTGAATAACCATTGCACTTGTAACATCGTGAGGGCCTATGGACTCTACTACGTGGTATCTATCAAAATTGATATTGAGTTTCTCAGCCTCCATTATTTTCTTAAAGCAAGTGGCATCAACTTAACTTCAAGGATTGTATCGACTTTCTGTGTATTTCTTCTTCGATAGGTTGCTACTACTTTTATGTCGCTAGCAGCTAAAAACGAATTTTGTTGCTTCAACGCTAATATAATTTATTTTTCCGCTTTCTAGTTGTTCTAACATTCCTAAAATTTTCACTCTAGGCCTTAGCTCTGTAGGCAATTTAATCTCATAGTGAGTTACTAATTTATCTGTGGCGATATTTGCTTCAGATTTTCCTTTGCTTTTCGAATCGCACTGTAATATAATTCCCCCATTCCCAACGTTTCGGTATTCCATTAAGGGAATGCTTTTCGGATCAATCTGGCTTACGATGTCTTCTTTGGTTTTCTTATTCTCTTGTGGTTTCTTTGGCTGTAACAGAACTAATTTGGTTGGATTGGTTTTGACAGCTGCAGCAAAGGATTTCCTACTCTCATCAGGTTTATGGATTTCTTCAACATGGGTTTTAATTACTCCTAACTGCTCATTAAGCTTCCAATGATTTGCGCATAAATGTTGTTTTAATTCTTCAACGAACTTTTTAATTTTATTGAATTCCTCATATATAGTATCCTCCTATGAGTTTGGCATTCTGCACATACAAATCTAGCATAGGGGCATTCCTTAAATAATGTCTTATACTTGTCGAAATTCCAATCACTATATGCATAGTGATACTTGAAGTTTCACTTCTAACGAATCTGAATATAGCATTTAAAAGAGCTTCTTAGCAACAGAAAATAACATAAAAGCTAATGTCTGCCACTACCAAAATCGAGCATTTAGAGAGATGAATGACGATTCCGAAAAAGATGCAATCCTGTTTGGTATTTTACAACAAACTAAACGTGTTGTTCGATATTCTAGGATGAACACACCAATATCTTCGCAATCAATGGAGCCAGACCGGGAATTCAGGAGGAGCAGATGGCGCACCGGAATAATCAATTACTCGAGTCTAATGTTCTTTAAACATTAACCCATCCATTATAAAGGATGATCAAATAAGAGTTATATATTTTTAATTTTCAATAAAGATAAAATGGTATATCAATAATTTGTTTTTATTTATTTTAGGCATTGGTTCATGACAGTTCTATTTAAAAATTATTTCATCTAGGATCTGGATTTAAAAAAAAATCGATTCTGAAACACCAATTTTCTCCACTTTTTCACATAAATCTGCACTTTTTTTAGCAATAACACAAATAATGTTGGTTTTAAGGTCTTTGAGTATTTGTAGTTTATTGGAGTAAACCAATGATTTAACATAACTCCAAAGAAATACCCCAATGGAGTTGTATCGCATCATCTCGGTGGCCAGCCAGTTCACATCGGAATTTTTGGAGATTACGCGGTCATTAAACTTTCTCTCAGTAATCATTTGTCTGTAGCGTTCTCCATTGACGGTAACGTCATTGTACATTTTCATTTTCAAAAAATATGGCCCAATTACACCTCCAGACCATAAACCACACCAAGCTGTTATTTTTTGTGGTTATAAATTTATTTCATGAACAGCATGTGGGGTTTTTCATTCCAAATACGATAGTCGTGCTTATTTACAAAGCCATTTAACCATAAATGAGCTGTATCGCTGAAATTTAATAACTAATTAAAACAAAACTAATTATTCAAATTTGAAGAATATTTGTAATTTGAACTGACAATGAAATTACTCGTATATTTCGAAATTTATTTTCAAAAATAAAATTAACAAATATTTTAGTACATACTCGTATATAACGAATAAATTACAAATTGTTTTAATTAGTTATTAAAAAACAAAATATTTGCAAAAAGCGAAAAGTCCTTATAAAAAAGGATTTTATCAAAATTTTGCCATTTTCAAATCTATTTTCCGAACCAGTATATTTATCAGAAATCCTTAAGTATGAAGTTTTATGCCGCTCGATAAACATGTTTGGGCTTTAGAATGGCCGAATTATAGTGGGATGACAGTTTCTTATCAAAACTCGTTATTAAGCTTAAATTTTGGAGAAATTATAGTTATAAACTTAATTTAGAAATCTTTTGTTTTCGATTTATTTACTGATGCTATATGAGAATATGCATTTCCGGTAGACCCATTTCCATCAAATGTCATTGGGACCTCCAAATTTACGAAAAAGTTTAAGTATGAAGTTTTGTCCAATTTAGTATGTCTGTCTAGGCTGCAGAGACGTCACAGACAGACACCATCTCGAAAACCACTTTTTCGGACTTCGCAGTATAGCGAATGGTAAATCGGCAAAAACCTGCAATATACATACTGTTACTTTATAAAAGAAAATAATAATTACGTCATACTTGGTTAAACAACGGCTTAGCTCTATTCTATTTAAAGAACTCGCGGTTTTGTTTCAATCAAATTCGATATTTTCACAGTAGCAAGCGAGTTACATACTATTCGTTTGAAAAATGTCTTCATCCAATTTACTCATTTTTACAAAATCACATTCAGAACTCATTTTGGAATCCTATCCTATGCCTACCAAAATTGTTTGTATTAGAGCGTGTTTCAATTGGTTTAAATACCACATAAAAAGTTGAAAAGTTAAAAATTGTGGTGAATAAAAATGTCAAACTTTTTATCCGCTTCAAGAGCTGATAAATTTCTTTTTTTATGATCTCTCTTCTAACGATGTTTGTAAACATTTTGGACATTTAAAATTAATCAATGCGTTAGGGTACATTTTCATGAAATAATCAGAAATTTTTGTAATTTTACAGTCACAGAAGGTTTGGTGTTTATAAATATCGGTCAAAATTTCGTTTCTGATATAATATGCTTGACTGATATCTTGTTCTGCAAGAGCCTCAAGAATATCTTTTAATTTTGATTCCTTCATTCCCCTAACATCAAATGAGTTTAAAGCGCATTGAATGAAAGAATCGAACGCACAAGTATTTTTATGATAATCATGTTTAAGGCTCCCGTTTTCAAGTAATGGCCAGTTATGAGGCCACGACTGAGTTTTAGATGATTCGGGTGATTTTAGGTGAGGTTTAGGGTTGTTTGATGTTGTTTTTTCGGTAGATTTTAAGCCTAATCCCAAAATAGAAATTGACTTGTTTTGAAGTTCTTTGTCATTTGACAAGAAAAATAAATTCCATGTCCGACAAATGCTTAGAAGAGGCCAGCTCGAACCATTAGTACTGCCGTCTGACCTATAATTGCTGGTTGAAAGCTGATTGCTTATACGATAAAACTGAAAATAATAACTTCAAATTAATGTTTAATTAAGTTTCTACATTATTTTCTATATATTTGTTATATTTCTTTGTTATTTTCATTTCCCTTATATATGTTTAAAATTTCGTGCTAACTCTATCGAATACTCAAACCACTTTTAGAACACAAATCAATTTAATTTTTTAAAGTAATAATATAAATGTATGATTAAATTTGGTGGATGTAGGCTATTTTTAATTTATTTAATTGTTTTGTATAATTTACTTAAATAATATAATTAATTTTCAAAATATGTAAATTATGGCATTTTGTGATTTTTTTTATTTTAGTACTATTTGATATAAAATAATTGGTTAAGATCTGCGATAAATAATATTGCCATACGTACAATTTTTAAAAAATCGTGCTAACTCTACGTGCTAGTTTCACTTCGGTCAACCATATTACTTTCAAAATTTTACCCAGTTGAAACAGATAAAAAGTTAAAAAATTAAAAAATATTTACCACGAATAAATTTTTAACTTTTTATGCGGCATTTAAACCAATTGAAACACGACCTTAGAGTAAATTTATAAATGAAACAAACGGAAATTACGTACTTCGTTTGAAAAAAGTAACAAAAACAGTAAAAACAATTTTGTACTATATGTACATGTCCTGCTTGTATGTATATGTATAATTGTAGGGAAAACAAAAAAATTAATTTAAAAAATGAAATAGAACCCATCGACATTTCCATCGACCAGGGCCGACATGTTGTAACTATCACTATTTTCGCTTCGACGAAAAACCAATGAAGGATTGAAGAACAAATATGTTTACTTCCAAAATACCGTAATTCTATCGAAAATGCATCGAAGCGAAAATAGTGATAATAAAAAATTTAAAATAATGCGTGTGCCACCACCATTTATGCATCATAGGGTGGTACCATAGACAAATAAATGAATAAAGATCCCTAAACCAATGGAAAATTTATGTTTAAATCAAATTCTCGATGTCGTTACAAATGGAAAAAATTTTCTAGCGGCTGTTAGTATAAATATTAGTTAATACTCAAACCCTATTTTGGTCTACATTATGAGCGCAATACATATTTCTCGCTCAATATATTTTTTCAATACGCGCGCGACAAATAAAAAATTTTATATTTGTGTATACAGTAAAAAAAGAAACAAACGGAAAAATAACAAATTCAACTTATTTTTTATTTTCGTTTGAAAGTATCTTTTCTCTTATTCTAATATATATGTATGATTTATATTTTAATAAAACAGAATGAAATGAAACTAAAACGCACGTATTATGTATATACATACTCGTATATACATATGTACTATTTAAAATAATGTTTATGCACGATCGATAATTTCTTGTTTAGATATATGGAATTTAAACACGTGGTGATCATGAAAAGGAAGAGGATCTATTTTAGATGTAAGTATGTAGCTACGATGATTGTTTTGGTGTGCTGCATGAAATATAATTTAAAAAACGAATATTTGGAGGAGATGATAAGAAACATCAAAAATTTATGAACGAAAGTATATTTGACGAAAGGGAAAAATATTATAATTAAATGGTTTTTTAATGATCGCAGAAAACAATTACATATACATATTACATATTTGTGTTTGGTTACATTATGTATATTTTATATGCCTATCTATACTGGTTTGTCCAAATTAAATACATTCATGACTAAATTTTCCCTAAGTATACTTTTAAGGATGATGCATGATTTAAATTCGATAATTTTAAAATACCTAATAATTTTATAAATGATTTTATTTTTGAGAAAATGAATAAAATCAGCTTACACCGGAAAGATGTCTTTGGGAAAATGTACTATGTATTTGGATTTGTCTCCAAAAAATTGGTCAAGCATACAAATTTTTGTTAACGTTTTCCCCTTATTCCATATTATCTGAAGCATGGTAGGACTTGGTTTGTTTCAACTAGCTTTTGCAAATATTTTAAGACGTCGAAAATAAAAGCTAGTTTTTGATTTTAACTAAATTTGCAAAAACATTAATATTTCGATTGCGGTTGTGGTATACATATATAGAATTATGAGTATACACAATATCCGTGCAATTCTATTTTTAATCTGCTAACCCCAAATTAAAATCATCCTAAGGTTTTAAAATGACAATGTATAAATATGTATTTCGTTGTTCGTTGTTGTCAATTGATTTACAAGCCCACATTAAAAGTACACTGCAATTTTTCAGATACCAACCACCCCTTATCATGAAAACTACCCCAAATTTCTCTAGAATAAATGACCACTTCTTTGACAATTTCAAAAATAGACTATTCAATATCGGATAATGGGTATCGCTTTATAATCTACATCAGAAATGCAATTCAATTGTTAAGTTGTAACTTTAAATCATGGACACAAATTTATTTACCCACCCACTTTATTTATTAGGTGTATAACAATTTCTACAGATTTTTTCTTCGCGCCTAAAATTATATTTATAATAGAAATATTTTTACGGTATTTTGTGATTTTTACAGGATCGTGAGTTACATTACCTCTCAGAATAGCAGAGTTTACAATGGCAACTGATAAACAGCACATTCGGCACTGCATTCTATACGAATTCCAATAAGGAAAAAAGCTTCTAAAGCACGGGAATCAATTTGTAGTGTTCTTGGTGCCGACCTTGTGTCTTATGAAATTTGTAATTATTGGTACAAACATTTTAGAAGTGGTGATTTCGATAGGCTATAGCCGTCATTTGCGCGTACATAATAGGACGGCTATAGCCGTCATTTGTTTCTGTAGGCGGAAATATATCGAATTGCAAATCATGAAAAATCGCACAAAAAAAACTGTTATCTGGAATGTTACATCTTTTTTTCGTTGATGTATTACTGAATAATTAACAAAATAATGCATTAGTACACTTCGTAAGAATGATGTTCCTTTTTTTATTAATTAAAATATGCAGGACGGCTATAGTCGTCATTTGCATATACATATATCAACAAAAATTTGACGGCTATAGCATTCATCATTTGCGGGAATGGGTTAAAGAGTTCGTAGTATAAATATTTTTTGTATATAAAATCAATAAGGACTTCTTCCTGATGACCTAAATCAAGGACAGGATCACGAACGCCGCACGGAAGTCCCAGAAAATATTCGAACCCAATTCAAACAAAATTAATTATAAACGGAACACGCAATCTAAATTTAATAAAATAAAAAACATTTCGCGCTAACATAAAAGGTATTTTTTGAGAGGTTCACAATTTAGAATTAAAATAGAACAAAGAAAAATATTTTGAATATCAGTGAAACTAGCTTTATTGGATAGATAATTTTATGCCATTAATGCTTGAATATGATTTCGGCCATGTGGCCACAGCGTCTGGCGCGTAAATGGCGCAATCTGGATGTTCAATTTTTATACACTTTTCGCAGCAATTCACAATTTTTCTTTTCGCCGGATGTTGTGTTTCAAGAGTACAATCGTCTCTGGTTTACCAGCGTTGACAAGTGACTTAACATATCCCCAAAGAAAATAATCTAATGGAGTTAGATCACACGATCTCGGTGACCAATTAACAGGACCATTACGTGAAATTAGTCTTTTATCAAATATTCCGCACTGTGTGGCATGTGGCACCGTCTTGTTGGAGCCACATATCAGCAATATTTATGGCAGCCAATTGGGGTACAACAAAGTTAGAAATCATGTCCCTATACCGTTCACTGTAACATTCTGACCTTCATTGTTTTTGAAGACATGTAGACCAATGAATCCGACCGCCCATAAAGCGCACCAAATAGTGATTGTCTATGGATGTAATGATGTTTCGGCAAAGGCTTGTGGATTACAATTACAATTTTTACAGAAATTATAATGTAAACATTTGTTTTTAGCTTACCAAAATATGGAGAATTGAAAAAGCAATGGTTGAAACAATTGGCTTCGGTAAACAAGATGTACTAAGTGCATGATTATTCCATGCCACAGACAAAAGAGAACCAGAGGAGTTTTTTAAAAAAATCAGCCATTCTCATCTTGTTCATTTACGAATCAACGTGTGGATTTGACGTCAATGAAAATTATCTTAAAAATACATGCGCCCCCCAATATTAATCAAACCGTAATTTCATATCATACTGAAAAAACATGTTTGTTTGAAAATTTGTTTCCCAAGACGTTTATTCAACTTCTATAAATGATGCTAACGATATTATCGGGGCCAATTTAGAACTTTCTTCTCAAGTTGAGGTAGATCCAATCTATGCGTTGAACTTATTAAGTGAATTGGCATTCAAGTCGTTGCGTTTAAATAAAACTAATAAAGACCATGACCAGGATTATTTACCACCAATTGACGAAGTACCTGAACTGATGGTATTCGGAACTAATATAGATTTTATCATCGTGGATTGATAAAAAAATTTAATGACGATAATATATCCGATTTAAACAAAGGTCCTTTGAAATTGCAAACCATTACAAAAATCTCAAATAATTCACCTCTTGGTGCTAGCAATCGTAGTGGTACTACTTCTTCTTATTTTGTTAATAAAAGTATAAAACCTTCTTACATATACAAACAATTTAATAAAATAACGTTAAAACGAGCAATGGCCTCATCACGTGCTGATCTTTCTACGATTTAAAGAAGGACTTCTTTAAGGACTAAATACAACAAACACAAAATAATAAGAATCTACGACAAATAAGTATGAGATAAAGAAGAAAAAAATATTATTTTGGGCCACCTGATAGACGAACTTGAAGAAAAAAATTTTATTAGTTCTTGCCAGAAGGATAATTTTTTAAACCATTCTGACTCAAATTCAATTTTTTGAGATAAAACTAAAAATCAAAAGTTAGGCAGAAAATATTCAGAAGAAATACGAAAGTTTGCTTTAAATTTAAACTTTTAAGGCGGTGATTCATGTATAAATTTTAACTGACAGACATAAATAATAATCACTCTGATTGGTTGAATGTCGGCCATATTGTTTTATCGTACGACAAAAATTAAAAATTGAACATTGCTCAATTCTGTATAAGATTTGACGGCAGGGAAGAATAGATAATAAAAAAAAATTCTAAACGAACAAAAATAAAAACACTTTTTTGGTTGCTTGCTTTATAAAATGTCAAAATATATCCATACGACAAAATTTTATACATGTATCGCTTACGTGTGAATTTCATTTTGATCGTATAAGACAAAAAAATATTAACCAATCAGAGCGATTATTATTTATGTCTGTCAGACAAAATTTCTACATGAATCATCGCCCTTATTCTCCGAAAGCATAGGCCATATGTTCGAAACCAATTTAAAAACTGCTTGCCTCATTCTGATACACTTGCTTATTGGTATAAAGTAGTAAATGGGCATCCAGGTTTTACTTCAGAATCTTTTCATACTTTAAAGTTGCTGGTCCGATCAAAAAAGGAAACAGATGAGGTTGTTATTGAAAATGTATGCTTGGATGAGTTGTCCATTCATCCAAAATGCGAGTATGATTTCCACACCAATAGAATACAGGTAACCATCCAAGAGCACGGCGTTCAAAGAACACGGTTTCGAAGAACACGGATACCCATTTCCTCAAATTCCACGGTTTCAAACAACTTGATTTTCGTAATTCTCTTTTATTTTGTGTTTTGTATATCATAACAAAAAAGAAAACGTAACTTTTTTTTTATTTTATTTTTTGTAGTATTGAACAACACGATTTCAAAGAACACGGAACGAATTAATGGTGTTCTTGGAAGGGTTCCAGTACCTGGATACGCCTAGTTTGAAGGTAGCGACCAAAATGATAATACTTTAGCTACCCAAGTAATTGTGTTTATGTTTGTCAGTTGTACTGCTCGTTGGAAAATTACTCTTGGATATTTCCTTATTAGTAGCTTAACATCTGTACAAAAGAAAAATATGATAGAGTTTCATTTACCTTTATTACACAATATTGTGGTTGTAACAACTGAAACAAGCATAAAATTATCTATCCAATAAAGCTAGTTTCACTGATATTCAAAATATTTTTCTTTGTTCTATTTTAATTCTAAATTGTGAATCTCTAAAAAACACCTTTTATGTTAGTGCGAAATGTTTTTTATTTTATTAAATATAGATTGCGTGTTCCGTTTATAATAAATTTTGTTTGAATTGGGTTCGAATATTTTCTGGGACTTCCGTGCGGCGTTCGTGATCCTTGATTTAGGTCATCAGGCAGAAGTCCTTATTGATTTTATATACAAAAAATATTTATACTACGAACTCTTTAAACATGTCGAGCAAATTCAGCCCACTGAAGTCTTACCGAAAACAAAGACATGTTTCATATAAGGTTTAATGAGGCCTCACTAAAATCTGTGACAACTCATTGGACTATATACGATTAAAGTATGTATGACTAATGGTGATGGATTACTACACATTAATTAAATACATTTACATAACCAGTTTTAGAAAATTCACTTGGTACTGGGCATATTAATGCAATAAATTAATATTTAGTACAGGAGAAGATAATTACAGAAAAATAACTGTCCAGAAAATATTTTACTCTATTTAGTTAATTTTTATATCCTTCAAGTCCATAGTACATATTTCTTACAATTCATTTAAATTTTCAGAAGTTTAGGAGAATTTAAACTATCAAATGTTTATCATTTTTATAGGAATTGAAAACTAATGTGAATCCAATTATTACGCATTATTTTATTTAGGTATTAGGTTTTTCTGAGTTATGTCTGTTGCTGTTGTAGATTCCAGGTTAGCTCGCACATCTTCAAACTTTCGAGGCTGTCGCTAAGATCGAAATCACCACTTCTAAAATGTTTGTACCAATAATTACAAATTTCATAAGACACAAGGTCGACACCAAGAACACTACCAATTGATTCCCGTGCTTTAGAAGCTTTTTTCCTTATTGGAATTCGTATAGAATGCAGTGCCGAATGTGCTGTTTATCAGTTGCCATTGTAAACTCTGCTATTCTGAGAGGTAATGTAACTCACGATCCTGTAAAAATCACAAAATACCGTAAAAATATTTCTATTATAAATTTAATTTTAGGCGCGAAGAAAAAATCTGTAGAAATTATTATACACCTAATAAATAAAGTGGGTGGGTAAATAAATTTGTGTCCATGATTTAAAGTTACAACTTAACAATCGAATTGCATTTCTGATGTAGATTATAAAGCGATACCCATTATCCGATATTGAATAGTCTATTTTTGAAATTGTCAAAGAAGTGGTCATTTATTCTAGAGAAATTTGGGGTAGTTTTCATGATAAGGGGTGGTTGGTATCTGAAAAATTGCAGTGTACTTTTAATGTGGGCTTGTAAATCAATTGACAACAACGAACAACGAAATACATATTTATACATTGTCATTTTAAAACCTTAGGATGATTTTAATTTGGGGTTAGCAGATTAAAAATAGAATTGCACGGATATTGTGTATACTCATAATTCTATATATGTATACCACAACCGCAATCGAAATATTAATGTTTTTGCAAATTTAGTTAAAATCAAAAACTAGCTTTTATTTTCGACGTCTTAAAATATTTGCAAAAGCTAGTTGAAACAAACCAAGTCCTACCATGCTTCAGATAATATGGAATAAGGGGAAAACGTTAACAAAAATTTGTATGCTTGACCAATTTTTTGGAGACAAATCCAAATACATAGTACATTTTCCCAAAGACATCTTTCCGGTGTAAGCTGATTTTATTCATTTTCTCAAAAATAAAATCATTTATAAAATTATTAGGTATTTTAAAATTATCGAATTTAAATCATGCATCATCCTTAAAAGTATACTTAGGGAAAATTTAGTCATGAATGTATTTAATTTGGACAAACCAGTATAGATAGGCATATAAAATATACATAATGTAACCAAACACAAATATGTAATATGTATATGTAATTGTTTTCTGCGATCATTAAAAAACCATTTAATTATAATATTTTTCCCTTTCGTCAAATATACTTTCGTTCATAAATTTTTGATGTTTCTTATCATCTCCTCCAAATATTCGTTTTTTAAATTATATTTCATGCAGCACACCAAAACAATCATCGTAGCTACATACTTACATCTAAAATAGATCCTCTTCCTTTTCATGATCACCACGTGTTTAAATTCCATATATCTAAACAAGAAATTATCGATCGTGCATAAACATTATTTTAAATAGTACATATGTATATACGAGTATGTATATACATAATACGTGCGTTTTAGTTTCATTTCATTCTGTTTTATTAAAATATAAATCATACAT
This sequence comes from Nephrotoma appendiculata, assembly GCA_947310385.1. Lineage (NCBI taxonomy): Eukaryota > Metazoa > Arthropoda > Insecta > Diptera > Tipulidae > Nephrotoma > Nephrotoma appendiculata. The sequence continues at coordinate 100,452,203 of OX371223.1, forward strand.
ATATATTAGAATAAGAGAAAAGATACTTTCAAACGAAAATAAAAAATAAGTTGAATTTGTTATTTTTCCGTTTGTTTCTTTTTTTACTGTATACACAAATATAAAATTTTTTATTTGTCGCGCGCGTATTGAAAAAATATATTGAGCGAGAAATATGTATTGCGCTCATAATGTAGACCAAAATAGGGTTTGAGTATTAACTAATATTTCTACTAACAGCCGCTAGAAAATTTTTTCCATTTGTAACGACATCGAGAATTTGATTTAAACATAAATTTTCCATTGGTTTAGGGATCTTTATTCATTTATTTGTCTATGGTGGTACCTATAACGAGCATACTCTTACGATAAAAAACACAGTCAACAACTTGTGTATGTTGCTTTATCACGCGTACCGAGTCTATAAGAGCTGTTCATCACGTCGGCTATCAATGTACATGTCTTCTACTAAGGACGTAAAAATGCAACCTCAATGTGTCCTCTTCAAAATGAGGTAGCACGCCTCACCACTTAACCGCTAAGTACAGCTCAGGTATTAATGGCGAATTTTCGACGAGGTTATATTGACGTCTCGTTTTTAACATTGAACTGTCGAGAGTCTCAGATTATATCACCTCGATCTAACTGATACAGTCACGCAGGGATGCTCAATTCTCTTGCCTTCCGAGATCTGGCTACGAAATGACGAGCATGTTAATATTACTAATTTTGAATGCTGCATTCAGTTCACGAGAAATGGTCCGCGGGCTGTCGAGTACCAATATCTAAAAATACAAGTAGAACTTATACAGTTACCTCACATAAGGAAATCATCGTTGGACAAACAACTGGTATGAGCGTAACAAGACAACTAATTAGTGATATATGCATGTCTGAACTTCAGCTCCCAATGGGAATAAGATGCTTTCGGGAGTCATATACATCTCGCCGAATCAAGCTGTCGAATACATAATCAAGTTCATACATTTCGTCCTTGCTCCATATTCTAAAAGAATTTCAAAAACTCTCCAAGAAGACATTCATCTTTTGCCGATGATTATGAGCGGGGATTTCAATATTAATTTTGCTGTTCCTCAAGCTGAACCACTTATAAACTTTTTGCGAGACGAATTCGATTTGCACATGAACTCAGATCGAAAAATAGCTACTACGAGTTATGGGAAGACCATTGTGCAGTTTTTCAAAGAAAATTAGAAAAGTTAGAGTCTACAGTATCCATGTTCCGCCAGACTTATTTTTTTTCAAAATAAGTCCACCACACACAAATGTGCATGTAAATAACTATAGTTTGTAATGGTTTTTTTCATGATCCTCTTTCGTACACGATTTTTACACGCACAATTGTTATTTGAGCTACCATAAGCCAATTGCATCAATTACACCGAAAGAGTAGTAGACCAATTTGACGATAATAAACAAATTAAAAAATCTGGTTTTTAAAATTTAATTTTTTCTTCCTTCAAAGTAAATTATACACATGCATTACACACACGCCTTTTTTACACATCTCCTTGAGACTACTAATGCACTCACTCTTTTTTTTAATAGAGATCCGGATCCCAACCCCCCGAAAAACCTTAAATGGATTTTCCTAAAATTTGGACCCATCGACCGTAAAAATTCTTGGGCCCGACCGAAGGTCCTCCTAATGCCGCCATCCAAATCGTTTGAGACCGAACGAAATGCAAAAATAAGACCAAGGTGAAAACATTAATTAAATAGCGAATGCTACAAAACTCGATTATTATTCATATCAACCAACATTTTCAAAAATACACGATTAATGCAACAACCGCTTAATGTCACCGTAATGAAACCAAGATAATATGGTGCAACATTCCGGAATATGATGAAACAAAATGCGAGATATCTAATTAACGAGAAACACAAGACAACACGATGCAACATGACGTAATATGGTGCAATATCTAGCAACATCCCACAAAATGATACAATCTTAAACAACATTGCACAATTTCGCAATATGGTGCAACATAACGCAACACTGTGCAACATCACGCAACTGGTGCAACATGATGCATCAGTACTCTTTATCTGGAGGACTTCTAATGTATTAACCAGAAATCAGAACTCCTTCGAATGATTTCCTTGCATTCGAAAACCATGTCCCGCTAAATTCGCTCAACCCAATAAAATGTTAAAATAAGGCTCCAAGCCAACATCACGCAACATTGTTTAATATGATCAAACATGATGCAATATAACGCAATATCGTGGGTACACAAGGTACAACACCATGTATATGGTGCAACACCTCCATACAAGATGTCGCAACATGATGCAACCTCGCGCAAAATGGTAAGCAAAATAAAATGTTAAAAATTAAATGAATTTTCCCGAAATAAGAACCCATCAAAATCAGTTTTTGCGAATCGAAAACGCACCTTCAGCAATTTTCAGAAAAATCGTGTGATCGCAAAATTGGGTCGCACGATTTTTATAAAAATTGCTGGAGGAGCATTTTTCTATAAACAATTAAAGAAAGAGACAGAGACTTTTTTACCGAACGACCATTCTCGTAATAAGTTTGGATATAGTTTTCAATTATCAAAAAATTGTCGGGACACACATATTTTTTTCGACCTTAAAAGAAACTAACAAATGGGACACTCTTTATTAATGTTTTGCTAAAGTTGTTGAGATATTGAACTGTCAACATATTATAGGTTTGCATATCAAAATTGCAGGTTTGATTATTAAATTGACATCATTTAAATCAAATAAACTTTAATTGAAATTGAAAAATAATTAAAATAGCGTTACGTATACGGGAAATGTGAATTTTAATATCAAAAATGTTCGATTCTTTACGGAATACTATTTTCACTGTGTATTTTGGACAAGATTAGAACAAAAATTTGACTTTTCTAATATTTTAAAGATTAATATCAATATTAAGTATTTTATAAATTTATAACAATCATTAATAATTAATAAATAAAAATTACTTACATTTTGACAAATTTTCTACGTTTAAGGGTTTTTAATTTATTAATTTATAAATTGAATGTTCACTCACCATATAAATTCACGACTGTGTTGACATTTCAATACAGCGGCGCCAATCTTCTAGTACTTTTTTTTAAATATCGCGTATTGAAGCAACCAACCGCTACATGTTTTCTTAAAACGAATGATGTTAATTTTAAAATTAAAAGACGCTCAAATAATTTTATATTATTTACCAATTGTTTTTATTATTTCATTTTACTAAAATATCATCTTATAGTTCTATATAATAGAGATATACATAATAATTACAAGATTAAGGACTTATAAGCACACAGTAAAAGTTGGTTTATCTGGCAAGTACGAGTCCCAAGTTTTTACGCTTACATAGCAATGAATTATAGGAAATGTCTCCAGCGGGCTGAAACAATGCCAAATAACACAACCTTTACCGAGTATATTTTCTAACTGATTTATTTTTAACATTTTATCATATAAATACTATAACGATTTTGTGTCACAAAAAATTTGTCACATGCACAACACTTCACGAAACCTTTATACATTATTCCAGTGCAGTTTTATTATAGTATAATTATGCAGTAGGGGTAATAATTATGTTTCAATTAATTATAATAGTATTTAATAATTATATGTAATTTATATATATATATATTTTTAATAGATTTAATTAATTAATGTAAAATAACAAGCATTTTATTTATTTTGGTTGGACCTGAAAACGTATAAAAAACGATTTAACCAAAAAGTTTATACAAATCAACGATATTCAATGCAAATGGAAAATGCAATTATTTTATTAAAAAAAAATTATTTAATTAATTTTAATTGTGAAAAAAATTATTTTTTATTATAATAATTATTCATCGTAAATGCGATGTACGTTTGTTTAATAAACATTGGTGATATCAATTTTGCTTATCAATTTAATAAGTTTGTAAAAAGGATTTTATCTTTAAATTTAAATTATGTACTTTTAATTTATTTTTAATGTTTTATTTTGGGTTACTAATTGATTAAGTAAAAAAAATGTTTTTGGTTTCTCTTAGGACCGTTTCCTTCCGCTAAATAAAAAAGTTTTTGTAACAGAAAATTAAAATTTACGTTCGGTATTTTGTATTTTGGCTGGCGGTCACAGAAGATAATTTTGCTGATATTGAGGTTTTCGACACAATACGGATTTAATTTATAAATTTTTTTTAATGTTCTTCAAGGAGGAAATAAGAGAGTAATAATCGTTTATTTCAGTTTCTAATGTTTGGGGGTGGGTTATGCTGCAAGACGAATTTTTTTGACACTTATAACAAATATTAAATAGTATCAATATAGGGCACTGCCTTGTAAAATCGTGTTCCAATTTTTTTTTCTATAAGACAAGAATGAAGTTAGCTGTTTTAGTACAAGTTCGAAAAAAATTCGAAAATCAACACAGCTAGTGAAAAAAAACTGTGTGTCAAAATAAAAAAGTAGATGTCATGTCTAGTCAAACATAGCCTCAATTTTTAGTTTAGTTTGTTAAAATGCTAGAAACGATGTATAGTTCACCGTTCTGAATATTGAAAGTTCCTAATTAAAAATCTAAAGTCTAGCATGGTTTCTTCAGCCATCCACAATGAAAATATTTGCATGTTACTGATGTCGTATTTTTTGGTTACCAAACATCACCATTATTTCTACATAAATCAACTTGGCAAGAAATTGGTGAGGCCACATTGACAGAGACAAATCAATCAGCAACAGATGCATCTGGGCAACAGCTTAAATTGTTAGCAGAATTCCAATGTGAAATGGAATTCTGTGACTGTTTTGTATCAGATGATGGCGATCTAAATCTGTTTGGAATAGATTGGATTGATAAATTCAACATCTAGGATGTGCCATTAAGATCAATATGTAACGTTTCTTCCATTACCAGCGGCAACTCAGATAAGCAACAGGTAATATCAACACTAGTTTCTTTATTTCCGGATGTGTTCAAAGATACCCTCGGACCGTGCACGAAAACACAAGTCACGTTGCACGCCAAACCAAACAAAATACCATTATTTAGAGGAAAACGACCAGTGGCGTACGCGGCATTAACACAAATAAACGATGAACTGGATCGTTTCCAACAAATGGGTATCATTACACCAGTGGATTTCTCCGAAAGAGCCGCACCAATAGTTTGTGTGAAAAAGAGCCATGGGCAGATTCGAATTTGTGCAGATTATTCAACAGATCCAATTGACGCACTTGAGCCTCATAAATTTCAAAACTAGCAAACGGCACAGTCTTTAGTCAAATAGATTTGTGTGATGCGGTCCTCCAAGTAGAAGTCGATGAAAAGTCACGGCAATTGCTTACAATCAATACACATCGCAGATTATTCCAATTTAATCGACTACCACCAGGTGTCAAAGCTGCACCAGGTGCGTTTCAGCAAATTATGAATACTATGGTAGAAGGCCTAAAAGAGGTAGCTGCATATATGGACGATTTTATCGTCTGTGGTAGAACGGAAACAGAGCATAAAAACCGATTACATATACCAAACTCATCAAAATCGGAAAATGTAATTTTTTTTATGAAATCCGTTAAGTACTTGGGTCGAATAATCGACAAAAATGGAATCAATCAAACACATGGCTCCACCACATGTCGTTCAAACGTTCCAGTCATATATGGGAGCTATTATAAGACGCCCATGGGATGCCTTACTTAAAAAAGGCGCTAAATGGGACTGGCCGGCTGATTGTCAGAAATCATTCGAGCGGTTCAAACAGATACTTAAATCTGATCTCATACTTACCCATTATGACCCAAATCAACAGATAATTGTAGCGGCGGATGCATGTCAGAGCGGAATCGGTGCTTGCTTATATCACCGATATGAGGATGGGTCGTTAAAAGCAGTTAGCCATGCTTCTCGATCGCTAACAAAGGCCGAGATAGGGTATGGACAGAACGAGAAAGAGGCATTAGTCCTGATATTTGCAGTCACTAAATTTCATCGAATGATTTATGGCCGAAAATTCGGTTTACAAACGGACTATAAACCGTTATTGGCAATATTCGGTTCAAGGAAGGGAATTCCTGTCTACACTGCGAATAGACTTCAAAGGGGGCGTGTACATTACTCCTGTATGATTTCAACATTGAGTACGTCGCAATGGATAAATTTGGATATGCAGATATCCTTTCACGTCTAATAGGTGCACAAGTGAAACAGGATGAGGACTACGTAATAGCATCGCTTCAGTTAGAGGATGATCTGCGAAATTCACAGGTAGATACAGTCAGTCATTTACTAATCACACGTCAGTTACGTCAATTCTAAATGGCCAAGTTCAGAAGCGATTACCAATGCGGATGTCAAGGCATTTTTCAAACGATTACAATCATTATCGATTGTTGGCAATTGTTTGATGTTCGGGGATAGAATTGTAATTCCACGTATGTATCAACGATAAGTATTACACCAACTGCATAAAGCACATCAAGGCATAGAACGCATGAAGTTCATTGCACACAGTTATATATATTGGCCTGGAATCGACGAAAATATTGTAGATTTGGTCAGGGTATGTAATCAGTGCACAAATGTCGCAAAAACGCATACAAAAGTACCATTGCATTCATATTGATTTTGCCGGTCCAATCAACGGATTGTATTTTTTCACCATTGTTGACGCATATTCGAAATGGCACAAAACAAACATTTTGACAAAAATGATGTTTGAATTCGTTTGGTCAGGATTGGTCGCTATAGATTTTTCCGTTTGGTCACTTACGATTAAACCGTAAAAAAATAATAATGAAAAATTCAAAACTAAAATTTCCCAGGTAGCACTTCATTGCAAGAAAATCATACCGTTTTTATCAAATTTCGGTAATTTAGGTAATCGTTAGGTCAGGATTAGTCAATACATTTTGGCGTTTGGTCACCAATGGGTAAATTATTATTGCGAAAAAACAAAAACAAAATGGTATTAATTCAATAAAATCAGGTTCGTCGCTTATTTATTTGGGAACTTAATTTTACAAAATTAATAACAAATCCAATTGGAATATTCAATTTTGTTGGATAAGTGAACAACACCACTCAACCATAATCATTTGTTGTATTGTTACCGACTTCACTTTGGTGAAGACATATTTTTTTATATAATAAAAAAACGTACTTATGTATAAACGTGTTTTCCGAACTATCTGTCTTTTATTTCTATTAAACAATCCCAACAGGTTATGGGCCCAGTCACTAATAAAAAAATAGTAGCGTTGTTGATTAAGTGTCGTTTAAATAAAAATAATAATAATTAAATTAGTTTTTTTGTGAAATCAAATCGATGAATTTTTCTAACCTAAAAAATGGCAGCTTCATTTGAAAATGTTCATGTAGAAAAACCATTAGGTTGAGAAAATTATGGATCGTAGGCGTTTGCAGTTAAAAATTATCTCGAACATGAAGATTTATGGGATGTTGTACCCGGTGATATAAAAGAAGATGATGAAAACTTTTAAAAAGCAGGATGTATAAGCGAAATCCAAAATCATTTTATTGGTTGATAAAATCAACGTCGAAAATGGTCTGGGATAAGTTAAAATCTACTTTTGAAGATTCAGGATTGTCACGAAAAGTTGGATTACTGCGCAAATTAATAACAACTACGCTCAATACCTGTCCAAGTACGGAAGAATATGTCAATAAAATTGTTACAGTAGCTCATAAATTGACAGAAATTGGTTGGCACGTTGTTGCTAGCAGGCTTACCAGAACAGTATGAATCGATGATCATGGGAATCGAGAGCTGAGGTGTGGCAATTACAGGTGACTCAATCAAACCAAAGTTGCTACAGGATGTACAAAAGAATGTTAAGTCTCAAGGTGCTTTTTATACAAATAAAAAGAATTTTAGCGACAGTTCTTCAAAAAAAGGAAATAAGTTTCAGTTGCAATAAAAATGGTCACATAGTAAAGGATTTCAAAAATGAAAACAAAAATGATGATAAATCAAAACCGTCCCATGCTGGTTTATGTTCAGCGTTCTCGATGGACACAGTGAATCTAGATGATTGGTATATTGATTCCGGAGCGTCAATGCATATGACGATGCGAAAGGATTGGTTGTTTAATACAACTGAGTCTAATATTCGCGAAATTATTGTGGCAAACAGTGAGAGATTACCTGTGGAATTGATGGGTAATATATCATCTATTGAAGTACTAGTAGATGGCAAATCACAACAGCAGAAAATAAATAATGTTTTATATGTGCCAAATTTGACAGTAAATCTTCTTTCTGTGAGTCAGATGACTAAAAAGGGATATTTGGTCAAATTCAGCACAAATGGTTGCAAATTGATATGTGATAAAAATATTTTAGCATCAGCCACATTAGTGGGCAACATGTACAAATTAGATCGACCTCAGCAGACAGCAGCAGAAAACAGTATGTGGCATCGACGTTTGGCACATCTTAATTTTAATGATTTATATAAGCTGCAACATATGGTACTTGGTTTAAAATTTACCGAAAAAGCTAAAAAGAAACCGTGTATTTCATGTATTCAAGGGAAACAAGCACGACAGCCGTTTAAAAGCTCAGTTTCGCAGACATCTAATTTACCCGAGCTGACTCATACAGATTTGTGTGGTCCCATGGAAGTAGCATCAATGGGTGGAGCTAAGTATTTCTTAACGTTCAAAGACGATTTCAAAGCATTAGTGGAGAATGATACAGGCCACCGAATGAAGTGTGTACGTTCAGACAATGGTACTGAATATTGCAATCATGATTTGAATGATGTTCTAGTTAAGCATGGCATTCGACATCAAACAACAGTACCATATACGCCGCAGCAAAATGGTACTTCAGAGAGGTTAAATCGCATAATTTTAGAAAAACCTAAAAGCATAATGTTCAATTCAAGGTTATCTAAAATTTACTGGGCAGAAGCAGTATCAACCGTTGTTTATTTGACAAAAGTGTTACCAACCAAACTCTGGTCGGGTAAAAAGCCAGATATAAGTCATCTTAGAATTTTTGGTTGTAAAGCAATGGTTTATGTACCGAAAAAAAACGGCAGAAATGGGATCCAAGATCTGAAGAGATGATTTTTGTAACCAAGGGTTACCGTTTAATTAATCCTAAAAATTTACAGTTATTTAAAAGTAGAGATGTAAAATTTCTAGAAAGTGTTTCATACGGGAGTAACGTACAGAATCATCCTGATACAGTTAAAACAAAAGATTCATTTTTAAACGGAGTAGAAAATAATTCCGATACAGTAGATCCTGTTGTATTATTGAACATAGATTCACGTCGTTCTAATCTTCAGTCATTAAGTGAAAATAATGAAAACTGTTTGGAACAGCATCTTGATGAAGAAGTTGAGTTTTGCGAACCAGAAAATATTCATCAAGTAAACGATACGCAGCAGATACAAATTCATCAATACTTCATCGTAGGTCAGAAAGAATACCGAAACCAAAAATTATTATAAATTGGATACTGATGGCAATATTCAAAAGTACAAAGCTATAGGCTTGCCACAAAAGGATATGCGCAAAAGAAGGGCTTGGATTATCAAGAAACCTTTTCTCCGGAAGTGAGATACTCATCTATCAGATATTTATTGGAAATAGCGGCTCAGTACAATTTGGACATAAAACAGATGGATGCAGTGACAGCTTTTCTGCAAGGAGATCTATCAGAGGAAATCTAAATGGTTCAACCAGAACATTTTAGCAATGGTCCTCCGGTTTGTAAATTAAACAAAGCCATCTATGGGTTGAAACAAGCAAGCAGAAAGTGCAACAAAAAGTTAGATAAAGTTCTTATAAACATTGGACTTCAACGGTCTAATGTTGATTCTTGCATCGCTATTTATGTCGATGATTTTCTTATTGTTTCAAATGATGATGTATTAAAGCAGAAAGTTAAAACTGAACTTAGGCTAATTTCACAATGAAAGACTTGGGAGAGGCAAAGTGCTGTGTTGGTTTAACTATTGAACGCAACCGTAAAAAAGGAGAAATATGCATTGATCAGGAGCGATAAATAAAAGAAATTTTGGATCGTTTCAATATGTCAGATTGTAAACCTGTTTCGACACCATCTGACCCAAACCAAAAATTAACAAAGAGTTCTGAAAAATCCGAAGACATGTCGAATATTCCTTATCAAGAGGCAGTAGGAAGCTTATTATATTTGGTATAGAGAACAAGACCAGATTTGGCATATGCAGTGAACAATGTTAGTAGATTTAATAATAACTTTGATCATTCGCACTGGACTGCAGTAAAGAGAATTTTTCGATATTTGTAAATTCAAATTAAAGTATTCTAAAAATTCAGGAGTTCAAGATGGACGCAAATTATGTACAGGCTATGTTTTCGTTTTACAGGGAGGTGCAATAAGTTGGTCTAGTAAACGACAACATACAGTAGCTCTGTCTACAACGGAAGCTGAATACATGGAGCTATCTTCGGCAACTCAAGAAGCTGAATGGTTACGTCAGTATTGCAAATGAATATCTGGAGTGAAAAGAAGTGCATTGAACTTGGCTTCAACCGATGCATATCATCCCAGAACTAAACATATAGATGTACGACATCATTTCGTTAGCCAAAAACAAATGAAGAATCAAATAAATCTGAACCCGATAGATACCGAGAATATGGTAGCAGATGTATTAACAAAATCAGAGTGAGTAAAGTAAAGCATGATTTTTGTATTATGTTTGGTTGATTGAATTGTTGTTTTAGTGGGGGGGTGTTGGATAAATGAACAACACCACTCAACCATAATCATTTGTTGTATTGTTACCGACTTCACTTTGGTGAAGACATATTTTTTTATATAATGAAAAACGTACTTATGTATAAACGTGTTTTCCGAACTATCTGTCTTTTATTTCTATTAAGCAATCCCAACAAATTTAGATAAAAAGATATCTTTTTCCTAAGAATTGTATCTAAAGTGGAAGACATAAGATAAAAAATCAATGTAACTTTTCCGTTCTTCATAACTGCAAAACGTCATATAGGTTAACATAATCCTAGGATTATCAGAAATTCAACGATTGGAATGGTTTGGTCATTGGGAATTGGTCAATAGTTGTTTTCATTTGGACATCCTTATGTAGTGATTTATTGCAAAGAATCGTTAAAAATTTATAAAACTATTAGTATTTTGGTCATTTGTCCAGATCGGAACACTTCCAACCGTGCGGAAAGATGAGGATTTAAGTAATAACCAAATCGCAAGTGGCCTGGTCCTGACCAAACGATAACCAAACGAATTTAATCATCATTTGTCAAAACCTTTAGATGGGTGCTAAAAATGTAGAGCACTAATTAATGTAACAAATGAAAAAAAAAAAATAATAAAATGGCTTAAGGCTTTTTCTCATATAAACAAATATCATCTTTCGCTTACATAGGAAGTGGCGCTAACTAACTAAACGATTTTTGGTACTTGCGGTGCTAATATTTTTAGTAGACCTTTAGATTTTTTAAAACTGTTTTAAAAACTCGCTGGCGATTTCCTGGCGACCAACGGCGACTAAATAGTGACCAATTAGGTGCAACTTTTGGTTTAAAAAAAAATCGTTTGGTGATGTGCCAGTAATCCTTCTGTGACCGCGACCACGCCTTTACATTCGCTACACGCTAACTCAAACACAACAACAGGTAACAATAAAATATGCCTTCACATATTTTAATTTATCCTAATTATTATACAAAATAAAAATGAAATAAAATAAAAAAAAATAATAATCCGACCGTTGTCTTCATTTTAATTACAAAAATAATAAGAATAATCATAATAAAAATGTTTCCTTAATTTTGCTTCTTTAAAAATACAGTAAATTCGTTAATAATTTTTCTTTAATTAATTATAAAGCGATTAATTGGTATTTTTTTTTTATTATTTAGAATTTTATTTAATTTTTTTTATACTCTCTTCTTAATTTAATTATGGTTAGGTATTAAGCTCATGAATTATAATAATAATTTTAATAATAAAAAATTAAGAACGAAATTTTTTCGCGGAGATAAAATATCGTCCGCACATGCTGCAGCTACCTACGTCATCTTTCGCTTCCGGGCAGTAAAGGTAACAGTATGTGTTTGTGTGTGTAGGTATAAAAACTAGAACTTGTACTAGACATGGGGAGTGTTATAGCGAATATTTGGTTTGTATGAAGGTCTTATTAGGTATATTAAATATCGAATTTCGGTTTGGCACTTTTGTTGTGTTGAACAAAATTTAATTTTTTTTTTCGTAAATGTCCTATCGAGCAAATTATAAAACATGTCCTTTCTAATTACTAAGATTTTACTGTATCTATATAGTTAAAGTTGTGTATGTATATAGTACTTTGTATATTATAGATTTAATAGTAGTTTTTTTTTTTTTGGTATATATTCATTCTTAAGTAAGATTGTCCTTTAAAAGTTGATTCATATTATATATATTTTATATACGAGTAGGTAATCTATGGTATTTGTTAGTCTTACGTTTAAAATTTTGTTAATATTATTTTTTGGTTTAAAATAATTTTTATAATAAAAACAACGAATCGGATAACACAAAACAAATAATAAAAAAAAAATATTCCTGTTTATTTAACGCATTTTTTATAATTGTTATCGGCCATCATCTTCCCCTTCGGATGAACTTCTAATTGTGTTATATTGTGAATTTCTACTTCTTAGCATACGAAGAAAACTGCCGAACGCAAATATTGTACGACGATGGCGATGAAATATTCCTTGGTATAAGGCATCACGCAGTGCTTTACGATCCTCGACAACATCGATTTGCGAGGTTATTGATGATTGGGCTACAATACGGGCACCTGAAAATAAATAAAACAAATATTTGATTGAAATTTTGGGTTATTCTGGATTGATAGCCAGATAGTATTTTTACATCAAGGTGAGGTTATCAAGAAGATGGAAGAGTTTGGTTTCGAACTAATGAAACATTGAATTTTTTGTATTTAAAAAATTCGGTCGTCTCATCAGACTGCAGTGACCAAACTACAAAAATATTGAAAATACTTTGAACTAATCAAAGTATAATCACAATGCCTTAGCGAATTATAATGATTCGCTACGCAATTGCCAACCCCTTGGTAACCTCGGATTTTATTGTATTTAACGCATACATGCGATTAATATTAATGCATGTATGCGTTAAATACAATAAAATCCGAGGTTACCAAGGGGTTGGCAATTGCGTAGCGAATCATTATAATTCGCTAAGGCATTGTGATTATACTTTGATTAGTTCAAAGTATTTTCAATATTTTTGTAGTTTGGTCACTGCAGTCTGATGAGACGACCGAATTTTTTAAATACAAAAAATTCAATGTTTCATTAGTTCGAAACCAAACTCTTCCATCTTCTTGATAACCTCACCTTGATGTAAAAATATTTGATTACAAATTTTATAAAATTTATATAACGTTAAGTTAAGGAAAATATGAGACCCATTGGGAGGCTCTGTTCCATAAATACTCAAAGATGCTTTGGAAATGTACTAATTGTAATTGACATATAGTTCAAATCATTTCGCCGAACAAAATTCAAAATTCTCTGAAAATATGAAATGCTGGAGATGCGATAAAAACCTGTCAAAGAAACAAGCTGTATTCGAGTGTTTTGTGCAGTAAATTTTATCATGATAGCAGAAGTAATTTTATCTCAGGAGTTTCATTCAAAAGTGCTTGATGATATTAAACTTGAGTTTAATGAAATAAAAAACGTTAATTTAAAATTAAACAAGGAAGTACAAATTTTAAAAGAGGAAAATGAGGAACTAAATGAAAAGGTTCAACGGTTAGAAGCTGCATTTGATGTCGTGAAACAAAATAATTAGAAAACGATATATGGAGCGGCGTGAGCCTGGTGAAATGCCAAATGTTTAAATTATACGCGAACGCACAATTGTAAAATACTATATAAGGATTTATAATATGTAGTTTAAATACAATAAAACAATAAAAGGTTAAATTGTCTATCAATTTTTTCTTTGTGATTTATTCTATACACCATTAATTTATTATAGATAAATAATATAGATGAATATATGTCCTTTATATCTTCAAACACCAATAATTTTATTTTACATAGATATTATATATGCGCAAAGTAATTTCATACAAAATGTATTATATTATGTATATAAATTTATTATTATGTATTAAAGTAACTTTCAAATTTGGAGTTGATGTCGATGAATGCCATTTAGCCTTAGTTTTTAAATTTTTTAGATTTATCAGAGTGTTATCGTACCATGGAGGGTTATTATTCGATTAGATCTTTTTTAATGGTACTGTCCGGTCGCAGCATCGAGACAGGATGTCATAGAATTTGTTAACATTCATGTTGATATTATCGGTAAATTCGTCATGCCAAGTGATGTCTCCCAATTGTTGATTGAATTCATTTACATTTATTTTTCTAAAGTTCTATGTCATCGCACCAGACTGATGGTTGCTATTAACGGACATTTCCCGATCATCAAATAGGATTTCTATAGGTATGTGGTGCTGATCGTTCAGAGCAAAGGGAGCCAGGGATTGTGATACGCTGATGATATTTAATTCATTAGTAAATATCAAATCCAGCATCCGTTCATTCACATTTGGTGTATGGTTAATTTGATTCAAATTGCATCTTAGCATTGAGTCGACATATATTCATCAGAGGTCAAATTGGATGGTAGACAACAGTTAACAGCCTTATCAAACGTCCATTCGGTACTAGGTAAAGAACAAGATCTGACGGAACTGCAGCATTAAAAATGTCACCGATTGAATCGCAATATTTAGCATATAACTCACCTCTCGATAGCGGTGGAATATAGCCTATAGGCATATATATATGAAGATGTTTTGTTTTCTTGCCATTGATATTTAAACGCATGTGTCTTCCACGGAAGATGAAGATAATATAAATTCCTCGTTACTAATTCACGTATGAATGGCTATGAGAACGCCTCTACTAGATTTTTTTTTCGCTTGTCTTAGTTGCCCGATCACATCTGTAAACTAAGTAGTCGTTAGGAAAAAACTCCGAGTTATGGATACCTGGATGGAACGAAGTTTCACAAATCGCATATAGATAGTGTTATGGCAGCAGAAAATATATCATTTTATGTATTTTATCATTAAGGAAGAACTCATTTTCATAAATTTATCTCATTAGAATTTTTAACGCATATTATTATATCCACATGCATTATATTATTTATTATAGTTGATTTATTTTGACATTATCATGTAACCGGTCAAATAGTTAAGCCTCAAACCGTTAACCGAGTGCTTGTGATAACTTACTTTAGATGTCACTAGTTATACGTGGAACTTAATTTCTATGTTTATTATTTTTATATCAGTTTGTCAAAACAAATTTATACCAATTAGATTAAGAATTTTGTTTGTAAAATAATTTTTCGCCATTCAGAATTTAGCGAGCGAACAAAGCAGTAAAATAAAACTAAATAAATTTATTAATTATATTTGTAAATAAAAAAAAAGTGATTTGGGTGCAGATAAGCATAGCCCATTGTGATATACTATAAATTGTACCGCAGCCGTATATCGCAATTGTTCATCGTGAAGAATACGCAGCCCGGCATCCACTCACAGCGTTACATGGTACTTCGAGCCGGATGTTGGTATCAAACATCCTCAGCATACAAAGGCATTTAATTCGGAGAATAAATAATTTGCCAGCAATACAATAAATTTGCGGAATTAGCGTCCCAACAGGACAGTTTACGATCAGCAAGGTCTCATCAACGGTATATAACGGATGATATTAACCGGTACGAGCACATGGAATCATTTGCACATGCCAAAGCCAAGCTGATCTAAAATGCGATAAGTATTTTTAGCATTTATTATTTTTACCTCATAATTAAATAAGCAAGCTTTATAAGAAATAAAAATATCTGTTGCGGATTTTATCTAAAATTTTGTTGCTCATAATTGCTGTTTTATCTAAGGTTACATGCGAATATTTAGCAATCAGTAGAGCACTTATTATTGAAAATTTGTTACATTCGTTGACGAAAAATTATTCGCGTACAGTGCGGTGCTATATTAGTGAACAGTTAGCAATTAGTGTGCAAGTGTGCCAGAAATAAGAGTAAATAGCGGTAGTGAATCATGACGGAGCTAGCATCGATAAAGAAGATTCGCTCAAGCCTGAAAGGCAGCATAACGAGGTTACTTACGTATGTGAAGGGATTGGCGGAAAACACGGATGAAGCTGTTGACGCGCTTCAAGTTCGGTTAAAACGCGCTCAAACTTTATTCGACCAATTTACCGATATAGAACGGCAAATTTTTCGACTCGACGCTGAGGAAGCATCATTATTACCAGAGGTAGAAGAAAGCTATTTCGCGATTGTGACCGAATTGAGTAGTCTGATAAGAAAGCGCAGTACACAGGAAGGGTTTTTTACGTCAATATTGGATCATACTGTGAATACGTCCCAAACATAATCATCCCCACCGTCAATTAAGCTGCCTAAAATAA
This sequence comes from Nephrotoma appendiculata, assembly GCA_947310385.1. Lineage (NCBI taxonomy): Eukaryota > Metazoa > Arthropoda > Insecta > Diptera > Tipulidae > Nephrotoma > Nephrotoma appendiculata. The sequence goes on from OX371223.1 coordinate 100,468,737, forward strand.
ATATCCCTCCGTTTTCTGGTGATTACGTCGAATGGCAGTCATTCTATGACTTGTATTGCACCACAATACACGAGAAGGACTATCTAACCTCGTCACAAAAGTTTCAGTACCTCAAGAGTCTTTTGCGGGGTGAAGCAGCATCACTTCTGCGGCATTTCAGCGTTACTGAGGCGAACTATGTCGAAGCTTTACAGAAATTGATCCAGCGTTACGATAGAAAGCGACACACGGTTAACGCATTTATTAAAACTTTTTTGGAGCAACCTCATGTAAATCATGTCAATGCGGCATCAATTCGGAAACTATGGGATACGTCAGACGAAGTCGTTAGAGGACTTAAAGCTCTCGGATCAAAGGCAGACCACCGGGATCCGTGGCTGATGCACATAATTGTGAACAAATTGGATTCCGAGTCCAAAAGCTTGTGGGCTCAACATTCTGCAGAAAAGGATTTTCCTACGTTAAAGGAGTTTTTTGATTTTCTGGGAAAAAGAACTGATGCATTGGAATCCGTTAGCAGAAGCGTCGTGAAAAAATCAAGTCTTTCTCAAAATTTAAAGCTTGAAAGTTCCAGAGCATTCGCAACAATTAGTAAGCCGTCTTGTCCAATTTGCAGTTCAGATGACCATAAGCTTTTTGAATGTGTTAGTTTCAAGGAAATGGATGTCGATAAAAGATGTGACCTAATACGTCAAGAAAAACGGTGTTTTAATTGCCTCAATTTCAGTCACGGGGTCTATAACTGTAAATCTCGAGGCCGTTGTCGTCAATGCTACAAGAAACACCATACTCTTCTACATGCGATAACCGATAAATCAGTGGAGGCACAACCTGATCAATCTACATCCAGCACCAGCCATGAATCCAAGACTATGCAAGTCTCCTCTGGAGAATCTCAAGTGATTTTACCAACGGCAATGATAAGAATAAAGGACCGATTTGGGGGCTTCCGAACATGCCGAGCACTTCTAGATTCAACATCGCAGGAGTCATTCATTACAGAAGATTGTGCTCAAAATCTAGATTTACCTCGTAGTAATGGAAGGCTTTTGATGAAAGGCCTAGGTGATGCCCAATTAGGCAGTTCAAAGGGAAAGGTAGAATTAGCCATAAGAACGGGCGGCGGAGAAGAGTTGAAAGCATGGGCATTCGTAATTCCTAAAATTTCAGCCAAGCTCCCATCATACGAATTCGAGATAGCAGACTGGCACGAATTAAGAAATGTCTCATTAGCTGGTCCTAAATTTAATCAGCGCAGCGCAATAGATGTATTACTTGGTACTGAAATCTATTATCAGGTTACTCAATGCGACAAAATAAAATTGGGAGATCGTCTGGTGGCTGAGAAAACTACATTGGGCTGGATTGTGGCGGGCCGAAGCCATAAGATAGAGAATACCAAACAATCAGCATGTTTTAGCATTCTAATGAACGTTGACGATAGCCTAAGGAAGTTCTGGGAAATTGAGTCAGTAGAAACAGCATCAACCCTTACAGCAGAAGAAGCGAAATGCGAAGAATTATTCGTGGCCACGACCAAGCGAGCTAATGATGGCAAATTTGTAGTGCAACTTCCATTTCGAGAAACGGACGGCCAATTAGGATCGACATATCATTTGGCGATGTCCAGATTGGTTGCCATGGAGAAAAGATTTAAGCGGGATCCAATCTTTCATAAACTTTATAGCGAATTCATGGCGGACTACGAAAGGTTGGGGCACATGTCTGAAATTCCCACTGATGTCAGCTCGTACTATCTACCGCATCACGGAGTCATGAAATCAGCCAGCACAACGACAAAGCTCCGCGTAGTATTCGATGCATCGGCAACATCTTCGACGGGATTATCCTTAAATAATCAGCTCTGTATAGGACCGACCATTCAATCCACCTTAGTCGACATAATACTACGATTTCGTCAGCATCGATTCGTGTTTACTGGTGACGTTGAAAAAATGTACCGCCAAATATGGGTAAGCGACCCAGATACTAAACATCAAAGGATTTTATGGAGACAAGATCCTAGAAGTCGGCCGAAAACCTTCCGCCTAAAAACCCTGACATACGGTACAGCGCCGGCATCATTTCTAGCAACCCGATGCATAAATGAATTAGCATTGCAGGCCAGAGAACGATCACCAATCGCAGCAGAAGCAATCCTGACCGATATGTATGTGGACGACCTCATGACCGGGGCAGACACCGAAGCAGAATTATGTCATCTGAAAGATGAAATAGTGGCCATCCTAAATACTGCGGGCTTCCATTTACGCAAGTTCTCTCCTAATAACAGTGAGCTACGTACACGATTGGGAATCATTGTAGAGACTGTACAAGAAATTAAAGGAAAACCAGCAATGACGAAACTACTTGGTGTGGTTTGGGATCCAGTAATAGACCATTTGTCGTTTCAGGTTCAGCTAGAGGATCGCGAGAAACATACAAAGAGATCACTATTATCCGAAGCTAGTAGAATTTTCGATCCGATTGGATGGCTGGCTCCTGTAATTGTTCGAGTGAAGATATTGTTTCAAAGTTTATGGTTACAGAAGTTAGAATGGGACGATCAATTGCCATCCGAAATAACATCTAAGTGGGTTAATATGCGTTCGGATCTTGTGAGGGTGAACCAAATTCAAATTCCACGTTGGCTGGGGACTCATGGCAGCATCCAACTACATGGATTTTGCGATGCTAGCGAAATGGCTTACGCGGCAGCGGTTTTTTGCAGAGTGAAAACCGAATATGGAGTTGAAGTGCACCTAACGATGGCTAAAACAAAGGCAGCACCACTGAAGACGATAAGCGTTCCAAGATTAGAGCTCATGGGTGCTCTGCTCTTAGCAAATCTGATGAATAAGGTACGCTCAGCACTTAATCAAAACATAGAGCGAATAACGTTATGGACCGACTCCAAGATCGTGTTGGATTGGTTGGCAGCGCATCCTCGACGATGGCCTACATTTATTGCAAATCGAACATCCGAAATATTAAGTTCATACAGCCGGGAGAAATGGATGCATGTTTCGTCAGCCGATAATCCAGCTGATTGTGCGTCCAGAGGTATAGCTGCCGGGGAGTTGATCAAATTCGAGTTGTGGTGGCATGGGCCCAAATGGCTAGTGGAATCGGAGACGGAGTGGCCAGCTCAACAAGCTTCATTTGGTACAAATGAAGAAGCTAAACATAGCGAATTAACATTTAAAATCATTGTCAGCAGCGATATATTCAAGGATATCGTAACTAAATATAGCAGTTTTCAAAAAATGAATAGAATCATGGCATATGTTATACGCTTCCTTCAAAATGTCCGCTCGCTACCAACGGAACGTAATGTCAAGCCTCTGGATCGAGATGATGTGAGTTTGGCAGCCGTATATTTAATTCGATATACTCAACATCAACACTTTTATGAAGAAGTTCAATGCCTGAAATCCAAAACGGCTTTGCCTAAATCAAGCCAGCTAAAAGCATTAAATCCTTTTATCGACAGTGATGGAATAATTCGAATCGGTGGTCGATTAGAGCACTCAACTATAGCGACATCGATCAAGCATCCCATGCTATTACCACGCAAATCCGAAGTCACGATCGCGATTTTGCAAGATATGCATCGTCAATTTTATCACGCTGGCATTAGCCTTATGCTGAATTTCTTGCGTCAGCAGTTTTGGGTGATTCGCGCGAAGAACGCTATTCGACAGGTACTCCGCACATGTATAAAGTGTTTCAAGCAGAACCCATTAAAACAGCAGCAATTAATGGGCGATTTACCTCCAGCGAGAGTTAAGTACGTGCACCCTTTCGACAAAGTAGGCGTAGATTACGCTGGGCCATTTAAAGTGCAAATCACTCGAAGAAGAGGACAGATTCCAGTCAAAATGTATATATGTATCTTTGTGTGTCTAAGCACTAAAGCAGTTCATATTGAATGTGTCAGCAATCTGACGACGGAGAATTTTCTTGGAGTATTGTCCCGATTCACTGATCGACGTGGATTGTGTAGCGAGATTTATAGCGATAACGGCACCAACTTTGTCGGCGCCAACAGACAACTAACCGAACTATTTAATTTTCTTAGAACCAATGCTAATAAATTCTCCTCGTCTCTTCTAGAAAAAAACATAAATTGGCATTTCATTCCTGCAGGCTCTCCTACCATGGGAGGCATTTGGGAGGCGGCGGTGAAGTCTGCAAAAACACATCTAAAAAGAGTGGTCGGAGCGGCCATATTAACGTTAGAAGAATTTACAACGCTGCTTACCGGCATAGAAGCAATCCTGAACTCCCGTCCACTATATGCAACAAGCTACGAAGAAATTGAAGTGCTCACTCCCGGGCATTTTTTAATTGGGCGGCAGTTATTGGCTCTACCCGAACACTCCATACCAGATAATCATTGTTTATCAAAACGTTGGGACACGGTAAAGCGTATCAAGCAGCATTTCTGGCATCGTTGGCACCGTGATTATCTTATAACGTTGCAAACCCGAAATAAATGGCAGGATAAATTACCAAATCTAAAAGTCAATGATGTCGTTCTTATCCGAGATGAGCAATTGCCTCCAACTCAATGGGCTCTAGGCAGAGTCATTCAAACACATCCAGGTAGTGATGGGAACGTTCGAGTGGTCAGTATCAAAACTTCATCTGGAGATACAAAGAAGCACGTCAGCAAATTGTGCAAACTTCCGATTATTTGAATCAACTGATTCAAGGCGGGCGGTATGTTATGGCAGCAGAAAATATATCATTTTATGTATTTTATCATTAAGGAAGAACTCATTTTCATAAATCTATCTCATTAGAATTTTTAACGCATATTATTATATCCACATGCATTATATTATTTATTATAGTTGATTTATTTTGACATTATCATGTAACCGGTATTATACAAATAGTTAAGCCTCAAACCGTTAACCGAGTGCTTGTGATAACGAACAAAGAGTGCTTACCGAGTGCTCTTAAAAAAAAAGTGATTTGGATGCCGGGCTGCGTATTCTTCACGATGAACAATTGCGATATACGGCTGCGGTACAATTTATAGTATATCACAATGGGCTATGCTTATCTGCACCCAAATCACTTTTTTTTATTTACAAATATAATTAATAAATTTATTTAGTTTTATTTTACTGCTTTGTTCGCTCGCTAAATTCTGAATGGCGAAAAATTATTTTACAAACAAAATTCTTAATCTAATTGGTATAAATTTGTTTTGACAAACTGATATAAAAATAATAAACATAGAAATTAAGTTCCACGTATAACTAGTGACATCTAAAGTAAGTTATCACAAGCACTCGGTTAACGGTTTGAGGCTTAACTATTTGACCGGTTACATGATAATGTCAAAATAAATCAACTATAATAAATAATATAATGCATGTGGATATAATAATATGCGTTAAAAATTCTAATGAGATAGATTTATGAAAATGAGTTCTTCCTTAATGATAAAATACATAAAATGATATATTTTCTGCTGCCATAACAGATAGGATGTTTGGTTTTTAACAAAAAATTGTAAAATTTTGACGCCTTAGAGGCCATTCTGTTGACATTTTGATAGTAGATACAATATTTCCCAGTTAATGCATTCATGGTTGGTTTCTTGGAAAGAGTATTGTCATCCTCCGAGTCAGCTATTTTGTTGTTGTTGAAGTTGTTCATTTGCTAAGTTACGTTGTTCCATTGGAGGGCCCGGTATTCCGTAAGAAAGATTTTCTTTGAGTGAAATCGAACTCTTTAATGAAGATTCCTGTAAGCCAATATTTTGATGTACCGACTGACGCTAATGATGTTTCTGTTGACAAATGTAAACAAAATATTATATGCATATGACAACACCAATAGTCGTTTTTATGCTTATATCTGTCAACACGGTTATGTTGCTTATTGGTTGTTAATAAATGTTCATTGTAACTTGAATTCTATATCAAACTAGTTGTGTTTCTGTTTCGCCGAAATTGCACATTTAACAGGTTATGGGCCCAGGATAACGTTATCCAGAAAGTAGAAAGTGATCGAGTATATCGAAACAGAAAATAAATAGTTTTATTACAATTTAAAAAAAAGGGAAAGAGTGAATAATTTGAAGTGATGTAACCTCACTTTTTATATTAAAAAACGTGGAAATAAATAGTGAACTTTTTGCATATTTTCCGAAGACAAAGAAATTCCTGTTATAATGGCCGTGTCTGCTAATTTTATGCCGGTTACAAAACTGGTTGGTCGTGAAAATTTTTCCAACTGGAAATTCGCAATACAAGCTTACCTTCAGTTGGAGGACTTATGGGAATGCGTACTCGGCACAGAAAAAGACGAACAAAAAATTATAAAAGCAAAATCAAGGATAATCCTGGCTGTGGATCCGATTAATTATGTTCACATTCAGAATGCAACCACAGCCAAACAAGCATGGGAAAAGTTAGAGACTGCATTTGAAGATTCTGGATTGACTAGAAAAGTTGGTCTTCTGCGAACCTTGGTGATAACTCAACTCGAAAATTGTAGCAACGTGGAAGATTATGTGAATAAAATAATAACCACTGCTAATAAATTAAATAGTATGGAATTTGAGGTTAAGGATGAGTGGGTTGGAACTCTTTTACTGGCAGGCCTCCCTGAGCAATACAAACCTATGATTATGGGTCTTGAAAGTTCAGGTACACGAATTACGGGTGATTTCATAAAAACCAAATTGTTACAAGATATTCCGTCAAAGCCGTTAGTCAAAAATTCTGAGGAAGATACAGCACTAGTAACAAGGAATATCAACAAACCACCTATTAGATGTTACAATTGTAACAAAATTGGACATATAAGCCGACAATGTAGATTGGAGCAACGAAAAAAATTGCAACCACAATACGAAAACGAAAATAAAAATGCATTTATAAGTGTTTTTACAGTTGGTGAATCGAACAAATCGGCATGGTACTTGGACTCTTGTGCTTCCTCACATATGACAATGCATAAAAATTGGCTCTTGAAAGATGTTCGGGAATATGCTACCGACATATACACGGCGGGTGGTGAGCGATTAAAGTCTCAATTACTTGGAACATCTAAAATAAAAATAGCTGTAGGAAACTTGTATGATGAAGTTGAGGCACGGGAAGTTCTATATGTACCCAATATTTCAAGTAATTTACTATCAATTAGTAAATTAGTAAAAAAGGGAAACACCATTCATTTTGATCAATCGGGCTGTCGTATCATCAACCAAGATGGTATAACTTTTGCTACAGCGCGAGAAGTAAATGGTATTTACAAAATTAATGAACCTATTGAATCATCTCACCTAACGCAAGAAATCGACAAAGGCGAATTATGGCATCGCAGACTTGGACACATGAGTGAAGGAAAAATGAACCAGCTGCAGAATATTTCAGACGCAAAGCTTGACTACACAAATATTAATGCTCATAATTGTACTAGTTGTGTAATGGGAAAACAACACCGAGAACCATTTAAGTCGTCAAATAACCGTGCAGAAAATATTTTGCACTTGGTTCACACCGATTAATGTGGACCGGAGGAAGTAGAATCTCTTGGAGGCTGTAGATACTTCCTTACAATGATTGACGATTATTCTAAGAAGTTATTTGTTTATTTCTTAAAAGAGAAAAGTCAAGTTTTTGAGTGTATGAAGGAATTTAAAGTGCTTGTTGAAAATCAGCAGGATAAAAAAATTAAAATATTTCGTTCAGACAATGGTGGGGAATATGTAAATTATTAAATAATTAAATATCTAAAGGAGTCTGGTACAAAGCATCAGTTGACCGTCCGCTACACGCCACAAGAAAACGGAGTTGCTGAACGTATGAATCGCACGATTGTTGAAAAAGCAAGATCAATGCTTTGCGATGCGAATTTACCTAAACAATTTTGGGCTGAAGCGGTCAATACTGCAGCGTACTTAATAAATCGCACTCCAGCTGCTAGTTTGGATGGACAATTACCTGAGGAAATATGGACTAAAAGACGAATTGAAATTAGTCATCTACGCATATTTGGATGTAAAGCAATGGTACACATTCCAAAGGAAAAAAGGGTTAAATGGGACTACAAATCTGAACCTATGATTTTTGTCGGATATAGTGAAAGCACAAAAGGTTACCGATTTATTAATCCTAAAAATAATAAACTTGTAATAAGTCGTGATGTAAAATTTTTTGAAAATGAAACTTTGACAAATCCATATTCTGAAACAAACGGAGAAAAAGTATCAGAAAGTTGCCTTCTCCCTATCGAAGTATCTAAAGAACAGAGGGAAGAAGAGGTGATTGAAAGTAAAGAAGAAATCGCCAGCGATATAAGTGAATCAAATAGAACGAGTTCTTCTGAAACCAGTTCTATATTGGAATATCCATCTGAAAGTCAGTCACGAGCTATTGAAATTCGACGATCAACAAGAATTCCAAGGCCGAAAGTACTTAATGATTTCATAACATATAAAGCAGAAACTGATTTTGTCGCTGACCCGCAAAACATTGAAGAAGCACTTGGTCGGTTGGATGCATCATCTTGGAGGCAAGCAATGGAGGAGGAATATAATGCCTTGTTAGAAAATAATACTTGGACGTTAGTAGATGCAGCTCCAAATAAAAAGGTTTTAAGCACACGATGGGTATTTAAAACCAAATCAGTTGAGGATATAGAAAAACCAAAGTACAAAGCACGCCTGGTGGTTCGAGGTTGTGCTCAAACGAAAGGCATAGATTACGAAGAGATATATTCATCTGTAGTAAGAATTAACGCTGTACGGTTACTTTTGTCGTGGGCAGTAAAAGAAGATCTTGAAATCCACCATATGGATGTTAAAAATGCATTTCTACAAGGAGAATTACATGACGAAATTTATATTTGTCAGCCAGAAGGTTTTGAATTGCAGGGAAGTGAATCTAAAGTATGCAAATTAAATAAGGCCATGTACGGTTTAAAACAGGGAAGCAAACAGTGGAATCGGAAAATTGACACGACACTAAAATTAATGAAATTTCAACAATCAAAAACCGAACAATGCATATATTACATTAATGCTGGTGGTAAAATTCAAATTATTGCAGTTTACGTTGACGACCTCATCATTTTGTCCAACGACATACACCTTATGCAAAAAACCAAGGATACTCTTCTAAAAACTTTCAAAATGAAAGATTTAGGAGAAATAAATAAATGTCTTGGAATGCGAATAACCAGAGATCGAAAGGCGGGCAAAATTTGGATAGATCAATCAGAATATATTGAAAGTATTATTGAGAGGTTCAATATGTCAGATTCGAATGAGGTGAAAACGCCATTAGATTCAAATCAGAAACTAACCGACAAAATGTCACCAAATGAAGAAAGCGATCAACTTAAAATGAAAAATATACCATATAAAGAAGCTGTGGGTAGTCTCTTATATGCTGCACAAATTTCAAGGCCTGATATTACTTATGCAGTTGGTGTTTTAAGTCGTTTTAGCTCAAATCCTGGCCAGGCTCATTGGGTAGCAGTTAAGAGAGTGCTACGATACTTAAAAGGCACGGTACATCACAAACTTCAATACGATAAAGACAGTAAATCCACAATAGAAGCATACAGTGATGCTGACTGGGCAAACTGTTCTGATAACCGTCGCTCAGTAACAGGTTTTATTGTTATTATGCAAGGTGGGCCTATTTCTTGGACAAGTAAACGACAAAGAACGGTTGCCCTTTCTACAACGGAAGCGGAATATATGGCACTGTCTTCTGTGTGCCAAGAAATTTTATGGCTCCGAAGCTTAGCATCAGAAATAGGTATCTCATTGGATTGCCACTTGCCAGCCGACAATCGTTTATTGCGACAACAAAGGAGCTATGGATTTAGCACTTACTGAGGGATATCGCCAAAGAACGAAGCATATCGATATTCGATATCACTTTCTTCGTCAACACATCGAGAACAAAGACATTGAAGTAAAGTTTGTTCATACTGGAGAAATGCTTGCAGATTTTTTAACGAAGGCTTTGCCTATTCAAAAATTTAATTATTGTATTCAAAATTGTCTAATTGTATTAACCTAAAATCTTTTGTTTAACAGAGGGTGTTGACAAATGTAAACAAAATATTATATGCATATGACAACACCAATAGTCGTTTTTATGCTTATATCTGTCAACACGGTTATGTTGCTTATTGGTTGTTAATAAATGTTCATTGTAACTTGAATTCTATATCAAACTAGTTGTGTTTCTGTTTCGCCGAAATTGCACATTTAACAGTTTCGTCAACACTGAGACGATAAGATATCGTCGCCCGAGTACTTAAGTATTACAAACGACAAAACTTGAAATTGAGATAATCGAATCTAAAGTTTAATTGGCTACGAACGTAAGACTATACACTATTTGACAAAATAAAATACATTTTCTTAAAATATGCTAACTGTCTCATCTAAAATTTAAAGGAATCTTTAATCAAGCCTACAGTTTAATTTTAAACCGAAATTTAAAATTTTGAAAATTGCGTATGTAACACAAAACCGTTTTTCATATTTTTTATTTGTATGGTATGTATCAGTATTTTCGTTTTTAAGCATTTTTGTTAAAAAAAATGCAATATGGTTTCGGTTTGCCGTCTGTCCGTCTGTGTGCACGATAACTTGAGAACGGATGGAGATATCAACTTAATTTCTTCACTAAAAGTTCAAGCAATTCATGGGAATGATCCATATTGATTTGGACATTTCTGTGTTTAGAGCGTTCGGAGATATGTAGGGATTTGTTAACCACCCTCCTTAAAATTGATAGATTTTTTTATTTTATTTTCTATTCTATTTTGGTTTCATCGAGCATGTGAATGTGGAATAAAAATATATTTCGTCTAGATGTGGGTTTGTGTGGGTGGTGTGGTTATGGGGGTGGTAGGAGTGGTGGTATGGAAGGTGGAGGGGGTGGGATGATTCGTTTTGGGTTTGGTGTGAGAATTTGGGATTTGGTAGATGAGGGTTTGTGTGGGTAGTCTGTGTGTGTGCATGGACGTGGGTATGGAGGTGTTAAAGGGTGATAATATGGGTGGTGCAGTATAGGGTGGTGTGGGTGAGATGGGTTTTGGGGTTTTAATTGGATAGTGGGTGGGGGATGGTAATAATGTTTAGATGTGATGGTTTGTGGTTGATTGGAGTCATTTGACATAAGGTGGATTGGGATCGGTTGGGCTGGGTGTAGATGGGGTTAGGTCGGTGTCTGACTGGGTGGTCGTAATATTTGAAATACGCAAATTACACGGCATAGAAGTTCTTTATAGGCAACAAAAATGCTTATAGAGTTCGGCTCCGAACCTTTCCCTTCTTTTTCACCTATTACTTGAAAACAGAATTATTATTTATGGTAAGAACGTAATTTTTGAAATTTAATGATTCAATAATGTCAGAGAAAATAAAAATTCTTATTTGAAGGCTGTAGAAAGCCAAACTTAAGGTAAATAATTTACTACGGTAAAAAGTCAGTTTTAGGACAGATTTTTCGGAAATATAGAGAAAAATAGAGATAAAATGAAACCTTTATGCTCATCATCAACGTCATTATCAGACAAAATGCCTTCAAATGCACGTAAAACTTCTTCCGGCAGTTCAGACACAGTCTATAAGTCAAAATTCAAGTAATTACAGGACCACAGGATTTGACGTACCACAATTCGGTGAGGTTAAAGCGTCTATTAAATGATTACACCCCCATATTAAGTTTTTAAATTGAAGCGTTTGTTGAGTACTTACACCCCCATGTAAAATGGGGATGGGGGGGGGGGGTGTAATCATTTAGTAGACGCTTCAATTTTAGCTTCAGTTTTACTGTGGTTGTTGGTAGTGTTGCATGTACTTCATTATGCAAATACATATTAACAAATACATATTAATTTAAAAATTGTATATACAAAAATCACGTGTTACTGCAGAACTGCATATAAATTTTCACTTAAGTATTAAAAATTTAAAAAAAAACTGTGTAACTGTTTCACTCGATGTATGTTTATATCATACAAATCCTGATTCTAAATTTATAATTTCGTTTTATCCGCAGAGAGATCGTATGTTTGTATCATTCAAGCCCTGAGTTTACAAAATGCCCATTGGTCGTGGTCTCATATGTGTTGCATGTTTGAATCATTCAAGTCCTGAATTTAAATTTTGGGTTTATGAATTAGTTGCATATATATTGTACGTGTGTATCATACAAGTCCCGTTTTGTTTTTTTGAGATATTACCTTTGTCGCATATAGATTGTATGTTTGTATCATTCAAGCCCTGAATTTACTTTATGCATGTATGGCTTGATCTCATATGGTGTTGTATGTTTGTATCATTCATTATTTATCATTTTCCTTTTGCGTTTAAACTTGTATTTAATATTGATTGTTTGTATGTAACACTTAAGTATTATTCTAATTTTAACTAAAATTGATATTAAATTATTTTATTCCCATATGATGAGTTTATGTAACAGATAAGTACTTTTTTATGTTACCAATTAAGCATATGTAACACTTAGCACACTGGTATCTTTCAATATGATTGAGATATGAACATTTTGAAACTACCAATCGAAAGATTTTGTTTTTTTAAGTAAGATGGCACTACTAACTCAAAAACGTCCAAAATGCGTTTGTAACATTTAAGTACTGAGCCGACGATATTTAGTTGAGGTTGAATCCATTTTTAGCCTTAGGAACCAGTCGAATGGCATTTATATCCTGCAGGTGAAATTTGTTCATGATGAATCTCTTGAACTGGTCGTCAGTGACGGAAGGGTCAATCCTGCTTATAAATAACCATCGTCTCGGTTTTACAACACTAATGGTATTCTGGTCATCCGGAATGCTTGGCTCGCGTTTTTTCGTGTTGACGAACCTTGATGTTCAGTAGAATTAACCACTACTGAGGGACTGTCATTCGTCTGCAGCATATTTTTCACTACATTGATGGCGTCTTGGTCATCCGGAATGCTTGGGGGTTTATCATTGTGTGATGATCTATCGTGATTAAGCGGTAATTTGAGGAACCTGTTCTATTAGACTTGGTGTTTCGGTCTGCCTTGAGGCTTCAGACATGGATATTGTCACCCTACTTTCTTCTGGTTGAACAGCAGCTTGGGACAAGGCATGAACCACTGTTGTTAATCTCTATTCTAATTGATTCATTCTTTTTAGAACATTTATGGTCTCCTCTGATTTTTCAATTTTTTTGAGTGATTTGTCGATTTTGGATAGGATGTTATTCAATCCGTTTTCACATTTACTACAGAACCACCGCAAACCAGGCACATCGTCCATCACTAATTTCATACCTTTCCGTAAATCATTTTTGGAAATTTTTTCAGCAATTTAGTTGCGTTACTAGTCGCACATCTGTAGTCTATAACGTTGTTACATAAGTAACCGCTGCATGAAAAAAAACATTCACGATTATTAATTAAAACTATTATTGAGTTATTATTTATCTATTTTAGTTTTTTAATGGTTATTAACTCTATTAATTAACAAAAATTATTTATTTTTGCTTGAGCTTTAAACACCCTTTTCTTTTATTTATACATGAAATTTAAATTTATTTGTACAACGTTTTTTCACAGAGTTCGTCTATGTAGTGCACCTCCAAAAATTGATTTTCAAAATTATTTTTTGAAAGTGTCTGAGATAGCCGTTTTTCTATGTAAACCTCGTTTTTTAGAATTTGCTATACCGGCTTTTTGTTTTTATAAAAATATTTTTTTTCGTTTTATATTGCTTCTGAAAATGACACCGAAAGGGTGTCGAAAGATGTATGTGAAGATAGCCCCCAAATTCCATCCCCGAAAAATGCGATGGCAATACTAATTATTGCTATCATGACATTTTCAACTCTCAGCCCAAAAAATCGCGACATTTTTACTCTCAGCACCAAAAATATTTGCTGTCATGATAGTTAAAAAATGTCATGACAGTTGAAATTTTCGGGGCTGAGAGTAAACATAACACTATGAATCTTTAGAGAGCATGTACAATTTTTTTAGAATTTTTCTTTGTGTAGGAGTTGAGCTATAGTCCATAGAAGTCAGGTAATATTCTTTGGCCCAACTAATGGTGCACATCGTTTGATAGTTGAATGTTTAAGGAGCGTGTATGAATTTTATAAGAATTTTTCTATGTATAGGAGTTCGGATATAATCCATAGAAGTCAGGAAGTATTCGTCGTACAACTAGCGGTGTACATCGTTTGATAGGTGAATGTTTAAGGAGCGTATATAATTTTATTTAGAATTTTTCTATGTTTAGGAGTTGAGATATAGTCCATAGAAGTCTAAAACTATTCGTTGGCCCAACTAGTGGTGCACATCGTTTGATAGTTGAATGTTTAACGTGCATGTACGATTTTTTTTAGATTTTTTCTATGTATAGGAGTTCAGATATAGTCCATAGAAGTCAGGAAATATTCGTTGGCCCCACTAGTGGTGCACATCGTTTGATAGGTGAATGCTTAAGGAGCATGCAACTAGCGGTGCACTTCGTTTGATAGGTGAATGTTTAAGGAGCGTATATAATTTTTATTAGAATTTTTCTATGTCAAGGAGCTGAGATGTAGTCCATAGAAGTCAGAAAATATTCGTTGGTCCAACTAGTGGTGTACATCGTTTGATAGGTGAATTTTTAAGGAACATGTATGATTATTTTGGAATTTTTCTATGTCTAGGAGTTGAGATATAATCCATAGAAGTCAGGAAATATTCGTTGGCCCCACTAGCGGTGCACATAGTTTGATAGTTGAATGTTTAAAGAGCGTGTATGAATTTTATAAGAATTTTTCTATGTATAGGAGTTCAGATATAATCCATAGAAGTCAGGAAATATTCTTTGGCCCAACTAGCGGTGCACATCGTTTGATAGGTGAATGTTTAAGAGGCGTAAATATTTTTTTTTAGAAATTTTCTATGTCTAGGAGTTGAGATATAGTCCATAGAAGTCTAAAACTATTCGTTGGCCCAACTAGTGGTGCACAGCGTTTGATAGTTGAATGTTTAACGTGCATGTACGATTTTTTTTAGATTTTTTCTATGTATAGGAGTTCAGATATAGTCCATAGAAGTCAGGAAATATTCGTTGGCCCCACTAGCGGTGCACATCGTTTAATAGGTGAATGTTTAAGGAGCATGTATGATTTTTTTTGGAATTTTTCTATGTCTAGAAGTTGAGATATAATCCATAGAAGTCAGGAAATATTCGTTGGCCCCACTAGTGGTGCACATCGTTTGATAGGTGAATGCTTGAGGAGCATGCAACTAGCGGTGCACTTCGTTTGATAGGTGAATGTTTATATAGCGTATATATTTTTTTTCAGAAAAATTTCTATGTCTAGGAGTTGAGATATAGTCCATAGAAGTCTAGAACAGGAAATATTCTTTGGCCCAACTAATGGTGCACATAGTTTGATAGTTGAATATTTAAAGAGCGTGTATGAATTTTATAAGAATTTTTCTATATCTAGGAGTTCAGATATAATCCATAGAAGTCAGGAAATATTCGTTGGCCCAACTAGCGGTGCACATCGTTTGATAGGTGAATGTTTAAGGAGCGTATATAATTTTTTTTAGAATTTTTCTATGTCAAGGAGTTGAGATGTAGTCCATAGAAGTCAGAAAATATTCGTTGGCCCAACTAGTGGTGTACATCGTTTGATAGGTGAATTTTTAAGGAACATGTATGATTTTTTTGGAATTTTTCTATGTCTAGGAGTTGAGATATAATCCATAGAAGTCAGGAAATATTCGTTGGCCCCACTAGTGGTGCACATCGTTTGATAGGTGAATGCTTAAGGAGCATGTACGATTTTTTTAGATTTTTTCTATGTATAGGAGTTGAGGGGAAGTCCACTTTCAGGTAGGAACATAGACATAAATATGGCTCATTTAAAAAGACGGCACATTAATAGCAAAAACGAAAAATTTAAAGGTATATATAATATACTGGTATAGATAAGCAGATGATGTAATACTATTATCTAACTGCAAAAAATAAATAACTTACAACCCATTAATTACCTTAGAAACAGAAAACAATAAACAAATATGGACCTCACCATTGAAAATGACAACCAGACAGAGAAAAAATTCATAAGCGTAGAAATCAATAAAATGACTACAAAATAATAGAAAAGACTTTCAAAAAAAAATTCGGAAACATGATATCATACAAAAACAGTAATAAATTAGAACAAAAACCCAAAAATTAGACGCAGCAATATACCACGAACATGTGACGAATGCCCAAAATTTTACATCCGACAAACAGGTAGAAGTTTTCCATAAGGTACAAAGAACATATCAACGACTTAACAAAAACAGAACCGAAATCAAATTTTGCACTTGTATAGTAGTTGAAATACAAATTGGAAACTATTCGTTGGCCCAATTAGCGGTTTGATATGTGACTATTTATGGAGCACGTACGGTAATTTGTAGAATTTTTCTATGTATGTTGAGATATATTACCGTAGAGTGCCTATTGTAATACCGTGATAAACAAAGTACCACTGGTACTATATTTGACTTTGACTGCCGGATAATATATCATCGTATTGTATTTGGAATTGATATTTTTTTTAATTAGTACCAATGTACATAGTTCCCTTTTTTGTCTTGAGGGGAAGTTCACTATCAGGTACATTTGCATTCACCTATCAAACGAAATGTACCATTAGTGAGGCCAACGAATATTTCCTGACTTCTATCGATTATATCTGAACTCCTATACATAGAAAAATTCTTATAAAATTCATACAAGCTCTTTAAACATTCAACTATCAAACTATGTGCACCATTAGTTGGGCCAACGAATATTTTCTGACTTCTATGGACTACATCTCAACTCCTTGACATAGAAAAATTCTAAAAAAAAATATACGCTCCTTAAACATTCACCTATTAAACGATGTGCACCGCTAGTGGGGCCAACACATTTTTCCTGACTTCTATGGATTATATCTGAACTCCTAGACATAGAAAAATTCTTATAAAATTCATACACGCTCTTTAAACATTCAACTATCGAACTATATCTCAGTTTTTTAAATTCAAAAATCATAGAAATTTTAATCAAATAAGTCCCGACACTTTTATATTTCATATACTAAAGTTATATACCATGTTACAATAGTTAACAGTAATTTTGTGTTTTACTTTAATCTATTTAGAATCTAAGAATGTTGTTTATGTTTTAAATGATGCGTCTAGTTTTATTTATACAATTTCGTAAACAAAATTTACAAAAAAAAATTTATTTTTATTTTTATACATACTTGTAAATCAAGTTTTTGACTCTCAGCCCCGAAAATATTTACTGTCGTGATAGCTAAAACTATCACGACACAAACATTTTTCTGGGCTGAGAGAAAAATGTTGCCTTTTTGTGAAGGAGGAAGATTCAAAGTAATTTTTGATTTTCGCTGTCAGTATATTTCTTGGAGAGTAGAATTTAGATATTTTTGTTTATTTACACATTTTATCAGAACTTTTTATTGTTTTTATTAAACTCATAACATTTTTTTTATTATTTAGCTGTTATTCGGAAATATTTATACACGAATTTAGATTTATTGCTATAATAGTTAATTAAATGTCGCAATAGTATACATAAACTTGTATAGTATTGCCATAAGCAACTTTTTGATTTTCGGGGATAGAAATTTGGGCTATCTTCACAAAGGTTGTCGAAAGCTCAAGCAAAAACAAATAATTTTTGTTAATTAATAGAGTTAATAACCATTAAAAAACTAAAATAGTTAAATAATAACTGAATAATAGTTTTAATTAATTTAATATCCCCTTGGTTGAAATATGGGGACAATACAAAACACAGAAAGCCACAACGAAGGATTTTTTAATTACATACGGGTCGAGTATAACAATATTATCGTTCGAAAAATGAAAAATTTTATGAATGATAAATTTAAACTCGCCAAATTAATAAATAAACAGCATTTTTTATTAAAATGTCGAAAAGAAAAAGTTTACCCGAAGACAAGAGTTCTAAAAAACACATTCAACATTAATAATGAAGTTTTTACACGGTTGCAAAATAAGTTTATATTTGGTGTTGTTACGACTGTGTTGTCTTAACAAGACATTGTTGCAAATTTGTTTCTATTCTCCACGGTTTCTTGCGTCCGGGTTTTTGTTGTCTAAACGTGGTTTCTTGCGTCCGGGTTTTCGCTGTCTAAACATGGTTTCTTGGTGGATGGATTCTTGTGTGTTTTCTTCTGTTATGTTGGCAACGGAACGAAAATGGGAGAGAGAGAGAGAACAATGCGCATCGAGTGTGTGCAAAGTAAAACGTTTTGAAAAAATGTTTTTTTCTTGTATGTCTCTCTTTTGTACCAACGAAAATTTGGTATAAAGGAGAGACAGAGAAGAGAGATGCATTTTCTTCTAAAACGTTTTACGAGCTGTGCGACGCTCAAATATTTTTTTTGGTTTGACAATCGAGTTTTGGTTTTGTTAAAAACAAGTCGGTTTTTTTTGATTGTGGATAATTAAAATCTTGTTGTGATTTATGGAAAATAAAAATAAAAATAAGATAAAACAAAAAAAAACAAAAAAATTAATAAAGTGTGTCTTGATTCTGATGTGAGTCGAGGAGTTGATTAGATTAAAAGCCTTATATTATAATTTAAGGCAAAAGTTTGAAATTGTATATCAAAATAAAAATTATTGTATATGAAAATAAAATTATTGTATATCAAAATAAAATCAGGATGCTATAAAAATAAAATTATTTGTGCAATAATGGTGAATGTTTTATAAAATCCTAAACCAAAAGTTAATTTTCTGTGACATTCAAGTCAAATTTGAAGGGCATTTGGTGGTACATTGATAATTACCGAAAATAAAAGAGAAAAGTTACGATTGGGAAATCAACTGTTGTATTATTATTGAAAATAATTACTACGTAAAACGGTGATTTTGTTTGTAAAGTGCAATAATTGCGGTTGGCGAGACAACGCCCAACTCATTTTGGCGGCTATCGAGTCCAGATATATTTTATTTTCCGGCGGTTGGGTCACACCGGTGAAACACGCGGTGATTATTGGTATCGGGGAGAGGCCCCGCAACGTAACGGGTTGCCAATCGGCACCTCGTTTGATTTTAAATTGGTATCGGGGAAAGGCCCCGCAACGATACGGGTGGCGAGACAACGCCGTACTAACGAGGATTAACCGGCGGGTGTGCTGCATCGGTAAAGCGGGTAACGGCATAACCAAGCCGCAACGGTCCGGGTGTGGTACCACCTGTGGCATGACGGCCGCGCAAGGCCGCAACAGAATTTTTTTTAAGAAAATTTGTTAATTAAGGTACGATTTTTTTTTATATTTTTTTTGCTTTTTATTTTCTTTACATTTTCTTTTTATATATTTATCTCGTAAATTTTTTTTATTAAATTTAAAATTTTCTATATTTGTAATCGAGCGCCGCACAGCGGGTGCGCGCTCGGTACGCATTGCTGTTCTCTCTCTCGCTCTCTCTCTCGTTCCCTCCTTTTTTCCTTTTTGCGGGAAGTTGTTTCCGATTGTGTTTTTGTTTTTCTATAAATAAAATGAAATACTAAGTTTCTTTCGGTTTGGTGTGATGGGAGCGGAGACTCCCTCTGTGTCGGCATAGTGATTGCGGTCCCTTGGTGCCCGCATCCAATTTCGTAACCAGGGCTCGACCTTGTTTGAGTTCGAATGGATGCGCGCACCAAGGCACCTCTCTCCGATTTATAAAATTTCGTTGTTCGTTCCTCAAGTTCCGGCCGACGAATTTCGGCGGAACATCGGGTTTATTATTATTATTTGCGTTCATCTATTTTATAAATTTCTGTATTCATCACGGTGTAAGCCAGGAGCCATGCATGCCTCAAACCCCACGACTCTTCGCACTTCTCCCTGAGAACGTAGCCGGCAAAATATCACCGTGGAGGCCTCTGCATGCGCTTAGTGAAATCTGCAGGTTGGCAGTAGCCAGCCTGTAACAGTGTGATGAACGAAGAAATTGGCGAAACTATTAAACTCATTAAGACAACCAAAAACAATTTGAATGCTGCACAACAATATTTAGAAAATCGGCTACCCAGCCATTGTGACGAAGAATTTTTACACCGGGCAGAATCAACATATAATTTTCATTTTGATAAAATAAAGGTAAGACAAAAAACCAAATTAGACAATATTTTGTTAAATAAATTAAGTGAAACTTCGAATAGTCAAATGAGTACGAATGAAAGATGGTTGGTTAATGCGTCTAATGTTGATCTTCCAAATAACGTTAAATTTGTTTTAACTTTAGGCAATAAGTTCTGTCCACCTACAGTTGATAAGTTTGTACAATTTTATGAAATTATCTCAGATGTTGAAAGCGCAATTTTTAATTTAGATGAAAATGACAAAATTAATATTCGAAATCGGTTTGTAAATATTTTAACAAATTTCAAAAGTAATCAAAATTCACAAAAACTAACACCCTCGGAAAATCAAATTTTATCATATGTAAAACAAACAAAAACGTTTTTGAAAAATAATCCTAATATTATGGTTACACGAGCCGACAAAGGCAATGCAACAGTTGTCACCTTACGTAAGGATTATTTAGAAAAAATGTATAGTTTATTAAATGATGATACGACGTACATACAAGTGTCCAAAAATAATACAACGCCTATACAAACTCATATTAATAAAATGGTAAAAGAATGGCATGATTCTGGAAATATTGATATTTACACAAAGAAAAAATAACGAACTATAATTGTATAATTCCAAAATTATATGGTTTACCAAAGGTTCACAAACCAAATTTGCCATATCGACCTATTATAAGTTCTATAGATGGGCCTACATATACATTATCATCTCATTTAGGAAATATTTTGAAACATAGTGTCGGGAAAACATATTCGTATATCCAAAATTCAGAAGATTTTAAACAAAAAATTATTAACATTGTAATTCCACCAAATTTTCTTTTGATTTCTCTTGACGTAGTGTCATTATTCACTAATGTGGATAACAAAATGGTAAAGAATATTATAAGCAACAATTGGAGAAATATAAAGAAAAATTCTAAATCAAAATTAACAAAATTACAATTTTTAACCGCTTTAGATATTGTTTTATATAATTCAGAATTTTCATTTGATAATAAAATTTTTAGGCAAATTTTTGGTTCACCTATGGGTTCCCCAATAAGCCCCATAATTGCAAATTTAGTCATGGAAAATTTGGTGCTAAATTCGTTAAATTTTCAACCATTATTTTACTATAGATACGTAGATGATATTATAACGGTCATTCCAGAAGACAAGATAAACACATTTTTAGATGCTTTCAATTCATTCGATAAAAGTAATAGAATTAAATTTACTCTAGAAAAAGAATCAGAGAATAAAATTTCATTTTTAGACATTCTTTTGATACATGAGCCTGATGGAAAAATTTCTTGTGATTGGTACCACAAAAATACTTGGTCTGGTCGCTATCTAAATTTTGTGTCATGGCTTCCCATCTCCTACAAAATTAACACCGTAAAAATTCTAAGTCAAAAAATTTTAAAACTCTCGGACAGTAAATTTCATCTTAAAAATTTTAAAATATTAAATGATACTTTACTTCAAAATTATTATCCCAAAAAACTAATAGATAATATTGTTTATAAACAAATTTATTTTAGTATAAATTCTAACTGTCGGCCACAAAATGAAACTTCAAATTATTTGTCAATTCCGTACATTAAAAATTTATTCGAAAAAATTAAACATTTATTCAAAAATTATAATTTCAAAGTTATTGGACGTTCGGCGACAAATTTAAATAGTAATATTTTTTCGAAACTCAAAGATTTGGTTCCTTTAAAGCAGCGGTTTCCAAACTTTCTGATACTGCGACCCACATTAGAAAAAAATTAAAAATTGGCGGACCCCTTATTAGATAAAACAATAAAATAATATAAGCACTTTTGCAAGTTGTGGCCCAAAACTGAATTAAAGTTTCACTATCAAATTCCTGTTGCAATGAAGTATCGCAAGATATTTCAATCAGTTGTTCTTTTTCGAAAATTGTCAATTCTGCAAATTCATCAAGTTGGTTATTCAAAAATGGATTCTGGATCCATGCAAACTTTGTAAAATCAATATCATCGAAATAATGTGAAAATGTTTTAGTAAACTTTGCAAATGTTCTATAAAAAGATTTTTGTTTGCTTTAATATAGTTTCTGATACCGGCATCATTTAAAATTGGAAACATGTCATATACATACATCCTTTTCTAAATGCATTTGTGGACCTTGCATTGATTTTTTTAAACCGCTTAGCTTTTTAAAAATTTCAACTAATAAGCAAGTTTAAGAATAAAGTTATCGTTGCGAAAAGAAGATAGATGCCTCATCTTTGTGATTTTCAGCAAGAAAGATCGCAATTTCGTCTTTAAGTTCGAGCACTCTTTGAATAAATTTTGAACGAGATAGCCAACGTACTTCACAATAGTACAAGAGTGATTTATATTCAGCTTCCCATATCTTCACACAACTTTCCAAATAATCTAGCTTTAAAAGGACTGTTTTTGATATAGTTTAGAAATAGAGCAAAAAGTCGATATTATCGGCATTTACAGGGATTCTTAATAAAGTAATATCGCAACAAGAAATTTGCATTAAAATTTAATGATTAAATAGATGTTTGTAAGTATATTTTAAATATGTAAAACAGAAATTAAAAACTTACCGACCCCCTTGAGGTTATTACGCGACCCCCCTGTGGGTCGTGACCCACAGTTTGGAAACCGCTGCATTAAAGCATCAATCTAATGTTGTTTATCAAGTTTGTTGCGATTGTAACGTAACGTATGTTGGCCAAACCAAACAAATGATAGAAAAGAGGTTGTACCAACATAAAAATGTAAATATTCTTGTCAAAATTGTAGTGCACTTACGCAACATCTAAGAGATAATAATCATACAATTACATTAGATAATGTCAAAATTCTCAAAAAAGAAATTTGTTTTTAAAAAAGATCAATTTTAGAAATGTTAAATATCAAAAGTAGTACTAATTCGATTAATATCGTAAGTAGTGTTTGCATTACCGGTAAATCGGTTTATCGGTTTACCGGTAAATTGGTCATAAAGGCATTACCGAATTACCGGTAAATTAATTTTTTTTACCGGTATTTCGGTAAGAGTAAACAAATTGTAATGTTTTAATTTTAATTATTTCAATTTTTGTTTATAAATTAACCAAAAAATAAGGTTCTTTAATTAAATTTAATTCTTAAAAAATCCTACCTGCTACAAATGTAAAATATCCATGTACACATCCATGTTTTTAACATAGATATATACGAAATTACTCTTCTAACTGTATTTCACGAATATATCATATTCATTTTATTGGTAGCGTGAAGTTTTCGACAAATTGACAAAAAACCTTACAAAAGCTTAAAAGTGTATATACATAAATATCTTGTTTAAATGTAACCAACACTAATCATGTGTAGTGAGGATTAATAGTTAATGGCAAGGCATCCTAAAGAAGTATACGCTTAACGGTATATGAAATCATGCTACTTAGACCATTCTTAATGTTTTCTAGAAGCCAACATATTTGTGCGGTGGGGTAGTCGTGGGTTTTGTTTACTTTTAAGGTTTTGCTATAGTTAAAAAGTGTAGTGGTGGTTCAATGGTCAATGACACCAATTTTGGGCGGAATTATATGAGGTGACGATATTGCTTTGATTGCTTGATTTGCTGGGTACTGTTTCTAGTAAAATTTCCTGATCAACGGTGCGTGTATTAGGTGGGCCTGCAATGACAGAAACTTAATAAATAAATGCGTTTGAAGTTATAGGTTTTGCACTTCAAATTCACGATTTTGCACTTCAAATACACGATTTTGAACTTCAAATACACGATTTTGCACTTCAAATTCACGATTTTGCAAATCATATTCAATTTTTTTTATTTCAATTTCAACTTTTTACAAGTCAACATCAATTTTTTACAATTCAACCTCAATTTTTTATACTTCATTGTCAATTTTTTGCAAAGCAAATTCAAGTTTTAATATTTCAAATTCGTAAATTTTTTGCACTTTTTGCAAAACAAATTAAGTGCTCCCAATTCTTAACCGATTATGATGGGATTAGGTATGTTGGATGGAAATGGGATTCTTAAAGAATTTTTGAAGAAAATTCTGGTATATGGCCACCTGGCACGGAACTCACTTATTTTTTAGCGGATTTTGATGGGATTGGGTATGTTGGATGGAAATGGGATTGTTAAATGATTTTTGGAAGAAATTATGAAATATGGCCACCTGGCATGGAACTCGATCAATTCTTAACAGATTATGATGGGATTGGGTATGCTGGATGGAAATTGCCATCGTCACAGGGGGCCATATTCCAGAATTTCTTGCAAAAATCATTCAATAATGCCATTTCCATCCAACATACCCAATCCCATCATAATCCGTTAAAAAATAAGCGAGTTCCGTGCCAGGTGGCTATATTCCCGAATTTCCTCCAAAAATCAGTTAAGAATCTCATTTCCATCCAGCATACCCAATCCCATCAAAATCCGTTAAGAATTGATCGAGTTCCGTCCCAGGTGGCCATATTCCAGAATTTCCTCCAAAAATTCTTTAAGAATACCATTTCCATCCAACATACCCAATCCCATCATAATCGGTTAAGAATTGGGAGCACTTAATTTGTTTTGCAAAAAGTTGGAAAAAATTTACGAATTTGAAATATTAAAACTTGAATTTGCTCTGCATTTAATTGAAATGAGTTTGAAAAACACGAATTTGCTTTGCAAAAAATTGACAATGAAGTATAAAAATTGAGATTGAATTGTAAAAAATTGATGTTGACTTGTAAAAAGTTGATATTGAAATAAAAAAAATTGAATATGATTTGCAAAATCGTGAATTTATAGTGCAAAATCGTGTATTTGAAGTGCAAAACCTATATACCTATTTTAATCCTAAACCAACAAAAACAAACGAAAATTTGTATATTGATAAAGTAAAACAAGAATGTCATTCAGGCGTACAATTGAATTTGTGAACTATTGTATTTCCAATTTCAATTTATAATAAATAATTAGAAATCCAATACTTCTTACTATAGCAACATTTTTGAGGTG
Organism: Nephrotoma appendiculata; assembly: GCA_947310385.1. Lineage (NCBI taxonomy): Eukaryota > Metazoa > Arthropoda > Insecta > Diptera > Tipulidae > Nephrotoma > Nephrotoma appendiculata. The sequence goes on from OX371223.1 coordinate 100,493,917, forward strand.
GGAAAAATCTGTTACTGCCCCACTGCCCCAATATGTTTTCTAGAAGCCAACATACCCATGCGATGTTGGCTTCTAGAAAACATATTGAAAGATTGTGACTCATGGTTGTGGCTAAATTAACTTGCCATTGTAAATTGATATTTTTATAAGTTTATTTCGTTTTACAAAACAAATTATGTTTTGAAAGTTTAGATTTACACTTTTTGGGCTGTTGTAAAATTTTTTGTCATTTTTAGTTTGTCAGAAACTTCACTATAGTATTTTATTATTTTTTATGCATACTAGGTTAACACTGGTTTTCACAGTAGTTGTGTATGTATATACGTACTGTTTGTGTAAATACTCCACTCCAACAGAACCAGAAGTTGAATTTTCAAAAGTCGCTACTTTATCTTCAAATGATCATCAATCTACTTCAACATCTTTACCCCTGTTCTTATGATGTCAATGAAGGAAAAGCTACAGCGAGCAATTGATGATAAAATTAATAAATCCCTTTCAGAAATACATCCAAATATTCCTAGAATGTGATTAAAAGAGAGATGGACTTCTTTTAAGAACAAAAAATTAAAAGTAAATATTCAAACTTAGTATTTACTCAAAATTTTGACCATTCGTCCGACAAGTGCATAAAGCAAAATATACACACTAAAAAATTTTCTGATATTCTATAAATTTATTTATATTTTTGTTCAGATAATTTATATTTATATAAAATTTTATATAAAAATTATAAATATTGAACCTATATAATTCGTTTATATAATTCTGTAATATATTTTATACAAATTTATAGTATACATCCAATTTCTATACTTCCATTTGTATACTTTTTATAATCTACTGTATAAAATTTCTCCCTTTATACCTTAATTGGTATAAAATTAATATATTTATCATATTGTAATACATGCATACCACCCTGTATAGCATATACAATACTTTACATAAATTAGCATTTCCCAATAAGTTAAATTGCATTTACCAATAAATTAAATTAGCTTAAACTGCAATTAAATATTAATATTTCAATTAACAAAAAGTGATGACAAAAAAGGTAATTGTACGAGGTACAATGTACTGAAGAACGCTGACGGGTTTTTTTGTATAAATCGAGCGTTCACCAAAATTATAAATGAATAATTAATTATAGAATTAGAGTTGAAGCAGAGCAGGTGTGAAGAATAAAAAATGTAAACTAAAGTATAAAATAAAGTAGAACTAACTATGTTATAAATCCCGTGTCTTTTATTAATGAAGTGAATAAAAAACCAATAGAAACTTTACATGGCGACCGTGACAGGACACGGGATCCTTTAAACAAGTGCTTGAGAGAGTTAAAATGAATAATTCAAAAATAAAAGTGAAAAGTTCAACAAACGTAAAATTTTTTTAAATGAATAATTCAGAAAATAAAGTGAAAAGTTCGACAAACTAAAAACGTAAAACGTGAGCAGTTCAACAAACGTAAAATTTTTTCAATTAATTATTTGAAAATTTGAAAAACGACAATCATAATGGGGAATGGTGCTGCAAAAGAGCCGGAAACAGTGGTCAAGGAGAACATTATTTTAGACAACAATAACAGCAGCAAGGATGAAGAAAAAGGATCAATCACACAGACGACGGAAATGATAGTCATCGCCGTCATCATTTATATAATTGGTGAGTTAGTAAAATATGTATATAATAAACACATCAATAATATAAAAAAGATAGCTAGAAATACGGCTGAAAGCGTATAAAATAATAGGAAGTAACTTAGCTTAAATAAATAAAATATATAAAAATATATTTAAAATACGTAATTTTTGGGTTAAGAAAAACAATAACAATTTATATTATTAAACAAATTTAGATTACCAACATTTAATTAGAAATGGTTTTAGATATTAAAAATATACGAAAGGGAAATTACAAAATAAGCAAAAATAAATATATTAAATATAACATTATCTATATGTGTATATACAAAGAACAAGGTCATTTTTCTTTGCAATCATATGTTTGGTAGTAAAAAATAAAAATCATTTTAATATTTTTTTATATAAAACGATGTCATAAGTACAATGCTCTTGAAAAAAGAAATATATAAGTATATATATTTTGTAATGTGATATTACAACAATTACAAAAATTATTTTTTCTACTTCGTTATTCGATATGGTCGTTATAAATTATGGTCTTAGATAATATTGTTTAGTTAAATAAGTATAAAATATATAAAATAGCGGTAGCAAAATGAAATATTACAAATAATTTACTGAAAAATAATGAGATGGCAATCATCGCAATTGACTCATTCTCAAATTACAAATAAATCGAATTTTTTTAAAAAAAAATATAACAGATGAAAAAGTTAAAAGAGTTAATTAGTCAATTGAAATTGAGGAAAGAGAGTTTCTCCAAAAATCCCAATAGAAAATTTCAAATAAATTTTTATTAAATACTGTAACGATATTAAAAGAATCGAATAAAGTATACATAAATATAGTAAAAGATTTGGACATAGGAGACGAATCTGTAAAATTATTAATTGACACCTATAAGAAATACTACAATTTAGTAGAAGATTTTGTGGGGAAACAACAATTAAAAATATTAGAAGAAACTACTAACTCGGAGGACAATTCGGAAGACGAAACAGAGCAAATCATGGCTAGCTTTGACTTATATCAGTCAATGAAAATTGTCCCAGAATTCAAAGGCAAAAATAGCGAGTTAGAAAATTTCTTAAATATAGTGGAATTAGTTTCCGACTCGTTAAAAGACGACACGGAAAGAGAAAAATTACTAAAATTTATTTGGACGATTAAAATAAATACAATTGTGAAATTAAAAATAAACAACAACGGAATACCAAAATGTTTACAAGAATTAAAAAACTCTTTAACCAACGGATGTCCGAATGAGGATACGGTGCAGACGTTGCATAGCCAGTTATCTCGTATTTCCCAAAATGGTTCAAATATCGATGTTTATATTTCAAAAATTGAGTCGATAATTTTAAAATTAAACAGATTAAATAAGGAAACAGTAGGTGGCGACGCCAATACTATTGAAAAAATGAATGATCAATTAGCTTTGAACATTTTTAAAGAAGGTTTAGATGAACCTCGGAAATCTTTTATAGTAGCTGCTAGGCCTACATCTCTTACAGAAGCAACTAAACTTGCAAAAGAAATGGAAGCCGCCAGCAAAACTTCCAATATAGCTTCATCAAATGTCAATTTCATAAACAAACAAAGACATTTTTTGGGCACAAACAGGAATAATAAACAAAAACATTATTACAGTTACAATAAAAAAAGTATAGAAACTAAAAATAACAGTAACAATTCAAGATATTCGAATCGAAACCAACAAAATAGATTTTACGTACCAAATAAATACACTCCAAAATTTAACTATCAAAGTCAACACAGTCAAAAAAATAATGGTGCATATTCTAAAGGTTATTATAATAATCAAAAATTCCCAAATTATAATAACAATTACCAAAACCAGCGTTATCAAAATACACCTGGTACATATCGAACCGGTAAAACTTATTACATTAACAGTAACGAGTCAAAAAACGGGGTTACTTTCCCGCAGGGGAAAGACACAACTGTTCTAGGGTTGGAGCAAGATTTCCAGAACCTGAATATGTAACAGAATATAGTTTCAAATTGTATAATATATCTTCTAAATTAAACAATTATATTGAAGTATACACTTCACCAAATCTAAATACAAAACTGAATTTTCTGATTGATACAGGATCAGATATATCACTAATAAAATTAAACAAATGTGATAAGAACATAGAAATTAATACTAATCAACGTTGTAGGATAACAGGTATTACTGAGAATGAAAGCTATACATTAGGTACAACAAACACTAATTTTATATTAGACAATAATAATTTTAATCAAGAGCTACACATCGTGGCGAATGATTTTTCAATTCCAACTGATGGAATATTGGGTAGAAACTTTTTAAATAAATATTGTTTCAAGATAGATTATGAAAACTATATATTATCGACAAAACTAAATGAAAATTACATCGAAGTACCACTTATAGTTCATGAAACTGAACATAATGATATTTTTATTCCCGCTAGATCTGAGATTATTTGTGCAATAAATATTGCTAGGGAATCTGAACTCATTATAGAAAAACAAGAACTGCAACCAGGTATATTCATTGGTAGTAGCGTAATACCAAGTAAGGGTATAGCACACGCTAGATTTTTAAATAGTACTGAAAAAGATGTAGTGATAAAGAATTTTAAACCAAAAACTTCAGAGTTGCACAAAAATACATGCAATATCTCTTCTCAAAAAAACCAAGTTAACAGAATAAAAAACTTAGAAAAAACTTTAAAAATAGATGGATTGGATACAGAGGCCAACAATGGAATATTAAATATATGTAAACAATATAACGATATATTTTTATTAGAAGGAGATATTTTGTCAGTAAACAATTTTTATAGACAAAGTATTATAACTACGGAACATACTCCTGTTTACACCAAAAATTATAGGCAACCATATAATCAAAAGGTTGAAATAAATTCGCAAATATCAAAGTTATTAGAGAATAAAATCATAGAACCGTCTGTTAGTCCTTATAATTCACCTATCTTATTGGTACCCAAAAAGGACCAGGACAACTCAAAACAATGGAGACTAGTGGTTGACTTCCGAAGGCTTAACAATGTTGTAATAAATGATAAATTTCCACTTACTCGATTGGAGGATATCTTAGACCAATTAGGGAGAGCGAAATATTTTTCTACGCTCGACTTATCCAATTCTTTTCATCAAATTGAACTGGATGAAGAATCAAGACCACTTACTGCTTTTTCGAGCGACCAGGGTCATTATCAATTCAAAAGACTTCCTTTCGGATTAAAAATTTCTTCTAATTCTTTTCAAAGAATGTTGTCAATTGCCCTTTCCGGACTAAAAAGTCAAGCATTTCTATATGTAGACGATATTATAGTACATGGTTGTTCAATTAACCATCACAATAAAAACTTAGTATCAACTTTTGAATGTTTAAGAAAATACAATCTTAAACTAAACCCTAGGAAATGTAATTTTCTAAAAAATGAAGTTGTATATTTAGGACATTTAATAACAGATAAAGGTATCAAAACAGATCCTTCTAAATTTGACAAAATCAAAAATTATCCCATTCCAAAAAATGCAGATGAAGTGCATCGTTTCACAGCTTTATGTAATTACTATCGTAAATTTGTACCTAATTTTGCAAAAATTGCAAAACCTCTATATTCGCTTCAAAAGAAAAAAGTTCCGTTTAATTGGTCAATAGAATGCGAAATTGCATTCAAAGATTTGAAGCAACGATTGATAAATGCTCCAGTGTTACAGTATCCAAATTGGGATAAAGAATTTATATTAACGACCGATGCGAGTAATTATGCATACGGCGCAGTGTTGTCGCAAGGTGAGATTGGGAAAGATCTTCCAATTGCCTATGCAAGTAAAAATCTTGACAAGAGTGAGATAAACAAAGATATTTTACAAAAAGAGCTTCTCGCAATTCATTGGGCGATCAATTACTTTAGGCCTTACCTGTACGGTAGAAAGTTTAAGGTCATAACTGACCACAGGCCACTGGTAAGTTTATTTACAGACAACAAACCAACCTCAAAAATGACAAGGGTGCGTCAAAGTTTATGTGAATATGAGTATGAAATTGTATATCGGAAAGGTACACTGAATGTGGTAGCGGACGCGTTATCACGTATAAAGTGGGATTCTGACATGCTCAAGGCATTAATACCAAAAGACGCTGATGTTAAAGTCATAACTAGGTCAATGACAAAGAAAGCTCAAAATAATAATGAAAATATACATATAGATAAAAATGAAATAAAAGAATTGAAGCCTGATCAACTTCATATTTGGGAAAGTACATCATACAATGATGTGAAACATAAAAAAAATTAAAATTTGTAATAAATAACGGTTTAATGAAGGTGCGAAATGAGAATAATGAAATAATAATTACACTTAACGAAACTCTACCAGAATTAGATTTGGTATTTGAGATGTTAATAGGTGCGATGAAAAGAAACCGAATAAAGGAATTATCCATGGATATAAATGATAATATTTTCAAATATATAACGCGCGAAAAATTTAAAAAATTATATCAGAATGTATGCGAAAATCTAGATAAACGCAAAGATAAATTAAAAATAATAATGTATGAAGCACCGAAAATTTTGGAAAATGAAGATGAAATAAATAAAATAATTAAATTATATCATGACAGTCCCATAGGAGGTCATGTTGGTACCCGCAGATTAATTAAAAAATTAAAACAAAAATATATATTTAAAAACATGAACAAAATTGTAACTAAATACGTAAGAAAGTGTGACATGTGTGCTAGGACTAAAATTAATAGACACAATAAAGAATTATTAGTAATTACAGATACTCCTGATAAAAGTTTTGAAGTAGTGGCAATCGATACAGTAGGTCCTCTCTTACCATCTAATAGTTTTAGGTATATATTGACTATTCAATGTGAACTAACAAAATATGTGGTAACAGTACCAATGAGGGATAAATCTGCAATCACTATCGCGAAAGCTTTAGTTGAACATTGTATTTTAGTATTTGGAAATTTTAAGAGCATAAAAACAGATTTAGGAACCGAATTCGTAAATGAAATATTCAATAATTTATGTAAGACATTGCAAATTGAGCATAGGACATCTACAGCTTATCATCATCAAACTTTAGGAACCATCGAAAGAAACCATCGTGTACTAAATGAGTATTTATTATGTTTTGCCAATAGTAATAATTGGGATGAATGGTTGAAATATTATGCATTCTGTTACAATACAACACCGCATACAGATACCAATTATACTCCTTTTGAATTAGTTTTTGGAAAAATTGCAAATTTACCAAACGATATCACAACGGTTACAAATAAGCTATATAATTATGAAGATTATGTAAAAGAATTTAAATATAGATTAGGAATAGCGAATCAAAAAGCACACGAAATGTTAAAAATAGCAAAAATGAAAAGACAAGAAATGTCAAAGAATAATTGTATCAATAACGAATTTAAAGTAGGGCAATGGGTATTAATACGAAACACAGATAGAAGAAAGTATGAGAACCCATATAATGGTCCATATAAAATAATTGAAATAAACAATGTTAATATAATGATAGAAATAAATAAAAAAAACAAATGGATACATAAGGATAGAATAAAATCCTATGATTGTAATACTTAAAATTTTAGAATATTATAAAAAATTTATAATAAGACACAAAAGTTAGTATTATATAATTATTAATTAAGTAGTAATTTTATAATGATTGTAATAGATAATAAGTATGTTATAAAAAAAAAAAAAAAAAAAAAAAAAAAAAAAAAAAAAAAAAACATATATATATATGTAGAATATACATATATTTTTTTTTTTCCTTAAAGGCCGCGGGTGTAATACATGCATACCACCCTGTATGGCATATACAATACTTTACATAAATTAGCATTTCCCAATAAGTTAAATTGCATTTACCAATAAATTAAATTAGCTTAAACTGCAATTAAATATTAATATTTCAATTAACAAAAAGTGATGACAAAAAAGGTAATTGTACGAGGTACAATGTACTGAAGAACGCTGACGGGTTTTTTTGTATAAATCGAGCGTTCACCAAAATTATAAATGAATAATTAATTATAGAATTAGAGTTGAAGCAGAGCAGGTGTGAAGAATAAAAAATGTAAACTAAAGTATAAAATAAAGTAGAACTAAGTATGTTATAAATCCCGTGTCTTTTATTAATGAAGTGAATAAAAAACCAATAGAAACTTTACAATATACAAATGTAGTTTTATACGATTAGTCTTATAAAATTAATAGAAAAACGAATATTTTTTGTTAAAAACGGGATTTTTATACTATTAGGATCGTTTGATTTTTTTTTCAGTTCTGTGGATATCGTTTAGTGAGTAGAAGTGTTCTTAAGTTTTATTGTGGATTTGTGAAGTTTTTAATAGAAGCTGCGTTTTTTTAAAAACAATCGAGTAGAGTTCGCGATAGCTATTTTTCAAATTTGTCCAATTTAAAATTAAAATCTTAATTAAATATTTTTTAAATTAAATAATTTAGATTTAATATAGGCATTCATTTATAACCAAACAAATCTATCATAAAAGTTTTATGGTTTTCTTGTAATATCGTGGTTCTGTATATATGAACTACTCCGTTATTATACAGAACTATATTCAATAACAACGATATTACAAGAAAATCATACAACTTTTATGATATTTTTTTGGGTTATGCGTAGATTTTTATTAAATCTAAATTATTTAATTTAAACAAAAATAAAAATTTTAATTTTAATTTTAAATTGGACAAATTTGAAAATAGCTATCGCGAAGTCGACTTGATTGTTTTCAAAAAAAAACGCAGCTAGTGTCAATTAATATAATTTGTTAATTGTATAGTGAAATATCATAATAATAAATCGAATAATTAACTATTTCAAGTGTTGGTATAATATAGGTATATTACATACCAATGTATTATGTTTACACAATCTGTGCTAAATCATGTATTTAATAATGTGAATAAAAGAAACGTGTGGGTCATTACACCATTGATTATAATTTCAAAAATTTAATTTATAATCAATGAAATTTTGAAAATATTTGCAAAAGCGTAGTAATTCGCAAACAACAAAAGTTTTAAACTCTTATAAAAGATTTAAATCTAGAAACAAAAGTGGAAAATGGGAAAATACTTTACTTAGTAAAGAGTTTATTCGAGAAAATAATTTATCTCATAAATCGTTTAATATATCGTGGATTAATTATAATACTCCCAATCGTCCTGAACTATTCTAAGCATCACCAGAAAGTAATTAAGATGTTACTGGCTGGCTACTGCCAACCTGCAGATTTCACTAAGCGCATGCAGAGGCCTCCACGGTGATTTTTGCCGGCTACGTTCTCAGGGAGAAGTGCTAAGGTCGTGGGGTTTGAGGCTTGCATGACGCTCCTGGCTTACACCGTGATCATACAGAAAGTTGGGGGGAACGCAAATAATAATAATACCGAGTTCCGCCGAAATTCGTCGGCCGGAACCTGAGGAACGAACAGCAGATAATCAAATAATAAATAAATAAAAAAAAATGATAACGGAGGAAGTGCCTTGGTGCGCGCATCCATCCGAATTCAAACGGGGCCGAGCCCTGGTTACGGAATTGGATGCGGGCACCAAGGGACCGCAAACACTAAACCGACACAGAGGGAGTCTCCGCTCCCATCATACCGACCGAAAAACTTAGTAATTCATTTTACTAGAAAAAAAACAACAACAAAAACAAAGAAAAACAGCTTCCCCCTTCACCGCACAACGATGCGAGAGAACGAGAGAGAGAAAGAGAGACCAATACGGATCGAGCGTGCACCCGCTGTGCGGCGCTCGATCACAAAAATTTTCAAAATTATAACCAAAAAAATTTAAAATATATATAAAATTAAGATTAAAGAAAAATTTAAAAACTAAAAAAAATTGTACCTTAATATTTATAAAAGAATAATGTTGCGGCCTTGGTGCCGTTAGCGTTGCGGCAGACCACCGATAAATAAAACATAGCCGGTTGGCTACGTCGTTGCAGCAGACCACCGATACCAAAAAAATATAAAACACGAGGGGCCGGTTGGCCACCCGTTACGTTGCGGGGCCTTTCCCCGATACCAATAATCGAAAAAATTTCGAATAGCCGGTTGGCTATCCGTATGTTGCGGCAGACCACCGATACCAAATAACAAAAACAATAGCCGGTTGGCTACCGTTACCACAAAACACAAGGGCCTCGCCGGGCCACCAAAATAAGTTGGGCGTTGGCTCGCCTTTACCGTAAAATTGGGCCTTGATATACCCCAAAACCGCTGCGGTACTTTTCACTGATCTCTACTAATGCAAAAGGCCGGCTGGCCCCCTGCTTTTGTCGTACACACGCCGAAAACCAAAGAAATTAGGCTGCCGTAAACACAAATTGCCTCCGTAAGAAATTAGGCCGCTCGAATATATTTCTGTAGTAACTATCGTTTCTCGTATCTAATTCACGATCCACCAAATAATTTGACTATAACCAGGTTGAAAGGTCAAAACAACACATACCAAAAACACTTGAACGGTTCGTTAGGAAAAAACCAAATTGTGACACGTGATTTAATGGAAAAGCACTGCACATTTCGTATTGATTAAAAATTACGCGCACTACGTCACCACCAAAAAGGAACGTGAATTCAAAAAAAAATATCCAACTTGTTAAATTTAACTAATTAAGGCTACCACTGAGCGTTGTGACGTCAACTCATTCATTACCGTCAACTCAAATCTGTTAATAATTTAAATCGGTGAACCAACCACCGTAATGGTGGAAAACAATCCAAATCTCAAAACGAATTATTTAAACACTAGCTTTAGTATGTTTTATATAAATATCCAGTAATATTTTTATTTGTTAATTTAAATTAATTACTACTTATGTTTCACAATAAAATTTTGATTTTTTTTGTTTAACTTTACATTCTTAAAAATCTAAATCTGATTTTTGTTTTATTTTTTTTATTCACAATCAAAACATGAACTCTCCATCTCCACAATCAAAAACTCGAAATGTTCTCAATCAAAACAAAAAAAAATCCAAACTTGAACTTTCAAAAACCAAAACTCGAAATTTTATACAAATCTTCACTCTATCAAAATCACCAACTTAATGACAACTTAAAAAAATTCTTGCGCCGCACAACTCGTAAAATGTTCTAGAAGAAATTAATCTCTCTTCTCTGTCTCTCCTTTATATCAAATTTTCGTTGATATAAAAGAGAGAGACATATAAGAAAAACATTTCTTCCAAAACGTTTTACTTTGCACACACTCGATGCGCATTGCTCTCTCTTTCCCTCATTCTTTCTCACCTCTGCGCCACCACACGATGGGGCACAAAACAAAACGTCGAGAGTGCGTTCAGCACACATTTAACAGACGAAAGCGAAGATAACAACCGAGGTGAATAAAATAACACAAAAATCGTAGTTGCGACCACACAGGCGTAACAAAGATAACCATACCGAATTTTATGAAATAAAGTTTATAATTTTAGAAAACAAGATATTGCAGTTTTATCTCAAAAGTATTTATTTGTTACGTTTGACAAGCTATGGTAGTCAATGCTGCAGTCCCTGTTCAATTATAGACACTATTAGAATTTTGGAAATTCCTAATTTCTGCTATTGGTGTATATTTTAAAATATTAGCAGTGAAAAAACTTGCTATCGGAGCATTAATTAAAACAAAAAACCATTCATATCGCGAGATCGCCAAAATGGAAAAATTTTCTTGCTCATCAGTAGTAATTTGGCAAAAAAAATTTCAATCTGGGTGTAAATTTTATGAGACCAAGAGAACAAACTGTAAAGGGATCAGGAAGACAACGCCCAGAACAGACCGGAAAATTATTTAACCGGCCTTAGAAAAGCCCAGAGCAAGGACGAGCGAGCTACAATAGTACCTTAGTGAAGAAGGGATAAAGATATCAGCGATGACATTGCGACGAAAGCTATATATTAAAATAATTTGAAATGTAGGCGTCCAGCAAAAAAACCCAGACTCACTGAAAAAATGTGGAAAAACGTCTTATTTGGCTAAACTTCATAAGCACAAGACAATAGACGACTGGAAGAAGGTAAATCGGATTTTTAACACTCATTATATATTTTCAAAAATCAAATAAAAAAATCCGAAATTTAACAGTTTTTTTAAATTTATAGGTTAAATTTAGTGACGAATGCAGGCTAGAAACCGTTACAGAATCAGCCGAGTTCGTCCGAAGGAGACCAGGAGAAAGATCTAGAGAGAACTGCGTATAATCAGGAGCACAAAACATTCACCATCAGTAATGATATGGAGCTGCATTAGTGGAGATGGACCTGGTCCAATATACTTCGTAGACGAAACCATGAGAAAAGAATAATATAAAAAGAATACTGTTAAAGTTAGCCGAAAGTTTCCAGCCGAAAGATAATGCAGATAGTGTCTTGAATACAGCAAAAATCAGTCATAAACTAGAATTTAGGATGAATTTAGGATCGGGTTATATCCTTTGGGTGAAGGAGAAATTATTTCTGTTTATAGGAATTTAAAAATCGATAGGAGCGAGAGTATACAGAGAGTTTAATTTTCTGTTGAAACAGTCAAGACACTATCTGCATTATCTTTCGGCTGGCAACTTTCGGCTAACTTTAACAAGGTATAAAAAGATGTTCTTAATAGACGTCTTATTTTCTCACATGAGGTCGCTACCTCAATGCAAATACTTTTACACTTTTATGCAAGGTGGAGCCCCTTGCAATACCGCAAAATTCATAGAGAATGTCCTTTTGAACCAAAATATTGACATCCTCTCTTGGCCTGGCAAGTCTCCGGATTTAAACCCTATCGAGAATTTTTGGACCTTACTACAGTCTCCACCCCAAACAAAATATTGAAAAATATGGAGAAATAGTGATGAAATTTGCAATATGATCACTTCTTGTATATGTATAGCTTGCCAGAAAGAATAAAATGCATACTCAAAATTATTTAATTTTAAAGAATTTAAACATTTAAAAAAAAATTTTGTTTTTATTTATATTTTGATAAAATACTGGAGTTTTTCACCATATTGGAAAGTCTTCATAATTCAATGAATAGGGCGTAAATAAATTAATTTTGAAACATTTTAAATTCAACAGAAGTTACGACACTGCCGTGTCACGAAAAACAAAACATATATGTATTATATTAAATAGTAGCATATAAATTACTTTACACTTAATTTAATCGTAGCTCTTGTACACTTTTGTAAGTAAAAGTAAATAAACATAACACTTAAAACAATAATATGATTTTGATAAATATATCGATTTTAAAAAATAATTTAAAATTGTTTTATTTATTTGACAAAAATGAATCTTAAATTTCATCAGTATTGAAAACTGAGTTCAATTCTAGCATATGAAATTTCCAAACTTCTATACTAAAGCAACTAAATTTTATACGATAACCAAGTTGATATTTTCTATAAGTAATTTATATAAATTTAATACTAATCCCTTATAAACAAAAATTAACATTTAGTGGATTAACTTTATATTTTGTAGTATATAGATATTTATACGTTGGAGTATCAAATTTATACCAGTGACCTATCAAAATATTTATATGGAGTAATATAAATTTTATACAATATTTTTATAAAATTGGGTTATAAGTTAAACTAATATAAAATTTATAAAAAATTCGTACGGAAATATATTTATATTATAATTGTATTCGTTTTATCTATAAATTTTTTGGTGTGTATATAAGAGGAACCATGTAGAGATTCCGAGGTTAATCTATTTTACTTTTGGCCTAACAAGAACAATAAACTATAAAATAACTATGCCGATATGTTTATAAGATACGTATATATGGATTAAATATAGAACAACATTAAATTTGTGTATATAAATATATTAAAACTATAAAATAAGATTAACCTCGGAAAAACCTGCCCATAAAATTTGCACTACTTGATTTCTCTTATATATTTATTGCTCGATGGCAAGTGTCAATCGTAGCGTGCTTTTTCAGCAGCTGGTTTGATATTATGTACGTCGTTAACATCAAATTTAAATGACGATAGCATAGATACGATGTGTTTTTTACGAGCCTATTTCAATACGCAAGAAGAGCTTTTAGAAAATTAAGGGAATTGGCATAGTAGTGATGTTTAAATTTTATTTAAAACAAATGAATATTTTTTTAATTATTGATAATTATTTTAATAATTTTTTTTTTTGATTTGCTAGAAATGAAAAAATATGTTATTTACACTAGTTTTTGCTGTTTTCACTTGTTTTATTAAAAATTTAATTTAATTTATAATTACCGGTAAAACCCGGTTAATCGGATTTTTGAGAAACGTTTACCGAATTACCGGTAGTTCCAAAAGTCGGTAATTTTGCAAACTATAATCGTAAGTGATTGTGCTTATATTGGTAATACTTATAATTTATTTGTCTAATTATTGTTGTTTTTTGTCTTATTTATACATGAAATTTAAATTTATTTGTACAACGTTTTTTCACAGAGTTCGTCTATGTAGGTAGTGCAACTCCAAAAATTGATTTTCAAAATTATTTTTTGAAAGTGTCTGAGATAGCCGTTTTTCTATGTAAACCTCGTTTTTTAGAATTTGCTATACCGGATTTTTGTTTTTATAAAAATATTTTTTTTCATTTTATATTGCTTCTGAAAATGACACGTGTCGAAAGCTCAAGCAAAAATAAATAATTTTTGTTAATTAATAGAGTTAATAACCATTAAAAAACTAAAATAATTTACGATTATAATTTCACAGTCAATGCACTTATTTTGGATCGACATTATTAATATGTACACACATGTTTATGAATGATATTGAAAAAATTCAATTTTTATGGCGTTGTTAATTTCTAAAATATGAGAAAAAATTAAATTAGGAATTGAGGATGAATTAGGGTGAGTGCCAAGGTGAAATTAATTTCGGGTAATTCGTTTTTTTTATATATTCCATTATAGCGGTTAAACCCGATCCACATATGCTTCCACCAACCCCATACCGTGATTCTTAGCCGCACAACAACCGCTTCGAAGCCTCTATGTGGATCAAATCTCTAGCAAAATGCTACAAGCTTTTACATCCCATGAAGGGATTTTGCCGCCCGCACTATGGTTCTCCGTCAAATGGAGCAGTGCGTTTGTGGAAAAACCACAAATACAGTCGACCAAATTACAAATCCTTAAACTACTATGCATGTATACGAGACTATATCAAGTCCCTAATCCAATAGATTACCAATTTACGTATTAATATTTTAGTTTGTTTATATAGTACCAAGTCAATAACTCGTGCATTATTAACCTTTCGATAGTTCATCAAAAATAGAACGCCACATTATCGACTAAAAATACTAAATAAATAGTCTCAATATTTTACGAGCACAATGTACACACATTCGCCATACGTAAACAACGAACGATACATCATAATTGAAATTTTAATTTTAAATCGATTTTCGTCTCCTATAAAAAACGAGCTTTAGGCATTTTTTGTTTTCTAAATTTATGGCAGATTTTTTTTACGTAATATTTTCCCATAAATCCTGTGTTCACACAAAAGCACATCAAAAAGAGATTTAATGGATGTTTGTACAATTAATGGTCTTATAAAATAGTCTAAAACTTTAACTATCTTTGTACAGTTTACGTCATTCATAAGAATTGGCATCACGTCGCTCTAAAACACGTATAGTTATATATAATTAAGGTCAAGTTTAGGGTACCGGTCTCTTCATCAAGCTCGTGCCAACAATTAATAAACTATATAATTCAATATTGGTGGTACAAGAATAGGGTCTTTATAGAAATGGGTGGAAAGATTTTTCCAATTTTTCTTTCGAATGGTGTAAGTGTAAGTCATGTTTACGGCCACCAACGTATTGTAAATATATAAAATCTGTTTTAATGAACATGTAATTGACACGCATGGCATGATTTCTAACTTTGGATTATTCAATTAAGTTTCGATTTCGTGATTCTATAAACAAAGCGATAAATAATACAATTTAAAGTTGTTTAACGAAAAATCTATGTGTATCCAGATTTTACATAACTCATCCCAAGCAAGAAGAACACTGCATGTTGGAGTAAAGGTGATACGAGCGCTATTCCGAATATCCTATAAGGTTAGGTTATGTTGGTTGTTTTAAAGTCAGACACATTTTGGTCGGTAGCCACTGTTGTATCAGAAAACAGTTGACGGCGACGACTGCCCGATCGCGTTTTATTCTAAAAAACTTAACGTAGCTCAGCGCAATTACAGCGCTACCGAGCTGGAGTGCCTTACCACTGTATAACATAGCCTACAAAAAGGGCAAAGATCATTTAGTACGGGATGCGTTATCCAGAAATACGTTTGATCTTTCGGAGGATGCTGCAGAAGTTTGTGAATTAACTGGTGGTGTATTGATTGATAAGTTCGATGATGATCCAGAATATATTGAAATAATTAAAAAACTAGTCGATAATCCCGAATGTTGCAAAAATATGAAACTGGCTGATAACAGAAAAATCCCCAGGCCTCACCCTTATAAGGGCCTCTATCTTTTAAACTTTTCTCAAGTGAAAAAAATTAACAAAAAAAAAAATCATTTATAAAAGCCAAATTAGTGCCTCTATCGCGTTGAAGAAATAACAAAATGAAAAGCATGTGAATATTATAAAAGTTAGTTAAGCGCCTCTCTCTCGAAACAATGGAGTAAAATGTACTACATGTAATCCACTGAGTTGAATATACGTACTTCATATCAGTGATGTAACGTTTAACCTTTAAAATTAGATGTAGAACGTCAAACTGAATAAATGCAATTTTTATTTTATTCGCAGATTTAAGATAAAATAAATATATTGTTTATAATTTTAATTTTTATATTTTTGTATGAGGATTATTATTTTATTTATATATTTTTGGGTAATATATTTATTATGTGGAATTTTGAATTTGAGTGTTAATATTTTTATATTATATTATCCTTATAGGAGGTAGCGAAAGAGCTGCAAAGAATGAGAGACAACAAGAGAAATCAAACAAGTCAGAGTTCTCAACCTAGGATGCAATCCTACTCAAAACAAATCCCCCTAAATAGCGGCAAAGTAAGAGAAGGCATATCATATGCACAAATGGCTAAGCAGAACGAAAATATCAGGAAGGCTTCTAGTCAGGAAACCCATGTCCTGCAAGAAATACTTCAGAAGCTAAACTCTATCAATTTGCATCTGGCTGGGCAGGACCAAAGACTAGAATCTATGGGCGAGCTACTGAAACAACAAGAACAGAGACTAGGAACACTAGAAAATGCATCGATGATCCAAGATAAAGGAATAACGGATGCGTCAAGTAAAACTAGTAACTCCACTAAAAGCATTAATTCTAGTCAAAACAAACTTATCAAGAAAAAATAATGACACACTTTTTAAGAATTGCTACCTGGAATGCAAATGGCCTAGCGCAACGCATTTCAGAATTAGAAGTATTTTTAAACACAAAAAAAAATTGATATATGCCTAATCTCAGAAAGTCATTTTTCCAGAACCTTGTATGCCAAAATACGTGGATACCAGTGCTATCAAGCTCTACATCCAGCAGAAAGAGCTAGAGGCGAGACAGCAATCTTTATTAAGGATACTATAAAACACCACGAAGAATTAAAAATAGAGGAGGAAGCTGTGCAAGTAGCTACTGTATCTATTGAAACCAAAAATATCAAGAGCTATAGTATATCAGCAATCTACTGTCCACCCAGATATAACCCAAAAAAAACCAGACTATATGCTATATCAAACTTCTTAAATCGCTTGGCAATAATTTTATTATTGGAGGCGACTTTAACGCGAAACACATATTCTGGGGATCAAACAGAACTAGTCCCAAAGGAAGGGAGCTATTTGAAGCAGGCAGGACATTAAAATGCGAGTTTCACTCCAGTAGAAAGCCAACCTACTGGCCTACGGACCCAAATAAAATTCCCGACCTTCTGGATTTCTATATATCAAGAGGTATCTCCGAAAACTACTTAGCAGTTGAAAATGAAGAAGGGCTATCGTCAGACCATTCTCCAGTTTTAATGACAATAAGTGACACGGTAATAAGGAAGGCAAGCCCCCCAAGACTAACAAATAACAAAACCAACTGGGAATACTTTCGACAGCTAGTCGAAGAAAGCATCAACCTACAGGTGCAGTTCTCGAATACTTACATGATAGAAGAAGAACTAGAAAACCTCATTGAAAGTGTGCAAAAAGCGGCTTGGGAAAGTACTCCTGATCAGCCAGAAATATTACAAAAAAGCATATATTATCCAGTTGAAGTGAGAGAGTTGGTTAACGAAAAAAGAAGAGCTCGTAAGACTTGGCAGAGAACCAGAGCCCCTGAAGACAAAATAATCCTAAACAACTTGTGCAAAAAACTTAAACTACTTATAAAGGAGATTAAGAATGAGTCAGTTGCAAGCTTTCTAAGTAATCTGACAGGTAAACCTGACACAGACTATTCCCTGTGGAAAGCCACCAAAGGTTTAAAACGGCCTAAAATGCAAGTGCCACCCATTAGAATGGTTGATGGAACCTGGGCTCGCAGCGATAAACAAAAAGCTGATCTGTTTGCCGAACACTTAGAAAATACCTTCAAACCACCAACTGGACAAGCGGATAATGAATAACTAACACCTATAAGCAAACTAGACTAGGCATCTGTGCTACCAGTTACTCTGAAAGAACTCAAACAAGAAGTAAAAAATCTCAAAGGTAAAAAAGCCCCTGGATACGACTTGATAACGAGGCAAATAATCAAAGCTCTACCAGAAAAAGCACTAAGAAAACTACAGCACATAATCAATGCTATCTTTAGACTATGTTATGTTCCGAGACAGTGGAAAGTAGCGGAAATCATAATGATTCCAAAGCCTAATAAATCACTAAATGACAAAACATCGTATGGGCATATTTCTTTGTTAACAACAACATCAAAAATTTTCGAGAGACTGTTTCTCAAGAGATTAAAGCCAATTATAGAGAGTAGAAATCTTATACCTGAACATCAATTTGGGTTTCGAGAAAGGCACTCAACGATAGAACAGGCACATAGGATTACTGATACAATTGAGGAGGCGCTGTAGAAAAAGGAAGTATGCTCAGCAATATTCTTAGACGTAGCCCAAGCATTTGATAAGGTTTGGCACCGTGGTCTAGAATTTAAGCTCCAACCAGATTTGCCAAAACAACATTCTGAATTGCTAAAGTCTTATATCAACGACCGTTACTTCCGGGTGAGACAGGAAGGGGAATACTCTAAACTGACGAAAATATTGGCAGGGGTTCCACAAGGCAGTGTTCTAGGTCCCGTTTTATACCTCCTGTATACAAATGATCTACCAAACATAGAAGAAGCTAGAATAGGAACGTTTGCTGATGACACAGCTGTTATGACCACCGATGCTAGTATAGTTGAGTCCACGAGAAAACTTCAAAATGCTGTTGATATAATAAATAACTGGACAAAACAATGGAGAATAACACTTAACGAATCGAAATCAACATACATCAACTTTACAAATAGGAAATTAGAATATATTCCGATTAGACTGAATTCACAACAAATACCATATTCTAGCAATGCTAAGTACCTCGGCATGACGCTAGACTCTAAACTCAGGTGGAAAGCGCATGTTAAAAAGAAAAGGAAAGAACTGAATTTAAAATTCAGAAAAATGCACTGGCTTATTGGAAGAAACTTCGAACTGACAACGCACAACAAACTGCTGTTATATAATCAAATCCTAAAACCTATCTGGACGTATGGTATTCACCTTTGGGGCTGCGCAAGGAAAACTACAGTGAAGATCATTCAAACATTTCAAAATAAAGTACTACGTAGCTTTGTGAATGCTCCTTGGTACATTAGAAACGACAATCTCCATCGAGACTTAAACATGGAAAACGTCAGCGATGAAATACAAAAATTTGCAAGGGGTCATGTATTGCGACTGCAACAGCATCACTCCGAGGAGCTACGGAACCTACTGGATCGCACCAATGGACCAAAGCGCCTAAAAAGAACAAAACCTTCAGAATTAGTGGTTCCTTGAGCCGCTTAAATCAAAGGACTGACAGAGCTGCGATGAACTGATAGGTCTCATCCCACAAGAGGGGACTACTTAACTTATAAAACAATTACTAGATAATCCATATGATTAGTTGTAATATTATACAGAAATAAAGATTTCTTAATAAAAAAAAAATATTATCCAACCACTGCGTATCAGGTCAGGTATCAGCTATGCACCTCTATTAAGTCAGGCTAGATTAACGGGATAATGTTGCGGGAGCTTATTATAAATTATTTTGTTATTATTCGTTATTTTGAGTATTTGTCCGTTTTCGGTTGAGCTAATGATGATTTAACACCTTGGTTAGTAAGAAGATTTTTGTATGTTTGGTTACGCAACTACAAGTTAGTGGGTTTTGCCTTACCCAAACTATAGATCCTTTTTCAGGACAGATATAGAAACTTGTTGCACGTATATGATTTGATAAGTATACTTACCGAAAAATGTAGCCCAATTCGTTTTGCACCAACAAACAACAATTTGAGTTTTTTTTGTTTTTGCTTTAAATTAGTATAACTTTTATTGAAGATTATTGATTTGACTTAATATTTAACAACTGAATACTAATTTTAATATTAAACAACTGATTTCACTGATATAATTGATAACAACTCTGAATTATGATTTTATACAACTCTTAAATTTCAACAACAACTCGGTTATGCTTTTTTACAACTGACTTAACTCTAAAATTTTTGAGTTTATATATAACTTATTTCTCTACTGATAATCAATTTTGGCTTCGTGGAGGCGGGACTAAAAGATCCTTATTTTTGTAATTTTGATATATTTAATTCTCATTGGATGAAATCTGATTTTTAAATTTACCCGGGGCCTTAATTTTGTTGCGAGATTATATTTTCTATTTATTTTTTATTGATAGTGATATCTGCTATTTCATGTACATTGAGATTTTATTGATCTTGTCAGAACATGTTTTATCCTGGTGTTCCTTGATATTCGACATATGTGGTTTATCTTTATTTTTGTGTTTGCTTAAAATTATGGGACTGATATTTTTTAGTTTTGTTGTTGTTATATTGTCTATTTTATTTACGTGATTAAATAGTTTAAATAGTTGTGTGGCCAGGACGATGTTCGGCGCGTTTTATCTTATGGGCCCATTGTCATGAAAACACAACAATATTAAGCAAATAAAAAAAAATCTTCTAAGGTAGGTTTCCAATCAATCAATCTTCGTATGAAAATATATCGTATGACGTACACTTGCTACTATGCAGCAAGTGCCATAATATTTTTTTTATATTGCAATGCGATTTATGCTACTATCACTATGTATTTAATTTTATTAAATCAAATTACAATACGTGCCGGCAGCCTGAGCGACGAATTGTACGCTCGTTCGAATCGTATTGCAAATTACATAATCCTTTTTTATATTGGTTTAAAACGTACGTATTTTTTATAATAAACAACCCATTAGGAATGAAAAGGCATTTTGAAAGCGGCGCTAGCAAGAGACAGAAAAATGCTGTTAATTGGAGGAAAAATTGGGGGAAAATGCTGTTAATAAACTGAAACCCATTACGAGCTTTTTTGACACAGTGCGAACATATGATATTGGTGAAAGCGAGCAAAATATAAATTTAGGGACGGAAAGCAATAATCTTCATATTGATATTGGTGTTGAAATACAAGATGCTGTTAATTTTAATGATGATCGAGACACTACAAATTTGACACTTCATAATACCCCAAATTCAGAAACTTAAATCGATGAAGAAGTACAAAGCAATCCAACTAAAGACGTTTCTGAAATAGATATAGGACTTCTTGATAAACATAACTCCGATCAATTAAATTCATTTTTTTAAAATTATTCGGTTTAAAATTCCAATAAATATTCCAAACGATGATACAAATCGTCGATTTCCTTACAATTTATTATCCAAAATGTTGACAAATGGAGAATCATGTAATAGAGACTGGTTGTGTTGGAGTAATATACATTTTGAAGACCAGCAAATGTAATGCATCACACTTAACAGATAAATTTGGGTATAATTCCAAATACAGTTGGAAAAAGTTGGGTGATCGTATACCGTCACACGAAAGCTCAAATGTACATAAAGAAAATTATATCCAATGGAAGAACTCGCAAAACTCGCGGCTTTAACTAATACACGCATAGTTAACCTGCTTTACGGCGAGATTGAAAGCGAACAGAAAAATTGGACAAAACAATTGGAAAGATTTCCAGAAGTAATATTATTTTTATCAGAAAGAGGACTTGCTTTTTTTGGATCAGATTATCGTATCGGAAGTCCACAAAATGGTAATTTCTTGGGTTTAGTGGAACTACTAAGCAAATATGATCCAGTCTTGGCAGAGCATGTTTCGAAAGTTCGAACATCACAAGAAAACGGCGAAAGAATGCAGGTTGATTATCTTTCAAATAGAATTCAAAACGAGTTTATAGAAATCTGTCGTTCGTTTGTTCAATATAAAATCATTGAAGAAATCAAAGAAACCAAACATTTTTCAATTATTGCCGATGCTATTCGATATGTTAAAATGGTTGAAACAGATTTTTCAATTGAAGAACGCTTTATTTGCTTCGGTAATTTTTCAAATAAAACCGGAAATGAAATTACCAAACGAATTTTGAGCCTTTTAATCGATTCTTTTGGCCAAAAAGTGCAATTGTTTGTTTTGCCCTTGTGCAAATCATACATTAAACCTAGTTGGAATAAATACAGTTGAATCTTGCAAAGAAGCGGTATTATTTTTTGGAAATATTCAACAAATTTTTAATTTCTTTAGTGGTAGTCCAAAGAGATGGGAAGTTTTAAAAAAGCATTTCGGCACAACCTCGTTACACAATATATCGAAAACCCTATGGTCTGCACGGATAGACGCTGTTAAACCAGTCGCATTGCACATGAAATCATTATTATCAGCTATAAATGAATTTGAATTGAATAGTCTTTCGGCAGAAGCTCAAATTCAAATTAGATCTTTTCAAAAATATTTATCAAAATTTGAAAGTGTGCTTATGTCGACAGTTTGGATGAAGTTACTGCATTTAATTCATAAAACTAATCTCAATATCCAAACTCGAAAAGCAACTTTAAATGTAGAGAAAGATAATATAGATGGCCTAGTTCGAGCCATACAAGACTTAAAAAAACAATGGAGATCGATCCTTCAAGAATGCAAAACTACTGCGGCTGCAAGTGATATTACTTCAGAATTTGCAGAAAATCGTCAATTAAAGTGTCAAGCAGCAGTTGAATCACACTTTCACGAAATATTTAACAAGATGACAGATTCAATAATAGATGGACTAACGCGTCGATTTCAATCCAATAACTCCTTATGTAATTTGTCCGAGGTTTTTTTGGAATTTTAATGAAATGAATGAAGATGCCATTGTACTATAACGGGTTTATAAAACCAACTTCAAACTCAGCACGAAATCAGCCGAACTGCTGAAAGAAATTATCCATTTAGGACTAATAAATATTTTACCGAATGTTGTAATAGCTCTTCGGATTTTTTTTTAACTCTGCCAGTAAGTTTATTTTATTTATTTATTTATTTTATTTATTTATTTTATTCATTCAATAAATGTTTTAAGTTCTTACGAACTTATTCCATCAGATTTTAACAGAAATTTTATGTAATGTGGATACCTAATTCAATACAACTAATACCAACAAACATAACAATAACCTAAATTTAAGTATTGTTATACTAACTAATTATCTACCTATAAAAGCGAAAGCGACAATCTAATAAAAAAAAAAAAAACAACAAAATTTAAATATTTTAATTCAATGATGAAAAATACTTTTTACGAAACATACTCGTAACTGGTGTTTTAGAATTTTTAATTACACTATTCAAGGAGTTCCATATGCATACTCCCCTGACAAAAAACGAGGAATTCATAAGCCTACACCTGTTAATAGCAGGCACCAATAGTAGATTGCGGCGATTAGATGAGGTTGTCAGTTTGTCGAGGATATAACAAGGTTGTTGACATTTCAGAAACTTAATATGTAAAAACATACTCTGAATTCGTAAAACTGCTCTAAAGAACAGCCCAGTAATGAGTTAGTAAGATGTGAAATGTGGTCATATTTCCTTAGGCCAAAGATATATCTTAAACATGAATTAAATATAGACTGTAGTTCAAGGAAATACTTTTTTTTTTAATTCAAACAAAACAACGTCACCATATAAAAGATGTGGAAGTACATAAGATTTTATAATTTGGAGTCTAGTTTTAGAGTCGAAGAACCTGGTAGTAGACCACAACATTCTCAACAATAACACAACTCTGCGGCAAACAGCTTCAATATGATACTTCCAGCACATGGTTTTATCAAAAATTAAGCCCAGATTGCAAACAGCATCAGAGTAATCGACATTTAATCCATTAACATGAATTTTAGGGTAATGGTCCGTATTACGATTAGTGGAAGATATAATGATGCTTTGCGTTTTGCCACTGTTCAAATCCAATTTATTATTTAATGACCACTGTGTTATAAGTTCAATATCGAAATTGACCGCAGTGATGGAATTCGAGATCTCCATAGGGCGACAATACTTGTAGATTTGAAAGTCATCAGCAAATAAATGATATTTACTGTTGGAAATTATAGATGGCAGGTCGTTTATGTACATCATAAATAGAAATGGTCCTAAGACTGAGCCTTGGGGCACACCCCGGTTGGTATAACACATATCTGAAATACCTGAATTTGTCCTAACTGATTGAGAACGATCCAGCAGATATGACAAAATTAAGCGACAAGCTGCAACCGTGAATTTAAAACAAGAATGCAATTTCTTAATCATAATTGAGTGATTAATTTTGTCAAATGCTTTGCTGAAATCTAACAATACAAGGATGCATATCATACCATTGTCAATAGCACGGCGAATATCATCATTGATATAAAGTAAAGCAGTACTAGTACTGTGATTAAGTCTGTAGGCTGATTGAAATGTCGAAAATAGTTTGCTGGATTCAACAAACAACAAAATTTGTGATTGGAGTATCTTTTCAAATACTTTAGACAACGCAGGTAACAAACTAATAGGCCGAAAATCAGATAAGCTGGTCGGCATCTTCTTTTTAGGAATAGGTACAATTATTGAATGTTTCCACTCAGATGGAAAAACGGAAAACGTAATTAGACTATTAAATACATGCAATATATGACAGCCAATGCGGTGCAAGAGCAACTTCAGGAATTTTATTGGTATTTCATCAATACCAGTTGCATTGGATTTAATCGAGTTGAAAGAATCCATAAACTCAGCAAAATCAATATTTCTAAAGCTGAAAATTCCCTCAGCTGCAGTAGAATTAATAAGATCGTTCATAATATTGGTATCAGGCAGTGCTGGATCGACGCTATTTAACGAAAAATAATTGTTAAAATCGTCTGAAGAAAACTGGTCAGTTTCTTTGCTTTTTGTAGGAGAAAATGCACCAACAGATCTGATATTTTTCCAAAAAACTTTCGAGGGTAATGATGGATTTAAAACCACTGAAAAATGTTTTGCTTTTGCCCGCTTGATGACGTTATTAATTCGGTTTCTCATGACCCTATATTCATAATATAAGCACTCATTTTTTGTGTGCTTCCATCGACGTAAAATAAAGTCTCTCAGATTTATCATGTTAACAATAACATTATTAAACCATGGTGGACGATTAGGTCGTAAGTTTATAGTTCTCAGTGGAACGGATTCCTCAAACAATTCTCTAATAAATTTCGTTAGGCACTTAACTTTTCCATTGGGATCAGGAATATAATAAAGCAAATCCCAATCTAATTTATCGCATTTGCTGTACATAAGCGATAAATCTATATTCTTAAAGTCGCGAAAAGTAAAACTGGGAATTGTTTTTGTATGTTCAATGCTATACGAGAAAAATAAAAAATCATGGTCGGTAAATCCCACAGATACTTGATTCAAAAACGTTACTTTATCCGTATTAGATATTATCCAGTCCAATAAAGAAGACGAATTTTTGGAAAAAATGTAGGCTCGTAATTAATGGTTTTTAGGCCAAACTTGTTCAATAAATTTTTCATTTTTCTTGTATTCGTATTAAGGTTATTCAGATCGCAATTGAAATCACCACACAGTAAAATATCATTGTAACCAGCACTGTAATTTTCAAGAATGGTCTTTAAATCATCACAGAATTTTTTCCTAGGAGGTTTATAGACAAGCATTAACAGAATTTTACTGCTACCAAATGACAACTCAATTACAAAAACTTCTAAATTATCAGCACAGTGTTGATTAACAATTTTGAAGTTAATTTTAGATTTAAGATAAACACAAATCCCACCACCTCTTTTAGCATTATTTAGTTTACGATCTAGCCGTAAAACATTATATCCCGGAATACAAATGGACGCATCAGGAATACGATCATGAAGCCACGTCTCAACAAAACAAAGTATATCAAGGTTCACGCCATTTATCATATGTTTTATCTCATCAATTTTAGGAAAAATGCTGCGAGTATATAAAAATGAGATATTAAGCCCCACACATCTATTTATAGAAGCCTTAAGTACAGTGTTATTAATTAAAGAGGAGGGTACATACGAATTTATCCCTAAATTAGTCATACAAAATTCCAGAATGTTTCGTAAAAAAGATGAAGAAATATAAATTAGAAAATATTTTGTTCACTAAAAATAAACAAAATACCACAAAAATACTACAAAAATAAATTACTAGATTCTCGCCGCACAAATTATAAATATTACTATCACTATAAACTATCATAATAATATAAACACTAAATAAATTCATTATATTGTAATGTTATCTAATCCCAAAATATTATAAGTACAAAAATGAGTTACAATTTACGAGAGTATCATATGTTTTTCTCAATAAATATTATCAAATATCAGCTGATTAATGAGGTTAACAATGCATTATAATAAATTAGCTTAAGAATTCATAATAAGCAAAAACAAGACAAAAATCAACTAATATTGCCTAGATGTTATAATTCCATAAAAAACAGTAACCAAAATAATGGTACAAAGTAAAATTAATAAAATAATAAAAAAAGAATAATCAAAACATATAATAAATTACGGTTTTGTAGATGATGACTTTGATCTAGTAATTTTTCGTTCAATCGAAGTTGTAGTAGGTTGAATAACAGGATTAGTTGTATCCTCGATTTGACCAGATGTACGATGAGTAGCAGGTTTAATTACAAGGTCGCTAACATCAATCGAGGTTAATTGTTCGACGCTACGTAAAAGAATTGGATCGGATGCTTGTGTAGGTTGAAAATATACCAATCCAGACTTGATGAACGTTTTGAAGATCTTTCCGGATTTTATCGCTTTTCTGGCCTCCACAAACAGCTGCTTATTATTTGAAGTAAGCCCACGATTGATGTAGATCCGTGATGAGGAATCTCAACAAGTAAGTGTAGCGGAAGGCGAGAAATCTTTTAGTGTTTTAAAACGCATTAAAAATTGTTTAAGATCTACAATGAGTCAAGTCCGATTAAATGGCCTTGCAACATAAAACATTAATTTTGATTCAGTGCGTAAATTAGATTACACTGAGGTAATATCTGAATTTGCTTCTAAAAAAGCAAGAAAAGCACCAATATAACAAAAACCAAACTTTATTAATGTGATTATTTGATTGATTTTTAACTAATGTTAAATATATATGTACATATATATGTGAAATTTTTGAAATGCAAATATTTTATTCTATAAAAATGGGCCTCACAATATCTACTGACCCAGGCCTCACATTTCCTCTGCAAGGCCCTGATTCACAATCAACTTCAATGTAATAATACAACATCAGTCGTCGCGACCTGATGAGAAGAGTGATTTTTTCAAATTAATAATGTCATCTGTTCGAAACTGATTGTTGTGATTCTTACACATTAGCCATCTATAAGTCAAAAAATTCAAATAAGAATTGTTTCTTACAACAGATAAATAATTTCAAATGTTTAAGAATTTTCATATTACACTCAATGATGTTCTGTCTCGAATAACAAAAATCTTAGAAATTTCTGAGTATGTGGACAAAAAAGATGTGATTCTTACATCAAACACTAGTTCAGAACCACTTCGATCATCTGTGTGCGATTCGTAGTGTGTTTTGTTGTAAAAAAATTTATTTTATAAAATTCACTCA
The DNA here is from genome assembly GCA_947310385.1 of Nephrotoma appendiculata. Lineage (NCBI taxonomy): Eukaryota > Metazoa > Arthropoda > Insecta > Diptera > Tipulidae > Nephrotoma > Nephrotoma appendiculata. Next base: position 100,521,916 of record OX371223.1, read on the forward strand.
AAATTTTTCACAAAAATTAAATTTTTCCTACTTAGTGTAAAAACATTTGTGTTTATTAAAAAATTTCAGATATTATAATAAAAGTTCAATATTTGAGTGTTTTTTTAATTCTAAGTACTTAAAGGTCACAGTGTATAATTTGTTATTTTTGCATAAACTTCACTCCGATACCATAACTCAATTTTTATCGATTTTTCAATATGTTAGCCCAATTATAATAAATATGGTTCATGAGTGCTCTTAACCTGCACCGACCAAAGTAGCCCGCCTCAATGAAACCTGTACTATAATTTGTTACACATTTATTACAATTTATTACAACAACTCCCGATTTTATTACAGTTACCGTTTTCGAGGAACGAGTGGTCGGTTTAGCTTGTAATTAAACCTACACCGCCAAAATTGTAACTTTTGATGTAGCTATGATATCGGGATGAATCTTGGACCAGAATTTATTACAAATTAATTACATTGGTTAAATAGATCAAGATCAACCCTATATCTTAACTAAGGGTAAATTTCACCCCAAAAGGTTATTTATGACAAAAACATCGATTTTACCAATATTAATAAAGAATTACACCAGACCGCCACCAGATATTTACTACCAGATATAACTTTTCGACCTTGTGGAGGGCAAATCAACCTTATACAGGTGTGCAATACTTTATATATGTGTCAGGTTACCCGGTTTTGGCTCCAAACGGTAAAGGGTTCAAACGTCTAATTTATAGTTCGATTTTATCACCTTCAACAATTTATTACACCAGACCGCCACCAGATATTGAGTCAAATGTTACTCCTGGAATTTTGTGGAGGGCACATCAACCTTATACAGGTGTGTAATAAATTATCTTTGTATCAGGTTACACGGAATTGGCTCCAAACGGTAAAGGGTTCAAACGTCTAATTTATAGTTCGATTTTATCACCTTCAACAATTTATTACACCAGACCGCCACCAGATATTGAGTCAAATGTTACTCCTGGAACCTTGTGGAGGGCAAATCAACCTTATACAGGTGTGTAATAAATTATCTTTGTATCAGGTTACGCGGAATTGGCTCCAAACGGTAAAGGGTTCAAAAGTCTAATTTATAGTTCAATTTTATCATCTTCAACAATTTATTACACCAGACCGCCACCAGATATTGAGTCAAATAATACTCCTGGAACCTTGTGGAGGGCAAATCAACCTTATACAGGTGTGTAATAAATTATCTTTGTATCAGGTTACGCGGAATTGGCTCCAAACGGTAAAGGGTTCAAACGTCTAATTTATAGTTCAATTTTATCATCTTCAACAATTTATTACACCAGACCGCCACCAGATATTGAGTCAAATAATACTCCTGGAACCTTGTGGAGGGCAAATCAACTTTATACAGGTGTGTAATAAATTATCTTTGTATCAGGTTACGCGGAATTGTCTCCAAACGGTAAAGGGTTCAAACGTCTAATTTATAGTTCGATTTTATCATCTTCAACAATTTATTACACCAGACCGCCACCAGATATTGAGTCAAATGTTACTCTTGGGACCTTGTGGAGGGCACATCAACCTTATACAGGTGTGTAATAAATTATCTTTGAATCAGGTTACGCGGAATTGGCTCCAAACGGTAAAGGGTTCGAACGTCTAATTTATAGTTCAATTTTATCATCTTCAACAATTTATTACACCAGACCGCCACCAGATATTGAGTCAAATAATACTCCTGGAACCTTGTGGAGGGCAAATCAACCTTATACAGGTGTGTAATAAATTATCTTTGTATCAGGTTACACGGAATTGGCTCCAAACGGTAAAGGGTTCAAACGTCTAATTTATAGTTCAATTTTATCATCTTCAACAATTTATTACACCAGACCGCCACCAGATATTGAGTCAAATGTTACTCCTGGGACTTTGTGGAGGGCACATCAACCTTATACAGGTGTGTAATAAATTATCTTTGTATCAGGTTACACGGAATTGGCTCCAAACGGTAAAGGGTTCAAACGTCTAATTTATAGTTCGATTTTATCACCTTCAACAATTTATTACACCAGACCGCCACCAGATATTGAGTCAAATGTTACTCCTGGAACCTTGTGGAGGGCAAATCAACCTTATACAGGTGTGTAATAAATTATCTTTGTATCAGGTTACGCGGAATTGGCTCCAAACGGTAAAGGGTTCAAACGTCTAATTTATAGTTCAATTTTATCATCTTCAACAATTTATTACACCAGACCGCCACCAGATATTGAGTCAAATAATACTCCTGGAACCTTGTGGAGGGCAAATCAACCTTATACAGGTGTGTAATAAATTATCTTTGTATCAGGTTACGCGGAATTGGCTCCAAACGGTAAAGGGTTCAAACGTCTAATTTATAGTTCAATTTTATCATCTTCAACAATTTATTACACCAGACCGCCACCAGATATTGAGTCAAATAATACTCCTGGAACCTTGTGGAGGGCAAATCAACTTTATACAGGTGTGTAATAAATTATCTTTGTATCAGGTTACGCGGAATTGTCTCCAAACGGTAAAGGGTTCAAACGTCTAATTTATAGTTCGATTTTATCATCTTCAACAATTTATTACACCAGACCGCCACCAGATATTGAGTCAAATGTTACTCTTGGGACCTTGTGGAGGGCACATCAACCTTATACAGGTGTGTAATAAATTATCTTTGTATCAGGTTACGCGGAATTGGCTCCAAACGGTAAAGGGTTCGAACGTCTAATTTATAGTTCAATTTTATCATCTTCAACAATTTATTACACCAGACCGCCACCAGATATTGAGTCAAATAATACTCCTGGAACCTTGTGGAGGGCAAATCAACCTTATACAGGTGTGTAATAAATTATCTTTGTATCAGGTTACACGGAATTGGCTCCAAACGGTAAAGGGTTCAAACGTCTAATTTATAGTTCGATTTTATCATCTTCAACAATTTATTACACCAGACCGCCACCAGATATTGAGTCAAATGTTACTCTTGGGACCTTGTGGAGGGCACATCAACCTTATACAGGTGTGTAATAAATTATCTTTGTATCAGGTTACGCGGAATTGTCTCCAAACGGTAAAGGGTTCAAACGTCTAATTTATAGTTCGATTTTATCATCTTCAACAATTTATTACACCAGACCGCCACCAGATATTGAGTCAAATGTTACTCTTGGGACCTTGTGGAGGGCACATCAACCTTATACAGGTGTGTAATAAATTATCTTTGAATCAGGTTACGCGGAATTGGCTCCAAACGGTAAAGGGTTCGAACGTCTAATTTATAGTTCAATTTTATCATCTTCAACAATTTATTACACCAGACCGCCACCAGATATTGAGTCAAATAATACTCCTGGAACCTTGTGGAGGGCAAATCAACCTTATACAGGTGTGTAATAAATTATCTTTGTATCAGGTTACACGGAATTGGCTCCAAACGGTAAAGGGTTCAAACGTCTAATTTATAGTTCAATTTTATCATCTTCAACAATTTATTACACCAGACCGCCACCAGATATTGAGTCAAATGTTACTCCTGGGACTTTGTGGAGGGCACATCAACCTTATACAGGTGTGTAATAAATTATCTTTGTATCAGGTTACACGGAATTGGCTCCAAACGGTAAAGGGTTCAAACGTCTAATTTATAGTTCGATTTTATCACCTTCAACAATTTATTACACCAGACCGCCACCAGATATTGAGTCAAATGTTACTCCTGGAACCTTGTGGAGGGCAAATCAACCTTATACAGGTGTGTAATAAATTATCTTTGTATCAGGTTACGCGGAATTGGCTCCAAACGGTAAAGGGTTCAAACGTCTAATTTATAGTTCAATTTTATCATCTTCAACAATTTATTACACCAGACCGCCACCAGATATTGAGTCAAATAATACTCCTGGAACCTTGTGGAGGGCAAATCAACCTTATACAGGTGTGTAATAAATTATCTTTGTATCAGGTTACGCGGAATTGGCTCCAAACGGTAAAGGGTTCAAACGTCTAATTTATAGTTCAATTTTATCATCTTCAACAATTTATTACACCAGACCGCCACCAGATATTGAGTCAAATAATACTCCTGGAACCTTGTGGAGGGCAAATCAACTTTATACAGGTGTGTAATAAATTATCTTTGTATCAGGTTACGCGGAATTGTCTCCAAACGGTAAAGGGTTCAAACGTCTAATTTATAGTTCGATTTTATCATCTTCAACAATTTATTACACCAGACCGCCACCAGATATTGAGTCAAATGTTACTCTTGGGACCTTGTGGAGGGCACATCAACCTTATACAGGTGTGTAATAAATTATCTTTGTATCAGGTTACGCGGAATTGGCTCCAAACGGTAAAGGGTTCGAACGTCTAATTTATAGTTCAATTTTATCATCTTCAACAATTTATTACACCAGACCGCCACCAGATATTGAGTCAAATAATACTCCTGGAACCTTGTGGAGGGAAAATCAACCTTATACAGGTGTGTAATAAATTATCTTTGTATCAGGTTACACGGAATTGGCTCCAAACGGTAAAGGGTTCAAACGTCTAATTTATAGTTCGATTTTATCATCTTCAACAATTTATTACACCAGACCGCCACCAGATATTGAGTCAAATGTTACTCTTGGGACCTTGTGGAGGGCACATCAACCTTATACAGGTGTGTAATAAATTATCTTTGTATCAGGTTACACGGAATTGGCTCCAAACGGTAAAGGATTCAAACGTCCAATTTATAGTTCGATTTTATCATCTTCAACAATTTATTACACCAGACCGCCACGATCTTAGATGATAAAATCGAACTATAAATTGGACGTTTGAACCCTTTAATTGGCGGAGCCAATTCCGCGTAACCTGATACAAAGATAATTTATTACACACCTGTGCAAGGTTGATTTGCCCTCCACAAGGTTCCAGGAGTAACATTTGACTCAATATCTGGTGGCGGTCTGGTGTAATAAATTGTTGAAGATTATAAAATCAAACTATAAATTGGACGTTTGAACCCTTTACCGTTTGGAGCCAATTCCGTGTAACCTGATACAAAGATAATTTATTACACACCTGTATAAGGTTGATGTGCCCTCCACAAGGTCCCAGGAGTAACATTTGACTCAATATCTGGTGGCGGTCTGGTGTAATAAATTGTTAAAGATGATAAAATCGAACAATAAATTAGACGTTTGAACCCTTTACCGTTTGGAGCCAATTCCGTGTAACCTGATACAAAGATAATTTATTACAAACCTGTATAAGGTTGATGTGCCCTCCACAAGGTCCCAGGAGTAACATTTGACTCAATATCTGGTGGCGGTCTGGTGTAATAAATTGTTAAAGATGATAAAATCGAACTATAAATTAGACGTTTGAACCCTTTACCGTTTGGAGCCAATTTCGCGTAACCTGATACAAAGATAATTTATTACACACCTGTATAAGGTTGATGTGCCCTCCACAAGGTCGAAAAGTTATATCTGGTAGTAAATATCTGGTGGCGGTCTGGTGGTATAAATTGTTAAAGATGATAAAATCGAACTATAAATTAGACGTTTGAACCCTTTACCGTTTGGAGCCGATTCCGCGTAACCTGATACAAAGATAATTTATTACACACCTGTATAAGGTTGATGTGCCCTTCACAAGGTCCCAGGAGTAACATTTGACTCAATATCTGGTGGCGGTCTGGTGTAATAAATTGTTAAAGATGATAAAATCGAACAATAAATTAGACGTTTGAACCCTTTACCGTTTGGAGCCAATTCCGTGTAACCTGATACAAAGATAATTTATTACACACCTGTTTAAGGTTGATGTGCCCTCCACAAGGTCGAAAAGTTATATCTGGTAGTAAATATCTGGTGGCGGTCTGGTGTAATAAATTGTTGAAGGTGATAAAATCGAACTATAAATTAGACGTTTGAACCCTTTACCGTTTGGAGCCAATTCCGTGTAACCTGACACATATATAAGGTATTGCACACCTGTATAAGGTTGATGTGCCCTCCACAAGGTCGAAAAGTTATATCTGGTAGTAAATATCTGGTGGCGGTCTGGTGTAATTCTTTATTAATATTGGTAAAATCGATGTTTTTGTCATAAATAACCTTTTGGGGTGAAATTTACCCTTAGTTAAGATATAGGGTTGATCTTGATCTATTTAACCAATGTAATTAATTTGTAATAAATTCTAGTCCAAGATTCATCCCGATATCACAGCTACATCAAAAGTTACAATTTTGGCGGTGTAGGTTTAATTACAAGCTAAACCGACCACTCGTTCCTCGAAAACGGTAACTGTAATAAAATCGGGAGTTGTTGTAATAAATTGTAATAAATGTGTAACAAATTATAGTACAGGTTTCATTGAGGCGGGCTACTTTGGTCGGTGCAGGTTAAGAGCACTTGGTTCATGGTGTATTCCATCCAACATTTTGATCTTTCTTTTCATATTTTTTGTTGGGACTTTATTTTCCGCTATGTGCATAAATTTCCACTTATTTTATTTATTTTAGTTATTCTAGTTATTATTCTAGTTATTTCTAGTTATTTTCAGAATGAGTGATCATCTTATGATTGGTAAGTTGAACTATGCCTTTCTATTCGTATATTCCTGTCCATGTTTGCCTATTCTATACTTAAGTGGTCTAGCAAGCATCTGCTGGTAGCCGACATACCCCACGACCAAACACTGAGTTTATAGCCGGCAAATTATGACCACGTCGGAACTCCTAGCAGAATTTTATTTTTGTGACCCACTCACGCCGAACCAATTGCGTTACACCACACCACAAGGTTTCAACCCTTAGAACAAAAATCATCCTTGGGCATGGAAGATATGATGTAGACACTCCTGTTTCAACTGAAGGGAATGTACGCTAAAATCGATCAACTCTACAAAGAGCAAGGTGCAAAATTAGACCAGCAAGTGTACCGTTTGCCAAGTTAGACCAGAAACTCAACCAAATTCAGCACGCCAAGATCTTCAAGTTAAAGTGTTAAGAGGAGAATTATAGTCTCTGGAGGTAAAGGTAGATAGCCAGTTCAAAGAATTCGTTCAAAGAAATTAATCAAGTAAAATCTCACTTTGAAACACCTTGCAAACTATTTGAGATGGTCAGATAAATAAAATGTTTTCAACAGAAAAATTTGCCGAAAGCTCGAAAGGAATTTTAAATTCTCCGACATTCAATGGCGAGAACCCATTTGAGAATTTTAAAGTGAAGTTCCAAGCGGCAGGGCAGCATGATTGTTGGGGCGCAGGAGAGCAGTAATATACTCGTTTTGATTACGAACGAAAACGATCGTGTTCCCCGCCTCGATGTTTCCGAAGCCAACAACCTGGCCAACAGCTCTGAACCGCGATGAAATGAGAGTTAGACGTTAAGTGAAGCGAGAAGAGAAAACCCTTGTTTAATTTAATGAGCAAGAAACTGGAAAACTAAGTTCCACCAGGATTCAAATTTCGCAATGAGGAGGTACCCCCTCAAATAAACACAAGTGAACAAAATGCATTGCAAGTTATAGTCAAAAACAAGGCCGAGATACTTGAGAAATATGGAAATTGTGGAACCTGTAAATCGTAATGTCGCGTGCGATAACATTAGTGAAATTCCAGCAGAAAGTACCAGTACGTGTGTTGAACTTGGGTTCGTCCACAAATATAATCAAGAAAGGGATGATCCTTGGTTAAGCTGAGGGAGTTCGAACTACCAAGAAATTGCGAACTACCAGTCCCAACAACGGTGTCGATCACCAAACCATAAACAGAAGACGATTATTCGTGCTCTGTGCAGTCTTCTTCCAGTAGAACAATTAGATGTCGCAGTGGATGGATTACCCGCTAATAAGTTACCTATTTATGTTATATTGTTTTAAGAAATGGTATGCGAATAGATCCGAACAAGTTAATATCACTATAATGGATTTTCCAACACCAAAGAATATAGTCAACGAGTGGTTGAGTGGTTAAGGTATACACCACTAAGTGTTACCATACCAAAGGTCAATGGTTCGATTCGCTTAATCGAGGCAATAATTTTAATGAGCAATTATTATTCTAATTAAACGACGATCCAGTATTCCTCCAATACTGTTTATAAATTGGATCTTAAAATAGCATTCCATGTTTAGGGCATTCCATATTCAATTACAATTGGGTTACAATTACAATACGCATACATCGTCAGTTAAATAAATGGAATAATCTCGGACAGCGATAGACAAGTATATAAGAGCGAGTAAATTCCCATTCTGACACAGTGAACAGTGCGAAAAATAAAATTGAACAGCAAAAGTGAAATAAACAGTGATAAATAGTTAAATAGTGAAGGAAGTTTGAAGAAGTTAAAGGTGTTGGTGTAAAAAAAAACTGTAAATCAAGTATGAATGCCTGAAACTCGAAAAATACTTTCAAAGTCACTTTATCAAATCATTTTATCACAGCATAGCCTCAAGCGTCAGTTTTGACACTTTAGTTCCAGTCTTCAGCCGCTCTTGTTTTCTTGGATCATCTTCAAGAAATGGGTTTCCCTAAGTTTATTACACTACCCACACCTACAAAAATCAATAAAAGTGAATCGAGTTACCTATCTGTGCAAAGAATGAGCACCTCGGAATTTATTATAAAGGCTCATATCCACAAAAAATCAATAATAATGCATGGAATTATCGTACTGTACAATAAATTGGTACTCCTGGGGCCCTATTCCTGAATACGATACGAAAATGTATTCGATACGAAAATGATATCCGTTACGAAAATACTTTGGTATTTCTGAATACGAACGAACGTAATTGTTTGGTGTGTGTCCTTGATATAAGGGAAATTTATTTTAAATGGTTTAACCTACTATAAAATTTTACAACTTGATCAAAGTAAACGTCAAAAAAGAAAAATGTTATTTCGTATATTATTTCGCTTATACTTGAAATGGATGTTCAAAACAATATTGTACGGATTTATTAATTATTTTTAATATTTTAGGTTTCCATAATTTAGTTCCATCAATTTTAAAGCCGCCGTTACGAGTATGTTATTTGAAATTTTGTTGAAAACGAAAATAAAATGATTTATGTTAAAATGAAAATAAATATAATAATTGTTTGAAATCGTACATCAATCTCAAATTGATTAGTTTAAAGCTCCTTATCTATAGATGCATTTTTTTGTGAAGCTTTGTGAGGGCCCGTTAAAGTTCTATTAATTTCTGCATCTAATTCTCAATACTGATTCTGATAAAATTTCGGTATGCCTAGTATGTTCTTAATACCACCAACAAATAGTACATGCATTACTTTGTACTCTTACATAAGTTGGACTAAGGATTATACTGTTAGAATTTTGGATTTTAGAATTTTCTATAAAATATTTTATCTAGCCTAATTTATCTAAAACTGTTCGAATTCGTATTGCGGAATAAGGGAAATTTTTGAACGTATCATTCATTTTCGTATTCGTATTAGAATTATACGTATTCGTATTCAGGAATACCAATCATTCGAATTCGTACAATTTTTGTTCGTATTCGTATTCAGGAATAGGGCCCCTGATATTGGTTGCTCTCCTTTGAGATACTTTTCTGAGGGTTGCAATTATAGTTTTCACGCCTAAAACACTTTATTTTTTTATAGCTCTGGAACTTATCCAGAGCAATATTAATAATCTATTTTCAATTAATTTTATAAAACAATTTTATTTATAAAAACTATAATGTTTGTTTAATGAGTACACGAATAATAATGAATCTTAAAACAATTTAAAAAGATAATTTAATGTAGACAATGTGGTATTATGTTGCTCGTGGCGTTTCTTAGAATTGCCTGTTTAGCAGTATCAGCTAAAACGAAGAGGACGACATACAACGTGACATGCTATTTGATGCATTATGGCATGTTGTTGTATTATGTCTAATCAGCTAGATTTTTATGTTGTTGCTGTTGGTGAATGGCATGATGTTACATTATGTGTAGTGAGCTAAATTATCGTGGGATATGTAACTTCAACTAAATACTGATGTTGTTGTTGTTGTTGCTGCTGTTGATGACTCGCTACATTGTGGTGTATGTAACTTTGCACTATCCCAATATATATTGTAATTAAGTACCACTCTCAGTACCAGAGAATAAATTTTTACAGAAATCCGAAATGTGGGCTAACGAAAAATATGGTTTTTAAAGGGTTATTGAATGGGGATATTTTCGCTGCGTACCAAGGGTAAAAGTCAATTTAAAGTAAATTTTTGGTAAATTCAATTATTTTAAAAAAAATCTATGGTAAACTGATCGAAAAATCTGTACCAAAACCGATTTTTACCGTAGTTTAATAGGCAAAGTAAACCGTAGCAAAATAAGTAATTATTTTGTAAATTGTTCTAGTATCGCTTCCAATACTGTGTAATGGAGGGGTGAATATGTTATGGCCAATACCCGACTTGTTTTACCTGCACGAATATACATAGACCTCGAATATACTACTCTTGATATCTAAAGTGAAAAATAAAATTTACCGGGATTTTGGTCAAACTGTCTTGCATATTCAATAATCGTTTTTTATCCTTTTTGGTAAATGTTCATCTTTTCAACATCATCGAGAAGATTGTCAAACCTCCCACGGAAGCTGCTACTTCCAGTACATATAGATTTCTATCAATTTCGAATAAGTTTAAGTATGAAGTTTTATTTCGAATAGTCAATCGGTCTGGTCTATAGAGATGTCAAATTTTTGTGAAATAAAGTGTTTCCCTGAACTAGTCATTTCCGGTTAAGTTTAAAAAAAGTTCTAAACTTCAATCTTTTTGTTTTAAACCATTTTTTTGTAAATTCTATATTGGCGATTTTCATAGACTGTAGATGGCGTTGGTTTTTACATCTACAAGGGGGACGAGAATTGTCAAATCCATTGTTCTGACAGTTTTAATCCCCCTTGATTCATAGCAAACTATGATTCAGATTTTCTTCACCAGATGTCAGCTAGTTTGTTGGAAATCGCGAATATATTCAAAATATATGCAACAAAATTATGGTCAAAAACCGATAGGGAGTGCGCTGGTTATACAAGCTCCTCGCGCTGCACCCTGGGTAACGCTAAAAGTATAACCCCGCGGGTGCGGGCGCGGTAAAACCCAAGCTACTTGCCTTGAGGGGGAAATACCCATGGCAAATCTTGAAGCGTCTGTTCTCCATGTTAGGGGCGGCTGTAAAAAACCTGGCAGTAGGTATAAAATGCTAAGGGAAGGAACCCAGAATCTATATGTTCAATGGAGTTAACCAACCAAAACAAAGATACGGTCCAGGGAATCGGATGCCCAGTACCGGCGACTCTCGGGAGTGAGCAAGCGGGCTCCCAGTCAACGAGATCTAGCGACCGCAATGATGTAGTGATTCAAAGCTTGGTTACTACATCATATACAGCTACAAGCAATAGCACTGAAGTTGTCAGTCTGACGGGTGGTTCACCCAGTACGGCTGACGGATGTAAAATGACCTTTATGGAATTGAACAATCCTTTCTTAAAAAGAGGTATGGAGACAAGATCACCTATAAAACCGTCTACCGCAAGTTCTGTTAAATGATCATTTTCAACTTCAATGTTGAATATGGAACCAAAAGTGGTAGACGACCCGATAAATAAACTCCCAGAAATACACAGCAGCGATACAAGCCTTAAAGAGAGCACTAAACGCAATGTTCAATTGACACAAACTGGCATCGATCGCTATATTACAGTAAAACGGAAACGGGATAGTCCAAAAGCAGATAAACTACTGACAAGTAAGAAATCGAACGTCGAAAAATTCAAACTACTGCTAAACAACCGATTTAAAACGTTCATCGAAAAGGATGCGGAAGAGAGGCAAATTGTAAATGCAAATACTCAAGAACAGGCAAATCGAAACTACAAGCCACTTCCAATCTACTTACGCGAAAACGATACACACAAGGTAGTGCAAGAACTCAAATCCAATGGTCAAAGTTGAACTGGATCCATCCGAAAGCATTTTGAAAAAGGGAGAAGTTCATCCAATATATAAACTAAAATACCTCATACACAGACGTATAACTGTTGAAGAACCAAAGAAAAGGTCCGGACCAATACAGTGTTTAAACTGTCAAGAATATGGTCACTCAAGGACATATTGCAAGTTGATATCAGTGTGCGTCGTATGCGGCGAACTACACAAAACCAAAACTTGCCCAAAACCAAAGAACTCTTCAACTGAAAGGAAATGCAGCAATTGCGGCGGAAACCACACTGCAAACTACCGAGCATGCCCAGTCTACATAAATATTAGTCAATTGTCACGTCCCAGGAGGCAGTATAAAACTACAGCAGATGCGCAGAATAATATACCTCCGCATACGACAAATGATTCTCGTTCGCACAGAACACCAACCAGCAAACCAACATACGCAAGCGTTCTTCAAGGTGAATCCTCAAATGTTGAACCTACCTTGAACAACTGCATGCAAATGATGATGCAATTAATGACAACAATGCAAAATATGCTACAAGCAATTCTACAAAATCAAACCACTATGATCCAGAAACTAGAATGTCTCCGATAAACTATCTGAAGATATGCCACTGGAACGCAAACGGTATAAGCCAACACAAACTTGAATTAGAACATTTCCTAGCTAAACACGAAATTGATCTTATGTTAATTTCTGAGACCCACTTAACGGATAAACACAATTTCAGAATTAATGGTTACGAAGTTTATGATACAAAACATCCCTTGGGCAGAAGTCGAGGAGGAACTGCTATAATTATAAAAAAGCGGATTTGTCATTATGTTCTAAATGAATATAGCACTGAGGAAATTCAAGCAACCTCCGTGTGTGTTGACCTCGACAAAGAAAGCTTAGTCATCGCTTCAATATATTGCCCTCCAAATAATAACGTTTCGGCAGATATCTACAAACGATTTTTTGCAACCCTGGGTCAACGTTTTATGGTCGCCGGCGACTTTAATGCCAAACATACCTACTGGGGTTCAAGATTGACTATTCCAAGGGGACGTCAATTAATGAATGTTATTCAAGAAAACCACTACGATGTTGCGTCGTGTGGCCATCCAACTTATTGGCCTACTGATCGTCGAAAAATTCCTGACTTACTAGATTTTGCAGTCACAAGTAAAATAAACCGAGAAATAATCCAAGCTAAACCACTTTTAGAATTATCTTCTGACCACTCTCCGGTTTTACTACATTATTGGGCCGACCAAAAGCCATGCTCTTCAAATAATTATCTAGCGAACACCTTCACTAACTGGTTGAAATTCAAGATGTACATCAGTTCACATATCGACCTAACGTCTAAACTGCAGACGACGAACGATATAAACATTGCTATGGAAAACTTTAATGATCTACTAGTCAACGCAGCTATTTCGGCCTCGCCTAAACCGAAGAGCAAACATACAAGACACACCATAACATTCGCTGAAATAGAAAAAATGTTAACAGAGAAACGTCGCTTAAGACGTATCTGGCAAATTAATCGATCACCAGATGCTAAACATAACTTTAATCAGGCAAAAAGAAAACTAAAGAATTATCTCCCCATTCGGACACAAACTATTCATTATGGAAGGCCACTAAATACCTTAAACGGCCTCAGCAACCAAATCCGCCAATTCGTCTTTCAAACGGTGAATGGGCTAGAAGTGATGAAGAAAAAGCTAAAGCCTTTGCTGATCACCTTGAAATTGTATTCACTCCAAACCTTGGATTATCGGTGGTTCAAACAGAAAATATAGCAATCAGACCTGTGACGAAATTTAAGATAAAGAAACCACTGGTAAATTTTATTATTGCACATCAAATTCAATTAAAGAAAGCCCCTGGGTATGATCGAATTACAGGGGAAATGCTTAAACAACTGCCTGAGTGTGCCTTTGGACGACTGGCTCAAATATTCAATTCAATTTACGAATCAGGATATATACCTGAGTGCTGGAAATTATCAACTATAAAAATGATCCCGAAGCCTGGCAAGGATCCTACCAAAGTCTCGTCATATAGACCAATAAGCCTACTATCAATCGTCTCGAAAGTATTCGAAAAAACTATTATCGAAAATATTAAACCGGAACTACAAAATATCATCCCTAGTCATCAATTTGGTTTCAGAGCCGAGCATGAAATAAGGTCAGCATACGAAGATAAAAAATACTGCTCCGCCGTATTCTTGGATGTTGCTCAAGCATTCGATAAAGTTTGGCACGAGGGTCTGCTTCATAAAATAAATCTTAAATTGCCAGAAATTTACCAACTTATGAAGTCGTATTTGTCAAATCGCGGATATTATTATGTCAAATACAACACCTCTAAATCGAACGAGAAAAACATTCTCGCTGGAGTACCTCAAGGTAGTGTACTTGGAACAACGTTATATTTAATTTTCACTTCAGATCTACCAACGTCTTCGCAAATTCTGACGTCTACTTTCGCAGATGATACGGCAATCGTATGTAGCCATAAAAATCCAAAAACGGCGTCCGATATTCTGCAACAACATATTTATGATATCGAAATATGGCTAAAGAAATGGAAGATAAAGGTCAATGAAGAGAAATCGACCCACGTAACATTCACTTTAAATAAACTTAAGGCGGACACCTGTCACAATGAACGGAATACCAATCCCTCAATCAAATGGAGCAAAATATCTAGGCGTCGATCTAGATCGACGGTTAACTTGGCGAAAACATATTGAAATGAAACGAGACCATATCAAATTAAAAATTGATAAAATGCACTGGTTGATGGGGAAATATTCAACTATTGACCTAGAATACAAACTTGTTCTGTATAATACAATGATTAAACCAATTTGGTCGTATGGGTGTCAATTATGGCAATCAACCTCAAATTCGAATATCGACATTGTCCAACGAACACAGTCAAAAATTCTGAGAATGATTACAGGAGCACTCTGGTTCGTAAAAAACAAAAATATACATAAGGACCTTAGCATCCTAACTGTCAAAGATGAATTGAAAAAGATGCGGATCAGCTATGCAGGGAAACTGGTATCTCATCCGAATTTGCTGGCGCGAAACCTACAAGATATACCTACGTCTTCGCGATTAAAGAAGAAAACGATGGCTGTAATAGCATAAATTAATAAATTATTAAGTTTACTTATTGAACAAAAGTAGATTCTGCTCCCGCAGATTTACATAATTACCTTAGTTTTTAAGATTTGAAAACTTATTGTTATTTTCATGTTTTGAAAGATTCAATAAATAAAGATAATTTAAAAAAAAAAAAAAAAATCTAAGAAACAGTTTTTAGTCAAAAATCAACCTTTCTGCTTAGATTTTTTTTTTCAATTGATCTGAACCTATATTGTTGCAAATTTAATTTAGAAGAATCTTTTAGTTCATAGTCCATTTTCTCATAATTGATATATGTACTTGTGAAAATATTTACCAAAAACGAAAATGTTCGTATGGAAAGGTGCCACTTCCGAAGGACCGATTTTGATCAAATATCACTGGGATCTCCAAATTTATGGAAAAAGTAGTATGGAGTTTCATTCCGATCAATCAATTTGTCTGGGCTATACAGGATCGAATTTTTGTTGAAAACAGTTTTTTGTCGAAAATAGTCATTTCCAGTTCAGTTTTGGAAAATTGATCTAGGCCGATGTTATTGCAAATTTAATTTAAAACCTTTTAGTTCATAATCGTTTTACTCGTAAATGTTACAATATTCGCAAATAACGAAAGATCTTCATTGATAGCTGTCACTTCCAGTGGACTGTTCTCGCCCAAAAATCACTGGGACCTCCGAATTAATGAAAAAAGGTAAAGGCGTTTCATTCCGATCCGATAAACTGCCTGGGCTGTAGAGATGACCAAGACATTTAGTCTGTACGCATACACATAGATTTTTTAAAAAGTACTTTTTTTTAACTTCGGCAATATAACGAATGGTAAATCTGGAAAATTCTCTATTTTAAAATTTTTTATGATTACTATACTTTATTTTGCTACGCAAAAGAAATTAAAAATTTTAATACGACCCCGATATACGAAATGAGTGGTGTAACTTTATCCAATGCCAACCTACACACGAATTGCAACCTAACGCGAATGGTAACGGTACGTTAGGCTTAGTGTTTTATTCCGGTCTAGGAACCAATTTGTTTTTATTCTAATACTCCTTCATCCGTATATAGAATTTGGAGCTTCATCTAAATGGGTTATAAGCTACGAACAGGGTGAGCTCTACAATCTGTACCACCTGGAGCATTACATTCCGTCATTGTTGTCAAAGCGGTACCCACTCCTACGTCAGGGATGCAGCTGCCTAGAAGCTACCTAGGTGTACACAGAGATACCCGAAGCCCTCTAAGTACCCTAGCCAGCTTGTTCATTTCTTCGCTGTTCATCGCTCTTATAATGTTTGCATTTATACTATTAAAGATATGATGATGAAGTATTAGGGTTTGATTGGGTTAACTATTCTAGTATTTCAACATTTCATGATTAATTATAAAGGGGTAAGATATGAAATCCCTGTATAACTCTTTCTTTGTATGTCTTCATGTTAACGATAATTTAGAATAAATATCGTATTTCAATTAAACATATTTTACTTGTATATGTACAAGAAATTCATGAATGTATGTAGAAACAAGCATTCCATACATATACACACACGTTTATATGCCCAACAATATATAAAATAATAATAAACTAATAAATTTCTAATGAACTTGAATTATTGATTTGAATTACTTTGACGTCACAAACGCTATATTTTACTACTTCCACATAAAACATTCCAGAATATAAATATATGTTTATATTTTTTATGATTATGATGAAAATTATAAAATAATAATCATAATCATAAAAAATATAAAAATCCATCTCTTTTATAAATTTAGTATAACTCGAGTCTTCAGGAAATTTTATTGAACGGCACGGGGCCCGCACCCACCAACAAATTATTTTACATAAATAACTTAATACATCAAAATTGAATTTTTTCTGCTTCTGTTGTTGTTCTTGCGGTTAAATACTTTGGGAATCCAACCACTAAACATAAAAAAGCGATCGATCAGTAAAATTGGTTTGGGAGATGATTTTTTTTTTATCTGATTAGATATGCGGTGGTAATTTATGCTTTTATATGTATACGGTGCGGAAAAAAATCCATAAGCGTTAGAAGCAATTAAAGCGTCGAGGACATTTCAATTATCATCTAATACTAAAATGCCTGATAATAATTTTATGGATATAGGCTTTGGCGTTTAACTTCGTAGTACAGTCGGCACAGAACTTTTTAATACCAAATTATTGAAATTGGAACTGAACGCTGTTGAAAGTTGGACAACTGCAAACTAAATTCCACTATTTTATAAAAAGTTTGGTCCATGATTTACCCTCTTTTTCTATATATTCGGACCATCTACTCACAAGAAACCCATCGCCAGAGCATCTGTTAATTTGTTATTTTCGAATTAAATTTTAGGTTGAAATAAGAACTAGCAAATTGCACCAAATTTTAAATATTGTACCTCCGAATCTAGAAACACAAATAAATTCTCACTGACTTTTTTGGAAACCTAGAACTATAGAGGTTTTGAAAAATAATTGAATTTTCCGAAAAATTTGCTTGACTCTTGCCCGATAATTGGTACGCAGCCTTAGTATTTCTGTTCCGCGGTTAGCGTGGAGACTTTCTCTTTCATACGGTACCACATATACTATATTACATGACCACCTTCACATGTCGAAAGTAAGTGCGCGATGGGTTCCTTGTTTGTTGAATGCAGAACAAAAAAAAAATGCGTGTTCAAACTTCAAAGGCGATTTTAGATATGTACAAAGAAGATTCAGAAAATTTCTTGGGTAAC
This sequence comes from Nephrotoma appendiculata, assembly GCA_947310385.1. Classification (NCBI taxonomy): domain Eukaryota; kingdom Metazoa; phylum Arthropoda; class Insecta; order Diptera; family Tipulidae; genus Nephrotoma; species Nephrotoma appendiculata. The sequence goes on from OX371223.1 coordinate 100,539,818, forward strand.
ATAATAACAGGCGATGAAACATTGCTTCATCACTGGGATCCGGAATCCAAACAAGAATCGATGCAATGGATTAAACGTAGTGAACCACCACCAAAGAAATTCAAAACTCAACCGTCTGCTGGTAAGGTTTTGGCAACAATTTTTTGGGATGCTGAAGGAATTTTGATAATCGATTATATGCCACCGAAAGCCACAATCACAGGCATATATTACGCAGAGGTTTTGCGAAAATGGAAAAAAGCGATCCGGGAAAAACGGCCAAGGAAAGTTAGGAAAAAAATCTTGCTTCTTCACGACAATGCACCAGTGCACAAGGCTAATATTGCTCAAGCTGCATTAGACTGTGGCTTCGTGGAAATTCCGCTTCCACCGTACAGTCCAGACTTGGCACCCAATGACTACTTTCTGTTTCCCAATTTGAAAAAAAAACACTAAGGAGCCGGAAATTTTCCAGTGACTGTGAAGTACAGTCTCTTGTAAATGAATATTTTATGGAGCAAAAGAAATCTTTTTTTTTAGTGGGTTTAGGCAAGTTAATTGATCAATGTGACAAATGTATAAACCTTAGAGGAGATTACGTCGAAAAATAAAAATATTGCTGTCTCACTCACTCTTTTTTCATATAATATTGCAAGACTTTTTGATTTGCCTTCGTAACTGCTCTTTTTTCTTTATGCCAAAAATATGAATTTGCTAAAGTTGCGTATACATGACATCGGAAATAAATATTTCCATACTCGCTAACGAACTCAAAACCAATCAAATTACGTGAAATGCGTTATACCAAGCCTACTAGTTCCGAACTCGAGTTGAAATTGTTTTAACTTTGCTGTTGTTTTAATACACTATGTGTGATCCCATGGTATTTTTTCCGAACTAACTCACGATATCATAAAACACGCTGCATAAAACATTACTGTGTTCCGAAGTTCCACGATACTACACTTGGAACACCTACCGAAAAGAATTTGAACGTCGAAAAATAGGACAAGTAGTACTTGGAAATCCAAATATTTTTTCCGTCGTTCCGCTATTTCGTAACGAATTACGATGAAATTAGGATAGTAGTTTTGATCAGGGATTTTAAAGTAAGTTTTGGACACAATTCTAAGATCTGTTCGTGCTGCACTAAACTGGCCATTTCATAACCAGTCCTTGGAAAAATGGTATCTCTATAGTTTACACGATATAAATAGATTTTAAAATGGAAGGAACTCCGCTATTTCTTACAAATTACAATTTTCACTAGAATTTTTTGATTTTCTGCGGCCATATAAATTATTTTCAGTTTTCGGCCAATATCTCAAAAACTTCCACAGTAACCAATACTTGCAGTTGAATCAATTTATCATTTTAAGGATCACTTTTAGTATTTCATTCCGCTGAGATGTTTTATTTAGTGAAAAAAGTGATACATAATGAATAAAAAATTTCCGCTGGTAATTACATAACAAAATAAATTCCCTTTACTGTTAGTGCTGCCACTTGCGGCGAGTAGCATTATGTCTTATATTCAGCTGTCAAATTTCGGTTTTATTATACAACATTACATTTCCCTCACATTTCTGTACAATCGTTGAATCCAAAGTCAATTTAATTTCCAGTGTCTATTACGATATTGCAAAAAAAATTTACAAATCATCAATGGTTGATTGCTTATCGCGCAGTAATAGCCGCCAAGACTAAAAATGTCTCTGAAATTAACATTGACATTCAAAACACAATTACAAGCCAAATAAAAACGTACACATCGATTGATAGCGTTATGGATCCAGAAGAAGTTGTTAATTACCCAACTGAATTTTAGAATTCACTCAACTTGCCTGGAACTCCACCTCATATTTTCAATTAAAAATTTGTGTGCCAATAATTCTATTACGTAATTCAAACCAACCACGTATACAAAGACCTGGTGAATGAAACAAGACTGGTTGTAAAAAAATTACTCAACAAAATTATTGAGGCTACCATATTAAATGGCAAATACAAAGGTGAAAACGTATTAATTCCACGTATACCAAATATACCATCAGATATGCCATTTGAGTTTAAACGCATCCAATTTCCTCCACGCGTGGCATTTGCTATGACGGTTAATAAATCTCAAGGTCAGTCGCTGGAAGTATGTGGTTTAAATCTGGAAACGCCATGTTTTGCACACGGACAACTCTACGTAGGATGCTCGCGTGTTAGAAAATCAACATCATTCATTTTCGCAGAAGATAACAAAACAAAGGATATGGTTAATCAGAAAGCAATACAGATTCATAGCTCATTCACACACTTATACCTAAATTATTAAGAAATCAATTATCGTTGGAACAAACGATAGGGCCAGCGACGTACTTCGATAAATAGAAGTCCAGAAATTTTCACGGGATCTCTTTCATGTATTCGAATAGGTCAGAAAATTTTCTATCAATACTGTTCTTACTTTTCAATTTTATTCTCAGGCAGTCGGGTTAAATTCAATTTTAAGTAAATTTTTCGGTAAATTCATTTATTTTTCAAAAACTCTATAGCAAACTAATCGAAAAATCTGTTCTAAATCCGATTTTTATAATAGTAAACGATTTACCCGATCCTAGAGATGTTCACGTGGTATCACATACCTATGGCAGATATATCTGACAAAATCCATTAGTGTGGTGAATGGGATCTAATTATGATGATTTTTAACATGTCTGTAGGTATTTTTTTACTTTTATGGTTATACCGCCTATCTCAGAAATATCAAAGGGTTCTCTTTTATAACCGGACACTAATGATGATTTTCACCATTTAAAATTCCTATAATTTTCAATTTTCAGTATTTTCGGCAATTGGAATTTTACCGACATGGCATTCCAAAATAAGGCAAAAGTCCGATTTATTATAAAAACAATCGAATACCTGCAAGTCCCTAGGTCTACATTGCTAAAGTTCAGTTGTAAGCGTCATTGACCGTTGCATAAAAATATTTCCTTGTTCGTTTTTTTTTTTTAAATTATAATACAAATGGATAATGGAAAGTATTGACTATTAATGGGAGCATTGAAAAAACCGAAAGTAACCGCAGTAGATGACGCGGATTATGATTATTGTTTAATAGAGATAACACAGCTCAGGCAGCAGTTCCAATATTGAAGAATGACAATAGCAAAATAATGACAATTACAAGACATTATATTGAAAGAGCATAGAGCCAGCGATGAGATAATATGCTGCAGAAGGCTAACACCTTGATGAACCTGATGCTGCATCATTAAAAATTGTTCTCAGCTATGTAGATAAACGTATTCCTGGTTCCAGTAATTGTCAAGCATTAATCGTCGAAGAGTTGTCACCACAAGAGGATGACGTGCCAGTTCCAACAGCAATCAACCGGAACCACTAAGAATAGTCGACCAATTTGCAGATATGAGAAACATCACGACAGCCCTTCCACAAACCAATAGCGAGGGGTTGTTATTATCAAAGGTGGAATTATATTCACGAGCAGGTGGTGTAACCTTAGGACACCTCTTCAATTTGATATTCCATTTATTAAGGGGGAAAGCACTTACTTGGTTCTGTCCCAAATTATCTGACATATCGAAATTATGAGAAATTGATAGCAGGCATGAAAGACGAGTTCTTACCATTAAGATATGATTATCTGATCAGAGAGGAGATTCGTTATAAATGATTCGTTAATATGGGGATGTTGTTTCAATGTATTTATCCAACCATGAGCACCTCCGAAAAATTACATATATAGTTCAGAGAAATATGTTACCGCACTATTCTGTCCCATTAGCATTATTATTAATAGTATCATTGAGTCAACTCACGGTCCAGTGCGAGCAGACTGATGAGGCGATGTAATGGTGGTGTGACGAACCACCACACAAATAATTTCTAATCCATTTGAACCGTTATATTCGACTACTCCAAAGGAAGCAAAGAGGAAATGTTTCGCGGTCAATCATCTGGATTCATGAGCTCGATCAGTCAATCAGCCATAACAACGAAATCAGCTGGGAATGAACACAATACGGAATGATCTGTTGGAATTGCAGCCGAAATGCCCATACATATTTTGACTGCGATAAACCTTGGGAGTGGGTATTTTGTTAGCTATCGCAATACGACTTCAGCTCAACATCAAGCATTCCGACATATAAAATCATCTTTTATTCAAAAGTGATCAACGGGTCTTTTTCTTTACGAAATTGAAAAAGCCTTCGATAGAGTTTGGTACATTTATAAACTTAATTTGAGTTTCCAATTTACCTCATTAAGGTTATTATCTCAAGACATTTCTTGGTCAAAAAACAAACGATCAATCGAAAATATTATAAACCAATACCGGCATTCCTCAAAGTGCCGTGCTCTCTCCATTTGTACAAAATCTATTTGTGACTGATATAGGAAATACTTTTTCCGATATACATCAAGTAAACAAAAAGTACTTTTTAAAAAATCTGTGTGTGTTCGAGTGTGTCTACAGCCCAGACGAATTAACTGATCGGAGTGAAACTTTATTAAGTCACAAACTTATAAAGAGTTACATATTGTATATAGCCAAACAATTCAAATTTTGATTTCACACAACGTACGATTTACGGTTAATTCAAAGTTTCGTCACATCTACCGGGTATTAGAGAATGCAATGCCTTCAGTGTTAGACTAAACGTGCGAAATATGAAATATGGTTAACACATCCTAGAGTTAAGTTGAAATGTTCACTCATCTAGAAAATGCAGTATTGTCGAAAATAAATAATCTCTATCGATTTCCTTACTAATATTCGACATTAGTGAAAATCGAGAGAAAGGCCTAGAATAGAGCATAACTCTTATATTTCCATGCGCGTGAAATATTTTCTAACTTTATCCTAAGTTACCGATGAAATAATTCCTAAATAAATCCTAAGTACAAATCGTGCTTGTGGATTAGTAAATATACATAAAAACACAAACATTTAGGCGAAACTAGTTAAATATACAATTTTGGATAATTGGTCCTACTGATTGATTTAAAATTTCAAAAACTGCTACAATTATACTATAAAATGTATAAATTGCTAAGATAAGAATAAGCTTAAACGAGTACAGCACTCCAAGCGGAAGAGTTAATGTTAGATCTATCAGATGACTATGTCGATGGCGATATTCAGAACTTTGTCATAGTTCTTGTAAGACCAAACATGACCCAGAAGCTTATCATTACGGTTTAACTTATTTTTTGGATTTCCACGGAATACAAGTCGAGATTTTGGGAGGAAGTCATCGATATCTAGATGTTTTTATGTCAGATCTATCAGATGACGAAGGGTTTTGACTTCGTTTTTTACCACTACAATCTTCGAATATCAGACCCAGTATTCCCCTACTTTTGCCGGAAAACTCATGTTTTTTAGTTGAATTGGTTCTAGTTCAAAGTGAAAACACCTACTCTCAAAGTTGTAACCTCATAGAAATATCTTAGGACAAAGGGTTTTCATTTCGATTTTTACAACTACAACCTTCGAATGTTAAACCCAGTGTTTCCCTACAAGCCTTTTAATTCGGCTGTCATTTCAGATTTTTTTATTGGTTTTATTTTGTTTTCAATTTGTCAAAATTATAATATTTTTTTCCCGAAATAATATATTTTACACAGTTAAATTTTATTATTAATAATTATTAATAAAATTGAATTCCAAGCAAGTTTTAATAATAATTTATATTTTAAGCTTCATCTTATTTTATAACACAAAAGCATATTTAACTTTACAAAAATATTGATATATTTTGTTGTGAAAGAAAATTTTCAAGCTCGTTATGTAAAATATAGTTTCGCCTAAATGTTGATTTTGTGGTGTATATTTACTAATCCATATTGTTACGATTTTGCCTTGTCAATCAAGGTTCGAATCACTGGATTGTGAATAAATACACTGCTTCAGTTTTAACTCACACAATTTTATTTACACAACACAATTTATTATACAACACAATTTTCACAATTAATTATTATAATTATAACACACTTTTTAATTATCACTTTAATAATCGCTTTAATAATCACTTTAATAATCTTTCTATTTAACCTTCACTGTATCACGTTTAAAATAATACTCAGCATTCCACGTCTACGCGCGCCCTTATATACCAAAATATTTGTTTCTAGAATAATCCTAAATGCGCAGCAAATATGTTAGTATAGAAATACGCCTAAATGTTGAGTATAAATTATAAATGTAATTGAACAATTAATGAAATTAACTTATTCTATTCTATTCTAGGTGTCACCGTAACACTACCCCCCACCTAAGCCTGTTCGTCCCGAACAGGATCCAGATCACCTCCTCTGTAGAGCGCCAAACGCTCTAAATGCACCACCTTTGGTTTACCTTTCCGTCCTTTCTGTATGCGATAAACCACGTCGTTCAATCTTTTAATGACAGTGTAAGGTCCTTCCCATGTGGGTTGCAACTTCGGTGATAATCCCTTGTGCCGTTGCGGGTTGTGAAGCCATACCAATTGCCCTTCCTCGAAGCCTTGATTATTTGCTCGTATGTCATATCGAGCTTTCATTCGATCACTTGATATCCGAATTTTCTCCCGTACAAATTGATGTATTTCATTAAGTTCCTCTTTCATCCGGTCGACGTAATCCTGTCCGCATAGAGCTGCTGATGGAACAGCCCCAAACTTTAAATCTCCGGGTAATCGCAGATTGTTCCCAAATATGGTTTTAGCTGGTGTCACTCCCGTTGTGTCATGTACCGCTGATCGGTAGGCCATCAGGAACATCGGTATATGTCGATCCCAGTTGCGTTGGTTCCTTTCCACAACCTTTGCTAGATATTCCTCCAATGTGCCATTGAATCTTTCCACCATACCGTCCGACTGTGGGTGTAAAGGCGTCGTTCTTGTTTTATTGATTCCCAGCATTTGACATATCTCCTGAAATATCACCGATTCGAAATTCCTTCCTTGATCCGTGTGAATTTCCATAGGTACACCAAATCTGCTAATCCAATTGTTGACCACGGCATCAGCTATTGTTGTTGTTTCCTGATTGGGTATGGGGTACACTTCCGGCCATTTACTGAAATAATCCATTATTACTAGCACATATTTATTTCCGCTCTCGGTGGTCGGAAATGGCCCCGCCACATCCATTGCAATTCTCTCAAATGGTGCCCCGACATTATATTGTTTCATGGTTCCACGGCTTTTTCGTGCTGGTCCCTTTACTGCCGCACATTGGTCACATCTTCGACACCATTCTACTACTGACTGTCTACATCCGGACCAATAGAAACGTTGTCGAATTTTGGCTAATGTTTTATTAATCCCTAGGTGACCTCCACTTGCTCCTCCATGATACTCCTTGATGATTTCCGCTATCCGATCTTTTGGCACCACTACCAACAATTGTTTTACTTTACCATCCGTGCTTTCCCACTTTCGTTTTAAACATCCATTTTCTATGTGGAGGCTATCCCATTGAGCCCAATAAGCTTTTACAATGGGAGTTTTGTCAGCTATCTCACTCCATGTGGGCCGGTGTTCTTTTTCCTTATGTTTCATGATGAATGATAGGTCAGCATCCCGTAATTGCTCCTTCTTGATCATTTCATCAGTCCATTCCTCATCTGGTAGCACTTGCATAAGCCGAATATCGATGATGTTTTCTTTACCTTCCACACGCCCACAATGCTTGCATTCCACGGGACATGGCCTTCTTGATAATGCGTCGGCATTTCCATGTGCGGTTCCCTTCCGATGCTCAATTTGGAAATCGTAACTTTGCAAACGTTCGATCCAACGTGCTACTTGTCCCTCTGGATTTTTGAATTGTAACAACCAGCGCAAAGCTCCATGATCCGTCCGTAGAAGAAATTTTTGGCCATAGAGGTACTTATGGAAGTGCTTAACACATTCCACTATAGCCAACAACTCTTTCCGTGTTACACAATAATTCCGTTCCGGTTTTGATAACATCTTGGAGTAATATGCAATAACTCGCTCCTCACCATTTGTTGCTTGTGATAATACTCCTCCTATACCATCATTACTTGCATCGGTGTCCAAAATGAATTTAACGTTGGGTATAGGGTATGCGAGGATTGGTGCTTCGCATAATCGTCGTCTTAGTTCCACGAATGCCTCTTCTTGATCATCCTTCCATTCGAATGCCTTATTCTTCCTGGTTAACTCGTGTAAACTCTTTGCAATACTGGCGAATCCTGGCACGAATCGTCTATAATAGGTGCACAATCCAAGGAAGCTCCGTAATTCATGTAAGTTTTTAGGTCGTGGCCATTCCTTCACCGCTGCGATCTTGTCTTCATCGGTATGGATTCCATTGGTTGTTACCTTATGACCCAAATATTTTACTTCCGTTCTAAATAGTTTGCATTTCTTTGGGCTTAGCTTCAATCCGGCGGCTTGTATCCGATCCAAAACCTCTGACAAATTCCTTAAATGCTCGTCGAAATCCTTGCCCATAACGATGATGTCGTCCAAATATACGAGGCACGTCTTCCAATGTAATCCCTTTAGCACGCGCTCCATTAGCCGTTCAAAAGTCGCTGGGGCGTTACATAATCCGAATGGCATAACGTTAAATTGCCATAATCCGTTACCCACACTGAATGCCGTTTTCTCGCGATCTTCTTCCTGGACTTCCACTTGCCAATAGCCGCTTTGCAGATCTAATGTCGAAAATATTCTAGCACCCGATAATGTGTCTAACGTGTCGTCGATCCTTGGCAATGGGTAACTATCCTTTTTCGTCACAGCATTTAATTTTCGATAATCCACGCAGAATCTCATGCTACCATCCTTTTTCTCGACTAACACCACTGGTGAACTCCATGGACTGCTTGATGTTTCGATTACCCCTGCTGCTTGCATATCTTTTACCATTCGATCCACTTCTCCTTGCTTTGCCAATGGTAATCTCCTGGGTGGTTGGCGAATCGGCAATTCTGCTCCTGTATCTATTCGATGTTTTACCATTGTGGTTCTCCCATTATTATCCGATGTACTGCAGAATATTGGCATGTACCGCTCGAGCAATTGTTTTGCCAAATTTTTCTGTTCCTTAGTAAGATCTTCGGTCCATTTCTCCATGAGTTGTTCTACAACCTCTTTCTGCCCTTGCGAGTTAGTCGTATTAATCGGATTTTTCTGTTCGCACTTCACAATCGCAGATATTTCTTCGCATTTTCCGATTATTGTCCCTTTCTTGATGGTTTTCGTCTTATCCGAGAGATTTAGAGTCCTAATTGGTACTCTATTATTGCTGTCTGGTTTCACTAAAACTTTCCCGATCATAATTTCTCTGGCTCCGCTCCCCGCTTCATTGGCTTCCACAACCCACAACCTGGGTGACCCAGAATCTCCTTCCAATCTTGCCCATACTATTGTTTCCGAGTTCGGTGGCAGCTTCTCCCGATGATCCATTATAATTTGCCTGGTCGTTTCCTCTATAGCGCTAACGTGAAGTGGCAACTCGATATTATCGTAGGTTAATACACCTCGTCCAACATCCACCACGAAGCCATTCGTTCTCATAAAGTCCATCCCCAAGATGACTTCGTCTACAATATCTGCAACCAGCACCTCGTGTTGAAAGTGATTTCGTCCAATCCTTATTTTTACGACCTTTTTCCCTTTTATTGCTGAATTTTCTCCAGTCGCCGTTCGTAATTTCATTCCATTAGCTGGTTCTATAATTCCATCGATAATATCCTCACGAACAATCGTATGAGTTGCTCCCGTATCCAGCGTGATTATGCATTTCTTCCCATCAATATCGGCTTCAATTGTCAAGCTGTCACCGCATCTTGCTACTCTCGAAACATGGATGGAGGTTATGGGGCAATCGGTTGTGGGAGTCAGCTTCTGCCCCTTCAAACTGACTCTTTTTAGTTTAACGACTCCGCTGTCGTCTGACCCTCCTTTCTGGATTCTATCTGCTCCTCGTTTGATCTGCGCTTCATAGGAGATGGCGACCTTGCTCGTTTCTTCTTAATCTCCCAACAGTCCCGTGAGATGTGACCCATTCTATCACATACCCAGCATTTAATCCTGCCACTTCCATCTCTGAACCTTGGCGTAATCCGCTCGGTGTCTATCCTGGAATCAATCTCCACTCGACGAATTTTCATTGCTGGTTTGATGATGGTTTGCGCAGTTTCGTTTGTTAACGCACAAGCGATGGTTTCCGTAAAAGTTGCCTTAGGTGACAACATCACCGCTCTGCGCGTCTCAGGATCTCGAATACCGTCAATAAACGCATCTATTTTAATTCGCTCCATGTAATCGGCCGACATATTTGAATGGGCTAAATGCGCGAGCCGCTCAATTGCCGATGAAAATTCCTGTAGCGATTCTCCTCCTTTTTGGTATCGACCCTTCAATTCCATGCGATAGATTTCTCGTTTGTGATCACTTCCGTATTTTCGATCTAACGCCTTCATAATTCCCATGTAAACGTTCCGTTCCTGCTCGGGAATGATTTGTAGTGTTTCTGCCGCTTCGCCTTTAAGAGCCACAATTAACGCTGCAACACATTGTTCTTCAGTCCACTGATTTTGCTTAACCGCCGTTTCGAACTGGAACTTAAAAATACTGAAGGATGTTGTTCCATCAAATGTTGGTGGTTTTATCTTAACTGCATTAACCGTCTGGATCACTTGCTGTGTCGTTCCATTCGCCTTGACATCTTTGAGCTCCTTCTCGAGACGTTTAAAATCTTGTTCAACCGATTCAAATTTTTGTTGAACCGTCCCTTTAACATTTTGAATTTCTGCGTGTACTTCTGTTTGCAGTTTTTCCACTTTACCGTGTAGTGTAGAAGATAATTCCAAAAACCTCTCGTCTATTTTCTTTTGGCCATCTTCTATTTGGTTTTTAATGTCCGCCCCTTGTTGCTCCATCTGCTGTTTCATGTCCTGGTTCGACAATTTCATTTGATGTTTAATGTCCGCTCCTTGTTGCTCCACTTGTAACATCTGTTGTTTCATATCCTGGTTCGATTGTTTAATGTCCGCCCCTTGTTGCTCCACTTGTAACATCTGCTGTTTAATTCCCTCGTTCGATTGTTTTATTCCCTCCAACTGTTGTCCCATCATCTGATTCATAGCAGCCATCAACTGCGATAAATCGAAACTTCCAGATGGGTTTTGTGTTGTTCCGACCATCGTTTGTTCTTCCTTTTCTTTCTTGTCCACACTGATCTCATCCGTGTTGTCCTCCTCGAAATCATACACGTCTGGATTTAAACCGTCCTTCTCCATGGCCTCACGTAGTCGCTCCACCAAACTAGCTTTTGTGCCTTCACTAGCCAAACCTCGCTGCTTCAGTTGCTCCTTTAATTGCGCAAGCTTTAATTCGTAGAGAATCATTTTCCTTATTATTCACAATCCCACCGCTGTCACCAATTGTTACGATTTTGCCTTGTCAATCAAGGTTCGAATCACTGGATTGTGAATAAATACACTGCTTCAGTTTTAACTCACACAATTTTATTTACACAACACAATTTATTATACAACACAATTTTCACAATTAATTATTATAATTATAACACACTTTTTAATTATCACTTTAATAATCGCTTTAATAATCACTTTAATAATCTTTCTATTTAACCTTCACTGTATCACGTTTAAAATAATACTCAGCATTCCACGTCTACGCGCGCCCTTATATACCAAAATATTTGTTTCTAGAATAATCCTAAATGCGCAGCAAATATGTTAGTATAGAAATACGCCTAAATGTTGAGTATAAATTATAAATGTAATTGAACAATTAATGAAATTAACTTATTCTATTCTATTCTAGGTGTCACCGTAACAATATAAAGATTTTTTTTACTTAGGAATTATTTCACTCCGGTATATTTCCGTACTTAATTATGCTAAAGAAAAATTAAAAATAATCTTACCTGAATTATTTAGCGGACTTTTCGGCGATTTAATCGATTTTTTACCATCACCGGCGCCACTATTATCACTATTATCCTTACTACTATTACTATCTTTATTACTTTTGCTATTCATATTATTGTAACCACTATTTAAATCTAATTTCATAGTCTTTTTAGCTAAATTTTTATCGATAACCTTATGGTCATCGCCACCCTCACAACTGGATGGTGGCACTACAACCGACACGTTCGCTGCATTGGCAGCCGTAGCTGCACCAATCGCTTTACCTGTATCCAATATTTGAGCTTTGGATGGCTCAATATCCATGACCGACACCATTTTTCCTTAAATTACTCAATGGCGGCCTCGACTCATTATCATTATTATTGTTATTATTATTAATTTTGGTCGTTTTACTATGATTGCCGTAATTAGGTAAATTATTCACCGTCAGTAAATTGGTATGCGTATTTTGTTCGCCACGGTGATTCGTTTCGTTCGTATTGATGGGCGAATCGGCGGGTATCGTATCAGAAAAATCAGTTAAAATAATTTTTGGCAATTCTTGGCCACTTGTAATATTTAATTTTTTTATTAAATTATTTAAATTATCGTTTCGTGATAGGTTCGCGGCACTATTATCACCCACACTTGGTTCTGTAGTATTATTGTTAGTGATATTGTTGTTATTGGTAAACGAACTAAAATTTTGGCGGTTATTATGATTATTTATAAAACAGTTACTACTTGTCATAATATAATTTTGTTTACCAAATAAAAACGAATTATTATTTAAATTATTGTTATTATTAATGTTCACACGAATATCGCACAGTATCACTGAGTCCTTATCACCAGTGTCCGGTGGATTCTGACCACCACCACTATTTAGCAAATCGTTAAAACTATTATTACCACTATTAAAATTATTAATTTTTATTAATTTCTTTTTTAGATCGAATTCTTTTTTTAATTCGATCGATTTATTATTGCAGTAATTTAAATAATCCAAATAAATTAGATAATTCTCGTTGTAGTACTTGGATGCCAAATTAATTAGAATATCGTTATTATTCTCCGTGTTATCCGTTTGACTGTTGCGACCTACGAAACAATTTGCTAATTCATTCGTAAATAAATTTCCGTTAATATTCGAGGCTGCAAGTTGTTGGTTGAATTCACGTGATACTGAAAGTATACAAAGAGAAAAATATGCGAAAATTAAAATTAAATGAAAAATGAGAGAATAGCTTTGTCTTATATTTGTACTTAAAATTTAATAAAATAAAGAAAATATTTATATTTATTTATGCATTGACATATTTTTAATTAGATTATTTCAATATATAAATATAAGATTGGTTTGCGTTGCAATTTTGTACAGTAGAAGGTAAGTAAACGACATTACAAGTCGCGCGCCACAACTTTAAACAAAATCAATGTAACACATGCACTTCGTTAATTTAAGCTTATTTAGGTTTTATAATTTTTGTTTTAACTGATCTCGAGTCATTGCCGTTCTCCTTATTTATCAGTTATCAAAGACGCGAATGGAGCAAAATGTGTACGCAAATGCGACCGGCGTTACAAATGTGGGGACGACCCATACTCGAGAGTCTCGAGAAGCCGAGTTCTAAATTTTTAGCATCATACAATACATTTCGAATTTTTTATAATTATTATGGCAGGAATAAATTTGGCACCTAATTTTGAGGTGAATTTATTGGCCGCGTCGCTTTTCTGGGCGAAAGACTGGATGTCTGGGAATAAAATTTCGATTTTTGCTTCAAAGGTTATGTTGCTTAGCAACTTTACTACAAGAAACTTTCAGATAATGCATGACTTCGTCTCGAATGATGTTTAAACGATTTCACAGTAATTTATTGTGTTAGCCAAGAAACCGTAGGAATTCCCTCTTTTGGACCTAGGATATGGTCCCCAGAAGTCTTGTAACTATGTAGTTGAATAGTTCACAGGTTTATTTCTTACACTTTGAGCAATTTGCAATAAACTCTTTCACTTGAAGGGACATATTAGGCCAATAGAATTTCCTTTGGAATTTTTCGACCGTTTTCGAGATGTCCATGTGAGCAGAGGTTGGTGGTACGTGATACTGTTGAATAAAATCTTTTTGTAATGAAAACGGTACGACCATTTAGACAAATCGTTATCGGCGTATCAAGAACCATATAGTGGGAAAGGGACTATCCTCACAGCTGGTTCCAGATGATATGTACATGAGATCGTCGTAGAAGGCACTCGACAACGCGATTTGAACAGGATTGGACTGCTTATAAAGCCCCAACGAGCCAATCGGCCGGATAAGGCTTTCTATAGGACATCAACCAGGGCAGGGCTCGCATGGTCAGTATATATGGTAAATGGGTACCCCTCTATATACGATCTGAATTTGTGTACGCTCAGTATCGCGGCGTAACACTCAAGGTCCGTTACAGAGTAGTTTCTTGAGCAGCGTTTAGTTTGTGGGATATACTGGGTGATTTTTTAGAAACATTCAAATATCTTGAAAAATAAGCACTATACTAAAAAAATGTTCATTATCAAAATTTAATCATTCCAAGGGGGTATACATTAGGGCTAAAATTAGTACTCCTTCTTCCCTTCTTGTAGGTGGGCGGGAGGTAACTTTGAAATTAAAATAGGGACCCCAATTTTTTATTGCAGATACGGATTCTACGGCTTAAAGTACGTAGAATTTATTCTAAACATTTTTTTCGATTAATGATAGATTTTTTTTTCTTCTTTTTTTTAAATTATTACAACTGAATACAATTCATCTAGTAATTTTTCTTTCTTAATTTAGTCACTTGTGAATGAGAAGAGGCCCATTGGCCAGCTCCATTTATAGGTTATTTACTGAAGTAGTCTTTGCTCTGGTGTCCTTAATCCATTAAATCAACTGGTTTCGTTCTCTGCAATCGTCTTACTGCATGTGAAGTGTCCAACATACCACGAAGCTCTTCATTTACGTGTTGATAGATACGTTGTCCATGAATTACTGCAAATTTTTTTATTTCTTCTTGGACCGTCGGGATATTTAGGTCCCTATGAAGGTCATCATTCCTAATGTACCACGGAGCGTTAACTATACCACGTAGCACTTTGTTTTGAAAAGTTTGTATTATTTTGGTGTTGGTTTTCTTTGTACAGCCCCAGAGCTGTATTCCGTAAGTCCATACAGGCTTTAGCATCTGTTGATACAATAGCAATTTATTTTCGGTTGACAATTCCGATTTTTTCCCGAGAAGCCAATACATTTTGCAATATTTGATATTAAGCTCATCTTTCTTCTTTTTAACGTGCTCTTTCCACCTGAGTCTGGTATCTAAGGTCATCCCTAGATATTTAGCATTATTTGCATACGGAATCTGCAGACCGTTAATGATTACAGGTTTGTAACTGACTTTTAGATTGGTAAAATTCATATGCGTGGATTTCGATTCATTGAGGCCGATACGCCACATTTTTGTCCATTTTATGATTTTGTCACATGCTTCTTGGAGTTTCGTTGTCGATTCCTCGATAGTGTCTCCTACTGAGAGAACTGCAGTGTCATCAGCAAATGTTGCAATGGTAACATCGTTTAATTGAGGTAAATCTCTGGTGTATAGCAGGTAAAGAATAGGTCCCAAAACACTACCCTGCGGGACTCCTGCCGAAATCTTTTTTAGCTCGGAATATTCATCTTCATATTTCACCCTAAAGTGGCGATTCTCTATGTATGATTTTAAAATCATATAATATTGTTTTGGTAAATCTGTATGTAGTTTGAAGAGTAAACCTCTGTGCCACACCTTATCGAAGGCCTGCGCCACATCTAAGAAGATACTAGAACAAACCTTTTTCCTTTCTAATGTATTCTCAATGACATCTGTAAGCCTATGAGTAAGCCTACTATGCTCAATAGTTGAGTGTTTCTCTCTGAAACCAAACTGATATTCCGGGATAAGGTTTCTTTGTTCTATGGTTCTTTTCAATCTTTTGAGCAACATTCTCTCAAACAATTTCGCTAGAGTTGGTAGAAGTGGTTCTATCATTCGGTGGCTTGCCCGGTTTCGGAATCATTATTACTTCTGCTACTTTCCACTGCATTGGCACATGCTTTTTCCTGAGAATCGCATTGATTATGTGCAGTAATTTACGGGTACTTTTTTCAGGTAGCTCCTTTATTATTTGCCCTGTTATCAGATCATAACCAGGAGCTTTCTTTACTTTTATGTTCTTAATTTCAGCTTTTAGTTCTTTTAATGTTACAGGCCTGATCTCTTCAAAATCAGTTATTCTGGGCGTATCAGCAGTGTTTTCGTCATTGGTCTGCTGACCTAGAGGTTGAAATGTTTCTTCAAGATGTTCAGCAAACAGGTCAGCTTGATCTTTCGCACTTCTAGCCCATTTTCATCGTGTGTTTTGATTGGGGGGATCTGCGTTTTTGGTCGTTTTAACCCTTTTGTTGCTTTCCAGAGGGAATAGTCGGTATCTTTAGTTAGAGCTAGGGAACAAAGGTATTTTCCAATTGTTTCATTTTTCACTTTTTTTATGAGTGCCTTAAATTTGATGCACGAGTTGTTTAAGGTGGTTTTATCTTGCGGCGCACGCGTAGTCTGCCATTTCTTTCGAGCTTTTCGATTTTCCTGCACTAGTTCTCTTACTTCTATTGAGTAAATAATGGAGTTTTCTTTCCTGGATGATAATTTGGGGGTGGATTCCCAAGCCGACCATTGTACGACATCAAGGAGCTTGTCTAGTTCTTCTTCTATTTCATTTTCACTTTTGATTGGCACTTGAAGTTCTATTATTTCCTCTACCAACTGCCTAAACAGTTTCCAATTTGTTTTGTTGTTTGTGAGCTGTGGTGAATTTGTTTTTTCTATTACATTTTCACTAACCGTCATAATAACAGGAGAATGATCAGATGTTAGACTTTCATCATTTTCTAGGAAGATGTGGCGTTCCGATATGCCTTTAGTGATGTAGAAATCTATTAGATCTGGGATTTTGTTAGGATCAGTTGGCCAGTACGTTGGTTTCCCTCCTGAGTAAAATTCACAGTTTGAGTATTGGCCAGCTGCAAGTAACTCTTTTCCTTTTGGAGAGGTTAATCTTGAACCCCAGAAGGTATTTTTTTGCATTAAAGTCACCTCCAATAATGAAGTTACTTCCTAATTTCCGGAACAAGTTAATGTAGTCTTCTTTCTTTAGGTTATACCGTGGGGGGCAATATATCGCAGATATATTACAGGTGTTGTGATAACTAAATTTAACCGTCACGGTGGTTACTTGCATGGATTCTTTTTCTATTTTTAATTCTTCATGATGTTTGATATTATCTCTAATAAATATAGCTGACCCTCCTCTTGCTCGTTCTGCAGGATGGGTGGTATGGTAACAAGTATATCTCCCGATTGATACGTAGGAGCTGCTGGTAAGATGTGTTTCTGATATTAAGCATATATCAATTTTCTCGGTTTTTAAAAATAGTTCTAATTCTTCTAGGTGTTGTGTTAATCAGTTTGCATTCCATATGGCTATTCTTAATGAGTAGTTTTGATGTCTGGTTTCTGCTCCGGAATTATGAATTGAACTATTTATTGCATACATTATTTATGTTTAACTATTTTGGAGCTTGGTATTTCCAGCAGATTAAGTCGATCCAGAATTAACTTATTTAGCTTATTCTGTTCCTCAAGGCTCTTTAAAATTGTACCGTTGCTCTCATTTTATTTCGAATTTGAAGCGGCCTGAGCATATGTGTAATTCTCTCTACGCACAGATGCTTCACTTCTTGCTCGATCCTTGTTTGGATGACTTAGAGGGAGTTTGCGTGCCTGATCCCTCATTTTCTGTAGCTGCTTGGCAACCTCACATCCTCGGTAGCTTGCTGGATGTTGCCCATAACAATTTATACATTTTGCTGGTTCTTCTTTAGATAGTTTGCAAGTTTGTGGTGGGTGCTTTTCAGCACATTTCACACATATTGGATCGTGCGCGCAATATCGTTGCGTATGGTTATAGCCTTGGCATTTTTTACATTGTACTATTCTTGTACTGCCTCTTTTAACAGCTTCAATCTTTACTCGCATGTTGAGTATGCCAGTTATATTGTACATTTTTTCTATTTGCGCGGATTTATCAAAGGTTAGCATTAACAGGGGAAGCCCTATTTTTGAAACGGGTTCTAGTCGGTTCTCCCCGCTACGTCTCTCTTTTTTAATAATGTTCACGGCATCAAGGATTTTAAATCCTTTATTTTCTAGGTCCTCCATTATCGAAATAGTTTCACAGGTTGGATGTAGTCCTCTTGCCATGACCTTGATGCGACGATCGTTTTTATTTTCGTACGTGTACCACTGATATTTTTCCATATTCAGCTTCATTGACAAGTTTCTGTATGCGTTTGGATTTGAAGTGTTAATCTTCCATACATTATTGTTCAGAGCAGTAATTTTATACTCTTGTTCCGTAACATTACTCATTACACTTTGGATTTCTGAGTAGTTGCTTACTCCTACTATAAAAATCGGTGGTGGGGCTTTTACTTTTGGCTGTGCTTCATTTTGTTGAGCTGGTTGCAGTTTGAGTGATTTTTCTACTTCTGATGTGGACTCAGCGTCATTTATTGGTGGAGGTGGTTTTTCTTTTGGTTTAGCTGCTTGTTGTTGTTCTAGAGCTTGTTGTTTATTGATGATTAATTGTTTTCTAGAAACCTCTTTTGAAGTTGATGGTAAAGTTTCTGCCATTTCTGGTGAGTGTTGAGTTTTCCTTTTCTTACTTGGTCTTTTACTCCGTTTCAACATCCAATTTGTTTCTCTTTCTAATTCTTCTTCATCCGTATGGAATGGATTAATGTCATCATCGATTGTAGGGCAGGGTGTCTTCCCAAGTTCTGCACGTGTTTCAACTGCTTTTTTGAGTTCTTCATTCTCTTTCTTTAAAATTGGGAATTCTTCTTTCAATTTAGTTGTAAATTCCTTTATTTCTCTTAGTTGTTCACGGAGTTCGGCATTTTTCTTCTCGTACTGAAATATATTTTCAGTTGAAGATCTTGGTAAATTGGTATTTCGTCCGAATGGGTTAAACAATGATTGGCCCACCTCAGAATCTACTGGGCCTGCCTCCGAAGAGCGTGGATTTGTCAGCATATCTGCTGCTGTACCACCTGGGGTATTACTTCCCGTATTTGTTGTACTCATTGTTTGTTTTAGCCAATTTATACCACTAGCATTTGGTCCCCGGTAACACTTTGCTACTGCCGAAGCAGTATTAATGATAGATGGCGCTGTAATAACGATATTAAATTTTTTTCGATTCCTCCTACTTCATACGATTCGAAATTAGTTTTGAATTATGAAATTGATAATTCGTAGAGTGCTTATTTTCCGAGATATTTGAAAGTTTCAGCTTAAAAAATCACCCGGTAAGTATACTAGATCGGATGTTCATCTGCGTTAGTTTGAAACAACACACTGCCTCCGCCGACGACACTGACGACACACACTGAATATAGAAGGGCCTGTTGTAGTGCGGATTAGTTCAGACGGGGGATGAACGCAGTTTCCGTAGCCTGAGACCATTTCAATTTTACCGACTTCCTAAATTTTACTGAAGATCCAGAACCGCTAATGTTGCGAAATTTTTTATAAACCTGCGATACTATCAGCACTTTCCTAGAAAACGACAAATTTATATCGCGGTTCAGCATTTCGCTGGGTAGGTACGGAGACGACCATTTCCAACTAAATATTCGAGATAATTTAATTCTTTTAGTAAAAATTGATTTTTTGCCACATTAATTGTCAACCTTACCTTAGTCAATAGCTGAGTTACTTCCTCGAATAGAGTGAGATGAATACCTTATCATGCAGTCTGTAAGGGACTACCCGGTGTATACAGTTTGGGGGCATTGCACAGCCCGAATGGCATAACCTTAAAGTTATAGAAGGGCCATCGCGGTACCGTAAATGCTGTCTTATCTCTGGAACTGTGGGCTAATGGGATTTGCCAAATTATCTTTAACATCCATTGTCGATGTAAACTGTGTTTGGTTCAAACGACCCAAAAGTTTATTGATAAGCTTCAAAGGGTGCGCGTCAATCGCCTTAGGCGCACTTGAGTTACGGAGGAGCACCACGAGCTCTCACTTGCCCAACGTCAATAAAATATGAAAGACGGGTCCTTTTACCCAATTCCAATTTGGTACTGGACGGAAACTTTTGAAAATGTTCGTTCATTTTTTTGTTCATTTGAAGATAAAGAATGGAATTTTGAAGTACTCACAGAATCCGCATTTCATCTATGCTCAAGAGACATACCTTCGAGATGACCCCGAAACGGTTCCAAAAACTAATACCTAAAAAGAGAGGTTGCTCCAGAGATGGAACGATATATGTAGCTGCATACTATGGCACTGTTCGTTGAATCGGACAAGTGGGATGGAAAATGATGGAATTCGGTATATCAAATAAACAAATGTTCCTCCCACTTTAGATCTAAAGATGGATGACATGATGTTGGTCTTTTGAAATTTCCGATTTTCCCAATACGTCTTAGATTTCCATTTTCGATTTTTAATGAGAGAACGGCGTGTGTTTTGGGGGTTATTTTGAGATGGAGCATTTGACTCTCAGTCAAACTATTATAAAACCAACAATAGTCAACTATTATAAAACCAACACCCGGTTTTATAATAGTTGACTCATCCCGAGTTGGTAGATTAAATAGGCGCTTGGAATCAGTAATATTGTTGACCCCACATTTGCTTGAAAAAACTTTGTTAGGTTCTAAAAGTTCGGTTCAGGAGTTAAATCAGGTAAGGTTAAGGTCGAAAACTTGGTTGGGAATGAAAGTAATGATTTATCGAGTCGAATGACCCGAGTTGGAATGACTCCACGCAGCGGACTCTTGGTTCGTAATGGTTTCTGGTTCCTCTGTACTTGTGCGGGTCAACAATTTCTTTGGTGGTCCCTGGATCCCCGACCTCCATGAACCCGGCGCAGAGTTTCCCGCACAACGAGAGCATCTTGATGAAATTGTTCTCTTTAAGCCACACCGATAGCAGAAAATACCGCAGTGGGTGGAATTGGACAGACTTTAAATGTATGACCGATGTCGGAGCAATTAAAGCAAATGGAATGATTTCCTAACTCAGCCGAATGCACTCTATTACTCTGGTTTAATAAAGTTTTTGGTTTTGAAGGACGTCACGACGGATTTTGCAGTGCGACAACATATTTATCAGATTCTAAATTTTGAATAAGAGTGAGATAAGAACTTTTATCACAATTTTCAAGCTGTAATCCATTTATAGAGCGCCTATACGGACATGGGTTGAACGGTTGAAAACGGAATCGCTTAAACGTTTCTTCCCAGACTGTGACAGTTTCAATCAAATCAGTTATACTAATGAAACGTCGATCAGTTAGTTGGTATTGGAGACTAAGATTCATTACGGAAACGAATACAGAAATAATATAAAACCGGCAAATATCGACCATCGACCGAATCTGAAATTTAAACATCAGAACGGCAGCTGAAACAACCAAGAAGCTACGTCCCTTAAGCTAGCAGAACCCATACAGCAGAACATTACAAGATAGTATGGATAATCATAGACTCAAAATAGGCTAATAAAATGCTCTATTAAAAAATTTTGGGCTCCATCCCTTCCAACTAAAATGCGGGTTCTGCTAGCTTTAGCAACAATTAGCAGCACCCATATCAAACAATGATTTAGAAACAATTGGAAAACGATAATTTTAGGCTAATTAAATGCCTTATTATTTTTTTTTTATTCTGCACGTTCTAGGAACATCATTAGGCTTTATCATTTCAAAGCTAGCAGAACCCAAATCGAAAAACCGTTCCGATTTTTCTAGTCCTAAAATTATTTGTATGTCAATTGATTTTGTTTTGTGTTCTAATTTCGGTTTTGGTTCGATTTTCGATTTGGGTTCTGCTAGCTTTGAAGTGATAAAGCCTAATGCTTTTCCTAGAACAAGCAGAATAAAAAAAATTAAATAGGGCATTCAATTAGCCTAAAATTAACCTTAAATTTTCCAATTGTTTTTAAATCATTTTTTGATATGGGCTCTGCTAACTTTTTCCAAAGTTAACGGAACCCGCGTTTTAGTTGGAAGGAATGGAGCCCAAACATTTTTAATAGAGAATTTAATTAGCCTATTATCAGCCTATAATTTCCATACTATATCTTGTAAAGTTCTGCTATATGGGTTGGGCTACCTTAAGGGACGTAAGAGGTTCTATTACCAACAATAAGCTGCAATAGCATCAGGGGCACACATATATGATCAACATTTAATACAAGGCATAAACAAAACCATCAAAAGGGTTAAACAAGCGTTATAAACTGTGTGCGTAATAATAATGCGTAACGACTCATCGACTTCTGCGTCACAAACTAGCTATTCATAAGAGGCAGTAAATTCAATCACAAAAAAATTGCCACACAAAAATATACATAAATGCACATGTATATCACCTGATGACGGAAGAACAAACCAAATAGATCAACAAAAAATTCCTCATGTCCATTACAAGATGTCAGCGTAATGAATGGTGCAGACACTTATAGCGACCAAAAAAATACGTCAGAGCTGAAACGTCAATACGAAGATACCCCACGAGAAGGCTGCAATGCACTAAAATCATTCTCAAGACAGCAGCAATCCAAAACAAGCGCGCACTGCATCAATGCGTACGATGACCAACTGGAAAATTCATCTCTGTTAGCAATCCTCAAAATTGTATAATATCTTTGTAAATGGACCCATTTCAAGATGGAATTCATTCTTTCTACACTTTTACAAATTTGATCCCATATTCCCATGTTTTTATATTGTAATGAAGCACATTTGTTGTTAGGTGTGTAGATAATGAATGCTCTCGCGATAGAAACTTGGTGGTTTCGAAGCAAAATAGTCATCAAGCAAGTTTTGCCCATTTTCAACTTTCGTGAACCGTTGGTCTTTCAAAAATGATGACATCGATCTGAATAAATGGTAATCAGAGGGAGTCAATTCTGGAAACTTCCCAGCCTAAGAAGAAGATGAGTTCCTGGGTTGATTTAGCTGTTTGTGGACTTGCGTTTTCATCATGCAGCAATATCATCTTCCGCCTTCCTTTGTCCAATGGTATTTTTTACTCCAGAGCATCACTTAATTTGATCGATTGGGCCTGGTAACATTCAATTATAACAGTATATATATGACCAGGTTTCAGAAGCTCGTAGTAAACTACTCTTTTCGAATCCGACCAAACACACAGTAACACTTTTTTGGCTGGAATATTCATTTTTGCAACTGATGTTTATGGCTGCCATGGATCAACCCATGTTTTTCTACGTTTAGGATTATCTCACAAAATTCATTTTTCATCACCCGTAATGATTTTGTGTAAAAAATTCTTTCTGACTTAGAAGTTTTAGGAGATTGTAATGGGATCGCATCATACCGAGAATGACCCATATTCAACCGCTTTTAAAAACAACCATTTTATGTTGGTGGAAGTTGAGATTTTGAGTATTGGTCATCGCTCTCACTATGATATTTTTGATTGCAAAAACGAAAAATACAACTTACAAAAATTTTGATAGAAACTCTTTAAGTCAAAAATCTTCGTTCCTGCTTAAATTTCAGAAAATCTACAATGACAATTTTCTGGAATACTTAATCAATAAATTTTATAATTTACACATTTCAAAGCTGCAAAAATTAAAAAGTATTCTACGAAAGTTGCCACACTCCGTACACTGATTTTCGCCAAATTATGGAAACAATGACGTAAAAAGTTTAAAACCGTTTTGTTTATAATGGTTTTTTGAAATACTTCGGATAAACTATAAAAATCGAGAAAATTTTAATTAGGAGTTCCTGCCAATTTCGGTTCACAGATGTCGTCTACATGTCACTAGGATATTTAAATTAAAGGAAAATAAAAATCTTAAGAATGAAGTAACATCCTAATCAGACGGATTGCTGGGCTGTAGAGGGACGATATTATTTCAAATGTAATTTAGAAAAAAGAATCATCATAATGTAACCGATGACTAATACCCAAAATTTCAAATTTCGCCAAATATAATGGCAGTTTTAAAGCGAATAAATATGGGTCATTCTCGGTATAAATATCTTATTACAACCTCCTGAAACGTATTTTTTACTAAAGGCTAGAACCAGAACCATCCGAAAATCAGAGTGAGAGTAATTACCAAACCCCAAAATCTCAACTTCCGCCAAGATATTATGGTTGTTCTTAAAACGGCTGAATATGGGCCATTCTCGGTATAAGGATCCCATTACAACCTTCTGAAGCTTTCTACTTGAAAAAAACTAGAACCAGAACTAGCTGATAATCATAGTGAGAGTAATGAAAAACTCAAACTTCCACCAAGATATTTTGTTTGTAAAACGGTATGGGCCGTTCTCGATATAAGGACCCCGTTACAACCTCCTAAAATTTTTTTCTAGTAAAATCTCGAGCCAGAACTAACCGATAATACTAAAAATCACAAATACCTCAAATAATTATCTATTTAGCTTTATTAAAATTGCTCGCTTTGATAATCGTTTCGTAAAACAACGGATGTTTCAGATCCACCAACTGACAACTTGTTGCTTAACGCATTTGACAGATCGATCATAAAATTATGGAAACAGTGACATGATAAAATATGTTAAATATCATTTTTGGCATCTTAAAATTTCTAGATTTGACCATCAGTATTTTGAGTTAGTGTGTATCGCAACCTTTCGCAAAATGAACTGTTATTAAGTTTGTATTACCGGTATTGATTTATTACTTTCATTTAAAGCACAATGATGATGAAAGCGTACACAGAATATTGCATAAATTAATATTTAGACTGCGTACCAATCTAAGGGTAAAAGCCAATTTTAAGTAAATTTTTCGGTAAATTCAATTATTTTTGAAAAACTATATGGTAAACTGATCGAAAAATCTGTACTAAAATCGATTTTTACCGTAGTAAATGATTTACCCGACTATTGGCCCGCAGCCTTAGTCTTCGAATTTATGTGAAATTTAGAGTTTTTATAGTTTTCTGTATTGCCAGCGATTTTATAATTTTTTGGGCCAACTTTACAAACATGAAATTTAACACCGACAGTCTATTAAAAGATACCGACAGAAGAAAATACATTCTGCGAAGCACTGAAGCTCTCAGCCAACTCATGTTCTCCTGTATTTATATACCACGCTAAATATGCAAGACTCTACACGAACATTCGTATATGTCCCTCACTAATCTGCTATACAAGTAAACTGTTATAAAACTACTTCTAATGTTTTATGCGAAAAATGTGTATTGGGTAACGTGTCGATTGGAAAGCACAAAAAATGACAAAAGCAACACATAACCTACAAATGTGTAGTTTGGCTGCGGGCCAATAGTCGGGTAAATCGTTTACTATGGTAAAAATCGGATTTAGTACAGATTTTTCGATCAGTTTGCCATGGAGTTTTTGAAAAATAAGAGAATTTACCGAAAAATTTACTTAAAATTGACTTTTACCCGACTATTGGCCCGCAGCCTCATAATAAAAAAGTAGAACAGATGTGAGTAGTTAATTTAGCAAAGACAACAACCTTAAGTGCTTATAAGTAGTTACGGTGGTCAATTGGAAAGCAATTAATGTTGAAAATTATTATTTCTGTTAGCAATCATCAAAATTCTATGATTTCTTTGTAAATGGACCCTGGAACGTAAATAGAACAGTACGAAACTTAATACCTGCCAGTAGTCGTAGATTATTCCTACAAATTGTACTTGCTGGTATAATTCGGGTCTCTACCTGAATGTATCGTGGTTGTGCTTTTTACGTCCTTACTTTACGCCTACTCAGCTAACTCGAGGACGTACGGCTATAGGACCGATTTAAGACCATCTGTACATTGCAAGCTCCATGCCAGCCTATACCGGCATGGAAGATCACGTACTGTTGTTTGATAAGCCATCAGGAACAATTTATATATCGATCCCAGTCGCATTGAATTATAAGTAATTAGTTGTAACCAATTTAGTTGTTAGTTATGACATCAATGTCGGGTGTTGTTCTGTTTCCTGATTTGGTGTAGGATAAACCTCTGGCCATTTCCTGAGATAGTCCATTGTTACTAATACATATGGGACATGTTTCAGTATCCTAAATGCGCGCTAATCGCTCAATCTCTGATACGTACTCTTGAAGAGCTTCTCCGACCCTTTGGAAGCGTCCCACCATTTCGATGCGATTTAACTGCCGCTTTATTACTAAATAATAAATTATTTGCAATGGCTCGGCTGCTACACATTTAAGAGCTACTGTTGAAAATCCCAAACATAGTTGTTCCATCGAATGTCGGTTTGTAACGTTTTTATTCGGTCACTCGTTATTATATTATATAGTACCCATAAAGTGATCGATTATCGATAAGCGAAGGGGAATCCGTTAATTAATTTTTTTTTTCTTTTTGTATTCGGTTATCCCCTTCCCTTGGCGATGACTCGATTATAATAACATTTTTTTTTGGTTGATCGACTGAGAAAAAGAGGAAAAACCGGGGAGTTGATAAGAGACATTAAAAAGATAAACACACGATCATAAAAATAATATCGGTCTGATCAAGTTTGTAATTGTTTTTGGAGAAAAAGAAAAGTTATATTATTATAACTTTTCATTATTATGATAATATTATCAATGTGATAATATTATCAATGAACTATATTATATATTAATTTTGTGAAATAATCAAAATTTTAAGACGACCAAATTGTGAAATTAAATATAACAGAAATTGTAAACTAGGATTAAGTGTAGTAAACCACTAAGGTTAAGTGAAATTGTTAGATTGCTGTGACTCCATCGAATTTATAAAAGAGCACAGACTAAAATTATAGGTGTAACCATACTGGCTAAAGCCAATTGTATGTATTTCAATCATTCTTTAAATATACGCTTATACAAATTAATCTTATAAGTCTAAATTATTACGTAAAGGTGATACAATTGATTTATTTAAGTTTATTTTAATTTTTACATTTTTTTTTTCTCGTAAAGTAACGTAACCTATATACTATTGTAATGATCGACCAGTTTATTTTGTGCGGTGAAATTGAATCGTGTCTCTTATTCCAATTATAACAATCGAATTATATCTTAAACCAATTTTTCCCCCAATTTAATTTTTTTTATTTTATAATTATATTAACCAACCTTAAATACTCGTTTTAAAGTTAATTATCTTGCGATGTATGTGAACTGAAGTGTAGATAAAGTAGTGATTAGGCCTTGACTTTTGCGTCGAGTGGTCGGATTTTTTTCTAATTTTTTTTTGTAAAATTATTGAATTTTAATTTTTTTTTATATATATGGATTTATAATTGACCAACTGGTCTGTCTACGAAACTTGTAACAATAATTGAAGCTAAAAAAACGTCTTAACACATAAGCAGAGTCTATTGCGTTATTCTACCTCAGGATACAAATTATATAACTCGATGAGACAAATCTCCTTGTATGAATATAAGGGATCCACGACAAACCAACCCACAACCCAGAAAGAAAAGGTTTAATTAATTAGATTTTTTATGACCTGCACATCATTTTATAAATGAGCTTATAAGCTCAATATTTGGTGTGTAGATCATTACAAAATTATATTGTAATACATAAATGAATAAATAAACAATTAAACAAAAAAAAAAAAAAAAAAAATGATGTGAGAACTGGCAAATTGGATATGCGTGTCGCTAATAAGGGGTCAGGTAGATCTAAAATTAATCTGTGTGGCCAATCAGTTCTTTTCGACCGAAGAATCCCCCTTTCGACGAGCACACCCGTATTACCTGACTGGTCGAAAAAGAAAGGCTACAAAATGGCGCCCGAGCAGGGACCTGAATAGCGTCCGCGTGTTGATTTATAATCTTTAATTATCTTAAGGATCCGTAGATGATTCAGTAATTTTCGATTTCCGGTTCCTCAAGCGTAATAAATATTGTGATTGAACCACATTTTTTTTGGTAATTTCGTAATCTTTTTCTCTGGAAAACATTGAATTTTATCATACGATAGTATCTCTTTTCAGTAATGATTGCAAAAAAAAAAAACGCGAAACAGATTCGATATTGCACGTTTATCCTCCAGCTGAATAATTTATGTTTTGCTCATTAATGTGTTGATTAGTTGAAAAATTCAATTTCTGATTTATCGAGTGAAGCATATTTTATAATAATTAAATTATATTTTTGATTTTAAATTACAACTAAAATAAGTCTCGTTTTTGCTATTCTATGAAATTCCGGTGAATTACAATAAATCTTGTAACGTGGAACAACAGTTTTTAGTCTTCTTTAGTTTTTCGGTTAAATTTTAATAACCTATACAATTTAAGCTCAATAGTAATCCGCATTTTAATTTAATAAATAGTCTCCACATGTGTAGTTAATGGATCAATTGACTGTTCTATTAATTAGATTTCTTGATGTGTTGACTCTCGTGATCTTAACAGTTAATTTTCAATACAAATAGGTTTTGTTCGGCATTATTAGACTAGGTAAAATCAGCATCATCGATAGAATTTTTGTATAAATCAATATCTCTTTGCAGCTGGTTTACTTTTCTTAATACCGTACCAAATATCAAATTTGGTAAATCATACATGAAGCGTTACAGGTTTTAACTTAGTAATTTTGGGTCGACACGTGTATTCATTGCTTCTCTCATATCACTATTTATATATAAATATTTATTATAATAATAATTTTTCTCCGAATATATTATTTATATTCATATATACAAATAAAATTCAATTATATTGAAATTGTTGAAATACTTTAGGACTATTCAGATTTTTCTCTTTACGCAAGTCAAGTTTTCGTTGTATACATTCTTTTTTAATTTTTGCTCTTAAATCTATTCTACAAATTATCGAACAATATTTTGCGCTGATACATATTTTTTTGAATTTTTCTCTTCTCAATTATTTTTTTTATAATTTACTCATAAGATTAATATCTATATTACCTAAAATAAAATAACATTACTTATTTTCACTATGAGTCCCCCACCATGTTGTTTGGAACGCTTTAAAGGTCTATCTGAAGAGGAAGTAGAAGTCGAATGCATGGTAAGGGGTATTAGTATGACTGACCCAGGTTGGGAAGAAAATTTACTATATGTGCTTCAATCAGAAGGAGACGACCTCCCACAAAGCCTTCTCGTACTCATGGCACTGATCATAAAAAGGAGTTTAAATTTTGTTCAGATCAAATTCCCATAATAACCAAAATTTTAGAAGACGAACGTGTTATTAACTCTCTTAGTACTTTAACGGAAATAAGAACTCGAATTAAGCACTGGAGGGATAGAACATATAGATTAAAAGGGGTTTTCCACCAAGACAACGATGTCGACCGATTATTAAATCATTGGCGACGTTTGGAAGATTATATGAAGCTTGTGTGGAAAAATTCAATGAGTGACGACCCACGACCTTGTAAGAGATTCACTTCTTAGCCCGCCAATATAAACAGTAATAGCAACATTAGATGGATTAAATATCGCAAGTAAGTCCTCTGAAATGGCGATACCATATAGTGCGCCTCTAACCATAGTTCCGATACCCACGACTTGTTATACTTCAAACATCCTTGCATTAAATACAATTTCTCAAGACTCAACAAATGTGACATGGAGTAAGAAAAACCTGTTGTCACAGCATAAGGAGACAGCGACCCAACATCTACGACTTCCTTACAGTGATTACAAAATCCGGCAAGATAACGAAAGTTCTTTCCAGGCTAGGAGTTTAACCGCTCCACCTAAGTATCCAATATATTCCATAGCACCCAATCATGCTATGCCTCTTAATGAGCCTCCGATTAGTTACTATATTCCTTCCAGTTATGTTGCCAACGACAATCAGACAACTCCAGTTTCTGGCCCTGTACCAAATTATAC
The DNA here is from genome assembly GCA_947310385.1 of Nephrotoma appendiculata. Classification (NCBI taxonomy): domain Eukaryota; kingdom Metazoa; phylum Arthropoda; class Insecta; order Diptera; family Tipulidae; genus Nephrotoma; species Nephrotoma appendiculata. The sequence continues at coordinate 100,569,710 of OX371223.1, forward strand.
TCCTCAAAGATTTAGATCAGAGCCAAAATGGAACATTAGTTTTTCTGGGCAACCTAGCAGTTTGGATGTCCACGATCTCATTTTTAGATTAGAGTCCTTTGCACGGCGTGAACAAGTTTCTATCAATCATTTGTACGCTATAATACCAAAATTTCTGAATGATGTAGCGGAAAAATGGTATTGGATTTTCACACAAAAAAATCCCTCAGCTTCTTACGCTCAATTACGCGAACCTTTAATTCAAAGATTCAGCAGTGTCGATTCCGACCGCGCTACACGGCGGGTCATAGAAACACGTAAGCAAAAGGTGAACGAATCCTTGGGTGACTTCATTCTCGAAATTGAAAGTCTAAGTAATCGTCTAAACCACCCGTGTGACGAACTAGACTTATTAGATATTATTAGAGAAAATATGGACTTTGAATTACAGCAAATGACTTTACATTTATCCGTTTCCTCTATAGAAGAATTACGAGTAATATGTACTAGATATGAACGATTGTGGGCTAGAAAAAGAATAGATAGAGTGCTTCCATTAAATCGACGAGTCAAGTTTGTAGATGAACTAACCTTACCAACGCCAAACCGTTTTTCAGACGTAAGCCCTGAGACATCCAGTTATTATAAGGAAGCTGATCATGAACCAGCAGACCCAGACGAAGATCTATACTATTTAGACGCAATAAAGAAGGTTCCAAATAACACATTCAAGGAACTACAACATTCATCACATGAAAATTACCGCTCGAGGAAAAACCTTATATGCTGGAACTGTTGTTTGTGGTGATACGTCCATTATCACTTACAGCTCGGACATATATTACTGTACCATATGCGGCTTCCGAGGCGTCACAGAATGCGTGTAATTGAACATGTTTAGGATTTCTCATAGGTACTAGACATCGTGGAATTCGTATTGTCTCTAACTCTGGTAATGAGTTATATATGCTTTGCCATGCCTTGGTGATGTGGTCAGGCACACTGGAGTCCCAGTCGATACGGAGTAACCAAATTTTCTGTAACATAATTTTGAATAATATTACGGTGGGTGCTAGCCAGCCTAACGGATCATACACCTTGGCAGCGGTTGATAAGATTTTTCGTTTGGTCCAACTTACGCTACCTTGGTCTAATTGTACTTTGAATGCGAACGTATCTGTTTCCGCATTCCACATTACTCCTAAGGTTTTTATTGATGCATCATCCTCTATTAATTTTGGAGTATTATTAATTTCCTGCTGTGAAAAGGAGTCCAAGAATTTTTTTGAGTTGGATTTCCATTTTCGTAAGATGAACCCACTTGCGTTTAAAATCTCATTAATTTGATCCTTGAGCATTATAGCCTCTTCAACTTGGTCACAGCCTGTTAGTAGGTCATCTACGTAGAAATCGTTGTTGATTGAATGTGTGGCCTTCGGATAGGATTCTCGATACTTATTCGTGGTGGTCTTAAGTGTCTTAACGGCTAAATATGGTGCGCACGACGTTCCATATGTCACCGTATCTAATCTGTACGTTTCTACCGGATCATCTCGATTTTCACGCCACAAGATCAGTTGATAATTGGCATCTTCAGGTGGTACGCGAATTTGTCTGTACATTTTTTCTAAGTCTGCCACTATTGCAATAATATGCTTACGAAAACGCAGAATGATTGTTGTGAGATCTGTTTGGATGTTTGGACCGACTTGAAGGGTGTCGTTTAATGAAACTTGTGTGCTGGTTTTACTGGACCCGTCAAAAACCACTCTTAACTTTGTGGTACTGCTTCCTTGTTTGACCACAGCGTGATGTGGCAAATAATATTTGTCCTTCGGTAAACTTGGAACCGCACTCCAGGGTACTTTAGTCATATGTCCCAATGCTCTATATTCGGCCATGAATGATTTGTATTCGTGGTAAAATACTGGGTCGGTTGAAAACTTTCTCTCCATTGCACGTAATCTATGATGTGCTGCTATTGATGAATTGCCCAATTCAATTCGCGGTTCTTTGAATGGCAGCCGCACGATAAAGCGACCATCAGCATCTTTCGATGTTGTTTGCTCGTAATATAGCTCACATGGATTCTGGAGTTCAGCTGCGGCGCTAGATGGACTCACTTCTTCGATCTCCCAGAACTTGGTTAAAAGTTGACTGATCTCGTCATGATTAATTTGTATAAAAGGCTCCGTGATGACATGAACGTTCATAGCTGATAGTTCATTGTTACAGTTTCCTGCCACTAGCCAGCCAAATTTTGATGCGTGTAATATCGGTAGTCCATGTATGGTTCGTTTCGCTGGTTGTAATATTTCGAAAAATATGTCTGCTCCTAGCAGGACGTCTATTTTGTTTGGTATGAAAAATTGAGGATCTGCTAGCTCGAGACCCATAATTTTATTTGGTAACTTAACTGGTTGAGTTGGTAACATGTTGGTTATACTACCAATGATATGCGCCTGAATGGTTACTTTATAGTGTTTGTCAACACGTGAATATACGGTCATATCGACTTTTCCTCGGGTTTTTCCAGCTGGTGATGATGCTAGACCGGATATGGATATGGAAGTTGGGCTTCGCTTCAGGCCTAGGCGTTGGGCACACGATTCGGTCACGAATGAGGTTTGTGAACCGGAATCTAACAGCGCTCGTATTAACTGGAGTTCTCCTGATCTTTGTTGTACGTATACGACAGCGGTTGGTAGTATCGTTGTTGTGCTTGAATACATAGTATGTAAAACCGTTTGTGATGATTCGTTCATTATGGCGTTAACTACTGGATGCGGTTTGGCATTTAGTGTGGCTTCGGATTGTTTCGCGTGTGGTGTTTCTTTTAATGTGATATGATGACTTGAAGCCTGGATTTGTTCTGTTGACGGTTCAAGTTGACCAGAGTACGAATGTAGCAGCGTGTGGTGACGATTTCGGCAAATGATACAGGAAAATTTGGAAAGACACTTGGAGCTCGGATGACCCTTTTTTAGGCAATTAGTGCAAAGACCTTTCTTATTTACCAACTGTGTTCGCGCATTAATAGTCTGATTCTTAAATACTGGACACCTGAATAATGGATGTGGCTGACTGCATGCTAAACATTCTGGTACTGCAGTGCTGTTATTGATGACAAATGAGTTGGTATTAGCGCGCGTATTGACTCGTTTAGTGGCGTCACAAATTTCCAGGGCGTCACACCTCTTATTTAAAAAGTCGAGTAACTCTTCGAAATTGGGGAAATCCTTTCCCACTGATTCATTCGCCCATAATTGTTTGGATTCTTGGTCAACCTTGCTCAATAGAATGTGTATGAGCCATGGATCTCGTTTTTCAGCATCCGTCCCTAATGCACGAAGACCCCGTATTATTTCATCAGCTGCTTCGGTAACTCGCCTCAAATCTTTTCCGTTAGTGATTGGACATGGTTTTTGATCAAAAAATGATTGGATCAATGATGTTATAATGGGCGTCATTTTATTATATCGCCTGCAGATTTTGTCCCATGCTTCCACGTAATTGGTTTCTGTTACAGGAATGTGTCGTATCAATGTTGCTGCTTCACCGGACAGAAGCCCCTTGAGAATTTGTAATTTATGAACATCAGTGATGTTTAAGTTCTCATGTACAGTGGTTCGATACAGGTCATAAAACGAAGCCCACGATTTATAATCGCCAGAGAATTGATCAATATTTATTTTCGGCAGACGCACATGGTGCGACGTATTCACGCCTTCATAAAAGGTTTTCTGTTGTGCGATAAATTGTCCAAGCGTTCCATTAAGGTCTTGCAAGGCATTAGCTTGGCCTTGACTGTCACCACATGCGTTGCGTAGTAAAGCTCGAGCCTTGTGGTATATTTCGTCCACTTCGGTAGTTACTGATTTATATAACGGGTCTTCGAGTAACTGGACTTCGATCTCGTTGAATATTTCGTATCTATTCTCAAGAAACTCGAGTCGGCCCTTCATATCTTCAACTGTGGTCGCTTCACTTATTTTTTCCGCGAACTGCATCACCGAAAGCAATTGATTGCGAGCTCGATCTCGTAACCGCACCAACCGATCAGTCATCGTCGACATCAATTTTTTCACTTAACCACACAATTAGTTTGGACCACGCGGTTTTTTTTCTTATACTTATTTTAATTTGTAGATATTATTGTATATCCCGGGTTTCGGCACCAATTCATGTATGTACGATTATGTTTATTTAAATTTAATTTTTTCTCTTGTTGTTCAAGCACAAGTTACAATATTTTAATTCTAATTTTTATTCAAAATTGTGATGGTGTTTCGTGTACGACAAATTTCAGAAGCGCAAAAAATTTATAGATTTTCACACAACAAACTTGACAAGTAAAAAGTGACATCTAGTAAGTGACATTTACATTTGGTTACATCTATTTCAAGGTAGATGTCTCCCTTCGCCACTATGAGGTAAGTTGTGTAATTTCGAACTGTCACTTTACAAACAAAATTATAGTTATATAATGCAAATTTATATAATAATATATATAGTTATTAATAGTTATTAGAATATATATAGTTATTAGAATTAATTCGAATATTCCGTGTGCCCTTTTGTCATTTCAGCGAGATTATACTGATGTCAATTTCTACAACCGGCAATGTACAGCTGTAATGTTATTGTCTCGCAAACAACTGTCATATGCCGGAACATCGATACCATTATTGCAACTTACCTCCGCAAGGAGTATTTTGTTATGGTTGTGGAGCCAGAGATACAATAAAACCCCAATGCATTAATTGCCAACGGACGTCGGAAAACTTATCGCCGGGAGTGAGCAGACCGGGAATGGCACTGCCGGTGAAAATTTTACCCCGCCCTCAGCCGACCACTGCTACTGCCGCTTCCAATACCAAGCCTCCACGCTACCGTTAAAATCATCCGAAACTAGAATAGTCCCGCCAAATCAATTACTTGACATTGAGAAAAATTGCGAATCTCACACTAAGCCATTCACCTTGATAAAAGAAATGAGTAGAAACATTAAATACTGGAAGGGTCGACGAAACTTTACTCGTGCATGCGCTGAAACTTGTTTAGGAAGTGAACACGATATTAGGCCCTATGCCGTAGTTGAGATTAACGGTACTCAGATTCGTGGCTTAATGGATAGTGGGGCTTCCATCAGTATTTTAGGCCATGGGGCGTTAGAATTTCTTGAAGTAATAAAAACTAGTTATAAACCCATATCAGCTGAAGTTTCGACTGCAGACGGTTCTAAGAATAAAATTGTCGGTTTCGCCGATTTGTTAATCACATTCAATAACCAAACCAAACCCTTACGTTTTTATATTGTACCATCTTTGCAAGGGCAACTCTATTTAGGAATAGACTTTTGGAACTTATTTAAAATCATGCCTCTTGTTGTCAATTCCTTGGACTTACCACCACCCGGTAATATAAATGATGCTAATAAACACTCCCTAACTCCAGCTCAATCGGAAGAATTTAGTAAAATATTGGACTCGTTTGAAAAGACTGGGCTAGGTAGAACAACGATGATTGAGCACCACATTGACGTTGGAGAGAATAAGCCAATCAAGCGGAGACATTATGCGGTATCGCCGGGGATCCAGGAACTGATGTACAGCGAGCTGGATAGAATGTTATCTCTAGGGGTAATAGAAGAGAGCTCGAGCTCTTGGTCATCGCCAGTTGTGCTGATCCGGAAACTGAACAAAATCAGGTTATGTCTAGATTCACGAAAGGTCAATGCTGTGACGAAAAAAGACGCGTACCCTTTGCCTTTAATTAACGGTTTATTGGGCAGATTAAACAGCACAAAGTACATCTCCAGCATTGACCTTAAAGACGCCTTCTGGCAGATACCACTCGCTCCTGCCTCTAGAGATAAAACCGCGTTCACAGTTCCTGGTCGCCAGCTGTATCAGTTTCGTGTGATGCCATTTAGGCTATGCAACTCTCCACAGACGATGTGTCGTCTGATGGATAAAGTGATTCCGCATTGCTTTCACCAGCAAATATTTGTGTACCTCGACGATCTTTTGATCACAGCTGCAACTCTGGAAGAACATATTAAATTGTTACAGCTAGTAGCTAATCGCCTTTCGGATGCGGGACAAACCATAAACGTGTCAAAAAGTCATTTCTTAATGAAACAAATACGATATTTAGGCTACTTAGTGGGAGAAGGGGGACTGAAGACCGATCCGGAAAAAGTGGAAGCCATAAGGAAATTTCCTCCTCCATCAACCGTAAAGCAAGTTCGTAGGCTGCTTGGCATGACAGGGTGGTATCAACGTTTCATACCTAACTATGCTGAAGTAACCACGCCGATTACTAATTTATTAAAGAAGAAACAAAAATTTTTTTGGAACGTCGACGCTCAAAAGGCTCTAGATAAACTAAATTTTTTATTAACTAATGCTCCTTTATTGACAAATCCCGACTACACCAAGCCATTTTGGATTCGGTGTGATGCTTCGAATACTGATGTAGGAAGCGTCTTATTTCAAAAAGACCTGGAAGGAAATGAGAGACCAATTTCGTTCATGTCTAAAAAACTCAACCAAGCCCAAACTAATTATAGTGCAACCGAATTAGAGTGCCTATCAGCTGTGTTAAGCATTAAAAAGTTTAGACCTTACATTGAAGGATACCACTTCACCATAATAACGGACCATAGTAGTTTAAAATGGTTAATGTTCCAAAAAGACTTGAATGGTAGACTAGCTCGCTGGAGTCTTAAATTGCAGGCTTTCGATTTTGGCATACAACATCAACGAGGCACAGAAAATATAGTGCCCGAGTCACTATCTCGGATGTATTGTGACACGCTTGACTTAACACCTACCATCGATCTCTCTTCTGTTGGTTTCGAAGATTTTGATTATATGCAATTGAAAGAACATATTCGAAATTGCCCAGAAAAGTATCCGTCATTTAAGATTTCATCTGACAAGATCTATATTAAAATAGGCACAAAATGCGATCCAGTATTATCTGATCTCTCTAACTGGAAGCTGTGGATACCGCAAACTATGACGGCACACCTAATAAAGCAATACCACGATACATCCCTAGCTGCCCATGGTAGAATTGCTAAAACGTTAGCACGCCTACGCGAACATTTTTACTGGCCAGGAATTCGAAGACAGGTATATGACTATGTAACAAACTGCGAAATCTGCAAAACGACAAAAAGCTCTAACGTCATCACCAAACCTCCCTTAGGTGAAACTTTATTTGCATCTCGACTGTTTGAGCATCTTTATATTGATCTAATGGGACCATACCCTCGCTCGAAATTAGGCCATACTTATATATTAGTAGTGTTGGATCAATTTACCAAATTTGTTTTGTTAAAACCATTAAGTTCCAGTACTACAAATAAAATTATAAATTATATAAAAAACGACGTTTTTCTAGTTTTTGGTGTACCCAAACAAGTGCGTACGGATAACGGCCCTCAATTTAATAGCAAGGCTTTCCAGGAACTATTAAGTAACTTTAACGTAGCACATAGCAAAACCGCTGTGTATTCGCCTCAAGCGAACGCATCGGAGCGCGTCAACCGGTCTGTAGTGGCTGCAATTCGAGCGTATGTCCAAAATGATCACAAAACTTGGGATAAATATCTACCTGAAATTGCTTGCGCTTTACGTACAGCCATTCACCAATCTACCAAGCATTCGCCTTTTTTCTTACTTTTCGGGTATCATATGGTAACAAACGGCAAGTCTTATGAATTACTACGAACCATGAAATCGTTAGGGGATGACATAGAAGTATTACCAAATACCGATAGAATCTCCATGATTCATTCTACGATAGTGAATCTTCTGAAAACAGCGTATAATAAATATTCAAAACACTATAATCTTCGTACGCGAACTAGGAACTTTAGTCCGGGACAAGTTGTTTATATACTGGAACATCCCCAAAGTGATGCAAAAAAAAATATAAGCGCAAAATTTTGTCAAAAATATAGAAAAGCCATTGTAGAACAAAAGGTTGGTAATGTTACCTACTTGTGTAAGGATGAGAATGGAAAAGCCCTGGGGAAATATCACGCTAAAGACTTGAAAACGTGAAGTACGTAGGAAAATTATTATTATAAACTCAGATACGATACTTGTTTGCACTACCGATGTTTCGTATCTGTCCTGTAACGTTTTTATTCGGTCACTCGTTATTATATTATATAGTACCCATAAAGTGATCGATTATCGATAAGCGAAGGGGAATCCGTTAATTAATTTTTTTTTCCTTTTTGTATTCGGTTATCCCCTTCCCTTGGCGATGACTCGATGATAATAACATTTTTTTTTGGTTGATCGACTGAGAAAAAGAGGTAAAATCGGGGAGTTGATAAGAGACATTAAAAACATGAACACACGATCATAAAAATAACATCGGTCTGATCAAGTTTGTAATTTTTTTTGGAGAAAAAAAAAGTTATATATTATCAATGAACTATATTAGATATTAATTTTGTGAAAAATCAAAATTTTAAGACGACCAAATTGTGAAATTAAATATAACAGAAATTGTAAACTAAGGTTAAGTGTAGTAAGCCACTAAGGTTAAGTGAAATTGTTAGATTGCTGTAACTCCATCGAATTTATAAAAGAGCACAGACTAAAATTATATGTGTAACCATACTGGCTAAAGCCAATACAGGTTGTTTGAGTTTGTTTGGGTGTACTGTATGAAACAACATCGCAAGTAGATGTTGTTCCATTCGCTTTTTGGCAGACAAGACGTTTTTTTCGAGATGTTGAACCTCAAACTGTGACTAATGTCCCACCTCCTAGACTTTCGACTGTACCACATCAATTTTCTGTTCAATCTCAAGAAACTTCAATTGTACGTACAAATTTCATGGTTATGCAACAACAATTCACGTAATTTAAACCTCTTCGGGAATATTCCCAAAAATATCGAAACTTTTCTGTCAAACAGTTACGTGGTGTAACTACCACAGAATAGACAGAAGCGTCAGAACGCTGGTTTTGTATGCAAAGATACCGATTCATTTTGTTCACCTCAATTCGCAAAAAAGTAGGAAAAATTCGTTATTTTTGTAAGTTTTTAATTGAAATACAAAAACTGGTAGCTTATAATAGAGTAGAAAAGTTTTGACAATCTACTAGGTTGTTCAGTAAGTTTTGTCGTTCGGTAACATATAGCGCTAATAGGTTCGTCGTTTTAGTTCTCTAAAAATTGTACTCCTTTTTTAAGAACACGTGTGAAGTTTTTTGTAGATGTGTCAAATCATTCGTATACTAACAGCTGTTCAAAGTTCACGTGTCACAGTATTTTTTTTCAATGGAAAAAACAAAAAATCCTGCAGTGATAAAATTCTACTGTTTTATTTGGAGGTGGAGCAACAAAACAAATTCATGAACGATTGTTAACAGTGTAAAGGACATTTCACCTTTAACTAGAACAGTAGAAAGATGGGTTGCTGAATTTAAACGTGATCGTACAAGTCATTGAAGATGATCCACGTGAAGGACGTCCAAAAATCGTAGCAAAAATACAGCATATGGATTTTGTAGATCGTCGGTTAACCGAGAGAGATTTAGTAGAAGAACTATTGAAATAATAAGGAATTTGTGCGTCGTTTCATCGTTATGGATGTGACTTGGGTCTACCACCATGATCCTGAGTCAAAAGAAGAGTCTAAGGAGCAGTGTCAAACCCGGTACTTCGGCTCCGAAGCGAGTTAGGACCAGCTGGATTCGTGAGAAAAGATCTGGTTTACAGAAGAAAAAACTATCGTGAAAATCAGTGAAAGTACGAATTGTTGCAACATTCATCTGGCGATTCGCTCCCTCTGACTTCTGGCTGATCTCAAATTCATATAAAAAGAATTCATGCGTGGGAAACAATTTTCATCGAATGAGAGATAATAGCGGTCGTGGAAGCGTATTTCGACAGTCTTCCGGATTCTCAATTCAGGGATGGAATCCATAAATTAGAAGATCACTGGAACTGTGTATTGAAGTTCAGGGAGATTATATTGAATAATAAAATTTAATTTCAAACCATAAAATCGTGTTTTTCTTATTGAACGACAAAACTTACTGAACAACCTAGTATTTTGGCAGAAAAATAATCAAGACAAATTCGGCCTTCTTTATTGGAGCAAAATCTCTTTAACTGGAGCTTTTTTAGGTCTGCAACCAAATAATAATCGCTGAGGGCTAAAGCTGGCGAATATGGTGGATGCGGAAGATGCGGGCACGGAATCATCGACGTGTTGTCGTTTTTGATCCGTTTAAAATCCGTTTGAAGGCATTTCAAATTTCTCTATGTCTTAGGACCACAAAAATACATTACTAAGCAATAATTTTTAAATTCTAAACTAAATCTTGCTTTTCTGGTTTGGGCATCGAGAAATATTTTAACATTCAGAGGCCGAGTGCCAAACTAAAGGTAAAAGTCAATTTTAAGTAAATATTTCGGTAAAATCAATTATTTTGATCGAATAATCTGCCCTATAAAACCGGTTTTTATCGTAAACGATTACCTTATGTTTGACATATAGCCAGAGGAATAATTCTATTTAAATCTGCTTTTTAAAGTTGTTTGTGTATGACAAACTTTTAATATTTCTGCGTAATTTCGCCTTACATGGAATATTATTTGAAATACCAGGAGGAGTTTGAAGTTTGAACACCAACACTACTAAGACTATTCGCACTGTTAAAATACAAAGCTGTAAGAGAATGAAAGTTAAAAAACTTACTGTCAGCCTCATAGAACTCTACTGGCATGAGCTCATCACTACAATATCCATTGATTTCCCTCAGCATATAATATTGTGGCTGGACGTTTAGACTTCATGAAACAAGAAACTTCTAAAACAACGCCTAATGATGTAGGATTTAGAATGATCATCACTAAATGCACGTTGCGGAGGCGATCTCAAATTTAAGCATCAAGCTAGATCTAGGAATTGAGCGGAACGCCACCAAGGCTTAGGAATGGATGAGATGAAAGAATTTGCTCAGAATAAATTACAGAAGGTGGTTTTCCAAAAGAAGGAGGATTATTTAACAATAACAGAAGTGCTAGCAGATGTCAGAAAATCAGAATTTCGTGATATAGTTCCCATGAAACCGCGAACGATATTTATATCCGTTTTTGGTTGGGTTGACATATGCCGAAATTGTGGCTTTCAATTTAATCGAGAAGTTAGCAACTGCAGGCACCATTTTAACCTGAACTAATACAAATTAATATTCCCAAATTAGAGAATTTTATTTGTATTTCATAATTAATAACAAAAATAATATTTAAAAAAAATTTCTTCGTATAGTAACGTTAACACATTAATTACACTGGCGGAAACAACTTGCAACGAAGGCTGTCTTGCTCCTAGTGTATTAATTAGGCAGGATTTTTCTATAATGTTCAGTGTCTAAATTTTGTTAAAATAATTTCAGTTCAGAGTTGTAAAAAATTAAGGTAGGAAAACAATTTCTTGGTCTACACAATAACGGTTCTGATTACATAATTATTCTCTGCCACTACCAATGGATTATTCGCAAAAATGCCAGAAGTACAGGTAACCTTCCAAGAACACGGTATTCGAAGAACACAGTTTTGAAGAACATGGTTACTCATTTCTTCAAATTACACGGTTTCAAACAACATGATTTTCGTTATTCTCTTTTATTTTGTTTTTTGTATATCATAACAAAAAATAAAAAAAAAAATAAAATAAAACGTACCGTTTTTTCTATTTTCTTTTTTGTGTCTCGAACAACACGGTTTTAAAGAACCCGGAACGAATTAATCGTGTTCTTGGAGGGTTTCCTGTATTACCACAATGATTTTACCGTTATCATCCACTAACACTAACTCATAACGACAAATAAGTTGCACAATTATTTATTAATTCACTTAACACCATTTGCAATTATTTTTATCACACGCTAATTTCACTTTAACACCACTTAAAAATTTTCTGTTACTCATTTTCGCTTTTTAACTATCGCGTACCTCCTGAATGTGTGTTTTCCTGTGTCCGTTCCAAATTCTACACGAGAATTCGGTTTTCTTCCACTCTAATCTGCTGTATCTGCTATACAACTAAACTGTTATAAAACAACTTTTAATGTTTAAATGTAGATGTCACTATTTTTTTTATAAATGTCATTAAACTCTAAACTCTTGATTGACCAATTTACAATTTGTTGTGTTACGGCTCACTAAGAGCAAACCATTTAGTTATTTTGGTTCTACTATATTCTAATATAATGACTAAGCCTTGTCGATAGAATTTTCATGGAATAAAATAATTGAAAAACGAGTTAATGCTGTCTATTTTCAATAACGTCATTTCTCCTCAATGCAAAGCACATGACATTCACAACACGTTGTAAAATATATCACGTTTAAGAACCAACACATATACAATAATGTTATGCATAAAATAAAAATTTTTTTTTTATAAACTTACGATTATTTTTACCACCACCTGACACCTTTGTCGATGCAGCCGGAATTTTTCTTGTTGTTGCCGGCACACCAGTTGTCGTAAACGAATTTCGCTTTACTGTTTTTCTATAAGGTGAAAATGGTTTAGTGATCGGTGTTGGTGTTGTCCAAATTCGATTATATTCGGGATTAGCACTGTTTGACTTGGTCGTTATATAGTTGCTACTATAACGATTAGTATCATGACCACTATTAACTGGTGTAGTAACACTATCGCGATTATGATTTTTAAAATTTTTAATCTTCTCCTCCAATTTAAACAGTTTTAGAAAATCAATCGTATTTTCAGCGTCACGAATTTTTTTCAGCTTATCAAATAATATTTCACTTTCGGATAGTTTGCATGTTTTTAGTTGTCGATGGCCACCACGGCATGAAAAATTATCTAACGATCTGAAATGGTAAAAAAAAACAGAAAATGGAAATTAATGAAAACGAAAAACGCGAAATGAGCAGAAATTTTATTTTTATTTTATTGGGTGTCGTGCTAAAATATCTTAATTGGTTATAGATTGTGTTTATTGTATGATGTGACGGAGGAGAAAGGGAAGGTATTATCGTCATTCGACATCGATTTGTAAAAAAATAAAAAGTTTTAATGGCTTATTTGGCATGAATAGAGCAAACTCTTAGGATGTTTTAGAATAGTTCGATGTGTGCCACAATCTTTTCCTTGCAATCTTTTCTTCTTTAACTTGGTTGGCCAACTCTAAAGTTTGCACAACTGCATTTTGATATGTAGTGAATAGATAGCAAAGGTAGCTGACTCGACCAAACTTGACTAGGTCTTTAAAGATTCATATCAGACTCAAAAATTATTTTGTGCTTAGAATGGATAAAAAACATATGGGATAAGTAAAATTCGAGATTATGAGCAAATATATTTTCTATAGCTCTGGCTCCTTTCCGTCGAGGCTGTCTTAATATCTTAAACGTGTACATAAGATTCGTTTCGTTTTTTTCCGTTTTACGTTTTTCATAAAAAACGTACACTTACGAACAGTTTATAATAATCTATCAAAATGTAAGAATCCCTTGAAACATCATATTTCCAACTCAGTTAATAATATAGATATTAGGAGTTCCTACAACAATCCAGTTGGAAAATTATCAAGGCTGAGCAACAAATTAAACAATTGGGAAAAATAAGATGCACCCTGAAACTGCATACTACCACAGTACTGGGCAGATACCCTATTCCCGAAATGAACAGCATCTTAGCGAATTTAGGAGAGAATAGGTTTTTTCATACGGTATAGACCTTAGAAGTCATTTCACCAGATTCCGCTAAGAACCCGATATTGAGAAAGCGGCTTTTTCTGTAAATCACGGAAAATATGAGCTCGCATACGAGTATTATATTTAGCAAGAACGAAAACGAAAGGCTTGAAAACAATCCTCGAAACGTTAGAAAAGGCCAGTATTTTTTTATTTATCAATATTACAACTGATTCAGAGATTATCTAGTAATTTATATATCTTAAATTAGTTTCTCGGTTTAAGATGAGTATCTGCCCGCTGTAAGTGTCTTGCTTTTTTCTTTATTTCAGCGATGACGTATTCCATCTTCAAGTCCCTATGAATGTTGTTGTTCCTACTGTACCATGGGACATTCAAAAGGACACCTTTTCTTCGTTTAACAAACCCAAACATGGCATTCTCCTTTGCAATACAATTTTCAAAACTCGTATGCCTATTAAAACTGACTCTTCGCTGGTTCACATGATTTTGCATTTCCCAATATTTAAGTACAGCAAGTTTCGATCGCATAGCGTCGATCGTCATCAGCAAATATGAGCACGTTTGATGAGTTTTTGATTATCTCGGTTATTCGATTTATAAAAACAGTAAAAAATCCAATCCATATCCAGCACGATGTGTGACCCTTGGCGAACACAACAAACTTATTGTAATGGTGTAAGTAAACATTAAGGCGAATTTATATTGTGTAACTAAGACGAGATGTGATTATTTAATAGGCATTAGGTACATTCCAAAGTCATTATAAGTATTTTCTAAGCATTTAGCATGCACTTCAGTGATACTTTTTACACTATTTGCCGTAGGCACTTGGCGAAACACACTTACACTTAATAAACACATTTTTTATTAAGCACTTGTTTTTTATTTCGCAAGATGACTTTGAAATATACCTAAGGCCAATTAAAAAATCACATCTCGTCACATTACACAATATAAATTCGCCTGAATGTTTACTTACACCAATAATATCACAATAAGTTTGTTGTTGTTGTATTTTTTGGATTAATTTGTATAAATTTCACTAGCATCAAATTGTAGCCGATTTGCTAGATACACTCCGATTCAGTTGATTATGACCACCGAATCATTTTATTAATTTCAAATATCAATAACTTCCACATTTGTGAAACGAGAATATTACTTTATCCCTTTTCCTTCCATCATTTGAGAAAACAGAGGAGAGAGCAAAAAGTTCCATCCATATACAAACATATATATTTGATACTCCTAGAATACGTTGCACGTTTGGTTAATCTCTACATGAATCCCCTAGTAAGAAATGATTAAAATTGGTCGGGCTATACTCGTAACTTGTATATTCATCATTTTTATATTAATAATTTCGCGTGATTCTGGATTAATATTGCTCGCAGTGCAATTTATTTCAGGCATATCTTCAATGACTTTTACTCTTATTTGCTGGATGATTGAGTATTTGTGATTAAGTATTTGTTTTTTTTTCATGAATGAAACAACTGTAATCTAGGCATAAATGATTAAATAAGAAAGATGGACATTTGGATTTTCTGTTCATTCTTTGCTAAAATAATTTATTATTTTTGATTTTTTTGGCATAGTATAACTTCTCGAGCTTTTTCAATTTGTTTAATTACATGTATTTAGTGAAAATCAACACACATACGCTTTAATTCTAATTTCCAGACTCCTATATTCTTAGTTTCAAAGACAGTTTATACAGTTAGGCACATTTAAATGAATATTTCTGAATTAAGTTACAAGACAACGGTTCCACAACTTCTTCCAAAACCCATTTTAGAATCCCATTTCCATCCAATATACCAAATCTCATCTTAATCGATTAAGAAATTGTCGAATTTAATAAAATTTCATGGACCAAGACACTAATATTTTATTTAAAATTTTTTGGAAAAATGGCGTCACTCGAACCAATGGTTTTTCCCTGTCGCGGAGTTGACCGCCACCGAGTTGTCCTTCGCCGAGTTGACCGTTGCCGAGTTACTCGTCGCCGAGATGCCCGTCGCAGAGTTTACTCGTGGTAAACCAGATACGAACAGTAAAACCGTTATCTGTATTTTAAAAAAATTTAATAATCTTGTGTTAAAAATTTAATAATCTTGTCAATAAACATGCCAACTGATCCTAACAAAATCCCAGATTTAATAGATTTCTACATCACTAAAGGCATATCAGAACGCTACATCTTCTTAGAAAATGATGAAAGTCTAACATCTGATCATTCTCCTGTTATTATGACGGTTAGTGAAAATGTAATAGAAAAAACCAATTCACCACAGCTCACAAACAACAAAACAAATTGGAAACTGTTTAGGCAGTTGGTAGAGGAAAAATAGAACTTCAAGTGCCAATCAAAAGTGAAAATGAAATAGAAGAAGAACTAGACAAGCTCCCTCCTTGATGTCATACAATGGTCGGCTTGGGAATCCACCCCCAAATTATCATCCAGGAAAGAAAACTCCATTATTTACCCAATAGAAGTAATTTAACTAGTGCAGGAAAAACGAAAAGCCCGAAAGAAATGGCAGACTACGCGTGCGCCGCAAGATAAAACCACCTTAAACAACTCGTGCATCCTTAAGTTTGATGCACTCATAAAAATAGTGAAAAATGAAACAATTGGAAAATACCTTTGTTCCCTAGCTCCAACTAAAGATACCGACTATTCCCTCTGGAAAGCAACAAAAGGGTTAAAACGACCAAAAACGCAGATCCCCCCAATCAAAACACACGATGAAAATGGGTTAGAAGTGCGAAAGATCAAGCTGACCTGTTTGCTGAACATCTTGAAGAAACATTTCAACCTCTAGGTCAGCAGACCAATGACGAAAACACTGCTGATACGCCCAGAATAACTGATTTTGAAGAGATCAGGCTTGTAACATTAAAAGAACTAAAAGCTGAAATTAAGAACATAAAAGTAAAGAAAGCTCCTGGTTATGATCTGATAACAGGGCAAATAGTAAAGGAGCTGCCTGAAAAAGGTACCCGTAAATTACTGCACATAATCAATGCGATTCTCAGGAAAAAGCATGTGCCAATGCAGTGGAAAGTAGCAGAAGTAATAATGATTCCGAAACCGGGCAAGCCACCGAATGATAGAAAATCCTACCGGCCAATTTCACTTCTACCAACACTAGCGAAATTGTTTGAGAGACTGTTGCTCAAAAGATTGAAAAGAACTATAGAACAAAGAAACCTTATCCCAGAATATCAGTTTGGTTTCAGAGAGAAACACTCGACTATTGAGCAGGTTCATAGGCTTACAGATGTCATTGAGAATACATTAGAAAGGAAAAAGGTTTGTTCTAGTATCTTCTTAGATGTGGCGCAGGCCTTCGATAAGGTGTGGCACAGAGGTTTACTCTTCAAACTACATAGAGATTTATCAAAACAATATTATATGATTTTAAAATCATACATAGAGAATCGCCACTTTAGGGTGAAATATGAAGATAAATATTCCGAGCTAAAAAAGATTTCGGCAGGAGTCCCGCAGGGTAGTGTTTTGGGACCTATTCTTTACCTGCTCTACACCAGAGATTTACCTCAATTAAACGATGTTACCATTGGAACATTTGCCGATGACACTGCAGTTCGCTCAGTAGGAGACACTATCGAAGAATCGACAACGAAACTCCAAGAAGCATGTGACAAAATCATAAAATGGACAAAAATGTGGCGTATCGGGCTCAATGAATCGAAATCCACGCATATGAATTTCACCAACCTAAAAGTCAGTTACAAACCTGTAATCGTTAACGGTCTGCAGATTCCGTATGCAAATAATGCTAAATATCTAGGGATGACCTTAGATACCAGGCTCAGATGGAAAGAGCACGTTAAAAAGAAGAAAGATGAGCTTAATATCAAATATCGCAAAATGTATTGGCTTCTCGGGAAAAATTCGGAATTGTCAACCGAAAATAAATTGCTATTGTATCAACAGGTGCTAAAGCCTGTATGGACTTACGAAATACAGCTCTGGGGCTGTACAAAGAAAACCAACACCAAAATAATACAAACTTTTCAAAACAAAGTGCTACGTGGTATAGTTAATGCTCCGTGGTACATTAGGAATGATGACCTTCATAGGGACCTAAATATCCCGACGGTCCAAGAAGAAATAAAAAAATTTGCAGTAATTCATGGACAACGTATCTATCAACACGTAAATGAAGAGCTTCGTGGTATGTTGGACACTTCACATGCAGTAAGACGATTGCAGAGAACGAAACCAATTGATTTAATGGATTAAGGACACCAGAGCAAAGACTACTTCAGTAAATAACCTATAAATGGAGCTGGCCAATGGGCCTCTTCTCATTCACAAGTGACTAAATTAAGAAAGAAAAATTACTAGATGAATTGTATTCAGTTGTAATAATTTAAATAAAAAAAAAAAAAAAAAAAAATAAACATGCGTTAGAGAAATGTCTGTAAAAACAAAAAATTTAAGAAAAAAAGAACTAGCACTGTTATTTATACGCTTATTTATTTTAATTTCATTGCTTTTAGTAATGGTGCTCAATGCTCAAAAGCTTCTTCCAAGGTAGCTTTGTATGACTGCAATTTTCGCGCTACTATGGTTTCTGTTCAATAAAATATTTCCTTTTTTCTTAAAATTAGAAATCAAATTAAATTTCTTTTCGTCGTCTGAAAATGTAGCTCGGTATACCATTCTTCCTTTCATGTCATGTGATTTTTGCCAAACTCCAATCGGTTTGCTTTGCGCGATGCAATCACTAGAGGCTTCTTTTGAAGTTTTTTTTATTTTAGATTACTTTGCGAAGCAGACCGAATAATCGCCGGTTTATCCGTGCGGGCGTTGTAGCCTCTGCAATGCATCCTTTTCTGTTTTTCCCATAATTTTCAATATTATTGATGAAAGATCCAATAACAGTTTTCCACTACAAAATATTTTTGCTATTCGATGTTTGCGAGTTCTTATTTCTTTAAGACTTTGATTTTTATTTCATCGCCTTCTGAAAATGTCTTGCTTTACCCATTTTCCTAAAAAAAATTTGTATATTAATAATTTTAATTATAAATAATAGATCAACACTAATTAAGATAAAATTTGTATAAGTTTTTAGTTTCTCTGCTTCTGGTTTAGGTATCCCATATTTACTTTTGAATGTGAATAATTCAATTCTTCCATCCCATGTTGCGTTTATTAATACAAATAATTCATATACATTTTAAAATGTTTTTTATTTAGGCCAGCAAATAATTAATTTGTAACTTTGTAAATTTTCCGGCAATTGCAATGTTAAATTTACAGAAATAAAAATTTCTCCGTTTTTTTAGAATTTCTTCTTCACTTTTATAAAACGCACAACAAATTATGTACAAAATTGAAATCAACATACAACATGCGAATATTTTTTTTAAACTAGATTTTTGTAATAAAAAAATCTTTATATTATGAATCACAAGCAAAATTAATTATAAATTTTATTCAAAATTCTTTTTTCAACTGAACTCAAAAACTAAACAAAATTCCCTTTATATAATGCAAAATTTTGTTAAACTAAGGTTTCTAAATTATTTTATAAAAAATTAATTATTCTAAAGTTGGTATTTTCAACTTTCAATCTGCCAAAGTACGCAACCATTTTGCTCAAATTTCTGTCAATAATTTTTGACAACTTATAAACGAAATGTCATAACAACAACAAAGAAAATCAACAAAGTGAATATAAAACTAAATTATTTATACAATTAGACTAATTAAAATTATTTATTTGTTAATCCTTTACAAAACAGGATAATTAGAGACAACACCACTACAAGTTATTGACATTAATAATCAATATAATAGGTGGTCGTAATTAAGTGAAACGGAGTGTATGGCGATGTTAATCTTGTTAGTTATTTTACTGGTGAATTTAACCAGATTAGTAGATGTAGATCGGCCAGGCATAAATTCATGCTGGTTTACTGATATATGACGTGCTATTGTGAATTTAAAGTCATTTGGGGATTAAAAGGCGGTTGCTTTAGAAATCAAATGAGACAAATAAAAAACATAAATTATTTGCATTCTCTTGATGTTCATGAATTTCCGATCTAACTTTCGTGATTCGTCGGTTGAGGATTTTTAATTTTCGATGACGATTAAATCGTCTTCAATGTACTTCTTTGTTTCGGAAAGCTGTCGGTCAAATCTTTTTTCCACTTTTTTATTTCGGATTTCATATAACAGCACAACATGATTTGTTGAATATGTTTACAAATTTTCTTTAACTCGTTCGATTGTCTTCTCGATACCATCTCCGTTTTTTCTTCTATTTGTGCGCTGGCAGAACAGTCGGCGACGAAACGAAATCGTTTTCCAAGAAGATATACTCGGAATTGATCAAGACATTTCACAACGGCGAGAACCTCCAACTCATAGCTGGGGTACTTTTGCTCAGCATCTGTGCAATGACGATTATAATATATAGCCGGTTTCCATTTCTTTGATTGTAATAGGACTCCAGCGAGGCCAATACAATAGTGTAGTTCGAGTTGAGCGGCGAGATCGTAAAGTGGGAGACAAAAAATCCTGCTGCTGCTGTTCTCCCCAATTAGAGGTTTCATAGCGATACGATATGGTTTGATATTGATCGATGTATTGGTGGTTAGCTTAATTACCATCTTTGTAAGGGTACATTTGCGTAACTCTGATACTGTTGAAGCGAAAACATCGGAAGGCGACGACAGCAAAGCTTTTACTTGACTTTGTTCGGTTTCGCTTAAGCCCCTTCGATGACAAATCGAATTCCTTTTTAAATAAATTTTTGACACACGTATTGACCATCAGCAAACCACGCAAGAACAATGGAATAATCAAATTTCAGATTCAGCGAATGACTTCCGGTTCAATTGCTACCGCAATGTCCACAAATGAAGAAGAGACTTCTATTTATTTATTTGAGACCATTTATTTTAATTTATTTTGAAATCGTCGACGGTGGTGGTTGGTAATGATTTTTCCTCAATTTTAAGGACATTCGGCTAGGTAATCGTTTTAGATTCGGCAATTATTTTTCGTTACTCTGGACATGCAGTGGTTTGGTGTGTCATTCTCATGCAACGTTCTCTTCTCTGTGGCTCTGGGCATTTTATTGTCCTGCGTTGCAGCAATTGTAGCAGATCACGGAATTGGAATCTACATTTTCGGCGTAGTGAATGATTTTGTTTTCAGCATAATGAATTATGGGATTATAGTTGACGTATCCTCTGGTTGAGGTCAGTAACTCATTACAATTTGAGAATGGTTTGGATATCTACTTTTTCGAATCGTTGTGGTTAATCTCATTAATTGTAATATTTAATATTGTCAGTCCGAAAGTTCATCTTTTCTTCCCAGAGACAACATCTTATAATATTACTCTCGGGTGTTTCGCGATAATTACGTTTTGTTTCCATTATTTCAATATGAACGTCTGTAACATTCATCTCACACGGGAAATCCTGAAGAAATTTATTTTTAAATTGTTGCCATGGTACCAAATACTTCTTGAACGCCGTCAATCCAATATTTTGCAGGTCCTAAAAGCTTTCATTGAACCGAAAAAATCATAACTGCGTTGTCCCAGCAATATGCGTTCTTCAAACTGACAATTTTCTGAATAAATTTGGCCGAACTCATTGACAACGGTGATGGGTTAAATTCCGCAAGAATTGACATAACGTGCTTCACATTACTGAACGGATTGCTATGTTAAACGTTTGGTAACCCAATGTTTGGTACGTTCCCATACATCGTGTTAATCGTATTTGGATTAAAATTATTCGTTGGCCCAACCGGCACTACATTCGGTGCAAATTGTTGATCTGGCTTCGCTTGGAAATGAAGAATAGATGACCCAACCACTTCCGATACTCCACTCGTCAGCAGATGAGTAGTATAATTTGACGAAATCGATCTACCGGGCGTTTTCGTGACATAACCCATCGACGCAATACCCGATATTGCCCTACAGTACAACCTTGATTTAATTGATTGCTAATGTTCGCATTGACACCAAGTGTGACGGTCTGTTAAAAGAACTTAATTGACAGTTGGTATCATACTGATACATGGCGCAATTGATGGCTGCAATTGCGACATATTTACGTGATTCCCCTTTTGATCTGTCGTTCTCAAAATTGAAACTTCTCTTTCTAACTCGAATACTCAATCAGGCATTGTTTTCTTCACGACACTTTCGTATTCCTTTTTACTATAAAATTCGGGTTGGGTTCGAAATCTTACTTTTCTCAAAAATCTTACTTTTTCAAAATCTTACTTTTTAAAATCTTACTTTTTCAAAATCTTACTTTTCAAAATCTTAGTTTTGACAAAGCCATTTTTATTAATTCGGGCGCGCGCGAATTAATTTAAACATTTTAAATCTTTTATGTGTGAGATATGCTAAAAATTACAAAAATTAAAAATTTCATAAAAGAGTAATTACACAATTATATACAATTTCAAGGTCGGGGATTCCCAGGAAAATATTTTCCATTCTTGCTTGTATGGCGCACGAATAATAACAAAAATATTGAGAAATTTCATAAAAATAGGGAAATCCCTTAAATAACTAAAATTGAATTGCCGGGATTCCCAATATGAAAATATTTGTACTTCTTGCATGTAATACTATTAACTTAAGTGTTGGCAAATAATCGTTTATTTATCTTTTCGCTTGTGATTGTGATAAATAAGTGGTAAATTAACTAAAGTGATAGTGATAAAGTGATAAGTAAATTAACGAAAGTGATAGTGATAAAGTGATAAAAAAATATCGTAAATATTTTTAAAGTTACATTATTCGATATGAATATTCAGATTGTAAAAACCAATAAGGGGAAAGAAAAGTTAATTATCGACGGATATGCGTATCATTTACAACGAAAAGAAGATACTTTCCAGTGGATGTGCGCTGACACAAAATTACTACTTTGTAAGGCAAGAGTGGTAACAACGATTATAAATAATTCACACAATATAAAAAAGGGACCATCCAGCCACAACCATGATCCGTCTCCTTATGAGAAATCAGTATTTCAAACAAATGAAAATGTGAAAAATGACGCAATAACCTCAAGCAGCTTACCATCTCAAATTATTAGAGATAACGTCATAAAATGTGCACAAATAATGCGCGTTTATTTACCAAGCAAATCGGCTCAAAAGCACAAAGTTAGTAGAGTGCGGTCTAGTGCAATAAGACAGCCAAATGATATTTTTATATAATTATTCCGGATAATTTAAAATATGTTGAAAAAATTATTTTATTAGGAACGCAATCAACTCTGAAACTCCTAGGAGAAACAGATTGTTGGCTAATGGATGGGACTTTCGAGGTGGTTCCAGTTTTTATGCGCCAACTATTTACGATTCATGGCAAATTCCAACATTCAATTGTGCCATTATTGTTTTGCATTATGAGCTCGAAAACTAAAGCCGCATATTTTGAAACGTTTTACGAGATTTGTAAATTAGCATGCGATTTGAATATAAATTTAAAGCCAAAATTAATAATATCGGACTTCGAAAAGGCGAGCGTATCGGCTTTAAAACTATTCTTCCCAGAGGCACTATATAAAGGATGTTTATTCCATTTTGGACAAATAATTTGGTGAAAGGTTCAAGCGCAAGGATTTGTTAAAAGATATGGGAATGATGAGGATTTTGCTTTACAAATTCGAATGATCAAAAGTTTAGCTTTTGTACCGGCAAATGAAGTAGTAGCATATTATAGAGAACTAAAAAAATCGATGAATTCGGATGTTCGTAAAATCGGAATATGGTTCGAGAAAAACTACTTAACTGGTATAAAAACAAAGAGCAACCCAGAAGGTAAACCAGCTTATTCTCCAATTTTTTGGACAATTTTCGATAATACAGAAAGCAATGTCCCGCGTACCCAGAACTCCGTAGAAGGATGGCATCGGCGGTTGCAAGTTTTAATTGGGAAATCACACATTGGGCTTTACCAACTTGTCTCTGAATTAGCGAAGGAAATGATAATAGCTAAAACACGAATACAGCAAGTACAGGCTGGAGCACCTTGCCAAGTAAAAAAAAAGCTACTAACACGAAATATAAACCGGTGCGTATCGAAATCTTACTTTTCAAAATCTTGCTGTTATCAAAATCTTACTTTTTACTTTCCTAAAATCTTACTTTCTTGAATTCTTACTTATTCAAAATCTTACTTTTACAAAATCTTACTTTTTAAAATCTTACTTTCGAAAATGAAAAGATCTTACTTTTTAGAAAAATCTTACTTTTTCTAAAAATATAATAAAATGTTTAAAAATTTTCTAAAAACATTAGGGTACCTATGATTAGTATAATTATCCTTTTTTTTAATTGAACTGTGTGGTCGTTCTGAAAATAACGGAAAATAATTCATTCATAAAATACTCGTAACTAAAAAATATTAATTCACTTTTCATATTGGAAATCCCGGCAATTAAATTTTAGTTATTTAAGGGATTTCCCTATTTTTATGAAATTTGTCATTATTTTTGTTATTATTCGTGCGCCATACAAGCAAGAATGGAAAATATTTTCCTGGGAATCCCCGACCTTGAAATTGTATATAATTGTGTAATTACCCTTTTATGAAATTTTTAATTTTTGTAATTTTTAGCATATCTCACACATAAAAGATTTAAAATGTTGCTTTTCAAAATCTTAGTTTTGACAAAGCCATTTTTATTAATTTGGGCGCGCGCGCCCGAATTAATAAAAATGGCTTTGTCAAAACTAAGATTTTGAAAAGTAAGATTTTGAAAAGGTAAGATTTTAAAAAGTAAGATTTTGAAAAGGTAAGATTTTTGAGAAAAGTAAGATTTCGAACCCAACCCAATATAATTTCCAAAGTTATAAAACAAAGGCAGAACATGGATAAAATTAGCTACTTAAAAAATATAGCCCACAATATGGCACTGCGAAAATGAATTGCAAAATGATTTTTTATTACTTTTTAACTTGAATTTTTTATTTATATATTTTGAAAAGTGAATTAATATTTTTTAGTTACGAGTATTTTATGAATGAATTATTTTCCGTTCTTTTCAGAACGACCACACAGTTCAATTAAAAAAAGGATAATTATACTAATCATAAGTACCCTAATGTTTTTAGAAAATGTTTAAACATTTTATTATATTTTTAGAAAAAGTAAGATTTTTCTAAAAAGTAAGATCTTTTCATTTTCGAAAGTAAGATTTTAAAAAGTAAGATTTTGTAAAAGTAAGATTTTGAATAAGTAAGAATTCAAGAAAGTAAGATTTTAGGAAAGTAAAAAGTAAGATTTTGATAACAGTAAGATTTTGAAAAGTAAGATTTCGATACGCACCGATAAAATTCTTCCAGTCGCTCGATCAACTCTTTTCTGTTACCGGTTGTAGGTAGTCTAGCACTTTAACATTTCAAGTATGTATTTGAAACTCGGCATTGTTTTTATTTTCATAAAACAGAAAATTGATAATTGTTATTAATTTACAGAGGAATTACGATTTTATTTTACGCGATTTTTTTTTTGATCGATAACCCCACACGGAGGGGGGCGGGGTGTCAGTCATAAGCACGCCAAATACACGTTTAAGTACGAAGAATAAGGATCCAAGCTAATTCAGCCCTAGCAAAAATTTCCTAATTATTAAAGTTTCATACCGCATATGAATACATAAAACGCGTGCTATACAGGTGTTTTCAAAAATATGCATTCCATACACATAAAACATAAATTAACTGGGTAGTATTCACATATAATATTTTATTACCTCATAATCCCTATATATGTTACATTTACGAGAATAAGGATCATCTCATTAAAATATATTTTTATGTATATTTATGTTAATTAAGATTATCAAAACAACATTAATATTCAAATCAACTTATGTACATACTCGTATATGTAAAAGAAAAATCATTAATGTAATTATTATGATTTTTATAGTCTTAAACATATTCATATCAAGTTTGTATATATTTCACCCTTTAATGCTTTTGCCAACATAAAATATTGGATGTTAAAAATATAAACACTTCTTTGCGAGAAAAGTTTTTCGTTTCTACTGTATATAGTCTTGATAACCCTTTAGCGTACGGCTCCAACAAATTTAACATTAAAGACAAGCACTAAGATAGCGCGCCAACTTGAATAATAAAACCAGTAGTTACCGATTACCTCAGTCTTTGAGAAAAAGACGGTTAACCCAATTACCAAGTATGATGTTCAAATCTTTCTCTAGCAGTGCTGGTTTGTGGTCCGATTTTGCGATTCAAGGATATGTACCATCCATTTCACTCTAGATGCGGGCAGATACGACAATAACGGTTTCACGACAGTTTATTGAACTTAATGCATCGAAAACGACAATTCACCGAAAATCTCAATTCTTCGAAAAAACAATTCACCGAAAATCGTTTCGTTTAAAACCACCATTTAATCGCCAATTGACTGAAAACGAAAATACGAAAATATGTCACATATGTGAAATGTTTCTTCTTCGACAAAGATTGACCTCAAATAAAAAAATAAACTACACAATAATTCGTGAAGACTGCCTAATTGTCGAATTCGGGAATTGTCGTTTTCGGTGAATTATCATTTTCAATGTATTGGTGTTTTGCCGAATTGTCGTTTTGGCCGAAATCTTCAAGACACATAAACGACAATTCACCGAAAACGACATTTCACCGAAAACTACATTTCACTGAAAACAAATCACATGTATGTTATTTTTGGTTTGCATTTTGTATCTTATTTCTGTTGAGCGATTATGAAAAAAATTTAAGAGTTACCCGTTCGAGTGTTAAGAGTCATACTTTCTTAAAAATTCGTCCCCCGATTGTACAGAGGTTGTGCTTTCTTCGTGGTCAAAGTGGATTTGTATGATGACAATTGTTTTCGAATACGAATTTCAAATGTAGGTCTGAAAATCATCAAATTAGATTGGAATTAAGTAATTTATCAACCGACCGCGATGAAATATGCTATAAAAGGTAAATACATATGTGATTCTAAAATGTTTTTTACAAATACTTTGAAATGCGGCCAACGGAACTAGGCTATTTCATATTCAACCAACGAGCTTTGGAATATGGTCAACTGAAACGGAACTATTACATTTCTTAACGGCCAATGAGAAAATATCCTCATATTATTTATCAAAATCATACGACCCGATGTTCTTTTTAAATAGAGACAATCGATCATCACAATCGATTCTTAGCACTCGAAAACTAATCTTACTCATTTTTATTAAAAGTCGTTCGATCCGAAAATTTTTAATTGAATTATCCCAAAATTAACATTCATCGCAATCCATTCGTGGCATTAGCAAAACCTTTATCACTGCATTTTTTATCCAAATGGTTCGAGCAGCAAACATTTAAAAGGATCCCGGACCCAACTGAACTGCATCCTAAACAAATTTAGCACCCATCGAAATCAATTCCTGGCATTTGATTCTTCGGCATTCCCTTTAAAAATTGTGAAGTTCGTTTGAGGCGGAAAAGGTCAAAACATTAATTATATAGGAAATGCTACCATTCAATATTGTTACTCATAACAACCAACATTTTCAAAAGGAAGCTTAGTGAAACCATATAACATCACCGCAACGCAACGAACATAACATGGTGCAATAATGAAACATAACACCACATATCTAATTAGAAAAACACGCAATACACAACACGAAAAAACATGACGCATCTAGCAACATCCCACAATATGATGCAACATCAAATAACATGGTGTAACATAATGCAACACTGTGCAGCATTACGCAACATACTGTAACATAAAACAGCATGATGCAACATGACGTAATATTGTGCAACATGACGGCCCTGACGCAATGATTTTTCCTCATGAATTTTCCCAAAATTAACATTCATCGCAATCCATTCATGGCATTAAGGAACCTTTATCACTGAAATTTTTATCTAAATCGTTCGAGCCGTAAAAATTTAAAAGAGTCCTGGGCCCCATCGAATGGTTTCCTAAACGAATTTAGCACCCATCGAACGATTTCTGGCATTTGATTCCTTGCCATTCTCTTCAACAATTTTTATCAAAATCGTACTAGTTGAAAAAAAAGAGATATTCTAGCAACATTAAACAACCATGGTTCAACAAACTATGTTGTTTAATGTTGCATCGTATGTTAAACATGCATTATGTTAAACCATGTAATATAATGCATCATCACGCAACATGTCAGCCCTTCCGTAGGGCGTCTAAATGTATTTTTTTAAAGAAAGTATTATCATCCAATGGATTCATTGTTCTTTTAAGATCAATTATTACTCCCCTTTTCATTCACACACACACACACACACACACACCCTCACCTACTCACATAATTACAGTATACCACCTGCACGTTGCAAGCTCCATGTCAACCTGCACACTGACATGGACGGAGGGTCGGCACTGAGTTCTGCACTCCAACAAAGGGTCTAAGTTGTGTTTATTAACACCACCGATCGTAATCAATGAAGAAAATTTGCTTTACATCCTGCCCCTGGTGGGATTCGAAATTTCGAACCCAGTACCTCTCGGTCCAAGTGCTGAAGCTTTAATCCATGCGCCACTTGTACGGTGATATTATCCAGAAATCAATTCCTTGTAATTATTTCCTTGCATTCGAACATCCCGCCAAATTTTATCGAGATCGTTCAAGCCAAACAAAATGGTAAAAGAAGACACAAAGCCAACATAAAGCGAAATAGTGGAACATAACACAACATTCCTCAAAAAGGCGTACCATCAAGCAAACATCATGGTGCAATAAGGTGCAACATGATGCAACATGACCAAATATGATGCAACACAACATAATGGAAGGTGCAGCACGACGATGTATCATAAATGAATTGTCTAGAAATCATAACTCCTTGTAAACATTTTGTGGCATTCGAAAACTCCGCCCCACCAAAGTTTATCAAAGTCGTTTAAGCCAAATAAAATGTTAAAAGAAGGCTCCAAGCCAAAATGCCCCAGAATCATGCAGCATGGTGCCATATGACCAAACATGATGCAACATCGCACAACGTAGTGCAAATCCCAGAAGATGGTGTAACGTCCCGCAGCATGACACAATATGATGCAACATCACGTAGCATGGTTCCATATCATGCAACATCAGGCAACACAAAAATGAATTTCCCCGAAATATGGACCCATGAAAATAGGTTTTTGGTAATCGAAAACGCCAGGAAATTTTGCAAAAAACGTGTGAGCCGAAAATAAAGGGACCCGTGCCTTACCGCACAACCCTCTGAACGGATTTTCCCGAAATTAATACCCATCGCAATCGACTTTAGGCATTCGAAAACCTTCCCTCACCACTTTTTATAAAATTCGAGCTAGGCCAACAAAAACTAATGAAAGGGACTTGGGACCAACCGTTCGACCCTCTGAACGAGTTTTACCGAAATCTAGATTTATCAAAATCGTACGAAAAAAAATAATAACGGGACCGAGCCCCACTGGATGTCTCCTAAATGAATTTTCTCGAAATCGGGACTCATTGTGAGGTGTTTTAGGTATCTGAAAACGCTAATCCACCAATTTTTATAAAAATAGTGCGAGATGAAAAAAAAATAAAGAAAGAGACCCGGGCTCCACCAGGCAACACTCTGAATGGATTTTCCAGAAGTTAGCACTCATCACAATCGATTCCAGTGGCAGTATTCTGTTTTGCCCTGCGGCAATAGAGAATTGGGAAAAATATTTTCATAGCACTTTTATCAAAATGTTATTTTTCTGGCCTACTGACACCCCCATTCTCTTAGTCGTGTTGTTTCATACGACGCGACAATTGTCGTGTCACTTCGTCTATAAAACTTCATTCTCTTAGTCGACTGAGGTGACGTGACAAAAATAAATAAAATCGTATCAAAATAAATAATTTTAAACCTACATTTTGTGCTCCTCCATACTCGTATCGCCTAAAAGAATCGCACGACAATAAATGGCACCTTAGGTGACATTAAACTTTTTAAACGACTAACGAAATACCATTTTTGTCACTTCAAACGATGATATACGAGGATCAATTAACTAAGAGAATATGAAAAATGATTCTCGTAAGAAACGACAGGTGACACGACTAAGAGAATAGGGGTGTGAATATTTTCCACAATTCCCTATTCCCAAGGAAAGGCAGAATAGTGCACCTGTCGCTCGAAAACTCTCACCAATTTTTATAAAAATCGGTCGACCCTCTGAACGAATTTTCCCGAAATCTGCACCAAACGCAATCAATTCCTGACAATTGAAAACCCCTCTTCACAAATTTATAAAAATAAAAGTGTAAATGTTCGTTTGTTCAAAATCTTGAAATTTTAACACCACGTAGATCACCAAATATACGTAGAGTATTAAAAAAAAGCACAAGATACAACACGAAGCGACATAGTACAATATTGTACACATTCCGCAACATGGTGCAATATCAAGCAACATCCCACAATATCATACAACATTAAATAACATGGTTCAACATAATGGAACATGGTGCAGTATGACACAGCACGATGTAACATCAAACAACATGGTGTAGCATAATGCAACTTCACGCAACATAATGCAACTTAAAACAACATGATGCAACATGATGCAATATGGTGCAATATGACAGCCCATCAGTGGGTTAAATCGAACAACATAATGGAGTCTGCATTCTGCAACACGACGGCCTATCCGGTGAATCATAAATGAATTGTTCGAAAATCAGAACTCCTTGTATTCATTGCATTCGAAAACCCTGTTCTTCCAAATTTTATTAAAAGCGTTCAAGCCAAATAAAATGTTAAAAGAAAGCTCCAATGTGGTGCCATATGACCAAACATGATGCAACATCACACAATGTAGTACAAATTCCACAATCTGGCGTAACGCGTTACAGCATGGCACAATATGATACAACATCACGTAACATGGTGCAATATCAGGCAACATGGTGCAATATTAGGCAACACAAATATGAATTTACCCGAAATAATGGACCAATGAAAATAGGTTTTTGGTATTCGAAAACGCTAGCAATTTTTACAAAAAAACGTGTGAGTTGAAAAGAAAGGGACCCATGCCTTACCGCACGACCCTCTGAACGGATTTTCCCGAAATCTAGATTTATGAAAACCGTACGAGCAAAAAAAATAAAAGACGGAACCGAGCCCCACTGGTTGTCTCCTAAATGAATTTTCTCTAAATCCTGATTGTGATAGGTTTTTGGTATCTGAAAACGCTCCTCCACCAATTTTTATAAAAATAGTGCGAGATGAAAAAAAAAAATAAAGAAACGAACACGGGCTCCACCAGACATTCCTCTGAGTGGATTTTCCAGAAGATAGCAATCATCGCAATCGATTCCAGTGGCAGTATTCTGTTTGAAACTGGTAAAACGTTCCTAGTTAGACTGATTCTGGCAGCAATTCGATCCCAAAATGACATAGCCTTCGCTCTTGCGTCATCCGGAATAGCTGCGACATTGCTACCAGGTGGAAGAACTGCTCATTCCGATTTGAAATTTCCATTGCACATGCAATTCATTGAAACTCCCACGTGCAACATTTCCAACGCATTCGGTATGGGAAATGTTTTTCAAAAATGCAAACATATTGTTTGGGATGAATGCACAATGGCACAGAAAAAATCGCTCGAGGGTCTTAATCGATCATTGCAAGATTTGTGTGGGAACATAAGACCATTTGCAAACATTACCTGTAATTCCTCGATCGACACCAACGGACAAAATAGATGCTTACCTGAAATTCTCTACTTTTTGGCAACACGTTGAAAGACATTGAAATTAACTACAAATATGCGAGTCCAGCTGCAAAACGATCGATCAGCTGAGATATTCTCACGTCAACTGCTGAAAATTGGGAACGGAAAGGTGCCGATCAGAAGTGACGTCAAAAGAAGAATTGGTTGAAAAAATATTTCCCAATATTCAAACCATCAATTATAAGAATCACAACAAAGACGTCTACGAACTTAATAATATTACATATTCAGTCTAACATTCAAAGCGAGGCAGTCACATACATACAAGTCCGTCGACACTGTAATACCGCAGATGAAGCGTTTAATTATCCAATAGAATTGTTGAATTCACTCGATCTGCCGGGGATGCCACTGCATGTGCTGCAATTGAAAATCGGCGTGCCAATTATCATGTTGCGAAATATCAACTATAGCCAAAACTTTGCAACGGCACGAGGCTTGCAGTAAAAAAAAATGAGCAACGTCGTAGAAGCAACAATTTTAACAGGGCCATTCAAAGGTGAAGATGTCATCATTCCTCGAATTCCTATGATTCCAACGGATATGACATTTCAATGTAAGAGATTGCAATGTCCAATTCGATTGGCGCTTGCAATCACCATCAACAAAGCTCATGGTGAATCTTAAGGATTGTGCAGTTTAAATCTAGACACGGATGGCATCGCGGTAATGGAACAACAAAAAATAATACACTCAAGAGGCCATTTACTAACAATATTTCTACCACAAAAGTAGAAAAAACGCACTCCTCTCCCCCACCTTTAACCCCAGGGCACTTGTGTAGATAAAGATACACAACCCCTTACAAAAATGACAACTCCCTTAGGTAGCTTCTTGGCAGCTTGGTTTCGTACTGATAAAAAGTTGGTCTACTCATCAGGCTGCAACCCTGGGGTTGCCCTGGGGCATTGGCACAGTGGTTAAAGCTTTGGCACTTGGACCGGGAGGTACTGGGTTCGAATCCACCAGAAGTAGGATGTAAAGCGAATTTTCTTATTTAGATCTTCTGTTTGAGTGCAGAATTCCATGTCAGTGTACCGGTTGACATGGAGCTTGCTTTTATTTAGATGATTTGCAAAATTGTGAAAGTTCAATTCATCGAAAATATTCATAATCAGAAAAATACTTCAAACTCTGGTCAAAATTTATGTAGTTTCTCGTAATTCTAGGCAAAAATGTTGTTCTACGTACGAGGCGAAGTTAAGCCTTAGGCCAGATATTATATATAAATTTAGCATGTTGTTACGACTCCTTGTGCGGGGTCCTAACAACTATTTGGGTTGCGGCTTTGTTTGTTTGGAATGAGTAGGGCCTTATTCTGAAAGCATTGTCATCTGTTATTATATAGACACTTAAGTTTGATTTTATGGAAATTAGCCTCCGTATTCACATCCAGTGTCATGTGAATTTATAATAAATTGAGAACGAAACCAACGTGTACCTTGTGCGTGTGTGCGACGAGATGGAAGATAGAGTATTTTTTGTTTTGATTCTCGTTTTGGTGTGTGCGATTGATGCGCGGTGTGAAGGAGTGTGCAAGTAACGCGCACGAAAAAACAGAGCGAGAAACACAAACGAACAAAACTATTCTTCTAGAATGTTTTTTAGTGCGAGAATTTTTTTAGTCACTAGTCAGGTCAGTTAGCACCTAGTTTTTGAATTGAGATGTGTCGAGTTCTTATTTTGTATTGAAATGTTGAGTATTTTGAGTAGAGTTCGATTTTTCTCAACAGTGAGTTTAATTTTCGGGTGATCGATAAATTCATCTATTTGTTTAAAATAAAAATTATTAAAATTAAAGCTTTGACGGGCGTCGTAACTACGCCTACACCGTAACAAGTTGTGGTTCTGGAATTTTTATGAACATAGACTGCGAACTTATGAACATAGCATATACGTTGTTCTATTGAATTTGGAATCGACGAGAATGCTTTAATCACGTATTAGACCTACCAGATTGCGGTCGAATAATTTTTGGTGTACATAGGCCACCAGCACAATGCCTTAATTGGTTATTTCATTGTGTTTTGTATAACAAGGGGGCGCTATTTTAACGCTATGCAGCAATTAATTTAACGGACGTCGCATATTTTTTTTGGACAGGTGCTTATAATGCCAACGGATACCGTAGGTGGTTCCAAGGGCATTACCAACTGATGCTGTACATTTTTATTTCGGGTGCCGCCGTACACATTAATCGACGAGCACCGAATTTAATCATCGGGTGCCACATTACTAAACAGGTTGCCTAACGGGTACTGCGTTTTCAGCGGATGTACGACGCAACATACAGGTGGCCAACTGGCCATTTGTAAATTCAATTTGGTATCGGTAAAAGGCACTACAACATACGGGTGGCCAGTTGAGACCACTCCAACTTACGGTTTACGGGTGGCCAGTTGCAAAAATTTCGTTCAAAGGCGAGAAGTCGCCCAACGCGTATTGAGACAGCGCCCAACGGTTTTTCGGGTGGTCATGTGAGGCCATTCATATTTTGTGGATTTTGGCGAGAAGACGCCCAACATTTGTTACGAATTTTGTTCGCCCCAAGATTAGGCACGGTGGTCATCCCCTAGTTTATATTATGTCACCTCTATTGAAATGTACTAGCGAAAAGTATTTGTTTTTTTCCGTTAAAAGAAACGATAATCAATGGATAAACGAGATCGCTTTCCGATCTTGACAACGAAAAAAAAAAATATCGCACGATGATGATTACGGTTTTCTTGTTTACCTGTAAAAAGGGAATTGAATCAGCACGCGGGGAGTCAAGTTTAAAATTCAAAAGAGTTCGGTAGTACAATTTAAATAAAATAAAGTAAAATAAGAAAAAAAAATTGAAAAAATTAAATAAAAATAATTATAAAAATATCTACGTT
This sequence comes from Nephrotoma appendiculata, assembly GCA_947310385.1. NCBI lineage: Eukaryota > Metazoa > Arthropoda > Insecta > Diptera > Tipulidae > Nephrotoma > Nephrotoma appendiculata. Next base: position 100,604,127 of record OX371223.1, read on the forward strand.
AAGCCAAATGTCTAAAAATTGTAAAGCCGAAAAAAAAATATTAGGCTGAAGGCCGGATATAAGCGTATGACCGGGTTTTGGGCGCCACTGTCTCCATATTTTATAGTGTTGATGCAGATGTTAGTTTCATATGGATCTATTATATTTTTTTTCCTTTCATTACCCGTTTTAAATTCCCTTTGTATATTGTAAGAGCCATGTAAATACACCTATATATTTCCATGTACAAACTTGTTGACGGTAGGTGTGCTTTCAAGGTCTTGATCATTATGCAACGGTTACAAGAAACCGCAATCTTTCCAAATCTTAGTTTGTTGATTTCATTGTTCGAGTTTCATTTAATTTGCACGAGTTAATGATTTTCATACGGTGCAATTATTTCCTTCACAAATGAGGTAGATTTATTTGCAGAATATGACTACCATGAATAAAAAATTTTTTTTTGTCCTTGTTCCCTCTCCGCTATACCGCCTCAGTCCATGATACTTGCCTACGTTGGGAGCTCGCTTCGTTCGGTCACGGTTGCATCCTCTCTTGATAACTCGTGAATTTAAAATATATATTATCGTGTTAATTATAAGAATTTATTATTATCAATATTATTCTTTATTCGTTTTTTTTGTCTTTACGAAGTAGTACAGTTCAACAATTTATTAGAGAAACATAAGATTATTCAGTCACATTTACGATTTCTATTTTGTTTTATATTGTATTGACATTGCCCAATTTCAACAAATTCTACATTTCTTTAGTCCCACCAATACCCATTTTGAATTATTCGTGTCTATTTTAAATAACTTAAATTCACAATGGCGACCTTTATTTTAAAATCCGAAAATCTAGAAAATGACGATTTTCGAATAGAATGCGAGATACGCGAAATAAGTGGGCCACTGAAGATCCAATTTGCTGCTCTAGATGCTCGTTTTCAACAGGAAACTGAGAATAAAAATTTAGTACCCGTAAAACCTCATATATACGCGCGTCGATTTCCTAATAGCGAAATATCTTTAATTTCTATTAGACTACAACACCTTCGAGCGAGGTGCCTCAAATTTCTGGAAGACAATCCTGATGCAGACGAAGAACTTGAAATTATCGCTACTCAATTAATTCATATCCGAGGACGTATGGAACGTCTTTCCACTTTACCTGAGGTACGAATTGCATGTGAGACGTATTTAGAAAGTTGTAATAATCTATTAACATTATGTGTAAATCACAAGCAAACGTCACAGGACGTGGACACCTCGTTAATGAACCTGAGTCAACTTCAGATAGAGGCTTTCGTTGAAGATATCCCCACTAAAGAACCAGAGCAACAGAAGCCTCCAATTGAACCTTCAACACTAGAAAATCGTTCTACTCCGAATTCCCGGGCTGCCACTCTTGGGAACTTACAGCAGGACACAAATGTTCAACTGCCTCCACAGTCGAATGTTCAACTGCTTCCACAGTCGAATGTTCAACTGCCTCCACAGTCGAATCATCAGCGTCCACAACCACCACAACAATCAGTTTATTTTAGTCCCTTATTACCACCACCTGCCTATCAGAATTTTACACACTATCCGGCAATGCCGCAATTACCATGGGGAGGAAATTTTACGTCACATTATAATTGGAGACCTCAAGCAACTGTTGCTGATCCGCATAGTACTCGAGACGTGACCTTTCAAAATCATGATTTTTCTGAAAATTCCGGGGGCCATTTACTACAAAAGTTAGTAAAACCAACTCCCGTGTATAAATGGAATGTGAAGTTTGATGGGTTACCTGGCAGTATGGCCATAGAAAAATTCTTCATGCGAATTGAACACCTAGCCATGACCCATGGTGTGTCTTTAGAACAGTTAGTTAATGATGTAACATTTCTACTCAGTGGTCCTGCACAAGAACATTATTGGCTTACCCTTCAGAATAATCCTAAATGTACTTGGCATAATCTTCGTTATTCGTTCCTTCACCGTTTTCAAGATCGACGGACAGATGTTGATATTCGAAAGCTAATTGATGATCGCAAGCAAAAACCGGATGAAACTTTTGTAGATTTCTATTACGATATTCTCTCAATAGCGATGGCAATGAAAATTCCACTTTCGGAGCGCGAACTATTAGAAATTCTGAAGAAAAATATGCGTCTCGGATTAATTACTCATTTAGCTGGAAGACCCATAGACTCAGTTAGCGATCTGGTCAGTATTTGCATTTCGACTGAAGACACCTGGAAAATAATTGGACATACACCAGCCATGGAAATAAATAGAAAAACGCATACCATACACGCCATATCAACTTCTAATGAAAACTTCCCAGTTGCGAACGCTATTATTCCGGAAAGTGGCTCTTCTCGATCGATCGTCTGTAATGATCCAAATTTTTCAGCTCATTTCCGACCTCCAGATGCCTCGGTTGAATATTATTCTCCGTACAATATCAATGAAATGAATTATAGTCAGTCGATTCCGTTCAACCGCAACGTTGCCCCGCCATCAACTCTTTACTGTTTTAATTGTCGGCGAGTCGGCTACCATTGGTTTAGATGTGATTTACCTTCCAAAACATTCTGTTATGTCTGTGGTAAAGCCGAGGTCAAAACAGTACATTGCTCCGAGTGTTCCAGAAAACCGGAAAACCCCACTTCGGAGATGAGACGCAACGGTCCAGCTCATTTCCGACCTCCGACTGCTGGACCTCGAACCATTTTGCCGCGATCCCAAACGATGGGTTCCAAATTCCAATCGGACACCCAACCTCATCCATAAATCCTAACCCCGCTAATTCTATCAAAACGATTGACAGCAATCGCCTTAAACTAAACTCGTTTCGACCTCGGTCTAAGAAATATTTTATTGAACGCAGGCTCATGTATGCCAAATGTGCTGAAACAGTATTAAACAACTTGCCTGGAACTTCCGAAGACAACCGCCCTTTTATTACCATTGAACTTGAGGGTACCCAACTCAAAGGTCTCTTAGATAGTGGAGCGACCATTACTGCACTGGGTAATGGCGCCTCCGACTTCATTGCTAAACATAAACTCGTGCTCCATCCAATAGCGACATACGTTCAAACGGCTTGCGGTTCCTCACAACCAGTAGTGGGATATATTAACGCAAATGTGTCATTTCGTGCGAAAACGGTCCCTATGAAAATTTTTGTTGTTCCCTCGCTCCAGCAATCTTTATATTTAGGGTGTGATTTTTGGGAGATTTTTGGTATCGCACCTAGGGTGGTTGCAGAATTAGTTATAGATTCCGTTACTCAAAAGACAGAAGAACTACCAAAACAGCACGATATGACCGAAGATCAACGGCAACAGCTCCAGAACATAATCGTCCGTTTACCAAACTTCGAGAACAAGGGATTAGGACGCACTCATTTTCTGAGTCATCACATTGACGTTGGCGATGCGTCCCCGGTCAAGCAAAGATTTTACGCTGTGTCACCAGTGGTACAAAAAATAATTTACCAAGAGCTTGACCGGATGCTTCAATTAAATGTAATCGAAGAAAGCTATAGCCCTTGGAGCTCCCCGATGGCAATCGTGAAAAAGGCCAATGGAAACGTGCGATTATGTCTGGATGCCAGGAGACTAAATGCCCTTACCAAGAAGGATGCCTACCCGCTACCATTAATCGACGGCTTACTGAGCAGACTGGACCAGACTAAGTATATTTCGAGCCTGGATCTCAAGGATGCCTTCTGGCAAATTCCCTTGGATCCAGGTTCACGAGAGAAAACGGCGTTTACCATCCCGGGACGTCCCTTGTACCAATTTAAAATGATGCCGTTTGGACTCTGCAATGCTCCCCAAACTTTGTCGAGGTTGATGCACCGAGTTATTCCTCATCAACTGCATGATCGGGTATTTGTATATCTCGATGATCTTTTAATAACCACCGCCACATTAGATGAACACTTCGCGATTCTTTCCGAAGTAGCTGATAGACTCACAGAAGCGGGTCTTACCATCAATGTGGAAAAATGTAACTTCTTACTGAGAGAAATCGAATACCTTGGTCATGTAGTTGGTGAGGGAGGACTACGTCCTAATCTCGAGAAGGTGAGGGCCATTGCAGAGTTCCCATCACCGAAAACTGTTCGTCAGGTAAGAAGGTTCTTGGGAGTCACGGGATGGTATCGGCGTTTCATTCGAAATTATTCTGTTGTATCGGCCCCCTTGACAGACCTTTTGAAGAAGGGCCGAAAGTTCTACTGGAGCGGGGAAGCTCAACGTTCGTTCGAGGAGCTAAAATCAGCGTTGGTCTCAAGTCCGGTTTTAGCCACGCCTGATTTCAACAAACGCTTTTTTATACAGTGTGACGCGAGCTCGACGGGTGTCGGAGCTGTCCTTTTTCAAAAGGATCACGATGGGGAGGATAGACCATTGGCCTATATGTCGCATAAACTTTCAGGTGCCCAGCGTAATTACAGTGTAACGGAACTTGAATGCTTAGCAGCATTGATGGCTATTGACAAATTTCGAGCATATGTCGAAGGGCTTCCGTTCACTGTAATTACGGATCATGCTAGTTTGACATGGTTGATGTCAACCAAAGATTTGACTGGTCGATTGGCTCGTTGGAGCTTAAAGCTTCAGGGCTTTAATTTTTCGATTGAGTACCGCAAGGGCTCCCAGAACTGCGTTCCCGATGCGTTGTCTCGTGTTCATATGGACGAATTTTCTCTTTTAGAGCAACCCTTAAATATTCCATACGATTCTCCGGCTTTTCAATCCGAAAACTATGCAAAACTAATATTGGCCTTGGAAACCAATCGATCTAAAACTAATATTAAAACCCTCGATGGTAAGGTGTACATCAATCTTAAGCCTCTATCGGAGATTCCAACGGATGATGATATACCCTGTTGGAAATTAATTGTTCCTGACGAGCTTAGACAATTTTTAATAAATTCTAGCCACACACCTCCCAGTTCTGCCCATTTAGGCATACGGAAAACCGTCGATATTTTAAAACGCTATTTTTATTGGCCCGGCTTATCAAATGATGTCAAAAATTTCATTAATGCTTGTGAATTATGTAAAACTAACAAGGCTCTCAACTATTGCAATCATCCTCCCTTGGGAACTCTTCCTGCTACCTCGAGACCCTGGCAAAGGATATACCTCGATTTCTTGGGACCTTACCCCCGAACGCGTAAGGGTAACACCCATGTACTTATTGCCGTCGACCATTTATCTAAATTTGTATTAACCAGGGCTGTGCGTCAAGCAACTGCCAATGAAGTGGTACGATTTCTCGAATCACAGGTGTTTTTAATGTTCGGGGTTCCTGAGATAGTAGTGACAGATAATGGGAAACAATTCGATTGTAGTCTAATGAATGACCTCTGTGGAAAATATGGTGTACGTCATATATTTACGGCGAAATATGCACCTCAGGGCAACGCATCCGAGAGAGTAAATCGCACTTTACTTGCAGCACTTCGCTCTTATATTCACTCGGACCAGAAAGTGTGGGATATTCAACTAGATGCTGTGACAAATGCGTTAAGGAATTCGGTCCATGAAGCCACTGGAGTGTCTCCACATTTCACAGTATTTGGACAACACGCTGTTCTTCATGGCTCGGTATATAAACTGCTTAAGGCAAGCCAAGAACTTGGGGGAAATCAAGTATATTTAGAGGATAAACCAGAGATGTTGCATCGGGTGAACGGAAAAGTTGCACAGCACTTAGAAGTGGCAAATCGGAAATCTCAGGTAATATACAACACCCGAAGTAGACTACCCGACGTACGTGTAGGACAAACGGTTTTCGTCCGAAATTTCGCCCAGAGCAAGGCATCCGATAACTTTGCGGCTAAGCTCGCACCCAAGTTTATAAAATGTGTTGTCTCTAACGTAATTGGAAATGTTTCAGTGGAGCTAGACGATTTGAATGGACAATCTATTGGAGTTTACCATCTCAAAGACATAAAAGTATAATTCGGAATTCTTTATTTGGTCATTTGACTTATACCCGGAATAAGACTCATCTCAGGGCAAGGTCGTCCCCACGATTTGTTACGAATTTTGTTCGCCCCAAGATTAGGCACGGTGGTCATCCCCTAGTTTATATTATGTTACCTCTATTGAAATGTACTAGCGAAAAGTATTTGTTTTTTTCCGTTAAAAGAAACGATAATCAATGGATAAACGAGATCGCTTTCCGATCTTGACAACGAAAAAAAAAAATATCGCACGATGATGATTACGGTTTTCTTGTTTACCTATAAAAAGGGAATTGAATCAGCACGCGGGGAGTCAAGTTTAAAATTCAAAAGAGTTCGGTAGTACAATTTAAATAAAATAAAGTAAAATAAGAAAAAAAAAATTGAAAAAATTAAATAAAAATAATTATAAAAATATCTAAGTTAAGCCAAATGTCTAAAAATTGTCTAAGTTAAGCCGATAAAATAAAAATGATTGTGGCCTACTGTAAAAGTTAAAGACTGTGCATTCTATTATATATTATGTTCTTCTAAGATATTGATGTGAAATTTATAAATTATATTGAATTCTATAACCTTGATAATTGAACAATTTTGTGTATAGACTTTTATAAACAGTGCAATAAATTTAATTGGCTGTAAATACTCCATATAAACTAATAATATCATAATACTAATTTAACCATATTAACTAATACTAATAATTTAGTAAATGAAAAAAAAATATTTTATAATCTAATAATTTACTTATAACCCTACGATAAAGTTTTAATTTAAACAACCAAAAGGTGATAGAGAAAACAAAAAGACTATGTAACTACCATGCAAGTTTAATGACAAAATTACATAAAATATATAGTGCCTTCTAACACTCGCAACATTCGTATGTGCGTTCAAATATATAGTTATAACAAAAAAAAAAAAAAAAAAAAAACTTTGTTTAAAAGTAAGAAACGGTTCGTGCGATAGTGGTTTAAGTCCCGGTGTAAAGGTGTGCAAAGGACTATGAGTTATACTTCGGCGAGGAAAAAACTTTAATATTAAGTGTGGTATCCAAAAAGTAAATACCGTGAATACCAAAAGTATTAGTACACCAGTAAATCAATACCGTGAATAATAACATCAGTGCGTGAACATTAGAAACCATAGACTTAAAGGTTTTGATTGGTTTTGTAATCATCTCCACTGCAAAATAACCTTCCACAACAAAGTGTAAAGTATCGTCATCATGTCCTCCCTGCACCGTACGGTATAACGTATGGCACACTGCAAAAACACCCAATCTGGACGCAAAATTGGGTTAATCGAAGGCGTGAAAGTATAAAAACCGTTAAGTTACCAATTTTTTTTTTCTATTATGAGCTTTGAATTTTATAATATTTAATAATTATTCTGAATTAAAACTAATATATATAACAGATTACTTCCAACAGTTTAATTTTTTTTTTCAATTTGATTCATTTATTTTACGAATATTCTTGCCTTTTGAAGAATATTCCTATGGTTGGAAATAAGGTGTTAAGTTTTTTTTGTTATTTCGTAGACTAAGATTTATATATATATATATATATATATATATACTAACCTTAAACTAACCCATTATAAATTTAAGATTTTGCCATTTTTTTATATTTTTTTTCTTTATTTATATTAAATGATTGGTTCCGAAGTTGGAAAAAAAACTCGTTTTTTCACATTGATTCTTCCGGGGTTTATTTCTCTTTATGTTGCGAAGTTGGTTTATTGATCGGGGGTCTTGGTTTTTCAAGATGATATGTGAGTAAAGTTAAAGTGAGGATGGAACCGTGATACGATGGGTGAGTTCTGGAGAGTAGGTAAGTGTGGTTGACTGAGCTCGTGGTATAGTGATCCTACAGATTTCAGGTATCAAACAATAAATTCATCTGGTGGCAATTCCAGAATTAGGCATGCTTCATCATCCAAATCCCACGCCTAACCTGCTGAGCCATAGCCGCGCGTCCTGAGTCCACCAATGAAGCCTCTGCCTGATTAACCTATTTTTTCTGTTTTCGATCTGGGCTTCTAGTTCCACAATAGAAATATCTATTGGGTGTGACCACATGCCTGTCCGTTAGATCGTTACACATTTTCGGCGGCCTATCGAGGCCAATTTATTTTCGGTTTACGGTGAGCCAACGCCCAACGGTGTTATTATTGTCATTGTGAGTACCAAAGGCGGGAGGATGCCCAGCTGTGTTTTTGTTATTACCCCAAGGTCAACGTTTTAATTTAAATTCATATTTTCTTTCAAATTTCAATTTTTCATTTTTTCCCCAATTTTTATTAAATAAATATAATTTGTAATCGAGCACCGAATTGCTGTGGTCCTGCGCGCGACCGGGGTGCACGTTGGATTCACCCTCAAGGTTGTTCACATTCGGCGACCATATTTTGGTTTGTCTCTTTCCATCATCCCCTTGGCAAGACATCCATAGGGTGCGAGTGGCGAGTCCAGCATATGTATCGTCCATTCGAGGTCGCTCGTAAAATCTACACGGTCTCTCCGTGGCAATCCAGCAGTTTAAAGCTGTCGGAGTGTGAATTGTGGGAGATCCTCTGCTGTGGATCGGACGATTGTCGTGTCATATCAAATGATACGACTAAGAGAATAGGGGTATGTGTATTTTTAAGAAGGACATATACTGATGCCTAATACTTTTAGGTAATTTAGAAAAAATCGTACGGTGGCAATAGGGTCCAGAAGTAGATTCATTAATGTATTTTGAACTAAAATCACATATACATTTTTTAGAGGAGGCACAGTTGGCGAATCCAGTCGTAATCTCTTGCCTAGATTTCAACCTGACCATCACTCGAGTATTATATTCACCAAGTGTATCCAATACCAAAATTGTATCAAATTTAACAGGAGAATTTCAAAGCCCGATGAATTAAATAATTTTATGAAACTAAAATCAAAAACACTAAAATATAACATGACAAAAATGCTGTAAGGACATAAAAAATAATTATCATGTCGAAAACCCATAACAAGTAGCACAATTTATAATTTTAATGTACAATGTGGTGTTTAACATACCGTGCCATGTCAACAAGCACTGTGTTAAATATACTAACGTATATTTTTGCCATTACACCGCACCCCACGCATCTCATTAGTATATAAAAACGGCAAAAGTTCATTGAATCAATCCATTTAAAAACTGGGTCACAACCATTTACTTAGTAACCCCGTAAAAAATATTCGTATTCAGGTGAAATATGCCTACCATCAAAAAAATAAATATACCGTCTTGCGTTTCAAGGCTCACATTCCATATACCGTATAAAAAAGTCACCGCGCCAGTAGTGAGAATGCGACCTAGTAGGAATACTGTTGATTGACACGCTACCATTAATTTTGTATTTATACGAATATTATAATAAGCAATACCTAGGGCCTACCTACCGTAACACATTTTAATTTACAAATTATAATTTATACACGTTCGCAAATCGTGTAACTATGTACAAAAATGTATACCAACAACAATAATTGACATAACAGTTAATTGCCTGTTTATCATTTTCGATTTATTGTATATCGTATTGTTAATTCGTTAGAACAGCTGTTTCCCCGATTTTTCATTAGCAGCATGTCACGCTAGGCACTAAATTAACAGTTTATTTAATGTTTTGCCAATAGAATTTGATTTTTTTTTGTGTTTTACGGGTTGCATCAATTATCTTGAAACTAACTTCTTGACTGGCAGACTTCATAAATCTTAGTGCCCTTTCTTTGATGATCACGTAGAATGTCAATTGAAATCTCTTTAGATGATGGGCGGAGAGACCATGCTTAAATGATGATGATTCATTTCTGAGCATTATTTGACCCGACAGAATAAAAATGAGGTGGCTACGGAACGCGTATTGCCGCTCTCAAATGCTGTAACTGTAGTATCTAATAGTTGTTAGACTTACGGCTTTGAAACATTCTTCAAATTATACTCTGCCTCGTGGTACGCGCCGTGATTTGTATGCTATAAATGGACTCCTTGCATCGAGATGAGGCATTACTAGATGTTTGAAGACTTCCGTCTAATTTCTATAAACTGCAAGATTATTTCACAAGGAAGAATTTTAAATTTTGAATATTTCTTTAATATAAACATAGTGGCTAACTGAATGACATAGCACGAAAGAGATAGTAAATGGATCTAGAACCTTCAGGCTTTGTAAGTCAACTAACATTTTCGGTTGATTCCAAGAATCTGCCACTGAATCGGGATTAACCCGTCCGCCCATTATAATAGCTGAAACAAAATTTTTGTCAAAACCGGATGTCTAAATTCAGTATTGATGCCATTGAACGATACAAATTTAATTACTTTTAAAAATTTTGTTTTTAAAACTGTACCTCTGCTTCAAGCAGGAGCAATGAAGTTCCAGGTGGTACCATTGTAACCACCTTTTTATCGCGAATAGGTTATGTTGGTTTATCCTGGGCGTTTAATGGATTTATTTGCAGTTGAATTTAACAGGATGGATATATTCCACGATAATTGCACCGTTCGTAGGTATCTTTGATATTGAAACAAACTGATGTATATTTATTTAATCAAAACAATTCAAAACACTCGTGTTGTCGCCTTGAAACTAAAAGAGGACTAACTCAATTTTTTTGGTTTTTCTCAATTCAACATTACCAAATACAAAACATACAGTCGAGGCAATGAAGTACTAAAATGGCCAAAAGTTCGAAATTTTTGAGAGCAACACGGATCGGAATTCGGTTTTTTGCATTCGCTTCCAAAAATTATTTGTAAAAATCACCCCTATTTTTTTGAACAAACCGGAAATTGCATTGCTGCAGCCAAAAATGCATTTTTTGAGACGGCTTTTGGAAGATTAGAGAACTTTGTAAATAAGAGTCAGAACTAGCCCCACTCGGGTTCCCGGAGATTTTCGAGGTCGCTGATCGTGATTATGATGTTCAAATTGACCCACAGCCGACCTGAAGCTCAGGCACGCAGATGAACGTCATCTCCGTGGGACTCCTTCGTGGGGAAGGAGAGAAACTCGGCGCCCGGGGGTTTTGAGTCGCTGAATCCAAATATAATGTCGGCGAACACCCCCGGACACCTGGTGCGCTGGAACCTGGACGCGGACGTCATCCCCGAGAATTGCCTGACAATATCGACAAAAACAACCCGAAAACCATTACTGGGGCGTTTTTTGGGGCGCTGAATCAAAATTTCACGCCAAAAACGATCCTCTGAACACCTGGTGCATTCGCACCTTTATCTTGACATCGATGTCATTCCCATGAATGTCAACCAAACATGATGTTTTAGAGACGGACATCAATACTGCAATATGTGGGTGGAATTGTTGAGTCTATTTAAATTATGTGAGGAGGGAATAAATCGAATGAATAGAAAGTCAATATTTATGTAGGTTAGATACGTAACTATATATCAAATTCTTAATCAAGTGACACATCGCAAGTTTGCTCATTTTCTTTATCGACTGATGTATTCATAAGTAGAACATCTTCCATCATTTGAATGTTTTTTAGTACACAAAATTTTTGTGACTACGTCATACTTATAATTATCAAGATTAAATACATCTGAAGTTCAAAATGAGTAATACTTTTTATTTGCTCCTAAATGTTGATCTAAAATGCTATCTAACACAAGTGTTAGAAGAGAGTCTTTTCTCTTCTCTGTTGAAATTGCATATATTTTTATAATTACCTCTAAATTTTATGTGATGGTAAACACTGAGTCAAAAATTACTTTAAACGATGACGTCAAAGAATATGACGTTAGAGCAATATTTTTTATTTGTTCCTAAATGTTGATCTACAATATTTTCTAATTCACGTGTGGCAAAATTACCCCTACATGTTTGCTTTTCAATTACGATTGCCTCTAAATTTATGCTTTTTCCAAATCTATGAGATCCTGATATGATGGAATCTGTGGTCGAGTTAATGGCATCGGCTTTTATGGATCGGCTCTGTGGTGACCGATACTCCTAAAATTTTCAGACTGCAAACGGTGTGGATCATTGTAAGGAGGATCGTGCGCAATCCCACAGATGATTCAATTTCTAGTGCAGGCATGTCTGTGAACTTTCGAAGATGACTGTCGATGATGAATCGACGATGCATATATCGATCACGAAGAACGCACCCTGCCTAACTGTAATTATTGTCGGTGATGCTCACAGACTTGAATAAGAACACTACGTTCCCAATTATATTCGCCTGTAAGTACATTAAACTTCTGTGAGTTGGACAGCTGTTTGTGGTTGAGAACGAGGTTGATGAATAGATTCTCGAATTCAGTCCAATTACTGTAGTTTCCATCGTAGTTTGGTACCTCAATTCGAGACATCTTTGTATCGAATGACTGCCTGTGGTTTACTATGCTCGTTTGTTTTTCTCTCTCTCTCTCTCAGTGTTCAAATTGTTGAAAAATATGAGTGAATTTTTTCATTCTTTTTTTTCGACGCTCGTCATAGTAAGTCGATGTTGCTTGGGAATTCATAAATTCTTTTGTTTTATATAAATAAAACTAAATTTTAATTAAATACATGTGTGAAACCAAATTTGTATTAAATTATTGTTGAGATCTATTGTGTGAATTAATGGAGATACAAGACCGGATCACATTGGAGTTTACATATTAACATAAAATACGGCAGCCATCTTAGTGTACGCAGCTTGCAATTTACCAATTGGAGTCAGATTAGTGCGTACATTACAAATACGATAGCACTCACCAAAGTTTCACGTCACTTTGTGATTTGGCGGCCGTGGCTGATAAATGTCTCATTTTGTAATAATCTTCCGCTTGAACGCGTTTACCGTACTCTCCCTCGAGTTCCTTAGCACCCCACACGGTCTCGATCTGGTCTTGTACGACATAAAATTCCTTGTAACAACTAATTTTACGAGACATGTGCCCTGAACACCGAAATATAAAATTTTCTTACTTATTAGGTTGCTTTGTTGCGACACGAAACGAACCACGTTGCACGAAGGGCAAAAATGTTGGAGTGGATTGGGAAGTTAAAAAGAATTTAGGAAAGGTTTAGGAAATATTTCATACCCCTGGCACTATTCTGGTAATTCCCCGGGAATAGTGAACTGGGGAAAGAATTTATATGTAATTTATTTTCAAATATTTTTTCCGGCATACTGAGGTAAAAAGTTAGCGTTAATTTTTTTGAAAACTAAATTAAATTGGGAATAATTTTCCCCGCCAATTTAGGTATGGAAAAATTATTCCCAATTTATAAATATTTATATCAAACTTTTTTCCTCAGTAGGCCGGAAAAAAATATTTGAAAAGAAATTACATATAAATTCTTTCCCCAATTCCCTATTTTCGAGGAAATACCAGAATAGTGCCACTGTATACCGGAATGAAATAATTTCGAAATGAATCCTAAGTAAAAATCGTGTTAGTGCAAGAGAACATATTAATCAAAAAACAAACATTTAGGCGAAACTAGTTAAATATTGTTACGGTGACACCTAGATTACAATAAAATAAGTCAATTTCATTAATAGTTCAATGATTTGGTTCAACATTTAGGCGTCATTTCTATACTAACATATTTGCTCGATGCGCATTTAGGATTATTCTAGAAACAAATATTTTGGTATAGCTATAAAGGCGTACATTAACGTGGAATGCTGAGTCTTATTTTAAACGTGATACAGTGAAGGTTAAATAGAAAACATAGAAAAAAAATTAAATTTGTGTATATAAATATATTAAAACTATAAAATAAGATTAACCTCGGGAAAACCTGCCTAGAAAATTTGTACTACTTGATTTCTCTTATATATATATTGCTCGATGGTTCTACTGATAGATTTAAAATTTCAAAAACAACTACAATTGCATATAACCAATTCAAATTCACAATTTTGCAAATGATATTCAATATTTTTTAGTTCATTCACATCTTTTTACAATTCAACCACAACCAAATTCGTGATTTTTGAAGTAACTTCAATTAAATATTTTTAAATTCAAATATGTATTTTTAAAACCAATTCAAGTTTTAATATTTCAGATTCGTAAATTTTTATAATTCAAAATCAACTTTTTTGCAAAGCAAATTCAGTGCTCTCAATTCTTAACCGATTATGATGGGATTGAGTATGTTGGATGAAAACGGGATTCTTAAATTATTATTGAAAGAAGTTCTGGAATATGCCAATCTGGGACGGAACTCGATCAATTCTTAACGGATTATGATGGGAATGGGTATGCTGGATGAAAATGGAATTCTTAAATGATTTCTAAAATAAATTGTTTAATATGGTAACCTAGATCAGGATACGGCTATTACTTAACCGATAACGATGGAATTCAGCACGTTGGGTAAATATGCCTGTTGCCCAGTGCTCCCCTACTTTTCTCGGAAAACTCGTGATATATAGTTGGATTAGGTCTAGTTCAAAGTGAAAACACATAATCTCCAAGTTGTAACGTCTTAGAAATATATTAGGAAAAGGGTGTAGCAATTCAATTATTCGCAAAATAATTGATTCGACCATCAGGTTGAACGAATACGACATACAACCGTACGATATACGATTAATCCGAAATTAATTAATCGACACAAAAATCAACTTGCATAAATCAACCTCGCACGAGCGCTTGCAAAACGGCCGTACGATATACTGGCGTTGATTACACAAATTTGACAACATAAAAACAAACAAAACGAAAAATGAAATAAAAAAATAAAAGAAAAATTCTCTTCCATTACGTTTGTCATAACAGTGCGCAACACGCGTGATAAAATACATAAAAAGCTTTTCTAATTAAAATTCAGAAATTAATCGTGGGTGAAATCATAAATAAATAATCGTGTATAACAAATCGACTTAAATCGAAAGTTAATATACATGCAGAAAATTTACAAGGGTTTTCACTTCGATTTTTACCACTACAACTTTCCAATATTAGACCCATTTTTCCCCTACTATTGCCGGAAAACTCGTGTTTTCTAGTTCGATTGGAACTAGAAAGTGAAAACACCTACTCTCAAAGTTGTACCCTCTTAGCAGTATCTTAGGATAAAGGGTTTTCACTGCGATTTATCGAGTTGAAAAGTTGGAACATCCAGCTAGCGGAAAAAATAAAAATTAAATCAGCTATCTTTCAATGACATTTCGCAATAACAAAAATCATGCGTATTTTCAAATTGGCACAGCTGGATTATTTTCGAATTGTCAAATTGGTATGGCTCGTTGAGTTTTTAATTGTTCCGCTGCGTGCCACTCGTAATCCTCCAATTGTCAATATCATTTTAATTTATTTTTCTCTTATATTGTTTTATAATACATTTTGTGTTTTATAATTAAGTGTAATTTCAGATTTTATTTTATTTTCAATTTGTCAGAAAAGCATCTGTTCAAAATTATAATATTTATTTTCCCGAAATAATATATTTTGCACTGTTAAATTTTATTATAAATTGGAAACGTTGTTGTAGGGTTTAGGACAAGCAAAATCTCGACTTATATTCTTTTGAATTCCAAGCAAGTTTCAAAAATATTTCTGTGGCCGCAAGGCAAAACGGAATAACTCGAGTTATTCCAAAAGTGAGTAGTTGTTAGAAAGTGCCTTGGTTAGGTAAGAAGGACATCTTAAATCTGACTATTCTAATTAACATCTAATAATATAATTCATTCAATTTCAGAAAAGTCAACCCTTATACGTAAACGGGGTGTTTTTATAAACAAAAATCATTTTTTAAAAGTTCTACTTTAAAAAATGGAAAATTGAGTTATTCCGTTTTACCTTGTGGCCACAGATTTATATTTTAAGTTTTTTCTTATTTTATACCACAAATGCATATTTAATTTGACATTTATTGATATTTTTTGTTGTAAAAGAAAATGTTGAAGCTCTTGTTATGTAAAATATAGTTTCGCCTAAATGTTGATTTTTGGTGTATATTTACTAATACAGATTATTTTAGGAATTATTTCACTCCGGTGATATAAAATAATAAAGCACAAAACACTATTTTTGAGGTTTGAGAGAAAAACATTCGCCGAGATGACAATTTTGACATCTTCGAGGATTGTCCGATTTACTGTATGGTATTAAGAGTTGCCCGACATTTGTGTTTGATTGTAGGGTACCCACCAATAGATGGCGACACCGATGTATAGACCATTTATATCTACAGTGAAGCTAAATGTAAATTATTTTACACTCCTTTTACGAAACCTCGCTTCCACCGCGAAACGTGTTTGTATAAATTAAACCCCAACAATTAATCGCTTGAGACAACCCAAGAATGCTTATCAATACATGTTATATAGTGTAGTGTTTTCTAACGTGTGCCTCACGTACAGAGTTTAACAACCTATACATCTCACATTCTCTTTATAAAATTACTTATTTCCATATTAAATAATAGGGCAGGTCTTCTTTCTTTCGAAAACCATGCAAAATTCTGTATTTCATTTTGGTACAGTAAATATAGACAATGTCTCGTTCTTCTAGTGGTTGCCGATGTACGTAATCTACATGTACACATTGTGTATTGAATACTCGAACGTATGTACGTACCATGTACATGAACAACAGACGAACAAACAAAACAAAAAATTTGATTCGATGGATAAATATTACAGCACAGTGCTTTGGGGATGACATGATTTTATTTTTGCGCGCTCGATTGGGGGGATGAGCGTATACGGTGGTTAAATGACTTACGGAATATGACGATGGAATGAAAAAACAGATTTGTTATGTTGAATTTAACTTTGTCACGTTAATGATGTGATATTTTGTAAAAAAAAGTGTATTTTGTTAAATGAACGCTTTTATATAGACAACACAGTTGGGTTTTGTAAATCTGATACGTGTGTGTACACATATTCTGTTTGGTACACGTATATATGCACAAGGTGTCGCTAACGAAATGCGAAGCAATTATTTTTCCGAATATATGTACGAGCATATTGATTGAACTTTCAAATTAACCCCCGCTGTCGAAAGATATACGTGCATACGTATATTAGAATAATCAGGTGAATGAAAATGGAAAAACAAGGATAATTTATCTCAATATAAATAAATTCGAAGCTTTGGTTAAATTTCTTATATATACGAGTATGTAACCCAAGATACTTAATTAAATTATCTATATATGCATCTCTACGTATACGCTTTAGATCATCTTCTCAGCAAAGCACAATTCTAATTGGTTTGGTACACAAAAAGATTTTTATTTCACTCCCTATACGTAATTACACGTTTCGTAATATTCCCATCCAATTAATCTGTTCGGTATATCGACATCGACCCAAAATACAAAAACAAAAATTAAATCTTTCATTCAATTCATTTCGTTCGTCTTTTATCTTAATTGCTCTTATGTGTTATAAATACCTGCCTGGGTTACGTATGAGTAAATTTCATTTGAAATACAATACATCGATCGAACTACTTAATGTATATGAGGCATAAAAGCACAACATAATCGGGAGCTTTATTGTGCTGTAAAATTTAAATTTCAAGAGTTTGTTAAGTAGTTTGCAGGATTCTGCGCACTCACTCGTCCCTAAAAATTTAAACTGCAGACCATTTCACATTGAATTCTGAAAAAATCGATTTACCCAACAAAGATTTTTCTTCAAATTCATTTTAATTTCTCTACATATTCCTCTTGAAAGTCTATACACTTCTGCCACCGATTCTCCCATCTCTTCAACCCGTCCAAATATTGGAGTTCTTCTCTGCAAAATAATTGTTTACGAAAGTGATGGCCTCCTCATTCGACGAAAATGTCTGTCCTCCAAGCGCAACTTTTGGCTTAGGGGATAATAACAGTCGCTTAGGGCTAGATCTAGTAAGTAAGGAGGGTACTAGATTTTTTCTGCAAATGTGGCCGTTTTAATAAGATAAGAAGATAATCAAGATGGCCCCAGAAAATAGTCGCCATCACTTTTCCAACCGAAGGAGCAGCCTTTGTCTTTTTTGGAGCCGATTCCTCCCTGGCGGTCCATTGTTGTGACTATATTTTTGATTCTGGAGTGTATAATGGTGATGGTGTAACCAAGCTTCATCAAAAGTAATTAGCCGACGCCAAAACTCTGATTTATTGCGCCTAAACAGCGCTAACAGAGCGTAGGAAGGAGCAGGATGGGGATGTTATCGTCAATTTTTGCAGTTTTTGGACGTCCCAAACCTCGTCACTCAGGTGCCCAAAATTTCAACTCATTTTTGATTTGTGTAGACGTATATTGCCTTTCAAAAATACATATTTAATGACAGCTAAAGATACTCGATGTTTTCCATTTTCAAAAGCACTAACATCGACTCACTCAAACGATTGTTAAACAACATTTACGCGTCAAAAATTGCTGATATTTCGGTGAGTACTTTTCAACGCATGTGCAAACACACTCCCCTTCCCCACTTTTGTTGACGAGTGCTGCCACCTTCATGTTGAAGTCGGAAACTTTTCAGCCAACCCTCGTAATAGAACAAACCCGTTTTATAAAAAATCGGAATAAAGCAAGAAGCAACATACTTTAAAGGAAGAGTCGATGATGAGTGTGGAACGCTAAAAGAAGATACCATCACTACCCTATGAGTAAATGTTACTGCTACCCAAACAGCGGTTTTATTTACTTAGCTAGTATGCAAGCTGAAAAACCAACTAACAACTCCGAAGAGGATGAGAAATAAAGCTGAATTTACACCGGGGTGCAAGGACCAGAAACAAAAGTGAAATGAAGTGGGGACAAACTATTGAAATACAAAGAATAAATTTGATGGCAAATACGGTCGAAGCGGTAGATACGGATTCGGGACATTGTCCAAGAGCAAGGGAAATGGAAATTATCCAAAGAAAAGGAGAAGCCAGCAAGAGCGCCGGGGAAGGGTTAGATTGGAAGCTTTATTAGTCAAAAAGCAGGAAGAGCTGTCATATGCGGAAGGATATGATAAACATATTAAAGTTAGAATGATGAGGGATATGTAGACTAGAAAACAAACAACCAGGTGATTGCATAATAAAGAGCTAACAAGTTTTGTTCTTAAAAATATTTTTAATAATATTAGTGTTATAAGTGTTGCCAAGGGTTACTATGTATAACCAAGGCCTATCTGGCCATATGATACTACATATACTAATCTCTATGTATAGGCTCCAGAGAATTTAAGATTTTGTCTTAATACGCTTAACAAATATTTTCAAAACTATATCTAATGACTATGGACTTTAAGTAGTTCCCAGAAAAGAGCTTCTAGTTGGAGAATTTTCGATAACGTGTTCTCAGTTTTTTCATAGTTTTGTGAAATGAGTATATTCTGCATGGTCGTACCAAATCTTTGGGATTCGAAGGTGGGGCAAACTATAATGT
Source organism: Nephrotoma appendiculata (assembly GCA_947310385.1). Taxonomy (NCBI): domain Eukaryota; kingdom Metazoa; phylum Arthropoda; class Insecta; order Diptera; family Tipulidae; genus Nephrotoma; species Nephrotoma appendiculata. The sequence goes on from OX371223.1 coordinate 100,623,469, forward strand.
CTTTCGATTGAACGAGTCATACCGGAAGTCCCACCTGAATGACTCGGTTCAGTCAACCGACCTTTAGTTGCAGAACTATTTGCCAAAGCTACAGTCAGAACTCAGATTCAAAACCCACTTTAACCAGGACAAATAATTAGAAAACTCTATGGCTAAGGCATACTAAGGAATTCAAACACAATTGAATGGATGCCGTTCGTGTACAAAAGGCGTGGAAAAAAACAAAAAAAAAACATTAACAATTTCATAATTCTGTGGGCCGAGGTTCTTTGGTAATTTTTTCTCAGCAAAAACAACTCTGATAAAAAATGTGTTACGACACGTTGAGGGTCATAACATTATTAAATTTGTTACTTTTTTTAAATTTTACATTTTCATTTTTTTTCGTTATAATCGAAAAATCGGTGCCATCTACCCCGCGGGATTCACACTAAAGTTTCATTAGACATGGGCCTTAATATGCTGTTTTATGTTTGTTACGATTACGTGATCGCAAACAGCGCTTTTTGTTTTATATTCACCTCTGTTGTGTCTTGGCTAGGGGTTGTGTATGTACTTTTTTAGTACAATGTGCTTCATTGCATAGTTGTCAGCTTTGTGTTGTGTTGTGATGGAGCGAAGAATGTTTTTCTTATATGCGTCTCGTTTACATCAATGCGAATTGATGTAAACGAGAAACAGAGAAGAAAGACAATTCTTCTGGAATGTTTTGCGCGTCGTTCTCGTTGTGTGGCGCAAGAATTTTTAATCCATTCGAGTTTTGGTTTTTGGTAAAAAAAACAATTGAATTGCAGTCTCGTGGGGATTTGAGATAAAATTAAGTTTATGATTTTTGATGCGAGAAGAATTGAGTTTTTTTTTGATTTGGCATTAAAATAAGCTAATTGTAAATTTTCGTGATTCTGTACTCAAGTTTTTTTTTTTTGGAATTAAATTTTGTATTGGTGAATCATTTTGTTAAAATAAAAGTGCAAAAACATTATATTCTGGTTTCATATTTTGATTTGAGTGAAAAAAAATAATAAAACGCCTTGCCTAGGCTTGCGGCTGATAACAACCCCACAGTGGAAAAACATATATATATATATAATAAGTGGGATAAAAATACAGGGCTGCGTTGAATTGGTTGTGCCAATTAAAAAGTAAAAACCCAAATCATCTTTTAATGGTTGATAGTTTTAAGGATATCAAAAGTGATGTGTCCAATCAGTTAAGTTTACCATTGAGGAAAAAACAAAAATTAGCGATATTCGAGGTTCTTTTTTTTATCGACAAGGGTGGGGCCGCACAAATGGAACCTTTCATCATAAATCTCTGTTGGCGAGAGCTAAATGGGTTGCTCTACGTGACGCTAGGTCTGCAGGATTCTCATTTGACCTTGCACGACAGGGAAGGTTGCATTAAGCTCTAAGCGAGGGATGGATAATTTAGTTTTGATAGAAGCGGCTCGTGTTTTCAACATTACTAAATGTGTTGTAACATGGCCCATGTATAGTCAGTGGTTCAACAATATACCACCGCAGCATACGCTGACTCGGATGCATCGGAAGATCCATGCAGCTCAATTGGGATTTTTTTTCTATTATCCCATATCCTATTCCAATTGTCCATGCCTTTTGCATCATAAGTTTGGTCATGATGGTTAATGGTGACAGCCAGGGTCGAATCATATTTTGGACGATATTAGAAGCCAATTTTCTGAGGTTCAAACCTTCTTTCTCAGTGAGAGCTTTTAGCTCTTTTCCAGCTAAAAAGGCTTCTTCTAGACTGTTATTTCCAGTTAACAGATCATCGACGTAAAGATCCCATTAAAGAATTCTAGTACCGTTGGATAAGCGCATCTAGATGGTGCCATTTGCAATAAGATTCTTACGGGGCAGCCATAGGTCTAAGAGAACGTTGATTCAATTCGATATCTTCATGCTCTGCTCGGGTTAACTTCTTTGTTGTCACCATCGCTGTTGCAGTTTGATACTTGTTACTTCCAAGGTTGCCGATTATTAACCCAGCCGAATTTCGTATATTGAGCTATGGGTTCATTATGTTCGCTCTTTATGATATTGTTGATTATTATTAAAGAATAATAATCCGCTACAATTACCAAATCAATTGGTTGCAATCGATTTTAACGTTTCTAGCGTTTGCAATTTCAACTATCGGTTATTTCGAGTGTGCGACTACGCTTTCGTCATTCGTGTTATGACAGAAAATTAGTTTGTTGTTTGACATTTACGAAATGGGTCACTTTACACTTTAATAAAAGTGGGAATTTTTTTTCAAAGTGGTGAGTCTTCATACCCAAACTGTAAGAAATTTACGTGGAAAATTCAGTAAAAATGAAATGCCTACAAGGAAATTTGTGGATCAATTTGTGAAGCGAATTCGTGAAACTGAACTGTTATTGGATAAGCCGACACGTGTACGTGTATTTACCGTACAACGCGTACAGCCGAGAATGTTCAGAGCGCTCAGAATGTGTCTAAGCATTCATCAACATCAACTCGCTATCGTGTTCAAGAATTGAACATTCCACGCAGTTCTGTGATGATAATTTTGTATAAAGACTTCGGTATAAATTCGTACAGTCAATTAGTGCAGCAGCTGAAGGCTCATTTTCACCACGGAGGCTACGTTAACAAGCAAAATTGTCGCATTTGTGCCTCAAAAGAAATCTACACGTAATTCATGGAGAAGTCGATGCATCATTTTGGACCGGCGGCATCATTGATGCATTTTTTTTCAAAAATGCGTTAGGAGCCGCCTTTACTGTTAATGGGGAGCGTTACTGAGCCATGATAAACGAATTTTTGCTACCCATAATTCAAAGGGAGGATACACACGAAATTCGGATTAAACAGGACGGCGCAAATTGTCACACAGCAAACGCAACAATCAGCAGTCTTTTACACACTGTCTCCGGGGATCGAATAATCACCCGCAACAGAAATATTAATTGTCCAACACGCTGTTGTGATTTGACCCCGTTGGACTTCTATTTTTGGGGAAAACTATCCAAGACTTCAAAGATCAAATCGAAGTTCTGAAAAATTGGGTTGACAGAATGGGGTACTGTAAACCTAGCCATGGAAGCCATTTGAATATAATTGTGTTCCATACTTAATGGCAATGTACACTCTTTCTATAGAGCCAAATTAAATTGCAAACTTTAAATGGGCCACCCTGTAGTAGGGATGGTCCAATAGTATCTTTTCTAATTGCTTCCATTTAGTTATGTTAATGTTGGTCTCGGAAGCTCTTGTGTGAGGTTGTCAAATATCAAAGCATCTGCAAACGCTAACGTACATTTTCCATTTTTTAATTCAACAGGTTGGCACTCCTTGATGGTATTAAAGTGGCTTGAAACCTTGAATCTATCAAGGCCTTTAAAATAACGAGCTGTTCAAAGCCTGAAGTTGCTTTAATCACCGTGGTAGCAATATAGTTTCTTGTTGGTTGATTAGAAGAGTTTCAGTTGAACATCCATACTTGAAGACGCTGCAAGGTCGCAAACATTCACTAAACTTGGTTTATCTAGAATTGCTCGCATTTTTTGTAAGCCGAGACGTTCTCTATAAGCCTTAACCTTTTTACGACTCTATGATCATAACAATTATTTCCCTCATGTATTCTTTTTATTCGTTCTACGGTAAGTGGATTATTTTGTGTGACTACAGTGTCATCTGTTATCGAGCATTTGGTACTTTTAGTACTAATATTTTTTTTTTGTTGTCGCATTGTAAATGCCTCTTTGTATGATGGTTCCCGTTCTTCTCGATACGATGATGTCGCATGAGCGTCCGGTAAATGTGGGAGCGAGACCAATGTTTACACTGTGTGCGATAGCGTAAATGTACAGAAATATTTTGGTTATGTTTTTTCGTTTAGTCGGGTGCGTTTTGTCGCGCGGTGCGAGGGAGAATGCGAGTGACGCGGAAAAAAAACAAAACAAAAGATATGAACGAGCTAAAATATTTTTCTAGAATGTTTTTTGACGTGAGAAGTTTTGTTAGTCTACTGTGGAATTTTATACGGTCGAGTTTAATTTTTTTTATTTTAAAAACCATTTTGTTTCTTTTGTGAAAGTTAAAAATGAAGATAAAGTTTTTGGGAAAAATTAAGTTTTTTGTTATGTAAACAAAATTTGTAATAAAATGATTTTTAAAACAAGATAAATATAAGTCGTATTTTTTTGTTGTTGTCAGTAACATAAAGTTATAAAAACAATATTGTATAAAGAAAACAAAAATATAAAACCAAACAACCTTTGAAGTTGGTTGTCGCCGCGGTGGTCTGGAAAAGCTAAATTTGGTTTCCACGGACACTACCATAATTTTCCGTGTGGACACGCGTGGCGGATTAATCCTTGTGCGTCGGTACAGAGTGGTGCACAACTGTGCTCGCCGTTTATATTTTTCGGGAAGCCAATTGAGGCTCGCCGCGTTCGTTTCGCGGTTCCAACTTATATTGACAATACTGTACTTAATAACAGCGTGTGCTGCCAATTTTGGTACGCGAATTGTCGGGGTGGTGCGAAGTATAACGGGTGTTGCAGCCTGACACCGCATTTTCGTTTTGGGGTTTTTTTTCCTTTATCTCCATTTAAGAGCATAGGACGTCTACTAGACTGGACCATCGAACTCTATTTGGGGCTATTCTCTTTAGTTCCCCCATGTCTTCTCGAAATGTTTTGCTTCAGTTAGCACCGATCTTTTCCAGGTCACTGCTGGCCTTCTAACTTTCCTCTTTCCTTGCGGATTCCATTCTAATGACATCCTGGTTATGTCATTTGGTGGCTTTCTCAGCGTGTCCTATCCATCTCCATTTCCGCTTCCTAATTTCCTTCTCCATGTCTACTTGGTTTGTTTGTCGCAGTAATTCTTCATTTGTGATCTTGTTCGGCCAGTAGCATTTGATCAATCGCCTTATTCACAAACACTTGGAGCCTTCTTGTTATTTTCTGGGTATGTTTCCACGTTTCACAGCCATACAAAAGTACTGATTTTACACAGGATTTAACAATCGTATCTTGGTGTTTCTTGATAGGACGAATGCATTCCAGATCTTATGGAGCATGTTAAACGTGTTTCTCGCCTTGTTGATGCTTTGATTAATGTCCTCTTCCGTTCCACCTGTTCTTGATACAGTACAGCCAAGGTATACGAATTTTTCGACATCTTCTATTGTATCTTGGTTGATGCGAAGTGGTGTACTAATGCTTGTGTTCAGTCGCAGAGCCTTTGTCTTTCTTATGTTTATCTTGAGCCCGACATCTTGTGCTATTTCTGATAACTTCTGTAGCTTTTGCTGCATGTCTGCGTATTTTTGTGTTAGACGGCATATATCATCTGCGTAGTCGAGATCATTAAGTTTTCTGATTGGATCCCACTGAATTCCGTTTGGTGATGCGGTATCTAGCTTGCAAATGACATTAACTAGTACTATGAGGAACAGTAGTGGAGATAGTACACATCCTTGTCTAACTCCTCGTGTATTGTAGTATGTGCCACTCGGTTTTCATTTGTGTTGAACTTTGTTTCCACCATCCCGGTGCATTTCTCGGATAAGTTCGGTTATTTTTCTCGGGATGCCTATTTCACAGAGTGTTTTCCAAATTGCGCGTCTATTGATGGAATCGAATGCGCGTTCGAAGTCAACGAAGAGCAGATATAGTGGTGAGTTCCATTCCTTGGATTGTTCGATGATAATTCGGACTGTGTTGATGTGGTCTGTACTATTCGGTCTGTCTCTATTAATAGTGGTGTTAGTGCTCCTGCAGTGGCAAATGCGTCACCATTGAGTAATTCAGCTGGTATGTTGCCCGTTGCAGCAGCTTTGTTATTTTTCAGCTTCATTATGGCACTTGTAACTTCCCGCTCCGTTGGTGGATGGGTGTTTCTGGTTTCGTTATAGTTTCCATCTGGAAGCTCCTCAATTGGTTCGCTATCTATGCAGTTGTTCTCGAAGAACTTTTTCCATCTATTTAGTTGTTGGTCGTCTGTAGTTAAGACTTGTCCTGGTCCATGAATCCTTTACTGGTGGTGCATTTGTAAATTTTCCGGTGATCTTTCTTACACATTGATGTAATGTGCGCATATTTCTATTTGCTACCGCCGACTTGGCAGTCGTGAGAATGTCTTCTGTATATTTTCTACGATCGCTCCTTGCCATTTTCTTCACTTGTCGAGCTATATCTTCATATTGTCTTCGAATTTCCGCCGTATTTTGATTGCCTAGTTGTATTTTAGGTTGGTGGCGCTCCTCGATTTTCTTCCACGTTTCATCTCTAATCCACGGTTTTCTTGTGTTGTCTTGGTAGCCCAGCACATTTGTAGCAGTTTTTACGTAGGCGTCTTCTATTCCTTCCCATTTTGATCCATAGTGCTAGTTTCGTTATTCGGTAGATTAATTAAGAGCGTTGCATTGAAGATATTTCTCGTGTCTGTATTTTTCAATCTATCTATGTTGACTTTCCTCCGATTGGTCCTTGTAGTTTTCACAGCGGCTAGTTTGATTTTGTAGGTTGCTATTACTAGTTGGTGATCGCTGTGTACATCTGCTCCTCTCATTGCTCTGACATCTTGTAGGGAGGAGAGCAACTTCTTATTTACCAGCACATGATCAATTTGATTTTTCATTCTGCCATCTGGCCATGTCCAGGTGTATTTATGGATATTCTTGTGTGGGAATTTGCTGCCGCTTATGAATAGCTGATTTGTGACACAATAGTCGATGAGTCTATCTCCGTTGTAGTTCCTTGCAGAATCTAGTGCATGTTTACCCATGATTGTCGCCACTCCGGTGGTGTCAATTCCAATTTTCGCGTTGATATCTCCTTGGATAATTTTGATGTCATTTCGGTGTGCACTTGATATGGCGGCTTGTAGCTGCTCGTCTTTGATTGGGTCGTCTGCTTCTGCGCATAGTATTGTATGATTGTTGTATTTCTGATTTTTGAGTGGAATCGTGCTGTTATTATTCTGCTACTTATTGGTTTCCCTTCGAGTAGTGATTTCTTTTCTTGAGCCGTTGTTAGTATACCTACGCCTTGTTCGTGTGTATCTGGTCTGCCACAGAACATCATATAGTTTCCTGCGCTGGTTGTTATGTCTCCGCTATCCTTCCATCTTACTTCGCTGAGGCCGAGAATTTCTATATTGTATCGCTTCATTTCCTTCTCCACTTGTGCTAACCTTGATGTTTCCGTTAGAGTTCTTATGTTCCAGTTTCCAATTCGAGTCCGGGTACGATAGCGAATGGTCGATATTTGTGTTGTTTGCCGATTTGAATTATTTCTTCTAGTGTTCGTTTCTGTAATCATTTGACCGGTTGTCTAACATACCGGTTATCTAACATATCAAAAGTTTGGGTATAACGGTGAAATACACTGCAACGGATAGCCTACCATGAAGCTATTCGTATTATATCGGCGGACGGGCCGCACCGTTGGACGCAATTTACGGGTGGCCTACCACGAGGCTATTCAAACATTCCGGCGGTTGGGTTGCACCGGTGGGAACATGCGGGTAACCGCACATAAAGCCCCCGCAATCCGGGTGTGGCACCAGCCGTGGTATAACGGCACCAAGGCCGCAACATAGAAGGTATTTTTTTGTTATTTTTTTTTATTTATCTAATTGAAAGACCGGTGTGGTGCGCACGAACGTGGTGGTACATTGGTCTCGCTCCAGAATTTTGAATGCGTTTAGGAGTATTCTGGTTCTGGATATTTCTTTTTCTATTTTTGATTTTTTTTTGCGATTTCGTCGATGACCTTGACCATGGTCATGTAATTTTTGAGGTAATTATAATTTTTACCAATTTGTTACCAGCAAAGTAGAAGCGGTTTCTCGTTAGGTTTTCCTTGGTAATTATATTTTTATGGGATTTTTTTTGTGTTTTTTTCTCAAAATTAAAAGAAAAATACGTAGAATGAATTACTAAACATTTTTTTCTTGTGGTATGATGGGAGGGGAGACTCCATTCTGTGTCGTTGATACCCGGGTATAATTATTTTACAATATGTTCCTCAAGTTTCGTCCGACAAATTTCGGCGAAACATCCGGTTGTTTTTTTAATTTATGTTTATTTTGCGTTTTCTTTCATTAAAATTATCTGCAAAAACGGTGTAGGCAAGGATCATCGCAAGCCTCAAATTCCCACGACCCAAGCATTTCTCCTTGAGATCTAGCCGGCAAAACCACCGTTTAAGGCCTCTGCGTGCTTAGTGATATCCGCGGGTCGGCTGCTGAGCCGTCCCTAACAACCTTATATGTCTTAATGGTGGCATTGTTGGTGCGTACGGTAGGTGTGACTCGAACCGGGAGCTCATGTGCAGCCACTATATGTTGTGCGGACATTTTTACTAAGAAATTTGGTATGTCTAATATCGGCAACCTCATTCTTGGACATTCCGGTGTGGGTGGTGTTTCTCTGGCATTGTTGCAGTCTAATAATTGTTGCTTCCTTCCCGGGATTCGGGATTCTTAAGGTGCCGTGGACGTTCTTTTGAAAATATTTGATTGTTTGTTCTTTTTCATTTGTTTCTACCATAATTTCACTATCACCAATATTAATATGTAATTAATTCGATTTGACATTTTCTAAGATGTCGAATCTGCCAAACCTTTAAAAATTTATATATTTTAAATCACATTAGAAAAATCTTTTTTTAGATACTACACGACCCTATACTAGTGACCTTGCGCCAACATTACCTATTTTACAAGCAGAAACACTTTTTAATCTCGAGACAGTTTAATCGCACTTAAAACGTCCAGATTATTGGCCACGTATTCACACTTTTCGTTTCTAATGAGGCGTACACAAAATTCTTACCTGGGAAACGTAAACGTTGGAATTTGTAAAACTTCTCGGCCCCCAAAGTCATCATTATAAAAACCACCGTCACTACTACTAAAACTATTTCGGCCATTACGGTCCTTATTAAAGTTACCAAACTCATCAAAATTAATTTTATTTCTGTCGCCCGTAACACCGGCACCACCACAACACGCTGCAGCACTTTTAATAAATTTACTTTTAATACTGGGCCGTCTCGGTACCACAATCACTTTTTTATTAAATTTTTTTGCACCCGCCACCGTTTTTCCATTTTTCCGACTATTTTTCACTTTACTATCGTTCGTTCTATTTATGATGTTGTTTTGGTCATCATAGTAAATGTCACAACTATTTGAAGTTTGATAGAATTTTTTTAAAACACTTTTTGGTGGCGATTTTATACGCGGATTTGAACTTGGCGGACGTACATACATTGCCATTGGTTTGGCATCCGGTGCCATTACTAACGGTGTTTTCTTCATTTTGATTGAATCGTCTAAATATTTATATTTATTGTTTTGTGTTTTTTTTCGAGTTGTGTCTCAATGAAAATTCAAATTATTTCTAATATCAACAATGGTATATTACAATCCTTTTCTTTCGATTAATATAAAAAAGAAAAGTAAAAAAAAAAAATCTGATTATTTGGTTATCGATAAAATTCTATCTAATATAAATAAAAATACTAAAATTATTCGATACAGTGGAACATCGATATTGTCTACGTCGTTGATATTAGACTCGGTTAATATTATACTAACATCTTATTTTCAATGCATACCACACTTATTTGATGTATAGCAGACTGGTCGTAATATACTCGGCGATTGCTCATTCCTAAGCCATTGGCATGGATGTCGCATGCCGCACTCGCTATATACCACACACGACTAACTAATTCAAAATCCATCAAATCAGATAATCAAATTTTCTTTTTCATTTTCCATTTCGATATACATATCATGATATACGACGAGTACAACAACCACAAAAGACATCGAACATAAGAACAATGTCTCATTCCAAACGATTTATGTATGTCTCGAAAACAATAAATAAATAAAATATAAATAAATGTTTGACAACACGATACGACAAAAACATGTATTTTTATTGGCAAATGATAATAAAAATAAAAGAAAATTCGTTATTATCGTAACAAAAAAAAGAAAATGAAAAGAAAAACTAAACAGCAAGAGAACGTTGTTGTTTTCCATTGGAAATTTAAATCGTTAGGATACAAATGATTATCTATATCTAGATACAGTGCAACGTGCATTATTATCTCATAGAAAATCATATCATTCCCATTCTTGGCAAAAAACTTAATTTCCGTCATTTTTTGATCTTACTGTATATTATAGTGAAGTTTGTGTTAAAAAAAATTATTTTTCCAATTGGAATTTATTTTCAAAAGATAAGTTTAAAACTGGACACGATTCTAAATGTTGTGCCGTCGAATATAGAAATATCTACAGATCGCAGCTGACATTTTTGAGAAGGTGACATATTTCTAACATTTAAGTAAAGTATATTTTTGAGATTCATTCTGTGAAAAATTATATTTAGAAATTAAACATTTTTGAGGGGTTTCGAATAATATTCCAGCCAATTCTGGAAATGTGCACGGTATTTCTTTCACTAACATTTTCAAATAGATCATCCAATCTACTGGGTCTATAGTGAATGGCATAAAACTATGACGGGTTTTAGTATGTTTTAAAAATGTTAGAAACTTCACTATTTTGATAAATATTTCAAGTTTTATAAAGAGCGAGCTAAATATATTTACAGGTCCTAGACAAAAAATTTCCTTTTTTTATACTGCCGATAGATGCGATGACCACATTTTCGAACAGATTACACAATATTCTATACCGTTATAGTGATTGGCATCCGATTCTAATGAACTTTGTTATGTCTATAATGGAATTTATGTTATACTACGTTAAAGTTAGCTGACTCGCTCCAGCCGAAAAATGTCGATAATGCAGATTCGGACGTAATAACTAAATTGTATCAGCCGAAAAATGTTGATAATGCAGATTCAAAAACAACTTATATGATTTGCCTGTAAAATTCGGTAAAGCACATTCGTATAAATAGTCAGCTGAAAATGCCGATAATGCAGATTAAATATAAAAATACTATATAACAGCCGAAAAATGTTGATAATGCAGATTCAAAAACAACTTATATGATTTGCCTGTAAAATTCGGTAAATCACATTCGTATAAATAGTCAGCTGAAAATGCCGATAATGCAGATTAAATATAAAAATATTTTATGACAGCCGAATAATGTCGATAATACAAATTTTATTTCGGAAATAATTTTTTTTTAGACCTTTCATTTGAATTTAGTTCCTACCATGACACAATATAAACAGCCAATTTTTAGAAATTTTCATATTTTGTGTGTGCGAAATATTCAATTGAGTTTTCTCGGACTTCCAACATGGAAATCGATCTGAAATTTTTTCCAGGTGTGAGCATCAATAAGACCTTTCATTTGAATTTATTTCTAGCCATGACACTACAAACGGCCAATTTTTTAGAAATTTTCAAGTTTTGTGTTTGCGATCTATTTATACAAATTTTCGGACTCTTCACAAGAAAATTGACCTGAAATTTTTAAGTTTTGCTTGATATATGCCCTTGAGTTTTCTCAGTATACAAATAGTTTTTTTTAATATAGTTTTAATGCATTTAATAAAAAAGTTTAATTTTGAATAATATACGTTGATGAACCGAAATAAACATTTTTGATTTAAAAAGAAATTACTGTTTAACACCAAAATTATTTATCTACTTTATCGACATTTTGCGGCTGGCTATCTATTCTATACGAATGTGCTTTACCGAATTTTACAGACAAATCATGTAAATTTTTCGAATCTGTATTATCAACATTTTTCGGATGATCGATTTGAAAATGTTAGTGAAATACCGTGGACATCTTCAGAATTGGCTGGAATATTATTTGAAATCCATCAAAAATGTTCAATTACTAAATATATTTTTTCATAGAACGAATCTCATCTGTGTCGAGTTTTAAATTTTGCTTTTCAAAATAAATTCTAATTGGAAAACTAACAAATTTAACAGTGTACTTTTTTTAATAACTTTTTAGCACAAATTTAGCGAGCCCAAAACGATGAGATCTAGCCGCCAAAATCACCGTGAGAGAGGCCTCTGCGTGCTTAGTTAAATCTGCGGGTTGGCATCGTGTCACCCGTAACAACCGTTTTTAATGAGACAACTCTAACAATGCCATCTTTACCAAGATATAGTTTAGTTTAAATCATCCTCTCTGATAAGAACCAGCTTATCTTCTTTTAAATTCCCTCCTTGATATTGCCATTTTGATCGTCTTTGTAACATCCTAAGATACTCTGAATACCAACGCTTGCAGTAGCCTCTAGTATTTCGTGTTGCCTCAGGCACCTCTAGCAAAGGAACGCCAATTAGGAAAAGGACAGATGTTAAAATGTTCAATGTTCTCTTTAGTGATAGTGCTGCCACTTGCGGCGAGTAGCATAATCTCTTATTTTTCGCTGTTAAATTACCACTATTTTATACAGCATCGCAATTTTGTGTTTACTTCATTTAAGTTGTGGATCTCTAAAAAACTTGATTTCCATTTTAATTTTTCCACAAATTTATGAATTCTCAAAAAATGTGCTTCACTTGAACCTACTTTGTTCGGCAACTCAAAAACATTATCTTCTACTTCCCAAAATCGTTGTAGTAACTTCTGAACTAGCCCATATCGTATTACATCGAACTGCTGAGTTTATTTGGTTATCTAGAACCTGCAATACGCATCCTAAAAATATAGTCCTAGGATCATATGTCAATTGGATTTGGAATATAAAATTCGGGATCAGCAAGGTAAAATATTCATCATTTCTTGATATTTCATCACAATTTAGTGATATTGTTCGTGAACGAGGAAATCCACTGTAGGCATATCTCTATCGACCGAATGCATGTTTCGCCTGCTCGTCCAGTTTGTTAAACAATAAATCCAACACCCACAGATCAAGGGTTTCGCTGTCAGGACCTAATGCTTTCAACCCCCTCAGTAAACCATCGGAAGTTTCAGCTAAAGTCGTTAGTGACTGAACGAAATGTTTTGAATAGTCGGTAAATGGATTCAATGGATTTTGAATGAATGAGGCGTTTTTCCAGATGAGTTTCTTATATCTATTTCTTAATTGTTTGATTTCCGCTTTTTCGTTACTAATACCTTGTTTGCTAATTTCAGTTTGTGTCTCTCCCTCAACATCCATATTTTCAAATATGTAAGAACCCTGTATGTTCAGATCACCGGCTAAGACAACTGGGATATTTTCAATATCTAAGTCTTCCACAATTATTTCTCTCGGCTCCTCGATGTTAATATTCCAAACGTTATTATTTATTTCATCACCCTCATCGTCATCCATATCGCCCTCAGTACTATCAGGCGATTCTTCTATGATTTTTTCTATTTCTTCGAAAGACAAATATTTTGGTCTAGCATTTTAATTAATTACCTTACTATTAGATTACCTCTTAATGACATAAGTAGCACTTTTACACATAATGTAAAAATTGGGCAAACTGTTTTTGGACCATATATGATACACAAAGTTTACCTACCGATTTCAGATAATTTAAAATGTATTTAATAAATCACTAAGTTTATTGCGATACTAACCTTCGTTTCTGATATTAATTACGAAAAACATAATAATTAATTAGTTGTGGGAATATAATATTTTGTGTTAAAAGCTGCGCAAACACATGCAATGTGACTTCGATTTTTATAGCCAAACAATGAAAAGGTTATGACAGAAAACCCATTTTCGAGCGAAACATAAATGTAATTTATAATTGAGCGAAATATAAATGTACCATATATGACTCAAATACGCGCTAAGGTTTAAAAAAAATGTATAGGCAAAAAAGTAGTAAATCTTTCGGGTGGACACCCTGTATTTGCACATAATTTTTCAACAAACTCTACGATATCCAGAATTTATTTTACCAAGAAAATCGGTTTGAATTACGAGATCATAAAATAATACCACTGCTGGTTTGAAAAGAGCACTCCCAACTAACATTTTGCCTTATAAAATGTCTTTTAAGAATATTTTTCACTTAAAAGAGCCCTAGAATAACATTCTCCAAGAATGTTTAAAACTGAATACTTATTAGCTTCTTGTCAAAGAAATGTCGATTTATAAACTATATTATATTCTTACATGTCATTTTTACACCTTGCCAGATTCTGTTGTAAAGCTGTTTCTTACACCTCACTTAGTATACTCTTATTGTTTTTAGTGGAAATTTTTCTTAGCCAAGACATATTTAGTCTTACAGTGCTCTTAATTTCTTTCTTTATAAGTGTTCTGTAGGATTTCTATTGAACAAGAGTTTTATAAGATTAAAACATAAACAAATCTTTATGGGGAACGCTATAAGATTTATTGTTTAAATTCTTTAACAAGAGCCTTTAAAGTGTGTTTCTTTTAGAAAATATGACATTTGTTTGAGTACCGCAGAAAACAAAACTTAATGATCGACTTAACTCTAAAACTAATTAATGTTATAAATCGATTGTTAGATATACATATTACTGTTTTATTCAGTTTTTTTATTTCAATAATATAGTAAATATGTCTCTAAATATAAGCCAGTGGCAAAATATTCTCCTAATAGTCTTGGATAAGTTCTCTTAAGAAAAACTCATACCTCTCCCTTATTACATATTTACTTTATTCTTACATAGGATAAAGATAAAAATATTCTTTAAATACTCTTAGATGTTTTCTATAAGAAAAACTCATACTTTTCCCTTATTACATACTTACTATATTCTTACATAAGAAAATAATTAAAAATATTATTTTAGGTGACATTTCTGTCAGTGGCGAGCTCAGGGTAAACGCATTTAATTATTTGGTGATAAAGTATACAAATACACAGTATTGCAACAGTATAACCGAGTTGTTGTATCAGGTGAATCTGGCCAAGTCCAGGACATGGTGTAGAATTTTTTACATATTTTGCTGGTTAATTTATATTTATTTCTTCAATTTTACCGAAGTATATAAACTCAAGCCGACCCTGGAAACTAATTTAAACGTTTTCTTATAAGACACTTATAAGATATTTCACGTAGAATGTCATTTCGTGCATATTGGTTTAGGAATTTCCATTATGGAAAAAGCATCCATTTTATAATTTTTTAGAATTTTTTTTTTCAAATGGAATATTTTTGTATATTTTGGCAATTTTAGGAACTTAGCAAGTGCTTTTATAGAGTTTCCTCTCATAACAAGTACTATGTACTATTTTAATTAGTCCATTTTATGATATTTGTTTTTTTTATAATTTTTATTTTTTAAATAATAATAATTCTTTATTTTATTATTCGAATTTTTAAGAGCGCAAAAAAATTAGATCTGGTAGCTATTATTTTTAATTGAAAAATTTGAATTCGCAGCTAAATTCTATGCTAATTTCAATGTAAATTTTAATTATATAAAAAGCAATTAATTTTTCAAGCATTATCTGTTTTAATTTAATTTATCTGTTGTAATTGTCAATGATAATAACAAGTTTCTTATAAAACTGAATTAAGAATTATTAAAGTTGTATAATCCTATAACATAATTTCCAAAGATTATAACAATATAGGAATACAACGTCAGTCTTAAAACGCTCATACATAAGAATTTATATATTCTGATAACAAACTCACGAAAGACTACTCTCTGACTATTCTTATAACTTATATCATTCTTTCACAAGAAAGATAAGGCTTATATGATACTTATATACACCTTATATGTCACTTATTTTAACCTTATATGCCCAAAAAGTTCGCCAGAAGACTCTTAAAAGTTTAATATAAGATGCATTTTAACTCTTATATGACGCTCATAAATTTCAAAATTGTTAGTTGGGATTGACTATTATCCTAAGGCCATCATTTCCACGTAGTGAAATTTTCCGATAGACTCTATGATTCATTTTCTATGCAGCTCAGCTTCTTTTCTGAGTTACACTTTGTATTCTTATAAGAATTCATAAACATTTAAGAATTGGGTTTAATTGGGCTTTTGTCTATACTTATTCATGTTTTCATTTGTGCAGCAGGCCACATCCTTACAAATTGACTTTTACGATGGCATTTCTTCACACGCAATTACCGCTCTTTGAACTTAGGCTGGAAATAAATGACCACCGTAAATTTGATTGATGAATTACAATGAATGAATTAGATTATGTAGAAATGAATTAGATTATGTAAATCTATCATAGAACCGATTATTCCAATTGGCATTTAATAAAAAAGCCATAATCAAATGCCCGTCCTACTAAAATTAATAATCAAAAATAAATAAGGATGCCAGATCAAAGGCAAATATTTGCTTGATTTCAAGACAACAGACTTGGGGTGGAAAATCAATAATCAAACAATTTACTAACACCAATCACCATTTGAAAACTTGTTGCTCCATATGAAAAATAATACCGGTCGTAAAATTATTTTCATTTAGCCAGTTTATCGAAAATATTTAAAGCTGCTTTTGAGCACACAAATTTTTATTGTCGAAACACGAGCCCGTTTTCCAAATAAATTTTACCTCTAATTTCCAAATCGAGAAGATTATAGATGGATAATTGTTATGTAGTTTTGCGTATACGGGAAAATGGAAATTTTAATAACTTTTTTTTTGAACACAAAAAAATTTTCCAACCATCAAAAAACAAAATTCCTATCTGGCTGTACACCAAACCGTATAAAAGCACAACGCAAGAACGCACAAAAATCTTAAATCATATAAAATGTAAAATTTATTTGCCCTTTAAAGATTTTAAATTTTAACTTTTCACAAAAAAAAAATGATAACAGAATTTGTGGCTGTATGAGTGAGTGTTTGTTTGATGGAAATTTATAAAATTGTTTATAGATGAGCTTTTTCAGTGCTTTTGTAATTTTTTGGTAATGATGCTGATGATGATGATGATAATGCTAAAAATTAATTTAATCATTTTTATCATCGCTCTTCTGTATATACTCGTAGTGGAAAACCTATTTATTTTGTAATGTGTGTGTGTGTGTGCCACTTTGTTTATGTGCCGTTCGGTACACATCAATTTTATGTCACAGCAATCTAAATTATGGGATACGGACGGATATACCTCAAAACGTTTTTTATTGCGGAAATTCAAAAATGAGATTGGAATCTGTGTGTTTATAGGCGCTTTTTGGTATACCTTTTGCTATATATTTTGTTGTTGTTTCGTGTAGTTTATGTACGGGATGTTGCATAATAAAAAATTACTTGACAATGTATATACAATACTGGTATGTACTTACATTTTTGGATTGATTGCGGTTAAAATGTCCGAATAAATGGTATCCTTTCATTTTGAGCTGGGTGGTAATCTGAAAATAGAAAAATTAAATGAAAATTTTATGTTTTCTAAAGAAAGAAATATGTACGAGTACACCTAACATTTTGAAAACTAAGTGGTCGTCATGTGGACATTCATACATTAAATTAATTTTTTTCCGAAAAACATTTTCTAAAAATGTCAATTTCTTGGAACCTGTAATACCATTTTAAAAATAAAAATTCGCGGTAATATCGTTAAATTTGTTTTAGAAATTATTGGTTGGCTTCGAATACAGTATGACGTATTTGAGCATTCCTGAAAAATGAAAAATGCAATTTGCTTAAAAAAAATATTATTCTATCAAAAGGATTTCTACCATGCTGTATAAAATAAATTTCAGCGGAAAATAGCAGTTTGTGATAGTCGCCAGTAGCGGAAATTTTAAAACCCTTGTGTCTATTGGCGATTTTAATCGAATGTAGATAGCAATGGTTTCTACGTCTACAAGGGGGACGAGAATTGTCAAATCCATTGTTATGACAGTTTTAATCCCCCTTGCTTCGTAGCAAATTATGATTCACATTTTGTTCACCAGATGTCAGCTACTTTGTTGCAAATCGCGAATACCCAATAAAATATTCGTTGTTACCCAGCTACCCGAGTAGCCACGTGCTCATTATGCTTTTAAAACCAAATAATAAATATTTTCTTTACCTTGTTGCAACTGAATTCAAAAATTTATTTTGTGCATTTAATTTTCTGTGAAAAGAAAACACACAAAAAGAGAATTCCCCGGTTTTAAAATGATAAAAAACAAAAAAGTTGTTTAGTGATTAGTATTATCTCGTTGTTCAAGCCATAAGGTTCAATTTTTGTGTACAAAAAATATAATCTAAGTTATAAAATGGCAGAACTCTTTAATATTCAATTTAAACTGTAAGTTTGTATACATTTACTTGGTAAAATCGAGAAATGAACTAATTACTTTGCATATCCATATAGCTTATTGAACGGATGTGAACTGATTCCAGTGTGTAATTTTCGAAAACAAATCAACAACTACTGTGGTGTTTATTGTTTACAATTATAATATTATTTATTTTATTCACAAAATTATTTATATTAAAAATTAATGAAGCTGCTCTGCGGTCAAAAGGTAAGTGAACGAGAAAAGTAAGTTTCAACAGCTTGAGCTTATCAGCATATGAAAAAGCGGTAATCTAAATTCAAATCAATATGCTGAATACTTGTGCTGCATTAATTAAACTATTCAAACATAGAGCGCTATCTTACAATATCAACTGTCGATAAACAATTTCCTACATTATCTACATTCATGATGACAATTCTAAATGTCAACACAACAGCTGATTTCATTCAACATTTTTTGGTAAGTAAAATTGATTTAAAAACTTCATAAATAAATTCCTAATAACTAATTTACAATTTTAAATATTATAGGCACATATTGAGAAGTACATTTTATAATATAAATATATGGCTACATGCCAAAGAGTAAAAGGAATTCATCTTCAAATATAAGATAAGTATCTAACATTAATTACAATTTATTTTGTTTACTTCTATTACAACACACTCAACATCAATATTTTTCTTTTCAGCTTCTGATCCTGAACATCCCGCGCCGGTTGGCTCACCAGAGCCAGCAGGTAAAATACATATTTTTGATATTGGCCGCTTTATTTGGCCTAATTTGGTTTTGATGACAACCACTCGAACTAAACCGTCTTGACCTGGAATGGTTTCAGTAATACGGCCCATTAGCCATTTAGTTGGTGGAACATCCTTGTCTATCACAACTACAAGTTCTCCGGGTAATGGATTTTCAGACACTATTTTCCATTTGGTTCTTTGTTGTAACGTTACCAAATATTCGGTATGCCACCGTTGCCAGAAATGCTGGACCATCCGCTGTATATGATGCCAACGCGATAACCGGTTCGCCTTGATGTTCAACAGATTTGATTCGGGCATTAATGTCATCGCATGTCCAACCAAGAAATGACCAGGAGTTAGAGGATCCATATCTTCTTTTGACATCTCACTCAGTGGTCGGGAGTTAAGCAAACATTCAATCTGGGTAAGCAAAGTGGTCATATCTTCAAATGTAAACAACGTATCCCCTAATACGCGTTTTAGATGATATTTAACAGATTTTATGCCCGCTTCCCATAGACCTCCAAAGTTTGAAGCACCTGGCGGTATAAAATGCCACTCGACGTTGTGGGACGTAATATACTTTATTAGAACTGCATCCTTCTCGACCATCAACAAGCACCTTCGTAGATCTCGTTGTGCGCCTACAAAATTCGAACCATTGTCGCTATAAATGTGGCCACATATTCCTCGTCTTGCATGGAAACGACGCAAAGCCGCCAAAAATGCCTCTGTCGTCATATCACTAACCAACTCCAAATGTACAGCCTTTGTGGTCATGCACACGAACAGAGCCAGGTATGCCTTTATAGTTTTTGCACCTCGCAAACGGGATGTCTTGATGAATAATGGCCCAGCATAATCCACCCCTGTGGTAAAGAACGGTCGATGGTATGATACCCTATTTTGCGGTAGTTGACCCATGAGTTGCTGCTGCTGTTTTGCCTTTAGTCGGACGCATCTAACACATTGACTAAGAACTCGTCGTACTTCATGTTTGCATCGTAGGATATGGTAATTTTGATTTAGAACTGAAATCAGTAGTGTCGGACCCGCGTGTAGTTGTTTGAGGTGTTCATCTCTAATCACCAAAGTGGTTACTCGATGTGAGGCGGGAAGTATGACTGGATGCTTTACATCATACGGAACATCTGCATTACACAACCTGCCGCCAACTCGCAAAAGACCAGTATTATCTAAGAATGGAAAGAGAGATATTAGTTTTGAATCTCATTTGATTAATTGTTTGTTCGCGAGAGCATTTATTTCAAATGCAAATCTGGTTAACTGCACTCTTCGAATGAGCCAGGTGAACGCATCACGTTTGGCTTCGTTATTCATTTGTGAGCATTTTAATCCCTCGAATGCTGTATTTGATAACCTTTTCCGAAATAGTAGTATTATTCGTGCAATCACAAAAACTATTTTAGAAAATTTGGAACATCGTTTTACGAGACCAGACAACCAATCATTGTTGTCTTCTATATTCAACAATACGACCGCTGAATGTTTTTCTTCTTTCAAAGCTGCTTCTGGAAATTCTTCATTGAGTTTTGACTGATTTGGCCAAAAAATGTCTGCTTTATTCAACCACTGTGGACCATTCCACCATAAACTGTGGTTCACCAATTTATCAGGAAGTATTCCACGCGAAGCGCAGTCTGCCGGATTGTCAGATGATGATATACGGCTCCATTGTTGACGATTAGTTTGTTGCAAAATCAATGAGACCCTATTAGCTACGTAAGTCTGCCATCTTCTCGGGCAGGACGATATCCAATTTAGCACAATCGTTGAATCGGTTCATAGTCGATAGCTAATAGTAAATTTATCTTTGTAGGTTTTCACAACTGATGCTAATAGCTTGGTTAGCAGCACTGCAGCACAAAGTTCCAACCGTGGAATACTGATAGTCTTAATTGGTGCGACCTTTGTCTTTGCCGTAAGTATATTTATCTTATATCCATCTGTCGTCTTTACTCGACTATAAATTACGGCTCCGTAAGCTAACTCAGAGGCATCTGCAAACCCGTGCAGTTCCAACTCTTGACCCTCATTGTATAACCATCTGCATATTCGAATATCTTCCAATCTGCTTAATGTACTTCTTATTGCTGTGTAGTCCTTGTAAATTGGATATGGTAACGGTTCATCCCAGTCAACTCCTTGTAACCATAGCCTTTGGAATAAGATTTTTATTTTAACTGTAGTTGGCGACAACCACCCAATTGGATCATATATCTTCGCTGCTTTTGATAGCATACTGCGTTTGGTGAACTTGTGATTTACTAAATTCACTTTAAACTCGAAAGTGTCGTTTGTAGGAGAGTTCCGCATTCCAAGAACCGAAACGGCTTCACTATCGTTTTCGAAGTTAATAAGCGGTAGCTCCTTGTTTGCTTCAGGGATAGTACATATAAGCTCAGTACTATTGGAAGTCCACTTACGTAGGTTGAATCCTCCTTTCCCTAATAAACAAATTAGATCTCGAACCATCTTTTGTGCAGTTTTGATATGAGCTGCTCCCGACCGCAGGTCATCAACGTAGAAATCTCGTTTGAGTACTTCTGATGCTTCTGGAAACTCGCATTGGTAGTCTGACGCAAGTTGGTTTAAAGTTTGCGTAGCCAAGAAAGGAGCAGACGTTGTACCATATGTCATCGTTAATAATCTGTAAGTGCGCAGCTCTTCTTCTGGTTCCTTCCTCCAAACGATTTTTTGAAACTCTGTATCCTTTGTATTGACCCAAATCTGCCGGAAGGAACATCTTTTCGATATCAGCCGTGAATATGATTTTGTGAGTTCGGAATCTAAGCAGCAATTCCACCAAAGTAGATTGTACGACTGGTCCTACAGCCAATTGATCGTTCAAAGAGTTCCCATTCGTTGTCTTAGCCGAACCATCAAAGACCACCCGAAGCTTGGTAGTTGTACTACTCTCCTTCGCTACACCGTGATGTGGCAAATAATATTGTTCCAATCCGGAATCGTTGGCTACTTTCATATGGCCTAACTCTCCATATTCATCCATAAACTCTCCATACATCCTCTTTAATGTAGCATCACGGACGAATCGCTTTTCTAAATTACCCATTCTCTTTACTGCCATCAATTTGGAATTGCCCAATTTCTGCAAGCCATTCTTGAAAGGTAGACTAACTACGTATCTACCGTCTTTGTCTCTACAGATTGTATTCCGGAAGTGTTCAAGACAGAAGTTTTCTTCTTCGCTGTATTGGACGACATCATTAATCTCCTCAATCTCCCAAAATTTTCTGAGCGTTAGATCGACATCTAGATGAAGATTAATTGGAAGTTCCTCTCTTTCTGCTTGCCCTTCACCTGCAGTTCCTGCAATCACCCATCCTAAGTTCGTATTATGAGCAACCAATTGTGTATTCTGAATATATTTTTTGCCATCACAAATTATATCAAAGAACGTATCACTTCCCAGTAGTACATCGACTTTTCCTTCCTTGTGAAAATTGGGATCTGCTAGTCGAATACGACTTAAACATCGTGAACGATTCAGTCCTTTGATTGCTGGCTTATATGATGATATCTTTGGAACGATCAGTACCTTCGCAGTTATCTCGTATGAATTGGTGCTAAACCGAGATTTTATTCGAATAGTTGCCACTCCCTTTGACACTCCTGATGAAACGTCATTAAGGCCTTGTATTAATATCCGACCATTAGCTTTCTTCAGTCCGAGACACAACAGGAGTGACACAAGCTAAAACCATATTTGGGAACAATCTGCGATTACCAGGAGATTTAAAGTTTGGGGCTGTTCCATCAGCAGCTCTATGCGGACAGGATTACGTCGACCGGATGAAAGAGGAACTCAATGAAATACATCAATTTGTACGGGAGAAAATTCGAATATCAAGTGATCGAATGAAAGCTCGATATGACATACGAGCAAATAATCAAGGCTTCGAGGAAGGGCAATTGGTATGGTTTCACAACCCGCAACGGCAGAAGGGATTATCACCGAAGTTGCAACCCACATGGGAAGGACCTTACACTGTCATTAAAAGATTGAACGACGTGGTTTATCGCATACAGAAAGGACGGAAAGGTAAACCAAAGGTGGTGCATTTAGAACGTTTGGCGCTCTACAGAGGAGGTGATCTGGATCCTGTTCGGGACGAACAGGCTTAGGTGGGGGGTAGTGTTACGGTGACACCTAGAATAGAATAGAATAAGCTAATTTCATTAATTATTCAATTGTATTTATAATTTATACTCAACATTTAGGCGTATTTCTATACTAACATATTTGCTGCGCATTTAGGATTATTCTAGAAACAAATATTTTGGTATATAAAGGCGCGCGTTGACGTGTATTGCTGAGTATTATTTTAAACGTGATACAGTGAAGGTTAAATAGAAAGATTATTAAAGTGATTATTAAAGCGATTATTAAAGTGATAATTAAAAAGTGTGTTATAATTATAATAATTAATTGTGAATTTTGTGTTGTATAATAAATTGTGTTGTGTAAATAAATTGTGTGAGTTCAAATTTGAAGCAGTGTATTTATTCACAATCCAGTGATTCGAACCTTGATTGACAAGGCAAAATCGTAACAATATGTTAGTATAAAAAATGACGCCTAAATGTTGAGTATAAATCATAAATGCAATTGAACAATTAATGAAATTAACTTATTCTATTCTAATCTAGGTGTCACCGTAACAATATGTGAGTATACAACTGACGCCTAAATGTTGACCCAAATCACAAATACAATTGCACAATTATTGAATAACTTATTCTATTCTAATCTAGGTGTCACCGTAACAATATGATTTTCATCTAATTGGTACTAAGAATATTTAATCATATATTCTAGGTAACTTGATTGTTGAGTCTATACAGTAATAAAGGTAACTAATTAATAATTACTAATATTTCTTTTGTGCTTATTTGATGTGTTTCAGAATAATGATTTGTTTCAGTATGAGAATTTGCTTCCAGGTAAGTATGTTTAGGTACAATCGCTAACATACCGGCCGCCTTCAATCGGTTGATTCAATTTACCGGTAATCGACATACTTTATGGATGGGACGTTTTGTAATTCGTTTCGTTTTGCAATCTACCATAAAAACATACACCCAGGGTAGATACAGGGGGGTTTTTCTAACACTTTTGTTAAAAAACTGAAAACAATTCACATTAAAATGACTTAAAAAATGTATGGAGTACTTTCAACGATGGCCATTTTTTTGATGTTGCCCTGTGTTTGCATAATTATGATTATGATAATTTAATTATGTTTTGAGAGTGCTTACATTATACATACGCAAATCGTTTTTTAAAGAAAATTAACTTTCATCGCTTCAAAACGTTTAAACGTACATTTTATCTTCTTTTTCATAAATTCTCTGATTTTTCATAAAACTTTCTGCTGAGAATTTTTAATATGCATAAAATTATCGAAAATTTTCTGCTGGTGTAAAAAAATATCAGCAGAAAAAATTTCATTTTTGTGATAGTGATGCCTCTAGCGGTGAATAGCAAAACGCATTTTTTCTGCTGGAAATTTTCTGCTATCTTATACAGCATGCGTAATAGTTGGTCGATACTGTCCTCTGGAGTTCGAAGATTTGTGGTAAGAGCTTGTCCCGTCTGGTTTTCGATATATTATTCAGCAGCTACCCATCCGAATATGGTGTTTTACAAGGTTAGTCCATTGTACGTGATTTTTCCATCATTGATTATCTCGAAAAACACATCAGATCCAATGATGATGTCGATCTCTCTGCCCTTGTAAAAGTCAGGATCTGCTAGTTCATATTTGTTGAAATAATACGATAAGGTCGATACAAGTGAATAAAGATGGTTGTTTTGCAGTTATTTTTTGGAACACTAACGCATCGAATTGAATATTTGGTTTTGCCTTGTTCCACGGTGTAATGTTTAAGCGAACTGCCCCTTTCGTGTATCCAGTGGTTGTGGCTCCGATGCCTGATACTGCAAACTTCGCATTGGTTCGAGTCAATTGGAGTCTTTGAGCGCAACGTTCGGTTATGAAAGATCCTTGTGATCCTGAATATGCTCGGCACCATTGCTGTTGGTTCTTCTCATTTGTTACATTGACTAACACCGTGGGTAGTAGACAACATCCGTAGTTGGTTTTAGTGGTGCAGCCCAGTAACTGTGGTTGGATTGATTTGAGAGGTGAAACAGCTTTGGCGGAATCTTTGCTTGCTAATGAATCGTCGTGAATTAGCGAATGGTGTTTGCGGTTACACTTTCTGCATTTGAATTTCGATTGGCATCTGTAGACGTTGTGGTTGTTGTTGAAACAGTTAAAGCAACTTTACAAAATTGTAAAAGATATCGAATTTTTTCATTATTTATCTCCAAAATGTGAGGTTGAAATGATGTAACGTTTTATTCACTTCGCCGATTTTAATATTTTGTATGTCAAAATGTAAGTTAAAGAGTCAACTTTCAAGCCATCTACCGGTAAAGCCATCTACCGGGAAAAAGGCCACGAACTATTTCCCCTACCCTTTAAATCGAACTAAATCGGTTCAGCCATCTAAAACCACGTTGAAAGACCACAATCAGAACGAATGATACGAAAGTAGAGGAAAGACCTATGCAGGACTGAGAGAGAGAGATAGAGAGAGGTTGAGAGAGAAAGAGAAAGAGAGAGATAAAGAGAGAAGAGAGAGAAAAAAGAGAGAGTAAAAGAGAGAGCGAGAGAGAGAGTGAAAGAGAAAGAGAAGAGAGAAAAAAGAGAGGGAGAGAGAGAAAAGAGAGCGATAGGGAAAAAAATAGAGAGAGCGTGGGAAGAGATAGAGAGGGAGAGATAGAGATAGAGAGAGCTAATCATCAAGATAGAGGAATTGATTACTTGGAATATTTGCAACTATATACAACTACATGCAAGTAATTTACAATATGCGATACGCATAGTCGCATACATCGACAGATAAATGGAATAATTTCAAACAGCGATGCACAAGCAGTAGTATGGAATGCAGACGGAGCAGTAAAGAGTGAACAGGGTGAACAAAAAGTAAACAGTAATGGTGAACAGTATTATGAGGTAAAAATAGTGAAATAGTGCATTTGTTGAAGAAGTTAAAGGTGCATCGATTCTACGTCCGAAATTAGTAACAATATAACGAAAATATTGACAGCATTAAAATAACAAGTTTTGCCTTCTTTAATTTAAATAGTGCAAAGTATGTTCCATGTTTCTGTAGTGTGATCATTGCCTGATGAGACGACCAAATTTTTTAAATTAAAGAATTCAAATGTGTCGTTAGTGTCGAAACCAAACTGCCAACCGTCTTGGCAACCTCACCTCGATTAATATCCTATATTGTCATGTGGTTTTAGACGGTCACACATCTCATACGGCTCAATCGATTTGCTAAAGGAAAAGGTTAGTTAATCCATTATTTCTAGAAATGAAGCATTGAACATATTACCGTTGAAACACAGCTTCTGAGAAACTTTAATAAAGAATTTCGGAAAGACTAACAAAATGTGCGCTTGTTGAATAAAATCGGATTACTTTAGCCAAATTTAGCTGATATGCCCATTCCAATATAACGATTACTCCAACATTGTGATTTAATCAAGAAATTGTTCGTCAACATGACATTTAATGTGGACGATACAATCGTAACAAAGTATCGAAGAAAGAATTCTTAGAAATCTCGAATCGTATCTAGACAATTCCAATGATTATTTGTTTTGCCATTTCCTTAATTGTAATATTGAATTACTTTTCTACTACACAACGCACTATTGTCTATTTTAAAAGCTTCCGTAGCTAAACAACAACAACAAAAAATTTGTATATATAGTAAACCGGTTTATATAGCTATTTTTGGGTGGCCACACGCCTGTCAACCACTTATATAGTCCTTTTGTTTTGATATCATTTCGACGTTAAGTATTTGATGACGATGTTGATAATAATAATCCGTGGTTATGCCTTTTGTTAACAATTCTTTTGGTTTTCCGATAGTTTTTCCATAGGCATACTTAATGTAATGTGTGGGTGTGTGTATGTGTGCTGTATATCCGTGGGTGTGGTTCTTTTCATACTTAATGCCTATATTTAGCTCACATTTTATTTTCCACTTCATTTTCACAATCATCTTGATGATTATTATGATGATGATGATGATGATGATGGTCATGATTAAGACCAATTTCATATTTTTCCTCCATAACTTTGATTGTATCATGTTACGTATTCAATTAACCGCGCCAAAAATGTGTATGCCAAATGGTACGGGAAGCACAAATCCCACAGACCAATTGAAATTCAAATCAGTATTTTATTTTATTTTGATCGATAAATACTTTCCACCTCCTGAACATATAATATTTTATTATATAGAGGGAGGTTTTAATATATATAGAAAATACCATAAATCAATATGGAAAATTGATGGTAGTAAATTTCCATTATATGTGTACAGGTAAAATATAGAAAATTTATGGACTACAGAAAACCAAAAAATAAATAAATAAAACTATGGACTAATTTTATAAATATTTAAAAGCTTTATGCATTTGCATACTCTGCTCTGCTATAAATAACAAAAACAAAAAAAAAATCGAATCACTGTATATACAGTACCGACAGCAGTTTGGCATTTTGTTAAGTAAAATAAAATTTAAGAAAATTTAATGAAAATTGACGTAAATGAAAAACCAAATAAATCGTATACAGCTTTTTGACGTCTTCAATTAAAATGTTAAAGAAAGCGGATCATATCACCAGGGTTTTTAATCGATCGTATATGGAGCTATTTCCTGTCATCCTCATAATTTTCACTTACGATATTTAATCCCAGGAGTTCCGCTACCTTCAATATATTCAATAAATACCTAGTATATTCAATAAATCAGGCCAAATTCTTGGATATGCAGATGATATCGTGCTTCTTGCCCGAAGACCTAGCGACATCAAGGACAGTTTCATACCGCTCAATCGCTGCGCAAGAAGACTTGGTTTGGAGGTGAACAGTACCAAAACGAAATTCTTAACAACACCCAGGAACATCTCCATGGCAAATCTCGAAATTGGCGACCATAACTTTGGTAGCGTCGAAAATTTTAAATACCTCGAGTCACTTATAACATCCTTGAATGATATGCAGGCAGAAATAAAAGCCCGAATCGCTGCCGGACAACGAGTTTTCTACGCCCAATCAAAATTATTGCGATCTAAACACCTATCGCAGTCGTGTAAGCTCGCACTTTATAAAGCACTTATAAGACCTGTGCTGACTTTCGGAAGCGAGAGCTGGACCATGACCTCTAACGACTGTAGATTATTATCTACCTTCGAAAGGAAGGTCATCCGTTAAATTTTTGGTCCTATTAAAGTTGCGAACAATGAATATCGGATTCGCATGAACCACGAAATAAAGCAACTTCTCGGAGGTAGCGATATTATCGGTTTCATCAAATCTAATCGAGTGAGATGGCTCGGCCACGTTGCAAGGTCCCCACAACAACGAATGATTCACAAAGTGTTCCATCAACAACCAGCCGGAGTACGTCGTAGAGGAAGACCCCGACTGCGCTGGCGTGACGACGTCGAACAAGACCTACTCGTATTAGGATGTCGAAATTGGAGGACGAGAGCGATGGACCGAGACGGATGGAGGACCATAGTGCGGGCGGCAAAATCCCTTCATGGGATGTAAATGCTAGAGAGAGAGAGAGAGGTTCCGCTACCTAAAGAGCATCTTAGTTCGGCATGATCAATATTTATTTGGGGCTTTTATGCAATAGGTGTGGCGTGATATATATTTATGATCACTTTGCAGCCTACATTAACTCACTCTGAACAAGACAAGTTACAAATAGACCAAAACTCTTCTTTTGGAATGTTCCTTCTTTGGTACTGAAATTCTGGAGTTTCGTCATAAAAACTAAAATAATTGGATTAAAGTCGGTCCCAAAGGTATTTCATACTCAAACTAACCATTTCCTTAAACTACATCTGGAATTTACATATACTGGAATTCAATTTACATCATGCAAATCAAATTTCGTCTTAATCCATCCAAATTTTCTATTTGCCAGAACCACCAATCGGTTAAAATGTATCTTAATTCACTCAAATCGGCCTTTATCCAGCCCTGTCCTGCAAGAATCAAATTGGGCATAGCCAACGAACGAATTTTCATCGAACAAAAAAATTTCCGAATTAGTTCAATTTAAATTGACCATATTCCAGAACCCATGCCTTGCCCCACTGCATTCGATACCATTCATCCCGATAATTTTTGATCCGATGGAAATGAAGTTTCGCTCGAATCGGCATTGAGGGGGGACATGTGGGAAGAATATGGTCATGTATTAAGACACATCATACTAAGAATCTCAGTTATTAGCGGTCCATATTAAGTACTCTTATTTAGGTCTTTAAATACATCCTTTTCTGTTAGGGGTATTTCTCTTTGGAATTCTATTCCGCTAGAAATTAAGAGGTCAGCGTCGCCTAAATCTTTTAAAGCGGATTATTTAGCGTGGCGCGCTTGAATGATAATACATGTAGTACTATTTTTGTAATAATTTTTTTCATTTGTATTATTTTTGTATGTAGTATGTAAGTATTCACTTCTTGCAGTGTTCTCTGTAACAAATGAGCTTGAGCTCAATACGGAGGGTACTAGCATGGAGTGGATTTGTTTTTTGAAAAAATCGGAGGTTTTTATGCCTAATGGAAGTATTTTTTTTTGTGGTTGTTGTTCTTCATTTATATTGCTTCCATATGTGCTTTTCCTTTACCAAAATTGTAATGTCAATGAACAAATAAATAAATAAATAAATAAATAAATAAATAAAGTACTCCGCCTAGATGTCGCCTAAACGAAGCCTTTTAGTTTTAGTTTGTTCCCAAGCAATGTTTCCCAATCTGATCCGATGATACTTTTACCCAGTTCATATTACGTCTGAGCTACTTATCTTGCAATAGGCAACAATCGGTTCGGGGGAGGTGAAGATTATATCCGCGCGGTCCTTCTGAGATAGTGGCCAGAGGACCATAATAAGGTAATCTTATTATCCTTTAATTCTTTTAAAAAGTAATAGCAGCTCCATGTGAGCTTAGATTAGAAAACCGGGTCGGTTAGGGCTAGCAATGCTGCTTGAGGTGCAGACTCCTTTTGTGAGAATTTCAGCTTGAAATATAGTTGGGGATTTTCCTAAGGGTATGCGGAGGCTCAGTATTGATCGAGAAATTTCTCTGAGAAACTTGTTGTTTATATCACCAAATCTGAAAATTCAACAATTTCAGTTATCAGTTGATCGGTTGATATAATTCTAGGGCCTGATCAATTCGGTGATGGCTCAAGAACCGACTATGCCTTTAAAAGAAAGTGCAACGGTTTCAACCCTAAACGCTTTAGGAGAGTAGCTATAGGGCTGATGCACTTAGTTTATCAATGTCGCCCTGTACAACCTAACAAATCAGGATTTTCCAATGCTATGCCTCGTTGAAGAAGTATGGATCAAAATAATATGCAGCCCTGCGAATCCCTCCCGCTGTCAAAACATTAATTGAAAAGCCTACATCTGATTGAATAAAGATTTCTTGATTATTCGGAATTATACAGTCGGATAAGTGACCCAATTCACCATTTCGCTTGTTGACTGATCCCAGCGGATTTTGTTAAGGGTGGCACGAGGCCAACCCGCAAATTTCATGTAAACATGCAGAGGCCTCTCTCACGTGGGAAAGTTGAGGCTTGCATGTTTCGGAAAACTGAAAATAAATTTAATAATAACCGGGTATGTTCACCCAGGAACGACCAGATCTCACCGAATGACAAGTACAATGTCTGCTGAAGAGCCCCCAAATGACCCTTTGACTCCTAAAGGCCGATGCGAAGCCACAACGAAGCAGCTTATGAGGATAGGGACGTTTCTCAAACAGACAAAGCCTCTCTTCACCGGGAAAGACCTATAGAGGATCTCCCACAATTCACACTGCAACAGTTTGAAACTGCCGCAGTGCCACGGGTGTATAGATTTTACGATCGTCAAAAATGGAATGAAATGAACGACACATATAGGTAAAATAACCCGAATAATAACTGAACAAGAAGAAAGAGAAATAAAACCGAATGCCGTGCAAATTTAAATTTTGTCCAACAGAGAGAAAGAAAGAAAAATCAAAAGTGTGAGAAGGGATAAAACAAAAATAAATCAAACTAAAACTGGTTGAGAGGAAAAATAAATCGAACCAAAATGTAGTCGCCGAAGGTGATAGGTGACTAACTTTGAGGGCGATTTTGGTCTCTCGCCTCCTCTTTTATATATTAACTTACTTTGTTTGGAATTCCAAGAATCCTTCCGTTTCTGGCCCAAGACTTTTGTATAAATGGCATGCCTCAGTTTTTCGACGTAAAGAAGCAATAAAGATTAGCAGTCGCTTCCTTTGACCTGTGCAGGTTAACCTGAAAGCAGTTCAGCCGGCCGAGTTTCCTTCAATGGTCCATTAGTAGTACTAGTCAGCCCTGTTCTGTATATTTTGATGGGGGCAGCCTTTGCTTTTTGATATGTTTTCCTGGTATTCTCTGTGCTGTGCCTTCCTGTTAGTAAATCCAAAGGAACCGGGTTTTGATGGGGGGGGGGGGGGGGAGGGGGTATATCTTATTTGGGTTTTACTTATCTTACCAAATATTCCGTTTTCTTCTGAATATTTTGTAGGAATCTGACTTTTTCATATTTCAATCGACAGTATACTGACCCAATTTAGTGCGTAATTGGAACCTTTAAGGTTCTTCGCTGTTTCCGATAAATAGAGATGGTTAATTGTAAAGCCCTATTTTTCTTACTTTTCTTGTGGAAGTTTCTGTGTGGAAGGTAGACGAAGAAACTTTGGACCGCGAGATTTAGCCTCCCCAGATAATATTTAAGATTTCTTAGCTTTAATATCATAGCCGTCGCGCTGATCTATATCGCTGTATCTTCAACCGCGTAGTTAACGGTCCATCAATCATTTCACTTGTGATCTATAGCTGCTGGCATTTGAATCGTTTTTAGAGGGACCCCGTTTAAATGGGTGTTTAGGGCTGGAGTCTGATCGGCTTCGTTGGCCATTTGTTTGGACAGTTTTATCCTTGATTTTAACTGTGCATTGCACCAAAACATCGTCATAAGAAAGGTTCGATGGTTTCGAGACACCCAGGTCTTCTCTGTGGGTCTCCTTAGTTGTTGTTTTTTGTTGTTTTCGTTTCTTTTTACCGTCCAATTCTGACCTTCATCTCTAATGGCGGTTGTGGTAGATGTGGACATGTTATCTTTGTGTTACTGGCACATTGTCTTCTTATGCCGAGACATATTCTACTGTGATTGGACTAGAAAGGACATAGGGTAATAATAGCCGTCACGGGTATGAACAGAGCACTTTTTCCCTTCCACATTGATTGTGATTTTTATTAATAATACTTCTTGTAGTAAGTTAATGAGGAAAGAAGATGCACAACAAAAAAATCTTTTTCTATGGAAAGGCTAAATGAAACCAGAAAGGCACTAGGTATTCCGAGTTTCAAGCATGTGACTCTCTTCAGCCGAGTTCCATTCCAATCGGTTTAGAAATGGGATTGTTCTATCCTAATTGGCCGTTTTAAAGAAACACATACACAATCCACATTGGAATCTTAATTAACACACAGCAAACTTAATGTCGAAAATCATTTTCATAAATCACAGTCACCTATCACAGTCACCCACCATTTTCAATAATCACAGTCACCCATCGCATCTTGTCATGCAATCCTATTTTTACCATACAAACCGAGATTAAGCCCTATCTGTTATGCAATGGCAGGTTCAAATTAGCCGTCTCGCAGAACCTCCAACATATTCTTTATCTCCGAAGACTGACTCTATTTTGAATGCCAATATTGATCATTTCTTGGGCTATAGAAACCAAACCCCAGATAAAATCACTCATCGACCACTCTGTTGACACAATAAGCTAGTAGCGAAATTTCAGAAAGTTAAGAAGATGAGAATATCACAAAAGAGAAATAAAAATTTTGTTTAAGCTAAGCAGACGGCGTGCTCTACTCTAACCATAAATCAGTAGACCTGTATAAAAAAACTTAAAATAGGCAGCACATGCAGCTAAAGGTGACTAGCAGGAACAAAATTCCTAGTAGGCCAAGAACACATGATTAGCTGCTGCCGACTAGTAATATAAAGATTGTTAAGCAGTTTTGGCAGCTCTTCTCGGATTGCTCAAACCGGGAAAATTTTACGTTTGGAGAGTCTTCTGTTATAAAATGAAAAAGTCTTCGAGACAACTGCTCCTGGTCTCAATAGGACTTTGAGGAATTGATGGAGCTGAACGCTCATCGAGAAACCCACATGCTATAGGCACATGTTAGGCGGGTTCAATTCAAGTCATAAAAATCAGCATTAGACCGAACCACACCAACGTAAATTCAGAATAACTGGGAGTCTAAAAAAATCATATACACCAAAGCCTCGATTTGCGACGATAATACGTTCCATAAAAATGCGTCGCTAATTGAAACGTCGCAAATTGAAATATCGCATTTCGAATTTAAATACATACATATTACATTTAATATGTAATCAGATGTACTATATACATGTGGGTTTCGAATCCCTGATTGTATTATACATCCCTGAGTTGTTGTAGGGAATAATCGTTTTCGTTTTATTTAACAGATAGTAACCGAGTTTATATAAAAAATAAAATAAAAGAACGCATGTGAAAAGACGTCAATAATTTTATTTAAAGATATAAATAATAAATTCCCACATTTTGGGGGCTCAACCTAGTTAATAGACGTGACGGATAATTGGTTTTCATAAAATTCTGAGAGAATTTAAGACGGGAAAACATTCAATTATTGAATTAAGTTTTGTTTAAAATGGAAGAATTTCAAACAAAAACGGTAAAAGCCATGAAGGAAGAGCTATCCAAGTTGGGGCTTAGTACGGATGGAACGCGTAATGAATTAATTCAACGCTATGAACGAGCGATGACGCTAATCAAGGACAATTTCACAAGAAATGTTTGCGGTCCGGAATTGGAAAGTAGAAGTAATGCTGATATGTATACCGAGAAAACTAATTTCGAATTTAAAGACGTTGAAGATTCGGTATCAAAATTTAGCGGCGATGACAACTATCCAATTAAAAAGTGGTTGATAGAGTTTTGTGAAACATCAGAACTATTAGGTTGGAGTAATTTACAGCGATTTGTGTATGCAAAGCGACTTTTGACGGGCACAGCCAAGATGCTATTACGTTCTACGAGCGCAAAGGATTGGGAATCATTGCAACAAGTGTTACTCGACGAATTTCATGTGAATGCTAGTAGCGCTACTGTTCTCCAGATGCTAATAAAAACTAAAAAGGGAAAAGATGAAACTATACATCAGTACATTTTGCGTATGCGCGAAATTGGTGCATTGGCTGACATCGAGAACGAAGTAATTTTGGAATACATCATTGATGGTGTCTGTATTGAGGATTCAAATAAGATTTGGTTATTTGATGCTAAAAATTTTAAAGATCTTCGAGTAAAGTATGAAGCATTTGAAAAATTAAAAATTAAATCAATGAACAAGGCTACCTTAAATAATGCTAAATCTAATCAACAACTGGAGCAACCAGTGCCGAGTGGTAATAAATCAATAAATCCCCGACGTAATAAGAATAAGTGTTACAACTGTAATGAATACGGTCATCTGTCGAAGGATTGTCATAGGAAATCTGATGGTGTACGGTGCTTTAAGTGTAATGCGTTTGGACACAAAAGTTTCGAGTGTTCTACTTTATCGAAAACGAATGTTAGCTTGTGTACGACAAAAGAACATCGAATGAAAATTGACGTATTAATTGACGATATGAAAGTGTGTGCTCTGATAGATACGGGAAGTTCCGTAAATTTGATCCGATCTGACGTATATTTGAATTTGAATACTATGAAACCTCTGAAATCCAGATCAACGTTGACGGGACTTGCTGGTAAGAAGATTGAGACATTTGGAAAATTTGAAGCAGATATCGTTATTAACGGTGACAATTTCCATGTGCCGGTGCATGTAGTGCCTAACGATGTTATCCCCGTAAATCTTTTGATTGGCTGTGATCTGCTTTGTGAAGCAAAAGTGATTATCGATGAGAACGGTGTGAATATCCGTAAAAACGACGAATTTTGTGCGATACTATCAGAAGTTAAATATGAAATTATTGATGTTACGCATATTATCGACCGAAGTGATGCTCAGGTCGTTAAGCAATTATATCAGCAGTATTCACCAACACCGACGAAGACTTCAGATGTAAACTGCAAAATAATTTTGAAGGATGAAACGCCAATTAGTCAGAATCCAAGACGTTTGTCGATTTACGAGATGGAGCTGGTTGATAAAATAGTGGAAGATTGGCTGAAAAGCGGAATAATTGAACCTAGTTCATCTGAGTTCTCTAGTCCAATTGTTTTGGTTTCAAAGAAAGACGGCTCAAAACGTTTGTGCGTGGATTACCGGAAGATTAACCGCCAAATTGTTAAAGACCGCTTCCCCCGTCCGCTGATAGAGGATCAGTTGGATCGAATACAAGAAGCTCGGGTATTTAGCTTGCTCGATTTAAGAAACGGATTTTGCCATGTCGCTGTTGAAGAAGGAAGTCGCAAATATACATCGTTTGTGACACCAACGGGGCAGTACCAATTTAGGAAAGTACCATTTGGGCTATGTAACAGTCCTGGTGTATTCATGAGATTCGTGAATAACATCTTTCGTGATTTAATACGTAAAGGAATAATGTCGCTTTATCTAGACGACATCATTATTCTGGCTACCGATAATAAATCAGCGATTGAAAATTTGAAAATTGTACTGAAATTAGCTTCTGAATATGGACTCGATATTAACTGGAAGAAGTGCAGATTTCTTGTTAGACGAGTGGAATATCTCGGACATGTTATTCATGACGGGAAGATAAGTCCATCGGAAAGCAAGACGAGGGCCGTGAGGAATATTCCTCAGCCCATGACAAAGAGACAGATTCAGCAATTTCTCGGTCTGACGGGATATTTTCGCAAATTTGTATACAATTATTCGGTGATCGCCAGGCCATTAAGCGATTTATTGAGGGAGGGTGTGGATTTTGTGTTCGGAGAGGAAGAGATAATGGCGTTTAATTCGCTAAAACGACATCTCACGGGTAATCCTGTGCTTCAATTATTTAGACACGGGCTGCCCACTGAGCTTCATACAGACGCTTCAATGCATGGCCACGGTTCCATATTGATGCAACAGCATGACGATGGAAAGTTCCACCCAATTTAGTACGCAAGCCGCAAGACGACAGACGCAGAGAAGAAATATAGCAGCTATGAGTTAGAAGTGTTGTCCATAATTTACGCACTTAAAAAATTTCGCGTTTATTTGATTGGCACGCATTTTAAAATTATAACGGACTGTGCCGCTTTCGAGATGACGATGAAAAAACCAAGTTTGACGACTAGAGTAGCAAGGTGGGCGTTGTCTCTAGAAGAATTCGACTACCAAATTAATCACCGACCAGGTACCCGAATGAAACACGTTGATGCTCTCTCACGCAATCCTGTTCTAATTGTTGATGACGATATTGTTTCACGTTTGAAGTGTGCTCAGCAAAGTGACGGGTTCATCGCTGCTGTGATAAAATTACTTGAGAATGGCCCATACAAAGATTTTATTTTAGAGAGTGATCTTTTGTACAAAATAAAAGATGGTAACCAACTGTTAGTCGTCCCGCGTAAAATGCAAGCAGAGGTTATAAAGCGTAATCACGAAATTGGTCATTACGGTGTACGGAAGGTGCAAGAGTTGATCGAACGAGATTTCTGGTTTGAAAAGATGTCTGACAAGATTACAACAAGTGTCAAGAATTGCGTTCAGTGTATCTTGTGCAACCGAAAAATGGGTAAACAAGAAGGATACTTACATCCAATCGAAAAGGGAAATCTACCTCTTCATACTATACATTTAGATCATCTCGGGCCAATGGCGACAACTAAGAAGCAATATAATCATGTGTTAGTAATGATAGATGGTTTTACGAAGTTTGTGTGGATATATGCGACGAAATCCACAACGTCGAAGGAAGTGTTGGAGAAACTCCAAAAGCATAGAGAAGTGTTTGGTAATCCAATGCGCATTGTGACTGATAAGGGAACCGCATTTACAAGCAACGAATTTATGGAATATTGCGAAGTCGAAGGTATCGAACATGTTGCGATAACTACAGGCTTGCCAAGGGGTAACGGCCAAGTTGTGAGAATCCATCAGTCAATAATATCAGTCCTCTCGAAGCTATCGATAGACGCTCCAGATCGATGGTTTAGATTCATCGGAAGTACGCAACAAAGTCTTAACAACACGCTGAATCGAAGCATTAGTGTTACTCCGTTTGAGTTATTAGTTGGCACTAAAATGCATCAGAAAACTGATACGAGAATTCAAGAAATTATTAATGAAGAAATTATTAAAAATTTCAGAAACTCTCGAGATAGTTTAAGAGAAACTGCAAAGAAGCAAATAGGAAAAATACAAATTGAAAATCGACGATCTTTTAGAAAAAACCGCAAAGCTCCTACGTCCTACAAAGTTGGAGATTTAATAGCTATAAAGAGAACTCAATTTGGACCAGGTTTAAAATTGAAACCAAGATTTTTCGGACCATACAAGGTGTGCAAAGTTAACGAAAATGAACGCTACGATGTAGAAAGGGTACTCGTCGTTTGAATCATCCGGGTCGGATGAGGAGTAGGATGGACGAGTGTGGGTTTCGAATCCCTGATTGTATTATACATCCCTGAGTTGTTGTAGGGAATAATCGTTTTCGTTTTGTTTAACAGATAGTAACCGAGTTAGTTTATATAAAAAAAAAAAATAAAAGAACGCATGTGAAAAGACGTCAATAATTTTATTTAAAGATATAAATAATAAAATTCCACATACATATGTAGAGTGGGATTCCCCCATAAACATTCAATGTACATATGTATGTATTTGAATAACCTTCATGCATTTCCAGAAAAAGAAAACATTTAAGTGCAACTAATAGTGAACTCGTTGACAAAAAAAAACTTGATCCCACTTGGATTAAGATTTTTTTGTGCCACAGAACACAATTTGTATTACACTTTGGATAAAACAGAACTTTTATTTTATTAAACACAACTTGCTCTTTAAACAATTACAAATATAATAAAATAGAAATTGCGCGATGTCTTTTTTGACAATTTTACATGACGCTTAGTTTTTTTTTATGTTTGAGTAAACGTAAAAAAAAAAATCCAACAAATTTTTTGGATTTTATTTTTGATCCGGGATCAAAAAGTAAAAAGACAAAAAATGTAAACAAAGCCACGTTGGATCAAAAATGACGTCATATTATTGATCCGGGATCAAGATTTTTTTTGTCACTGAATTCACTATAAGCTTATAATAAGCGACGCAAACTGAAATTAGGTAAGGTAATTCGGAAACGTCGCAAATCGAATCGTCGCATATCGAGGCTTTGGTGTACATTCCAGGCAAAACATTTTCAACCTTACTACTTTCTTTGGAAAACATTAGAAAAGTAAAGATTTGAGCTATAATAGCTAGAATGTTGACACTCAGTACCTACATAGGAGCAGTTTCAACATGCGGGATGTATAGGGAAGTGTGTGGATTGAGATTTACACACAACCTTTAATAACGTGAAGAAGGGGGCGATTAGAGGAAGATTGTAAACAGGTTAATCAATCATTTACTAGTAAACACGACTGTTATCGCTGAGTTGGAGATACATTACAAGAAGAGGGGTGGTTAGACGTACACCGCACGCAAGTGCTGTTCTTTTTCTCTGGAACATCACAATCAATGAATTGCGGCTACAACTGGATGGCATATGCGGATGACGTAGCGATATCTTTCTTATGAACATGCCTAAATACGCAGAATAAACTTTCAACAGTCGGGCTCATAAACATGGAGTAAGAATCAGCCCGCGGAAAGACGGAGGTGGTTTTTTTTAGTAAGACATATCCAATTCCGACAATTACTCCTTTTAATGCATTTGGCCCATTTAAACGACTTACCATCTTGAGCAGTAAGTCTAGTTGGAGAAACAACATTTTGGAAGAGCTGCCGTTGTAATGCCTCAAACAGCGAACACGTAAGAGTTTAAGCTGTTCTCTGTTCGGATCATTTCGGTCACTGCTACGACCATAAAATATTAGGATTTTCGCTAAAACCAAACAAGTGGCCTCTAAAATGTTGGAACACGTACCGCTCACCCAAATTGTCCAGATAGAGTACAACTTAAGCTCTTACGTGTTCGCCGGTTGAGGCTTAAGTTTGGCAATTCCGTGATCAATGCAATGTGAGTGTTTTGGTTAGTGCTCGATAGGATTGGGGAGGTTGTGATTTTGTTGAGACAATATGCAATATCCTCGTTGGATATTATTAAGTTGTGGAGACAACCATGCTTCAATTAAGGTGCAAATCGGTGCAACAATCAGTTTATTTATCGCCAAGGAAAAATTATGCCGAAGCAGGCACTACATTTTTGAGGTTCTTGTCAGATAACTCTGATGTTTGTACGGGCCACATATGTTTGATTTTCTCCACCTTTATAGTAGAGGAACATCACGGATAGGTGATGGAGAGGAATAAATTGAGGCCTCGGCATTGGCTTTTGGCCGATGAATAAACCAATCCTGGCCATCATTCTCATTTTAATCTCAAGTATAATTTAAATATTAATAATAATATTAATAATAATTTTTAAATAATAATTGATCTATAAAAGATGGCCGCTGAGTAGATAAGTCGTACGTTGCTGAGTGCTACAAATTAAAATAAATTAAATAATTATGGCTGTATTATAAATAAGTATTCTCTGTCGATGTGATAATGTAAACAAAAATGTATTTAAATAATAATAGTTTGTGTAACACTATAATGAAATAACTAAGTGCATCTTATATTTATAAATATTTTTGAAAAGTAATGTGCTTTTAAATTTTGTCATTGTGAGTCATAAACTCACAATAAACTAACACTCAGTCATAAGCCGCCCCGGTGGCAAAGTGGTCAGCATGCTTGCTCCAGCAACCGGAGGTCCCGGGTTCGATTCCCGGCGGTGACAAGGAAAAAAAATTTCACGGCTGGTTTAGGATCAATGAATTAATCACTCATTATCCGAAATGAAATTATGATTATGAAAACTCATTTGAGGCGGCCAAATCCCTTGATGGGATGTATAGTGCCAGAGAGAGAGAGAGAGAGAGAGAGAGAGTCATAAACTGTACTATGTACTGTAAAGGCCATTAAACTGATTACCGTATTTGAAAGGCAAATATTATTGTATTGTGTTTTTGAAACCATAAACTGAATTTATACACATAATTGTTTGTTTATAAACTATATATGTAATTCATAATTTGCTTTATGTTAATTGCAAGTGTACTAATATTCATGTGAAGAAACCTGGACTATTTACTTGTGTAGAAACCGTGCGAATCAACCAAATAGTTCATTTGAGTGTATTACCTTGAAAAATAATAATTTTATTGTAAAGTGTCAATATGGCTGCTCCTTCGAATATATTCACTAGAAGTAAACTCAAAAACTTCACAGATGAATCGCGAACATTACTGGCTTTGCAATCAATTGAAAGTCCAACACTCAAGGATGTCATGCAAGCCATTTGCACATCAAACAACGATCTGAATCGACAAATGGATACTTTGAACCAAGATCTTCAATCGAAAATCGATAACATAAACGTAAAAATGAAAGATCTCAAATGTGACGTAAACCAAAATAAAGATGATATCTCATCTTTAAACTACAAATTTAGTAAGTGTGAGGACAAAATTAATAATTTAGAGTACCAAAATGAGTACATACTCCAGCAGTCATTCAGAAATGACATAATAATTATGGGTATACCTGCAGAAATTAAAAATTTCGAGAAGTTTACAATAGATGATCTGGGTACGTTACTTGGCTTTAACTTAAATGACGTAGACAACTACTTTCATAGAGCTGCATTAAAAGAGAATAAACGAGATCCTCATATTCCAAGCTATCAGTTGATTATTTCGTTTAAACTCAACAGTAAGAAACAATCAGTGATGCAAAATTTAATTAAAAATGGTCCTATTTTCCTGCACCAACTTCATCCTGATAGTCAATCAAATAAAAAATTGATAATAAATCATCGGATGCGGAAGCATTTCGCAACCTTGTTAGCTGCTTCGAAAAGACTTCAACGTGCTGGTGTATTTCACAAATGCTACTTTAACGGACAAGTTTACGTTCAAGAAAATCAAGTGGATAATCCCAAAATTATATTTTGTACATCGCAACTGCCAAATGAAATGCCACAACCAACGACGTCCAAGCCAGCTGATAAATGACGCACTCTTCAATGGCTTCGTTTATGCATTTTGAAAATTAAAATTTATAAGGTTATCTTCCTAGCATATACAAAGTATTTATAATTCTTATAATTTAAATAATACACATACATATATTTTTCTTATTTTTTCCATATTATTATTTAATTTTTCTTTTATTTTTGAATTTATTAAACTTAATTTTGTTTTTTTGTTTTTTTTTTATAATACAACTTAGTTTAAATTGACTGCTTATATTAAAATTTTGGCTTGCAATCGAAAGCATGGAATCCTTTTATATTATTCAAGAAACTGATATTTATAACAATCTACATCTAAAGCATTATTTAAATTCAGAACCAAATTATACTAATGGTTGCTTACGGTGCGTTCTAATAAATGCTAGGTCACTTCGAGCAAGCTTTGAAAATATTAAATATTTTTTAAAGACATTTAATACTCCTCCCCACATTTTAGTTGTCTCCGAAATATGGATTTACAGCAATGAGGTCTCATTCTATTCGATACCTGGATACGAGTCTTTCTTCTGTACAAGGAACGACAATAGAGGTGGTGGGGTTGCCGTTTATGTTATCAACTCCGTTTTAGCTATAGAAAAACAATCATTAAATCTTCTTGACACCAGTTTTATTGTGATCGATCTACCCCAATATCGTAGTAAAGTAATTGGTATATATCGCACAGAAAAATGTCCTGATGACGTATTTTTTGCTGCTCTGGAAAATTTATTATTAGAATTTCCGAAATCTGTAGTCCTAGGTGATATTAACATTAATCTGTTTAATATATCTGAGATTAAAACAAATATGTTACAGTCGATAGTCTCTTCCTGCGGCTTTGTGGCTCTTAATGACCTCAATTCTGAATTTTATACCCGATTTTCCACAACGCCATCATCAATAGATCATATTTACACAGATTTAATTGATTCAGAATTAAGCATCGCGTTGCTTGATTCACCTGACTTTGATCATGGAATCATCCTAGTAGATAAATCGGACAAGATTGTCAATCATAATTGCAGTAAATCGCTTATTAGTATGATTGATTATTCCCAAATCATCATCCACTTATTGAGATCAAATAATCATTCAATCAAGTCTTTTAAAGAACTAATTGATATGCTGTCGAATCTTATTGCAAAGAATATCAAATTAATACCAAGGAAACAATCTAACACATGGATCACTAAAGAATTCCTATTGATTGTCAAGACGAGAAATACATTTTATTTACTGCAAATGAAATATCCTAATAATAAATATTACAAGGAAAGGTTTAAGTATTTTCGAAATCAAGCCGTTTATTGTAAACGAAAACTTTTATCAAATTTTAATATTTACAACCTACAAAAATCAATAGGTAATCCTAAAGCAACTTGGTCTATTTTAAAGAAAATGATATTTAATAAAGATGATAATGGTGCTAACCAAATAATTGCTCTAATTAATGAAAATTCAGAAATTATACATGCGATTCCCTTCAAATAGCTAACACTTTTAATAGTCATTTTGTGAACATCACAAATGTTATAAAATAATCTGCACAATATGATCCGGCACCAGAATTTTCTAGTTATTTGAAATATGACGCGCTGCCTATTCTTGATTTTTCAATTACTAATTATAACGAGGTAGATGATATAATCAAAAAACTTAATACATCGGCTGCGACAGGGTATGATGCAATTTCTGTAAAATGTATTCAGCTATGTAAACATTTCCTGATTCCTAACATTGTCCAATTAATCAATGAGTGCATAGGTAATGGACATTTCCCAGACTGTCTCAAAATTGCGAAAGTACACCCTATATTTAAAACAGGTAATAAAATGATACCTGCTAATTACCGTCCAATTTCTATATTGAACGTATTCTCGAAAATTTTTGAAAAAATTATGGTAGAAAGATTACATACATATTTTCTGAAGAACAGGATCATAAGCCCCTACCAATTTGGCTTTGTTGAAAAATCGAGTACCCAATCAGCTGCAATGTCTGTTCTCAATGAAATATTATTAGGAATGGATAACAAGGACTATGTTGCTATGCTCTCAGCAGATCTTAAAAAAGCCTTCGATACTGTCCCGCATGACATTCTACTTTTAAAATTAAAAAGGCTAAATCCATCAAATTCAACTTTCTCACTACTCTCTTCTTATTTTGTTAATCGTGTCCAATATACTGTTATAAATGGTCTTAAAAGCAGACCATTACAAATCTTAACGGGTGTGCCACAAGGGTCAGTCTTTGGGCCAATAGCATTTAATTTTTTTATTAACGATATGTTTAATTTAGAACTGTCAGGCAAATTGTTTATGTATGCAGATGACTCGACTTTAATTTATAAATCCAAAAATCCTCTAACAGTTATCGAACAAATCACAAACGATATACTTAAAATTGAAAATTGGCTATGTGCGAACAAAATGAATATAAATCTGTCGAAAACTAATTACACATTTTTCCAAAATAAAGATTTTCCAACATATTTTCCATCTCATCTGTTTGTAAATAATAACAAAATCGATCAAGTTCAAAATACGACTTATTTGGGGTTAGTGATTGATGAGAATCTTAACTGGAAAGAACACACAATAAAACTTAAAAAAACTATTTGGCCTTACATTTTTGCAATAAAAAGAATACGGACCTACATTGATGAAAAAACCGCTTGGATGATCTACAATGCTTATATTAATTCTAGACTTAACTATATGAGCTCACTCTGGACAACTGCGTCTCAAAATACAAAGAAAAGTCTGAAAGTTTTACAAAATCGGGTAATTAAAACCGTTAAACGTTTACCCTTATTAACGGCAAGTAAATCCATCTTTACATCCAAGATATTGCCTATTGACGTCTTAGGCC
This sequence comes from Nephrotoma appendiculata, assembly GCA_947310385.1. NCBI lineage: Eukaryota > Metazoa > Arthropoda > Insecta > Diptera > Tipulidae > Nephrotoma > Nephrotoma appendiculata. Next base: position 100,667,707 of record OX371223.1, read on the forward strand.
AATTTCAATTATTGACGTTCATTAGAAAAGTTCAGTAAGGTCTCACTAAATCCAACATTAACCTTACTACTGTAGGTGAGATACATTCGTACAACACCCGAAGGAATAACAATACCAACTTTTATATACCTACTGTAAGCACAATACGCGGACAAAATAATCCATTCTATAAATGTCTCTTTTTATTTAATGAATTACCAGGGTCTTTAAAAAATGAGCAAAATATATACAAATACCAGATGTCACTAAAATCATATTTAATTACAAAGTGGCTCGAGACCTAATCGGATAAACTTTTAGAAGCGATTTCTCGGTTTCTGGATTGTTGTCGATTGCGAACAAAATGTTTACTTGCGGAAAGTGTAGGGGAAGAGGAAGTGAATTATTCATAGATGAATGTATAGAAGGAAAAAAAAATAAATAAAAAAAAAATAATAAAAAAAAAAAAAAAATATATAACAAAAAATAAAATAGGATAAATAATCAATTAAGTTTATTAGATAATTCATTAAGGAAAATAAAAAAAAAATTATAATGGAGAGGAATAAAAAAGAATAACATATATATATTGTTGAGTTAAATATATTATTTATTAGAACTTAATCATAATTTTCTTGTTGCTCATAAATTTTGTAACTCTTTTTTCTGATAAAAAATAGTCTTTTTTTCTGTTAACGTTATTTAATGTATGTATATGCTAGTACACATTTATATTAACTTAAATTGTTTGTCATAGTCTTTAAGATTCTTTAAACAATTAAACAAATAAATAAAAAAAAAAAAAAAAATATTCACATGGAACAACACCAATGATGACGAAGTTTAGTTGATAGGATTTGATTCGGAATTCTTACATTTTAGATGAGTTCTGAGATTCGGTGTTATAATCTTGGATATGGGAAGTTTCCTACACAAAACTAAAAATTTGGGAATTCACATGTCATTTGCATCATTCCGGCAATATCAAATATATACAGTTTTAGGCAAACATATATCTGGCAAAGAAATTTCAAACTTCTGGTGAACATTAAAGGGTGCCATAAATTCCTTGAAAATACATGTTAGAATAACAATTCTATCTAGCAAACCAAATTTCATCATTTAATAAATCGTAATCGCACAACCGGATTCCCTAAACTGCCATAAAATACATGTTAGAATCACAACTTACAAAATAAGGTTTCTGTTAAGAAACGCAACAGTTCCGTCCAGCATGGCCCAATTACAGAACTTCTTCCAAAAATTATATTAGAACCCTAAACGAATCCTACTTTGTAGTTTTGAATAAACGCCACTAAGCGGAACTTTAACGCGCTTCTGAAAAAAAAAACGCGAGCTGTAAAAACTACCACCCTGCAATCACATTAGTAACAGGAGGCAAAAAGCAAGATAAAAAAAATTTTTTTATTAACGTCTTTCTTTTTTATCTGTTCGACAAACAATCTTAGATGCAATACCAAATGGTGTGATGAAAAATAATCCAAAAATATACAAAAATAATTGGTTTACACCTACTTTCGAAAAAATTTCAACGCTACGCATCTTTTCAAATTCTTCCTACACAACCACACTCAAAATAAAATTGAAATCAGAATTTCGAGTCCTTTTTCGAATCAAAATTGAAGCTTTATTTTTATAAAGTAAAGGATTAAAAAATAAATCTGTCCCTGTCAGCCTACATCATCATAATTTTTGGTGAACATCTTTCGAAATAAAACATAAAACATAAAAATACATAAAGCTTAGGATGTTAGCAGATTTATGCCAAATTTATATGATTTTTGATATCGGGACTTTTGTATTTTTGTAATTTTCAATGAATAGCAGCAGCGGAGCTTAAGAATAAAACGTGTGGTAATACATTTCCCATATCATCGGGATTTATTTACGTCATATTTTGTACAGTTGTGTTAGTTATCGTATTTGTGTTGGCTTAGACAATTTTCTAGACTTATAAGAAGAATCTCGATGTGTCGATGAGTAATGTGGAGATTGGACAGTACCAGTATAGCAAGGATTTAAAGCATCTCTACTGACTATAAACTCTTATAGTTTTCAACAGACTTTGGGCACTTCGTAAAGTGAATAGATTGCCTCAATGTACTTCATAAATGGACGAAACCTGACGGTTGCATCCCATGAAAAGGACTGTTCTCGGACTACAATTCTTAGAGAATGAACCGCACTTTTCCAAACAATGTATGCGACATCTCGTGGTGAACATCGGAAACCCAATAACGTAGATTAAAATTAGGAAAAAAAATGTTTGTTAACAAGTGGAGATCCCTGAGCTCAAAATCAAAAAAAAAAAAATTGAATGGCGCTGAGCACAATATCCGAACTTATTTTATCGGTTTGAAATTCCAACTAAGGCGAAATAGGTCTGCTTGAGAACCTAAGGAACCAAATCGCAGATGTCGAAAGAAGACTCAACATCGAACATTTTGTACAGAGTACCCAAATTGTTGGAACCGTTGGATGTTTGTCACAGAAGAAAAATACTGTCGCAAATTATGCAAATTTATATTACGCACTGGGTTTAGGTAGGGAGCAGCCTAGATCCGGTTGGTTTTATGATTTATGTATGACACGAGTGCATAAAATAATACGACACAACGATACTGAAGGTATAAACCTCGGATACGATGTCACTTTATTAAATCGCCGATGTAACATCGCCAATTATCGATGCAGATTTTATTACTGTATCCGGATTAATAACCGAGTGGACGAAATATAAGATTGGCTGTACACAAGTTTTAAGTCATCAATTTGTAGCAAAAGTCAAATATTCCAAGAATTTCAGAGATGCTGAATTTGACTATACTTATAACTGGGGGATTTGACTAAATTTTTTTATTTAAATGTGGAGCAACACCAAATCTTTTTATTTTATAGTGAGATTCTAGACATCTAGTGTATAGCATATCTCCTTGCAAACATTTAAAGTTTATGAAATTCTGGCTTATTCTGCCACTTAACATCGAGGTGATGTTGCCAAGAAGTTGGAAGTTTCGTTTCGACAAAACCAAGAAAAAGGTCGTAAGTAATAAAAAGTTGTAACTATATAAGTTCAAAGTTCTTTCAATATTTTTGTAGCTTGGCCACTGCAGCATCAATCCAAGCTTTAAGCTAATAGATTAGAATTATTTTTTTAGCATTTAAACCCAACATTTTAAATGTCCTTTTTAGCAACGGGTTGCTACTTATACTTTATAATTGATACACTAACTTTTAAACTTTTCGCTAATTAGTGTAGTACATTTTTCGTTGCAAAATTCACTTCCGTCAGAACAGCCCGCTTATACTCGACTTCGAAATTTTGATCCCTAAAAACTTGGGATAGGGAAGAATGAATTTTAAGGTCTAATTAAAATCGGAATATGGTGACCTTTTGACAATTATTGCGCATTAAACGCCGCCATGATTCTGCCTAGATGACGCCCGAGGCGCATCACCAACAACTAAAATCTGAGTTTGGACAAATGAAACAAATGAAATTTGGCAATAAATATTTAGTAGTCCGGATTCGATAAGGAAGTATTCTAATTTCTTGGACATCGCATGTCACCACGAATACCCTTACCGTTGCCCGAAAAAACTCGAAGCTGTAAAGGAATTTCCATTTCCGCTAGAACTTAGAACTACAAATCCAAATAAATTTGTCTAATGACGCCCTATTCGCTTATTAATCAAAAATGTTCGAAGCTGTCTGAAGCGTCAATGTGCAAAAATACAACGTCATACGCATTCACCGTTAGAGAAGTTCAAAGCTCCGAGTGAATGTATTGTTCCGCCGGCCCTTGACTATAATCGACCGTTTGACACGCACGTTGGCCAAAAGCGATTGAGATTATCAATACGTGAGAACAAAAGGTCGAAGTACTGTCAAATTGGATTTAATCCTTAATGTCCGGAATTAACCCAGAATATTCCGATCGCCTGATCGACTATTATGCTTCATAAAATATGCACATACTTGTCAAACAAGGTTCATCGCTAGTGCCAAAACACAAATTCATTCCTCCTTAAGCAGTTCACTCCTCCTCCTAGAAACCGGCGATTCATATGTTTCAAGAAACGACATGGAATTCTTTTACTGAAAATCTGTAGAGAAAAATTATTAAACAAACCAGATATACCAGGTATACAATGCGGATGAACTGCTTAATTTATTTATCTTAAGAAATATATGCACCAGGTCGAAACGTTTCTAAATAACGGAATACGTTTCTGTATAAATGCAACGGGTAGTCACAAATTAAAACATTTTGTAATTGGAAGGGCTAAACAACCAAGAGTTTTTAAAAAATTTATCGGCAATCCGGTTATATATCGGGGGCAAACAAAAATCCATGGACAACCTAAGAGTAGTTCAAAGAATAATTTGAGAAATATTTCATTACGGAGGTGGTAAAAAATTCGGTAATTTGATTGACTTACTATGGCACTTTGTAACGTGCGTTAAATTGACGCATCAAGTATCTCGCTTCAACTTCGTATAGCATTGCTATTAAGCCTAAATGACTGGTGCACACAATCAAATTATACCATTTAGAAGGTCCCTTATGCTAGCAAAACCCATATACAGCAGAACATTACAAGATAGTATGGATATAGGCTAATTATAGGCTAATTAAATGCCGCATTAAAACATTTTGGGCTCCACCCCTTCCAACTAAAACGCGGGTTCTGCTAGCTTTAGAAAAAGTTAGCAGAACCCATATCAAAAACTGATTTAAAAACAATTGGAAAATTAAAGGTTAATTTTAGGCTAATTAAATGCCCTATTAAAAATTTTTTATTCTGCTCGATCTAGAAAATGCAAAAGGCTTTATCATTTCAAAGCTAGCGAACCCAAATCGAAAATCGAACCAAAATCGAAATTAGAACGCATATCAAGATCTATTGATAAACAAATAATTTTTGGACTCACTATGGGCTAATCATATGCCTCATTAAAAAATTGTGGGCTCCACCCGTTTTTTGACCAGACTTCAGGTAATTTAATCTAAAGCGTTGTAATTTCGGTTTTGGTCCGATTTTCGATTTTGGTTCTGCTGGCTTTAGGTTAAATGACCTGAGGTCTGGTCAAAAACGGATGGAGCCCACAATTTTTTAATGAGGCATTTGATTAGCCCATAGTGAGCCTAAACTTATTTGTTTATCAATAGATCTTGTTTTGCGTTCTAATTTCAGTTTTGGTCCGATTTTCGATTTGGGTTCTGGTAGCTTTGAAATGATAAAGCCTTTTGCATTTTCTAGATCGAGCACAATAAAAAATTTTAAATAGGGCATTTAATTAGCCTAAAATTAACCTTTAATTTTCCAATTGTTTTTAAATCGGTTTTTGGTATAGGTTCTGCTAACATTCTTGAAATGGCTGATATTGTGATATTTTTTATGGTATTAGCAAAGAATATAGGAATTGGCGACCACAACTTTGATAGCGTCGAAAACTTTAAATACCTCGGGTCAGTTATAACATCGTTATAACATCGTCGCTGCCGGACAACGAGTTTTCTACGCCAAATCAAGATTATTGCGATCGAAACATCTATCGCAGTCGTGCAAGCTCGCACTTTATAAAGCACTTATAAGACCTGTGCTGGCTTTCGGAAGCGAGAGCTGGACCATGACCTCTAACGATTGTAGATTATTATCTACCTTCGAAAGGAAGGTTGTCCGTTCAATCTGTGGTCCAATTAAAGTTGCGAACAACGAATATCGGATTCGTATGAATCACGAAATAAAGCAACTCCTCGGAGGCAGCGATATTATCGGATTCATCAAATCCAATCGAGTGAGATGGCTCGGCCACGTTACAAGGTCTCCACAACAACGGATGATAAATAAAGTGTTCCACCAACAACCAGCCGGAGTACGTCGTAGAGGAAGACCCCGACTACGCTGGCGCGACGACATCGAACAAGATCTACGAACATTAGGATGTCGGAACTGGAGGACGAGAGCGGTGGATCGAGATGGATGGAGGGCCTTAGTGCGGCGAAATCCCTTCATGGGATGTGAAAGCCAGAGAGAGAGAGAGTGAATCAAGATGTTACCCTTTGAGCAAAGTCTAGTTTATCTTACCAAAAATCAAAAATTCAAGTCAAGTCATCTAATGGATACACATTTACTCACCTGCGTAGATCGTTTTACACGGTGGCCTGAAGCTTACTGTATAAAAGACATCTCCGCATCAACCATCGCAAAAACGTTTGTCGAAAACTACATATCTAGATTCGGCGTTCCCAGTACAATGACCAAGGTACTCAATTCGAATCCAAACTCTTTTCTGAGCTTGTGCAACTTTTGGGTTCACACAGGATTCGAACCACTGCATATCACCCGCAAGCAAACGGTATGGTTCAGCGCTTTCACCGACAACTTAAAGCTGCTCTTAAAGCAAGAGCAAATACCGTTAAATGGAGTTCGGAGGTACCAATAGTTTTATTGGGGATCCGAGCAACAGTCAAAGATGACCTGCAATGCTCACCAGCAGAACTGATGTACGGTCAAACACTCAAACTTTCTGGAAAATTTTTTGTGGAACATCCATTTACACCCCAAATTACCGCTGACACAGTGGTGACGCAATTAAGGTCCACTATGAACAATCTCACACCAACGGACACTCGCAAAACTAAACAAAACGACATTTTCGTACCCAAATCACTGCAAACTTGTGATTTCGTTTTCGTTCGTACTGACAAAGTCCGAACAGGTTTCGCTACACCATACGAAGCTCCATTCAAAGTGGTACGAAGACTTCGTAAACACTTTGTAATTCAAATCAAAGATAAACTCTTTAATATCTCAATTGACAGACTCAAACCAGTTTAAGGGATAATGAATACACCTGATCATTCGTCAGGGAATCAGGAAAATCGTTCGATTTGCCAACAACAGTCCACACATTCGAATGATTACTTCTCAGCAAGCATGATTTTCAGTTTTCATTTCTTTCAAAGGATGGAAACTATCACTATCAGCGATCTCAACGTCCGACACGAGGAGGTAATCAAGCAAATCGAAATGGAGCTAGATGCTACGGTTCTAGAATCGGGACTAGAATCTGCTCCATCAACATCGGAGCAAGGAAAAAGGATTCAATCGAAATCGGCGGCAACGCAAACAACACCGACGACGCTACCATCTAATAACTCGAAAGCAACACGTCTTTTGGAGTTACGAATTCTCACGTTGAAAAACGCATGAGTGCTCTCCGACCCGCAAAAAATTCGACGCAAACAAGCAATTCGATCATAGCAAGCAATTTAAACAAAACAAGCAGTTCCACTCGAGATTTGGGCTTGGAGCCCAAAAATGTACAATTCCGTGTGAATTTAACACAAATAAAAATGATTAATTCGGTATGCAAACTATCTTACAATAATCACTTCAAATTTTATTTCAGCATGCAAAACAAATACAGACATTCCTCTGGTATTTATAAATACTACTTTTTCCACCAGCAATGGAACTCTTACTCCATAACATTTGGAAAGGACGTTCGCACTGGGGAGGGAGTAATGCAACGGTCATTTCCTGCAAACTCAGGAACACCGCGCATAGCATTGCAGAGTATTTTCTTCTTTTATCAAAATACATTGCAATGCGTTCCACAAATGAATTGCCAGCGACACGCTGATCACAGCAATTCGTTTGAAACAATCTAAACCGCAGAACTAAGAAACACACAGCAACGGACACGGATCCAGAATTTCTCCGAAGTAAACGTGTGTTGTATAACGGAACCAATAAACAATTATATAGTAATAAATTGAATTATTGATTTTAATTATACCTAAATTATTGGACTATAGTGAAGTTTCTGACAAACTAAAAATGACAAAAAACTTTACAACAGCCCAAAAAGTGTAAATCTACAATTTCAAGAAAAAACGTGTTATGCAAAACGAAATAACTAGTTTAAAAAATAAGTTGACAATATCAAGCTAATTTAGCAAAACCATGTAGAATAACCATTCTTTATATTTTCTAGAAGCCAACATATTTATGCGGGGTCATAGATTTTTTTTAATTTTAAAATTTTGTTATGGAAGAAAGTGTAGTGGTGCTTCGATCGTCAATGACAAGGCATCGTAGAAATTTCTAAGTAAATCCAAGCATGCTATCGTGTAGTACTGACCCTATTGCATCTTTTGTACAAGCCAACATAATTGTGATTGCCGTCGAAGCATGTGTTTTTTTAACTACACCCCGTGAAATGAATCTTAAATATTGGTAAAACTGAACAGTTTCACGTTGTGTATTACTCACACCTGTTGTTTCTGTTGAAAATAACTAACTGCATTTTTTGTTGTTGTGAGACAGAATTAGAGAGAATATTTTTTGTGATCGTTATTATAACATTGATTGCATCATTGCGAATTAATGTATTCCCATTGCAAATTCGACGCTGATTTCGAATCTGTAATCAGTTTTCGCTACGTTCATTATTAAGCCTTTTTGGCTATAATATATATATCGACGTAATGGTTTCCCATTGTGCGTCCATAAAGAAATAAAAATATAAAAATAGCAAACGATATACTTTTAAAGTTTTTTTTTCTTGGTTTGTTTTAGTATCTCGATAGTTTTTGAGGTCTTGTAACGTAGGCCTTGCGGTTACGCCTTGGTGTGAGTGCACATGCTGGTTGCGAGTGGCTCAGGGCTAGGAGGGGGGGTTCAACACCAATTTAACGGCTAACCAGTCTATTGTTCCAAAAAAAAAATCATGTGCCGAAAACAAAACTAATACCCCAAAAAAAATACAATAAAATGGCTTTAATTCCGCGTGCCCATGTTTACTTCTCAACACCCTCGATCTCCCCTTAAATGCTTGTCTATCTCATGATGGTAATTTTAGCAACCCCGAAAACAAGAAAAGAAGAAATTCAGTGACCGCTGCCGCAAGAAAATGTTTACAAAAAAAAATAATTACATGCAAATCTTTAAATTTATGTCGCCTCGTTTAGTAAACAAAATAAATTTCTTCTTGAACGTGTGAGGAACGTTTTCTTTTATTATCTAGGTAAATTGCTTTGTAAATATTCTATTTCGTTCAACAAACTATTAAGCAAATGTATTCTAAGGTACCATAACTTATAAAAATCATAAATCATAAGGAGATAAAAAATTTTAAGTTATATATAATAAAAAAAAATAATAAAAAAACGATTTACCATTTGGTCCGTTGCTGGTTGACGGTGTCCAGTTTCCGTTGGTTCCGTTACTTAGGGCACGCCTTATTCCTTTCGTAATATTAATGCGATTAAGTACCGGTACAAATGTTCCACCCCGCTTTAGTTGTTAGGAGGCCCGGTGATTAGAATTGCGACCTCGCCGGTATAATTTCCTTTTGTTCCAGGACCACGCTGGATATTTGCAGTACACGTTCCGCTGCCTTTTTTTTTTTTTTCGCCACGTGGTAAGAAGTATAATGAGCCACAATTGCCGATATGCTCAATACCAACGCTCACTGTGGCACCAACTGTTAAAATTCCGTTGATGCGACGCGCTTGTAACCCCGCGTTTTATGTCTATTACCTTTTCTTTTCGCCGCTTAGCAATTCATAACCACAAGGTGAATGGACTCTAGCTCTTTATTTTATTTTTTTTTTTTTTTTTTATTATCCCACGAGTATTTTATAGATTTTTTTGGGGATTCTTTTTGTTTGTATTTTGTACGATTTATTAAATAACACTATATTCACTTTTGGTTTCGATATTATATTACTAGTTGGGAGGTTTATGAATCACCGACTATGGATTTCTACCAATCAAAATATGCACGGTTTTCTTGATGTTTATCAACTTTTTATTGTATAATTTATTTATTTATTTTTTTTTTTGATTTTACAATGAGATGAACAATAGTTTTTACTAATTAATTATTTTTTTTTTTTGTTGTTGTTATATTTATGTCCATTTATATAAATCAAACAATTATCACTAATTATAATGTTTTTTTTTGTTCTATTTGGGAAAACTCCCCACAAGTTCAATCTCAAATTTTTATTTTGGTTTTTTTTTCACTCATCAAGTTTAAAATGATTTATTTGCAAGGAATTATCTTGTATCCCGCTTAAAATTTTTTCTTTTTCATTTCACCACCGAACGTGCAACTACAACAGCCGCGCGCTTTATATACCTCGATCGACTCCCCACTTGCAGTCAATTTCTTTTCTTTTTCTCTTGTTTTCATTTATTTTTTTATATATATAGACAACCCTTTCCATCCAACACTACTGCTCCCTTTCCGTACCATAATTATAGATATTTTTGGTTTTTTTTTTCGTTTTGCTTTCCTCTACCCCATCTGTATTCGTAATTATCATTTAATTATATGGTTCGAATCCGCGGAAATTTAAAGTTTCAATAATTGTACGCGTTACGTCTACAAAGCGGTTAAAGGAATTGATCAGAGGAAAGATGTATACCCGAAATTCGTAAGCCAACCGTTACAGTCTAATCATCGATTTTTTGAGAAATTATATTTTCGAGTTAATCATTTCATTAAAATATTGAATTTGTATTTTGCTTCATCGCTTTTGCATTTTTAAGTTTATTGTATTGAATTGGATTTCATACTAGTTTATTATAATTACAGCATTTTGAATTTTCAGACATAGTTATTGATAATTTTGTGGCGAGTTTATTTCTGCTAAACTTCATTCTTACTTAGTTTTAGCAAATATAGTTTTAGTAAGTTGGTTATACACCATTTTTTAATTTTTCTAGATTCCTGTGGTTATTTAGAAAGTATTAAAATGGCAAATAGAAATTCTTTTAAATATAATTATAGAATGAAAAAGAATATGATATCTGAATTATCACTGAGTACTGCCCTATACGAGTTAAATTTTGAAGGGCAAGTGTTAACAAGTGTGGCTACTTCTGCTATGGAAGTAATTTGTAAGCATCTAAAAATTAAAAACTCACTGAAAAATCGAATTAAAATATGTTTAACTTAGCGGACGATAATGGCGAAAATTCCAGTTTTGTTAAATGTTAATAATGAACCGATACAAAATGAAGAACCTAAGAGAAATTATCCATCTGATTTCATAAATAATATTTCGGGATCCTCTGAAATGTTTGTGGTCATTCCTCATCAAACAGATATTGTTAGTGAAAATGGGAATGTTATTAACCATGCGCCACAACACACAAATATTGTAGTTAAATCGGAACATTTAAACGAAGAAATGTGGAGCAAGGCTTTAAAATGGAATTTTCTTCAAGAAATGCCTATAGTGTCCACAGAACAATTAGTATCTAAGGAATGTATCAGAATGGCTATATCCGATACACTTATATGCTTCAAAAATTCGTGTGTTATTTCTTACGATACGGTTCGATATTCAAGCACATTGCAACAAAATATTGTTGCTTATGGAAAGTGTAAGTACGCGTCACATGTACAAAAGTACAAAATGGTTATAACTCCCGAAAATGTAATGCGAGTATATGTTACAGGTGAAAGCTGTTGTTCCCATGAAGGGAAAAAGCCTTTTGAACAAATAAAGGGTAAAAGACGAGCTACTTTAAAAAAACAGCTTGAGTTTGATAGTGCTCATAATGTTGGGCTTCAAATGATGTCGAATGCTGACATTGAATTAATAAAAGACGGTGTTACAGGCTGGCTACTGCCATCCTGCAGATTTTCACTAAGCGCATGCAGAGGCCTCCACGGTGATTTTTGCCGGCTACGTTCTCAGCGAGAAGTGCGAAGGGTCGTGGGGTTTGAGGCATGCATGGATCCTGGCTTACACCGTGATTAATACAGATAATTAAATAAAAATAAAACGCAAATAATAATAAAATATACCCGGAGTTCCGCCGAAATTCGTCGGCCGGAACCTGAGGAACGAACACAACAAAATTATAAACCGAGAACGGTGCCTTGGTGCGCGCATCCATTCGAATTCAAACGGGGACTAGCCCTGGTTACGAAATTGGATGCGGGCACCAAGGGACCGCCAACACTACGCCGACACAGAGGGAGTCTCCGCTCCCATCACACCACACCGAAAATTTAATAATTCATTTTTTTCTTTTTTAATTTTAGCACAACCACGGAAAGAAAGAATAAAGAAACACACCTTCCCACGAGGAAAACAAAATACTAGGGAGCGAAGCGAATGAGAGAGAGAGCGAGAGCAATGCGTACCGAGCGCGCACCCGCCGTGCGGTGCTCGATTACAAAAAATTTGAAAATTTAATATAATAAAAAAAATATATAAAGAAATAAAAATCGAAAAAAAATTAAAATGAAAAATAAAAAAATTGTACCTTAATATAAAAAAACGTGGTGGTGCGACCTTGTACGGTCGGGCGTTGCGGGGCCTTTCTCCGTTACCAAATACTAATAACAATAGCCGGTTGGCTACCGTTACATTGCGGGGCCTTTCCCCGATACCAAATAAATAAAAGGAGTGGCCTCAACTGGCCACCCGAAACTCGTTGCGGGCCTCGTATGTTGCGGCGACTTTCCTCGACAACTTCGCTGCCGCTGTGCCCGCCCGACACAGGTGCTAATACTGGTTGGTATCTTAATACTAAAAGGTGTTGTCCACTCGTTCGTTGCGGGGCCTCTCCCCGATACCAAATCCAAAAACAAACGAATAGCCGTTTGGCACTCGTTAATACGGCTGGCCTCAACTGGCCGCCGAACCCACTGGGCGTTGGCTCGCCTTAACCACGCTGCCGCTCTGCCCACCCGACGCAGGTGCTTAACACTGTTGGATAATTTTCCTGCCCCGATGGGCCACCCGTTGCGGTGTCTATGAGTTACACCGTTTTATATTGCGGCACCACCAAACTCGTCTGCGGTACTACGCCGTTATCCGTTAATTAATATACTTCACAAAATTGTCCCGGGATTTATATTTGCATGAAAACTCAATTAATAATAATGTTCGAGTTTTAAAGCTTAGAGGATATGAACAAAACTAAAATCCATTAGACGAAAATTCATATTTTCTCATTTGATTTTCAAAACCAACTTCTATACACCAACTTGTTAATGGTTCACACTCCAATTCAAAAATTTTACCAAATTTATACCTCTACGGTACACCTATTTTAAGGCTGTATCTCTCTTTATATTTAGTTGCAGTTTTAAGGCCCGCTATATGCAGTTCAATCGCACGACCTTTTAGGGAAGATGGTTTCGCGTCACTCAAAATTATAAACAATATAATATTTCACTCTTTTATTTTATAACGTACTTTATTAATATATAAAAAAAATAAACATAATTCGTATTATAAAATTTTTTATTTTCACTTAGAGCGCAAAATGTATGCGCTTTTTCAAAATAAATCAAATAAAAAAACTGCACTCTCTCTCAAAAGTGGAAAATTACCAATTTTTTTTAAAAAACTGTCTTGTCTTGTTCATCCAAACAATACTATATGAAAATCAAAACTCGAATGGATGCAGAAAAAAAAAATTCTCCCACCACACAGCGGCGCGAAAAACGTTTTAGAAAAATAATCGCTCTTCTCTGTTTTTCTTTTATATCAATTTGCATTAATATAAAAGAGAAGCATATAAGAAAAACATTTTTCTAAAACGTTTTACTTCACACACGCTCGATATACATCGTTCTCTCTTTCTCTCCCATTCTCGTTCCGTTGCCAACAAAACAAAGAAAAAAAAACACAAGAATACATCCACCATGTACCGCGTGTAGACGCCAAACTACACCCGGACGCAACAAACTCGGACGCAAAACAACCGAGTGGAAGAAACATAAAAATTTACAAAGGATGGGGATGTATTCAATAAAAGTGGAATTCTAGGATTGTTGACGACAACACAGTCGTAACAACGGTAATACTATGAAGTTGACCACTAATGAAGTACTTCGAAAAATAAGATCAGAAGTGATAAAGCGTGATGATCTCGTGCTAGATTGCAATGTATATGATGTTTGCCATAGATGGGATATGGAAAACTCAGAATATCCAGAAAACAAATATATTTAATCGGTTTCTCTACCATTATCAATCATTTTAATTCGAAGTTCACAACTCCAACTTATTTCTAAATATGGCTGTTCAATTATACATCTGGATGCCACGAGAAGCGTAGTTAAGAAACCGCAATGTCACCCAGAGCATTACTGCAACAAAATTTTGTATTACGCCTGCATCATAAAGGTAGGAACTACTATAGTTCCTGTTGCAGAATTTATTTCATCCAAACATGATACGGGAACTATTACGAAATTTTTAATAGATTTTCGCAAACAAATGTTAAAAATTCCCAATTTAATTTTGCCAAATGTTTATATTGTAGATTTGACCTGGGCTTACGTTCATTCCATTTTACTTGTCTTTAATGATACGAATGTACATAATTACCTTAAGTATACTTATGGTTGCCTTACTGATAAAAAAAATCTGAATAAAAACATGGTTGCAGTAATCATTTGCTGTACCCATTTCGTGAATATAATCGTAATTCAAGTGAAAAGAAAGTTACCAAACGCCACTAAAGAAACCAGAAATTTTCTCATAGATATGTTTTGTGCTATCCTAAATTGTGAAACTTTGGAAAACGTAGTCAATCTCTTCAACATTTTTTGTTCTGTTTGTTTGAATGAGTTTAAAAGTCCCGAAGTTACTGTTGGGGTAAAAGAATTTGCTAAGTTTCTACCATTTATTTATCAGCATGATTGCAATTTAAACGATAGCAGTATTAATAATGAAGACATGGTAGATGTTGAATTCGATGTAGGTAAAGCTCATTATTCTAAAAGTCCATTTTATAAATTGTTTTTGAAAGAGTATGAGAATAAATTGGACGCAATTAAAAAGACAAATGGTCAACGACAATATTGTACGTGTTTACTCGAAGGACCAATTTGTTTTTTTCGTCTACTGGAACATTCGCAACGCCGCAGCACCCGGAATACAAAAATGTATAAGTGAAGATTAAATTCTCACAATGCTCCAACAAATAAACCAAAATAATGCACGTCACGTAAAGTACAATAAATCGTTTTATTAAACACTTAACATTACTATTTAGTTTTATTGATACTTAGTTAACAATATTTTGTTTGTATAAAGGAAGCCACTTAATCAATTTTTATATTTATATACATACGCCATTTGGTTAAAGTTATGTGTTCTGCTTCGCGTTCCCTTTTTCGAATGTGTACCACGTTAATTTTTACATTATTTAATATTTGTCTACTAAAATTACCCAGCATGCGTGTAACGTATACTAAAAGTGTGAAACCTAAACGCAACCAAAACTTCTATTACATTTTTTGTTTTGTGTTTTGGGAAGGATGACGTTTAGCAAAAATGGCAGAATGTTTACATTTTGTCTTAAAGGTAAATACATATAACTTAAACTATTATACAATCAATAAATACTATTATTTAAACATATTATATTAATTTTAGGATTGGAGACATATTCTAGGATATAATGCAAATGGTAAGTATAATAATCTCAATAATATTTAGTTTGCATATACTTTTAGGTTAATGATGTGACGTAGACTGTATTGTCTACATCCAAAATAGTGAACAACTAGTAACTACAGTACTCAAATGGTAACTAATTAATTATAATATTCTCGGTGGACGACTTTTGGTAAGTTAATATGATTATTTGTATAACTTTCCCTTTAGGTTAATATGTTACTTGATGATTATTGTGCAGGTTGAGAAACGTCACAGGATTTCGGTAGGTATAAACGTTAATCACGAACATAACTCCCCTTCGTTAAAAGCTGGAGCTTTTAACAAATTGTCCAGCTGGTCTTCATCATTGGTTGGTAGTCGAATTAATTTGGACACTGGACGCTTGAATATTGATTGGTTGTATTTAATCGTTGCTA
Source organism: Nephrotoma appendiculata (assembly GCA_947310385.1). NCBI lineage: Eukaryota > Metazoa > Arthropoda > Insecta > Diptera > Tipulidae > Nephrotoma > Nephrotoma appendiculata. The sequence goes on from OX371223.1 coordinate 100,683,581, forward strand.
CTCTAACAATGCCATCAGCTCCTGGATGTACATCGATGACCCTTCCCATTGGCCACATACCCGGCGGATTGTTTTCCTCCTTTACCAATACTATATCGTTTATTCGAAAATTACGTGTTTTGTACTTCGCTGACGTTCTTTGTTGTAGCGTATGTAGATAATCCCTCGAAAAATTTTTCCAATATAATTGGACTAACTGTTGTACGTGTTGCCAACGTGTCAGCCTCGAAGCGGTGATTTCCGTGTAGTTTGTGTCGGGTATGTGAGCAGATGTTCCCATGGTGAAAACATGTGCCTTGATTGATCGTATGGCACGTTCCCAGATTCCGCCAAACCTTGATGAAAGTGGAGGAATGAATAACCATTTAACTTGGTTATATATTGCATATTGATGTGCTGCACTACTATATTCATCGATCTGGAACATTCTGTAAATATCAGATAACAAATGATTAGCTCCGCGAAAATTAGAACCGTTATTGGATAAAATTTGACTGGGTACTCCCCTTCGTAACGTAAATCTCCTTAAAGCACCCATGAACGTCGCTGTCGTTATTTTTGCAGCTACCTCGATGTGAAGAGCCTTTGTGCATAAGCATACAAAATTTACGATGTATCCTTTAATAAATCGCGATCCACTGCCTCGTTTGTATGATAACATAATGGGCCCTGTGTAATCAACTCCTGATCTGGAAATTGGGCGGGATGTAATAACTCGTTCACGTGATAAATTTCCAATTAATTGTGACGATGTGTGTCTCGAAGGGCGGAAGCAAGTAACACATTTTCGGCTTATATTTCGTGTTATTTGTCGTAATCCAAGAATCCAGTATTTCATACGAGAAAGTGATACATTCAGTGCAGGTCCAGGATGTGGATACCTTTTGTGTAGGTAGTTTATTATCATTATCGCTACCTTATGGCCCTTTGGAATGATTAAGGGACGTTTCGTTGTAAATGAGCAGGATGCGTTTTCCAATCGGCCACCCACTCGTGAAAGGCCGATATGATCAATAAACGGGGTTAATGTGAGCAATAGTGAATTTGATTTTAGATGTTTGTTTTTTCTTAACGTACTTATTTCGTGATAGATTGCTTGTTGTTGTATATGTTTTGTGATTGTAATTTCTGCTTTGTTCAGATCTTTTGTAGCCAACCGTTCTGATTTTATCACCGTAGAGTTGCGAATATTGAAGATGAATCTTAACGTGATCGAAAGTATTCTTATTAATTTAGTCCAGCTTGCGGTTTTATTAATCATTTCATCGATAATTCCAATATCTTTGTTCGTACTCATTTGCAGACCAATAACGTTCAATCGCCGCTCTCGATTTATCTCCTTAACATTCGATAGTAAATTGCTTAACTTAATTCCTCGGGTTGCTAAATCTGCAGGATTATTCTTATCGCCTACATATCTCCAGATCGCATTTGGTAATAATTTGAGGATCTCAGCTGTGCGGTTTGTGAAGTAATTCTTCCCTTTTTTTGATGACCCTGATTGTCGGGGAATACTCGTGACCTGGATTGATGCTATTTCATTCTTACTAGCTACCAAGTTACTTGTGATCTGATCATCATTGGACTTAATTTGAACCGTAGAATCTAAAGTTGCCTCACTTTGAACTGCTTTGTACATATCGCATATTGTACTATTTACATCTTTTTTCTTAGCTTTTGAGTGTCCAGATATAACCCACCCAAAGATCGTTTCTTGTGCTATGGGCAACTGCGGTGATGTGATTAGTTTACCGCATTTTAAAATGTTAAAGAATTGGTCAGCACCTATGAGAATATTGATGGGTTTCTTGTCGTAGTATGCGGGATCAGCTAGTTGTATGCCATCGAATTGTGGTGCTTTAATACTTCCGGAGTGACTAAATTGCGAAGTCGTAGTTATATGGTCAACGATAAACGTAGTTAAGCGAATTTCCATTGAATTGTCGTATTTTGATCGAATTGTAATGGTTGTTTTACCCTTAGTTAACGTATTAGATGTCGCAAGTCCACCAATAACAATATTAGCCGTTTGACGCGGTAGTCGTAATCTTCTCACACACGAATCAGAAATGAATGATATTTGTGATCCTGAATCCAGCAGTGCATTACATTCGTGATCACGACCGTAGTGATCTTGTGTCAGCACCACTGCTGTGGGCAATATAGCATAACCAGTACGTGCCAAATTAATTTTAGCGCTACTTTCTCCGTTTGAGACTTTCCCGGATTGATATACAGCTTGCTTAATAGGAGTTTGAGGAGATGCACTTATTATATTTGATTTGATGGCATTGTTCGATGGTACCAAGGAATTTGCTTCTTGAATCACTTTAACTGAATGTACGTTGCTGCTTACACGGGAGGCGACACCATCATGTAACATACTGTGATGCCGGTGACCACATTTCTGGCATGAGCGCTGCGATTGACATCTATTGACTCGATGTGATGTCGAAAGACAATTAAAACATGCGTTTGCTCGGAATACCTCATCCCATTTTTCCTTTGACTCGAGCCCTTTGAATTTCTCGCATTCGAACAATCTGTGCAGCTGCTTGCATGACGGACATGGTCTCATTGGCTTTGAATATTCTTGGTTAGCTGAAACGATATGTGATCTTACATATGATGATTTGCTTTGATTTGATTTCATGGATTCACACGGCTCTAATCCGTCACAACGATTCTTGATAAACTGGAGAAATTCTTCGAATGTTGGATTATTCTTACTGGTAGTTGAAAGTGACCAGGCTTGTTGCGTCTCGGTATCGGTTTTCATCAATGAAATGTGCAAAAGCCAATGATCTCTTGATTCGGCCTCCGTTCCCATTGCTTGAAGTCCTCGAATGACTTGATCAGCAGTATTATGCAAATTTCTTAAGCCTTTAGCGGATTTTTCTTTTATAGGTTGTAAATCCAGAAACGTTTGTATAAAATGGCTTAATGCTATATGCTTTTTGTCGTAATGATCACAAATTTTTGACCAGACAGCCTTATAATTTGCATCCGATATGGTGAAATGTCGTATAAGCTCGGCAGGTTCGCCTTTCAGGCAACTTCTTAGGTATTGAAATTTCTCAACGTCAGCGAGGTAGGTTTTCTTATGTACTGCTGCTGTGAATAAATCCTTGAAACTATGAAACTCCTTATAATCTCCTGAAAATATCGGGACTTGTATTCTGGGGAGCCTAGCAGCAAAATGTGGTTCTTCGGTTGATTGGTTTAAGAGGCTCTGATTCAATGATGTTGACAATGTCTGCGTAAAATTTGTTAGAAACTCATTTTGTTGGGCTGTAGTATTTGCAATAATTTTATTGAATTCGTCGATTATTGATGTTGCCTTGGACGCGCGACTGGCTATAAACTCCGTTAATTTTTCCTTCAAACTTAAGTATTTCGATTCAATTTCCACAATCTCTGATGCACCCTCTAAAGCGAGTAACCTTGAATCAGCCTCTTTGAAGTCATTGAACGCACGCTCCAACAATTCCAAACGAGATGACGCTTCGTTAGTCCGAGTATCCTTATTTGCATTTTCCATGAATGATGCGATGCGTGTGATGCTGCCTTTCGCTTGACCTCGCCTTGCTGTCCAATCCTTAATTTTTTCCGACATCTTTAATGATGATTTTCGCTAACAGCTCTCCTCTTACGTTTAATTTATGCGAATCTAACTCAACGTCGTATATCAAATTAACGAACGCACAAAATTTCTAGCTCTGGTTAATTACCGCGCGGTTGGGTGGTTTTTTCTTATACAAAATACACTTGATTTATTTAAATATCCACAGAATGTTTACTCACACACCGCTACTTCTAAGTTGGCTTTCACGAGATTGATCACTCATTTGTACAACACAACTTGACTTAAATGTTCACTAATATATCTGCGGGGCACCCGCTCGATGCAGGTTTATTTATTACGACGAGATAATTTGCTTAACTTATATACGACAATGACCGATTAAATGCACAAAACAACTTCATCTGTATATTGTCCACCATTTATTTATACGAACACTGTTATAATGTCTTCACCTCTAATTTTAAATATCACGCGATCGAATAATGGTGCGAAATAAAATTGCACGTATACCGTTCTAATAACTGCTATCCCAATATTAAATTTCACGTGTCCGATTACTTCTCCGAGATCAACTTGAATTGTAAAATATCCACTATATTCTTGCACGAACACCGTTATTTTTAGGTTAAATATCGCGTGACCGGCCTTAAATTGTACAGGAGAACCTTAACTTATCAATTTCCACACTATTCTACCCGATTAGTTATTTCTAAGTGAAATACAAATTAATTGCCGTGGCCTTAATTTTCTCAAAAAAATCTTAATGTGTGGGTGCGGGTTAACTAAAGGCGATTTTGCACACAGCGGTGTATATATTTGCTTTCACTTAAATTTTATTTTAGCTTGCACAAGCGTATGTATGTTTTAACAAAATGGCGTACTTACAATCTCCAGCATTATTTTAGCGTTACCGGATGGTAAATGTGTTTTTGCCTTTCTCGGATGTCCGGAGATCCGGCTCGAAGGACCAAATAAATGTACGTGTTTACTCGAAGGACCAATTTGTTTTTTTCGTCTACTGGAACATTCGCAACGCCGCAGCACCCGGAATACAAAAATGTATAAGTGAAGATTAAATTCTCACAATGCTCCAACAAATAAACCAAAATAATGCACGTCACGTAAAGTACAATAAATCGTTTTATTAAACACTTAACATTACTATTTAGTTTTATTGATACTTAGTTAACAATATTTTGTTTGTATAAAGGAAGCCACTTAATCAATTTTTATATTTATATACATACGCCATTTGGTTAAAGTTATGTGTTCTGCTTCGCGTTCCCTTTTTCGAATGTGTACCACGTTAATTTTTACATTATTTAATATTTGTCTACTAAAATTACCCAGCATGCGTGTAACGTATACTAAAAGTGTGAAACCTAAACGCAACCAAAACTTCTATTACATTTTTTGTTTTGTGTTTTGGGAAGGATGACGTTTAGCAAAAATGGCAGAATGTTTACATTTTGTCTTAAAGGTAAGTACATATAACTTAAACTATTATACAATCAATAAATACTATTATTTAAACATATTATATTAATTTTAGGATTGGAGACATATTCTAGGATATAATGCAAATGGTAAGTATAATAATCTCAATAATATTTAGTTTGCATATACTTTTAGGTTAATGATGTGACGTAGACTGTATTGTCTACATCCAAAATAGTGAACAACTAGTAACTACAGTACTCAAATGGTAACTAATTAATTATAATATTCTCGGTGGACGACTTTTGGTAAGTTAATATGATTATTTGTATAACTTTCCCTTTAGGTTAATATGTTACTTGATGATTATTGTGCAGGTTGAGAAACGTCACAGGATTTCGGTAGGTATAAACGTTAATCACGAACAAATATTCAGAAAAAAATTCATATTATTGCAAAGATTTTCTACATTTTTCTGTTAAGAGATATCTTGTATATCTTCCTTTATGGGGTGCTTGCTTTTCAAACCTTATACAAGTTAAGGGGCGACTTTCCAAATCTAATGTAGAGTTATGGTTTCGCCATATAAAACATTTCTACATAGAAAAAAAAATTGTACGAGTCGGTAGATTTGTTGCGTTAACAAAAGCAAAAACCGAGCTTTTGGTAAATGCAATAGATGTTTCGCAAGCGCTACGACAGACTCCCAAACCAAATAAACGGAAATTCATTAACCATGATTCCGATGAAGAACCGGACGATATTAATAACGAAGAAAAATGGAATAAACATATACGACTATATGACTCCCCGAAACATATGGGGAAACGAGTCTTAGCCAGATGTACAGCGAAAAATAAAATTGACGAAGTTATCGAAAAACAATCGGAAGGCGAGGATATTGACATCGACCACATCCTACCAAATGGATATTCTTTCATGTTTTTAAGCTTTGAAGTATCAATTTATAATACGTGCGCTTTCGATGCATTGGCCCATATTATAAGAGTGTTATGTATAGATAATATTCATGTTATGGACTTATTTAAGGCCACAAATACTGATTTTTCCGATTTTATATCGTATTTTGTGATAAATGGAGCAATTCATTCGACATTTCGAAGAAGAACACATTTGCTTTTAAATTGTTTTAACGTTAATGATAACGGGTGATTTTTTAAGAGCTTGAGAACTTTTTTTTAAAAAAAAACGCATAAAATTTGCAAAATCTCATCGGTTCTTTATTTGAAACGTTAGATTGGTCCATGACATTTACTTTTTGAAGATAATTTCATTTAAATGTTGACCGCGGCTGCGTCTTAGGTGGTCCATTCGGAAAGTCCAATTTTGGGCAACTTTTTCGAGCATTTCGGCCGGAATAGCCCGAATTTCTTCGGAAATGTTGTCTTCCAAAACTGGAATAGTTGCTGGCTTATTTCTGTAGACTTTAGACTTGACGTAGCCCCACAAAAAATAGTCTAAAGGCGTCAAATCGCATGATCTTGGTGGCCAACTTACCGGGCCATTTCTTGAGATGAATTGTTCTCCGAAGTTTTCCCTCAAAATGGCCATAGAATCGCGAGCTGTGTGGCATGTAGCGCCATCTTGTTGAAACCACATGTCAACTAAGTTCAGTTCTTCCATTTTTAGCAACAAAAAGTTTGTTAGCATCGAACGATAGCGATCGCCATTCACCGTAACGTTGCGTCCAACAGCATCTTTGAAAAAATACGGTCCAATGATTCCACCAGCGTACAAACCACACCAAACAGTGCATTTTTCGGGATGCATGGGCAGTTCTTGAACGGCTTCTGGTTGCTCTTCACTAGAAATGCGGCAATTTTGCTTATTTACGTAGCCATTCAACCAGAAATGAGCCTCATCGCTGAACAAAATTTGTCGATAAAAAAGCGGATTTTCTGCCAACTTTTCTAGGGCCCATTCACTGAAAATTCGACGTTGTGGCAGATCGTTCGGCTTCAGTTCTTGCAGGAGCTGTATTTTATACGGTTTTACACCAAGATCTTTGCGTAAAATCTTCCATGTCGTCGAATAACACAAACCCAATTGCTGCGAACGGCGACGAATCGACATTTCACGGTCTTCAGCAACACTCTCAGAAACAGACGCAATATTCTCTTCTGTACGCACTGTACGCATTCGTGTGGTTGGTTTAATGTCCAATAAAGTAAACTGAGTGCGAAACTTGGTCACAATCGCATTAATTGTTTGCTCACTTGGTCGATTATGTAGACCATAAATCGGACGTAAATCGCGAAACACTTTTCGAACCGAACACTGATTTTTGTAATATAATTCAATTATTTGCAAGCGTTGCTCGTTAGTAAGTCTATTCATTATGAAATGTCAAAGCATGCTGAGCATCTTTCTCTTTGACACCTTGTCTGAAATCCCACGTGATCTGTCAAATACTAATGCATGAAAATCCTAACCACAAAAAAATCACCCTTTATTACGTCTGATACAAATATGAGCATGGACTGCAACATTTCAAAAATAATTGAATTTTTCTTCAAAAGATCAATTTCTGTCGATGCCACATGTCCTAATTGTTATAATATTCAAGCCAAAGACTTTTTTTACGTCCCAATAAATTTTCAGATGTTTTCAGAAAGAAGCTTTAAAAACTTACAGGAAGCTGTCCAATTTCAAGGGGCCACCTGTACCAACTGTTGTCAATGGTTTGAAAAAACAACCTCCGTACAGATCAAGTCCCATAATGGATTCGTTGTAATGGATGTGCAACCTATTGACATTAAAACTTACTACAACGTAAAAATTGACGATATTACGGCAGAACTTAATTTAGGATCAAAAACATATTTTTTGAGAGGAATTATTCACTTCCAACGACCAGCAAAACTTTCAAGCCCTGGCCATTATATATCATATATAAAAAGAAATAGTGAATCTTGAGAAATTATTGACGATTTGCTATCCATAAAATTGAATACGTCAGGGCACAGCAGAATCAATCCGGTGTCCCTAATTTATGTAGAAAAACAATAAACACACCATGTTTGTTTAACAATACATTATTAAAATATTGAACCATTTGAGTTTACGATTGAATCAACGCAATTCGTATTCGGTGATAAATTCAAATGCTGACGAAATTACGGCCGCAAATTCAACCATGTGAATTCATCATCGAACCGCGTGAATTAATTATCGATAGAAAATTAATGCTTCGACGGCAATCATAATTATGTTGGCTTCTACAAAAGATGCAATAGGGTCAGTACTTCGAATGGTTGATTTTTCCAATTTTTATGATTCAAAACATAATTATATATTTTGTTATTTTTGATTTTAATGAAATAATTTTAATGAATTTAAATAAATATATTTTCTTTAATTATCTTGTTGTTCTTAATTACAATTTATGTTTAAAAAGTGTACCATTCTTAATTTGTGAGTGATACATTTCCTCTTACACTTTTTGGCTGTTATAAGGTTTTTTGTCAATTTGTCAGAAACTTCACACTGCCAATTATTGGAGGTTATAAGACTATAGTGAAGTTTCCGACAAACTAAAAATGACAAAAAACTTTACAACAGCCCAAAAAGTGTAAATCTACACTTTCAAAAAAAAATATATGTTGTAAAACGGAATAAACTGTTAAAAAAGTACAGTTTACAATAGCAAGATAATTTAGCCACAAGCATGAGCCATTATCTTTCAATATTTTTTCAAGAAGCCAACATTTTCGCTTTAAGAAAACATTAAAAATGATCTAAATAACATGATTTCATATACCGTTAAGCTTAGACATCTCTACGATGCCTTGTCATTGACCATCGAACCGCCATTACACTTTTTACTCTAGCAAAAAATTAAAAGTAAAAAAAATCTATGACTGCCCCACCGCATAAATATGTTGGCTTCTAGAAAACATTAAAAATGGTCTAAATAACATGATTTCATATACCGTTAAGCTTAGACATCTCTATGATGCCATGTCATTGACCATCGAACCGCAACTACACTTTTCACCCTAGCAAAAAATTAAAAGTAAAAAAAATGTATGACTGCCCCACCGCATAAATATGTTCGCTTTAAGAAAAAATTAAGAATGGTCTAAATAACATGATTTCATATACCGTTAGGCTTAGACATCTCTACGATGCCTTGTCATTGACCATCGAACCGGCACTAAACTTTTTACTATAGCAAAAAATTAAAAGTAAAAAAATCTATGACTGCCCCACCGCATAAATATGTTGGCTTCTAGAAAACATTAAAAATGGTCTAAATAACATGATTTCATATACCGTTGAGCTTAGACATCTCTACGATACCTTGTCATTGACCATCGAACTGCTACTACACATAATTTGTGTAAGTTACATTTAATCAGGATATTTATATATATACACTTTTAAGCTTTTGTAAGGTTTTTTGTCAATTTGTCGGAAACTTCACGTTACCGTTATAAGTGGATTGTTCATTAAATTTCCCAAGCACGACATCTGCTACTATACCCCATAGAATATTTGATACAAAATGTTGAATGTATGATATTTTCATTCTGGCTTTCCACATGATAAGTTAATTGATGATTTTATTTCATAGTATTTCAAAATAGTTTCGGCTGAAAAATTACGGCTGAAAAGTATTGGCTGATGACTTGACTGAAGCATATTAATATTTGACATAACATATTATATTTTCAGCTAAGCTAGCACAGACTTCTGCATTATCGATTAATTTTTTTTTTTTTGACTTTTCGCTGGAAACTGTCAGCTAACTTTAACAGGGACAGTTTGTGGCACTCAGGTTTTGGCGCGCAAATTCTGTGCAACCTCATTTAAGACCAAATTATACAATTAACATTTGAATATATTTTTATATTAAACGGACTTACGGGTTATAGTGAGAGCGCTCAAGCGAGAATTTTATTTGTGAAACCATATCCGACGATATGTTTATAAATACTCCGGATTAAACGATTTCGGTTTCTGAAATTACTTTACTAAACATTATTACAAATTTAATAAACTCGATTAGTAAGAAAGGAGATATATACAACATAAAACAATATAAAGACTTAATGAAATATGACGAAGAAAATTATGAAAATTTCCTAAAATTCACTTAACTATTTTTAGCCTACACAACAACAACAACTTGAAGAGGAAATTTGGTCTTCATAATCGATTTTTCCTATGCCTATATTTAGTGCTTTACGTTAAAAAAAAAATATAAAAAAAAATATTTTGAAGACAATGAGAATAATTTATTGTGCTCGGTTCTATTATGTTAATATTTTCCTTGTCATTTTCCATTATGGAAAATTCTATGAATGAATAGTGCCATTTCCATATAAATCCTCCTTAATCGTGCGCGTAGCGACGAATAAATATAAAACAATAAAAGGCACGATTTTGTTCTTATTTTTGTACGAAGAATGCTGCCAAGTCAAGCCACAAATGAAAAAGAAAAAATTTCAATGAATTTTTTATGGCTGATGAAAAATATAAGGAGAGCTCTGCTGACGATGATGTTTTTGCGAATGGGGATTTATAACAAAATACATGCATTAAGATGTATAAATAAGGGGCCGCAACATCATACTTTAGACGGCACTTCACATCTAAATATAGAATTTGATTGTATTGAATCGGAAATCATTTCTATACGCACGTCTAAACTTCAGGATCAAAAATTTTTATAAACGTGAAATAAATCAAGGATATTAATCTAGATTTTGTGTTAGCGTGCTAGAAGATTAATTTTGGGATATTGAAATTCTAGAGAGATATTTCTGAAAAGCTAAATATTAATCTTTAATCATATTGTCTGTTGTCAGTAACACCTCCTGGTACTGATATAATATCCTTGCTACGTATATAGCTAAAATTGTATTACATTGAAATGAAGATTCAAAAATTCTACATAACGTATTTATGCCAGCTTTTGAAAGGTTCTAACTTCAGTGGGCAGTGGGAATATTGATCCGTTTGATGTTTAAGAATTAAATTTAATTTTTCGTTGGCTTCAGATGCATTGTGGATTCCATATGGTAATATTTTCAATTAATGTGTAGCTTAGGCTGATAACTGGAACCAATGTAATATTTACTGTGTCTGTAACTTTTTGAATATTCGGTAAAATGATGTTTTAATCAAAACTAGCTGACCCGGCCGACCTCGTTCCGCCCCAAATTACTTCGTTCACAGCAAAAACTTTTATCCTTCACGAAAATTGATTTTTATGAAAGAACAAATCAAACAACTCAACTTGGCCAATCCATTCGTCTTTTCATCGAATTCAACAATAAAGGCAGGTTTATGGTTGCGTTCGTTCGGTCATTTTTTCGACCAATCATCTCGTATGACGTATTGAAATGTGAATGAACTGTTGATTCAAACTCAGGCATATATTGAAAATTGGGTTATTTTTTATCTCAGTGTGGAAATGAATTGGAGTCAGTTGGAACTCAAAATAATTCAATGTATTTTATTCGAGTGGAATTAAATGGAACACAGACGGAAATCCCAGATTTATTACGCACACTTCAAACGATTGACCTTGCGATATGTTAATCGTCATAGGGAACGCCAAACGAACGGGGAACTGAATGAGCTTGAAGTCGAACGGAATGTCAGTTGGAATCACAGGAATTCTTGATGATCGTCGCTTGAATCACGTTGATCATCAGTTTTTTCACAGCCAATCGCGTTCCGTTAAACAATCTCTTGGTGGTGGTTTAGATTACGCAGCATGATTATCACAGATCTGACCTTAAGCATCAAGCGTATTCAAAAACTCGGTCGGATAGTTCGTTATCTCGTCTTGATTGGTCACACAGTCAACGGATTTGTAACAATGCATTTCCCCAGCGATTTGGTTTTGAATCAAGTAATTCAGACTGTCTACATCCTTGTTCTTCGCTGTCAAATTTGCTCGTTCGTGGATTCGTCCCAGATTATGATTTTACATTCTTGCAATACCTTGGCTATCGCCGAGTTCTTGGCAAATGAGCACACTGGCTGATCATTCGTGTGGATTTTCATTGGCAACTTCAACGTAGAATGTGCCGTCTAGTAATGTGGTTGCAATTCTCGATGATGGAACGGCTAACGCTAAAGGTTTTACCGGTTCCACCGGGAGCATCGAGGAAGAATAGTTCGCTGTTTCCTTCATCAGCTGCCTTCATCAATGCGTCTTACACGTTCTTTTGCTGCGCATTCAAAAGCGGGACATTCGTTTGTACTATTTGTCTCATTGAATCATGATCGTACACTTACTCTCGTAGCAATTCACGATTGAATGCATCGTGCATCGAACGAATTGGTGCTGGCATGCCCAATTTCGACAAATAGCTGCCGCACATAAGCACACACATGTCTTCGATCATGATCAAAGCTTAGTTGCGTATCTCATCTTTCATCTCAAGCTCATAATTTGATGTTGCACTGCAAACTCGATGCAAAATGTCGTCAGCTATCACGTCCTTGTATTTGTTTCACAACTCCAATGCGTTCGATGGATGATACGCCGCTATGATGATCGCAAACAATGCACGAATTTGATTTGCCGGTGTAGAAACAGTGGTATCGGCGAAAGTCTCACACAACACACTATCTATAGTACGAAGCGATACGACCACGAACATGTAGGATCACGAACATGGAACAAAAGCAAACGAAAGATAGAAGCATTCGTCTTGTTATCGTGGATGAACACGTGGTACACGCGGCAAAGCACATCAGTCGAATGCACATCGACGTATCCTGCAGCAGGTTCACCTTTCTTTCGTCTTTGAAACTTCTTCGTCGTTTGATTCCAAGTATTATAGCGTGGCATTTCCCAGTAAAGCAATGTTCGTGCGAACGGATCGCTTTGGTAAGTTTCGAAAAAGTTTGTGAGTGTGGTAGCTGGTGATCATTCTGCTAGTTGTGTTGCATTAGCTTCCATGAAATAGACACGTTGTCCATTCTCCAAGTGCACACACAAATGTTGAATAGTGGGATGACTTTCGTGTAATGTTTTTTTTTTGTTTTTTATTTAAATTATTACAACTGAATACAATTCATCTAGTAATTTTTCTTTCTTAATTTAGTCACTTGTGAATGAGAAGAGGCCCATTGGCCAGCTCCATTTATAGGTTATTTACTGAAGTAGTCTTTGCTCTGGTGTCCTTAATCCATTAAATCAATTGGTTTCGTTCTCTGCAATCGTCTTACTGCATGTGAAGTGTCCAACATACCACGAAGCTCTTCATTGTGTTGTGATAATCAAATTTAACCGTCACGGTGATGTTTGATATTATCTCTAATAAATATAGCTGACCCTCCTCTTGCTCGTTCTGCAGGATGGGTGGTATGGTAACAAGTATATCTCCCGATTGATACGTAGGAGCTGCTGGTAAGATGTGTTTCTGATATTAAGCATATATCAATTTTCTCGGTTTTTTAAAATAGTTCTAATTCTTCTAGGTGTTGTGTTAATCCGATTACATTCCATATGGCTATTCTTAATGAGTAGTTTTGATGTCTGGTTTCTGCTCCGGAATTATGAATTGAACTATTTATTGCATACATTATTTATGTTTAACTATTTTGGAGCTTGGTATTTCCAGCAGATTAAGTCGATCCAGAATTAATTTATTTAGCTTATTCTATTCCTCAAGGCTCTTTAAAATTGCTTGGACAGTGTTTTTGAAATTTTTAGTACCGTTGGTCTCATTTTCTTTCGAATTTGAAGCGGCCTGAGCATATGTGTAATTCTCCTTACGCATAGATGTTTCATTGCTTGCTCGATCCTTGTTTGGATGACTTAGAGGGGGTTTGCGTGCCTGGTCCCTCATTTTCTGTAGCTGCTTGGCAACCTCACATCCTCGGTAGCTTGCTGGATGTTGCCCATAACAATTTATACATTTTGCTGGTTCTTCTTTAGATAGTTTGCAAGTTTGTGTTGGGTGCTTTTCAGCACATTTCACACATCTTGGATCGCGCGCGCAATATCGTTGCGTATGGTTATAGTCTTGGCATTTTTTACATTGTACTATTCTTGTACTGCCTCTTTTAACAGCTTCGATATTTACTCGCATGTTGAGTATGCCAATTATATTGTAAATTTTTTCTATTTGCTCGGATTTATCAAAGGTTAGCATGAACAGGGGAAGCCCTCTTTTTGAAACGGGTTCTAGTCGGTTCTCCCCGCTACGTCTCTCTTTTTTAATAATGTTCACGGCATCAAGGATTTTAAATCCTTTATTTTCTAGGTCCTCCATTATTGAACTAATTTCACTGGTTGGATGTAGTCCTCTTGCCATGACCTTGATGCGACGATCGTTTTTATTTTCGTACGTGTACCACTGAGATTTTTCCATATTCAGCTTCGTTGACAAGTTTCTGTATGCGTTTGGATTTGAAGTGTTAATCTTCCATACATTATTGTTCAGAGCAGTAATTTTATACTCTTGTTCCGTAACATTACTCATTACACTTTGGATTTCTGAGTAGTTGCTTACTCCTACTATAAAAATCGGTGGTGGGGCTTTTACCTTTGGCTGTGCTTCATTTTGTTGAGCTGGTTGCAGTTTGAGTGATTTTTCTACTTCTGATGTGGACTTAGCGTCATTTATTGGTGGAGGTGGTTTTTCTTTTGGTTTAGCTGCTTGTTGTTGTTCTAGAGCTTGTTGTTTGTTGATGATTAATTGTTTTCTAGAAACCTCTTTTGAAGTTGATGGTAAAGTTTTTGCCATTTCTGGTGAGTGTTGAGCTTTCCTTTTCTTACTTGGTCTTTTACTCCGTTTCAACATCCAATTTGTTTCTCTTTCTAATTCTTCTTCATCCGTATGGAATGGATTAATGTCACCATCGATTGTAGGGCTGGGTGTCTTCCCAAGTTCTGCACGTGTTTCAACTGCTTTTTTGAGTTCTTCATTCTCTTTCTTTAAAATTGTGAATTCTTCTTTCAATTTAGTTGTAAATTCCTTTATTTCTCTTAGTTGTTCACGGAGTTCGGCATTTTCCTTCTCGTACTGAAATATATTTTCAGTTGAAGATCTTGGTAAATTGGTACTTCGTCCAAATGGGTTAAACAATGATTGGCCCACCCCAGAATCTACTGGGCCTGCCTCCGAAGAGCGTGGGTTTGTCAGCATATCTGCTGCTGAACCACCTGGGGTATTACTTCCCGTATTTGTTGTACTCATTGTTTGTTTTAGCCAATTTATACCACTGGCATTTGGTCCCCGATAACACTTTGCTACTGCCGAAGCAGTACCCGCCCCTCTGAATACCCTAGGCTGAGGGTATCGTGTAATGTAAATGAGAAAATACGCTAATCGCCTCATTGTAACTGACATAACGGTCCGATTGGAATCTTGACATTTCGTCATTTGCCTCCGGAGCAACAATGCCGAACACCTTTGTTCACGTATTTGCAATATTGCATTATTAACATTGTAACGTTACTCAACATTACAGTGTGTTGCGAATGTTTTCGATAGAAGCTTGCAATATGGAACGATGCAGCGATTACCGACCACGACATCTTTTCCTTTCACCATTATCGTGACTGTTCTGCCAGCATCTTCGGGTGAACGACGCCGATATAGTGGATAACCATCGTTTCCACTAAATGTGTATGCCAGCAACGGACGCGGATATTTGTACATTTCCCATTGACCATACACGGTTTTTTAAATGTTCGTATTTTATATCAACCATGGCTTCAAATGGTTTTAAAAAAGGCAATTGCCATCTCCTGGAATTTTATAAACTTCCATAACTTAAAGTATTACCAAATAAGTTACAAATGAAATATACTGAGAAGATGAACACGAATGTAAATTAAATTAATTTTAATTTTATCTTACTTCCAGTGTTGTGATGTTATTAAGTATCATTCGTGATGAACGATTAATTATTTATTTAAATCACTATATGATTCTTATTAATTTGTATAAACTCTTAAAATTGTTATTTATGTACTGTTACGTGCAAATAATATTTCACTATTAAGCTTGGCTTACTATTTAAAGGATAATGAGGATGAGTAATAAATTCAAATATGAGTAATCGAATTTTTAGTGTTACCAAAGTAAATAATGGTAACTTAAGAAAGTTACATCTAACAGTGGACATTTGTTATTTTGAGTTTATAAATTCCGATAGATGGCATCAATAATAAATAGTTAAGTTATTTGAAATTTATAACAGGTGGATTGTTTTTATTGTACATAATTGTATTATATTTTAATTATGTTATATATTATATTCAAATTCTAATTTAGGGATGTATTGTACTGAAAATTTTTAAGTATAGATATTTAATTGTCCCTTTAATGTATGCAATTTTTTTTTTTTTTCATTATTCGGAACTAACATTGTTGTTGTAATAATTGAATTACCTTTTTATCTTGGACACATTAATTAAAAAGAAATTTGCGGGATATAGCTAAAATTACTCAATGAAATCGTCATTGCGGCGTAAAACAAAACTTATCGTTGGTGAAGTTATCGATAAGATGGAATTTATAATATTTTACTAAATTTTGAAATTTTCACGTTATTTCGAGACTGATCTTGAAATTTTGTATATTTCGATTTGTGTTTCTTACCAATTTAATGTTAAGTATTTCGCTGTTTGACGATGGAATTTTGAGAAATTGGTTTGCAAGTTTCAAAATATTAGAATGACAATTTCAGTACTATACAGCTCATGTTTGCAGTATAATTTTTGAATGCTACTGGATTTCAGTTTAGTTTTATTACAAAAAGGAAAAAGAAGGGAAGGAAGGAAGGGGAAGGGAAAAAAGAAAAAAAACATTCATGAAGAATTAAATTTCAGGAGTCTTGAGATGTTTGTGGAATAATACTTCTTTAAAATATTAATTGATGATTATGTAGTATAGAATTGTGTTGTGTTTGTATTACTAATTATCGAATTTACCTAGGTGACTCTGAGTAGAGTGAATTAATCAATCAATTTTGTTTTAGGAGGATGGAAAGTATTAATGTTGAATTATATTTCAGGAAATTTCCAGATGCTCGTGAAATAATAATATTTTTTTATCAGGTTGCGGATTTATAGAAGCAATTGTTGAAGACCAGTATCATCGTTATCCATTGAACCTATTAAACCTTTAGCCCTCCTCCGTAGCTTAGAAGTAGATTAGAATTGTGTTGTGCCGTACGATCGCTAGGTGTCTGAAACCGGATCGTTCTGTCCCAAAAAAAAAAAAAAAAAAAAAACCTTATCCTATCGCTCCTATTGTTTGTTACGACTGTGTGGTCGCAACGACGATTTTTGTGTTATTTTATTCACCTCGGTTGTTGTCTTCGCTTTCGTCCATCTTCTCTTATTTTTTTTTATTCACCTCGGATGTGTTATGAACGCACTTTCGACGTTTTGTTTTGTGCCCCATCGCGTGGTGGCGCGGAGGTGAGAAAGAATAGGGGAAAGAGAGAACAATGCGCATCGAGTGTGTGCAAAGTAAAACGTTTTGAAAAAAATGTTTTTTCTTATATGTCTCTCTTTTATACCAACGAAAATTTGATATAAAGGAGAGACAGAGAAGAGAGATTAATTTCTTCTAGAACGTTTTACGAGTTGTGCGGCGCTCGAATTTTTTTTGATGATGAGAGTCGCGTGTTGATTTTTAGACAATTAGAGTCTGGTTTTGAATGTGAATAGAAAAAGTCTTGTTTTGATTTTTATGAAATTAAGAATTTTTTTTTTTGGGTTACAAAGAAAAAAAGATATAAAAATAGTTTTTTGAATATCTAGATATAGACCTATATCGTTTTTGGATATATTTTTTTGTTTGTTGAGAGAACATAACTTTAATAAACTTGTAAAATAAAATTGTTGTTAAAAAAAAAAAAAAAATATAAAGTATATGAATTATATGGTGAATAAAATATATATTTGTTTATAGAAAAAAAAAAAAATAGAAATCAAAGTTCGTTTTTATTTGAAAAAAAAAATTTATCAAACTGGTGATTTTCGCATTATTTCCTGATAGTAATTTAACGGGACTAATGCGGTTGTGTGTACCGTTGCCGAAAGGTTGAAAAACCAATTTTTGTACAATTATCTAAAATAACCCAAAGCCTGATGCAAAATAAAACAAAGTGATTGTGATTAATGTTCGATAATAGATAGAGACGGAGTTGAAATTTGTTTTTGGTAATTTGTGGAGTGACCTGGTCTTTACGTGCACTATATTTGCGACAAGTGGCGCAATTCCGACGATCAAACATCGAACGGTTTTTGTCGAGGCAACGCTTAACGGTACCGGCGATTGACGGTTTTCAGCAAGCCAACGCCCAAATATCCAGCTATTGGAGAGTGGTTATCTGTGTGGAACACCGCAACGAGTTTCAGGTGGCCAGTTGAGGCCATTCGTTTTATATTGGTATCGGGGAGAGGCCCCGCAACGACACGGGTGGCTAGCCGGCCATTTGTGTGATTTTGTTTATCGGTGGTCTGCCGCAACGCAACGGTACCAAGGCCGCAACGGTCCGGGGGACTGGAGTCCCTTGTGGCATGACGGCACCAAGGCCGCAACCCAATTTTTATCGGGGAGAGGCCCCGCAACAATAACGGCCGCGCAAGGCCGCAACAAGTTGTTTTTAGTTAAGGTACAATTTTTTTTATTTTTTATTATTTTCTTAAATTTTTTTTGTTAAATTTAAATTTGAAATTTTGTAATCGAGCGCCGCACAGCGGGTGCGCGCTCGGTGCGTATGTCTTTCTCTCTCTCGTTCTCTCGCATCGTTGTGCGGTGAAGGAGGAAACTGTTTTTCTTTGTTTTGTTGTTGTTTTTTTTCTATAGTAAAATGAATTACTAAGTTTTTCGGTCGGTATGATGGGGGTGGAGACTCTTTCTGTGTCGGTTTAGTGTTTGCGGTCCCTTGGTGAGCGCATCCAATTCCGTAACCAGGGCTCGGCCCCGTTTGAATTCGGATGGATGCGCGCACCAAGGCACCTCTTCCGTTATCATTTTTTTTATATATATTTATTTATTATTTGATTATCTGCTGTTCGTTCCTCAGGTTCCGGCCGACGAATTTCAGCGGAACTCGGTTTTATTATTATTTGCGTTCCCCCTAACTTTCTGTATGATCACGGTGTAAGCCAGGAGCGTCATGCAAGCCTCAAACCCCACGACCTTAGCACTTCTCCCTGAGAACGTAGCCGGCAAAAATCACCGTGGAGGGCTCTGCATGCGCTTAGTGAAAATCTGCAGGTTGGCAGTAGCCAGCCTGTAACATGTTATGTGTAAACAGGCTGTAGGAATAGGCCCGGCGTTATCCGGGACACTTGTCAAGAACTTGGTTCTACAGTCCAATCAATCAATCAATCAATCAATTTCCCATTGACCATACACGGTGAATCTGGATTGTGATCTCCACACAGACCGTGAATCATGTTTGTTGCGACTACCGCGAACAACTCCGCTTCTGCTTTTGGATTTGGTATTTCGGCGCTGACGATTGAATCGATTTGATCTGTCCAATTAACCACAGCGGAATGTGTGCATGTGGTAATCTACACTTCTGCCACTCTGCCGAGTACATCCAACGAGTACATCCGGTAATTTCAGAAAATTTTGGGTTGCATGTGAACGTGATGAACAAATCTGGCCGTCCGTAATGCCACACATACGCCATAGCATCCTATGCATATTCATGCACATGCCGTGGGCTGGTAACATATGTCGCTGGGAGAATGGTCAATTGACCAACGTTTGTTGCATCTCCGTTCAAAGCGAAGGCATCGCGCAGATGCATGCACAGCGCGGAACGTAGATTTGATTGATTGAAGCGGATGAAATATAAACGTTTTGCTTCGATCTTGACATACATATGCACGCAAACATACATATTGCAAACATACATATTGCAAACATACATACTTGACATACATATTGCATTCGCTTCCAAAATTATTTGTAAAAATCGCCCCTTTTTTTCTGAACAAACCGGAAATTGCATTGCTGCAGCCAAAAATGCATTCAAAAAATGCATTTTTTGAGACGGCTTTTGGAAGATTAGAGAACTTTGTAAATAAGAGACACTCGGATTCCCGGGGTTTTCGAGGTCGCTGATCACGATTATGATGTTCAAATTGACCCTCAGCCAACCTGGAGCTCAGGAACGCAGGTGAACGTCATCTTTTTGGGTCGCTGAATCCGAATTTTCCGTCGAAAACGACCCCCCAAACGGGTTTTTTTCGGGTCGTTGAATCCAAATATAGCATCGGTGAGAACCCCCCGGACAACTGGTGCACCCGAACCTGGACGTGGACTTCATCCCCGAAAATTTTCCTGATAATATCGAAAAAAAAACAACCCGAAAATCTTTGTTGGGGCGTTTTTTGGGCCGCTGAATCCAAATTTCACGTCGAAAACGACCCCTTGGACACCTTTATCTTGACATCGATGTTATTCCCATGAATGTCAACCAAACATGATGTTTTAGAGACGGAAATCAATACTGCAATATGTGGGTGGAATTGTTGATTCTATTTTAATTATGAGAGGCGGGAAGAAATCGAATGAATAGAAAGTCAATATTTATGTAGGTTAGATACGTAGCTATATATCAAATTCGTAATCAAGTGACACATCGCTAGTCTGCTCATTTTCTTCGTCATCGACTGATGCATTCATAAATAGAACATCTTCCTCATCTAAGGCCTCTCTCTCTGCCGCAATAACATTTTCAACTGAATATTCGTCATTATAAATTTACAGTCATAATATTGTTATAAGTACAAAATACAATAAATTTCCGTTGAATTCTATTCCCAGTTAATTCTTTCGTAAACTAGGAATGGAATAATAAACGTCAAAACTGCTATTAATTAATAATAATTTTTTCCCCAAACGCCAGAATACACTTTTGGGGAAAAGGGAATAAGACTGCTATAAAATTTAAAATTTCCAATCCCCCGGGAATTACCAGAATAGGGCCACAGGCGAGAGTTACACATCAATGAATGTGTGAAATTATGAGACGATTTTCGGTTAGTAGTTTGCGATCGTGTGAGTAAAACCCTCGTAGACGACGGTCAGGCCCGGTCCAGGTGCATTAGGAGTTCAGAGCGCCCCAAAAAACGCCCCACAATGATTTTCGGATTGATTTTGCCGATATTGTCAGGAAAATTTTCGGGGATGCCGTCCGCGTCCAGGTTCGGGTGCACCAGGTGTCCCGAGGTTTTTTCGCCGATGTCATATTTGGATTCTGCGACCCAAAAAACCCCCGAGTGCCGAGTTTCTCTCCTTCCCTGCGTGAATTTTGGGAGAGTCTCACAGAGATGCCGTTCAGGGCCAGGTTCCAGTGCATCAGATGTTCGGGGGGTCGTTTTCGACATGAAATTCGACATGACTTCCTCTAAAAAATTTCGAACTTTTTTGATACATTGCGTTAACTATAATTAGTGCAAATTGGGCTTTTCGGATATACAGGTTTCATTTTGAAATTAGAGATTTTCTTTAATCCACCACCCAGACGGTTTCAAGCCGCCCCGAAATCCGAGTTCAATTATCCAAGATCAACAAGATTCGATCATTTTGCAATGTTAAATGTAATTAAACTGTTACATGGGAAGCGGCAATACCACTGCAACCGCCTGATACTGACCTAAATAATTTGAGGCTAGTTTATGGCTTTGGCTATATCGTTCATGGTGCTATATACATTATGTATAGTTAATACAGTTTTCCCTATTTTCGTTAATTATAAACGCATTAAGAATTAATACCATAGCTAATTAAGCCACTGAAAGCGACATTACATGGCCATTTATAGGTAAATAACTAAATCTATCGCACTAAACTAAAATTAATCGTGGATATTAAACCGACACAAACATTTTTATCAGCATTTCCTTATCTAGGAATTATAATTTTATTTGCATATAAAACCAACATTTTTTGTTACGATTTTATCGGAATATAATTAAGGTAATTATTGTCATTTTTTAATATGTAAATTAATTTAAAAAGTAAAAAACAAAAAAAAATTTTTTGCTCCAATTTAATTAGCTTATGATGACAAATGCGTATACTTGAAGAGACAAAACAAAATTTAATTTTGTTGCCTGAATTATTTTTTCTATATTACTCGTACCTTGGGCGTGCGAGCATAATATTTTTGTAATTAGAGTTGATTAAAAAACAAAACAGAAACAACATAAATATTAGAATTAAGACAAAAATTGCCGCGACTTAATTACTTATTTTTGTTTTATAATTTGAAACCAAAATTTTGTAAATTCGGCTGTTGCTATGGTAATGGCAGTCGTACGTAGGTTGATATTAAGGGTAAATACGATTAAATTCAAATTTATTCGATTTAATGTTACGTGAGTTTCAGAGCGCACAAATTGGTCAGATAATACCACGGCTTCCTTAGTGTCCTTCTAAACGGGGTCTAGTTAGCGCCACGAAACATGATATTTGTTTATATGAGAAAGGGCCTCATGCCATTTAATTGAACATTTTACAAAATATTCAGTAGAAATATAGTCAACTATATGAAATTTATATTACATTAAAACTTTACCCGTGAAGTTTGTCCTAACTTTGTCCTAAAATTCCAAAAACAAAATTTAGAACAAATTTAGAACACACTTCACGCGTGTGTCCACGAGCGTGAAGTTTGTCCTAAAATTGTCCTGACTATTTTATTTTGAGTATGTATTAGTTAACATCTCGTTATAATGAATTATCATATTTATAATATTTGAACATACGAGTACGTATATAAACAAATTTGAAATAAAGGTAAAGTGAAAAAATTGTTAATTATCGTTTCTAATTCAGCGACTTATTTATTGACCAAGCATCAATATTGTAAATGATTTTAAAAATATGAAAGGGTGTCTATATTGTGCCTTATATCAAACTTCTATTATCAACAATATGTACGTATACTGAATTTAAACGTGGTCGTATAACCACCACCGTATGATACACCACGATTTGGACCAAAAGCACAGCTGTCGGCTGGAAAGATTATGGCGTCTGTATTTTAGGATACACATGGTATAATATTTTTTGACTACATTGAGAAAGGAAACAAAATCCACAGCGAATATTATATCGGGTTATTGGAAGGAAGAAATCGCTGAAAAACGACCACAAGAAGAAAAATTGCACCAAGATAATGCACCACGTCACAAGTCGATAGCAACATTAATAAAATTGCACGAATTTCACATTGAATTGCTTCCTCATCCGCCATACGCGAGACACGAGATTTGGACCCACCGATTATTACTTTGTTGAAGATCAACATGGGCACACGTACAACATTTCTTAAACTGTCCCCACAGCTTGGAATTTCCATTTTGTCTAGACGTCAACATCATTTTAATAAAGTGCAATACAATTATTTCCAGTAGTCTAGGCATATATCAAAATTTTTCGTTGATATGTAGCTAACTAGTAAAATGTAACATAATCATTTCCGTTGATGTTTATAGTGTATATTTAGTTTAAGAATTGCTTATACAACAAGTGTTTAGTTTTTGTAGAGTTGCTTACTAGCAACAAATTGTGCTCGAGTTTGCATATAAGCTCGTGAATTTTATGAATAAAATCAGAAAAAAATTGACCATAAACCATTCAGTTTTACTTTCTCATCTAACTAAACCTCACCAGTGGTAATTTAGTTAGATGATACGCTAATCTAGCAAACCTTAATCCTACAAACTAAGAAATAATTTGCTAAATTAACATTGGTCCTTCGAGCCATCAAGATCAACCGGTGGCAAAAGCCAGCACGAGTCATCGACAAGTAATATTGGTAGCAACCATTTTACATTATACAACTGGGAACATCAAGAACAACTGATAATAAATAACTACAATGGAAGCTCTTCTCACCAAGCAGGCCGAAACAGAAGAACAAATAAACGTCCTCCATAGTGTTACGTGCCTATGTCAGCCAACACGTTTTTAAATCGGGTAGACTTCAACGGCATGTGGGGGTTCTTTGCTGACATACATTAGGCACCACAAAAACCTATCGTGTTGTATCTTAACAAAATTCTCACATGATCCTCGCAAATAACTTCATCACCAACAACTTAGAAAACGGAATCACTTCATTATTTTAAACATTTTTATTACTATTCGAAAATCATTACATCAATTAAAACAAAAAAGGTAAAAATAAATTGTTGTTCAGATAAAAAGAGAACTTTAGGTTTGGATGCTTCTTGCATCCAAACCTAAAGTTCTCTTTTTATCTGAACAACAATTTATTTTTACCTTTTTTGTTTTAATTGATGTAATGATTTTCGAATAGTAATAAAAATGTTTAAAATAATGAAGTGATTCCGTTTTCTAAGTTGTTGGTGATGAAGTTATTTGCGAGGATCATGTGAGAATTTTGTTAAGATACAACACGATAGGTTTTTGTGGTGCCTAATGTATGTCAGCAAAGAACCCCCACATGCCGTTGAAGTCTACCCGATTTAAAAACGTGTTGGCTGACATAGGCACGTAACAAAATGGCGCCCGAGCAGGGACCTGAAGGTCATGGGTTAATGTAACAGTTGATTAACCGTTATGTATATCTTGTGATCTAAGGTTTTTTTCCACATGTTTTTTTGGTCGACCTAAAAAGTCATCCAAGCAGCTTCTCTGCTTAACGGGCTTCTTTATAACCGCTTAGTCTTTTGTACTTTGTTACGAATTAAATAATTTTTTTTTCTTATTCTATACTAGCGGCTAGTAGCCAATTAAATATTTTATTTTTCATATTCATTTCATGATCAATAAATTATATTAATTAGAAAGTTTGATTTCAATGGTAAAGTTTGAACATTGATTTCAACATATTCCATCAGGAGTTAGATTATGATGAATTCGTTATTTCCTTTTGATGGTTTATTTTTGAACTCTGTTCAGGTACACTTTAGAATTTAAATCAAACTTCTATCAACATTATATTTGTTTGGGATATGTGAAATTATGCATTGACACTGTAACCGATTCATCAATAATGAGATAAGTGATGAATTCATAAGTTCTTATTGGTGAATGGGATTACCTTCTGTATAAAGAGTTATTATCCTATTTTCGTTTTTTTTGAGATTTTTTTTTTT
The DNA here is from genome assembly GCA_947310385.1 of Nephrotoma appendiculata. Lineage (NCBI taxonomy): Eukaryota > Metazoa > Arthropoda > Insecta > Diptera > Tipulidae > Nephrotoma > Nephrotoma appendiculata. The sequence goes on from OX371223.1 coordinate 100,708,711, forward strand.
CACATGTGATCCAGTGCAGATATTCATCACCAACATTAACAACATTATTACATAAATATAACTAATCCTATTTTTGAGTTTTCGAGTTAAAAACAAAAAAATAAATAATTAAAAATTAATAAACATATTATATTTTAAATTCGAATATTAAAATCAATTTATATTTTTTTTGCTGATTCTTCGTATAAGAGGATTACGAGAGGCACGTCCTTATAAAGATTAATAATTATAATTCGCCAACAGTACTTTGGTTAGGTGAGCGTTCCTTTTCGAAAGATTTTATAGTTTAGTCCGTGCGATATTTGTGCTTCTCAGTGATACCGTGTTAAATTGAATTTGAATAATTTGTTTACAAGTACTTTTCTGCTAAGTGTGGTTTTTCTTCCTTTATATTTCTAATCATTTATTGGTCAAAATGGATCCGATTAGCTATTTAAACAATCTTAGTAATGCCGAGATAGAGGTTGAATTTCTGGTTAGAGGCATAGATAGTAGTACCGACAGTGCGAAAGCGCAGTTAATCGATTACATATTTGCAGAAAATGGTAGTTCTAAAGATAAGCCAAAAAGTTCGCATGTGAACGACAACGTAGAACAAGAAATACAAGTTTGCTTCACTCAATATGGAGAGCTTTTGAAAAAAACCGAGGACAAGGGTGTCGCACCCTCTTTAGAATTCGTAACTGTGGTACTTGCAAAAGTAATACACTATAAAGAAAGGGAAGAACGGGTGATGAGAGGTTGTAGTGATAACAGTGATTTACAAAACCTAAACACAAGTTTTCGACGTCTCTATAATTGGCACATTAAATTCTGGACAGAATTCCAAGGAATAAAAGTAGCTCAACAATCAAAGAAGAAACAGACTACGCCTATTGCTAATGTTTCTAGTCCGATCGTTGGTTCATCTAAAGCAAGCAATCCACACCAATCCCAGGATGGTAAGGTATCTATTTTCCAAGAAGAATTACACGGATCATCAAGCGAGGACCTTAAAAAAAAGCTACAAATTGAACATTCCCGACTTAAGTCATCAGTGGCAGATTTCTTTGCGCTAGCTGAAACACGTCGAAATACTGCTAATAACCTAGAAGCCCAATTTAATCGTCTCAATGGTTCAAAAGATAATCAAGAAAATTCAAATTCCGGTTCCCATGGGAACGCTTCAGGCTTCGAGAAAAACATCGATCAGATGAGCTTCGGTAACAATCGCTTCTTTAATCCACCAGCACATGAGATGTTTGTTCGGAAGGAGGTCCCAATTGACTTGTACAAAATTCGTCAACAATGGAAGCTATCATTTGATGGGAGCAGTAACACTAACGTCCACGACTTTTTATATCGTTTGGAGCAAATGGCATCAAATGATGGAGTTTCACACCAACTATTGCCCAGGCTTGTTCACTATTTCCTGAATAAAACCGCAGAGGATTGGTACTGGATTTACAAGCAAAACCATCCCAATACCACCTGGGTCAACATGAAGGATGCAATGTGTTCCTTTTTCAGCTCTAGTAATTTTGAGGAAGAGACACACGAACAAATTTTAAGACGATGTCAGACTAATAAAGAGTCCTTTTCGGATTTCGTTTTAAGTATTCAGAAGTTAAATTCTCGCTTACAGAATCGGCTCACCGAAGACAGACTAATATACCGACTCTGCCAAAACATGATTCCCGCATTGAAGAATGTGACTCTACTATTTCACAATACCGTCGAATCGGTAGAACAGCCCAATTTTTTTTGTATTAAAGAAATCGTAAAAACTCACCTGTAGGTTTCCAAGAGCGCTCGTTGGTACCCTACGGCCTGGAATATGCTGGAAATAAATTTATTGCTTCTAACAAGCCACTATACGCCCAACAATTTACTTTACACTAACAAATCACTAAGCAAATTGTAACAAAAATAATAAATTAATAATGCTTTACAATAATTCTATGTTTATCACAGAGTTAAGTATTTTTCGGTTTTTTTTTATGAAAGAAATAATACGTATAACGGCTTCACTATACGCGTATCCAAATAAATATTAGTAAAAAAACTCCTTGAAACTGTTACTCGATTTGAACGCCTTATGTCTAACGTTGTTCCTTTTTGCATATAGCCGATGAATTAGTTCAATAAAAAATGAGGCCCTATTAAATAAATTGAAACTTAGTTTGTGACTTGCACAATTCAGAGGTCAAATGTAAGTCCTTACCCACTCCTAGTGACCATACATCTATACAGCTAATATACTGCACTTCCGTACTATGATTTAGTGGAAACTGGACAGAATATTTTCTGTTGCTGGATTTAAAGTTGTCGCTTCGTCTTTCCACTAAATATTGCACACTTTACAAAAACACTAGCTAAGCAAAGAAAAGCACAGTTAACGCACTTTACTAAACTCAATATCAAAATTTCGCTTACCATTTGACTAAACTATTATCCGGAATTTCAGCTTATGATAAACACGGTGGTATTCACTAGATTTATTTTACTTTACTTAAATATATTTTTTTATGATTTTTATTTTTTTTTATCTAAACGATCAACTAGCCTTGGTGGCCTCTTAGTAAAATATGTCACATAAAATTCTATAAAATTTTTGACTAACAGATCGATAATTTATTACCCTGTTATATACTAATAAATTGTATATACAAATATCTAATTGCATTACATACCACCAAATTTCTCAATTTCTCATCTACAGTACTAAAGTACAATAATACCAAGTTAGTAAATGGGTGTAACAACCACATTCGAATGTATGTAAATACAATAGGGAACGTAAAAATGCAAATTATTAAAGTCAACCGAAATAATTATATAATTATCTTAGGACAACAACAAAACCAGCAAAGTTATAAGTTGGTAGACTAAAATTTGGTAGCACCTTAAAAGAAGGGGAGACTGCGTTTGCTATATTGCAACGAATTGTTAATGCGGATGTACGTAAACTAAGATCTCCACTATACAACTGTAACAATAGGAACTACACAAAGGATGGGGACAGCCGCAAAACTAAAACATATCTGGAGAAGAAAATCGACCAGTTAAAAACGCTGTATGCACAATACACTGCAGTAGATGAACAAATACTCAAATTCAGTCCAGCACTCACCAAAGAACATGAGTACCGAGAATTCAGGATCACGACTTCCACTATACATAATATATTTATAGAAGAAATGCGTGAACTTCTAAATAACAAGAAGGAATCAAGCTCAACCAACAGTCGAACGGAAACAACATTGGATCGCACGTTAAAACAACAAGACGTGAAAATGAGGAACTTATACACCAGAAGCATCGCTAAATTTGTCATTAGCTCACATGGAGAGAATGATTAACCAAATAACAGATCTTCACGACATCATATGCATAGAAGCAACACAAGATGAAGAAGAAACAACAAAATACTTCGTCGACTATTACTATGACGAAAATCGTAAAGCGTATGATGACATGGTGGTTCAAGTAATCACAAACAATAAATCGAGCAAACTCGAAAGAAATCTACCAGCAGAAATCAAACTGCCAAAAGTTCAAATACCACACTTCTTTGGAGAACACATGAAGTGGATGGCATTTAAAGATATATTTGAGCAATTAGTACACAAAAACAACGCACTAAACAACACATACAAGATGAGCTACTTGAAGACCTACACTGGAGGTCAAGCAGCAAAACTAATAAATCATCTTCAATCCGTGGGTGAAAATTATGAAGCCGCATGGGCAATAATAAAGGAAAGGTACGATAACCACAGGATGAATATAACCAGGTACATCCATACGATGATGTCGCAACCCACCATGAATAATGAATCAGCATCAGCCTTGCGAGTTTTATATGACACCACGAGAGAGTGCCTACATGCAATCAACCAACTAGGAATCCACACAGATTCGTGGGATCAAATCGTCATCTATGCATTGACTAAAAAGCTGGATCATGAATCACTAAAAGCATACGAAATGACGTTAGAAAACTCGAGAGAAATTCAAACACTTCCAGAATTCATGAAGTTTCTCGAGACACGCGCCACAGCGCTAGAAGCAGTCTTACGAGAAAAAACCTCGTATTATCGGAAAACAACTACTCCTAGAACAACACTATTAACAACCAAACAGCACGAGCAAAACATGCAATATTTGTAAACAAAGTCATCATATTGCAGATTGCTCTAAATTCAAAAGAATGAATAGCTTGGACAAAAATCAACTGGTATCGCTATTGGGGATATGTCTTAACAACAACCACAAGCTAACAGATTGCAAGGAAAAATGTGCACAATGCCAAGGACAACATCATCATCTGCTTCATAACAATAACAGTTCAAGGGCTGAAAACAATACAACAGCAGTAAACAACTTTGGTTCTACGAACGTCACCAGTACAATTTTACACGCTAGAACAGACGAGGCGTACGTGCTTCTACCAACGGCTCTAGTAAAAACAATCACAAAAACTGGGCAAGAATGTTATCTACGTGCCGTAATAGATCCTTGTTCTCAAGCCACGCTCATCACTTCAAATGCAGTATATAAGCTAACCTAACCAAGCTAACTGCACATCGCTGGCATGACCGCAAAGCAAAAAGAAATACCCAACAAAGCCGCTAAACTGTCGATCATGCCTAATTTTAAATCAAGGTACAACTTGAAAATAGAAGATTACGTGGTGAATCAAATCACGGAAACACAACCACGGAAAACACTAATGAGTCGTGTTTGGGATAACCTACATAATCTGGCGGATCCAAACTACCACATATCCGCACCAATAGATTTACTCCTTGGTACAGATTATTAGACAGACATAGTACTACCAGATATAAAAAAATAAGCGAACAACAACCAATCGCTCAAAACACCAAGTTGGGATGGATAATCTTAGGACGACACTTTGATTCACATACAACAACAGCAAAACAAACTTTCCAAGAAAACAGCACTAGGAAAAAAGATGAAGAACACAACGAAAGGAGGTCAGCACGACATTGGATGCAGGGAGCAATGGATGGTAACGTCACAAGGCTAGCCAATGAACTACGTCCAAAACCATCAAAACATAAAACAAACACGATAATCAACCCCTGGTCAAATCCACACTCAACAGTCGGGCCAGCAACCAAAACAGTCGCGATGACAACCAAAGACGATGCAATGGAGGAAATTGAACAAACTCTGAAGAAATTCTGGGAAACAGAAGAGCTTCATCCACCAAGAACCCGCACTGCTGAAGAATAAATGTGCGAACAACATTTCTATGACTCCCACAAAAGATAATCAAGCGGTCGATATACGCTTGAAATACCATTCCGTCTGAAAGCAAACTTTGGAGATTCTAGAAAGATGGCAACAGCAAGGTATTTACAACTAGAGAGACAGCTCACAAAGAACGAACTAGCCAAACTGTATAAAGAATTCATTCAAGAATATGAACTTCTCGATCATATGGAAGAGGTTCATCCAACAAAATTCAATGATGGAAAATACTACTTGCCTCATCACGCCGTCTTGAAGCCATCAAGCACGACAACAAAATTGAGAGTAGTTTTTGATGCCTCTGCCAAAACAACCAGCGGACAGTCATTGAATGACATAATGCGCATCGGTCCAAAAATATAGCAAGACTTATGGCATATTGTCATGAGATGGCGAAAACACAAGTACGTCATCGCAGCCGACATAGAAAAAATGTTTCGGCAAATTTGGATAAACGAAACAGATAGAGACTTTCAACGTATTATTTGGCGAGACTCACCTTTGAAAACATTAAAAGAATCTCAATTGAAAACCGTTACTTACGGAACAGCAGCCGCTACATACCTTGCAGTCAAAACTCTACACCAACTCGCTGAAGACGAAAAACAAAACTTCCCAACGGCATGCAAAGTGTTACAAAAAGATTTCTATGTCGATGACCTTATGACAGGCTGCAATACAATCAAGGAAACACTCGTCATTCAAGACCAACTCACTAATCTACTTCAAAAAGGAGGCTTCAATTTGAGAAAATGGGCAAGCAACAACATACATCTCAACAATGGAGAAGTCGGAGTCCCATAAAATTGAAATCGACCAAAACATAAAAGCTCTGAGTCTAATATGGAAACCCAAAGCGGACATATTTGAGTTTAACATAAACACACTAATTCTCAGTGGTCCACTAACAAAGCGAAATATTCTCTCAACTACGGCTAAATTATTCGATCCATTAGGGTGGCTAGCACCGGTAATTATAACACCAAAGATAATGCTACAGAAGATGTGGCTTATGGGTCTCAATTGGGATGAAAGAGTACCCGATGCATTAGCCCAGCAGTGGTCAACATTCAAGGACAATCTAAAACATCTCAACAACCTTAAAATTCAGAGATGGCTAAACAGCACACCTGTTTCACAGATGGAGATTCACGGCTTCAGCGATGCATCAGAACAAGCATACGCCGCATGCATCTATCTAAGAGTCGCCAGCAAAGACAACGAGGTTAGCACCAGCCTCATAGCAGCAAGACAAGAGTAGCGCCAACAAAGACAAAAGTAACATTACCAAGACTGGAACTAAATGCTACGCTTCTACTAGCCAAGCTACTCAAAGAAGTGAAACAAGCATTGGAAATGCATCAAACAACGACCATGGCATGAACAGATTCAACAATAGTACTTTCATGGATTCAAGGGGATATTCAAAAGTATAAAACTTATGTTGCTAACAGAGTATCAGAGATCAGGAGTCTTACAGAACCACGACAATGGCGTCACATCAAATCAGCAGACAATCCAGCGGACTGTGCAAGCCGCGGAATAACGGTCAATGAATTAATAAATCATCAACTATGGTGGACGGGGCCTTCTTGGCTCAGAAACAAACATTACAACCCGCTATACACAAAATCATCTCGAGCTAGAAAAACAAGAAACGATAGAAATAAAGGACATTAATTACACAACAGTCACAGAAAATAATGACAGAATAGCTGACCTGATAAAAAAGATATCAGGGTGTACCAAATTGAAAAGGATTGTGAAAATCATAATAAACTTCACCAAAAAATGTAGAAGAATAAAAGTGAATGAATACGATCTAAATGAGGCCGAGAGAATAATTGTGAAGCACATACAACGCGGCTGCTATAACTCAGAAATATCTCAACTAATGAAGAACAATCCAATAGATAAAAAGAGTAAACTGTTATCCTTAGATCCATTTCTCGATGCAGAAGGGATACTGCGAGTAGGAGGTAAACTACATAAGTCATTTTTAAACTATGAAGAAAAACATCCAGCCATTCTTCCTGCACAACACCAGTTCACGAAAAGCCTAATCAACTATGCACACCTGAGAATGTTGCATGGAGGTATCGAACTTACCCTCTCATTCACACGCAAGAAATATTGGATAATAAGAGGCAGAATCACAACTAAATCAATAATCTCAAAATGCGTTACATGGCACAAGTTTAAAATCAAGCCAGGGGGTAATCAACTGATGGAAAACTTACCATCCGCAAGAGTTCGACCAACGAGACCATTTACACACACCGGAATAGATTATGCCGGTCCCATGCAAATAAAAACAACCGAGGGAAGAGGAAGCAAGACTTACAAGACTTACACTTGTCTGTCTCTCAACCGAGGCTATACATATTGAAGTGGTGACAGATCTCACTGCAGACGCCTTTACTGCAGCCCTTAAGAGATTCACATCTAGACGTGGATTATGCACAAACATATATAGCGACAACGGCACAAACTTCATTGGAGCCAATAATCAGCTAGCAAGATTACAAAAAACACAAAAAACACAAAAACACAGATCACAATCAACTTTAATGACATTGTTGCTCAACATCTAGCAACAGAGAGAATAACCTGGCATTTCCAACCGCCCGCATCATCACATTTTGGTGGATTGTGGGAAGCTGGAGTTAAATCAGTCAAAACCCACTTAAAAAAAATCGTAGGAAATGCAACTCTGACTTATGAAGAGCTAACAACACTTCTAAATCAAATCGAAGCCATCCTAAATTCAAGACCCCTGTGTCCAATTTCAAACGATATAACAGATCTTGAAGTTCTAACACCGGCCCACTTCAGGATCCTTCATCTCTAACTGCACCACCAGAAGAGAATCTAACCGAATCAAATATTCATCGCTTGACAAGATGGCAGATGTTAGAAAAGCTAAAACAGGACTTCTGGAAAAAGTGGAGCAATGAGTATCTCCGAAGATTACAGCAAAGACCGAAGTCTCTACAAACAAGACCACAACTTAAAATAGATGATCTAATACTAATAATTGAAGACAACTTACCTCCCACAAAGTGGGTAAGAGGTAGAATTACAGAAACACACCCGGGAACAGACGGATTAGTGCGCGTAGTCTCAATACGCGGCCCGGGAAATGCTTTATATAAAAGAGCAATTACAAAAGTATCCGTTCTACCAGTAGACGAACCACAAGAAACAATCGCAGAAGAAACAACGCCAAACAGCACAGATAACTCACAACAAACATGAGTAACAAGAAAAGGCACGAAATCTAACCTTTTGCTTTACATGCTCTCAATCTTCTGCATATTTGGAATAGTGACATCACAAACATCATCCAAGTACAACATTTCAAAATTCTCATCACATCCAGGGCTGGGATGTTCTAACGTCACCATTTTGCGATATTTTATCGAAGTCTACGTCTCTTTATGCTAGAATTAATTTGACTTCTGTTTCGTTTATCGATTATTTCATCTCTATTGCTATCACAGCTTTCTAGAATATATTTGAACAATATCTATTTCACTTATTTTCGTTCTACAATCGAAAAAAAATTATTTGGTGATAGAAACACAGTAGAAACATCACAATATTGCAATCTAGCAGGCTGGTAAACGATAAAAAAATTGAAACAAAGATAAATTTTATTCTACAGAAACGAGAAATAAACTTCGATAAATTTTCGAAACATGGTGATGTTAGAACATCCCAGCCCAGGCATTTACTTCGATAGAATTGGCCAAGGCATGCTGATCAATGGCGAATGGAGACTAATAGCCTACTACAATCTTACAACATATTAGGCAGAATTAAATCATATCGAGAAATCCACTCGTCAACTAGGTGAAATATGCGAAAATAGAACGCATTCTAAGACCACGTATACACATACAATCCATTGTGGTCTAATGTCAGCTCAAATGCGCAACCTCTACATCGACCTAAGAGAGCAAAACGAACTAATGGACACGCTCGGAAGAAACGAGAAAACTCGTCAAAAAAGGTCTTCATTTGACTTCGTTGGCACAATAGCCAATGAACTATTTGGAGTGCTGGATCAACGTGGCGGAAACTTCTACAAAGAGAGCATAGAAAATATTAATATGAATCAGCAACATCATAAGAAACTACTGCAACAACAGAACACGATAATAGAGTCAACATTAAACATCATGAAGCACGATCACGAAGAGACCAATCAGAAATTCGAGGCATTCAAATCAATAATGGCTGAGCTCATCTTTCATGAAGAATTCACTGACATCGCGCTGCACACAATGCTAGACATGATGAAACTCCGTATATTCCAATCGGCTGTAATAGACGCAATAACAGAAGTACATCAGGGCAAATTAAATCCACTGGTTGTGACACCACATCAAGCCGAGCCAAGATATACCGTATCGCAGCAAAAACCTAGTTGCCCTGTATAAAATAGCAACGGTAAAAACCACAAAAGTCAGAGAAACCGTAATCTTCGAAATAAAGATCCCTTTGATCCAAAGAATCCGATACACATTGTACAATGTTATACCGGTGCCTACATTACATGAACAACAATACGTATATATTCAGCCATCTTCAAATTATTAGATGGTAACAAGCCAACAGGATAAATACATACAACTCTCAACTGAGGAATTCAACGCATGCACCTATCTAAACGGAGAACATCTCTGCAACACACGCCAGCCACTGTATGACTACAGCTCTAATGCAAGCAGATGTGAAATACAATTACTCAAACAGGATGGCGGAATACCACCAAGATGCCAGATACTTCAGAGGGCAGTTGCCACCATTTGGATTCCATTACATCGATATAACGCATGGATCTTTGTTATAAATTCAAAGTGTACTTGTAACGTGGTTTGCGAACATGAAAGTGATGGCACAGTGAATTTTATGAATAAACTCAGAATAAAATTGACCATAAACCATTCAGTTTTACTTTCTCATCCAACTAAACCTCACCAGTGGTAATTTAGTTAGATGATACGCTAATCTAGAAAACCTTAGTCCTACAAACTAAAATATAATTTGCTAAATTAACAACTTGTTTGCAGGCATCAAAAAAATTGACGGTCCCCTTGATTTTTGCCCGAAACTGGTTCTCTTGACATGGCCGCTTTTCTGTGACTTCTACGTTACAAATAATGGGTTGGGGTGAAAAATCCATTATTTTTTCGCTAGATGGCTTGAGTGACATATATCCCATGATGTGTTTGTGGCCTTATACCATACTTGTACTCGTTAGAAAGGGGAGATTCATGCACTAAAAATTTCTTTTGTCTTGGTTTTGATTGATCGTTTCAGTTGTGAATTATAGCGTGTCAAGGATGGAGGTAAACAAAAAGAAAATTCGCTATATTTTACAATTTTGCTTCGAATGGTGTCTGTGGTCTCGATACTGATCACAGCCAAATATGCGCAATTTTGGTTTCGTTATAATTTGCGTATTAAAAATGTACCACGCACTGGAATGTCTATCGTCGAAAATGTCGATAAAATCCTAGAAATCGAAGTAGACCGGCATGCCAGCTGTCATAGCATCGCTCAGGAGCTGAAGGTCGTCCTTCAAAAAGAACCTCGATGTTTGGGTGCCGAGGAGTTAACGCAAAAAACTTGATAGGTCGTGATTCCATTTGCGAATACTTGGCCAATCGGAAGGATATCGAACCATTTCTAAAGCGGGTGGTAACTGGCGACGAGAAATGAGTCATTTACGATAATATCAAGCGGAAACTATCATGTTCGAAGGCCAGCGAAGCAGCCCAAACGGTGGCCAAAAAAAGGAATGAACTGCACCGATTGAAGGCAGCAATCGACTAGAAGCGGCCATAATCAGCCAATAGGAGAGGTGTCGCGTTCCACCAGGATAACGCCAATCCCCCCTCACACGTCAATGATGACCCGCCAGAAGCTCCGGAAGCTAAGTTGGGAAGTTATTATGCATCCACCGGACCTAGCACCAAGCGATTATCACCTCTTTTTGTTCATGGCAAGCGCTTTTTTTTTTTTTTTTTCTTTATTAATTTACAATTACAATGAAATATTACACTTTTTATACAAAACATTTCTTGTTTTTTTTAAGTTGCTGTAACCCAAAGGGTTTTATGCAACTACTTTTTAATTTTACATTTATATAAATCAAACTGTTTTTAGTTCGGACTAAATATCACAAATAAAATTTAAATAGATAAATAAATTAAACAAATTTTACTATAGTAGTGCATTAATTTAAGTATACTAAAATATTGAATTCAAATTCTTCGCTATACAGTTTCATTGAACATATTTTTATTTAAATTCATAAACATTTTTGTTTGTGCTTTGAAATTTTTTAAGGTTCTAATATTTTTAATTTCGGTAGGAAGCTTGTTATATAACGGAATTCCTCTATATAATAAGTTACTTCTTGTACAGGTATCTCGAGCGAGAAATTCTCTTAACAATAACGACGCATTTCGTAAGTTATAGCAATATGTGTCCCCTGCTTTCACAATGATTAGATTATGTACAATTAAATTGTTTAAAATCTTATACACATACAATATCAATTCTAAATTGTTCATAAATGGGAAGGAACCGAATTCTTTGAACAATTCAACTGTTGGGTAACGTATTGGTACACCCTTAATTAACTTTAAAGCCCTCTTGCGGATAATTTCTAATTCATTCAGTTTAAATTTTGCTACTCCACTCCAAAGAGGGTTTAAGTATAATAATCTGGAGTTAATATACGCATTATACTTATATCAGTTGCAAATGTTCTCGAGTTAAAAAGTTCCTTATTCGTTTAATAACAAACACGTAAGGACTTATCGATTTTTTGATCCAATCTACATGATTCTGCCAATTTAACATGTTATCGATTGTCAATCCAAGATAACAATATTTAATCACTTTATCAATTTTTGTGTTTTTATACAGGACTTGAAGATTGTTATCTAAGTCTTGATTACCAAATATTAAATATTTTGTTTTTTCGGCACTGAGCATCAGACGATTTAAATTTAACCAAGTATCGATTAAGATCAGATCGTTATTAATCATTGAAAATAGACTATGTCTTGAGTCCGCTGCATAAAATATAACACTACCCAAGAAGCATCTTACAACTAATTAGTTGTGTGCAACCAATTGATGGTTGTCACATAATTGTCACAACCAAGAATTGCTTGTGAATTGGTTGTCAAATTTAGCAAAAACTTTATTGAAAAATTATATTTGGGAAGTTGTTGTCACTTGTAATATCCACAGCTGAATGGTCACCACAACCAATTAGTTTGTCACATTAGTTCGGACATACATGTCACAACTAAAAAAGTTACCAGTTACGAAACGCCACACATTGGTTGACAAAATTGGTTCGTACACGCATGTCACAACTAAACAAGTTACCAGTTACGAACCACCATCAATTGGTTCGTTGCGTTAGTTGGGACATACATGTCACAATTAATTTAACCACCAGTCATGAACTAAAATAAATGTTACATTAAAGAAGTTGTGAAACAGTTCCAACAACTGGTTACAATCACCATTTAAGATAAGTTCTTAATGGAGTGCACAATAAGTTGTGAAACTAACTCAAAACTCTTTTTGCGAACTAATTTAGTTGTCGTTTATTTGGTTAGTTGTACATTGGATGTGAAAACTGAGCTTAAGAACTACGAATAGCCATTTGTTTTACGTCATTTGACAATTTAAGAAGTTACGATTTCATGAAACGCCAGTGCACACTTCAATTCAAAATGTTCAAGCCGAAAATTGAGATTTCCAAGTGGAAAAAATATAAAAAAAGTGGTACATACAGACGGTTATTGATTAGGAATCGGTTAAATTTGAAAGTTCGCAATATAGACAATGTTCCTTGTGAAAACACGATAGTTAAAAATTCACAGTCTTCATTTGAAAGTGTTTTATCCTTAAGTAACAAGAACGTGCCTCCAAGTCAAGAAAATTTAATTAATGAACACCATTATGAATATTTTGAAAATTTTTGTGATGAAAGTGAAATTGAATTTGAAAAAATCGATAACGATACATATTTCCAAGAGGATTTAAGAACTTGGGCTACTACTTATAACATAAGGCATACAGCAGTCAATTCTCTACTACAAATTATAAGGAAACTAAGGACGGTAAATGTGCCTCGCGATGCAAGAACATTATTAGAAACATCTAAAAACCTAACATTAACCACTCTAAGTCATGGTATCTATTGGCATCAAGGCCTTGAAGTTTGCCTTAAATATAGTTAACATGATATTGAAAAGCCATTAAATATTTCTTTAAATTTTAATATCGATGGTCTTCCTATTTACAAAAGTTCCAAAGAAGAATTTTGGCCGATATTATTTAGCATTCATGAAATCCCAACATTCACACCAATGGTAGTTGGAATCTGGAGTGGGGTAGGAAAACCTCAATCGGTAGAAGATTTCTTACGGTAATAATCAAATTTTTTGTCCGGCAATCTCGTTTTCAAACTGAAACTTTGTTAGATTTAATTTCCATTATGTTAAAAATTATCAATTATTTTCTATTTATAGACCGTTTGTGAACGAGTTAAATGATTTATTGACTACTGGTATTCAAATAAACGGATATCATGTGAATATTCAAATCAGATGCTTTGTTTGTGATTCACCAGCAAGAGCTTTTCTAAAAGGTGTTATGAATTTTAATGGTAAACACGGATGCCTAAAATGCGTTGTAGTTGGAGAATGGAGTCATATTAATAAAACCATGTCATTTCCACATATTGGACTGCCAGATAGAACAGACCAAGGTTTTCGAAATAGGATCTACAGTAGCCACCATAAAGCAGTATCACCACTTGAAGATCTGGCTATTGATATGATCAAAGACATCATTGTTGCTGAAGAGTTACATTTGATACATCTAGGTTACATGAAAAGATGTTTATTTGGGTGGAGAGATGGAACGTTTAAAAATTATATGGGGAAGTGGACTGCTTATGAAATTTCCTCAATTTCAAAATATTTATTATCATGTAAAATGCCAAAGGAATTACATCGAGCAGTGAGAGGTCTTGATTACCTTTCAAATTGGAAAGGTTTAGAATTTCGGACGTTTTTTCATTATATTTCAATTGCAGTGTTGCAAGATTATTTAGAATCTGACTTGTACGAACATTTCTTGTTGATATTTTGCTCTATAACAATTTGTTCAATGTTTATTCACATCTACTTAATACTGCTAAAGATATGATTAATGCTTTTATTGAAATCTATATAAGTATTTATGGTATAGGGTCTATCTCCAGTAACATACATAATTTATCTCATGTAGTCGACGAAGTTAAAAGATTTGGTATCTTATCGACTATGAATGCATACCCATTTGAAAATAAACTCTATCACATTAAAAGAATGCTGCGTCATGGCAAAAATCCGATGGCACAGGCTGCGAAACGTTTGACTGAAATGAGTAAATTATCATTCAATTCAAAGGGTTTAAAAAAATATCCATTTTGTTCAGGAGAGAACATCGGCGAACAAGTTTCAAATTCCGAAATATATGACAGATTCTTTTATAAAGTGGAAATTGAAGTTGGATTATATTTAAGTAATGAAGTAACAAATGGTTTTTAACAAAAAACAACGAAATTGTAGGGATGGAAAACTCAATCAAAAAATCTTCAGAAATATTTATTTACGGTGCTGCGTTGTCTAAATTACACAATGTATTTGAACAGCCAATTCGTTCTTCATATATTCATATTTTTAAATCCAACATAACAAAAAAAATAGATCCAAAATTGTATTCCATAAATGACATAAAGTGTAAACTAGTCATGATTCCACACAATCAGAATCAATTTATATTTATACCTCTAATACATACCTTAGATTTGTGTAGTAGAATAAATTGAAAATCGACTGCAAATGTAATTTTTGAAAACATTAAAGAATATATTTCAGAGTATAAAAGAACAATTCCGCAGGGGATTCCCATAGGGGATTCCCATTTAATTAAAACAAATAATTAGTTGTTGACTTCATTGTAAAATTAAAATAAAATTTAAATAATAAAAAATATCAATATCACAGCTGAACGCAAGTTAGCGTAAATGGCTTATTTGGATTTATTGTTATTTACCATTTCAATGTCAGATATGTTGTTGTGCATCGGAATATCAACCGATATGGAAATATTATCAACATCACAAATATTGCCGCCCGTAGGAGAAATTAAAACATCTTCAGTATTTTTGATGTTCTGGTCTAAATTCTTTTCTGCAATATTTCCGTCGTTCTTTAAGCCGCGCTTGGCCACTTCTGTAAAAATTCAAAATATACATTAAATATGGTTATTAAATTATAATCAATATAAAGTTATGTGATGTCTACCTCTTAGTACATCCGCCTTCACTAGTTTTAGATAATTTCTCCTCTAAACGACGTTTGCTGTTTTTACAAACTGCCTTAAAAAACTTTTGATTTTCTTCAAATGTATATTTTGAATCAGCTAGAAAAATCGCATTGAAAAAACACCGATGAACGTTGCTAAATATGATTAGGGCTGGCTTGTCTTTACCACCACATTTTGTCCATTGGCATAATTGCATGACTTGGCGTGTAATATAGTGATCAATTACTTTATAGGAAACATCCCATCCATTTCGTTTACCACTAGTTCCACAAATTTTAGCTAGATAGGATGTCTAAATAAACAAATGAAATATTATTTAATATCAAATCTATATGTGAGATAATATAAATATATATAATTAATTATTTACCACCTTGCTCATAAATGCCACATCCTCCAATTTGTTATCAAATATAACTAAATCCTCAACTGTCGAAATTGGCTCAAACGTAAAATTTTCCACTTCAACTTGATCTTTTGTATTACCAGTCGATAGCAGTCTTATTATTTCTGAATGTTGAGTCATTAGGGTTGTCATAGTATTCGAAATATCAATTTGCGATTTCTTTAAAATCTCGATTTCACTCAAGATTTTGGTTTGATTGGCCTCTATTCGACTAATGGAACTGTTCAAATCATTGTTATTTTCGTCCACATATTGCCCGTTATCTTCTTCGTAAAGGTTAATGATTTCTCCACCATCATTAATATCGCTGCAATTAAGAATTTGAGAATTACCTTCGGTTAAAATTGAGTTCAATAATGATTGGGATAGAATTGAAGTTGATGGCTGCTGTTTTTGCTGTGGGGTATTCAAATTCGACGTCCGAGATAGTTCTGGTGTTGATGATGTTTGAGGCATGATGTGATAAGTGGCAAGTGGTGATTGTATTTGTTGTCGAAATAAATTTGGTACTTGAGATAGTTCTACTTTTGATGTTTGGTGTGACATATTTTGATTCTGTGGAACTTTTAATCTATTAAAATGAAGTTGTTGTGGATTGTTTTCACCTGAAACAACATATGTTGCTTTTTCAACTTGATTGTTGAAATTTATCGACGAAGTCCGTGGATGAATTCGTTTGGTAGCACGAACAAACTTTTCATTTTCCTCATCTTCGGTATCAGAAAAACCTGATAAATTTTTCTCAAGCGCTAGCCCTTCTTGAAAAGATTTAAGATTACGATTGATAATTGTGCACGGTGTTTGTGTCCATGTTTTTAAATCTGGTACACTTTGTGCATTTTTTCTCAATTTGTCAACAGTTTTGCTATTTGGCCAGTACAGCGTCTTTTGTCTACCATTTTCTACAACCCATTGAACTGGGACAGTGCTTAGCAAAGTTTCGCCGTTCTCCAACGTTTGTACCAACATATGAGACATTTTCCTAGAAAAACATTACAAATTATCATATAAATAATATATCTCATTTTCAACCAAAAAAAGGCTCAATTAAAGTCCAAACCACACAAATGTGTGAGTAAAAAAATCATAGTATGTAATGGCGTTTTTGATAAAAAATTTGGTTTGTTTTGAAGTACAACCAACACAATTGTGTGCATAGAGATAGTGTTTTTTTGGACGAAAATAAGTTTGAAAGGAATGCACAAATCTGTAAGTTTCTTGAAAACACATACAAAAATAAATTATTGACATTGTACTTTTGTCGTACCCACACAATTGTGTTAGCGAGCAGTAAAAAAGATATAAATATAATAATTAACATAGTAGTTGTGAATTGGTTCGCACTGTCATAAAACAACGAAGGAAATTTTTCCTTTGTTTGTGTAAACATCGATTTCACATATATTTGTTTGTACGTTGGTTCGCACTCAGAATTTAAAAAAAAAATATTGTGAAAAGGCCGATTTCCTAACAATTTGCTGTAAATCGGTTCGCAA
Organism: Nephrotoma appendiculata; assembly: GCA_947310385.1. Lineage (NCBI taxonomy): Eukaryota > Metazoa > Arthropoda > Insecta > Diptera > Tipulidae > Nephrotoma > Nephrotoma appendiculata. The sequence goes on from OX371223.1 coordinate 100,726,291, forward strand.
TCACAACTCATAAAAATTTATAAATAAATTGTTTGTGTAAAGACCGATTTCACAAACAATTTAAATTGGGTAGTTTATACGAAAATCATACGAAATGAGCGGGAAGCGGGAACACGTATTTAAAAAAAAATACGGCCATTTTAAGATTTTTATCAAAATAACACAATAAAAAATTAATTTAAATATATAATTATCACTTTCGAACTTTTAAACTAACACATTTAATTTTTTTAAATACAAGACTTACCTGTTTTTTATTACACTAACTTATAATATATAATTAAATTACCAACAAAATAAAAAACATGTTGCTTTATTCACGTTTTTCACGATAATGTAGAAATGTCAAAATTCTAGTGGTGAAAATAGTTCTTCACTAGAATGTTTCACAACCCATTCAAAAACAAACGTTGTTAGACTGGTTCTTAACGCAATTAATCAATATAGAAGGTTCGATTCACAACCGATTCCCAATTTATTTTCTTCAATCTAGTTCCAAACACAACCATTTCACAAAATTGTATTGTTCAACTTGATCTAGAACGGTTGCAGGCACAACTATACTATAGAATGGCGGATACAATATTTTTATAGGGAGAATACGTGCCATCATTTTGAAAAAAAAAAATCATAACCTACAATTGATGTTTTAGTTCATATAAATTATTTTTTTTAATATTTTTTCCATAAATTAATTTTATTGAAAAACCAAATAAAATAGGGCGAATCTTTATTTTCAAACTAAAAATCCCTGTTTTACAGTAAAATTGTCATTTCCCATAGTTTTTCACGTATGTGCGATAACTAATGAAATTGAATATGAAATCATATTAATATAATATATTATTATTATTCATTATTATTATATGTTCATACTTTCATATAGTTATTCTTTTCAGTTGTGATAAAAGTATTGCTTCAATCTAAACACAACTTCGTAGTATCATAATCGTTGTACTATTTTAATGAATACCTTATGTATCTAAAAATTTGGTTGTAAGTTTCTATTTCTGATCACCAGTACTAGTTGTGAAATAGTTGTAAATGAGCTGTATACAACTCTCACACAGCGTTGTAACATCTTTTAAAGAACTATTTTACAACAGCTTCATCACCGTTTCATGACAAATTCAAACAGTTGTGGGATATAACCATAACTTGCCTACAACGCTGTCACAATGTCGTGACAACCGATTATTTTCGCCAAATTGGTTGTAAGAACCACGTGGAGCCGTTGTGATCTATGGTTCGCCACATCCAATTTGCGATGAAATTAGTTGTGACAACGATGTGGAAACTGTTTCACAACTTGAAATGCTACTTGGGTATCGTCTGCAAAAAGTTGCAAGGTACCTTTTAATGGCAAATCAAAAATGTCGTTAATATAAATTTTAAATAGGCAAGGTCCCAAAATAGATCCTTGTGGAACGCCGCACAACATTGTTAATTCATCACTTACAGTTCCATTAACAACCACCTTCTGTTTCCTACCATGCAGATAGTTTTCAAATAGTTTCAATTGCGTCGGGCTAAATTGCAGTTTTTATAATTTCAGTAGCAGTATTTCATGATTAACACAATCAAAGGCTTTTTTGAAATCTAGAAACAGACAAGCACATTTCTTTCTAAGATCTAAGTTTTTTGTAACTAAATGAGTTAGATTAGAGCATGCTGATAAAGTACTTGATTTTTTCTGAAAACCAAACTGATACCGGTTTAATATTTGATTGCTAACCAGAAAATTTTCAAGTCTTCTTAGAATTAATTTCTCAAATACCTTGGAGAAAACTGGTAGGATTGATATTGGCCTGTAATTTTCAAGATTGAGTTCACTTCCGTCTTTAAATACGGGGACAATTTTGGCTGTTTTGAGACAAGTGGGAAATTCACCTGATTCTAAATAATTATTTAAGAATTTGGTAACAGATTCGCCACAGTTTCCAACGAAATATTTAAGAACTTTTGTCGAAATTCCATCCAAACCGTTTGCCGCTCTTGTTTTTAAAGTGTTAATAGTTGTTATTAGCTCGGCTACTTCAATAGGTTCAAAACTAAAAGGACTGCGAATATCATAATTTATATTAGCAAAGTTTTCAGGGCGAAGAACACCCATTCCACTCATTAATTTTTGGGCTACTGTAGTAAAGTGTTTATTAAACAAGGTTGCAGTTACTCTATCACTAACTAGAGCACCAAGTTCATTCTGAATAAATATTTTTTTATTGCTGCAATCCTTGTTGAAAATAATTTTCCTAAATTGCTGCCAAAGAAGAGTCGTGTTATTATTGTCTATAATTGATTCTATCAAATGTCCATAATGGAGCTTTTTGGCCAGTTTTATTTGATTCTTAACTAATCGAACTACTTCTTCATATCGTACTCGCAAATAGTCATTTTCTGGAAACCTCTTTGCCAATATCCACAGTTTGCTTCTTTTTTTAATATTTTGCAAAATATCTGCTGACATCCACGAATTCATTACCTTCGCTTTTTTTGTTATAATGTGGCTATGTCGCGTAACTAACTTCCCTAATTCAGTTATGAAATTTTCGAGATTCGTCAATTTGAGTACCTCTTTCCAACTCATATCGCTACTAAATGATTGAAAATTCAAGATATTGTAGGTTGCGTTCTCTACCGACTTTCTAATACGTATCTTACTTATTTCGGTTATGATAATTCGATGGTCAGTTAGGTTGGAGTCTTTGTACGTTAGATGGTAATTAAAATTAACCAAATCCGTAATACAGTGATCAATTACCGTTGCAATTCCGTTTTGCACCCTAGTTGCAAATTTTCTATCAATCGAATTCAGAATTACAAAACCTTGAGTATCCATAATAGTTCTATAATTAATGACTTCTGATTCATCTTCATTAATCAAATTAATATTTGCGTCTCCAAACACTAGTGACTTCGTATGAGAAGCTAACAAATTTTCTAATAACACCATAAATGTAGCTTGAGTGTTTTTTTGCGATCGGTAAAATGCAAATATATTTATACAGTTTAGAACTAATTTAACGCCTAGAAACTGCGCATAATCATGATCACGCTGGTAGAGTAACACCGATGGGATAGTTGATCTAATAAAGATGGCACACCCTCCGTATCCATCTGGACGGTTGGCAAAATAAGAATTAAATCCCTGTATATTATAGAAATTAACTAAATTATCTGTTAGCCAGGTTTCTGTAATAACTATAATGTCAGTATTGTGTTGGAGTGCTTTAATTTCTACATCAGCTAATTTGTTTCTCAAACTTCTAACATTCAGGTACGCTACCCTGAGATCTGCATTACCATTATTACTAACACCATTATGAAATAAATTATGAGTGACGTTTTGCGAGGTGCAGTTGTGTACATTTAAATCACTATCCATAAAAGAAAAGTAAACAAACTTTAAAAATCAAAATATTTGTGAACCAGACGGGAATAATTTGTGTTATACAATACAAAAGGTAATAAATTATTATGATATGTTTATAAATCCAAACAAAAATGTATATCGAATGTGTTTTATCAATTATTTTTAGGAAATTTGTATGCGACCGAAAAATTGATGCGATCAGCTGGATGTAATAATTATAATAATAAACAAAAATGTCCCGGAATTGCGAAAGCTGTTTAAATGTGATGCAAGTACCGAAACAATTGTGTATTTCAGTGAAAATAAAATCTGAATTTAAAATAAAAATTAAATTTGTTTTGATAATGAAATGTGCGAATATTAATTTATTACGATGATGGCCCGCTAGTGCGTGTGATTTCTGATGCAATGATATTCTTAATCTTGACAATATCGTTTAGTGACTGGACCTGGTAGACTTTTGTCCCATCCGATTTACGAAAAAATATATTTGTGTCGCTTACCCATAGGTACTTCCAGTTGTGTTGTTTTTTAAGTTGAACTGCCTCATGATACAAAAACTTTTGGAATGGTGTTAAGTGATGTCGAATAAATATTGGTTTATCCTTTACAGCTTCCGTAGTGTATCCAATTTCACCAGCTGCCAGATACTTGTTTTTGCGCTTCTCACGAAACAATGCTTGCTTTGCAGAACAATTTGTGAATGTGATGAGGATGCTATAGTCATTCCGATTGTTAGTATGATTCGCTTTGTTATTTAGTGATCCCTTTACCTGCTGACTGATGTACTGGGTTGTTTCAATATTGTGCTCGATGTCTTCCAAATTATACTTTTTGAGCATTCTGTTAACAATGTCTTTTGCTGGTTGATTCTTGTCGGGTAGCCCCGCCAGTACAACATCATTTTGAAGATGTGCTTGTGAGCTTTTGTCAATTGCAGCTTCCATGTTATATACTTCGTACGATAACAAGCGGTTACTTTTTTTCAGGATTTCCATTTCATTGGACAGCTCTTTATTGATACCTTTCAGCTCAGTGATGTCTTGTTGAATTTTATCAAATTTACATGATAAGTATTCTTGACTTTTGAACACTTCATCTATTCTTTGATGCAAGGCCTTAAACTGTTCATTGAATGATTTTGAAATTTCGTCCAGCTTAGCAATGGTTGATACTGTTTGGTGGGATGTATTCGCAGGCGTATCATTCTTCTTCCCACTGATTTTGGAACTGCATTCATTGGAACAAGTCCATTTGTTATTAGATGCTGCTCTAGTAATATGTTCGCCGTAGAGCTTTTTGCATGCTGGATGAAAACACTTTCCACAATTCGAGCATTCAAAAACAGATTGCTTCTTATCAATAGTATTTACACAGATAGCACATTCTAGGTTTTCCGGATAGTTCGGATTACTTTCTGCTGATTTATAGTACGGCATAGTAACTAATACTCAGATACTTAATTTAATCACGAAAAATATTTAGTTTAATTAATATTTTAATTTTATTTAATTTAATATTTCGATCAAAAAATTGTTTGCGCCTTCTTAATTGACAGTTTGACAGGATTCGGTTTGACAGCTCTTGGTCTGGGAAATGGCCTCAAGAAAGGCTTGTAAAAACTGGCTATCTCAGTTTTTCGCTAATAGGGGCAAGTCATTTTAGAAAAGCGGCATAATGATATTGCCTTCTAAATGGCAACGAGTTATCGAAAAAAGGCTCATACTTGAGCCAAAATGGATGATTGTAGCCATGTTAAATAAAGCCCCGAAATAAAATAAAAACAATAGATTCTTTTTCTCCACCCTTATATTTCTTTTTAAGTATTAGGTGTGCACGTAGAAACTGTGCTTTTTTTAGTCAAATTCATCTTTATTGAAAATATAATTGTTACAAAAATCAAGTATCGAATTATTCGCCATTACTATATATTTGATGTTTTGCCATTTATCAAGTAGATAATGAATGCCTTCGCGATAGAAACTTGGTGGTTTCGAAGCAAAACAGTCATCGAACCATTTTTGAACATCTTCAACTTTCATGTTCCGCTGGGCTTTGAAAAATGACGACATCGATCTGAATAACTAATTATCAGAGGAAGCCAAGTCTGGAGAATACGCCGAGACGTTGAGTTCTTGGGTCGATTTTACTGTATATGGGCGAGCGTTATCATGCAATAATATCACCTTCCGCCTTTTTTGACCCTTAAATTTTCTTTTTTCCTCCAGAGCATCACATAATTCCATAATTGCACAGTTTGACCAGGTTCAAGAAGTTCGTGGTGATGCCTGGATCAACCCATTATTTTCCACGATTAGGATTATCGTACAAATTCCACTACCAAGAAAGGAAATTCATGACATCTGAATGACCGACCCTTCGGTTTTTGTTTTCTTCGATCTGTTTATGATGAACCCATTTTCCTTTCTTCTGTATTATTCCCATTGCGATTGCATGCTTCTTGAGTTGTGAATATTCGCCTTCAAATTAAGTTTACTACACCTGGATGTGGATCGTCCTCAATCCATATCCCTCTCTATCTTGTATACGTTTATAAAGAAAGCTGCTTGGGAAAATCGGTACTGCTATAGCTTCAGCCATCCTTTAGTATCAATATACAGCCGGATTCATTTGGAGTTACTGCTAGGTCTAAATTCGATTGTGCTAGGTCTAAATTTCGAGAAACAAAATGTACAGGGTCCTGCGTCGGGACCCGGGTTCCACTTTCTTTTTTTTAAGTTCAAACGTTTTCGATGAAAATTGCCTAAATGATCGAGTGCCAGAAATCGGTTGGATTGGGTCTCAGATTAAGGAAATTTTGTTTAGAGGGTCCTCCGTTGGAGCCCTGGTTTCGTTTTTAATTTTTTTTAAATATGAACATTTTTGGTAAAAAATATTGAAAGTGGGTTGTTAAGTACCAGCAATCGATTGTACTAGGTCTTAATTTCAGGAAATAAAATGTACAGGGTTCTTCATTGGGCCCCGGGTTACACTTTCTATTATTTAAGTTCAAACGTTTTCTAACGTCTAAATTTCGGGAAACAAAATGTACAGGATACGCCATCGGGACGCGGGTCCCACTTTCGATAAAAATAGCCCTAAGAATGTTTTCGAGTGCCAGAGATCGATTGTGTTGGGTCACAGCTTAAGGAAATTTTGTTTACAGGGTCCTTCGTTGGGGCCCAGGTTCCGTTTTTAAATTTTTTCTAAGTCTAAACGTTTTCGATAAATGTAAAAAATGTAATGATAATTGTTGAATGGCGGGTTTTAAGTACCAGGAAACGATTGTGCTGTCCCAATTTCTCCGTCGGGAGCCATATTTATTTTTTATAGTTCAAACATTGTCGATAAAATTTGCCGAATCTATGTTTTCGAGCAAGTGGAATTGATTGCGCTGTTTTTCAACTTTACTGGGCACGTTTACTGGGCCCACTATCGAGGCTCGTGGCCCGGGTTCCGCTTTTAATTTTTTCTAAGACAGACGATGGAATTGCTGAGAGGGTTTTCATGGACCACTAATCGATTGCGTTTAACGGTTTTAATAAAATTTGATAGAAAAATGAGGTTTCAAGTACCAGGAGTAAATTGCATTGGGTCTCAGTTTCGGGAAAACTAATCTACAGGGTGTTCTGTCGGAGCACTAGTTCTATTTAAAATTTCTTTTATATGCTGAATGCATACTTTCGAGCACCAAAAATAAATTGCGTTGTGTCTCAGTTTCAAAAAGCGCTTCTAACATTAATATCAGCACCAACTGCAAGCCGTTCAATCTATACTCGAAAATCACACGGAAGGTATTACTGATAATGAGATATTTCCGTAAAATATCATAGAATTTCTCTGAATGTTGGTCAGACGCTAGAATATACTCCAACGAGTCTAACGATATATGTCACGATACCATTAATCGCTTCTAACATTAATATCAGCACCAACTGCATGCCGTTCAATCTATACTCGAAAATCACACGGAAGGTATTACTGATAATGAGATATTTCCGTAAAAAATCATAGAATTTCTCTGTATGATGGTCAGATGGTAGAAGACACTCCAACAAGTCTAACGATGTATGTCGCGGTACCATTAATTGCTTCTAACATTAATATCAGCACCAACTGCAAGCCGTTCAATCTATACTCGAAAATCACAAGGAAGGTATTACTGAAAATGAGATATTTCCGTAAAAAACCATAGAATTTCTCTGTAGGATGGTCAGATGCTAGAAAACACTCCAACGAGTTTAACGATATATGTCACGGTACCATTAATCATTTTTGTGTGTTTGAAAGATTACGTCTTCGGATTTCGCTTAAAATCTTTGGCAATGCCCTAAATTTCATTTGTAAAAAGTTCTTGTTCGTTCAATATCAATAGTTTCGATTTTTGTTGAATCGCGAAATTTATTTGTATATTAATTTAATTTTACGCACAGTACCATCTTTTAGTCATTAAATATTTTTCTGCAATTAAAAAGGTAATATACGATATCTTTATACCCAATTTGAATATAACATTATTTTAAATTTTAAAATTCGTTATAACGAGAGTTTAACCAATCCGTAATCATTTCAAAAGGTTAGGACAAAGTTAGGACATACTTCACACCCGTTTAAAACTAGCTTTTGAGAAATTGATCAAATTTTATTGTAGTTCTAAAATATTCCGTCATATGTCAGTCACTTTGCGTTAAACTTCTGGCCGGTAAAAACGCTATAAAATTTTGGTAATCTAGTCATCCGCCATCACAGAATTAAAAAAAGCAGAATATTTGGAGGTTTTCATTTAACTTTAAAAATGGGAACAGAGATGACAATTCTGCTAAAAATGCTCCAAATAATGCATTTAGAATTAAACAAGGAATAACATTTTCCAATATTGTAAAATTATTCATTTTATATTGGTTTGCTGAATCACTTAACCACACACCACATATCGCCAAAAACCTGCGGGACATATCAGTGCCCAAACTAATTAAAGCACCTAAAAATGCATAAATTTCCAGATGACCTCGAACTGAACTTAGTGCTCCGAATTTATAAAATTTAATTACATTCAGACAATACCAAGAGCAAAAAATATCTGACTAAAACAACAAAAACAAAAAAATTTGGCCAACAGTACTCACCAATGGGAGGTCCATCTAGTTAATTTTTAATGATTCTGTAATAAAAACAAAAAAAAAATTTATTAATATTTTTCAGATTTAACGCGCATATAAAACAAAAAATAATTGTTGGTTTAACTTAATCTTTCTAAAATTTATTATTCTTTGCACCCAGTGTATACAGTATATCATGCTGTATACCCGTAATTTTATAAGAAACGCGAGATGCGAAACAAAACCAAAAAAAATCGATTTATTCGCTGCTTGTTGTATTTTATTGTTATTGGTCGTACGAGCTAATTAATCACTAGGTTTAGAGCCGCCCACTCACCCTCGCACATTGAAGGTAGACGTACGCGCATAGAACACGGAATTGGCTTTTTACTATACAACCATCCTTTCCAGGGTTAATTGATGTAAAATTTCGAATTTTGCGTGAGAAATGTTTCGTCATTGAGACGCGGGATAATGCTTATTATTTGGCAGATGCTAAAAGAGGAACAATTTTTTTGACAGTCATGTTCAATTATCTCATATTTTTTATGACTTACTCGTGTACTGTATCCATATAACAAAATGTAATACATTTTTATGATTTTATGCAAATAAATCGTACTTTAAAAAAATAATAAATTTCGGCATTAATCGAAATATTTATGATGAGGGGGGGGGTTACAATCATGATTAAATTAAATCACAAAAATATAAAAATCTGTTCGATTGGATTCGGTATAATTGTGTATGTCTCTTGCACCTGTACCTGCGGGTTTTTTGGAAAATATGCGAGTGGTAAAATATTTTTTATAAATTGAATTCGATATGCTCGTAATTAGATAAAGGTAATTTTATGAAATTTTTGGTCTGTTAAGCATAAATTTAGTTGGAATTTAATTACACTAAATTTATAGATGTCGCCTAATCGTACGTAACTTAACAATTAACCACAAATGGCAACTCGAAATGTAAATCACCGAAAAAACAATTCAATAAAAATATGCCAAGTGAATCTCAAGGTTTGCATTTTGGAGGATATTTCGATTTGAACGATTTTGATGGACTCCAGTGCATAGAAATATTCTAATTCAGCGGAAGTTCATTTAAAAGGTCCCACATACGTGCATCGTCGATTTGTATCCTAAAAAGTGTGTTCGAATAAAATGATGCCCTCCCTATCTTTATGTGTACATAGAATCAGCATATTTCTAATGAAAACGGGTTTTGGCATTGAATACGATTACATGAAGACCGGATAAATTGGAAGCAAAAATAACAACATTATCCAACACTCTCCCTGCTGCTAATCCGATTATCAATCAGGCAGCCGAGCCTTTGGCCAATTCATATAGCGCGAGTTTAGCATATGTCCACAGTTCGAACCTATAGGCAGCGTCCATAATTTTATTGAGGCGATTATTATTCTTCACATCAACGATGTAGTCGTATCGAGTAACCAATACTGATTGAATTTTGGATTTCAGAATGACATTTCAATTGGAGGCGCATATGCAGATAACGAAAGCAATCAACAAGGAAAATACTGGAATTAGCAACGCACATACATCGCCAGATGCGCTAAAAACAATAATGTCGAACAGCTTTCTACAAGTATAAAACCGCGAGCAATCTGGGATGCAGAGACAGTTGTAATTTAACCATTGAACAGTGCAAGGTGAAAAGTAAACAGTGCGAAAAGTAAAAGTGAACAGTAGATGTGAAATAGTGAAGTTTGTGAATTGCTGTGGAATTTAAAGGGGTTGGAAAATAAAATGTGTGGCTCACTGAATGTTTTATTTGCAAAACCCAGTGCGAATCCGTATCGAAGGCCCGAAATTTGTAACATTTGGTGTTAGAAGTGGGATGTTGCAAATAGCAGCAAAACTGAGCTTACTAGAGATAAACTTCTACAAGTCACACAAGTTAAAGGAACTGTTGTCATGGGCTTTCAACCGATGGAAATAGAAGAGAACTATTGTCGAGAGTGCAAAATGTTAGATGGGAGAAGGAAGCTGGGACATACAAAGATGAATTTGGAGAGTGATCACGATCACCAGCTTCCAAACCGTTTGTTGAACCAAAAATTTGGTGGATGAACCAAAAATTTGGATCAAAATTTTCAGCCTTTCGAAAAGCAATTAAAAGCACTCGATTTAGGAAACTTGATGAATCTGCTTCAGGTGGAGAAAATAAACGATAAACTAGAGCAGCTAGATTCCAAATTTAATCAACAACATGAACAGTGTGACGAGCTGGATAAACAACACTGAATCAACATATACGGGTTCAAGAGTACGAAATAAACGAACGGAAAGATGTGATTAATAACACTGTGCTTGAATTGCAAACTTTTTTTTCGTGACAAGCTGGGCACCCAGGACTTAAACCTTATTCGAGTACGCTGAGTTCAGTGGTGCTAGTCCCATTTTAAAGTTAGTCCCCATTTTTGAGATATCGCATTCGACATGTTTTGGCTCTGAGTCAAAATATACCCTCATTTTCACGTTGATAGCTCCATTAGAACCATTAAGATTTTCGTTATGCTTTCTTCAGCAAAGTTGTTGCGCAGGTCAAGACCAACAACATTGCAGAACATATCAAAACCGAAAAAACACATCTAATTTTTTTTTTTTGCTTTTCATTTCGACGAAAAACACTGTTTTTATCATTTTTAATCATTTTGTTGAATTTAAATCGAGTAGAATCGATCGAATAAACATCGCAACGACAAATATAGATACAGTAGAAACTATTTAAAAGAAAGTTAAATCGATTCAGTTGATTTTATGGTGGTTTTTCCTAAAAAAAAAATTCCTAAAAAATTAACATTTTTCTTCTCTTTGACAAAACAATGGCGTGCCGTTGCGATAGTGAATAAAAATCCTGGATTTTTCCATCCCATCATTTTAACCGTTTTAACCAATTAATGGGTGGGGCAAAAGTCCCGTTACCATTTTGATTGCCTATAACTTTGTTCAAAAAAAAAATAGGTAAGTTTAGTTTTCATAAAAAGTTTATTTGGTCTTTACATTTTCTTTTCGTTATGATTGGAAAATTATATCGGCTAAATGGTGACCGCGATTCGCTATGCAACTTTCGGCTCTTTTTAAGGCATTTCTCATGATATCCTGCAACATCTCAGGCTGAATTTCTTCAATTTCGTGACGAATATTGTCAGCGTACTCGAATAAGGTTTACATCCTGGGTGCCCAGCTTGTCACATTTTTCAACTAGCACAGTGTAATTAAATTTAAAAGTAAAAGAAATTGAAAACCGATGGAAAGCCCGAGTTGAAGAGTTCGAATTAAAAATCAAGAAAGAAGTTGAAACTAAAATTAAAGCTCGACTCCTTTAATTTAATGAACAGCTTTGGTTGCACTGAACGTTGTTGCCGGGAGCTCAAATGCGGTTTTGAAGAATGATGTGTTGCACGCGAAACCCAAGATAGAAAGATGTGATGATCGAGTCGCGACAGAGTCAAGCCTCGGAAACACAGAATCGGAAAGTTTATCCACTGAACCAACGTCGGAACGAAAACTCAATTCGAACGACGTTGCAGTGATCGGGGCGCCAGTGAAAGAATGAGAAAACTAGTAAAACGTGAGTTTGCTTTTGTCGATTTGCGACACAAAATTCGGTTTATTTTTTAAATAAAAAAATATGAGTTGAATAAAAAAAAACTGGCGAGAGGAACAGTCAACGGGAATAAAAAAAACCACAGAAGGTTCAAGAAACAACCAAGATCAGAGGCGAACGCTTTATTCTAGTTCGGATAGTGAAGGTTGGTTTTAGAAAAGATTACGGTTAAAGTAAAGGAGGCGCGAATTGGCTTAGGCCCAGCAGAAGATTCCAGTATGATTATCTAGGGTGAGTCCGGCGCAGTAGTTGGCCGCTGAAGAACCGATAAGAAGGCCGCGATGTAGAGTCGTGTACAAGTGGCACGCATTGGAGTTGAGAAGAAGGTGTGCTGGAATTCGACAAGGTAGAGAAAGGATCACGGACATGATGAACCAATAGTAAAAAGCGTCAAGAAAGCAGAGAAATTACCGATTTTTCGGTCTGAGAAAGCAGATCTGAGGATACACAACGAGATTGAAAAGGTCAATACAAAATTGTCAAAAGTATCAGAACGCACTATATCACTTGGTGGTCGAGTGGTTAAGTAATACACCCAAATGTATTCAATCCAAAGGACTCGAGTTCGAACCTATTAAGAGTCCATAATTTTGCAGAGGCGATTATTATTCTTCACATCAACGATGTAGTCAGATCGAGTATTCAGATCGAGTATTATTCGAGATTTGGATTTTAGAATGCTATTCCAATTGGAGAGGCAAATGCAGATAACAAAAGCAATTGTAAAATATTTTTTTTTTTTTTTTTTTTTTTTTTTTTTAAATTATTATATTGGAATTAGCAAGGAGCGTTAATCCGTAAATCAGGGGAAATGATGACGTAGAATATTCGAGCAATTTGGGACGCAGAGACAGTTATAATTTAACCATTGAAGACCAGTAAAAATGAACAGTTAAAGTGGACAGTAGAAGTGAAGTTTGTGAATTGCTGTGGAATTTAAAGGTGTTCAAAAATAAAGTTTGTGACTCTAATCGCCGAGTGTTTTATTTGCAAAATGTAGTATGAGTCCGTATCAATCGCCCGAAATTCGTAACAATATCGAAAGTTGTTGTAAAGAAACTGATTCCAAATCAGGCGTCGTAAACTAGCGGATATGGAATATTTTTGCTTTAAAGTTGGAGTCGACGCTGATCTTAAGGGAATATATGTGAGACCATTATATATTAAAAAAATTCGTCAGCGTCACTTGGGCGATATTCAAACAAAAAGGCGAAGTAATGCTTAATAAAACAAGTCTAATTTCAATTTATTACCATAACGCATCCAGTATCAGAAGTAAAACTAAAAGTTTTCGTCTTGGGGTACTCGACAATAATTACGACATAGTAATAATATGTGAGACTTGGCTTAACGACAGTATGCACACTGCGGAGTTAGTTCTTCAACTGACCATCTTTGTAGGTGATTTTAATTTGTCCGATATAGACTGGAGAGATGTTGACGCCACCTGTACAATATCTTCTACGGACGCAAGAGCATTCTCAATTATATATTAGGTTTATTCATATGTAAATTTAGCCAGCTACTCCAGCATTCATCATACACCGATCGTGATAAATATTTTTCATGAAAAATGTAAATCTAAGCCATTTTCTAATTCTTATTTTAATTTCAGAAACGCTATAACTATGCAAGTTTGAACGAATTTCAGAATTAGTAATTGGAACTTTATTTAACGTGGTCGGAATTTGATCGAAATAATTTTAATAATGTTTAACGGCATACTCAGAAATGGTTAGGACCCATTTCGTTTACTAAAAAGAAAAGCGTTTTTCGGGAGCCTTGGTAAGAAGTTATGAATCTGGAGAAATGTTGCAACAAGGCGCATACATTATTCAAACCACACGGCATGGATTATTAGCCAGATTTTGATATAGCCCGGATAGAGTTCAAAAGCCTAAATTGGTTTTTGTATAGTATTTGTATAGTGCGAATTGAGAACGAGTTGACAACTTGCCCTAAAGACTTTTGGGATTTCATCAATACCAGGAAAAAGTAGCAACATTTATGAACCAGTTTCGATGGCATATACTGTACCACAACACACAGCAGAATTTATCTTTATTAGGAAGGAAGTTCTTAGTCGCGACGATTTTCAGATTTTTTTTTACATTTTTGAATAATTTTTATTTCAATACACAAGATGGAAATCTTATATTTTAGCAACTAATTTGAACTGGCTTTTTAAGGTGCTGGATAACCGGTGTGGGTTGTAGAATATATTTCAAAGCAGCTGCCTCAAATGCATAAACCTACACGAATAAATTTATATCGAAAATTTGGATAATAATCACGAGCCTCGTACCTTAAACTAATGAGCTTATTTGTTCAATTGGGGTGGGTGTGGGGCTCACAAAATGTTTGATAGCCCAAAACAAATAAATAAATATCTTCATATTCAATGAAAGTCTACGTATTCAACCAATTAACCAATTTTTAAACCAGGAAGAAAGAATGAGGTAAGTAATAATCGCAGCACGGTTTTTATCCAGGAAGGTCAAAAAGTTACGGCACTTATTAACTTCTGTTGTACCTTATTTGATTCTTTAAAATCGTGGCAACAACTTGACGTGCTTTACACCAACTTTACGAAGGCATTCGGTAAGATTTATCACTCAATTCTTGTCACTAAGTTGAGGCATTTGGGGCGCCAATTCATTCACATAGAGTGGTTACACTCCTACCTTTCAGGCCGCCGGCAAACTATAAGACTTCTGGGTCAATTTTCTTAATTATTTTGCGTGACATCAGGTGTAGCTCAGGGTAGTCACTTAGGTTCTTAGCTATTTTCATTATTTATTAACGATGTTCGAAATTCACAAGTTGCCTTCTTTGTTACGACTCAACGGTCATAACATTGCTCGTTCCCGTTTTTATTTCGAATTTTTTAATTTCAAATTTTAGTCGTTTGAATAATGCATTTTACGGATGGCATTGCCATCTGCGTAGTAAGACATTAATATTAAAATTGTTGTGCAGTGTGCATGGGCTTTAATATTCTGGTTTATGTTTTACCCACCCATATAGTATTGGAGCGAGAACAATGTGCACCTTGTGCGTGTGTGCGAACGGCTTAAGTATAGCGGAATATTTTTTTGTGTGTTTCTCGTTTTGGTGTGTGCGATTGATGCGCGGTAGTGACGCGCACAAAAAACAATACGAGAGGGACAACGGAAAAATATTCTTCTAGACTTTTTGGTGCGAACAATTTTATAGTTTACACGGCTTCTCGACCTTCTAGCTGAATACTATTGCTTGTATTTTCTCTTTCTATCAAAAATCGCCAAGATGGAGTCTGGTGTGCTAAACTTGCTAAATTTGACGTTAATAAATCATTATTTCGTCGTCTTTTGTCATCAGTTTTTGTGTGAAAGTGCATGCTATATAATATATGCTATCTAGGGCTAGCCTTTAGTATCGCATCGCAAATTGACTGTCACAACATTTTTGTTTAAATGGTCATAACACTAATTAAAAATGTAAACATTATCAGATGCCATCTTACAGATATTTCAATTGTTTATACATTATTTATAATTTTTGGTGGTTATAGTCTGAACAAAAAAAAATTGTTGATTTAATTTGATAAAAGAATGCCATCTTAGAGATATTTTTATAAATAAAATAAATTTTAATACAAAAATAAAAATGTATTTAAATATTTAGCGAAACATAACTAATTTAAAATGCTTATTTCAAAACAAATTAAAAAATGTTTGTAAATTTCGTTTATAAATAAAATAAATTTTAATTAGTTACATGCGTTTGGTATTTATGGTACAACTATCAGAAGAAGCGATACGAGCGATACTATCCTTTTGATCTGTGTCTGCTAGGTTGACGAAGCATACACAAATTTAAATCAAATACGAAATTCGATTCTATATATTCGTAGATTCCACCTGCACACAACGAATTAAGCTAACATTTGAGGTGTTATAATATATTCGTAGCTTCTAATCAGATTTTCAGCATCCATATATCCAATTGTATCACTATTTCTTTCCCTTCCCACTCTGAATTTCATATGTTCATAAAAAAAATGTTAAATTTGTTTTATTTCTAAATCAAATTTAATATTTTTTATTAAAAATTATTTTACCACCGATTAACGAATAAAATTTTAAATTCTAGTTCATTTGTATTTCAATAGATGGCACTAGTTTTACATACTGAAAATGCTAAGCACAGACACTTTTTCTTTTAGTTCTAAAAATACCCGCTTTTGACTGTCAAAGTGGTGCCACCGTTCTTTACCGTCAAAAAAATTGCGATGCGATCCGATCGAGCTGTTCCTCGAAATATAGTTAAGTTTATACGAGCGTTTTTTTTTTTTTATTTTTTCAAAATCGAGTGAAATCATCTTTGCGGTGGTACCAAAGAGCTTGTGCCAAACTGTACATCGGAATGTAATTATTCCAGTAATGATTATATAGTTATGTATATTGTGTCTGCATCGTTAACAAACTTAGATGCAAGGATACAGGCATACCGCCTCCCATACACCGTTATCTTGTGTGACATTGAATACATTTTATTTCGTCATAACTGAGTAGCTCACCCTAAATTGCACCGACGAATGTAAACCGTAAATCTATTGACTAAGGTGGACTACTGCAAGAATTAACAGCTTGGTCAAATTATTTAAATATTTGAGAGACACCGAGGCCATACCATACGCTGCGGGCATCTAAAAAGGTAGCTCCTGTTGGTAAATTCGTTATTGTACCATTATAAAAGTTACCGGATATAATCGGGAAACAACTTTGTATACGACCTTGTTCAACGGTACGAGTGAGTATTACCATTAAATTGTCAAGCATTGATTCTCGCATCTTATTGGGGAATCATTGTACAGGTGGTTAACCGGCCCAACTGTAATTGCCTTCGGTTTACGGCGAAACAACGACCAACTGTAATCATTGTCGATAAGGAAGAACGGGACACCGTAACCGTACGGGATGACCTAGTCTAAGGTCCACAGGTACCACTATGCTTTTTATTTATTTTATTTTTTGGGGTTGATTAATTTTTTTTGGATTTGCATATTATTTAATTAAAGTATAGTCAAGTTTAATTTTTGTCTAATTTTCAAATTTTTATTTTTTTCAAAGTTTTCCAAATTTTATTTTAATATATTTGATGTAATCGAGCACCGAATAGTGGTCACTTGGCACACATAGCGAGGAGGGGGTGCACATTGGGTTTCGCTCAAAATTATTCGCATTTGGCGGCATCTTTGTTTATATTTTTCGTTTGAGATTCGGCGACTCGCTTCGAAATTTTCACGCTAGATCTTTGCTCTCCGATTTTTTTTCCGGTGGACAATATTTTCGCTTTGTATTTGAATAATAAACTAAAACCGTCCTTTGGTTTGATTTTGACCCAGTATAAATCTGGATATTTTATTTATTTTTTGTGTGCTGTTATTATTAAAAAAATGAAGTGTTAGAATTTTCGGGTGGGTAAGATGGTAGCGGAGATTTTATTTCGTGTCGGTTCCATTAGTTCAGGCTGGGCTTGTCACTATCCTTCATCCCCTTGGCAGGACATCCACAGGGTCGGAGTGGCGAGTCCAGTGTATGTGTAATACGGTCTCCTCGTAGCACTTCGGCGGTCTCATGCTATCAAAGTGTGAATTGTGAAGGATTAGCTGGAGGTCTCTCCGGATGAAGAAAACCTTGGTCTGTTGAAGAGATGTCCCTACTCTCTAATGCTGCTTCGTTGTGGCTGGGCATCGGGCTTTTGGATCGATGGGTCATTCGAGGGGTCTCTTTAGCAGACTGGGTACTTGTCACTCTGGAGATCCAGTCGCCGTCGGGTGGACACACCCGGTTCTTTTATTTTTGTTTCTTTTATTTTGTTTGCATTAAATATATTTTCCATTCCACGGTGTAGGCCAGAAACACGTAAGTCTCCACATCCCCACGACCTAATACCCTAAGGTATAGCCGGAAAAACCATTGTCAGAGAGGCCTCTCGTGTTTAGATATAATCTGCTTCCGGTAAAATTCTGGAAATCCTTGCGAATTTCGAAGGTCAAGTCGAATATCGAACTCGGCTTGCCCCTGCAAAACGTCGCAATATTTCATATATCGCATATAGGGTAATATCGAGAATATTAGAGTGCCTTCACCCCAGTAAACTCAGCTTCGTAATTAATTATTCTCTATTGCAAAAGCTGGTTGAAGCATGACCAAATCGCCGCATTGACAGTTGAACTCGCAGGTATTCAAGACTACAACATAACAGGGGTTGGGATGTAAGTTCCATAATTCTCGGTATTGGGTCCATTATGTACCATGTGATTTTTTGACAACGAATGGGCTTTAACCAAATTTAAGGCCGAGGCAGAGTACATGTGTAACGAAATCGTAGCCATTATTTAGACATAATAAAATCGAGGTGGTACTAATCACCAGCCCAGTTGGGCAACTCGGAGATTGTCTCCAATCCGCCATTTGAGGAGTTTAATTGGGCAGTATAGTATCGAACGATCGAGGGGGCCTTTTATTGGAAGCTTTTGCCACACTGATTATCCAACTAAATACGGACAACACAACAACATTCCGCAGGGGTGATGCCACATTAATAATTTATCTAGCGTGGATTAGTAGCAGCATTCGTAGAAAAGTAGTACCATTGAAAGTTAGTGAGCGATACACACATAGCGAGCATCTATTCATCTTTACTAAACAAATTTAGTGCAGAGGAGATTTACTTTTATAGCTTTCAGTTTTTTTAAATTTGTTGGAAACTTCACGCTACCGTTAAATAAATCGCTCGAAAAATCGAAATCAGTATTTTTTTAATAACATATCTAGATGTTTCCATACTAAAACTGCAAATGTCCAAACATAGATGGCACTGTTAACAATAAAATGACAAACTTTAACAGGTGGTTTCCTTAAATATTTACTGGCGAAAACTACTCGCAATTTTTGTGTTTATCTTTTTCAAGTTTTAGTGCTTAGCTTTTAAATTTTTGGAGATTTTTGTGATAATGTATTATAAGGAGTTAGGAACAAGTATTGATCTCGATAGATTCTAGGCCAACCTGATCGGACAACGTTTTATTATTTTATGCCGAAGCAATGTGAATCTTTTTTTTCGATTAGTCAGCGACTTTCTGCGATATGCCACTTGAGTAACGTAACCTAGAGTCGCAAGAATTATCAAAACGAGTCTCAGAACAAACGATTTGTTTAAAAATTGATAAAAATGACAGTCTACCCTATGAAATAATGGATGCTGCGTTACATAACTTTCCTTACTTCCTAATTGTAAAAAAAAAATATCGCAAAGGCAGCGAAATCAAAAATTCATGTGATTTACTGGAAATGCTAATTAAGTTTAAAAACGAAAAGAAAGGTGTCAAATCGGATTGGGAAAAGTTTTCAATTAATGATATCTCGTGCACGCACCTGTTGCTTAATTTTTAATTTTATTCAATTGAATTATCACCCAAAAAAAGCTACGCAATTACGTTGCGATAAATATCTCATCTGTATTCCTTACATATAAAGAGATTAAAACGTTTTTTTTTGTTTAACCCAATCAGGCGAAATAATCTGAATAGCTATATGTGTGCAAGAATACGAAAGCGATTAACTTACCTTAGAGATGATGATAAATAAATAAACATTTAAGATGTAACGAACAGCTTTAGATACCGAACATACCGTTTATTTAAAATTCTTCCAAACCACCCCATAGCAAAATAAAAAAGGTACCAAAAAATTTAGGTATCCGTTCTATACATCTCGCACGTTATGCAACATGTTCAAATATTTAAGGTGCCAAACCAACAAAACCGTAAATGTCAGAATTTTTGATCAGATTTTGTGGACGGGACGATATCATAAAATTGTATTTTTATCTTTTCATGTTATCGTGTTCCTCGGCGGTTAATAATAAATTTCTTATGCTTTAAAATTTTATCCTCGCATAATTTTGTCTAAACAGCAAATCTAATGAAGATATGCTATTGTAAAACATAAATTGAGTTATTATGTCGTTATGTTCTGCAGCATAGAACCGATACCAACAATAAAATAAAGTTTTGGTTTCTTAATTTTTGAAAAAATTAATCCAATTACCTATTGCGAACAAGAATTGTTTTAGATTGATTTATGAGTTGGCAAACTGAACATGAACGGCGGTGAGACTGAAGTGTTCGAGCACCATTTTTGGTCAAAAAACTTTATGAGCGACGAAGCACATTTCGACATAATTCTTTGACGACGCTAGAGGCAATGCTGTAACAGTTACTGGTGACCGGTATCGAAACATGTTGAACAATTTTCTTATGCCTGAATTAGATCCATTAGGCCTACAGAACTTGTGGGTTCAACAAGACGGTGCCCCATCACACCCAGAGCTAGTCCTACGATGCAAATTTTCCGAGTAATATTGCCCGATCAAAAACTGTTGATATCGACTGACCCCCACGACCCCCTGATTTCACCCTTCCCAATTTTTTCCTATGGGAGTACTTGAAGGGAAAGATGTACACCAATAAACCAACCACAACCTCGATGCTTAAGGACGACATTAGAAACGAAAATGTTGAAATAAGACGAGGGTCTGTATCGAGTATCAGAAACTTATTGCGATGGGTTCAGGAAAATTCGTTTAGCGGGTCCCGCGGTGGAGCCCGGGCCCTTTTTCTTATTATTTTTTACCCAGCACACGCGAGATTGATGAAAATTGCTGAGGGGTTTTCGAGTACCAGGAACCAATTGCAATGGTTACTGATTTTGAAGGAATTGGTTTAGGGGGTCGGCCAATGGAGCCCGGGTTCCGTTTTTAATTTCTTTTTTGTTTCGCACGATTTTACTTAAAACTGTTGAAGAGTTGTTTTCATTTGCGATTCCTGCGATTACGATTGGTTCAGGTTTTGGGAAAATTAATTCAGAAGGTTCAGGCCGGGTACATTTAAAAAAAAAAATCAGATTGGTGATTTTTATAAAAATTGGTGAGAGACGAATTTTGAGGGCTGGAAATCGATTGTGATGTGTGTCAATTTCTGGAAAAATCCGTTCAGTGGGTTGCCCGATGAAGCCCGGGTCATTTTCATTAATTTTTTTCTGCTCACATGATTTTTATGAAAATTGCTGAAGGACCGATTTTTGAATACCAAAACCCGATTGTGATGAGTCCTGATTTCAGAAATATTCATTTAGGGGGTCATCCGGTGGGAACCGGGCTCGGTTTTTTATTTTTTTAGCTTATCCGATTATGATAAAAATCGGCTAAGGGCGGTTTTAGCTTGACTGTAATCGATTGCGATTGGTTCATATTTCGGAAACATTCATTCAGAGGATCAAACGGCTGGCCCGGGTCCTTTTCTCCCATTGGCTTTTATTTTCTCGGCTTTCACGATTTTTATAAGAACTGTTGGAGAAGCGTTTTTGATTTCCAAAAACTGATTTTTGATGTTTTCTTTGATCGGGAAAATTACTTAACGCTTGATGACCGATACCCTTATAGTTCGGTTTGGACAATTGTTACGACTGGACTGTGTGGTCGCAACCACCATTCTGTGTTTTTTTGTATTTCCTATTGCTCGGTGTCTTTACTGCAATATTTTATATTCCCTTCGATCGTTGATCGTTGTCTTTGCTGCTATATTTTTTTTACTTTTGGTTTTTATCAATTGTAATGGTGTATTGTGATTGTTCCGTATATTGGTCTGTTTCAGCACTCTCGAATTAATTACACAACCGAAGGAAATTCTTCCATTTGCGTCAATCTGTATGACAACGACTATGACTATGATAATCGACACCTACTTATACACAATCAACTTCCCAACCACCCCATACATTTTTCTTTCCTTTAACGCTGGATCGCGGATAAATTAGAATTTTTGACTTCTAGATGGCTAATGTGTAAGAATCACAACAATCAGTTTCGAACAGATGAGGCTAATGATTTGAAAAAATCAGTCTTCTCATCAGGTCGCGACGACTGATGTTGTTTATTACATTGAAATATTGTCTATATATATAGAGCAATACCATGTAGTTGTACTACTAGCGAATTACTGCGTGGCGTACGAAATTTTGATTCTTTCACATTTCTTTCAGTAATTCGCTAGTAAATAGTAAAGTAAAAATATAAAAATTCGTGAATTCGAAAAGTTAATTGTTAAAATAGAATATAGATGGAAATGTGAAAGAATAAAAATTTCGTACGCTACGAAGTAATTCGCTAGTAGTACAACTACATGGTATTGCTCTATATATATAGACAATATTTCAATGTAATAAACAACATCAGTCGTCGCGACCTGATGAGAAGACTGATTTTTTCAAATCATTAGCCTCATCTGTTCGAAACTGATTGTTGTGATTCTTACACATTAGCCATCTATAAGTCAAAAATTCAAATTTTTTTTATGTTCCACTCGGTTGGTGTCTTCGATGCGGATTGTTTGGTGTGGTGCGCTGAACACACTGGCGACATTTGTAGTTTTGTTTCTCATCTTATGGTGGCGCAAGGGTGAGAAGAATGACGAGAGAGCGAGACCAATGCGTATTGAGCGTGTACAAGGTAAAATGTTTTAGAAAAATGTTTTTCTTATATGCTTCTCTTTTATATCAATGCGAATTGATATAAATGAAAAACAGAGAAGAGAGATGTTTGTTCTAGAACATTTTATTCGCGTCGCTGTGTGGCGCGAGAATTTTTTTCTTGATTCATTCGAGTTTTGATTTTTATATTGAGAAGTTGAGTTTGATTTTTGGAAGAGTTTATTTAGTTTTTTTAAATAGTTTTTTGTTTTAAATATGGCGAGCAATGCCAGATTGGTTTCTTGAAGATGTGTTCAATAAATTAAACCAAAATTTAGAAAGCACGTTGTTACGACTGTGTTGTCGTCAACAATCCTAGAATTCCACTTTTATTGAATACATCCCCATTTTTTGTACATTTTTGTGTTTTATTCCCCGCGGTTGTTTTGCGTCCGGGTTTCTTTGCGTCCGGGTGTAGGTTGGCGTCTACACGCGGTAAATGCTGGAGGTATTCCTGTGTGTTTTTTTTCTGTTTTGTTGGTAATGGAGCGGAAATGGGAGAGAGAAAGCAATGCGCATCGAGTGTGTGCAAAGTAAAACGTTTTAGAAAAAATGTTTTTCTTATATGCTTCTCTTTTTATCAATGCAAATTGATATAAAGGAGAGACAGAGAAGAGATATCATTTTTTCTATAACGTTTTGCGAGCTGTGTGGCGCAAGAATTTTTTCTTACCGACCAAATGGCACAGTGGTTAAAGCTTTGGCGTTTGGATCGGGAGGTACCGGGTTCGAATCCCGATAGGGGCAGGATGTAAAGTGAAATTTCATCAACAGATTTCGATCTGTGATGAAATGTAACACATCTATGACCCCCTTTCAGTGTGCTAAACCCATGGGCCGACCCATCTTCCATGCCGGTATAGGCTGGCATGGAGCTTGCAATGTGCAGATGGTCTTAAATCGGTCCTATAGCCGTACGTCCTCGAGTTGGCCGGAAGGCGTAAAGTAAGGACGTAAAAAGCATAACCGCGGAAGAGCAGGGTGAGCCTTGAGATTTTTTTTTTTGAGATATAAAAATGTTGGTTCAAATTAAAAATGATCGAATAAATTAATAAAATCAGACCAAAATAAAATGTTTTATTATGTACAAATTTTTTTCACATTGATTAATAAAAAAATCATAAGTAGTTTGCGTATTATTTTATTTAAATAATAGTGACATATATTTTCTACACAAAACAGACATATCAAAAGTTAAGTGATAGAGTGAGAACCATTTTCCTAGTATTGTGTTAAATAAGAAAAATAAGTTTCGTGACTTGGAATTTTCCGAGGTGTGGTAGTGGACAAAAGGGTTGTTTTATCAAATTACCTAAGAGTAATTAAAGTTTATGGTTAAAAATATTGAGTGGCCGAATTTTTACGGAGGCTCGTTCGTTTTCTGTTATCGACGGTGGTCGCAATTTGTTACGCACCATATTTTCAACACGAGGCGCGGTATAACCGGTGCTATAACTTTTAGTTTAATTGGTGCCGTAATTACCAACGATACTACAACTGTCATCGGGTACCGTATTATCGACGGGTGGCCAGGTGAGGCCATTCGCAGGGTGAAATTTTGGTGAGATAGACGTTCAACGACAAAAGGATTTTGTATATTACAGTTATTTACGGATTTTGGCGAGATAAACGGCCAACGATAAACTATATTCCAGTTAGTTGCGGCTGGCGAGACAACGCCAAACGAGGTTTTTTTTTGTGTGGTCAGTTGAGACCACACCATTTGTTATTTGGGTAACGGGGAAAGGCCCCGCAACAATACGGGTGGCCAACCGGCACCTCGTTTCATTTGGTATCGGGGAAAGGCCCCGCAACGGTCCGGGGGACAGGAGTCCCTTGTGGCATGACGGCCGCGCAAGGCCGCAACCCATTTTTTTCTATCGGGGAGAGGCCCCAACACGGTAACGGCATCAAGGCCGCAACAGTTTTTTAAATTAATTATTTAAGGTACCATTTTTTATTTTTATTTTTTACTACTTTTTGATTTTATTTTTACATATTTTTATATATTATATTAAAATTTTATATTTTTGTAATCGAGCGCCGCACAGCGGGTGCACGCTCGGTACGCATTGTGCTCTCTCTCTCTCTCTCTCGTTCTCTCTTGTCGTGGTACGGGGGGAAAGGGGAGTTGTTTCTCTTTGTTTTTTTTACTGAATAAGATGAATTACTAATTTTTTGGTGTGGTATGATGGGAGCGGAGACTCCCTCTGTGTCGGTGTGTTGAGTGCGGTCCCTTGGTGCCCGCATCCAATTTCGTAACCAGGGCTCGACCTTGTTTGAGTTCGAATGGATGCGCGCACCAGGGCACCTCTCTCCCATTTATAATTTTTGAGTTGTTCGTTCCTCAGGTTCCGGCCGACGAATTTCGGCGGAACATCCGGTTTTTTATTATTATTTGCGTTCCCCCGAACTTTCTGTATGATCACGGTGTAAGCCAGGAGCTATGCATGCCTCAAACCCCACGACCCTTAGCACTTCTCCCTGAGAACGTAGCCGGCAAAAGTCACCGTGGAGGGCTCTGCATGCGCTTAGTGATAATCTGCAGGTTGGCAGTAGCCAGCCTGTAACACAATATCCATTGAAATTTGTATGAGAGTAGCTGGTCGCGTGTTTTTATTCATTACGAATGACCGTTAGTTGCGAATTTGCTATCGTGCAAGTTTTTGCATGACATTGCAGGGTCAGTTACCGCTCGGCACGCACGAAGAATGTTTCTAGTTTAATAACCTTCGCTTTAATTTGACACAATCAAATAAATGTTGCATCATATTCTGATGTTGCACAATGTTACATTATGTTGCACCACGTTGTGGGATGCTGCACTATGTTCTTTGATGTTGCATGATGTTACATCATGTTGCGTTATGTTACACCATGCTATTTAATCCTGCATCATGTTGTGGAATGTTGCACCTAGATATTGCACCTATTTTGTGGCATCCATATCATGTTATACCAAGTTGCGTGATGTTAGACCATGTTGCTCGATTTTGTACTATGTTGCTTCGTGTCGTATCTTGTGTTTTTCATTAATAAGATAATATCTGGTGTTATGTTTGATCATATTGCGGAATGTTGCACCATTAACCACATCATGCAACAGATGTTACACCATGTTGCGTGATGTGACAGCATGTTGTTTAATCTTGCTTTATTTTGTAGAATGTTGCTAGATATTGTACCTATTTTGTGTCAACCATCATGTTGCACTATATTGCGTGATGTTGCGCGATTTTGTACCAGGTTGCTTCGTGCTGTGTCTTGTGTTTTTTGTTAATTATATATTTGGCGTTTTTTTGATGATATTGCGGAATGTTGCACCATGTTATATTGGTTGCGTTACAGTGACATTAGATGGTTGATGAAAATATTGGTTTGTATCATTCGTTATCTAATTAACTTGACCTTAATCTCTTTTCACATTTTGTTCCGCATCAAACAATATTGATATCTTCTAGTGCGACCCGGGTTTCTTAATTTAATTTTTTCGACTAGCACGTTATGAAGGGAATGCCAAGGAATGCAATGCCATGGAATCGATTTCGATGGGTTTTAAATTCGAGCAAATTCGTTTAGGACGCCCTTCGGTAGGACCATCCATTTTTAATTTTTCCTGTTCGACCGATTTAGATAAAAATTGCGGTGTTAAAAATTTGTAATATCAGGAATGGATTACGGTGAAGTCAAATGACTATTAATAAAAATGGGAGAAAAAATGGGTTTCGAATGCTGAAAGTCGATTATGATGAGTTCTAAAATCGGAAAAAAAATTTTTAGGGGGTCGAACAATTTTAATAAAAAGTTTGAACCAGTATACTTTTAAATATCATGAAATAATTGCAATGGATCATGATTTTGGGGAATGTGTATATCATATCAATCTCAGGGGATGAATCTCAGATTAATGATGAAAATGGGAATGTAACATAAATTATGGACATAGGTCTGGAAAATTGTTAATTTAAATGAACCTAAGCAATTTCTTAACCGATTGGGATACAACTCTCATTGCATGTTAAACATAGAGTAGGGTTTCAAAATATGTTTCGGCTGTGATTTTGATAAATAACTTTATTTACCAACATTCAGCTAAGTTTTCGTTTCATTTTAAGGAAAGTTTACTTTCGCACACTTTTTGTGTTATTTTACAGAAAATTCGGACAATTACGGTTTGAGATTATGAGATATTGATTTTTGGAGTCAACTAACCGGAGAATCAAATACCACAACAAAGTCGGGTGTTGACCACAGCATATACATCCCCTCATTTTTTATTAACTATTTATTTATTATTTAATAACACACCTACGAGAAGCCATCGAGAGGTTTAGACCCGACACACTAGTTTGAAAGGAATAACGGCTTCATCAACTTTAATCAAATTCAAAATAATTTTTAACCATAAATACGCGTTGTTTAATCGTCTCTTTCATAATTTGGAACACCCTTTATAATGTAATGCAGATTCTTAAACAAAATTTTATTTGCAATTTCCGTTCCGTTTAAGTTCCATTTCCATTCAATCACGCGATTCAACTAAACTTATCCAGATGCCACATTTAATGATATCTTAAATCAAACTCTGTAACCACACAGCTACACACATTTTTAATAATATCTAAGCAGAAGTAGTAATATTTGAAAAAACACCCTATAGACACGATTTCATAAAAAATTTACGGTCCAGTAGGACACAAGCAAATATAACACAAGCCATTTACAAAGAAAATTGCATGAATACACATTTAAAAATGATTCTATGAAACAATACGAGATGAATAATTAAATCAAGTTCAACCTCATTTCTTCGCAATTAAATAATATTTTAAATTTTATAAAAGGTGGACGGACAAAATCTGCTTGCTCTAATTTTCAATGTCACAAGTTCATCATCAATATGGTCATCCAAAATGTTTTGATTTTGGTAATAAATTATTTTGATTACAATTGACAATACAAAATATTGTTTAGCGACATGATTAGGTATAATTTAATTTCGTGTAACCATTGAATTCCCAAAAAATTTCCATAGCCTCAACTTTCCAAAAAACATTAAATGTGGAGTAGAATCGTTGATGAGGAATTTTTTTTTTTGAATTTCGATTATGCAAATCGTTCTTGATAAATTGATATTCGCGTATGCATATACGGAATATGTACGGTTTATTTTAATATTGGGTGTATGCATTAAAAACCGGAATTTGATACTAGTTGTCATTACTTGTTTATGCATTATAGTACATCATGGACATATATGTCATTTGAAAGCCCTATTCAATACCTGTCAAAATCGGCTAAAAGTTTTTGTTTTGATTGTGCACATCCAACCGATTTCAACGATGGAAAATTTATCAAATTTGCGAAAAAAACAGCATTTGCGGGAAGTTTTGTTGAGTCACTTTTTCGCAAACAAAACCCCAGCTGAAAGTCATCGTTTGCTCGTGGATTTGTATGGTGAGCATGCTC
Source organism: Nephrotoma appendiculata (assembly GCA_947310385.1). Taxonomy (NCBI): domain Eukaryota; kingdom Metazoa; phylum Arthropoda; class Insecta; order Diptera; family Tipulidae; genus Nephrotoma; species Nephrotoma appendiculata. The sequence goes on from OX371223.1 coordinate 100,754,445, forward strand.
TCCCAAAAAAAACAGTGCATTAAGTGGTTTAGTCGCTTCAAAAGTGGTGATTTTGACATCAAGGACAAACAGCGTCCTGGTCACCCGAAAAAGTTTGAGGATGAAGAATTGGAGGCATTACTCGATCAAGATTCATGTCAAACGCAAGAAGAACTTGCAGAATCATTGGAAGTTGATCAAACAACAATTTCCAGACGTTTGAAAGCCTTGGGATTCATCCAAAAGATAGGAAATTGGGTGCCATATGAGTTGAAGCCAAGAGACGTGGAAAGATGATTTTGCATGTCCGAAATGCTGCTCGAGCGCCACAAAAAGAAGTCGTTTTTGCATCGTATTCTCACTGGCGATGAAAAATGGATCCATTACGATAACCCAAGCGCAAAAAAGCGTAAGTCAAGAAAGGCGAGGCCAACCCATCGACACCAAAGCCGAATATTCACGGGGCCAAGGTCATGCTGTGCATTTGGTGGGACCAGCTAGGTGTGATCCACTATAAGCTGTTGGCAAGTGGTACAAATCCGGCCAGAGCGGCCAACGTATGCGACCAGACACGAGTCAATCATTTTCCACCACGATAACGCTCGTCCACATATTGCGGCGAAAGTCAAAAATTACCGGTAGAATAATGGATGGGAAATTCTATCTCACTCGCCTTATAGCCCAGACCTTGCTCCATCCGATTACCACCTATTTCGATCCATGCAGAATGCCCTATCAGGCATACGCTTCACTTCAGTTCAAGATATCGAAAATTGGCTCGATTCGTTTTTAGCCACCAAGCCGGCGCAGTTTTTCTGGGATGGAATCCATAAATTGCGAGAATGATGGGAAAAAGTAGTGGGTAGCGATGGGCAATACTTTGAATAAAAAATCTTGTAACATTTTTCCACAATAGTCTACAATCGCAAATTTTGCCCAAAATAGTCTACATTCGCTGGTATGCTCGACAGTTATAACAGTTGTTTCTGGAGTTTTTGCTCTTTCAACATATATAAAAACCACATTGTTCGTACTTATTTCTGTTATAACCTTTTCTGTGCCGCAACTGCAATATAATGGGTCTAGCTCTTTTAAACATTCGTTTAATTCGGATATACTTAAATTTTAAATAAATAAATAAAGTTTTGCATGCACTGCATAAACGAATCAAAGGCACAAGTATAGAAATAATTTTCATTTTTGATCGATCCATTTTTTAAGAATGCGAGGTGGTCTGACGTTTTGCTTCTGAAGATTGTAATTATTTTTCCACAAAGTTGTCTTTGGTGTATCAAAAATTGTCCTTTTTTACCGAAAGGCATTCTATTAAACTGCCTGTTTTTTGTATTATTTTCCAAATGTTTTATTTTTTTAATCGTACCTAAATTAAAATTAGTTCCGTTTTTCTTCACTTGACCTCTCCATTTTTCTTCTTCCATCAAAATTCCACTTAATTTTTTTCAACAACTTCTATTAATTATTTTTTTTCGAAACTAGCTCGGTTTTTATTTGTTTTAAACTTTTTTGGAATGTTATGAAGTTTCTGTTTTAATATATAATCATTTCGAATTGCAAGCTCCTTAAACAATCTTAGAGGCTTTGCGGGCAGCTTACCAAGTGTCTTGTATTGCAGCATTCGTCTTTTTACGGTAGCGAATGAATTTTCCACGGGACCATTGCTCAAAGTGGTTTCGTGAAAAATATTAGACCATAAAGGTAAAAACATTAAATATTTTTTAAAACCATTTCAAGAAAATTCAGAGGTCCCGGAATCCTAGCTCATATTTGAATCCCGTAATCCCTGGATTTCATAAAAATATAAATATAATTTAAAAATTCTCTTAAATTCATTAATTGACCGCTAACCATTAACAATTTTAGTTTATTCCTTATTTTTATATTCTCCTATATAGGAACCTGATATTATGTTCTCTTTAAAAAAATTTTATCATTGTGTAATGTATAAAAATTAACTAAAACTGTATTTCAATATTATTTTTAGTAAATTCGACACCATACGAGTACTTTTTCTTTACTTAATTGCAATTCCGCCCACAAGTGTAGAATCGGAGCGGAGATTTTCGGCGGCAGGAATTGTAAATTCCAAGCTGTGGAACAGAATAGGAGACCACTATATAGGTTAGGTTAGGTTAGGGATCAGTGGTTGCTATCGCACACTTAGGCCAGTTATGGTCCATTGTGATACCACAGGAACCAACATCATAAACTCCCTTAAACGCATTTAATATTATTAATATAGCGTAAAAGATCTCGCACATTACAGCTTTCAAGATCACAGAGGCTGTCCATGTTGTATTTGCCCACGTGATCCTGTCTTCTGGCAGCTAGGGCGGGACAGAAATAAAGGAAGTGAACAAGAGTCTCCTCCTCCTCCTCCCCGTTCTTGCAGAAGTCATTTGTATCCAGACCCAGCCTTCTCGCATGATCTCCGAAAAGGCAATGCCAGGTAATTATCCTTACAATTCTACCTAATTCACGCTTACTCAGTGTGATAAGGATCTTGGATCGATTCGAGTTCAGCTCAGGCCATACTTGTTTCGCTACTCTGCCAATTGAACTGGCGCTCCGGATGTTGTCCAAGGACCCTGAGGCAAAAAACAAGGTTCAGTGCATTGAACACCGACCTCCATTTTTCCCCGGTGATGCTCCCATCTTCGTGGCTCTCGTCCACGACGGCTAGCACCACCCTCCTCCACCACGTCGCAGAAGAGCTTAGGCCCCTTCCCCGACTGTTCCACTTGAAACTTGGTCCGTTTCATTTCGGAATCCAACTCCTCCTCGCCAGAGCTCTGTCTTTTCGATACAAGGTCCTCCTTCCGAGCTTTACTAACATCGGCAATGCAGCTCTACGCCCACTCAGCCTTTTGCCTCTATTCCTCAGTCCACTGTTCCTCCGGGACTGTGGCCAGTCTATCCAAGGTACGGAAGGCCGAACGCCTAGTTCTATACCTCCGAACCGAAGGAGCAATGACCTTCTCCTTTCTATCGCTGCCACTAGTTCCTGGCGGAACCAATTTTAGCCCACTGACGGCTGGAGTTGCAGACCCTCCCCCTCCCTCTCCACCAGCGTTTCAGAAGTGCTGGCCACTTCTTTTGTTTTTGTGTTTTTTGGTTCCATATTGTGTTCCCACGAATATCGGAGAAAATGATGGCCACCCCGTGCAGAAATCCGTATACACGGAGAAGGCTAGATACAACTGGAGGTCGCCAGGTATCCAGACCACTATATAGATGCTATTTGTTTTTTAAAGTCATATTTTAAGAATAATGTGAAAGATAATGTTTAGGATTATGTTTCGCGTCTTACCTAAACTGTCTGGTCAGCAGCGCTGAATTCTGCAATCCATCAGAGGATCTTAGTTATGTTTATTAACATCACCGATTGTAACCGATGATGAAAATTCGATTTGTGTCTAGCCTCTGATGAAATTCGAAACCCAGACAAAGCCCGAAGCTTTAACCACTGCCCCACTTGTCCGATCAATTTTGGGGAAAGTATCCACATCCTATAATCGCGTTAAAAATATATGTTAAATATTTTAGGCATCATTTATCTGGTAATTCTTTGATCATTTTTCCAGGTATTAACTGTGGTAGTACGCAGTCTTTATTTTCTTCGTTTGGGGTGAACATTTTTTGTAGATGGTTAGACAAAGCGATGGCCTTTTCTAAGTCACTTCTAGCCCAGTGACCATCTAGTTTCCTCCTCGAGCAATCTGTTTTTCTGTTGCTGTGAGGTCACTTAGGTAAGTAATTCTGTATTCTTAAATTTTCTTCTTCCCGTATTGCTCCCCTCAGGCAAACGGGATGGTTATATCACGAATTTATATCACTATTGTACTTTTTTGTGATTAATTCAAAACAGAATAGTCTACAAACATAAACTTGCAAAATGAATTTTGAGGGGAATAATGAATAAAAAGTGATAATCTGACGTTTCGTCTTATGATTTTTTTTTCTTACGAAGTGGTTATTACGTGGTAATATAAAAATAAAAATAATATTTTCTACTGTTAAAATAACATAATTTAAAATTTTCAAATCAAATAAAATAATTTCAACTCACCATTCAGTTTACGGCTACATAGAGCGATAGGGAATCGGAAATAATCCTTAATTTCAGCTTCATCCATTTGATATGGGTTAGACTGATGCATTCGCTGCTTACTAATATTTCGCTACCCGTGCCAGTATTCATTCGTTATATATCGGTTTTGAGTCCATTACTATTTGTTGTGTGAGTCACGTCAGAAATCCCATTTTGCAAATCCCACCGTCAATCCATAATCATTCTGTTTTTTTTCCCACCGTTTTCTTATTTTGTCGAGTAGTATTTGATTGTGCAAATTTGTACGTCTAACGGCAAAATTTGTGCATAATGTACTTTGGGAGATAATGTGGGATTTCTGACGTGATTATCACACCAGAAATCCCATAGAAGCGAACTAAATACTAATTTCAATTTTTTTGGGAACTCATGTAAAAAAAAATCGCCTTTTCGGTCACTATATTGCACCACTTAACTATTCTGCTCGTGTCTTGTTTTGAAACCAAATCTTGACTAACTTTCTCGTTCCCACCAACTCATCAAGAAAACTCTACATTTCATGAAACGGTATCAAAACCGCGCCAAAATGTTGTTCCGCTATTGCATATCCAATTATCAAAATGTTAACCCTACATTGCAACGGTGGGGAATAATCATTTCACTGTCGTTGCAAATCGTGGGGACGACTCACATCCGAGAAAGTCTCATAGCCGGACATAAGATGTTACTGCAAGGAGGAAGTACTGTCAAGATCAACAGTATTAAATTTTAATGACTTTCCCGTGATATGTTCCTAAGGGTTTGCCATTTAAATCTTTAATCTTATATGTCACATTACCAACCTTGGCGTCTATAACGGCAGGGACAAATTTTGCGGAGAATTTATTTGCGACGATGCTTTGCGGGAAGGTTTTGACAAATACGGCTTGGCCTACTATGAACATGTTTGACGCCAATTTCTGCCAAATGTTGGTCCCATTCGGTGTGACTGTCAAACAAATATGAACGCATTGCGATTAGCACCGTACGATTTTCACGTTCTGATGCATTAGTCTGAGGGGAGTAAATTGGCGTACGTGTATGTGTCACTCCATACTTATGTAGCAGATCCTGGAATAGCTTAGATGTAAATTGTTTTCCGTTGTCCGTAAAAACTATTTCGGGAACAGAAAACACATTAAACACTTCATTTTCTATGTATTGTGATAGCAAAGAAGCTGAGGCTTCACGGAAGGGTTTGAATAATTATCTAATATAATGAGGATGAACTTGTTTCCGCGCTTAGATCGAGGGTAAGGCCCGAGAAAGTCGATATACAGCCTTTGAAATGGACGAGTCGACTCAGATTGATTTTCCATTTGAGGTTTCATGGAATAATTGCCAGGTTTATTCATTTTACAATCTTTGCAGTTCTTAATAAATAATGTTACATGTTGTGCCATCCGTTTCCAATATTGTCTCTGAATCTTTTCTAACGTCTTGGATGCCTAATGTGACCCGACGAAGGTGATAAATGAGCCTGTTGAATTATTGAGTGGGTTAATCCATCCGGTATCACCATTTTCCAAATCGGTAAGTCAATATCTTCATATAGTAAACCAGAGTTGGGAGCGATGAAAACTTTTCCTGCTTGTACTCTGAGATTGCTATGAAGTTCTGGCATTGTTTCAACTTTCTGAACTAAATTCATATATTCTTCTCGCAAAAATGCTGGATCTGACAGATCTATGTGTAAAGGTTCAAATTGAATTGAAGCGAGAGATCCGCAACCAAATTGCGAAATTAATCCCTTCACAGAAAGCACGAGATAAGGTATCCGTAACTACGTTCTGTGAACCCTTCCGATAGTAGTTTCTCTGGCCGGCGTTTAGTTTTTGGGACACAAAACCTATCGGACGCTCTGCCCCGTCGGAATCGAGTTGGAATAGTACACTACCTACCCCTACTCAGGTGGCGTCACTCTCTTTTTTAATAGTTCGGTTAATGCTGCTTAGTTTTTTATGAATCTCTGGTACCAACCACACATTCCTAAAAATCGGCGGATCTGTTTTGTGGTTTTTGGAACAGGAAAGTCAACAATCGCTCGAACTTTGTCAGGGTCAGTTCTGAGACAGCCGTCTCCGATAATATAACCTAAATATTTTGATTCTTTTAACAGGAATCGACTTTTCTCAATATTTATAGTGAGGCCAGCGTGCTTCAAGCGAAAGGCAACGGAGAAGTGACCAGAAGGTCATCTAAATATACAAAGATTCGGTCATACAGTTGGTGTGGTATCACTTTGTCATGAATCACTTCTTCGCTATCAAGTGCCATATCGTCTGCGAAGCATTACAAAGTACGAAAGGCATGACCGTGAACTGATACAGAGGTCTCACAGGTTCGATAAACACAGTCTTATTTCTGGATTGTTGGTTCAACGGGATCTGTCAAAAGGCATCTTTTAAATCTATACAAGAAATATATCTGGTTCGATCCATCTGGTTCGGCCCAACAATCCATCGATAAGAGGTAGTGGGTACGCGTCCTTAACGGTTATCTTGTTCAGCTCAAGGGCAACAAGATAGAGCCACACCTTGTCGCTTAATTTCCCAACACTAAAGTGACAGGAGAACACCAACTGCTCTGACTTTCCTCCATTACGCCTAATGATAGCATGCGATCTAATTCTTCGTACAATTTAGCCTAGAACGCGGGCGACACCGAATAATATCGACGTGGGAGAGTAAGGTAGTTTTTCCAAGTCCAAATTTGCTAAACGACGGAAACAGCTCCATGACGGCATCTAGTTCTAGTTGATTCTCTGGTCAGAGAATATGTGAGTTCGTCTCATCAGGTTTAGAATAGGTTTCTAAATTTAAAGAACATAAGGCAGGTTTAATATGAAACAAGTTTCAAAAATCGATTCCTAAATATAATGGTTGGCCTAAACTAGGAACAATATGCAGACGCATCATGTGGGAACGATTATTAAATTGTAGGAAGAAGAAATTTGGAATTTGAGTAAGGATCATTCAAGAATTTCTCCGATTCAGCTTCTACGACACTAACCGTAGCCCCACTATCAACCAATAAGTTTACCCGCGTCTACGTTGTTGTTGGTTATAATGACGTTTACGAAAGCAAGAAGAGTTTAACAGGGTTTTTGAATCATAAAAATCACAGGAGGGGCGAGTTAAGTTCAAGAGTACTCTGAGGTTTACGACTTAACATTGACTTATAGCGGGCATTGTTTAGACGATCGAGCATGAAATGAAGGTTGTCTGAATTTATCATGATGGTTTCGATGAATGTTGGCGAGCTAGAACCCGTAGCTCCGCATCGGTATTACTCGCTGTCTCTTGCATGGAAACGGTTTCCTTTGGTTGATTGGTGACACCCAAAACAGTATCTTTCATGCCACATGTATGAGAAAACAATCGGAGTGGTGGAAAACGATAATGAATAAAGGTATGACCGGTCTCATCACAATTGTAACAAACTAGTTCTCTTCGTGAAAATTGTAATCTTGGCTGCCCCACTCATGCCCCACATGTTCCAGTATACTTATTAAGTACTTGCTGTGTGGGGTAAGGTTCCATCCCATTAATCATTAGTTCATTGATCCCTTTATTATGAGAGAATGTTGATTCAGGGTCAATTCGCAGTCTAGTCCAGGTGTCTTCCCAAGCGGTGCAGCTGGCAATGAATTCATTTATCTTTTGAACCGTTTGTCAGTTAACTGGTATTGAACACCACTTCGCATATTTTGCATTAAGACCTCGATAAGTTTCTCCTCAGTGTAAAAGGAGTTTTACATTGTAACGCCATACTCCATATTTGGTGATAGAATTATACAAAGGATTGGCCAGACCGTCTGTTTTAGATCCTTTCGATTAATTGCTGCTTAATTCTTTGCCAGATTAATGTGGGGTTATGACGTCTACAATATCACTGTAATGCCACTCGTTGCAAGGTCACTGTCACCGATAGTGTCATCTGTCGGCCAATATCTATATCTGAAAATGTGTAAACCAAAATTGATGCACATTTGAGAAATCAAAAATTTCACAAATCGTGTAGACAGTAGAGTTTTTCAATTGTCATATTTTACCCCAATATTTGTCAAACATAAAATACACCAACGTTGGTCGATATTTTCGTTCGTGTGGCTGCGGCTTGAACTTGGCGATGCATGGAATTCCATGTGAGATTGTCAAATCGGAACAACCTCAGAATGTATTTTATGTAAACTTTTTAGACCACCCTCGTATTTATGTTACCATGGTAAGAACCATTTTATTTACTAACTAAGTAGCCTTTTATAATTTTTTAGCGGATTATGTAGAATGGCAAACTCAAAACAAAAAAAGGAAAATATATTTGGTCGCTTACTTATGTGTGAATGCACAAACTCGTATGTATGTGCACAAATCAAATATCTTAAAACGATCTTGCTTGGAATAAAAAGAAATCAACCACGTAACGACACGACGCTATAATAAAATTTTATACAGACTTTGCATTTTGTTTAGTAAATTTTCTTGGTATTTGTTTTGAATTGAATTTTTTTTTTGTTTCGTGCAAAGAGTGATGTTTATAGTAGTATCAGTGTATACAAATAACAATGGCATTAAATTGGTATTGGTTTTTTTTTAGGAGAGCGGTATAAAACAAAAACCAAACAGCACAAGCATTTTTCGTTTTAGATACTATGTTTTGTGTTGGTAGTAGATAACCAGCGTGGTTTTTATTGGTGTATGCGCATAAAATTGTATATTGTCTTGTACGAGAATACAAATTTTTATGTTTTTTAGTTTAATTCCAACAGTAAAGCAGTGACAGTAAACATGCTTAATCAACTTAATTTAAGTGAGGAATTAAATTTTAAATTTAGTTATCAGATTACTTAATTAAGTAAATAGTGCAAAATTGTTTGTATTGTGCTAAGGTGTGTGTATTTTCAATACTAAAAGTGCGAGTGTTAAGTGAAGTTATTAGTGAACACTAACTTTGGGAGGTGTGTGTGTGTTGTAATAAATATATTTGATATTTATTTAATTTATGATCATATATACGGATTCCTATCAGTCCTCCAATACTGATGTTTACAGCAGCTGATATATTTTATTAGCTATTATTTTTGATTCACTTTTATAAATATAAATTACATAATAAAGATTTTAACTCAATTTATATTGTTATACAATTCTATTACACCGTCTTATGTGTCCTTAATTAATTGAACATATATTTTTAATCGACTGGTGGAAAAAATTTAAAACAAAATCTTATATACTATTTTTTCTGGTATACAACCTGGCCAAGGACTCTATGATTCGTCACATCAACTACAGCCAGATTGTATACCAGTTTTAACAAACTGTACCTAACTACATTATTTACATAAAACGCATCCATTAGCCCATTCAGAAATGTCATTAATTATACATTTCTTAACAACTAGCTGTCATAACAAATAATAATAACAAAACATATATTAAGGTACAGTATTTAATAAAAAGAAATAAAACTTATAAAAATAAGAACAACATTTAATAAATTTATTTTTATAACTATATTTACAGAAAATACAACGACAAGAAAACGGATACACCCACATACACTCCCCTTCCAGTGGAATTTAGAAAAATTGGTAAATATTAAATTACACGATACGAAGTCTGGTGTTTCAATTCTTAAATCGTACTGGTAGTTTTATTACACGACCATGTCTTGACAACACCTCTTTTGATTCTTTACTGTTTTGTACATGTTGATCGAAAACTACTTTCTTTCTTGGAGTTTCTGCAATTAATTCATCAGCCTTATCATCAAAATTTAATGACACCTTTGTCTCTAACGGCTGATTATCAAACAACTCATCTTTACTTTCAGAATAACAAGGTTTGAGTCTATCTATTGAAATGTTAACTTTGTTATCTTTAATTTCTAGCCCAAAATTTTTTTTATCCCTCTTTACAATTTTAAAAGGACCGGTATACGGAGGTTGAAGCGCCCTTTTAACTGCATCTGTTCGAATAAATACATGAGAGCAATCTTCTAATTTCTTACTAATGAAGAGTCTCTCTTTAGAAGGTCGCGATGCATTTACTGGTTTCAATTCCTCAAAATGTCTTTTTAAATTGCTTACGAATTCGGATTGCGGAATTGAAGCATTTGGTGGTTCCATAAATTGCCCACGAACTCTTACTATACTTCCGTATACCAACTCTGCAGGAGTAGTCTTTACTCCTCATTAAACGAAGTTCGCAAACCCAACAATACGAGTGGTAATATCTCTGTCCAATCCGGTCTATTGTGACACATAATCGCTGCTTTTAATGTTCTATGCCAACGTTCAATCATTCCGTTACATTTAGGGTTATATGATGTAGTGCGTCTTCTTTCGAAACCTATTAATTGTGATAATTCTGAAAAAAGATTAGATTCGAATTGTGAACCTTGATCTGTTACTATAAAATTAGGAACACCAAACCGAGCTATCCAATTTGAATAAAAAGCACTTGCCACCGTATTTGCATTGATATCTGGTTTCGGAATTGCCTCCGCCCAACGTGAATATCTATCAATCATGGTTAGACAATATTTTTGATTGTTGGATAAGGGTAACGGTCCAACTAAGTCAATTTGAACCTCAGTAAATCTTTCCTTAGTAACTTCGAAATTACCAATTGGTGCTTAATAAAGACATTTTTATTGATCACTTGTTTTTTGTTTCGCAGTTATTTTGAATAATTTTCAAAAAGTTTAAAAAATCACTCGATCGATTTCGACTTGTTAGGTCATCATCAGGAGTATCTACTGATTTGTGTTAGTAAAAAATTTTGTTATATAGTAGAAAAAAGCAAAATATAAATAAAATAAGGAGGGCAAAAAAATAAAAAATAAGCAATAAAAGCAAAATATAAATAAAAGAAGGAGGGCAAAAAAATAAAAAATAAGCAAAAAAAAAAATTAATCTACGGATCGCGGAGGTGTGCGATGAGTCATAGGCTGAGTAACAAAATTCAAGGTATATTATTGCGTACGTGAGTATAGAAAAGGGCGGGATCTGTAATTGGTGAGAACCGGATTTCTCTCTGTTCGTTACGGATATTTTGGTTAAGAAATATTGATTTTCTAATTTCGTAAGATTCTAAGGTATCTAAACGTCTGCCTTTGGGTTGTATATGTAATATATCTAAATTGTTCAAGATAGCTGTATGATTTTCTGACGTTAAATGATTATGGAAAGTTGATTGGTTGCAACCAGATAAATGTTCCTTAGCTCTAACTCCAAAATTGCGCCCAGTCTGACCAATATAGGAGAAACTACAATCATTGCAATTGATCCTATAGACACCAGATTTGGAAATGTAGATGAGAGCTTACGTCGTGAACTAAAGTTAGTTTTTGAGACTTGTATTAAACAAAATTATTTCTGTTTTGATAATACATATTTCAAATTTGCTGATGGTCTACCCATGGGCTCCCCTCTGTCACCTTTGTTGGCTGAAATTTTCATGAATTTCTTCGAACAAATGATCATATCAAACAACAATCCTTATTTTCGTCATATAATCTTTTGGTATAGATATGTTGATGACATATTATGTCTATGGAATGGAACTGATAGACTGTTAGACTCTTTCCTAACTTGGTTAAATTCTCAATATCCCACCATTGATTTTACGTTAGAAAAAGAAGAAAATAAATGTATTAATTTTCTAGATATAACAATAACCAGGATTAATTCTACTTTAGACTTCAAAATTTATCGGAAACCCACGTATACAGACGCTGTTATCCCTAGTTCTTCAAACCATCCCCATAATATTAAAATGTCAGCTTTCCACTCACTCATTAATAGACTAATAAACATCCCTCTGTCAAATTCAAATTATAACACTGAGCTTAACATAATTCTTCAAATAGCAACGAATAACGGATATGCAACTAGGACTATATTAAAGTTATTGAATAAAAAGCTAAAGCGTAAAACTCTAACGGGTATTTATCCACCGGATAACCCACCGCGGGAAAATTGGCGTCGCTTAGAGTATATAGGTAAAACGAGCCAACGGATTAGCAACATCGTGTCCAATTATACCAATATTAGTTTTGCTTTTTATAATAATAACACAATAAAGAAAATGATTTTTAACAATAAACCTAGAGTTGATCGCCTTTCCAAATCTGGTGTCTATAAGATCAATTGCAATGATTGTAGTTTCTCCTATATTGGTCAGACTGGGCGCAATTTTGGAGTTAGAGCTAAGGAACATTTATCTGGTTGCAACCAATCAACTTTCCATAATCATTTAACGTCAGAAAATCATACAGCTAGCTTGAACAATTTAGATATATTACATATACAACCCAAAGGCAGACGTTTAGATACCTTAGAATCTTACGAAATTAGAAAATCAATATTTCTTAACAAAAATATACTTAACGAACAGAGAGAAATCCGGTTCTCACCAATTACAGATCCCGCCCTTTTCTATACTCACGTACGCAATAATATACCTTGAATTTTGTTACTCAGCCTATGACTCATCGCACACCTGCGCGATCCGTAGATTAATTTTTTTTTTTGCTTATTTTTTATTTTTTTGCCCTCCTTCTTTTATTTATATTTTGCTTTTATTGCTTATTTTTTATTTTTTTGCCCTCCTTCTTTTATTTATATTTTGCTTTTTTCTACTATATAACAAAATTTTTTACTAACACAAATCAGTAGATACTCCTGATGATGACCTAACAAGTCGAAATCGATCGAGTGATTTTTTAAACTTTTTGAAAATTATTCAAAATAACTGCGAAACAAAAAACAAGTGATTAATAAAAATGTCTTTTATTAAGTATTAGTGTGTTTCGCCAAGTGCCTACGGCCAATAGCGTAAAAAGTACCAATTGGTGCTTGCGTGCGTCTTGTTACTTTGGATTTTTGACAAGCCATACATGCTTGTGCCAATTCCTTAACATCCTTTTTAATTGAAGGCCACACTACATGTTTTGACAACAATTTAACAGAAGCTTTTACTCCAGGATGCGACAAATTGTGTAGCGACTCAAATACCTTCTTCCTCCATTCTCTTGGGATGAAAGGTCTTGTTTGTCCAGTCGATATGTCACAGTAAATGAAATGTTCTGTATTGAAAGCTAACGGTCGTTGTTGTAAATTCAGTCCGGAGTTCTCATCCTGTAGAATGTCCTTCAGTTCCGAGTCTTATAACTGATCTGTAGCCAGTTTGTTATAGTCAATAGTTTCGTGAATGCCAATAGGTTCTACTCTAGATAACGTATCAGCTACTACGTTATCTATACCCGTTACATGTCGCAAGTCCGTTGTGAACTGTACAATAAAGTCTAGCTGACGTCTTTGTCGTGGTGATGCTTTGTCTAAATTTTGCCTAAATGCGTAAATTAGTGGTTTATGGTCCGTAATGAGAATGAAATTTCGTCCCTCGAGAAAGAATCTGAAGCATTTCACCCCTAAATAAGCCGCTAACAACTCCCGATCATAGGTACTGTATTTTTTTTTGTGCATCAGTCAACCTAACAGAGTAAAAACCTAGTGGCTGCCAAACTTCACTTACTAACTGCTGCATGACCGCTCCTACTGCTGTGTCTGAAGCATCTACCATTATTGATAGCTTTGCCGACATATCAGGATGAGCTAGGATTCTTCCGTCCAAACGATTGGTGATTTACTATTTTTCTTATATCCCTTTAAAAAATCATTCAAAATGGCCTGATCATGCGCTGCGGATGGAATGAATCGCCTATAAAATTCATCATTCCTAAAAAACGTTTTAACTACTGTACGTTAACCGGTTGCGGGAAATGCCGAATTACATCTATTCTTGTTGGAGACGGTAAAATTCCATTCATATTTACCAAATGACCAAGAAACGAGATTTCTTTCTGTGCAAAAACGCATTTATCCAACTTAATTACAAGCCCGTTTTCAGCTAAGCGTTGGAAAACCTGTTTAACGTGCGATAAATGTTCATCCATTGACGTGGATGCAATAAGAATATCATCCAGATAAACGAAACAGAATGACAATCCCATTAACACCGAATGCATTAATCGCTGAAACGACTGTGCTGCATTTCGGAGGCCGAATGTTATTCTATTGAATTCGAATAATCCGAATGGTGTTGATATGGCTGTTTTTCGAACTAAATCTAACGTCGAAAATATCATGCAACCTGCGAGTTGAAATGAGAAGTCCTGAAGATGTGGTAGTTATCAGGGGTGGTCACGTTATTCAACGCCTTGTAATCTCCACAAAGCCTCCACTCACCGTTTTTCTTGGGCACTAAATGTAGAGGACTGGCCCATTCACTCTTACTTGGCCGACAAATACCTTGCGCCATCATATTTTCGAAGTATTCCTTCGCTATTTTTAATTTGTCGGTTGCCCTCGTGTCTCTAAACAATGCGTAACGTTATGTTTAGGCGTATTCATGTTAACTGTTTCCCGAGTAATTACTTCAAATTTTTTTAATAAATTGTTGATATCCGGATTAATCTTATTTGTATCAACTAATGCTAACGAAGGACTTGGATTTTGCGTAATGGATCCTACTGTATATAAATTTGTTATTGGATCTATAACTCTGCCTTTTCTTGTATCTACTATTAATCCGGTTGATTTTAAAAAATCTGCACCGATAATGGGCATTGATACATCAGCAATTATAAAGGACCATCTAAACACCCTACGTAAACCAATGTTTAGCGGAATTGTCTGCGTTCCGTAGGCTTTAATCTTGGTACCATTTGCTGCGTATAAATGAAACTCCGGTTCAACGATTTTTTTGTTACTAAAATTTCTGGGCAAAACTGACACGTCTGCTCCTGTGTCTACCAGAAATTTACAACTAGAATTTTGGTCAAGAATTATCAGACGATTTGTAAAAATCTCATCAACACACGTCTCTAGATGCTGACCCGAATTTAGTTTTTTGAATTTTGATAAATTTGTCATGTTGACGACAACCATAAACATATTTTGTTGCCTTATCCTTAAAGCGACGATGGTAAAAACCCTCGTTTACATCATATGTTCGCTCTCTCGATTTTGACGAACTTCTAGACGCCTTATGAGGACTGTGAGCTCTAGATGTGGTTCGTAAAGCGGATACTTCCAATAAAATATCCCTACGGAACTTCGACAACATCTCCTGAAATTCATTAATTGAAGGAACTTCAGATTCCTTTAGTTTAACGGCATGCGAATTATTACTAGTCTCCATTACTTGCTGTTGCGACATCGTTTCTATCAAATCATCAGCTCGCTCTGGTAATTTTTTTAATGTTACGTCATTTTCAAATGGGACCAACACCAATTGTACTTGCTGCGGCAGCCTCTGCATCTATAAACGCCTAACTGTACTTTCTTCAAAATGTTCTCCCGCGTTCATATGCATCTGCTCCAACAATTGCGATGGTTTTTGGTCTTCCAGTCGTAACCCGTGTAATAACTTATTTAGTTTCGAACGTTCTGACTCGCCTAAAACTCTTAGCACTTCTTGTTTAAAACAAGTGTAAGGTTGTTTACCTTTATTTTTCATGATGAAATTTGCAAATCTATTATACAATCTAGCATCTAATGCACCAACCGCATGAGAATACTTTGTGGTCTCCGTAACAATGTTTGCTACCTGGAACTGCTGTTCCAGAATAGCAAACCAGACCTCGGAATTCTGAGCATATAATGGTTGTGGTGGCTTAAATGCTACGTGAGCTATCTCTTTTTGAGACATAACTTTTATAGATTTAACTTCGCTATCCTCTTCATTACAAAATTTATCGCTAGTAGACGCTTGCGAAGTGTGGAAATCTTTTGACTGAGTATTCAACATAATACGAACTTGATCCTGCACTAACGATTGTAATTGATCGCGAGTCAGATTAATCATTTCGTCACTTGAACTCAAAAGATTTTGCCTATGAGAAAAAGGTATATGGGGCGAATTCGTTTCCTCGTCGTCGATATTTATACCACGCACCAAGAAACGAAAAACATAACTTAAAATTAAGAAAAAGCACGAACAAATGAAACAAACACACGAAATATCGAACATAATTGTAATTTTTTTTAAATAATTTTAGTTTTTATAATTTTTTTAAATGATATTTCTTTTTTTTTTAAAAAAAAAATTTTGTTTTTTTTTTTAAATTTTTAAATAACGAAAATTGTCGGACAATGGAGTACGTTTTACTAAAAAAACATAGTTGGTACTTACAATTTTCTGCTAATTAACGTTTACATGCAAGATACGTTAATGACTCCCGGCTGCTTACAAAATACTCCCTCTTGGAAGTTGATGAAAATATCCTTAACAGCTTACGGATGGATGATCTGGATAACGATTGCCTTGTTTCCAAAAAAAATGCTCCTCTTTATTGGCGGGTTGCGATACTTTTTAGCTGATTTACCGGTGTTTTTCTTTTTAGAAACTACGATTACTTTTAACTGCGATTACGTTTTTATTTAGTGATCGAAAATTTCAAATGGCGATGACACGAAGATTTTAGCTAACAAAAACTAGTTGCTGCTCCCTGGTGGAACTTCTCTACTTGCGGGGTCACCAATTTGGGAGGTGTGTGTGTTGTAATAAATATATTTGAAATTTATTTAATTTACGATCATATATGCGGATTCCTATCAGTCCTCCAATACTGATATTTACAGCAGCTGATATATTTTATTAGCTATTATTTTCATTTTTATAAATATAAATTACATAATAAAGATTTTAACTCAATTTATATTGTATTTAATAATTATTTATTCAATATATTAAAATTATAAAATTAACGGTTATACAATTCTATTACACCGTCTTATGTGTCCTTAATTAATTGAACATATATTTTTAATCGACTAGTGGAAAAAATTTAAAACAAAATCTTATATACATACTATTTATTCTGGTATACAACCTGGCTAAGGACTCTATGATTCGTCACATCAACTACAGCCAGATTGTATACCAGTTTTAACAAACTGTACCTAACTACATTATTTACATAAAACGCATCCATTAATCCATTCAGGAATGTCATTAATTATACATTTCTTAACAACTAGCTGTCATAACAAATAATAATAACAAAACATATATTAAGGTAAAGTATTTAATAAAAAGAAATAAAACTTATAAAAATAAGAACAACATTTAATAAATTTATTTTTCTAACTATATTTACAGAAAATACAACGACAAGAAAACGGATACACCCACATAACAAAAAAACTAAAAATGCCTCGCATGTGTTCTGTCGTGGGCTGTAAATCAACTTACAAATCGCAAGGCGAGTCAGTTCCAGCATTTCAATTTCCCAGTGAGAGGGTTAGACGGTCACTATGGCTGAACGCTATTCGTCGACCAAATTGGCAACCCGGAAAAAAATCTGCAATATGTGCCAAACATTTTACAGATGCGGATATTGTGCGACGGGCAAGTGTACTTTGTAACCGTTCTGAGTTAAAGGAAGATGCTATACCCTCTATTTTCACATTTCCAGTAGAATATTAGATATTACCTGATATTTCAAAATGCAGAAAAAGTTGTTTTTTATAAATTAAAATCTTCGAACGATCTCGGTTGCGATATTTCAACTCGCATCTGTATTAGTAATAATCTCAACGTAAAAGTTATTATACACAAATCCGAAATATTCAGCGCCAGTTTAGAATTGCTACCCCGAAATATGAAGATATCAAAATGGTCAGAAGTTGCGTTTCTATTAAACAAGTACCGTTATGAGAAACCTACAGAAAATGTTGAAACTCGCGAGTATTTGGTCAATGGTGCGTTAAACTACTTAGAACAGGTTCGAGACGTTGAGGAAGATTTCGCCCATTTTGGCAAACTGGATCTTATTATTAATCAGGTAGAAATATTTAATAGAACAAAACCAATATATCATCCTGAAATAATTCTATTTGCATTTTTAATGTACGCCCATTCAGCCGCGAAATACAATATTTTGAAAAAATTCTTTATATTACCTCATCCGACCTATCTAAAACTTATTTCCGACTTTTATGTTACGTCCGATTGTCAACGAAATGATGACAATTTAATGATAGATGCCACTGACCAAGATAAATTTGTTGCTCTTGTAATAGACGAAATCCTTATCGAAAATAGTCTAGAGCTGATGATAAGTAATAATGTTAAAAAAATATTATTATAATTAGCGCAGGTTATTTAATTTTACCGTTGTACACACAACAAGAATATTTTTAATTGCTTTACACAACACAATATAAACGCTTTTTTACTTTTTGGAATTCAGCACCCTACAAACATTTTATTCTTCTTTATTAGACAGCTACATAATTCAACACCTTCCCTTAATAATTTTTCGTTTAATGTAATAATTTAAAAAAAAATTAATAAATCAAGTACTTCTTATGTTTTTTAAATTTTACACTTCCTAGTGCTTTTGTAAATATATCAGCCACTTGTAGTTCAGATGCACAATAAAATATATTTATTAAACCTTCATTCACCTTTTCGTTTATAAAATGATACCTTACATCAATGTGTTTACTTCTTCGATTTATGACTTCGTTTTTAATTAGCTTTATAGTGCTTTGGTTATCAACATGTAAATTTGCAGTAATTGTTTTGTTCGTTAATTCTTCAATCAAACACTTTAAATATATAAGTTCACGACAGCAATCTGCAGCAGCTATATATTCCGCTTCTGTACTTGATAGTGCTACTATTGGCTGTTTTCTTGAACCCCAACTTATAGGTCCTCCACAATACATAACCACGTATCCACTCGTACTTTTTCAATCTGAATCATTCGCATAATCTGAGTCACAAAAGGCTGTTAATTCGTCTACATTTCCATCTACATCATATTTAATTCCATTATTCAGAGTACCATTTAAATATCTTAACATCCATTTTACATTGTTAATGTCTTCGTACTTAGGATTTTCAACATGTCTACTTCCATATCCCACTGCAAAGGATAAATCCGGTCTAGTTTTTGTTAAGTAAAGCAAACTTCCTATTGCTTCTCTATAAGGAGAATTAATCTCTTTTTTAATATCTGCTTTCTTTTCAATTTTTCTCGGCAACAATATTGGTGTTTCAGCGATTTTAGAATTTGTCATATTGAATTTGTTTAATATTTTTTTAGAATAAGCGCTTTGACTTAATTTTATGCATGTTTCCGTTTTCGTCACTTCCATGCCTAAAAATAATTCTGGATTTTCGGTTGATGTCATTTCAAATGATTTTTGTAGAGCTGATAGTAAGTTTTCCATTTGCATTGTATCATTTCCAATTAAAATTCCATCATCGACATATATCGCTAAAAACATACTGCCATCTTAAGTTTTAAAAATACAACGGTCCGTCTTCATTGGTGTTAATCCTCTACTGATTAAAGAATTTGTGAAATGTTGATTCCAGTTTAGAGGCGCTTGTTTTAATCCATATAGAGCTTTTTTCAACTTGCATATTTTAGATTTTTCATTTTCATATCGATCCGGGAGTTTCATATATATTTCCTCAATTAATTCGCAATAAAGAAACGCAGTTTTAATGTCAAACTTTACTATCTTATACCCTCCCTTCGCTGCCAAAGCGAAAAGGATTCTAAGTGAACTTGTATCTACCACTGGACTGTACGTCTCATTAAAATCCGTTCCATACCGTTGCTCACATCCCCTTATTACCAATCTAGCTTTATATTTTCCATCGTCTTTAATTTTAAACACCCACCTACTGCTTAAAATTTGTTTTCCTTCTGCTTCTTTTGTGTCCACATATTTCCATGTTTCATTTTTAGTCAATGACCACTTTTCATCATCTATTGCCTCCTTCCAGTTCTCTTTATCTGGTCCATTGTCTGCCTCTTCATATGTTAACATAACGTAATCTTCAAATTTCTTTGGACATTTTCTTATACGTTTACTTTGTCCAGAAACTATATTTTCTTCGTTTTGTTCTACCGTATTTTCTGGTGTAACTTCTATCTGTTGCTATTTCATTGATTCTGGTTCTGCAGCTTCAGTATCGTTCCCTTCAGCTCCAATTTCCTCATTACTTATGTCTAAATTTTCTTCGTCAACCATTTGTGGCTCTTCTTCATCTTGTTCAGCATTTTTAATTTCATTAGGTTCTCGTTCAATTTACTTTTGAAAATTTACATCTCTTGATATTACAATTCTATTTTTTTTTTTTTTTTTATTTATTTATTTATTAATATTATGTGTATAAACTATAAAGTTTTTGTACAACAAAGAAACAGAACAAAATAACAAAAATAACAATACAACATAACAACAATTAAACATGACATAATATAAATTACAAGCATAATATATACAAAATATATTTCTCTCTCTCTCTCTCTGGCACTATATATCCCATCAAGGGATTTGGCCGCCTCACATGAGGTTTCATAATCATATTTTCATTTCGGATAATGAGTGATTAATTCATTGATCCTAAACCAACCGTGAAATTTTTTCCTTGTCACCACCGGGAATCGAACCCAGGACCTCCGGTCGCTGGAGCAAGTATGCTAACCACTTTGCCACCGGGGTGGCAAAATATATACAATCATATATATACATATACAACTATATATACACTATATACATTATTTACAAAATCAATTTTAATTTTTTTTTGTTAAATAGTTAAAAACCTTAGTTTTAAAAATATTAACTAAATTATCCCACGTTGTATCGGATCCCATAATCTATACCCATTTGGCGCATATCCTACAAATACATGTTCTTTACCTCGGTCATCCAATTTTCTTAAATATCCAAGTTCTTTTGCGAACGCTTTACTTCCAAATATTTGTAATCTGGAAAGATTCGGTTTTACATCCCATTTTTCAATTGGTGTTGTATCTATAACTGATGTTGAACTTCTGTTGGCTAAATAAGCTGCCGTTTGTACTGCTTCTCCCCACATTGTTTTAGGCATATCCGAATCAGCAATTAATGATCTAGCTTTATCCATTAAAGTTCGATTCATTCTTTCAGCTTTTTCGTTTCAATTGAGATGTATAAGCGATTGTGTAATCCAAAATTATTCCTTTATTTTTACACCAATCCTTAAAATTATTACTTGTGTATTCACCGCCATTATCACACCTAATTTTTGAAACTCGTAAACACCACTTAGCTTCACATTGTTCTACATATTCTTTGACAATAACTGGAACTTCATTTTTACTTTCAATTAAATATACCATTACAAAATGTGTAAAACCATCATGAAACGTGACAATATACTTTTTGTTGTCCCATGTAGATGGATCAATCGGTCCACATACATCTGTATGTATAATTTCTAGTGGCCTTGACGCTCTTCTTCTTTCTTCGGAAAACGGTTTTCTCGTTTGTTTAGCCCGAAAACATATATCACAAAATTTGTCCATTTGATTTATATCTTCTTCACTTAATTTCACTCCGTCTGATAATTTAAATAATTTTTTCATGTTTTCGGTTCCTAAATGTCCTAACTTTCTATGCCAATCATATGCGTCTTTATTTTTATTCACTACTAGCGCATTTTCATTTTTTTCACTTTTAAGTTCTACAATATATAAACCATTTTTAATATATCCTTCAAGAACTTCTTCCGAATTTTTAGCAATTTTTACTTTGTCTTTTGAAAAATGCACTTCACCATCGTTCTGGGTAATTGCACGCACTGATAATAAATTTTTACTCAGTTCCGGCACATATAATACTTTATTTAACACACAAGTTTTTGAATTCACTGTTCCGATACTCACAGCTCTCATACTCTCAGATTTCTTCGCAACTCCCACATTCAATTTTGTTTCACTAATATTGTCTAAAACCTCATCATTATTTGCCATATGACTCGTTGAACCTGAGTCAATAACCCAATCATTTGTTATTTCACTTTCACTTTTACAACATTGTGTTAGAAATGACACTTTATTTTCATTGTTTTTATTTTTACTGTTTCGAAAATAACAATCTTGTTCCTTGTGATTTTTCCTTTTACATATTTTACAATAACTTTTACTGTCTTCTTTAGAACAATTTTTAAACACATGTCCAGTTCCACCACACTTGAAACACTTCATATCAGATTTATTCTTGACATTTCTGGTACAAAATCTTGAGATATGTCCAGTTCTATTGCACCTAAAACACTTTCTTTCTGTTGTACTAAACGCTACGGGAGTAATGCCGTCCGATCCTGGTGTGGTTTTACTTCTTAACTCTTCTGCGACCAATCTTGCAGTAAGATTTTCCAAGGTTTTATTATTTTTGTCTGTACTATCCCAAGCACTAACAAAATGTTTTAAATATTCAGGAAGTATTGCCAAAATTTTTGACATTATCATGACGTCATCTATTTCTTTATAAACAGCTGATAATTTATGAGCAATATTTTCCAATTTACTGATGTGACTCTATATCTATTCCTTTATCATATTTGTAATTAAAAAATTCCTCCATAAGAACCCATTTTTGTTGTTCGGTATCTCGTTCATAAATTGAACACAAATTTTCAAACATTTCTTTAGACGTTTTACAGTTCAAAAAATATGAGTCAGCGGTTTTTTATCAATTGTTGTTATTATCGCTCTTTGTGCTTTTGAATCTTTTTTATTCCAATCGTCTTTATCATTTTCCTTTTCTGGAATAGTTGTTATACCAGATACTATTTCATATAAACCATATGATTTAAAATAATCACAATTTGGAATTTCCACAGTTGGAGCGTATCGTCATTTTTAAGTCTTTCTATGTTTTTCAACTCATCACTTGAACACGAAGCCATTTTGAATTTTTACTTTTTTTTTTACTTTTACTTTTATAATTTCACGATTTTAAATTTTTAATACGCGGCACCTGGGCCCATAACCTGTTAAAAAAATATTATAATTAGCGCAGGTTATAAACGCTTTTTTTAATTTTTGGAATTCAGCACTCTACAAACATTTTATTCTTCTTTATTAGACAGCTACATTACAACCCTAAGGCTGTGTATAAAAAACGAAAAAACTTATTATATAAGTAATTCAACCGGCGATTCGTGTGTAATAGTTTTTAAGATAAAATCAATATTTGGAAAGTTTAAAAAAATCGTTCGCTTAGTCCCGGCAGTTCGCCCCAATGATGAACTGTTACATGAGATGACTAAATCTGTAATACACTACGTACAAAAAAATCATTTTAAAGTGCTAGTGATGATTTTAAAGCATTAGAAATAATTGGTTTGATCTAAAAAATTTTAATAAAACATTCTTTTATCCCAACTTTACCGATTATTCCGTTAAGGAAGCGGCATTTTCAAATTTTGACTTGTTGATCAGCAAGGCCAATGAACCGTTATGTAAGGTACCCAAACCGTACAAATTGGATAAAAAGACCGTATCACCTAAAGTTGTAGATCGTCATAATATTACACTAATCGATAATCTATTTCACGATTCTACCGTTTCGGCCCTGTATCAATATGAAGAAATGAAGGAAACGGCAGACTTTTGCGCCATAATACGAAAATGGTGGGATATTGTTAATACGAAAACGACAACAAAGGGTGTATTTCAAATCAAATCGATTAATGGCGAGAATTATACATTTTTAGAGAAGTTTCTAGTTTGGATCGAAGTTTGGCGCTCCAGTCCAAATAATAGCGGTAGTTTATCAGAAACCACTTTCAATGGCCTTAAATTAACGACACAAACATTTCTAGATTTAGACAAATTTTCATTTTTATCTAGTTGTAAGGCGGAATATGTTGAATTGCGAAATTTGCAATCGGAAGATTTCGAGGGCAGATTCAGTTGTAAGTTGCTTGCAATAATTTAAGGTAATGTTTTGTGTAAGCTTTTAATCAGCACTACACACATACACCAAATTAACTATAATATGAATGCAAATTTATTATTACAATACCTACATTGTCCGCTAACATTATTTGCCGTCTCTATTGGCGAGATAATGCGCATGGACAATATCCGACGTCGTAATAAAACAGGTGAAAACCAAACAAATATTTTACACGCACGCCCGCCACTGTCTAAATCAATTCTCGCGTCTTATTATAGTATTGATATGACGTCGCGCATACGATACGAATATCATGAAATAAAATAAATGAAAGCTGAAAATCTATTTTTTATTCTCTTCGTTTCATTTGAAATGTTTATAATACACAGAGATGCCATAATAAAATGATTTGCCTCGTATAATGTAATGTAGTCGTGCGATAGTAGTGTGTGGAGTAGAATTTACTATACACGTAAAGGAAAACAAAATTTTTTGTTTTGAGTGCGACGTCCCACCAATTCCATAATAGAAGGCAAAATCGATTGTTTTTTGTATGTAACATTTTATTAGTGGGTTGTTTGGTTTTGACAGTAGACGTATATTTTTGTTCTTAGTAGAAAAAAGTGTATGCACGATATAAATTAATTTTTTTGGGTGAAATCACAAAAATTAAGGTAAGCAAATTAGTATTCAACTATTGATAAGTATTTTTAACGTAAAACAAATAACTACATGGTGCGTTTTATATAAAGTTTGACTCTGTTTTTGTGAATACGATCGGTCGTTCATATGCCACATAAAATCGTGAGAAATCAAAGGCAAATGCGTTAACGCAATACTATGCTATTAAAATCTTTTAAATTAAATTTTAGTTTTTAGTCACCAATCACCATTTAGTGCCTGCTCAGTTACGACGGCTTGTATAAAACAAATGAAAAATTAATAAAATGTCTTTTATTTTTTGATAGGACAACGTGTACATTATAAAGCAGGCGGTACGGCAACAATACGTGTTTTTAAGAAAAGGATTTAAGTGGAATTAGTTTTTGTGTAGTGTGTGCGATATAAAATAATTAAGAATGCCTCGTCGTTGTGCCATTAAAGGATGCAATTCTCAAATGACAGCAGGTTCAACGTACGTCTCGACCTTTAAGTTCCCGGATTGCGAAGAAACCAAAAAACAATGGGTAGCTGCTACATGCAGACCAAATTGGTATCCTACAAAACATTCAGGAATATGTTCCTTTCATTTCAAAGAGGAAGATTTTACATATTACATGTTTGATAAAGACTCTAGACGTCTCAGATTAAAGAAGGGCGCAGTACCTACCATTTTCACCACTGTATTACCTTCTACACGAATCAGATATGAGCCGTTAACTGTGAAAGGGGAATCAACGGTGTCGCCGGCTGACTATATAGGTAATTTTGAAATTTTTACTAAACAATACCGTGAAAAATTGGATTTATCAAACTATCTCACATACGAAAATCCCGAAATGGTTGTCTTTTATAAATTACAACCATCAAAGAATGTCGGATGCAATATTTCGACACGCATCTGTATCACCAACCATATGTTCGTAAAGGTTATTATCGAAAATACAGAAATATTTAGTGCCGATTTTCAAGTGCTGCCAAGAAATATGAAAATATCTAAATGGTCACAAATTGCAATAATACTTTCTAAGTATCGTAACGAATCGTCTGAATTTGTTGAAACTCGCGAACATTTATTAAATCACGCTTTACACTATTTAGAAAAGGTACGCGAAGTAGATGAAGATTTTGCCCATTTCGGCAAGTTAGACATTATCATCAATCAAATTGAGCTTCTCAATAAATCAAGAGCAGTATTTGAGCCCGAAACAATTTTAATGGCATTTTTGATACATTTCCATTCGATTGATGCGTATAACATATTAAAAAAATTTCTCATGCTACCCCATACCTCGTACCTGAAACATATTTCTTCTCAAACTCAACTTCCAACCGATTCGAGTACAGTAAAAAATGACGATCAATCCACAACAAATACCAAAGCTACCAAAGCTACCGATAAAGAAAATTATGTTGCGCTTGTGGTCGATGAAATACTCGTTTCGGGTAAAATGTGTTATACCGAAATTAAGACTGAAGATGGTGGCACTACGAGTATGAAGTCGGTAGATTTAATAATGATGTACACGATCAAATCAATTTTTGGAAATTTTAAAAAAATTATTCGCCTAATACCGGTGTCATGTTCAACCGAAGCAACATTATTCGATTTAACTAAAACAGTCATACAATTTGTGCAAACACAGGGTTTCAAAGTGCTTGTGATTATAACCGATAATACCGAGATCAATCGAAAAGTGTTTGAAAAATATTGTCCGACAAATGATTTTTTCACTAACCCTGATTTTCCCGAATTGAAAATATTTTATCAGTACGATTCGGTTCGCTTGTTTAAAAGTATACGAGAAAGTTGGATGGGTTTAGAAAATCCTAATAAAACGTTTACCTATCCAGATATTGACGATTTTGCATTAAAGAGTGCCGGTTTTCCATTCTTCAACGCATTACTCTCTATGTGTAAGTCAGGCTTTCCCACTGGGCTTAAAAAACCCTATAAGTTAAATGACACAACGATAAATCCGAATACGGAACGACATAATATATCGTTAGCAGAAAATTTATTTCATGATTCAACAATTGCGGCAATGTGCCAGTTTAATAATATGGAGGACACAGCTAATTTTTGTGGTATTATCAGGAGATGGTGGAATATTGTTAATACGAAGGAAACACCAAAATGTATTTACCAGATCAATTGCACTCCTGACGAGAATGTACAATTTTTAGAGAAATTTTTAATTTGGCTCGATGTTTGGAATTCGCGCTCGGGTAGTACGGGCCGATTACCAAAAGAAACTTTAGAAGGCCTCATACATAACACAAAAACGTTTCTTCATGTAATTAAATTTTCGTTTAGCTATTTAAAGATAAATAGTATTGAACTGCGGAAAATACGATCTGACGATTTTGAGAGTCGATTCAATTTAAATCGACCATAAACGGTGTTAAAAATTGTTTTAGAGACCTGAATAATTTTTGTTGGTCGGATAATTTATATAAAAAAACAAAACACTATCCCGCCAAGAACAATTTGACTCGGGCTCTAGAAAAAAAAAATGAAAATACAGATTTTTTTTCAAATCAGCTAGGGATGTTACACCGGTTTTAAGGTGTTGAATTATAATATAACATCCTTAGATTTTTAATTTGAAAAGGAATCTAATTATTTAGTTTATAAGAATTTGTTTAATTGCATAATTAATGTGATGTAAGACATTTTTGAATGTCTCTTTACCAAAAAATAGATGTTATATAAAACCTTTAAATAAAGTAGAGAATTAAGGAATATTTTTAAATTTTAATAAAAATTATAAAATTGACACATTCTGAATTAAACAATGAAAATATATTATTTCAAAATTTTATAAAGTAAATAAAAGGTTGAAACCGTGCACACACACACAACGTGGACACTATCGAAAAGATGTGGGAGGAACATTTGGAAGTCGTGACATAATCGAATCAGTCGATCATCATTTGTGTTGTCCAATTTCGAAAAAGGAGTTAAATATATTACCGAGGCACTTAAGAATGCACGTCCGACAAAGAAACTGTCAATGGCGACAAGGTGATGCCAAAATTACGTGAAGATATATCAAAGAGGATTGTTGAGCAATTCGCATTTAATCCTTTAGATATCTAGCAGAACATTAAACATGAGATAAGACCCAAAATCAGTCAACAACATTCACTAATACATAGTTGAAGTACTGTGGGGTAAACATGAAAATGTCAGCTTTGTAAAAAGTACTAAATAGAATTTTGGGACGGCAAAGGAATTATATGTGGCAAACAATATTAAGTGACCTTCGACAACAAGCATCTGCTCCATAAAGTGTTTTGCATATTCAATAACCGGACAATATAAGTTAAAAAATGATTATCAACATACCATAAATGTATCAAAAAATATCGATCATCGGCAAACGTAGGATTCAGCCTGATATCTATGAGAGGAGGACGAAGTGTGTGTAAGGTTCCAACCAAAAATTTAACTGTTTTCAAATTTATTTTTTAAATTAGTAACAAAATAGTTTATAATTAGTTTGTTAGTTATTTATAATAAACATTACGTAACGATGAATTAAAACCTGTGAAATAAATTATAATTATAACGTGTAATTCCCACCGCTTTATAATTTTAGATAGATTTAAGAATTTTTTGGTAGTAGAAGTCGTCGGTTTTATGGTAAGTACGGGCAACAGGCATACCCGCAGAAAATAAATAGGGTTATTTAGTAAATTCTGGATTGAAATTTCCCATTCTCAATGTTTACGATCATTATTTTCATAAAGGTCCCTAAAGTTAGCAGAACCCATACAGCAGAACATTACAAGATAGTATGGATAATTATTGCCCCATTAAACAATTTTCGGCTCCACCCCTTCCAACTAAAACCCGGGTTTTGCTAGCTTTAGAAAAAGTTAGCAGAACCCATATCAAAAACTGATTTAAAAACCATCGTCACGATGACCTTGTTTAATACGAACGGTATCACCCAGATTTAACGATTCTCCCCTTTGTCTTCCTTTGTTAGCACAGAACTTCTGTTTATGCCTTATTTTTATTAAATCATCTGTTACATCTGCCGCAACCGTTGGTTTCAAATGATTGATGTTGCGAAACCGGTATTGTCGTTCTAGTTGAACGGCTCATCAATCTTCGATTAGGTGATGCTAAGCCTGATGATGTCGGTCTGTTTCGATAATTCAATAAAGCAAAATATACACAGGAATTATCCTTCATACATTTTTTAATCATATTCTTAGCAATTTTGAACATACCGTTCCACCAGCCCATTTCCTTGTGGATGATTTGGACTGGACGGTGTATGTTTAATTGACCATTCCGATTCTAATTTTGCAGGTATTCCATGCATAGCAAAACAGAATTTTAAATGTTTAATGACTTTATTTGACGAACTTCCATTCAGCTCAACGATAGTCAGATATTCCTTTCCATGGCAAGGAAACAAATCTATTCCTACCATACTTCAAATGGAAGGTTTGGAATTTCTTTTGTGATGATTGGTTCTTTGGTCTTTGATTTTTGCGTTGATTGACAAATTGCATATTTTTCTGCATACGATGTTATATCCGCAGTCATTCCATGCCAAAATAGAATTTCTCTCGCCCGACTTAAACACTTTTGTATCCCAAAATGTCTCTGTGTACATTATGTAACATTTTTTGAATTTGTTCCTTGGGTACCACCACTTTCATTCCTTTATATACTATTGCATGGATGACACGACTGGCGTTACTTCATGAGTTTTCGTTAAAACAGCCATGTTCAGCATATTATCGATTTCCACCTTAACCTTTTCTTTAATTGCTAATGGTATTCTACAAACCGGTGTTATTTCGAATTTAGGATTTTTAATCAAGTCAACACATCCTAATCCGTCGAATATTTTTGAATTCATTTTGAGCTCTTAGAACTAACTTTTCACTTTCGCAAACATGCTTACCTAATATTGGAGTCACCTTAGCGTTTACTACTTTAAATATTAAACGTGATTTATTGCTTCTGATTTGACAATCCACTTCGACTTCTCCTATTACATCGATTTTATTGTTTCCAAAACCAATTAATTTTGTCGTCTTTGATTTCACCGTAACATATTGCACTGTGTACCCGTCTCCAATTTGGCTTTGATTATTAAACTTGTTGATCCTTATTTCCTCAACCCAATTATCAGCATCGTCTTTTATAGTTTTAATACTGTTTATAACTAATGTATCAACTTTTAGCTTTTTTGTTGTACACAATTTTGCAAAATGCCCTCGATCAACTTTTACATTTGACTTTGTATGCTGGGTAGCTTCGTTTGCCGTGATTTGTCCCACATCTTTTACAATCAAATTTAGTTTTTTTTAACGTAATTTTATCGACTCCTGTCGTTTGTTTATTGTATATTTCCGCTAATTGAATTGAAGTTGTCTCGTAAGTTTTACATATTTTAATGGTTTTTTTCTAAAGTTGGATCACTTTCCACCAATATATTTTCACGCACTGAATCACTACATATCCCGATTATTATTTTGTCACGTAATAAACTATCTGTCAAATCATCGAATTCACACTTTTTACTATGATTTTTAATTTTCGTAAACAATTGATCGATACTTTCTACGTCGTATCTTTCAAATGTAGTAAAATTTTTTGATGACATGAATGTTGCGATTTGTATTTCTTCGGACTTTTTATCCATCTGGGTTGCTACCTCAAACCATTTGTCTTGCTGGCTCCAATTTTTCCACTTTATCGCTATTTGACTCGTGCCGTCAATTTCCAAGCAGCGTGGTGGCCGTATGCTGTTTGATGACCCCTCGCTCATGTTTTATTCTTTTTATAAAATAAGGCCTTGCCCTGACGCTCTAATATATTTTTGATCTTACTGCTTATATTTCTGATCAAAATATTTGTTTTTTTTCACTGATGACTTCAAAAGTGATCATTTCACTTTTTTTCTTCTTTTTTTTCTTCTGATACCATGTAAAGACAATGAGCTAGTTTACATCGCTAAAAAATTTAGTGGACTGACCTAAATAGCAACCCATTTTAGTCCTGTTTACTTCACAAAAATGATAGGTCACATTTGGGTTACATAACGAGATTTATGTGCACCATCTTTTAAATAATATTAAAAGTATTGCTTATATTCTCATCGCAATTCATAATTTTCTCATAAAACGTTCCTGTAACATTTTCGAAATTAAATTCATCCATTTAATTTTTTTAAATTTGACTCATTTAATAACTGTAATACTGAGTTGATATGTTTAATTAACATCAATGCCGCTACTGACATCTATGTCATGATACGAAAACCCTTTAGGTCGGTATCGTTTGCGTCACATTTTTGATCGACCTAATTTGGGTCAGTCCACACAAAAAAGTTACCCAACCTAATTTGGGTAACTAGCGATTACATCATGTGTTTACGTCAGATATAGTGTATAGTCCTGGACCAAATATGTCGATGTAAACTTACTCAATGATGAAGGCTAGTTGAGGATGAAGTAAGTAATGATTTATTTCATTTATTTATCTACAGTATTCATTACCCTATAAGCAATGTTAGGTGAGTAGGATTATATGATTACAATATTTACATTCATATGTTACAGAGATCATATATCCATAATTCAAAGTTGTCAAGTCAATTTCAAACAGTAGTTGAAATTTATCAGAAGCTTTCAATTACCAAATTTAAAGACTAAAGTCTTCAACAACAACAAGTAAGGATGTTTCTTTATACATATATAATGAAGCCAGGCATGTCAGTTATTCGTTCGGTCAGTAAAAAATTGTCGATAAAATTTGTATTAGAACTTTGATTTACATCGAAAGACAAGTTCGGTGGCCATGGCCACACAATTAGATCGCATTATTTAGCCTATACCATAAAAACTTTAAAGCTTACGATAAAATGCATTAACAAAAGAGTTTCTATCTAAAATTTCTTCTATCTGAAAAATCTAAACGAAATCACGTGTCTCGTCGTAATGTATTGAAAACTGAAAGAGTCTGTACTTAAAAAAATTAATTAAATATTTGAAAGAGCTGGAGAGAAATCATTCCGTTAATATTCAAAGTGTGGACTGTCAGCAACACAAGTTATAACTGTCGATAGTCAATATTGAATTCCGAGAAGCAAAAAAGACATTTAATCGTATTCGTCGTTCGTTTTTTCTTTGGAATTGATTCTACATGAATTCGTTTGGTGAGAGCCCAAATGGATCGATTTATCGGTTAGAAATTTCAAAACATTGCGTTTACGGTACGAGTCTGTAACTGAATTTGACTAAGTTATCTTTTCGCGGGTTAAGGCCAAGTTTGGTTCAGCTATGGTGAATGTACGAACTGGATAATTATTTGGCTGATTATTTTCAAATTTATTTTGTAGAAAAATCCAGAATTTCAGAAAAATTCTAAAATCCATTTTTAAATCCCCACCCAATTCTGCATACTTGATTTGACAATATAATTTTTTGGAATATGGCCAAGTTCCATTCAGAATGGTCGAATTGTTTGATCACCAAAAAGACACGTTAAAATCCCAATGCAAATTGACCTTAGTTTATTAGAATCCTATCCCAACTCTACAAACAAAAATGGAAAGTTATCGGTTAGGAAACGGCTTGGGGCTCAACTCCTGAATACGATACGAAAACGAACGAACAAGATTCCTAATCAATTTTAAATAAGAATCGTACGAATCTGATTCAAAATTCAATATGAATTTTATACTTTCGTATTTGGTTCGTATTCAGGAATAGGGCTTTTGGTTTAATTCATTATATCTGAATCCCAAAATTACGTCAAATTCAGCTTTGCGCACAAAATTTTATCATCATTTGTTGAGAGATGGCCTAATTCCATTGAGCATAATGTTATGTTGATTTCGATTGACGGAAAAATGTTACACTAAGGGTAAGAATGGTACTCCAATTGCTGTCAAAATGTTCGATTGAAAATAAAAAATACCACAAGCGTAATATTTTGCTACACCCAGGGTATTTTTCTCTACTCCAGGGTTTTTGATCGAGTAACCGATTTTTTGTTGTTGACATGAAAAACATATATTGTTTTGACATTTAAAAGCGGTGTAGTTCATTTATGTTCCATTGATAGAAAATGAGGGTATAAAATGAGGATACTATTTTTTACATTTGACAGTAATTGATTGAGGAATGGTAACGCTGCATTGAGCATGGCATAATATGTCCTGTGCAGTATAATTTACTTGGTAATTAAACGAATATTCCTTGGTGACCAAAATTATTAAAACATTTGAAATTTTTGCGAAACAAGCTAAATTTATTTGAAATATCCAATCCGGTAGTTAATCTGGCGGGAACCCTTTCCGGAATCCATTGCCTTTGGGATGCCTCACATATTTTTTGGTATTGTTCTAAAATAATACAACATCAGTCGTTGCGACCTGATGAGAAGGCTGATTTTTTAAAATCAGTAATCTCATCCGTTCGAAACTGATTGTTTTGATTATTACACATTATCCATCTATATTAAGTATACTTCAATGCTTTGTGTTTTGATTTAATATAATCTATAAAATGAAAGGTGTATTTTGTTTTCCGTAGTAGATGACATAACTCATCGTACGCGTTGGGAAAAATGTAAATATATCGGTCATTAATACCTGGTCGGACCACCTTTTGCTTCAATGACGGACTGCAGTCTATTTTGCATCGACGACATCAATTTTTGGGTGAACTGGGCTGGAACCTTATCCCATTCTGTTTTTATTGTTAGCTCCAAAGTTTTTTTTTTTAAGTTACTTCGTGATTACGAAGTTGCCGCTCAATATAATTCCATAGATGTTGGTCGTTCTCCTGTTGGAACACCCATTTTTTTGGTAGGCCTAGTTTTTTCAAAGATGCCTTCATATTATATTTTAAAATGTCCAAGTATTTATGCTTATGAAATTTTCCATCAATAAAAACTAAATTGCCGACTCCCGCATAGGACATACAGCCCCAGATCATTACACTTCTTCCTCCATGTTTCACCGTACTACGAAGATTATTCATTTGAAGAGCATGTCCTTTTCTTCGCCAAACTTTTGATAGTCCGTCGTGCCCAAAAATATTTAAATCGCTCTCGTCGGTGAACAAAACCAGAAGGAATTTTCTCGATTTTGGTGCAACTTAGCAAATTCAATCTTTTTTTGCTTATTAACAATACTTATAAAGGGCTTTTTCCTAACGATCCTTGAAAAATAGCTTCCTATGTAGCAACTTCTTACAACTGCCCTCTCGTTTAGAACAAGTTTTCGACCTGGACTTTTTGTATATTCTGTATAATGTGGCTGTTAAGCGCATAGAGATTAGAGATAAAACAAATCCATTAGAATTACCGAATAATTTGTAAGTAAATTGTGGCGGCACAATAATTTCAAATATGTTATAGTTTAGTTATATTATTTTTGTCTTTCAGATTCCGCATAAGTATTTCCGCTTAAATGAACAAGCATTACGATTGATACTTATAAAAATTGAAGAAAAATTAAAGCCTTCAACCAGGTTCTGCTCCGTAACGCCAATCATAAAGTTGGCAGCCAAATTACGATTTTTTGCAGAAGGGGGTTACCAAACGGGTACTGGTAACGAACTTATAGCTGGGTTAGTCCAGTCAACGTTTTCGAAAATTCTAAGCCAAGTGTGTGATGTAATCGTGGAACAAATTTGTCTTGAATACATTAAGTTTCCTACAACCGATGGAGAAAAAGAAAGCATAAAACTTGCTTTTTTTCAATAAATTTGGTTGTGTCGACGGGACGCATGTGAAAATCATTGTACCGCCTAAGAGGGTGAGACATTTGTATATAAATAGAAATTTTTTTTATAGCCTATGACATATACGCTTTTTAATTCTAGATGATGCCGAATATGCCCTTAAACCGTATGTCATAACACCTTTTCGGTCAGCTGAAGGCGAATCGCAAGAAAAACGTTTCAATACAAAACATTCGAAAGTACGGATATAAATACTTATAAAGTAAAGTAAAACTTATTAATTCAGACTTTTTGCTTAAAATTATCACAAAACTTAACTACCTATGTATTTTGTAGATCACGCGTTATTTTTGGTTCGGATGCTTTAAAAATGTTTTTCTTTATTTTTTTTAAAGCTCGCTTTCTCTCTTTATAATCTAAGACTCTTAATTTATACTCAATGTTTTTCTGGCGGTGTATTCTTTTTTCTAGTTAAAGTTCCTTCCACATCTTGAATTTTTGCTCCTTCACCTCAAATAGTTTTCTAGTATACCTGACGTGTTCCTTGATATATTTGTTTTATTCATCCATAACCTGTGTTTGCATTTTAATGTGATTGGTTTGTTCTTCAAGTAAACGCTTCCGTTCTCCTTGTAAATTGAATGACACTGATCGTTTGCGGCGATTCGTTGCTGGTTGTTCATAAATTTCAGGACCTCTTTCATTAATTATTTCTTCTGGTGTTATTACGTGGTCATTTACAGTATTTAATTCGGTGGTTGATTCATTGACTGTATGATGGCGATTGGAAGCTGCTAGTGTGGGTGATACTGGTGTATTTTGAATCAATCCGAAAGATTGATTAGAGGTAGGAGTAATTTTTTTCTAAAGACAATAAGCTGATGACGCTCTCCTCCAATACCGAAATAGTTTATTGAATCCACCGCCAGTGGCCGATATATTTCCTTTTTATTGTGGCCAAGTTTTTTTTAATTTTATTTTTCAAATCATTCCATACCTAAAATAATCACATATTAATATTTTTAATTAAAAATCGTACAATTTTCTTTAAATTAATTTTTACCATCCGATGCCTTCTCTTATTGGTGGCCTTAAACTATTCAGTTAAATCTTCCGAACGTAAAAAATTCTTTAGCTATATCGGCATTTTTTTCAAAGGCATTCAAACTGTCTACCGTTTGTGATTTTACACTGAAGCACAAAAGCATAAATTCAAAAATTTATGTTTTCTTTATTATTTACAGATTATATATACATACTAGCTGAGTTACCCAGCGTTGCACGGAAGGTATATAAGCATGAGTTGTATTTTCGAATATTTTGTAGAAAATGTTTGGATAACTTAGTAGTTCCAGAGTAGTAAGCTAGAAGAGGTTCAGATGGATCATCCAGAGGAGGCAAATTCACTTTTCCATTTGAACAACACATTCCAGGCGGTTCATTGTGAAACTTTAAAGCATGACAATGCAAACGAATGTTTTCCATTTGCCCAATTGAAACATTGTAATCATAGTCTTTCTCGTAATTGAATGCTGCTAACTTTAAATCACCTCTAAAGGTTTCTATTAATCGTCCATATCGTAACCGATCGACTTCCACCCGGGCCTCATGATGTTCAGTTGTTTCATCAGCTCTTGAAGAAGACATCTTGCTTCGAACGTTTGCAAGTCATATTTCGCGTTGTTTAGTTGTTTCATTAGCTCTAGAAGAAGATGTACTGCTTCGAACGTTTGCAAGTCGTGTTTCATACTGTTCGCTTGATTCAGCCACCCTTGCGGCTCTAATCTTCTTCGACTTTGCAGTTACCTGCCCAATTTATCTCTTTTTCGGTGGCAGTTTTAAGCAAAAATGACCCGTGTAGCTAATTAATCAGGAATGACGGGCATTCAAAACAGAAATTAGTATTAATTTATCAAAACGATTTTCGATACGTTTCACCGCAAACTGTGTTTGAAAATGTCTTTACGGAATTTTTTTTAAGCAAAATCAAATGTTATCTACAATCAAAAAGTAATCATAGATTAACACGTTTATAAACTGAAAACTTAAATCTAATAAGAATGTATATTCACTTGACATAATATTTAATACCTGGAAAATAATCACCAACAATTATTTTATTGCAATATAGCTAACTAATCGAGAACAACGGCATCCGACACACAAATTAATATTATTTTATTCAAAACGATTACAACTACGTCCACTTCGATACGTTTGACCGCGAACTGTGGTGGAAAATGACATTTCGAAAAACAAAAGATGTTTTTTCAAACTAAGGCAATTTTACACGTACAATAATTTGAATCCAAGGATGTTTCTTGTAGAAGATGCTATTTTCAAATATATCAACACTTTATACGTACAATATTTTTTAGTACCTTTCCTAGAATTGATTTTATGAAACAATCATTGATTATTTGAGTAATAAACTAAATAAAGTAATAAACTATTGGCGTTTAGTATGAAACTACTATTTTCATTAAAAGCCGCCGGTTGCAATAGTGGATTAAAATAGAATGTTAATTATTTCTGAGGTTATGTGGAAATTAGAACTCCCTGACTATGGTACATTTCAAAACAGGATATGATAAATAGGATATCACTAAACAGTACATATCAAACCAGTAAAAATGGATTATTAATATGGATAATATAAGTGTTCAGAGATTTGTATTCAGTTAAAGTGATGAAAGATTGTCTTAAATTTAAATTAATAAAATTAATTTGAATAATTAAATCAATTATAGTAGAGGTATGATTTGTGTATAACAATCGCACGCTAAATATCCTTTTTGGTGTCTAAATTTGCGGCTAAGGCGCTATTTCGGAACATTTAAATAATTGTACCTATACATGTAAAAATGAATTCTTGATCCAGGGCAGACTTCCGGATTGGAGCATGTCACTAATTTCATATAACCTGTTTTCTAAAGTCATTCCCGTCAAAAAATCTTAAAAAAATTGAAGTTTGAGAAAAAATTTGTACCACAGCCCCTAGACCCCGGGGTCCAGCCCCTTCAAAAGTATCGTGTGCTTGGTCCTGAACATGCAACATGTACATGGTAAAAATTTCATGGCGATCGGTAAAGCGGCTAAGGCGTTATTTCAGAACAATCAAATAATTGTACCTTTACATGTAAAAATGAATTTTTGATCCAGAGGCGGACTCCTCAAATTCGAACATGTCTCTTATTTCATATAACCCCTTTCCAAAACTCATTGTTGTAAAAAAGTTTAAATTTTTGAAAAAATTTGTACCATGGCTCCTAGATTCCGGGGTCCAGCCCCTTTCACAATATCGTAAGATTGGTCCTGATCATGCAACATTTGCATGGTAAACATTTCATGGCGATCGGTTGAGCGACTGAGAAGTCATTTTGGAATAATCAAATATTTGTATCTATACATGCAAAAATTAATTTTAATCCAAGGCTGGGCCCCTCGGATTCGAGCATGTCAGTAATTTCATATAATCAGCCCCATAAACTCATTTTCGTGGAAAAATTTAAAGAAAATTATAATTTTCGGAAAAATTTGTACCGCAGCCCCTAGGCCCCGGTGTCTAGCCCCTTTCACAATATCGTAAGATTGGTCCTGAACATGCAACTTGTACATGGTAAAAATTTCATGGCGATCGGTTGAACGGTGTTGGAGTGAAACGGTAACATATATAAATATACGTATATACAAACATCCATTTTTATATATGTATATAGATAGATAGATAATAGATATAATCAATGTTATAAAGTTAAATATACGGGCCTATTCTTATAGATGCGTCTATGATGTGATAGCTATCACATCACATGAAGTGATGCGACTATAAAATTACTATTCTCTTAGTCGATTCATGTGACGTGATACGGCGAATGACATAACCTGTACTTATCTGGCAACACTAGATTTTTTTCTTACAGTTGATGTTGATTTGACATTTATTACATAGCATCCTCAATGAAATTCCTTTAACTTTTTCCTTACAGAAAAGTATGAAAAAAATTTTGAGAAACAAAAAATTTTTTTTTGTTAGGTTGGTGATTTCCTTATGAAAAATGTTATCAAACTTTTAACTTTTTCCTTATGAGAAATACAATGAAGTAAACCGCATTTGCAAAATTGGTTGTTGTTGTTGTTTTTCTGCTTGTCACAAATTAAAAAATATTCAATGCATATTTGTCTTTTAACAATTAGTGTTTTATTTTGTGTCCTGTGAAAAAGTAATAAATAATATATAATATAATAATATAAAATAACAGGTAAACAAAAAATAATTTTGTAAAATGAAGTTAGCTTTACTTTGACTTTTCCCTATTCATTGGGTATGCTCTTCATAAGGAAAAAGTTAAAGGAAAAATTATTTTGCATTGGGGATGCAGTGTTATTTGACATATTCATAATTATTTTTATTTTGTGTTGTGTTCAGAGAGTAGTTGTAGCGCAGTTTTATTGTGTTATTTAAAATAAATGATTTTTCCGTTAATAAATAAATATTTAAAAGAAATATGAGTAGTGGCGAGTTTTTTTATACCGACGATAGTGAAGAGGAGAAAAATGTATACGAGATAGCTGTTAAGCGTCGAAAATTAATAGATGCTTGTAATCCATTAGAACTTCCAAATAATTTGTAAGTTTTTGCAATTTCTAAATGTATCTTATAAATATATGTACTTATCAGTTTTTCTTGTTTCTTTCAGATTTATTCAATATTTCCGAATAGACAAAGATTCATTTAGATATATTCTTTCGATAATTGAAAGTAAATTGGAAAGAATCACTAGGTACGGTTCTGTGCTCCCAATCATAAAGCTAGCGGCAGTATTGAGGTTTTTGCACAAGACAGTTATCAATCGGGTACGGGTAATGAATTTTTAGTAGGAATAGCTCAGTCGACCTTTTCAAAAATTGTAAGCGAAATTTGCGTGATCTTAGAAGAGGAACTATGTCCGCCATGTATTATATTTCCAACAACCGATGCGGAGAAGGAGCGGATCAAATTATCATTTTTTGAAAATTTGGTTTTCCTGGTGTGATTGGCTGTGTCGACGGGACCCATATAAAAATAATAACACCAGAAAAACGCCAAAAACATTTATATATGAATCGGAAAGGTTTCTATAGCTTAAATGTTATGATAGTTAGTATACATAGATTTAAAGTTATTTATAAATTTGCTAATTTAAATTCCATTTATTAGGTTTGTGATGATCAACAAAAAATTACGTATGTGGACAGTCATCAGCCAGGATCCTGTCACGATGCTTTCATATTTAATTCTACTGACTTGGATACTGAGCTGAAAAATAATTATGAGAACGGTCAGATGAATACATGGTTATTAAGTAATGTGAAAAATCATCTATAACATTGTTTATAATTTTGTTTTATGTAAGCATATTTATTCTAGATGATGCCGGTTATACTCTCAAGCCGTACCTAATAACACCATTTAGAGCAACTGCAGCAGATTCGCCAGAAAGGAGGTTTAACTTAAAACTTTCAAAAGCTACCAATGTTATTGAAAGGACACTTGGATTATTAAAAAACCGCACAATTTATTAATGTTTGTTGCGCTCTACACAACTTGTGTATTGATCACAATTTAAATATGGAAATGCAAGAGACAACAATTCAAGATAATGATGCACTAAATGATATGGTGGAAGGAGAAATCTCTGACATCGGACAAAGTATAAGAGGCTCAGCATCGAATGCTTCGGCTTCAGTTAACTAAAGTGGAGAATGACATTCTTCTGCGTCGTCAAGCATAACTATTAATTAGTTAATTAATTATTGTCCAAATAAAAAATAGGAAAATGTTTACTAACATTTATTTATTTGATTTTCGTTAATAATAAGACACTTGTTACCGGCTGGCTACTGCCAACCTGCAGATATTCACTAAGCTCCTGCAGAGGCCTCCACGGTGATGTTTTGCCGGCTACGTTCTCAGCGAGAAGTGCGAGGGTCGTGGGGTTTGAGGCATGCAGGGCTCCTGGCCTACACCGTGATTAACAGATAGTTGGGGAAAACGCAAATAATAATAATAAACCCGGATGTTCCGCCGAAATTCGTCGGCCGGAACCTGAGGAACGAACAAAAATAATTATAAAGGAGGAGAGAGGTGCCTTGGTGCGCGCATCCATCCGAATTCAAACGGGGCCAAGCCCTGGTTACGGAATTGGATGCGGGCACCAAGGGACCGCAAACACTAAACCGACACAGAGGGAGCCTCCGCTCCCACCATACCACACCGAAAAATTAGAAATTCATTTTAAATTTATTTTCCTAATTTAGACAAAAAAATAAAAAAAAAAAATCACCACTTCCCACGCGAAACGAAAGAAGAAGGAGAAAGAACGAGGGACAGAGAGATGCAATACGGATCGAGCGTGCACCCGCTGTGCGGCGCTCGATCACACAAAATTTTGAAAATTATATATATAGTTAATATAAAGAATGTATATAAAAAAATAAAAAATAAGAAAAAAATTAAAAATAAAGAATAAAAAAAATGTACCTTAATTATTATTAAACAGGATGTTGCGGCCTTGCGCCGTTATTGTTGCGGGGCCTCTCCCCGATAAAAATTGGGTTGCGGCCTTGGTGCCGTCATGCCACAAGGGACTCCTGTCCCCCGGACCGTTGCGGCTTTGGTGCCGTTAACTACTTCGGCCTCGACTGGCCGCCAAAATAAAATGGGCGTTGCGGGGCCTCTCCCCGATACCAAATAATGAAAACTGGGTGCCGGTTGGCCACCCGTTAGTTGCGACCTTGTGCGGTCGGCGTTGCGGGGCCTTTCCCCGTTACCAAATAAACTGTTGGCCTGGTTAGGCAATTCACAAAAAAAATGGTGGGCGTGCTTTCGCCTTAAACCGTAAATAATGCTGGGCGTCTTCACAACGTCCGATAAAATATTCGGTACCCGTTGAAACGTGGTAATCCGTCTAAAATGTGGTACCACCGTACCCGTTAATAAATTGCGGTACCCGTTCGGTTGATTCTTCTCGTATTCTTGGATTTGAATTAATTTGCCACGAAGAATTCTTCTGCAAATCCTTTTATAGAGAACGTTGGTATCCAAAAAAAACGAATCCTAATTATTATTTTGTGCACTTTTGAATAGATATTCAGTAATATCACCGGATTCCACTGTGAGCAATCAACAAATTTTTATCAAAACCGAAAAATTTGCTCGTCTGTGTGTTTAACTGTTATGAGCACCAATTTTCCCACTCCACAATTAAAAATCCGTCTCAATTTATTTTTTTTTTTTCGATATTTTTATTTATAATTTACACTCGCATCATTATTTATAATTAAGAAAAATGTTTTATATAAAAACCAAATTAGAATTGTATGAGCTTAAACAAGAATGATTTAACTCTACAAAAAAAACTTTACTTTGTTGAATATTAAAACTCGGCCATTTTATGATTTTTATCACCATAATATTAACAAAAACGAATTCGACCGTTCAAAACAAAATTCACAAACATAATTTTCTGTCAAAATCACAAACTCGAATCCCAAACAAAAAAAAAAAATATTCGAGCGTCGCACAGCTCGTAAAACGTTCTAGAAGAAATTAATCTCTCTTCTCTGTCTCTCCCTTATATCAGATTTTCGTTGATATAAGGGAGATAGACATACAAGAAAAACATTTCTTCCAAAACGTTTTACTTTGCACACACTCGATGCGCATTGTTATCTCTCTCTCTCCTATTTTTGTTCCGTTGCCAACATAACCAAAGAAAACACACAAGAATCCATCCACCAAGACGCCACGTTCACACATTGAAAAACTCGGACGCAAGAAACCGATGAAAATGGAAACAAATTTACAAAAAAAAGTCTTGTTAAGACAATACAGTCGTAACACACTTATGGACAAAAAAAAACGCATAATCTGTATTTTTGAAATTACGAGTAGCTTAATAATTGTTTTTGTAATTATTATGATAAAATCTATATATTATGTAGTATCTAGTTCTCACTGAAATACACATGCATTAAAAAAAATACTACCATTAGTTTTGTTGAATTCGAGTTTAGCACAAATTTGAGCATTTTGCTGTTCAGTCTAAAAGTTTATTTACAGTGAATTGTTATTTAAATTATACAATTAAGTGTAAGAGTAAGGTTTTTCATTAAAAACAAGTAAAAATGAGAGTCGGCCGGAAGAAATCATTTGAGTATTGAGGATTGCGTGAGGGCCATTACATTAGTTGAAGAAGGCAGAATTCAGTTTTACGTTGCACAACTGTTAAGAGTGGACCAATCCAGAATATCAAGAGTGATCAAACGATTCCAGGATAATGGACAGTATCATCGTCGTGCTGGTAATGGGAGAAATCGATGAACAACACTCGTTGAGGATAGGTATATTAAATTAATTTGCTTGAGAAAACGGTTCGTAACTGGACGTGGCATCAAATCAGACCTAATCGGATCTCGAGATGCACCCATTAGTGAAAGGACCATGCGTCGACGAATCAAGGAATCCAATCCAAAATGTCTTGTTCTCCGACGAGTCTAGATTTTGCCTTGGGTCATCAGACCATCGGATGAGAGATTATCGTCGGCCAGGTGAGCCTTGTTAAGAATTCCCCTTATAAATGAAGCAAAAAGAATTATGCGTTTTTTTGTCCATAAGTATATATTTAAATTTATAACTAAGATATAAAAAATATATGATTCGAATTCAGCCTTATTAATAAATTTATGATTAATGTATCTTGGTTTTTCACATCACATTGGTTTTTATCATTAATAGTATTTTTTGTTGGCCTGTTGTTCTTTTAACGCCAGCTTTTGCTCCTTGTATTGCAATTTTTTTAATTTGAATTCCAGCCAGACTCTGCTGGCGAAACTTTCTCTCTTCATTTTGACACTCTGTCCACACATTTTCATTTTTTTTTCTTTTAATTCATAAATTTTCCGGGAATACCGTGCACATTCTTTAAGATGTTTTGTTTGTTCATATTTTTTGTCTGACTCTCAAGCAGATGTCTTCTCTGTTCTTGGTAGTTCGAGGAAATGGAACGTTTCCGCCTATTTTGCTTAGATAATGGTACGGTTTGAATCAATTCACTATTATTGTTCTGTTGCTGTTGTTTCAAAAAATGTTGGCGATATATCATTTTCGATGCAAACATCGTCAGGTCTTACTGCGTCTATTTCTAAGCTAATCAGATCGGATGTAGATTGTTCTTCAATATTTTTAACACGTATGGATGAGTTGTTGCTGTTGGATGTTGATGACATTTGAGTATTCCTTATTAACCCAAATGTGTTGTTGGAAACAGGGCAGGTTTTTTCTAGTGACAGAAGACTTATTACGCTCTCTTCTAGTTGAGAAAAATTGTATAGTTTATTTGAGCCACCTCCAGTGGCTGAAATTTTCTTTTTGTTGTGCCCTAATTTTTTTTTAATTTTTTTTTTTTAGTACGTTCCAAACCTGAAAAAATTAGTTACTATGTTATGCCTTAGGTCTCATAAACAAGAACAGAATTATTACGTTTTGCCAGTCCGTTCCGTCTCTTAATGGAGGGCCTAAGCTATTTAGTTGTAAGGCAAAGCTATCCCACGATTCTTTATATTTTTCTTTTGAATTTCCAAACGTGAAAAATCTCTCGGATATCTTAATATTTTTTAATATGCTCATATGATTACAATGTTACATTCATATGTTACATCCCCCCTTTTTTATTTTATTATTATTATTATTTTTTTTTTTTTATAA
Organism: Nephrotoma appendiculata; assembly: GCA_947310385.1. Lineage (NCBI taxonomy): Eukaryota > Metazoa > Arthropoda > Insecta > Diptera > Tipulidae > Nephrotoma > Nephrotoma appendiculata. The sequence continues at coordinate 100,798,437 of OX371223.1, forward strand.
ATTCAACTTGACAACTGGTTTGACCAGCCTGCTCGATCTGGTAATCATGACAGGCTTTCCCGTCGCATCCATCGATTCCATCAACGGTGCTTCTTTTGTGTTATTATGAACTGTAAAAGTTGGAACTTCCCCATTTTCATGACTCACGTGACTTCTTGGCGTTGATTCGCTAATTTCTTTTTCCAACTTAATATGGTTAGTAGCGTTAATCACTTTTGGAATACGTTCAGTCTCTGTAGTACGATTAAAATTGTTCAACCTCTCGTTTGATGTCATTTGTTCTCTTATTTTAGTAATGTGATCTGAGTTGCGCCTATATGTATTTCCGTTCTCCGTTCGAACTATTAACGATCTCGGATTAATTGTTTCTTCCACGATGACTCCTGGAACCCAATCACGATCGCCTCGTTTAATTCTAACCTTGTCACCTATATTCAACGGTTCCGCGACTCGCCTCCCTTGATCAGCATACCATTTTTGATTTTTTCCGTTATGTCCAGAACAACCTTTGGTTTTAACAATTCCGGCGATCCCACTATTGTCGTTCTTGTAGCCCTGCTCATTAACCTCTGATTTGGCGATGCTAAGCTTGATGACGTCGGTATATTTCGATAATTTAATAATGTTAGATATATACAAGAATTGTATTTCTTGCATTTTTTGATCATCCCTTTCGCTGTTTGCACATATAGCGTTCTACTAGGCCGTTGCCTTGTGGATGATTTGGACTGCTCATCGTATGGTTGATCGACCAATCGCTGGCAAACCTTTTAAACGCTGCCACTGAAAATTGTGGACCATTATCTGTCTCTAGCTTTGCTGGTATTCCATGCGTAGTGAAACAGACTTTCAAAATGTCGATAACTTCCTTTGCCGTACTCATTTTTAATTCCTTAAACTCGAAATAACCTGAGTAAGTATCCACTACGAGTAAATAATCTTTATCGTTGCAATGAAATGAATCGGCCCCACTACTTCGAATGGAAGACTTAGGATTTCCTTGTTAATAACTGGCTCCTTCACCTTTAATCTCTGCATCGACTGGCAAATTGAACAATTTTCAACATATGAGGTTATATCTGTTGTCATCTCTCTCCAATACAGAATTTCCCTTGCACGACTTAGGCATTTTTGTTAAGCCATTGTAGTAAGATATCTCGTCTCTGAAAGTCCAATACGGTTTTATCCAATCATTGATCTGAACTTGATTATTCGGCCAACCTGACATTGTTATTTTAATCAGCCTTTTAACCTTTGGAAAATCAATCGCAACATATACTTGCAGCTCTTCTTCCTCTTCCGACTCGTTTTTCATACAGTCTCGACTTAGGACATCTGCTATGTGTTGACTAGTCCCTTTTAAATACACTATCGTTGGCGAATATTGTTTTATATCGAACATAATACGTTGTAGTCTATAAATGGTGCTGACTGTATTCGTTTCTTATATATAATCTCAAGTGGCTTGTGATCACTTTCGATTCTTAACTTCTTTCCATAGACATATTCATGAAACTTCCCACTGGAATAGTTACGTCTTCATTCGTATTATATAATTTTAATATGGGAGTAGTTGAAAACGCTGCCTGTAGCTCAACAAATGCTTTTTCCTGCACCTTTGTCCAATTCCATTCCACATCTTTTATAATAAAACTTCTTAGTGGTTCTGTTAGCACTAACAAATTCGGTACAAATTTCGCTAAATACTCGTATGTTGCCATTCCTAATACTCTTTGTAATTCTTTGACGTTTTGTGGTCTCTTTAGATTTTTAATCGCTGTTATTTTATCAGGATCTGCTGGTAGTCCACTCGCACTTAATACATGTCTCAATAATTTGACTTCCGTTGCTCCAAATATACATTTGTCTTTGTTCAATTTTAATCCAGCTTCTTCTACTTTTGCCAGTACTTTATTTGTGATTGTTTCCAGTTGGTTTCTGTTCTCAGCATGAATCAGAATATCGTCCATGTAGCATTCTACATTCTCGAAATCATCTAAAATCAGACTCATCAGATCCGGAAATACTTCTGGAGTCGATGACAATCCAAATGGTAATCTCTTATATGAATACCTGCCCCATGGTTTTCCCATTGTCAAGTATTTCTCTGTACGACTTGATACCTTTATCTGCCAGAACCCTTTTTTACAGTCTAATTTTGTGAACAACTTGGCTGTTCTCATTCTGGTTACTATTTCTTCGATAGTCTTTAACGGATGATATCTTCTCACGATATTGTTATTCACATCAGTAGGGTTCAGACATACCAGCAGTCTACCTTCTTTCCTCACCACTACCATGGGTGATATGACTGGGGTCACTTCATGAACTTTGGCTAAAACTCCCATTTTCACCATATTTTCAATTTCGGCTTTGACTTGGTCCTTAATCGCTAACGGAACTTTCCGAACTGGTTTGATTTCGAACTTCGGATTTTCCACTAAATCTATGTCATATTCATAATTCTTCACGCAGCCTAACTCGTCGAAAATATTATTATTTATTCTCAGTTCCTCTTAGTCTTGTCATTCTGTTTCTCACTTGACAATCGACCTCAATTTCGCCTATTACATCTATGTTATTCTTTCCAAACCCTATTATTCGTCGGGTGTTCGATTTAATAATTTTGATTCTTTACTTGTCGACTATATGTTTCGATAATACATTGCACTGTGCACCTGTATCCAACTTTGCTTTGACCTTCAATTGTTTTATTAGGACTTCTTCGAACCAATTCCTATGATCATCCATTGTATTGATACTGTCTATAAGTAGATCACAGTCCTTTCTTTCTATTTCCATTTCCGTTTCTATTTCATCTACTCTATTTACAGTACACATTTTTGCAAAGTGGCCCCTATGTTTACACTTGTTGCATTTGCGTCAATATGCCGGACAATTACATTTGCTATGCGTGGTTCCGCACCTTTTACAATCAAATGTTTCATCACTTTTCACTGGACATACTGGTTTTTGTATTTTTTACTGTCTTTCTCAGCGAAACTGCATCTATACTTTGCGATTGTTTGCGTTGTAACTCTGTTAGCTGTATTACTGTCATTTCACTTGTCTTGCATATTTTAATTGCATTCTCCACGGTCGGCTCTGTTTCTGACAATAACTTTTCACGTACTGCTTCGCTACGTATTCCTATTATAATTTTGTCTCGCAACAAGCTATCGGACAATGCTCCGAACTCACATTTCTTGCACTGATTTTTTATCTTTGTATAATATTGATCAAAAGTTTCATTTCCACTTTGATACATTTTATTGAACACGTACCTTTCTAGTGTTGTTGATGTTTTCGGTGCAAAATGTTCCTCAAATTTCGATTTGATTATCTTCAACTTTTCCATATCCTCGGTCTTCAAGTTGAATGAATTATACACGTCCAGTGCATCTGCTCCTAACGACGCCATAAATGTCGCTATTTGGATTTGTTCGGATTTTTTTTTCATTTTTGTTGCAACCTCGAACCATTTATGTTGTTGGATCCAATTTTTCCATTTAATACCCATTTGATGGTCTTATAAAATTAGTTGATCCCTCGTGCGTCATATTTTTCACTTATCGAAAATCTTACTCCAACTTTCAATATTTTACTGAAATAAGCCTTGGATATCACTATTCACTTTATATTTATTATTTTTTATTCCAAAATATTCTTTATTTTAACCAATGATTAAATATTCTTTTTTTTTTTTTAATTTCGCCACATCTGACACCATGTGATGTTAGTTAAAAACACACTTGTTAAGAGTGAAGTTAGAACTAACTATATTTATTAGTATGTATATAGACATGACATGGTAACCCTAGATAATGCTCATATGATTACAATGTTACATTCATATGTAACGATCAGGAGTGCATTCTGCATTTCATCCCTAATCGTATATCCAGATATCTCCCTGAGACGGCTATCGTTACATTATCTGCATACGCTACAACCCCTGTCCCCTCTCTCTCCAGTTCCAACAACAAATCATTTATCACTACCCTCCAAAAAAAGGGGGACATTACACCTTCCTGCGGGGTGGGGTCTTCTAATGGTCGACTCCCCCAGTTAGGAAGTAATAATCCTGCTTACCAGCATCTGGTTTACTAACCTACTTAAAGAGTAGTCCACCTTCAAAAATGACAATCCTTCAATGATCGCCTCCGTTTTTACATTATTAAAGGCACCCTCGATGTCAAGAAATACCACCATACAAAACTCTTGCGAGTAGATTGACTTCTCAATTATGCGTATTAGATCGTGCAGAGCTGTGTTCACCGACTTTCCCTTAGGGAAACGCATGCCGCGACATTGCAAAATTCCTGGGGCAAACGTTACATAAAAATAATATTTTGTCCAAAAAGCCGAAAAAATCTTAAATAAATTAATATCACGGACGATTTTAAAAAAACTTACAGCTATTATATTTTACAATAATGAAGGAAAATTTGGTATTCAGTTTTCTTTATTATAGAACGTCACACACTGTTAATTTTATTTTTATTTTTTATTGTTAACTATGCGATCTGTTTTGGGGCTCACGGCTCACCTGCTCTCCGCGGTTATGCTTTTTACGTCCTTACTTTAAGCTTCCCGGTATACTCGAGGACGTACGGCTATAGGTCCGATTTAAAACCATCTGCACATTGCAAACTCCATGCGAGCCTATACTGGCATGGAAGATGGGTCGGCCCATTTTGCACACCGAGAGGGGGTCATAGATGTGTTACATTTCACCACAGATCGTAATCTGTTGATGATATTTAATTTTGCATCCTGTCCCTATCGGGATTCGAGCCTGGTACCTCTCGATCCAAACGCCAAAGCTTTAACCACTGTGCCATTTGGTCGGTAACAATTTTGTTTACTTAACCTTACAATTTCAACCTCAGAATGTATTTTATGTACACTTTTTAGACTACCCTCGTATTTCTGTTACGATGGTAAGAACTAAGAACTATTTTACTTACTACCTAAGTATCCTTTTATAATGTTTTAACGGATGGATTATGTAGAATGGCAAACTATAAACAAAAAAAGGAAAATATGATATTTGGTCGCTTACTTATGTATGCATGTATAAAGTCGTATGTATGTGCACAAATCAAACATTATAAAACGATCTTGCTTGGAAATTTGGAATACAAAGAAATAACAACAAATATCAACAACGTAACGACACGACGATATACATATAATACAACTTTATACAGAATTTGCATTTTGTTTAGTAAATTTTCTTGGTATTCGTTTTGTATTGAATTTTTTTTTTGTTTCGTGCAAAGAGTGATGTTTATAGTAGTATCAGTGTATACAAATAACAATAGCATTAAATTGGTATTGGTTTTTAGGAGAGCGGTATAAAACAAAAACCAAACAGCACAAGCATTTGTCGTTTTAGATACTATCACTGCGTGTGTGTATACGGCTAAGTAGAAGAAAAATATAAAAAATACGGTTTATAGGTATGCAGGCCCAAATAATGTAAACACGAAAAAACACTTTCATACGAATGCTATGAAAATTTTCTGTTCAATATTTTTTTTTTACTTTATTTATCTATATCTCGTAATTGCGGCAAAAAATTAAATTTTCATTCCCCTGAGCACGAACTTTGTTTATTTTTCATTATTTTTGGTAACTTGTTTTTTTTATTTTAAGGTAGATTTCATTTAGAATTTTACCATTTTCCGGCAGGCTGCCTTTTATTTGTTGAACGTTGTATAACACACGATTCAAAGTTTGTGTGTATGGAAGAAGAGTATTCAACAATCACTGCGTTTATGTACAAACATAGGCACTATGGTTGATCAGAATCTACTTAAATATAAGTCCTGCTAACCCCACACATATAAAATAAACAATAACTAAGTAAAGATGTATTGGAATTTTTTTTTCCATAGTAATTTTTTTAAAATAACTAAGTATAAATGTTTTGGTGCAGAAACAAAAAAAATGAGCAAAAAAAAATTCAAATTTACGTTGCATTGTTAGTGTAACCAACACGCTTTGTTAGTTTTCTTTAAATAGGTATCTGTCAATGAGAGAGTAAGCAGGACTTATATCTAAGTAGATTCTGGGTTGATTATTGAATACTCTTCTTGCATACACACATACTTTGAATCGTGTGTTATACGACGTTCAACAAATAAAAGGCAGCATGCCGGAAAATGGTAAAATTCTAAATGAAATCTACCTTAAAATAAAAAAAACAAGTTACCAAAAATAATGAAAAATAAACAAAGTTCGTGCTCAGGGGAATGAAAATTTAATTTTTTTTTTTATTTTTTTTATTTATAGATAAATAAAGTCAAAAAAAAAAATATTGAACAGAAAATTTTCATAGCATTCGTATGAAAGTGTTTTTTCGTGTTTACATTATTTGGGCCTGCATACATACAAAGCGTATATAATGAAAGACGGCCGTATACACATACATAGGCATTGATACTATATTTTGTGTTGGTAGTAGCTAACCAGCGTGGTTTTTATTGGTATATGCGCATAAAATTTTATATTGTCTTGTATTGTAAGTGAATACAAATTTTCATTTTTTTTAGTTTCATTCCAACAGTAATGCAGTGACAGTAAACGTGTTTAATCAACTTAATTTGAGTGAGTGAATTAAATATTAAATTTAGTGATCACAGATTATTTGATTACGTAAATAATGCAAAACTGTGTATATTGTGCTAAAGTGTGTGTGTATTATAACGCTAAAAGAGTGAGTGTTAAGTGAAGTTATCAGTGAACACTAATAAATAGTCAAAAATGCCTCGCATGTGTTCTGTCGTGGGCTGTAAATCAAATTACAAATCGCAACGGGAGTCAATTCCAGTATTTCAATTTCCCACTGAGGAGATTAGACAGTCACTATGGGTGGACGCTATTCGACGACCAAATTGGCAACCCGCAAAATATTCAGTAATATGTGCCAAACATTTTACAGATGCGGATTTTGCGCGACGCCCAAATGAATTTTTTAAACGTTATCAGTTAAAGCAATATGCAATACCATCTATTTTTACATTTCCAGAGTCACCTGTACTATTTTTACCAATAAAACAACCTGAGCCTGTTATACCTGATTATATCGGTAACTATGAAATTTTTGCAGCTCATTTCAAGGATAGATTAGATATTTCAAACTACCTGATATTTCAAAATGCTGAACAAGTTGTTTTTTATAAATTAAAATCTTCGAAGGATCTTGGATGCGATATTTCAACTCGCATCTGTATTAGTAATAATCTCTATGTAAAAGTTATTATAAACAACACGGAAATATTCAGCGCCAGTTTAGAATTGCTACCCCGAAATATGAAGATATCAAAATGGTCACAAGTTGCATTTGTCTTAAACAAGTATCGTTACGAGGAATCTGCTACAGAAAATGTTCAAACTCGCGAGTATTTGGTCAATCGAGCGTTACACTACTTAGAACAGATTCGAGGCGTTCAGGAAGATTTCGCCCATTTTGGCAAACTGGATCTTATTATTAATCAGATCGAGGTATTCAATAGAACAAGACCAAGGTATCATCCTGAAACAATTCTATTTGCATTTTTAATTTATGCCCATTCAGCCGCGACATACAATATTTTGAAAAAATTCTTTATATTACCTCATCCGAGCTATTTAAAACTTATTTCCGACTTTTATGCTTCTTCCGATTGTTCAAAAAATGATGACAATTTAAAGAATGATGCCACTGATAAAGAAAAATTTGTTGCTCTTGTAATAGACGAAATTCTTATTAAAAATGGTCTAGAGCTGATAAGTAATAAAACCGGCGATTCGTGTGTAATAGTTTTTACGATAAAATCAATATTTGGAAAGTTTAAAAAAATCGTTCGCTTAGTTCCGACAGTACGCCCCAATGATGAAATGTTATATAAGTTGACTAAATCTGTAGTCCACTACGTACAAAAAAATGATTTTAAAGTGCTAGTAATTATAACCGATAGCAATAAGGGTAATCAGGAACGATTTGGAAAATTGTGTTCCAACAGTAATTTTTTTATAAATCCCGATTTTCCGGATCTGAAAATTTACTATCTTTTCGATACTATAAACCTATTCCGAAGCATTAGAAATAATTGGTTTGATTTAAAAAATTTTAATAAAACATTCTTTTATCCCGACTTTACCGATTATTCCGTTAAGGAAGCGGCATTTTCAAATTTTGACTTGTTGATCAGCAAGACCAATGAACCGTTATGTAAGGTACCCAAACCGTACAAATTGGATAAAAAAACTGTATCACCTAAAGTTGTAGATCGTCATAATATCACACTAGTCGATAATCTATTTCACGATTCTACCATTTCGGCACTGTATCAATATGAAGAAATGAAGGAAACGGCAGACTTTTGCGCCATAATTCGAAAATGGTGGGATATTGTTAATACGAAAACGACAACAAAGGGTGTATTTCAAATCAAATCGATTAATGGCGAGAATTATACATTTTTAGAGAAGTTTCTAGTTTGGATCGAAGTTTGGCGCTCCAGTCCAAATAATAGCGGTAGTTTATCAGAAACCACTTTCAATGGCCTTAAATTAACGACACAAACATTTCTTGATTTAGTCAAATTTTCATTTTTATCTAGTTGTAAGGTAGAATATGTTGAATTGCGAAATTTGCAATCGGAAGATTTCGAGGGCAGATTCAGTTTAAATTGCTTGCAATAATTTAATGTAATGTTTTATATAAGCTTTTAATCAGCACTACACCAAATTAATTATAATATAAATACAAATTTAATATTACTATTTTGTATGTATCGTATTATATATTTAATGCACGGTACACGCTACTTTCAGCTTGTTAAAAAAACTCATCTCTTCTCCTCAGCTCACAAATCAGAACTCTCTTTTATTCAACCCTTATACAAAATTCCTCTCACCATCTGAGACTATTATTAAAGACTATAACACAATAGCACTTAATAACTTAACATCAAACTTAACGTACATACATAACATGTCCCCTCATACGATAATATGTACTATATTTTTTTCCCTTCAAAATAAAAAAAACAGTAGGTACTCTATTAAAAGGAGGGTTCCTCCTCCTTCCAACCACAATACACTTTCTTTGGCTTGTCATTACTTGTCACTTGGCATGTTTTACATTGCTTTATATAGCATTCGATTTCCTTATCTATGCTCTCCCAATAAACATATCTACGTGCCATCACTTTCACGCGCACCGTACCACTATGATTCCTATGCAACAAACTTAATACCAACTCACGAATTGATTTTGGAATAATAACTCTAATACATAACACAACCTTTCTCTACAGATAGTGCACCGTTTTACGAATAATAATTCGTATATCTTTTATCAATAAATCTTTCATTCCAAACATAATTGATGAAATATTTTAAATTACTAAGAAACTCGACTTTATCCGTTTCTTCCTTAATCAACTTAATATCCAAACACACATCCTCAGCTTCCTCTATATGATCAATCTCACACAACTGCTGTTCCAAAAAATCTTCCTCATTTAACTCTTTATCCTCAATTGGTAACCTAAAGCAATCCACATTGCCATTATCACTTCCTTTCCTATATTCTATGGAATATATTCTGCACCACCCTTCCTTGAATAAATACTCACTAACGGCTTGTGATCTGTGAAAATAGTAACCGGATGCCCATATACATACTTAAAAAATTTCTACATTGCATATACGATGGCTAGAGCCTCTCTGTGTATAAATGGATAGTTAAAATGCGAGAAACAAAAAACACTGGTTTTTTCTCGTCGTTTATCCTGTGACATACAATCCCGCTTAAACCAGAGTTACTGGCATTACATACCACTACAATTTCTTTCTTTGAATCATAATGTTCTAACACCCTACTGTTCAACATTTCGTTCGTAAACTCTTCGAAAATGTTCTGACATTCTTCATTCCATTCCCACATTTCACCTGTCCTTAATAATTTATAGAACACTCCACATTTTTGATTCAACTTAGGCAAAATTTTTGAATAGTAGTTCAAAAGATCTACGAACGGCTTCAACCCCGTAACTTCCAGTGGTGCTGGAGCTTCCACAATCGCTCTTACTTTTTCGTTACTAGGTCCAATTCCAGCCGCTGAAATCTCATGCCCTAAATATTTTAGTTCCTCTACGAAAAACTTGCACTTCGAGTAATTAACCTTAAGATTAAACTTTTCAAATTACTTCAAAATCAAAATAAGCCTCTTTTGCAATTCTTCTAACGACTCTGCTCCAATAAGAATATCGTCTATGTAACAAAACGTGTTCGGCATATTATTAAGAATCTGATCCATGGCTCCTTGAAATATACATGCTGCTGGCTTTAGCCCGTACGGTAGTCTTTTATACCTAAACAAACCTTTATGCGTATTGATCGTAACCAATTGTTGTGCCTCTTTGCTCAACAACAACTGTGCATACGCGCCTTTCAAATCCAACGAACAAGCAAATTTTGATCCTGCTAGACTAGTCAATACCTCATCAATAACCGGAAGTGGATAAAATTGCGTTTTTACATACCTATTTAACGTTACAGAGCAATCTACGCACAAACGAATAGATTCATCTGTCTTTGGCACTATCACTACCGGTGACGCCCATTCTGACACCGTAACTGCCTCAATTATACCTTCATCTGTCATTCTTCCTAATTCTTTCACAGCTTTTCCGCGTAAACAAAAAGGCAATTGATAAGCCTTGTGATATGTTGGTGTGACTCCTTCATTCAGAGGAATGTTAATAACAAAATCTCTAATTGACGTTTTCATATCGCCATCAAACAACATCGAAAATTCCTTAAAAATTTTAGGCATTATTTTCTCCCGAAAACCCTGACACAAATCAATTCTGCTTATTTGAAGCAATTCTCGCCAATTTGAAAGCAAAATATCCAACCAATCTCTACCACACAAAGCTAAAATTGGTTTAGGCGTATCCACTAATCTTATCTCCCGTAAGTACCGACAACACACCGACATTGTCTTTTATAATCATCCCATGAACACAAACTAACACAAGCCCCTGTGTCTATCTCCATTTTAAAAGGTTTATTTTCCACTATTAAATAAATACAATCCATTCTAGTAACGTTAAACCTTTCTTCTGTATGTCTAACCACTGCATCACCTAGATTTACCGATTCACTGCGCATCAACAAGCCATCCCGATTTAATGAATTTACCAATATACCACCCCTGTTAGAACAAACTACCTCATCAGCGACATCCGCTTCGTCATTATATCTACATTTACCAACACCTGCGTCCACTTTAACATTATCCAACGTATTATTACACAACTAGTAACAGTAACATTACTAATACTAGTAAACTCCTTTCTATCCCGACTTTTGTTTCTTTGATGATAGTTGCCACCGTTATGTTTTGAAAATTTATTGTCATAATTCCCATTATACAACTTTTATTTCTAAAACCTGTGTTACAATCCCTTGCATAATGACCAATTCCTTGACATCTGAAACACTCTACTCTTCTTTGTCCCGATTTTCCACGATGCTGACTTCTATCGGTTGAATTATAATTATAACGTGATCGACGATCGTTATCTTGTTTTCGCTCCTCTCTTCCCACTCTATTAACTGTTGATGATAATTCCCCGGTCACACTGCCTAAATCTCTCTGTATTAATTCCGAGGCTACTGCATTTTCTACCGCATGCTTAAAGGACGATTTTTCATCTACCGCCATTAATTGTGCTTTCAATTTTCTGTCTAATACCCCACATATGAATTGATTCCGCAATTCTGCGTCCTTATACTCATCAAACTGGCAATCCTGAGCTAATGTTATTAACTCCATAGCAAAATCCGTAATACATTCACCTCTTTTTTGCATAAGCTGATTGAATTTTATCACCATTACACAGCTGGTGTATTTTGATACAAACAGCTTACGGCATTTTATTACTATTTCCTCATAAGAGTATTCCTTTATTTTTTTTTTGGCTTGCACACCTTAGATAACTTTGCATTCGCATCTGGACCAATTAGATTTGACAATAATAACACTTTCTTTTGGTTTTCGGTATCGTTCAAATCAAAACAATTTTCTAACCTTTCCAAATAATCCTCAAATATCTCTCCTCGCACGTACGGCTCCATACATCTCATCAGTTGTTTCGATGGGCAAACGTATACGATTTTCCTTCTCCAATTTAACTTTTCCACTAACTTTTACAATTTTGCAAATCTTTCAGCTTGTTAAAAAAACCCATCTCTTCTCCTCAGCTCACAAATCAGAACTCCCTTTTATTCAACCGTTTTCTTATACAAAATTCCTCTCACCATCTGGTGTTCAACCTTAACACTATTATTAATACCATAACACAATAGTACTTAATAACTTAACATAAAACTTAACGTACATACATAACAATTACAATACCAACATTGTCCGCTAACATTGTTTGCCTTCTCAATTGGCGTGATAGTGCGCATGTGCAATATCCGATGTCGTAATAAAATAGGCGAAAATAAAAGGCACACGAAACAAATATTTAATACATACGCCCGCCACTGCCAAAACCAAAAATTTCATCTTATCTTCGCTTTAGTTGTTGGAATACCAAGAAAATCTATTCTCGCCTTCTATTATAGTATTGATATAACGTCGCGCATACGATACGAATATCATGAAATAAAATAAGCAAAAGCTGAAAATAAATTTTTTATTCTCACATTTCATTTGAAATGTTTATAATACACAGAGATGCCATAATAAAATGATTTGCCTCGTATAATGTAATGTAGTCGTGCGAAGTAGTGTGTAGTAGAAGAATCTACTAATGTACATATGTATATGTAAAAGCAAACAAAATGTTTTGTTTTGTTTGCGACGTTACACCAATACCATAATAGAAGGCAAAATCGATTGTTTTTTGTATGTAACATTTTATTAGTGAGTTGTTTGGTTTTGACAGTAGACGTATATTTTTGTTCTTAGTAGAAAAAAGCGTATGCACGATATAAATTATTATTTTTTTGGGTGAAATTACAAAAATTAAGGTAAGCAAAGTAGTATTCAACTATTGATAAGTATTTTTAACGTAAAACAAATAACTACATGGTGCGTTTTATATAAAGTTTGACTCTGTTTTTGTGAATGCGATCGGTCGTTCATATGTCACATAAAATCGTGAGAAATCAAAGGCAAATGCGTTAACGCAGTACTATGCGGATTAATTTTTTTCTTCGAGCGTAAAATCTTTTAAAATAAATTTTAGTTTTTAGTCACCATGTAGTGCCTGCTTAGTTACGACGCCTTGTATAAAATAAATGAAAAATTAATAAAATATGTTTTCTTTATTTTTGTGTAGCACAACGCGTACAATATAAAGTAGGCGGTACGGCAACATATGTACAAAATATTAAGGCGACCACAATACGTGTTTTTAAGAAAAGGATTTAAGTGGAATTAGTTGTGTAGTGTGTGCGATATAAAATAATTAAGAATGCCTCGTCGTTGTGCTATTAGAGGATGCCATTCTCACATGGCATGTTCAACGTACATCTCGACCTTTAAGTTCCCGGATTGCGAAGAAACCAAAAAACTATGGATAGCTGCTACAGGCCGACCAAATTGGAATCCTACAAAATATTCAGGCATATGCTCCTCTCATTTCAAGAAGGAAGATTTTACATATTACATGGTTGATAAAGACTCTAGACGTCTCAGATTAAAGAACGGCGCAGTACCTACCATTTTCACCACTGTAACGCCACAAATCAGATTTGAGCCGTTAACTGTGAGAGCGGAATCAACGGTGTCGCCGGGTGACTATATAGGTAATTTTGAAATTTTTACTAATCAATATCGTGAAAAATTAGATTTATCAAACTATCTCGCATACGAAAATCCCGAAATGGTTGTCTTTTATAAATTACAACCATCAAAGGATGTGGGATGCAATATTTCGACACGCATCTGTATCACCAACCATATGTTCGTAAAGGTTATTATCGAAAATACAGAAATATTTAGTGCCGATGTTCAAATGCTGCCAAGAAATATGAAAATATCTAAATGGTCACAAATTGCAATGATACTTACTAAGTATCGTAACGAATCGTCTGAATTTGTTGAAACTCGTGAACATTTATTAAATCGCGCTTTACACTATTTGGAAAAGGTACGCCAGGTAGATGAAGATTTTGCCCATTTCGGCAAGTTAGACATTATCATCAATCAAGTCGACCTTCTCAATAAAACAAGACCCAGATATGAGCCCGAAACAATTTTAATGGCATTTTTGATTCATTTCCATTCGGTTGATGCGTATAACATATTAAAAAAATTTATCATGTTACCCCATACCTCGTACCTGAAACATATTTCTTCTCAAACTCAACTTCCAACCGATTCGAGTACAGTAAAAAATGACGATCAATCCACAACAAATACCAAAGCTACCAAAGCTACCGATAAAGAAAATTATGTTGCCCTTGTGGTCGATGAAATACTCGTAAAATGTGGTTATACCGAAATTAAGACTGAAGATGGTGGCACTACGAGTATGAAGTCGGTGGATTTAATAATGATGTACACGATCAAATCAATTTTTGGAAATTTTAAAAAAATTATTCGCCTAATACCGGTGTCATGTTCAACCGAAGCAACACTATTCGATTTAACTAAAACAGTCATACAATTTGTGCAAACACAGGGTTTCAAAGTGCTTGTGATTATAACCGATAATACCGAGATCAATCGAAAAGTGTTTGAAAAATATTGTCCGACAAATGATTTTTTCACTAATCCTGATTTTCCCGAATTAAAAATATTTTATCAGTACGATTCGGTTCGCTTGTTTAAAAGTATACGAGAAAATTGGATGGGCTTAGAAAATCCTAATAAAACGTTTACCTATCCAGATATTGACGATTTTGCATTAAAGAGTGCCGGTTTTCCATTCTTCAACGTATTACTTTGTATGTGTAAGTCAGGCTTTCCCAATGGGCTTAAAAAGCCCTATAAATTAAATGCAACCACCATAAAGCCGAATAGTTCAGAACGACATAATATATCGTTAGCAGAAAATATATTTCATGATTCAACAATTGCGGCAATGTGTCAGTTTAATGATATGGCGGAAACGGCTAATTTTTGTGGTATTATCAGGAGATGGTGGAATATTGTTAATACGAAGGAAACGCCAAAATGTATTTACCAGATCAATTGCACTCCTGACGAGAATGTACAATTTTTAGAGAAATTTTTAATTTGGCTCGATGTTTGGAATTCGAGCTCGGATAGTACGGGCCGATTACCAAAAGAAACTTTAGAAGGCCTCATACATAACACAAAAACGTTTCTTCATGTAATTAAATTTTCGTTTAGCTATTTAAAGATAAATAGTATTGAACTGCGGAAATTACGATCTGACGATTTTGAGAGTCGATTCAATTTAAATCGTCCATAAACGGTAATAAAAATTGTTTTGAGCCCTGAATAATTTTTGTTGGTCGGATAATTTATATAAAAAAAAAACATTATCTCGCCAAGAACAATTTAAACCCGGGCTCTAGAAAAAAGAATGAAAATACAGATTTTTTTTCAAATCAGCTAGAGATATTACACCTGTTTTAAGGTGTTTAATTTTAAATAACATCCTTAGATTTTTAATTTGAAAAGGAATCTATTTATTTAGTTTATAAGAATTTGTTTTATTAGATAATTAAATATTTACCAAAAATAGATATTACAGAAAAAATTTAAATAAAGTAGAGAATTAAGAAATATTTTTAAATTTTAATAAAAATTATAAAAATTCACACATTCTGAATTAAACAATGAAAATATATTATTTCAATATTTTAAAAATTATGATAGAATCATTAGTTAAGAATTTGGTTTTGTTAATAAAGTAAATAAAAGGTTGAAACCGCGCACACACAACGTGGACACTGTCGAGAAGATGTGGGAGGAACATTTGGAAGTCGTGACATAGTCGAATCAGTCGATCATCATTTATGTTGTCCAATTTCAAAAAAGGAGTTAAACATATTGCCGAGGCACTTAAGAATGCACGACCGACAGAGAAACTGTCAATGGCGACAAGGTGATGCCAAAATTACGTGAAAATATATCAAATATGGTTGTTAAGCAGTTCACAATTAATCAGCCGTTTTATTATTAATTTTTAACAAAGCTTAAGAGTACCTAAGATGCTACCAGCAGTTATATATCTAGCAAAACATTAAACACGAGATAAGACCTAAAAACAGTCAACAACATTCACTAATGCATAGTTGAAGTACTGTGGGGTAAACATGAAAATGTCAGCTTTGTAAAAAGTACTAAAAAGAATTTTGGGACGGCAAAGGAATTATACATATGTGGCAAACCATATTAAGTGACCTTCGACACCAAGCTCGGCTCCATAAAGTGTTTTGCATATTCACAAACCAGACAATATAAATTAAAAAATGCCGATATCTATGAGAGGAGGACGAAGTGTGTGTAAGGTTCCAACCCAAAATTTAACTGTTTATAATTTTTTAATTTAGGTAGTAAGAAAATAGTTCATAATTAGTTGGTTAGATATTTATAATAAACATTACGAAACGATGAATTAAAACCTGTGAAATAAATTACAATTATAATGTGTAATTTCCACCGCTTTATAATTTTAGATAGATTTGAGATTTCTTTGGTAGTAGGATCAATAGGTAAGTACCAATTTCTGGATTCAAATTTCTCATTCTCATTATGAATTCAAGACCCAGATATTGGAACAATCTTAAACAACTTTAGCGAACGTACATAAAACACCACTGGGCAAAACTACTGCCAGAGCTAGAGATCACATATCCACAATTCAAAGTTGATGAAGTTTTAACTTTGGCTGATACTTCAAATACAAGTAGCCGTTAGACCATGTCATACAATAAACAGTAGTTGAAATTTATCAGAAGCTTTCAATTACCAAATTTAAATTCTAAAGTCTTCAACAAGTGAGGATATGTACAGAAGTCAGGCATGTCATATTCGTTCTATCTCTCTCTGGCACTATATCCCATCAAAGGATTTGGCCGCCTCAAATGAGGTTTCATAATCATATTTTCATTTCGGAGTGATTAATTCATTGATCCTAAACCAGCCGGGAAATTTTATCCTTGTCACCACCGGGAATCGAACCCGAGACCTCCGGTCGATGGAGAAAGCATGCTGACCACTTTGCTACCGGGGTCACATATTCGTTCAGTCAGTAAAAGTGTTCTGATAAAATATTTACATCGAAGAACAATGTTCGGTGTCCGTGCGGTAACTTAAATCGAACCTGAAAAAGCTTCCCCGGAACCACGTAATCATATGCCCTTTCTATATCCAAAAATACCGCCACAACATACTTCTTTTCCTTTCTTACTTCCCATACAAACTTTTCTACACATTAATTTGCTGAGTGGTTACGGTGGAGCCCAAAGGTGGCTTCCGGCAACAAATTACCCTCATTCACCAATTTATTCAAACGACCTTTCATCATACCATTCACAATTTTAACAAATACATTCAACATACATATTCCCCTGTAATTTGTTGCTATATTTTGGTCCCGATCTCTTTTCGGAATGGGTACCACCCTGCTTTCCTTCCATTTTTCCGGTATTTGAATATTCATCCATACTTGATTAAGAATTCGAAGCAAAGCCACCTTGGCTTCGAACTCCAATCTACCAATCATTTTATAACTCACTCTGTTAGTTCCGGGGGTAGTAGATTTGGAGGATTCTAAAACTCCACGGAACTCATCCCATTCAAACTCTTTACACATGCCATTCATCAGTTCACTTTCATTATCAGGTAAGAAAAAATAATTTCTATCACCCAAATTATTTCTAACATTGGAAAATTGGGGTTTCCTTGGAAAATTTGCAAATGGGTGTATGAGTTCATGAATGACAGAAAGTTAGTGTTGTGTGGTAGAGGGTATAGGATGGAAGGAGCGGTGAATATAGGCCTCCCCCAAGGCAGTAAAATTTCACCGACTCTCTTCAATCTAGTTATATACGAGCTCGGTGCATAGGTTTAACGCCCCAAACAAAATCATTTTGCAATTTGCTGATGACTTTGTTCTGATGGGCAAGGGGAAGACCATCGAGGAGGCCTTGAGTCGGGCTCAAGAATGTGTGAATCAGGTAACAGAATGTTTGACTGATTTGAATTGGGGCGTAAATTCGAGAAAATGTTGTAGTATGACTTTTCGAACAAATCGTATGGTAGATGTCCGAGTGTATAATGAGAGAATTGAGTGTGTACATTTGACTAGGTATTTGGGAATCTGGATATGCTTGTGCTAGAGTCGTATTGGGGGCGATTTATTCAACCATAATACACACTCTATCGTCTGAATTGGGTGACTCACCTCTCAATTATAAGAGGGAATGGATCACCGTGCGAGAGACTGTGCGGATGTTGACTAAGTACAATAAATTGGTGAATGAAATGAAAGAGAGGTTGCAAAGAGGGACGGATTACCAACGGACACAAAGGTCAAGGGTGATATTGGAGAATATGAATGCATTCTCCAAGATTCGGCCCGTAAATCCGAAAGTCCCTCCGAGCAATCTAATTGTGCGTTTAAAGTTTGGTGATACAACAAAAGCAATGATGAATGAGTTATCGGTTAAGAGTGAGTTTTTAAAAATGCGAAGAAATTATTTTGCACATGTGGAAGTTTATACAGATGCTAGTATGAGTGGTGATCGAGTAGGTGTAGGAATTTTTATTCCTTCAATGAGGAAAGAGAAAATGGTACGAGTGCATGAAAGTATCAATTATGGAAGGGATCAAGTTGGCAATGACACAAGGGAGGAGGAGAGTAGTGTGATTCTCCGACTCCCGAAGTGGGTTAGAATTGATTAGTAAGGGTGGGGGAACTCATGGAAATGTATATGTGGAAATTTTGTATGAATACCTTCAATCTTGTGGGAGTAAGGTCATTCTTCAATGGATACCTTCACACCTACAAATTGAAGGTAATGAAAGAGCCGATATGCTTACGAAACGGGGTTGGTTGGTTGAAGGTATAAATGAATATGAATTCATGGATGCAAGAGATGTACTTCGCATGTTTCAGGTGACTCTGTGGAGAAAATGGGAGAGCGAGTTTATTGAAAAATGTCAGGTGAAAGGCAAGATGTACTTTGGGCTGGTTAGTTCTCCTTTGAGGCGACCTTTTTTTAAGAAGATCGAAGGAGATGCTAGAATGTAACGAATAATGGAACGTGTCAGATTGAATCATGGTAACTGGAAGGAGTGTTTGAAGAAACGCTTTTTGATTGAGTGTGAATTATGTGAAAGCTGTTTGGTTGTGGAGGACATCGACCATTTGATTCTGAAATGTTCTTCATTCAATCAGAACAGACAAATGTTCGATGGCCTCTTGAGCGCAAGAATCTGACTGAATTATTACGAATGTGGATGCACGTATATAAGAATGTGTATGATTTTATAAGAATGAATCAGATAGAAATATGAAAGGGGATCGATGCGTGAAAGATGAATAAAAGATCAAATAAAAAAAAAATTTAAAATTTGAATGAAAATTATAGATGTTGAAAGCGGACCAAATGGCACCATATTTTGGGGCTAGTGCAAAATAAATAAATGAAAAAAAGAAAACTTAGATCGGACTATTAAGACCGTACCATAAAAATTTTAAATCTTTCAGTAAAATGCCACCACAAAAGTGTTTCACCTGACAAATACCTAAAATTTCACGCAGTGAAATCAAGCCCTCAAATGAATGAGAGAACGTTCAAAGAGGTTTGGTATTGATAATCGGCATTGATTTGAAAAATAAAAATAATTTAGGAGAAAATTAGAGGCGGAAACTGTGGAACAGAACAATGGAATGGAATTCATCAATCACAGAGAGTCAACAATTTGCTGAAAGTTAGAAGTGTTCAAGTTGAAAATATAATACCGTATAACCCGAAGCAGATTGGTCGAATCGAACGATTCAAGAGTTTAGTGAAATTGGTTTGACGTAATTAAATCGCACTACAAACAGCAAACGATTTTCTCGCATGCTAAAAATTCACATCGTTCCGCCGTTTACGTCGCAATATTACGTGTATTACGATGCAATAATTTCATATTTGCGGGAACTTTTGAATGTATAAGCTTCCGAAGTACAGAGATTTCTTGGTTGGGCGTCTATTAGACAACAGTAGGTGTCAACATCTTCGACAAAGTTTGAATACATCGCGTTACTAAACCGTCGTTGGAGGAGAATTCGAGGGCAAATTTCTACAATAAGCAGATCGCGATTCAATTGATCAAGAATCAGCAATATTATACAAAAGGACACAGCACATTGACGCCCAGTACCCAGTCACCTCACACACTATCGGCTCGTTCACTCGTTATCACTGCGGACTCTTTAACGTTCACGACCTTTCAGGCCTTCCTTTAAATTTCGTATAAGTAAAAAGAGGCTATGTATGCATCAACTGCATGCGCATAGCCAACTCAAGTTTAGCTTGCCGTATTTGTAATACAGGACACACCACGCATTTTGAACCATTCGAAGTTGAGTAGCGAATAGTCTTCTTTCCTTCTCAGGTGACTACGGCCTTATCACATAACTGTTCGCCACAGCAATCGTTACTGGATCGCATGTCAACCAAAGCTTTATCGTTCGAAATCTGTCGAGGTTTTGAATCTTACCGGACCCCATTATTATCATCCCGGCAAGATTGACATTCTACCTGCAGTTGATATTTTACGGCGACTAGCTACCTAGAATTACGACACCGTCAATTAGGTGAATTAATTTTAGGAAGTCGAGAATGTTTGGCCATGTCGAAACCCATCATACGAAAAATTAAAATGTGAACGGTGTAATGCACAAAACAGAAAAATACCTTCAGATAACTCACGATAACCCACTTGGAAAATCATCCGAAGGAGGATTACCAATTCTGGTTAGAATACAACCTTGCAAAATCACTTGGATTATGGAACAAGGGCTTCACCACATTAATAGTCTGCCTGACCGAATCTGTAATTTGCTTCACCGCGGTACTATGCAAAACGTAAACATGATGTAGTATTTGATGCATTGCATAAAACACACATCGCTGAGGCAATGTGAGCTAATTATTTACTTCCAAGTCGAAAATAACGCATTTAAATTTATTGCTGCAACATGCATTTGATATTGACATTTATCAACAATGTTTCTCTAATTTGAGTTTTGGCAACCAAAACGGGAAGTTGTGTATTGAAAACATAAAAATATGAAATCAGCAAGAACTGTCTGGATTACTGCATACTGATCGTAATTCGTTCTAGATACTTGCGTGCTGTCTGAAATTTCAGCCCAGGCCAGCACAATACAGTCAAGGTTTTATCAGCCGGATCCAGTTGGTTCTTGCACAATGAACACAATGGATGGTTGTGCGTGCAACAATAGAAGATTCCAGTGGAAGCCAAAGCATAGCCAGCCAGAACCAGTACAATGTCAGTTGTAACCAGCAAATACCAGCCGAAATCAGTGAGAACCTAGTCGGAACCAAGGATTACAAAACGCTCATTAAAAATGCGGGAGACTCTTTGGAAGACCAAGGAAGCTAACGCTGCTAAATACTGGGATCTCTGAGATATCTAGGTTGCGTAAACTACTATCTTTATGTCCCACAACTCCAAGTTTTCCCCAATGACTGGATGGTTCTTGAACCGTAACTAGTGCAGTATCCTTGGGGCTACTGCTCCACGGAAAAATCCTCTTTACTACTAAAATTTTTGGAAAAACAGATGGAAGCCCACATTAGGAGTTCGATTGAACTAAATAGGTTGTCGAAATCCCAACATGCATATTGCAAATGGTGTAATCTGTAGAAACTGCTTTCACCTCTCTTATTACTCCTATCCAAAAAATCCTGTGAACATAAGGAATTCTCCATGATAATTTTTCTGGATATCGATCACGCAGAGCACTTTCCTCTGGATGCGGGTCCTCCAATAGCAGATTGTGAGTAGAGAACCACTTGGTCTACTTGGTACTTGGATGATGTTGCGATTAGTGTTTTCGGTAAATATCCTTGCATCCTTGTACATTGGCTCTTTATTTGTACTATTAGGACTATTTTATTATACTGGATTTCTGTTTTGGTGGCCAGCTTTAAGTATTCTGATCAACCCAAAATCCTTGGCATAAATACAGCGAACAGCTGCTTTTTGTACTAGTTGGGCTCTTAGGAGCACATCCTGGGTGGATTTCCGGCACTGGAGATTCTCTTTCATATTACACCACGAGATATATCCTAGATAAACAAATGGCAGCGAGCTCAGCTATATAAGGCTCAACTCCATCTTCATGTGGAACTATTACAATATAGGACTCTCACCTATTCTAAGAAACAGGAGGCCGTCCAAATGGCACAGTGGTTAAAGCTTTGGCTTTTGTATCGGGAGGTACCGGATTCGAATCCCGATAAGGGCAGGATGCAAGGTGAAATATCATCAAAAAAAACGAAACAGGAACATCTCAAATACTACCGACTATAACATCCCGTCACCATCTTTTGATCAGAGGTTTAGAACAGATACTCCAAACAGAGGGGACTGGTTGAGAGTAGCATTTCTGAATATTGCATGTATAAATTTTTTCATTGATGTTTCAAAGCTGGATTGTAAGGTTGGAGTGGCGTTTTCTGTGAAGAATTAAATGTAAACCTCGCTTTTCGTCTTCTCCTGGGCTTCTGCAGCATTTTAAGCTGTATTCAGCTAACATTCATTCTGCAGTTAATCATAATTCATTATTAATCATATTTCCTTACGTCGAAAATAGCTCTGAGCTGTCTTGCATGTCTTAACGAAATGGCAAATCAGTTCAACGTCCACCTGATGTGTGTGCCGGGGCATTTCAATATTACGGGAAATGAAAAGGCGGATGAACCTGCTCGACAAGGCACAACCTGCCTCATTTCACCAAGCAGGGTGGTTGTTGATAAACCGCTCCCTACGTGTAGATTACTGCTTCAAGAGGAACCAAAAAGAACAATGAACGACAAATAGTACCTCATGCGTAATATTCTAGACAGATATGGCCAAATCTAGACCTGTCAAGATTCAGACAGCTGGTATTGCTGTGGCGGCGGCATGTCAGTCTCATAGGTAAGCACACGAGCAGAATGGGAGGAAGAAACTGTTCTCCATTTGCTTTGCACCTGTCCCCGTCAAACAATGTCTACGAATCGAATTGTATCTATGCCAGTCCTTTAGAGGACAACCACTCAAACTTAACCTAACCTAACCGAAGCATTGCACATACAGCAATCCTTCCTAGGCCATTGTGCACTATCCAAAATATTAGCCAGAACCAATAAAATGCCAGCCCGAACCATAAAACTCACTGTGCTCGTTGTACAACCTTCAAATTGTTTCGGCTGGTAAAACCTTGTTTTAGCGGCATTTTGATAGTCCGTAATGCCCTAAAACAGGTTGTATTTATTTCATGATCCTGATGGTTCACACTGGCTTCGTATGATTTTTGCTGGTGTCTGCTGGTTTAGACGAATAGTGTACTGGTTCTGGCTGGCGTTGTTATGATTCCTCATTAAAGCTTATATTTTGCACTTCCGTCAAAATACATTGTGTTTATTGTGTAAAAGTCAAATGGTTCCGGTTGGCTTTTCATGGTTCCCGTCGGAATGGTTCGTACTAAATTCATATAACTTCCGGTTGGCTTTATACGATTCCAACTGGCATTGTACTGTTGAGGCTCAAAATAAGGTAGTGTACAATAACCTAGAATCAATCAAACAAATTGTGCAATGTTTCGGATCGTACCCACTGATTTTATATGGCTCCGGCAAATTTTTCTTGAACAATGGTTACGGTTCAGCTCAAACTAGCGTGGCAGGCAGAACAAAATATCCATTTTCAAATGACTTGAATAAATCGAATGACTTGAACAAATGACTTCTTAACCGATGCGGTACAGGAAATCTTCAAAAAACATAATTTTCAATTTCTTTAGTCAGCCACAGGATGTAACGTGTGGGCTCTATCTGGAATCCAAAAAATAAAATTCGATCTCAAAAACGTTACATACTGAGTGTGATACTAACCTCCTTTCCAATCCATGTGAAAGGGGCTATATGGTACGGAATTTAAAATGGAGGGAAAAAGCGGGATGGAATGGATTATTAGCATCTTGCTCTTTCTAAAAACATGAAAGTCGATTGTACCAGATTCCATAAAAAATATACGGCTTATTCGTTGCTGAAACTCGATATACTAACTAGATCGTAATGGCCTATTGAAATGTTTTCATGGAAAATTCCTAGAAAATATTCTGTTCGGAATTAGCCCATTTAAATGGTTTCGAGCTGGTGAGATGCATAAATTTTTGGTCGTTTCATCAAACTGCAGAGACAAAACCATAAAAACAAAAATTACTTCTGGATTAAAAAACGTAGAAAATTTAGCGGATTATTAATATAATTCGCTAGAATAAAATGTTGATACTCGTTACATTATTTCATTTATTAATTTTTTTTTTTTTTTTAATTTTAAATCTATTCGGATGCCGCACATTTAAAGAACAAACAGTTGTAATTAGCCGTGAGTACCTAGTCGCAGGCAAGTAGAAGTGTTAGAAGTAAAAATACGGGGTCATACTCAATTTCGCCTCCATAAGTCAATTTTCTTACTAAACTAAGAGATGTGAACCTTCCGGAATTGATCAAATGTGGCACTAATTAACTTCATTTCTTTCAAATTATTTCATCACGCCCTTACAGTAACATTAGATACACAAGTCTTGTGAATTTATTGTAAATTCGGACACGTATTTGTTTCGACTAAATTGGATCCAGCCAAAAGAAAACCAACACAGCATGGCTTAAAAAAAGTTTTTCAAACGAAAATGGGAGATTAATCGATTCATTCGCGTAACCCATACACAATTCGGCCGACGATATAGTCGAGTCGTTTTGTACACCTAATCTCAAATTTGTTTTGTTTTCGTCGAATTTGTTATCTTAAGTTTTTTCACATTGGCCTACATACAATAAAATGTAAAAATTTATTCGTTTCTTTGTAAATTGGGTTTACATATTTTTTTTGCTGCAGGCTGCGGGGTTATCGGTAGATGCTCATAACAACAAAATATATTTGTTTATGCTCATAAACATTATGGGAAAAGTCGTATTTTAAGACAAAATTATATTTGGGATTAGACTTTTTCATTTCATATTGAACGGATTTTTTAATATTTTAGGATGGGGAGGAATGGCATATTGTTTACGAGGATTCAAATTATGGTTGTGACCTAATTCGAAGCAGTAAGAATTCGATTAAATGCTTTTAGCCACAGGCTTCTATTTTCACGGTGAACACCTAGGTTATGCATTGGGACCCACTTTAGAATCTTACAAATAGAAAGCCAGTAGCCAGAAGCTTACTCAGAGAAATACCAATATATAGGTGCGACGCATTCCTAATACGGAGGTTGCAGTAAAGGAAGTAAAAAAACAGGAAGTAAGCATGCTGAAAATCTTCACATTATAGAATCTAAAGGACAAATGAAGTCGATTGAGGTTGCGAGTTACAGAAGATTCAACCAGCTCAAGGAATGTGGAGGCAAAAATAACATTAAGAAAAAGGAGGTCAGTTTTGAAACCTAACGTTGTAAACCATTAGAGAAGTTCAGCAAAATAGAACCTTTTAAGCACTGCAAGATTAAGAGAAAATTTAAAGTTTCCGAGATTCGGTAAAGTACAGTGCACAGTCGCAAAACAATGCGCTCATACTGGTACTTCGAGAAAAAACTGCAGATGACGTCAGAGAATTATGTTGGGTACAACCCTAAAGCAAGTAAAACCTATGCAGGAGGGCTCCCGCAGGTGTGTTGAATGAACCAATAGTGAACGCATTTATCAAAACGAAAATCTGAAATTTCATTTGAGAACCAAGACTAGGGGTAAACTCATGAATACAGTATTAGTGTGTTGGAATTAGAATGTGAGTCAGCCCGAACAGGTTTAGCAACTGATTTACAAGCGTAAGCTTGATTCAAATTTCGGATATTACGCAACTAAACACACTAATAAAAGAGGGGATGTCATGTAACCGGTCGGATGAAACCGAAGACTACATCGAGGATTGTAAAGAGCCTGGTATACTGGGAAAAATGAAGCAGCTTAACCTTGAGAGAGAGAGACATAACGCTTGATTCATTTGATAAGCATGAATTTGGAAATCGGACGATATTGTCCGTTATAATTTGCTAAGAGCAAAAGAGAAGAACGTAGCTGCGGCAACTAAAGCAAAGTGTAGTATTTTACGAGCATTGGGCGGAAGGCGATTTTAGCTTCTGTTTATTGCTAACATTACTGTTAAACAGCGTGTTATTTTCGAAGTCAGGGGCGATATATACCACCGACGTGTGTACTCAAAAATAGACGGTGACCTTGGGGATACCAAGACGGGAATTGTGGAGCTTACGAATGTTAAGTACATTCGGTTGTTATGTCTAAAAATATTACTGAAGTTTCCGCAAAAAGTACCAAGACGAGTGTTGAACGTGGGCTGAACAAGAAACTTAATCAGGAAAGGGAAGGTCATTGGTAAAGCTGAAGGAACCCTACTATTATTATAAATAGGAAAATTTGTTTGGATGTTTGTTAAACCTTCACGCCAAAACTATTGGATGAGAGAGTCTAAGGTAGTAGAGATAGAGCACATCATCTCGAACTATAAAAAAGATGGTGCAGCTCGGAAAAAGGAAAACCATCTTAAAATAGCAACTCTTAAAAAGACGTATAACAAGTACTGGGCTGGACAATAAAATAAGAGAATTTCAACCTAAACTAGAATCAACACACCAATACTATAAAGATAGGCAAATATTATGGGAAAGATTTACAAAATATGTTGACAATATGCGTTAACGCCTAAACTCATCATTTTTGCCATCAACACCAACTCCAGATGCATCCTCCAAATTCAACTTTGCCCAACCTGAAGAGTCAAATAACAACGACCAAGGAAATGAAGCTTAATCATTCAGCAAATCGAATCAATCATCTGAATCATCAAGAAGCACTGAACTTCAGCAAACTCAAAAAGTCGTTAACAATTAAAACAACGAGACGTCCGAATGCAAGGTTTATATAAAGAAATGTGATGCAGATCATGAAGCTACATGAAATAATATGCACGGGGGCTCCCGAACAAGTGGAAGTCAATTTAAAATACTTTGTAGTTCAGCATTACGAGAACTTAAACAACGAATACGACAAAATCGTATTATCACTAATGACATCATAGGAAGAAGAACATTGCAAAGTTAAGCCTTTTGAAATTCGTCTACCACCAGTGGAACTCCCATAATTTCAAGGAGCCATTTAGAACCTAAGACATTTGGAACCTATTAGAGATAACTGGAGAATCGCTAAAATAACAAAAGATTACTCCATCATTCGTATCTAATCTGTTAAACACCTTATCAACCAACTAGCAATACGGAATCCGCCGCTGCAATCAAAAGTTTACACGACACAACAACCGAATGTCTATTCGCTATAAGGAATACAGGCATGTAGAATTGTCACATGGAATCCATTCATCATCTTTACTTTGTTAAAAAAATTGGACAACGAATCACGATGTCTATATGAAAGTTCTCTAGCAAATTCAAGAGGATTCCAACAGACAAGACAGTTTTTGAAATTTCTGGAAAGGCGTTTTCAATCCTTAAAGTCTATCGGTAGCAATAAGTCAATACCAATCCAACAATCCAGGTATCAAGTACAACAATTGAAACATGCTTTCGTTGCCGTAACACAACCCAGTTTTATTTGCGTATGCTGCCAACAAAATCATCAGCTTTAAAAACATGAGCGCTTCCGAATGAAATCAGATGGTTATGTTGCACAATTTGTGTAGAAATTGTCTAATCAAAAACCATGCGACAACAAATTGCAGCATTAACACCAATTGTTTTACCTGCAAGGGCAACCACCATACTTTGCTGCACGTAAAAAAAGCGGAACAGCAGAACCGCTATACGAAACTGAACATATCAACGTTCAACAAGGATTGTAACCTAGTACTCTTAGCAATAGCTCTAGTAAAAGGGCTGGCCAAGAACAAGGGATCTGGCCGAAGATTTTGGAACTACGAAACAAAGAGACAATCGCACCAACTTCAAGCGAATGCTCTAATAAAAATGTATTGGGTTTAGACAGTGAGCTACAAATGGAAGTAATTCTAGCCGACACTTCCGGACCTGTTGATCTTTTAATAGGCGCTGACATGTACGGCTCAACAATCAGAATTAGGATGGATAATATCAGGTCGACTAACCCAGAATAGCAGTGTATCGATATCTCGAATAAAAAGTCATGTCACATTAGCAGATATAGATAAGCAATTAAAACGCTTTTGGGAAGCCGAAAAACTACACCTGGAAAGGGATTTGGTCTGCTAAAGTGGAATAATATGAAAAACATTATGAGCAAACCCACAAGAGGTCAAAGAATGGACGATACGAGGTTAGAATAACGTTCAACAACAACAAACTGAGAAAAGTTGCAATGGGAAACTCTAAAGCCAAAGCAGCAGCTAGATTGCTTCAAATGAAAAAACGATTCAAGAAAGATGAAGACTCGAAGACTCAATATCATAAGTTCATGAACGAGTATATCCAGCTTAACCACATGGAACTAAAAAAAGATGATTCAATAACAGATAGTTCTTGTGTTTACTACATGCCGCATCATTCCGTATAATAAAATAAGACAGCACAACAACCAAGTTGAGAGTAGTTTTTGATGTTTCCTGCAAAACAACAACAGGCCCATCTTTAAACGAAATGATGTACGTCGGTCCAACTTTACAAAACAACCTAACCGCAATACTGATGAGATGAAAGAAGCATCGTGATGTATTCGCATCAAACATTGTGAAAATGTTCAGGCAAATCAATGTAGCCCGGGAAGATTAAGATTTTCAACGAATACTTTGGCGATCAGATCCAAATAAACCAATGAGAAGGTATAGATTAAAAACTGTCACATATTGTACGGCATCTGCAACTTATTTGGCTACGAAAACATTGCAACAATTAGCCATCGATGAAGCTTCAAGATATCCAATTGGTTCAAAGATTGTGCAAAGAGATTTCTATGTAGATAACCTCTTATCGGGAGCCAATAGTTTCTTCCATTTCTCAAGCGATCACCTAAATTTGTACTAACCCAAGCAAAGGTTACTTGACGTTGATGGTGTAATTGTTATTGCATTTCTATGCCACGTGCCCGCCGCGGTTAAAGGACTACACTGGCGCTTAAAAACGAGTTAGTTTCAAAAATAAATAAACAAATCCTTTACGAAATACTCGCTAATACAACAGTGTGCGGCTTAATCGACTGACTGGGACCAGGTTACATATCATCGAACAGGGGTCGAGGCGAGGGGTCATAACATTATTTCTTATTTAATTTTGCTTTTGAATTTTTAATTTCGTTATCCTCGAATAATTTGCCCCTTTTACTGGTGGCATTGCCATCTGTTGTCTGTGCATTGATACTAAGCGTTTTTTTTGCGATTGTGAATTGGCATTTATATGTCTTGCGTAAACGTTGAATAATTTTGAGAGCAAGACCAACGTGTACCTTGGTACGTGCGGTTGGTACGCCCGGTAGAGAGAGTGACGCACACGAAAAACGAAAAAAATATTCTGCTAGATCTTTGTTTTGGTGCGAGAATTTCAGTTTAGAGTTTGGAATTTAGAAAAATAAAGTCGAGTTTTGTATTAAAAATAAAAAAAATCTGGCAAAATAGTCAAGTTTTGTTTTTGGAAATGAAAAATAAAATTATGAGTTGTGTGCGATTGTGAGGGAGACAGAACTAATATGTAATAAAAATTATTTCAAGATTTTTGTGAGTGGACATTTTGAATTTTTTCCCTTGTGAATGACAACAACGAGTGTTCAACGGAAAGATAACTAGTGTAACTGCGTCATTTTTGCTTTGATTCCGAAAATATTGTGTGTGAATGCAACTCGAGAGACGGGCATAATTACGAAAATGTTTTCTGGTGGTTGTTAGTGAGTGGCCTGGTTATTACGAAGGCGCCATAGTACAACAGGTACAAGTATATCGACGAGTGATAATTTAATAACGGAGACCGCAATTATAATCCACGGTTGCCCACTAAGGCAAAATTGTCCGGCTCACGTGCCGTCATGTGAGATCAAATATTCGGCGGTCTAGCAAAGCAAGGCCGAATTTGCGGTTTAAGGTGAACCAACACCCAACGTTTATTTAAGTTTAAGGCGATTCAACGCCCAACAGTTTTATTTGCGGTTGCGGGAACACGCCTAATAACATTTTTGGTCAAAGGCGAAGAAACGCCTTACCCATTTCAGTGAAAGGCGCCATAACCCAAGGGTTCAATCTTGACCTAGGCCCACGGTACAATTTCAAGTTGTTGTTTATTTTGCAAATTTCAATCAATTTTAATAATGTAATCGAGCACCGAATTACGGTGGTCGTGCGCGCGACCGGGGTTGTACGTTGGTTTCGCTCAAAATTATTCACTTTCGGCGTTTAGGCATCCGCGACCACTTTATTTTCTCTTGATTTTTTTTTTAAACTGCACTGCGATTCCCATTGGCATTCGGTTCGATTTTCTTTTTCATTCATCGGCCGGGATCTGTTTTTCCGGTTGTTATTATTTATGTCATTTTTCTCATTTCATTTTTTTTTTGACAATAAAATGAAGAACTAAATTTCTTTTCATGTTGGGAGGCTTATTCCATTTCGAGTCGGTGGTACTCCGATATTCTTCAGCAGTCGGAGTGTGAATTGTAGGAGATTGCCTGCAGTCTCTCTGAGTGAAGAGAGGTTTTGTTTGTTGAGGAAACGTCCCTATCCTCTTATGCTGCTTCTTTGTGGCTAGGCATCGGCCTCTAGGGGTCGGTGGGTAATTCGGGGCTTTGTTCAGCAGATATGGTGCTTGTCACTCGGGGGGATCCAGTCGTTCCTGAGTGGGAGCTCCCGGTTATTATTAAATTTATTATGTTGACGGATTATGATGTTTTTATTTAATTTCATTTTTTTTAGTTTGCTTTTATTTTTATTCTGTTCACGGTGTGGGTCACGAGCACACGAGCCTCAACTTCCCCACGACCCTAAAACCCTGAGATCTAGTCGGCAAAATCACCGTGAGAGAGGCCTCTGCGCGTTTAGATAAAATCTGCGGAATAGTGTTGAACCATTCCGTAACCACGTTGTCAATCTTATGCAAATACTACAAGCTACCGGACACCAGATTGAAGTTAAGTTCAGCGAAATACTACGGCCTGTTTAGAGAAGCGGAGTTAACTGTTTGCGGCGTATTGGTTCAAGCAATGGAATACGAACGGATTATAAGAAGTTAATAGCAGTAGTGGTGTGACCAAAGGTAATTCGCGAAATAAGAAGTCTTTGAAAATTATCTGCCTTCATGACGATTTCCATAAGACTTTCACCGAAAAAAGTAAACCAATTGAGTGGAGCATCAAAGAGCATATAATTCTTTAATTTTGGCATATTCTCAGGCAGGAGGGATGTTCATCTTGAAAATAAATGATAGTAACACAGGAATTGATGCATTGAGGAAAGAGCGGGTTGTCGGTCATACAGTCGCTCCCTACACAAAGCGGGGAAAAACTATTGTGTAACCTACCCTATGTATTTGAGGGGCTAAGCACTTGTATAATTGGGTGCCCGATTGATACTCGTACATCCCACTTTCACTGCGTACTATAAATTCGGCGAACTGAATTCACAAATAGTAATTCCAAAACTTCCTCTTTTGGATTCTCGATAATTATCGAGAACCAGACTCTATGTACTCGTAAATGGTGAAATTTGTTTATTCAGTAAAATGTCCAATAAATATTTCTAATACAGTCGACGTTTTGAGGTTCTATGTTTATATTGGATTTTGTCGCTACATTACTCCCCTTCTCGATTGAAAATCAAAGTGTTTTAAATTGAATTTAACGGTTTTGGGACTACTATGACTAACGTTTACACAAGTTCTAACTCGATTTTTTGGGAATGCGCAATGTCTGATGGCCATATGGAATAAGGCTCTCATAAGGCCATACGAAGCTGCTTCACACCAAATTTGCTGTTTGTGTGATAAATCTAATTGCTGATTACACTTCATCAGCTGAATCCGAAATTTACCTAATATCATTTTGGCGTCTAATAGTAAAAGTTGAGCAATATAACAAAACAGCTATAAAGAAATAAAAAGACATGCGAAAGAGACTGGCCAGAGTCCCTTAGGTTTTGTCTAAAATCTATAAAAAGTGTTTAAAAGTGAGAATTATTCGCCCCAAATTGAAGGAATAGACGTTAACATTATTATCACGTTGAAGACGCAATATACCGACCTATATGTATACATACCACAGCCCTAAAATTGTTAGGAGAGAAGAGATCTCTTGTTCGCTGTTCTATACTGCCGCTATTCAAAACATCAAAAATTTCGAATCATTTATGAAAGAAATTCGTCCTACTGGTAACGCTTAAATATAACTAGCGGATGACGTTACTACCATCATAGTGGCAAGAAACACCGAATATTGCTAGAGACCGGGTCCATTAATGAGGAGAGTGGCTAAATGGATAAAAGTTCACAAATTGTTCCTCGCAACAGGAATGCTATAGTCTGGACGCAATCGAAACGAAAAGTAACCTCAAGTACCTACACGTTAATGCCAGAATTATCTCGATTGATCTCCAGGCCAGCAAGAGAAAGGCTATGCATCAAGAGTCAATTGATAAACCATTAGGATGGATAATATACAACTATACAAAGAACTCACTTGGAGGTTTTAGAGGTTGCAAGCCCCGTCGCCCGAAAAAGAGTTCTTACACCGCCCAATGTGATGGGCACTTTCAAAATTGTGTTTTGTTGATTATGAGAATTACAATTCGTGTCAAGATGAGAAAACTCCAGCGTTTAGGTCGTACAGAACATATGAATTACGGCTTAGCAACGTCAAAATCGAATTTTAATATCACAACAATACATTAAATTGGTTTCTATGTAGCAACATTTTATTGATTTATATATGACCCGATAGACTATATGCGCCTATTTGCGTAAATAGTGCAGTGTGAGGATGTTCACCCCGTAGAACAGTGCTTAAATTTAAATATTCATTCGATTGTAAGTGATAACCGACATAGATAGCGTCTTTATTTATTAAAAGTCATTACGACCTACAATGTTTCGAGTACGTTTCACTTTTCGATACATATACGAGTACAATTCGAGTATACGTTTAACAGTTTATGTTGCCTTATCAATAAATTGCATGCAATCGTATAAATATTTTATGATTTTTCTGATGTAAAAAACGAAAATGAAATAAAAATCAATCAAATTTATTGCAAATATATGTATCGTGTAAAAAATTCTAAGTGGATGCGGGTGGTCACCACTGGAATGAGTTAAACTATGTATATATAAACTATATATGCTATTTGTATATTTATGATTTTTGTATATCGTCATGCATATGTGAAATAATGCTGACATATTTTTTTATCCTACATATGTATGATGAATATCGACTTTTGATGCGGAAATAATTAGGATTGGCATAAATTTCAACACTTTTAAGGATTCATCACAATATGTGGTGTTTATGGTGTTTAGGAGTTGGCATGGCACGATTTTACTCATATCTTGCATAAACACATATTATATAATGCAGTATATTGGATTATTTAATTATGAATATGAAGTACAATTATTATAACAATAATGCATTATAAACGATATTTAACCCCTCAAATAAACGGGTAATTTAGAATATTTAATCTTTAAACATCTCCAAAGCTTTTATTACCTTACCAAATGCCCCACCAAAAACAACTCGAGACTAATACCTCAATGCAAGAAACTCTAAGGCAATCATCCCACACAAAAATATTAGGGAGGTATATAAGCATGAGTTGTATTTTCGAATATTTTGTAGAAAATGTCTGGATAACTCAGTAGTTCCGGAGACGTAAGCTAGAAGAAGTTCAGGTGGATCATCCAGAGGAGGCAAATTCACTTTTCCATTTGAACAACACATTCCAGGCGGTTCATTGTGAAACTTTAAAGCATGACAATGCAAACGAATGTTTTCCATTTGCCCAATTGAAACATTGTAATCATAGTCTTTCTCGTAATTGAATGCTGCTAACTTTAAATCACCTCTAAAAGTTTCTATTAATCGTCCATATCGTAACCGATCGACTTCCACCCGGGCCTCATGATGTTCAGTTGTTTCATCAGCTCTTGAAGAAGACATCCTGCTTCGAACGTTTGCAAGTCATATTTCGCGTTGTTTAGTTGTTTCATTAGCTCTAGAAGAAGATGTACTGCTTCGAACGTTTGCAAGTCGTGTTTCATACTGTTCGCTTGATTCAGCCACCCTTGCGGCTCTAATCTTCTTCGACTTTGCAGTTACCTGCCCAATTGATCTTTTTTTCGGTGGCAGTTTTAAGCAAAAATGACCCGTGTAGCTAATTAATCAGGAATGACGGGCATTCAAAACAGAAATTAGTATTAATTTATCAAAACGATTTTAATGTTCCCTTCGATACGTTTCACCGCGAACTGTGTTTGAAAATGTCTTTACGGATTTTTTTTAAGCAAAATCAAATGTTATCTACAATCAAAAAGTAATCGTAGATTAACACGTTTATAAACTGAAAACTTAAATCTAATAAGAATGTATATTCACTTGAAATAATATTTAATACCTGGAAAATAATCACCAACAATTATTTTATTTCAATATAGCTAACTAATCGAGAACAACGGCATCCGACACACAAATTAATATTAATTTATTCAAAACGATTAAAACTACGTCCACTTCGATAGGTTTTACCGCGAACTGTGGTTGAAAATGACATTTCGAAAAACAAAAGACGTTTTTTCAAACTAAGGCAATTTTACACGTACAATAATTTGAATCCAAGGATGTTTCTTGTAGAAGATGCTATTTTCAAATATAAAACGCTAGTACTTTTCAAAGTAAATCAGTTTATACGTACAACATTTTTTAGTACCTTTCCTAGAATTAATTTTATGAAATAGTCATTGATTATTTAAGTAATAAACTAAATAAAGTAATAAACTATTGGCGTTTAGTATGAAACTACTATTGTGATTAAAAGCCGCCGGTTGCAATAGTGGATTAAAATAGAATGTTAATTATTTCTGAGGTTATGTGGAAATTAGAACTCCCTGACTATGGTACATTTCAAAACAGGATATGATAAATAGGATATCACTAAACAGTACATATCAAACCAGTAAAAATGGATTATTAATATGGATAATATAAGTGTTCAGAGATTTGTCTTCAGTTAAAGTGATGAAAGATTGTCTTAAATTTAAATTAATAAAATTAATTTGAATAATTAAATCAATTAACGTAGGGGTATGATTTGTGTATAACAATCGCACGCTAGATATCCTTTTTGGTGTCTAAATTTGCTGCTAAGGCGCTATTTCGGAACATTTAAATAATTGTATCCATACATGTAAAAATGAATTCTTGATCCAGGGCAGACTTCCGGATTGGAGCATGTCACTAATTTCATATAACCCCTTTCCTTAGTCATTCCCGTCAAAAAATCTTAAAAAAAATTAAAATTTGAGAAAAAATTTGTACCACAGCCTCTAGATCCCGGGGTCCAGCTCCTTCAAAAATATCGTGGGCTTGGTCCTGAACATGTAACATATACATGGTAAAAATTTCATGGCGATCGGTAAAGCGGCTAAGGCGTTATTTCCGAACAATCAAATAATTGTATCTTTACATGTAAAAATGAATTTTTGATCCAGGGGCGGACCCCACGAATTCGAACATGTCTCTTATTTCATATAACCCGTTTCCAAAACTCATTCTCGTAAAAAAATTTAAATTTTTGAAAAAAATTGTACCGCAGCCCCTAGACCCCGGGGTTCAGCCCCTTTCACAATATCGTAAAATTGGTCCTGAAAATGCAACATTTGCATGGTAAACATTTCATGGCGATCAGTTGAGCGGCTGAGAAGTCATTTTGGAATAATCAAATATTTGTATCTATACATGTAAAAATTAATTTTTGATCCAGGGCTGGGCCCCTTGGATCGAAAATGTCAGTAATTTCATATAACCAGCCCCTAGAATATCGTAAGGTTGGTTCTGGATATGCAACTTGCACATGGTAAAAATTTCATGGCGATCGGTTGAGCGGCTGAGACCCCCATTCGGAACAAACAAACAAACAAACAAGCAAACAAACAGGAATTCATTTTTATATATATAGATAGACGACCATATAGATAAAAATATCGAACAAAAAAAAGAGAAAGAGAAGGAGAAAAGGCAGCCGGAGCCATACCAAGTGAATACGGTGGTTCCTTGATGATATTTGTTGTTTCTGATCAGAAATTTTGAAGAAAATTCAGGCCTGAACAGGAGGAAACACTACAGGTAGATATACCGTATAATTGTTAAGAATAGTATCGAACATTACAAAGGACCCGCTATCGAAACAGAAATAATGTAAGTTAAAAACATAAAAGTTGCATCAATCATGTTCACGTATAGCACGAAATTTACCTGTAACTTTTGGTTTATTGAATTCCGACTCACCGATTGCGAAAATTTTGATTTTTTTTTTTAAACCCGGTAATGGATTTTTATTTATTTTACTCACTTAAATTTCAACGAATCCAACACCCTCCCTCCCCCAAAGCAGGTGTTGAGAAAAAGATAGCATTCTTTTTTAGAAATGATACGCATAACAATCCGTCAAGTCTGAAGTTCATTTGGCTAAATAATGTAGGGGCCTAGTTGCGGATGGCTGAGCTACATTTTGATGTAGAACGAGTAAGTTTAGAAACAACGCGGTTTTTAAATGTATGATGGCCATCGAACTAAGCGCCAACAGAAAACCTGTACACGACGGTTAAACGAATTTTATTGGAATGTTTAACACTCTCAGCAAAGAGACACCTAAAGGCGCTGCTTAGCGGTCAGAATATTTTCGACCGTCGGTCTTCAGAAGCGTTGCGACAAATACAACGTCTGGCCGATGACAATTTTACGGAACATACCCATCGATCAACTGACAGAAATGGCTGATAAAATATACGAGGTACGGATGCCACAGAAATAGGGTAACAGATCGGCTTACAATAAATCATATCGACCCCCACTCACCAAAAAACACTAAACAGCATATTCCGGTCAGAAATTATTTCTCGACAAACAAAAATCAACAACGCGGACGTTTCAATCACGTTCACGGTTATGTTCAAGGTCATCCACACCAACATAAATCCATAAAAATGCCGTAAGCCATGTAATTTCGTAAAAAAAGTCGATCGATTCGATGGCAACATTAACCTTAAATAACAGCCACCTTTTCCTATTGAACAGAACGAATCACCTAACTTTTCTTATTGACACAAGACCTGACCTTTCGGTGGTCCTCGTCCGACGTTTTTCAACGTCAATTTTTTAGATTCCAAATCATGCAATCTAGTTTTATCGGCCTAACAAAGTTGCTTTATCCAGGTAGATTTCGGATTTAAACGCCCATTCGGATACGCTATCGTTTTAGCAGATGTGAATTGTCCGATCATTCGCGTCAATTTTCTAAGGAAATTTTGCTTAGTTGTTGATCTTAGAAGAAAAGCGCTGGCTGATTCAACGATACTGCTATCAATCAATTGCTACGACGGTTCGGGTTAATACTCTTACACCGATGCATTACGCGCTCAGCAACAGCTACGGCTCTTTGCTAAAGAAGTATACTTCCCTAACACCAAAGTCAAACTACAAGTTACCAGTACTCCATTACGTGGTCCATCATATCGTAACAACAGGTTAACTACCTGTACCTGCATTCACAGAATTCCAGCCCATGGTGGAATTAGGGGTTTGCCGACCATCGGAATGTCCCGTCTATTGTTCATTCTTGTTACATTCGATTTATTCCGAAACTTGTTCAAATGCTTCTGGACTGATACATCGAACATCGGCTGTTCTGCAACAGATAACGATTGTTGGGAACCATTTGGTTTTTCCTCAAAGAAGTTAACAAACGGCGAACAAAAATGCTCTGCATTTGATCGGGAATTGCTCGCAATTTTTTTAGTGTTTATATATTTTAGATACTTTGTCGAAGGTCGGGACTTCATCATTTACACCAACCATAACCCACTGAGTAGAGCCATTCAGTCTAAAATTGAACGTAATCACAAAAACAACCGCAGAAAAGGCGGACTTTTAACTTCAGAATTTACTTTTTAGTTCCATATGTTATGCTTTAAATTTTTCTGTTTTGAAATACAGTCAGTCACAAAAGTCTACATACAACACTAAAATTAGCAAAATCGAATATGTATATGAAATGAACTAAATATTGTAATATTAATTAAATAATATATTTAAACAAAGAAAATTATTATTTTTTTTTTGTTTTTAGTCCATGCCATCTGTTTTGGGGCCGAAGCACTCCCTGCTCTTTCGCGGTTTATTTTTTCGTCTTACTTTACGCATCATTTGCCAAATCGAAGACGTACGGCTATAGGTCCGATTTTTATAACCATCTGCACATTGCAAGCTCCATGCCAGCCTATACTGGCATGGAAGATGGGTCGGCCCATGAGTTTGCACTCCGACAGGGGGTCATAGATGTGTTCCATTTCATCACAGATCTGTAGATGAAAAATCTGTAGATGAAAATTCCCTTTGCATCCTGCCCCAATCGGGATTCGAACCCGGTACCTCCCGATCCAAACGCCAAAGCTTTAACCACTGTGTCATTTGGTCGGTAAAGAAAATTATTACGGGACGAAAAATTATTTAAAAAAAATTATGTTCAAAAAATTCATAAAATTGATATCACAAAAGGGCCACCTTTAGACTCAATAACAGCGCATTGATAAAACCAGGTTCTCAGTAGCCGCTGAAGAAATGTCAGCCCATGTTCCAGATCATATCAGATATGCTCTATTACATTCAGATCCTATGACTGGGGAGGCGGATGAAGTTGTTTCGGCACATTATATAGAACCCATTGTCTTACTGCCATCGCCGTGCATTATTTGGATCATTAACTTGATATCCATTGATGACTATGCAACCAAGCATTCGACGGACGATTGTAAATTGCGCAATATGTTGAAATACATTCGGTGATCCATATTACTTTCTATAAATACCAATTTTCCGACATCAGCTGCAGTCATAGATCCCCAAACCATTGCTTTGCCACCGCCGTGTTTAACGGTGGGAAGAAAATTTTTGGAGCCATATCTCGGTTATTTTTCAGTGCCTTTATTAACGTATTTTTTTGCAAATTCAAGCTTTTTCTTTTTATTTACTAGGCTTATAAGTGATTTTTTCCTTGGCACTCTTACATTAAACCCTTCGTTTCGTAAAATTCGACGACCTGTTTCGGGATGAACATCCTTACCAAAGCTATTCCGAATCTCAACTGCTATTTTTGGAGCATTAATCATCGGATTGGATGCCATTTTTTAAAATTATGATTCAAACATGCGGTAAGTTTTTTAGGACGCTCAGATCGCTACTTTTTTGAATACTTCCTCTGTTATCAAAATTTCGCACATTTGTGTATGGTTGCTTGAATTTTACCAATAATTTTAGATATTTCAGTATAACTCTTATTCTGTTCCCGTAGCTTTATTATTAAACTTCGTATTTCGATTGACACTTCCGTTCGACGCACCATTTTTTAATGCCAAAGACGAAAAATATTTCTCACTCAAGACGAATGGAAAGTTAATACTGGAAGTGTCGATAGACTTACCTAGCTATTTATATGCAGAAAGATAACGGTAGTTTGAATTCGAGAATAAATAGAAACGTGCAACTGTATGTAGATATTTGTGATACAATTTTTTTTAATCTCTCTCATTTATTTCAATTTTGCAAATTTTAATTGTGGGTGTAGACTTTTGTGAATGACTGTATTCTGCGCCGGAACTTTATCCCGGAACCAAACAAATATGGTACAAGAAGCCCGATGCTTGTGCATCATTGTGCACTATATGCTTTTTCAGCCGGAACCTTATAATTTCAGCCGGAACCTGATAAAGCCGACCAGAACCAAGACCAACTATGGCTCTAGTAGCATGATATATTGTGCATCATTGTGCACTATATAATTTTTCAGCCGGAACCTTATAAATCCAGGAAATATATGATTTTTCGGGAAAAAAACTTACAAATTCAGCCGGAACCATACCCTCTACAGCTGTACTAACTATGACACAAGTAGCACGATGCATTGTGCATCATTGTGCACTATATAATTTTTTAGCCGGAACCTCATAAATCCAGAAATATACGACTTTTCGGGGAAATTTTTTTACAAATTCAGAGGAAACCTACAGTCAAAATAACCACGGTACAAGTAGCACGATACATTGTGCATCATTTTGCACTATATATTTTTTCAGCCGGAACCTTATAATTCCGACTAGAATCTAATAAAGTTAGCCAAAACCGTACTAAAGCCAAACCAACTATAGCACAAGTATCACGATGCATTGTGCATCATTGTGAACTATATAATTTTTCAGCCGAAACCTTATAAATCCAGTTATAAGATTTTTAAAAAGTACATAGAAGCAAAACTTCCATATTGCAACCGCAAAGCAGAAGCTACAGGGGAAAAATACCAATTTTGAAAAATGGACATGTAAGTACTGACAAAAGCGGCATAACCACTATCAATATGTGTTCTTTGATAGCATTTTTGCTATCTTCGAGAGGCAACTTCGAGATGAAATGTTCGGTCAAACTATAACTAGCAAATTCGCCGGATTTTTAGAAAATGTTTACAATTCTACGTAATAAATTGCTAAATGTAATTTTTTGTCGAGAACGTTTTATTAAATCGGGCAACGATAGCTCAAACGAACGGGCCACTTTCATTGATTGCAAACCATCATTTGGAGAATTTTTTGCAGATCTATGCATTTTCAACCATGATGTTACTTTCAGTTTCAATATTGAAAGAATTTGTGATTAATGTAGAACAAAACTCGAAAGAAAGTTACCATTGCTTTCAACAGACACTAATGAACTGGATTTGAGAAATGTGAGCAACTCCATAAAGATAAATATTCGGGAATCGTACTGTAGATGTGGAAACTAAAATAATCTAAATAAAGTATATAGGTAATGGTGTAGTAACGTTGGAGGTCGAGCCGTTAGAACCACTAGAAAAACAGGAAAAGGTGGCTATAAGCCACATAACGAAATCACTAAATTTAGGAAGTAAATTGTTCCAATTTGCGCGGTGTAATTGAGTGACTGTGTAAATGAGCATTTCACTGCACATGCTCTTAGGCATATGGAAAACTTACGACGATTTGCAAAAGACCAACACTTCACGAAAAATGCTTGCCTACATGTTGTTCTATGTACAAGAAACAAAATCAATCAAATTATAGATTGCACAATGATGCACGATGCATCGTGCTGCTTGTGCTATAGTTAATTTGGCTGAAGTACGGTTCTGGCTGGCGTTATTAGGTTCTGGTCGGAATTATAAGGTTCTGGCTGAGAAATTATATAATGCAGAATGATGCACAATGTATCGTGCTACTTGTGCTATAGTTGGTTTGGCTATAGTTCGGTTTTAGCTGGCTTTATCAGGTTCTAGGCGGAATTATATGGTTCCGGCTGAAAAATTATATAGTGCACAATGATGCATAATGCATCGTGCTACTTGTGCCATAGTTAGTACGGCTGTAGAGGGTATGGTTCCGGCTGAAATTGTAAGGCTTTTTATCAAAAAATCTTATGTTACTGAATTTATAAGCTTTCGACTGAAAAATTATCAATGCATCGTACTACTTGTGCTATAGTTGGTTTTGCTGTAGTTCGGTTGTGGCTGGATTTATTAGGTTCTGGTCGGAATTATAAGGTTTGGCAGAAAAAATATACAGTGCAAAATGATGCACAATGTATCGTACTACTTGTGCCATAGTTTTTTGACTGTAAGTTTCTGCAGAAATTGTAAGGTTTTCCACCCAAAAATCGTATATTGCTGGATTTATAACGTACCGGCGAAAAAATATATAGTGCTCAATGATGTACAATGCAACGTGCAACTTGTTCCATAGTTGGTTTGGCTGTAATATGGTAAT
Organism: Nephrotoma appendiculata; assembly: GCA_947310385.1. Taxonomy (NCBI): domain Eukaryota; kingdom Metazoa; phylum Arthropoda; class Insecta; order Diptera; family Tipulidae; genus Nephrotoma; species Nephrotoma appendiculata. The sequence goes on from OX371223.1 coordinate 100,840,682, forward strand.
GACTGGCTGTATCAGGTTCTGGGCGGAATTATAAGGTTTCGGCTGAAAAATTATATAGTACACAATGATGCACAATGCACCGTGCTACTTGTGCTATAGTTAGTTTAGCTGTAGAGGGTATGGTTCCGGCTGAAATTGTAAGTTTTTTTCCCAAAAAATCGTACATTTCTGGATTTATGAGGTTCCGGCGGAAAAATTACATAGTGCACAATGATGTACAATGCATCGTGCTATTTGTGCCATAGTCAGTTTGGCTGTAGAGGGTATGGTTGCCGGAATTTGTAAGGGTCTTTCCCGAAAAATCTTAAACAGTACTAACTCGATTTAGCGAAAGGCGCAAAAAGCAATTTTGCTTTCGTAAAATCGGACATTCGTTAAATCGGATAATTCTTGAAAATGGTTTTTGAATTTTAAAATTTTAGGAAATATCATATCTAATAAATATCAATCATTAGTTTCAAATTTATTAAAAGAAAAATTAAAATTTAATAGCACATTATTAAAAATTATATTATTTACTATTTTTGGTTCAGGAACTCATTACATATGTATAATTTATTTTAGTTAAAAAATTACTGATATTTTCATTTGGTTAAACAATTAAGATCTTGAACGAGTGCAATTAAAATACGCCAATAATTATTTTTCCGCTATTTTTTTCTAAATATCGTTTAAATTTAACCCTTAACGGAGCCGGTCGGGAAGTATTTCAAGTTTACTTCCCACCAGAATTCAAGAAGTTCTCCACAATGGACGCTCCGGTTGTGCAAATGAGTTTATTGTGTTATCATATTCAACCTGGGGCCTTTAAAAAAGTATTGATTTGGTATCCGAGGTGGAATGTTATCAACTTCTGCAACATCTTTTCATTCGGTACTCTCATCAGCAGTATCATATTCATCTTCTTCATCCGCATTGTAACTTATATTTTGTATTTTTCTTCTCTTTCTAGGAAGCACTATGCTATCACTACTATTATCACTATCATTATAGTCTGAAAACGTAATGCAACTCCGATTTTAATTTTTATCAATAAAAATACCCAATTTGCATGCGAAAATAAGTGCCCGTACGCAAAAACGGTAAGAAATAACAGATCATGGATAACAAACAGAAACAAATTCACAGACAGGACATGGCACAATACTTCACGCATTACTAGTAAATATAATAATAACAGTAATAAAAATAATAAAAGGTTTATTGCCGCCATATACGCGGCATTAGGACCCAGTAAGCATAAGTGCCAAGCCGCTTATATGGCAACATTAGTCCGTTAAGGATTAAATAATTATTTTCAGCCCAATGTCATTATCAGCCCCATGTCATTATCACTTAAGTTATTGCAACAATACCGCTCTTCTTCAATTTCAGCAACCCGAAGTTCAAACCAATTATTTATAAAAGCCAAAAAAACATAATCCTCATGAACTAGTTTACCATCAACAATAAACTCAACTTCTCGCTACGACTGTTTAATACTGATTTCCGAAATTTTATCCCAAGAATCGTGCAAACCAAATACCTACATCCTTGATATTAATTTTTTTCAATATTGTTCCTTTGTTCTCATTATCGCTTGTTCTATTTACGATTACCTCTAGCATCAATATTTATCTGTACTTAACTCTTTCACGGACACGTTGATATATACCGACACAAAAAAAAATAATAAAAAAACACTGTCTCAGAGGAAGCGTTTCTGTTTTCATTGTGCCCCAAATTGTTTTTTTTTGTTGATATAATCTGTACTATAACCGGTTTGACTAAAGCGGTCAAGAATTTTTTAATTATAGTATGTGTCCTGTAACTGTCCTTAAATAATTTTGCGTCCGCGAAAGGGTTTAATCATTTGGATTATATTTTGATCCATTGATTGACACTTTACAGTTACATTTATGCAATAAATTTTCAAGTTCCTAAGTTTTCGTAAAATTGGATACTTTTTTTCGTATTATAAGATGCTGCAAAATCGGGTATCGTCTAATTGGAGATCCGTTAAATCGGGTTAGACCTGTATACTGAATTTTTCAGATTCCGGTTTTAAAATTATGTAGTGGTTTTGTCTAGCTTTATCAGGTTTTGGGTGGAATTATAAGGTTCTGGCTAAAAAAATATAGTGCACCGCTTGTTCGTGCTACTTGTTCAATAGTTGATTTGGCTGTAATATGGTTCTGGCTAGCTTTATCAAGTTCTGGCTGGAATTATAAGGTTCCGTCTGAAAAATTATATAGCACAATGTATCGTGCCACTTGTGCCATAGTTGGTTTGGCTGTAATATGGTACTGATTGGCTTTATGGTTCTGGGCGGAATTATATGGTTCCGGCCGAAAAATTATATAGTGCACAACGCACCGTGCTAGTTGTGTCATAGTTAGTACGGCTGTAGAGGGTATGGTTCCGATTGAAATTATAAGGTTTTTTTTCCAAAAAATCTTATATTACTGAATTTATAAGCTTTCGGCTGAAAAATTATCAATAGTTTTTTGGCTGTAGTACGGTTTTGGCTGGCTTTATTAGATTCTGGTCAGATTTATAAGGTTTCGGCAGAAAAAATATATAGTGCAAAATGATGCACAATGTATCGTGCTACTTGTGCCATAGTTATTTCGACTATAAGTTTCTGCTGAAATTGTAAAGTTTTTCAACGAAAAATTGTATATTTCTGGATTTATAAGGTTCTGGCGAAAAAATATAGTGCTCAATGATGTACAATGCAACGTGCAACTTGTACCATAGTTGGTTTGGCTGTAATATGGTACTGACTGGCTTTATCAGGTTCTGGGTGGAGTTATAAGGTTCCGGCAAAAAAATTATATAGTACACAATGATGCACAATGCATCGTGCTACTTGTGTCATAGTTAGTTTGGCTGTAGAAGGTATGGTTTCGGCTGAAATTGTATGGTTTTTCCCCGAAAATCTTATATTACTAGATTTATAAGGTTCCGGCTGAAAAAATATATAGTGCACAATGATGCACAATGCATCGTGCTACTTGTGTCGTAGTTGGTTTGGCTATAGTTCGGTTTTAGCTGGCTTTATTAGGTTCTGATCGGAATTATAAGGTTCCAGCTGAAAAATTATATAGTGCAAAATGATGCACAATGCATCGTGCTACTTGTACCATAGTTAGTTTGGCTGTAGACGGTACGAAATTAGAAGGTTTCGGCCGAAAAACATATATGTAGTATATAATGATACACGATCCATTGTGTTACTTGTAATATAGTTAGTTTGACTGTATATAACCATACCATCGTTTCCGGCTGGAATTATATGGTTCCACAGAAAAATCATATATTGCTGGATTTATAACGTTCCGGCTGAAAAATTATATAGCGCACAATGCATCGTGCTACTTATGCCATAGTAAGTTTGGCTGTAAAGGGAAGAAGTGAAGTGAAATGAAGTTCCGGCTGAATTTGTAAGGTTTTTTCCCAAAATATCATATATTTCTGGATTTATAAGGTTCCAGCTGAAAAATGATGCACAACGCATCGTGCTACTTGTGCCATAGTTGTTTGGTTTCGGCTGATGTGACATGCACGCCAAATCGCTCATACATCGCAGAACTACTTTGATGAAAAATTTATACAATTCTTTTATCAGATGATAGATAAGAGTGAATTTTTTAAAATCATCATTATTTTCTCCATAATATTAAACCGCCTCGTAACAAGTACTCGTAAGTCCGACTCTTACGTCCAATTTACGGTCCTTACATGGATTTGTTTTATATCGTTAAGAGTGAATGCGAAATATATGGACAAAATCTATGTTAGTCACAAAATTTTCCGAAACGCGGTACCGGGTGCATCATCGATGATATCCATCAATTGAATATATAATTTACACAATAATACTATCCATTCCAATTTTTACCAATTCCAATGTATATTGCCCTCAATTGTTATGTACAGATGTACACCCTCCTCTCACTGGGATAATTGTAGCGCGCCGTCGTGCCATTAAAATGAATACAAATATTTTCCCATTACCCATTTTATACGAGACAATGTACAGTTTTTTTCCCGTTTAATGCCTTGCTTTTATTGCTGGGAATTATGTCGGTATTTATGTTTCTGCAAATGTACAAACATAATTATTTATTTTAATGCTGTTAAAGGAACTTGCATATGGCATGCTTAAACTATAAATGTGACGTGAATTTGTTGTTATTCTTCGCTTGGTACAGTAAGTAGTTCAAACACATTTAAATGCAATTTAAAAATTAAAAACAAATATTGCTTGAATCATTTTATCAGCCGGAATATTTATACACATGGTATGTATATACGGGTAGAATGCTGTTGTCGACTGTACACAGCAATATAAATATTTATGGAGAGGGCAGAACTTACGTAAATATTTCCGGATTACCATGTCATCGCACTATTCTCGTCCTTTTGTGTACGCTCTACATTAGCATTACGTAGTATAGATAGCAACATTAGTTCAACGACACGTACATGTCTATGGCGAAAGCAAACGGTTTTTATGTTTTGTCGCTAAAATGAAAAACAATCGTGTTAGAAAATATTTGCATGAAGAAAACTTTAATTTTGCGATGATATGAAAATGACAGTTAAAGTATACTTTACATATTATAAAGTGGGAATTTATAAATATTTTTTATTGCTCAACACTCAAACATTGTAGTATAGAGAATGAGGCTTTGTAGTTTTCTGGTATTAAGCACGCAGTAAAAATAGATTCAAAATCGATTGATGGTTAAGTGGAAGTAGAAATCAATATTATTGTTTATTATATGTAGAGCCTCTATGGCGGAAAAATCAGACGCACATCTGAATCGTATACGTGCAATTGAAAAACTAGTTATGAAAAAATAAACTAGAAAAAATCGAATGAATCAAGAAGATCAAAGAAATAGCATTTAATTTAAAGAAATCTTGTTAATAGACAGAATTAATTTATCTATTTTAACCCTTACCGTGCCGCAAAGCGAACTACTATATTCACTATTCATTAATCACTTGCGCAAATTTTGAAAGCACTGTTTTCGATTTGACATACACAAAGCAACTTTGCAGAAACTACAAGACAACTTTATTCGTTTCCGCACGACGTGTACTGTCAGAGCCTCCTAAATATTAGAGCCGTAAGAATCCGCCATTTTTTTTCATGAGCTTTTTATTCTTTTTCATACCAATCAGTGTATTTTCATATTTGTTAGAAGATTTTTTCTATAAAACCATAAATGCTTCGTTTGAATTTTCAATTTGAATGGTTCAATAGTCTAACATATTTTTTTTTTTTGTAGAAAAAAGAATTTCTTTATGTGTATGTAAAGAAAATAAGAAATTAGTATAGAGTGTTCCATCAAAAATGTCAGCATTATTTTTCCAAAACACATGATCGTTAAAAATGCTTTTGGAGTAGCAAAAGGGGGGTTATTGCATTTTGGATTCTATTACAACATTGTTGATGAAAAAACTTCGAAACTTGTTTCATCCTGTAGTATAAACAAAAGAGAGCTTCACAACATTATTTTATAAAGCTTCTCGCAATTATAAAACCAATCAAAAGATGTCGCTTAGTATACATTTAGAAAACTATAGCGACAAAAAATTGAATATTTTAAAACCCAAATGTTTGTTGCGCGATGCCATCGTTTCGGAAGGAGATGCAATTGACGTCGGTTAATTGACCATTTCCAGCAACATATCTGGGCAGCACACGACCTATGCATAAATATGCGCAGAGGATGCTATGACGTATATGTGGCATTACGGACGGCCAGAATTCTTCATCACGCTCACATGCAATCCGAAATAGCCTGAAATTACCGGTAATCTACTGATAGGACAAACTTCCAGCGATCGCCACGACATCAAACGTGTGTTCAAACAAAAACTAAGCACGCTAAAAATCGAAATTGTTTCTCTCGAAACGCTGCTTGAGCAAGTTAAGAATACGAAACTTACTGAGCCTACGTTTCGTGAACTGTCAATCAAAAACAAAAATAAGATAATCCAAATCCTCGATGTGATTGCGGAAACGAATCTGATTGTTGGTAAACTGGACGAAGCACGCAACCATAGGTGCACTATAAACCTAAATCACTGGTTACTGTGGAAAAGGCACCAGAGATGGCTGCATAGGATTTAGTTTCTAGTGCCAATTCGGACAAAACTAGAAACGTGGAAACTGAACCAAAAGAAAATGGAGGAAATTGGCAAGTGGTCGGTAAAAAACGCAAGAAACGCAGAAACAGAAAGCGTTGGCAAAAAGAGACAAGAAAACGGATAATTATTTCAGCAATGGATAATGAATCCAACCTTTCGACCACCGAGATAATAAAGAAAATCAAGGAAGTTATCCGTCCCAGCGAATCGAATATAAAGATTCACTATGTATCAAACGCCGGCCCGAATTTGTCGCGGTTATTGTCGATGCTTCCTCTGACTTGAAAGTTTTCACGGAAAACAAAGAGTTGGAAGGCGTGGGTCTAGTAGCCACCAAACCAGTGCCTATAAAAAGATTACCGAAGGTAATTATCTTAGATATCAGCTCGAATCTGGATGGTGAAATGGTAACAAACAAAATATTTTATTAAACAAAACAGTAACCAGAAACATGTTGCTAAAGTGTGGAAGACTGCACGTGGACTGGGTTCGATGCCATGCGAGAGAGTTTGTGACTCCAACTAGGTACTTTAGCTGCCAGCGATACGGTCACATTGAAAACAATTGTAGGGCGTGCTTAGAGACGTGCTCTCACTGTACACAACATGGTCATGGCTTCAAGGGATGCCCAAATAAAGACAAATCTGCCAGCGCGCAAGCTTCAAGGAAATGCAAAAACCAAATGACCACGAAGTAGGTCGCGTTTCATGTAACGCATAAAATAGTCGGATCAGAGATATGTGAAAGCATTTCCACCCACGACATAGATATTCTATGTATGCAAGAACCACACTCCGTCAAAGGTCGAATCAGTGGCATGCCTTCTACAGCAAGAGTAGCAACAGGATGCTCTGAGAATCCCAAGACTGCAACTAGTATTCATAATGTTGGCATGGACATGGTGAAGTTAACTCAGGTTTGTGATAGCCACTGCACATGTGTTGAAATATCATCGGAAGTTGGTTCATTCTACCTACTTTCAATATACGCCCAATATAGTGAACCGATCGAGTACCATCTGTGCAAAATCGAAACGATCCTAGGCTCTCTGTCGGGTCAACAAAAAAAGGTAATGATCGTCCGAGACTTCGATGCTAGAAGTAAAATGTGGCATGACCGTTTAACCGATGAAAACGGAAGAAAAGTAGAGGACTTCGTGCCCAGGAATGACCTCTTCATAATGAACTTGGAGGGACACCAAACGATGTTCTCGCCTAATGGAAACTCCAATAGAGTTATTAAACGCGCCACAGAATAATCCGCTTGCAGGTAGCAAAACTCCGAGATTTGTCATAAAGATAGCTGATTGGGGTCTATTTGCTAGACACCTGCTCGGCTCTTGGGAGGGTGTAGCACTTCCTAAAATTAACTCGATAGACGAAAATGATGATCGGAGCTGATCTCAACGCAGTTAACCAGTGTCTGCAACAAATCAATTCCTAAGAAGAGAGTGGCAAAGAGACGAAATAGTTGGTTGAGCTCTCCTCTATGCACAAGCACAGAAGAGCATACCAAAAGGAAAGGAACGAAACAGCAAAAAATGTGAAATTATCTCTCTTTACAGTAGCAAGGAATAAATAATTCCATGAAGTATTAATAGTTAGTTATCAAGTTATCAACTTTCGAAAGGAAGGTCATTCGCTCCATCTTTGGTCCAATTAAAGTCGCGAACAATGAATATCGGATTCGCATGAACCACGAGATAAAGCAAATTCTTGGAGGTTGCGATATTATCGGATTCATCAAATCCAATCGAGTTAGATGGCTCGGCCACGTTACAAGGTCCCCACAACAACGGATGACCAATAAAGTGTTCCATCAACAACCAGCCGGTGTGCGTCGTAGAGGAAGACCACGACTGCGCTGGCGTGACGACGTCGAACAAGATCTAAATGCACTAGGATGTCGAAACTGGAGGACGAGAGCGATGGACCGAGACGGCTGGAGGACCATAGTGCGGGCGGCAAAATCCCTTCATGGGATGTGAAGCTAGAGAGAGAGAGATTAATAGTTAGGCAAAGTTGTTTCCAAAGGTACGTCACGGAACATGGGAATAAAGACCCATGGGGACTTGTATACAGTTTTGCCGCTGGCAAAACAAGGTCACCTGAAGTCTTGAACACCACCAGGAAGACAAATAGAGTCGTCACTGATACTCGCTTTTGCCGGATGAAACACCTGACGTTACTGGGCCTCAGGCAGAAATGCGCGAGATCGCCACCAACAGCTGTTGGGCATCAGATGCTAAAGACCCCCATTCACGTGGACTTGACAACTTGAACGCGGAAATATTCCAACTGGCTTGGCCCATTATAGGGACTACCATAGTAAAATTATTAAGCAGCTGCTTGAAGTTTGATAACTTCCCTAAGGTGTGAAAAAAGGATGAAATGATTATAATCAGGAAACCTGGGGATAGAGACCCACGAATCGAACAGAGCGAAGTATTCTCGGCCAAACAATTCGGCTTCCAACGTAGCATGTCTACTGAGGATGCGATGGTACGCCTAACAAACACTGTCGAAACCCAAAGTTCAAAATATGTTATGGGTATATTCTTGGACATTGCCGTTGCATTCGATAACTTAACGTGGCCTAGTCATCGCAAGTTTATCAGTCTATAATCTCCCCAAAAACATTATGAATGTTTTTAGTAGCTACTTTAGCGAACGATCCGCACTAATCAGAGACATATGTGGTTCTGAATCAAAAGAAATAACAAAAGGATGCCCCCAGGACTCAATCCTAGGTCCCCTGGTCTGGAACATCGTGTGCAGATGATAAAGTCATTCTGGTGCACGGCAATTCGAGGCTTGAACTTCCGCACCAGGGTGAAATTGCCATTAATAATATGGTACAACGATGCGATTCAAATAAAATGTCACTATCTGCAGAGAAAACAGTGATGCTGCAGCTTAAAGGCAAATTTTACTCAAATCGACCTCCAACTATATCATTAAACGGTTGAAACATGAAAATGGTCAAGTGCGTTAGATATCTAGGAGTTGATATCGATGAACGAATGGGAGTAGCATCTCACGTATTAAGGGTCCATGAAAACGCCAAGAAACTGTTCCACTCATTGGCGAGAGTGTCAAGATTGGGATGGGGACCATAAAACACTTGTATTAATTTACAAAGGTGTGGCGGAGGCGATCTTCACGAATGCAGCGGCTGGGTGGCATGGCAGGTTAAACTATCACCATATCAGATCATTGGAAAGTGCTCAGAGGAATATCTTACTAAGAGTAACAAAGGCCTACCGAACAGTGTCTAAAGATGCTGTTGTGGTTCTGGCCGGCGTGCTCCCTGTAGATATTCTAATCAAAAAGCGAGCGCTCATGTACCACCTAAGAAGAAGAGCCCAAAATTATATAGGTGACCAAGTGCATGCTGCAGATAGTAGGCAAGATCAATTTAATAATAAAAGATAAATCGAGGAAATGGCGATTGAACTATGGCAACGAAGGTGGAATGAATCAGCCGATGGAAGGCATATATTTGGCTTCATTCCAGATATAAAAGCACGAATTAAAATGAAATTGCAACTAACGAGCCCTATGAGCCATCATCTCTGGTCATGTTAAGGTTAAACCCTACCTACAGAGATTTAAGATAACAAACCAATGTCAATGTTTGTCACTAAAACAAAAGTAACATAAACCTTCACGAGTTACCACTGCCAACACTACTACGCGACGAAGTTCTCTGACAGTTTCGGCCATATTGTGGCGGATAGGGGAATGCTTGCCAGATATGGCAGGTACCAGGGAAATTAAATACTCGGGGCGGACCAATAACTAGCACACCAAAGCTAAGGTGGTACTACATACGCCGATGGCTGCGGTGGCTAAGAGGGTGCTTAGTCGTTAGTATGTGAAATCCGAATTTGGCGTCATTCGGTTTAAACCCATAGCCTTCCTATGATAACGCAGAGCTGTCATAGGCGATCGTTAATTTCTCGTGCTACTCGTGGGAATAAAATAAAAATGTATGATGAAAAATGATGATGAAAATAATAGCCTAATAATATTAGGAAACGAGGCGGATGCGTCTATAGAAGTATCAAATCAACCGGGCCGCCATATTCTTCGGATGATAGTACCATAGATTCTGGAGGGAATCAACCCTTGGCAAATAAAGGGAACAACTTTCCCAAGAGCATGAAAATGTTGTAATCACCACCTCCAAATGTAAGTAGAGGTACACCTCAATTAAAGACAACTGTGCCAACAGCGACTGCGTCCACAGTAACTGCAAAAGACGCAGTCTCCACTGAAAAAGGAAATGCCGAGTGCATAAACAAACATTATAAACAGCGAGGATATGTTAACCAAGTTTCATAAAATGGAGAAACTAATCGCGTAGCTGAGCAATGAAGTTGCTGAACTTAAGAGAGAAAACTCTACACTAAAAATAAAATAAAAAGTTAAAAATAGTAAAATTGAAGATTCAGCACGAGCTAACAACCTGCCTGTCAACCATATTCAGCCATCAACCAGTCAACATCATTCAAATAATTCCAACTGGTTGCTGCAACAATTTCCAGTCTCTCAACAGAATAATAGATTTAATGCTCTGAGTATAGAGGATTATTTCACAGATGAGGAAGAACTGGAAGAAGAAGTTTCCAGAGTTAATAACACAAATCCTAAGAAACGTAGGCGCACAAAAACGAAAACTCCCCTAAAAAATAATACACAAAGTGTGAACAGTAACACTGAACAGAAAAACCCAAAAATATCACTGCCTCCACACATTAATGTGAGCAATATCAACAATTTCGAACTTTTTCGACAAAAAATAATAAAAAACACTAGTGAATCAACTAATTTTAAGGCGCTCTCAAATAGTGACATTAGAATTACCTTTCAAAATGAAAATGATTACAGAAATGTCAAAAAATTACTGGAAGAATTAGAAAATGAATCTAGCAACCAACTAGAAAATATCCAATATCACACCTACCAGCTGAAGAGTGAAAAAGCCTATAGAGTGGTTATCAAAGGCTTACCTTCTTCTATTAGTCACGATGAAATTAAAGCAGACTTAGAAAAAATGGGACATGAAGTCGCAGGTATTACCAACATATACAAAATGGTCACAACTGATGGTGTAAAAGTCAGGAAACACTTTCCGTTGTTTTACATCGACTTAAAACAAAAGGACAACAATAAAGAAGTATACAATATCAAGAAACTTGCGTACTGTATAGTTAAAATTGAGCCACCTAACAAGACAAGGGGAATTCCACAATGTACGAATTGTCAACAACTTGGACATACTGCAAATTATAAAGGATGCCGAGTATATCAGAACAAAATTAAAAGTCAACAGAATAATAGAACAAGCGCAGTGCAGCGATTACAAACCAAAGTTGCTAAATCACAAACAACAATCACACCATCCACAATTGGATTATCCTATGCGCAAATCACCAACGAGTCTAATAACATTAAAATTATTAAAATGCTTAGCCAAATTCAACAGTCACTTGGTCCTTTAGCAGAGAGGGTGGCAAAACTGGAAATCTATATCTATCCATCAAGCGAAAAAGTCAACATACTCACAAATGATTAACTCGTTCCTGCGCATTGTAGCTTGGAACGCTAATGGGCTCAACCAACGAGCCCAAGAACTGGAAATATTTCTCCATACAAACAACATTGATATTGCGCTGATTTTAGAGACGCACTTCTCCAATAAAAGCTTTATCAGAACAAGGGGTTTTAATTCCTACTGGACAACCCATCCTAGTGACAGAGCCAGAGGCGGTTCAGCTGTACTAATTAAAAATAATATCAAACATAATCAACAAGAGGATATTCGTGAAAACTATTTGCAAGCAATTGTTATCTCAATCAAATATAATGGCGGATCTTTAGCAGATCTAAATATTGCAGCAGCGTACTGTCCTCCACGGCATACACCAACGAAGTTACAATCTAATAACGTCTTCAATAAGCTCGGTCCAAGATTTATTATTGGAGGGGACTACAATATAAAACATACAGCTTGGGGTTCCAGGCTTATCTCTCCTGGGAAAGGAAACGTCTTGTTCAATGCCATTCATGAAAACAAATGCGAATATTTGTCCCCAGGGGTGCCAACGTATTGGCAAACGGATACAGGAAAAATACCAGATCTACTGGATTTCTTCATCATAAAAGGTATTCCTCTAAGTTACACTAGATTCGAAGGAATTAACGACCTAACATCTGACCATATTCCGAATGGCTGCCAGACTAGCTACTCCTGAATTAAAGGACAAAGCGGAGATTGAAGTCAAATACCCGGCTGAAATCAAGGAACAAATCAAGACAAGAAGAAGGGCGAGGAGAATATGGCATCTCACCAGAAATCCCGCTGATAAGACAACTTTTAATCGAATAAGTAACAAAGTCAATAGGCTAATCAAAAATTTCAAACAGAATTGCCTCGATAACTACTTAAGCGGGCTAGGTCCAGAAATTGATAAGAACTACTCGTTATGGAAAGCAACCAGAAGATTTAAGCGACCTGTAATTCGAGTACCACCTTTAAGGAATGCTCAAGGCAGTTGGGTTCGACAAGACAAAGAAAAAGCAGAACTCTTTGCTCAACACCTAGCAGCAGTATTCCAACCCCATGACATTCAATCCAACGTTGATGTAACACCTGTTTATCAACCAAATCAGGACTTTAAAAGGGTCACGCCAATGGAAATTGCTGAAGAAATCGACAAAAATCTTAATCATAAAATAGCACCAGGAATTGATGAAATATCACGCGCTAATAGAGCAAGCGTTAGAAGAAAAGAAATATTGCCCGCCGTATTTCTGGATGTATCCCAGGTCTTTGATAGGGTTTGACATGAGGGATTGATATTCAAGATGAGCAAAATGTTACCACAAAACTATTGCCAGCTGCTTGAATCATACCTCTCTAATCGCCAATTCAGAGTCATTCATGAAGAAACATGTTCTGACTTTTATCCAGCGATTGTGGGAGTTCCGCAAGAAAGCGTATTGGGTCTCCTCCTCTACCTTCTTTATACTGCGGACATACCTACAACGAATAAAACATTCATCGGCACGTTCGCTGACGACACTGTAATTCTGTCAGTATACGAATCTCAACCAAGAGCAGTGGAAAATCTTCAACGAACAATGGACAACGTTACTAAATGGACAATTGACTTGAAAATCGCACTGAATGAGCTCAAATCAACCTATGTGACGTTTACGCTCCGACATAAAAATAACACTCTTCATATATACATCAAAGAGGTGCAAGTGCCGCAGGCTGAATCGGCAAAATACCTTGATTTGCATTTCGATTTAAGGATCAACTGGAAAGATCACGTTGTCTCACACAGCTGAACAGATACGATTGAGAGAGACATGCATTATAGAGACATTATACAACGAAGCCAAAATAAATTTTTCGAATGATCACCAACGACTACCGATTTGTGACTAACAAGGAAATCCACAATGATTTAGAAATACAATTGATAGACGACGTTATCCGCGAATGTGACATAAAACATACAAAGAGACTTCTTACCCACACCAATCCTGAAGCCGTACAACTATTGGACAGTACAAACGAATTAAGGCGGCTGAAACGAATCAAACCACATGAGCTAACCGTATGAAAATTATATACCAAGGGAACTGGACACTGGTCCGGCAGACCCACACAAGTTTATGCTTATCTCATAAGTACTAATGTCAACCTTACTAATGAATTAATAATGTTTAAGATTGTAGTAGCCATATCAATAAAGTTGTTAACTTTGTTAAGTTGTGTCAATAAAATTGTTAAAATAAAAAAAAAATGTACACATTCTGCTGTGGTAAATTGTGAAAATCAGACCAGATCAAATCGATTCAATCCTCAGCGCCGAAATATCAGATCCAGATTCACCGTGTATGGCCGATGGGAAATGCACAAAACAATATCCGCGTCCGTTGCTGGCATACATAAATAGTGGAAACGATGGTTATTCACTATATCGGCGTCATTCACCCAAAAATGGTGGCAGAACAGTCACGACGACGATGAAAGGACAAGATGCCGTGGTCGATAATCGCTGGATCGTTTCGTATTGGCATCGCATGTTCGGCATTGCTGCTCCGAATGCAAATGACGTAGTGTCAAGGTTCCAATTGGGCCGTTATGTTCCACTGGGCGACGCCGCGTCACTCCAGTAACAATAATATAATTTTCAACTTCTCTGAAACGGTGATTTTGTATAGAACCAGTTGAAATTATTTGCGCTTTAAAATAATACTTTTTAATTATTGTAAAAAAAAAATTTCAAAAATATAAAATTTCTGGTCTGCTTGATACGAAAATCAAAGCTACATTTTGCATCGTGTTCGCACTGCAACATCGAACTATGAGCTTGAAATGAACGACGAGATATGCAACGGACCTTTGATCATGAACTATTTGTCGAAATTGGGCATGCACGATACATTTAACCGTGAATTGCAACGAGAGCAAAGCGTAAACAAGAGATACCAACTACCGGACCTAGTTTTTGAAAGCGCTTGATTTGCCGGGAATACCACCGCATAACTTGATACTCAAGGTCGGATCTGTGGTAATCATGCTGCGCAATCTGAACCATCCGAGATTGTGTAACGGAACGCGATTGGCTGTGAAGAAACTGAAGAACAACGTGATTCATCACGTGGTTGATCATGAAAAATAATGTTTACCACAATGCATTGTAAACATTGATTTGCGTCTGTATTCGATTTAATTCCAATCGAATAAAATACATTGAATTCTTTTGAATTCCAATTGACTCCAATTCATTTCCACACTGAGAGAAAAAATAGAAAAAGATAGATGGCTGAGTTTGAATCGATATTTTATTCACTTTTCAATACATTATGCCGCCTTTATGGTTGCGTTCGTTCGTTCATTCTGACAATTTTTTCCACCAATCATATTGCTCAAACGAACCGGATGAATGTGATCGTATTTTTCGTCAATTCGCTGACTTAGGCCGAAACTGGCAATTTTTCGTTTGTAACTCTGTTGAAATTATACGTTTTCTAGAAAAATCATCCAAAACTTATATTGAAATCCCATTTTGATCTTACAGAAAGAATTTAATTTTATTCAAATTATTTTTATTCAAATTAGTAGAATAGCATGAAAGTTCGATGAAACTCAGAAAAGTTACAAAATACTAACTCGTTGCCTCATGATAATAAGAACTGTCGTCTGCGGTAACAACTGTCTATTTTTGGTGTTTTGTTTTCGATGCCCAAAAGGTACAAATTTGGATTAAGTAGTGTGGTTCGTAGAGGCTAGTGAACAAATACAGCTTTGAGTCACTCATCCTGAATTTAAATTTCGTTTTAATTTTTCTCTATCAAAAGCCCATTAAACGTCTAATAGTCACGACTAATTTGAATCCAAAACTAAAACAAGTCATTAAACTAATGCCCATACCAATTATTTATCCCCATGTCATCTCATAGAAAAAAAATATCCCAAACCACATTTATATTCTGAACTTTTCTGCTCTCGTCTCATTTCGAACACAAACGAACTAATCATTACTAGTTTCATCAAGTCCTTTTTTGTGGCATTTTTTGAATCCTAAACCAACAAATTAAAAAAAGAAAATGTTATCTGCGGTGCGACGTTGTGCTGTAGTATTTGGATGGGACAACGGACGAACACAAAAAAAAAATATAAAAAAAAAGGAAATTTTTGGTATCAGAAATGACCATTTGAAAATTACGTTTACCTATTTGGCACAGAGTGGAATGGTTCGTTGGTCTCACATTGGTCCACGAAGTAATGAAGAGGGACGACGGGGTTAATTTTTTTTATTAATTTATTTTTTTTATGTCATATGTGGCTCATAAAATTTTATTGTTTGGAAAACCATTTTTTGTTGCTTCCATAAAATTTATGGTGGACTCGTTATGTCCATACATAAAAACATAGCAATACATCGCTTAATGCTGCCTCGGTATACTCGTACAATTTATACATTCAAATTAGCAAAAATATAGTTGCTAAAAACCAGTCACGGGGCCGCCCCATTTGATCAAATGTACAGAAGTTCTAACCCGCAAATCAAATAAATTTTTAATTGTGAAATTTGTACCTGCAAGGTTTGCTAGAAAATAAAAAATAAATACAGGGTGTCTCAAAAAAATGTACTTTGACTGTCGCTAATATGCTGCCTTTTGTGTTTTTGCAAAAAAAAATTATTATTAGTTTGTGGATTGTAGTAGTGCATCATTTTGTGATAAAAATTGAAAACTTAATTAAAATGAAGCGTATTGTGAAATGCTGCCAAAGTCAAAACACGCCTCGAAAATTTCAGAAAGAAATTTCTTATCTTCGGTAGGTTTACCAAGTGTTTATCTACATTAATAAAAATCAATTGGCGCATGTATGACTGATCATCACTAGAGAATGGTTGGACCGATTTGGCTGATTTTTTTTGTTGTGTTCGTAATTGTCAGGACAAGGTTTTTATGAAAGAACATTTTGGGAAAATCTACTGTAAAAGTCGGAAAATTTAGAAAATCGAAAAATGATGTTTTTGTACGGGTTTTTCTCACGTATCCAATCCAGATGGTCTTTTAGGAGAGCAAAATTGGAAAATCTTAGTGGAAAACTCGGAAACTTCCGGAAAAACTTGGATTTGGCTAAATCTTTTTTGTTGTATTTGTAATTAACAGGAGATGGTTCCTACGAAAGAAAATTTTGGGAAAACCTACCGGAAAAGTCGGAAAATTTGGAAAATCATAGAATGATGTTTTTGTACACGTATCCGATCCAGATGGTCTCTTAGAAGAGAAAAATTGGAAAATCTTATTCCGGAAAATTCCGGAAAAACCCGAAGAAAATTGAATTTTTTTTCTAGCGGATCAGTTGAGAAAGGCACGATTAAACTCAATCTTTTTTGATGTGTTCCTAGTTTTCAAGAGATGGTTCTTACTAAAGAAAATTTTAGGAAAATCCACCGGTAAAGTCGGAAAATCAAAAAATGATGATTGGCACGGGATTTCACAAGTATTCGATCGAGATGGTCTCTTACAAGAGAAAAATTGGATAATTTTATTGGAAAACTCGGAAAATTCCGGAAAAACCCGAAGAAAATTGAATTTTTTATCTAGCGCATCAGTTGAGAATGGCACGATTAAGCTCAATTTTTTTTTGATGTGTGCCAATTTCCAGGAGATGGTTTTTACTAAAGAAAATTTGGGAAAATCCACCGGAAAACTCGGAAAATTCAGAAAATCGATAAATGATTATTGGTACGGGATTTCGCACGTACCCGATCGAGATGGTCTTTTTTAAGAGAAAATTTTTTCCAAGACTCCATTCAAAGAATTTGAGTGGAAAACTCGGAAACTTCCGGAAAAACTCGAGGAAGATTGAATTTTTTTTCTATCACATCAGTTGAGAACGGTTAGATTTGGCTCAATTTTTCTTTGATGTGTTCTTAATTTTTAGGAGATGGTTTTTTTTTACGAAAGAAAATTTTGAGAAAATTTACTTACAAAGCCGGAAAATTCGGAAATTCGAAAAATGAAGTTTTTGTACGGGATTTCGCACGTATCCGATCCAGATGGTTTTTTAGAAGAGAAAAATTGGAAAATCAGTGGAAAACTCGGAAACTTCCGTAAAACCCGAAGAAAAATAATTTTGTTTTGCAGCGCATATCAATTGATTGCCACTGAATTTGCAAACAATAGATGAACCGACTTACAACATTTCCAAAAAACCAGCAATGGCGAAAGTACAACAGACTTTCAAAATAATCATTTGGGATGAGCATACGAGCATTAGAGGCGCTCGATCGAACGTTGAAAGATTTGCACAATAATCAGTACCTCTTTGGAGGTACGATGATTTTGCTGGCCGGTGATTTCCGCCAAACGCTGCCAGTCATTCCAAGATCAACAGCTACTGATGAAATAAACGCTTCCTTAAAGACATCGAATTTGTGGAGATACGTGAAAACTCTCAAATTAACAACGAATATGCGAGTCGCATTCATTTACAATTGAATTCCTGAATTCATTGGATTTGCCAGGAATGCCGCCGCACAATTTGCAGCTCAAGGTCGGTTCGGTGATAATCATGTTACGCAACCTGAACCAACCAAAACTATGCAATGGAACAAGACTCACTGTTAAGAGGCTGATGAACAAAGTGATTGAAGTAACGATAATCATAAGAAAGTTCAAAGGCGAAAATGTTTTGATTCCAAGAATACCATTGATTCCAACGCGTATTCAGTTTCCGGTTCGTCTTGCATTCGCAATGGCGATTAATAAATCACAAGGCCAATAGTTGGAAGTGTGTGGAATAAACCTTGAATTGCCGTGTTTATCCCATTGGCAGTTTTACGTGGCGTGCTCAAGAGTAGGTAAACCATCAGCGCTATTCGTTTTCTCTCCAGACAGAAAGGCAAAAAATATCGTTCATCACCAAGCGTTACGATTAACGCATTATTAATTTGCTGCCGAGGTCGTGAGATTTTATAACTCTCGATTTCGGTTAATGATTGGCAGCTCGGGGTTAGTTTGTAGGGAGGGAGTTGGTTAAGGGTTTTAGTTATGGCTATTTTGGTGGTTAAGAGGCTGATGGGTGTTAATTTGGAGTAAAATTTCCAAATACCTGTGCAATAATAATAGTTTTTTTTCTTAGGTGCTGATTTAAAGAGGCAAATGTTGTGGACCAATGCCTTTGGTAACCTTTCAACCTATTTAAACTTTCTTGTAGTAGTTTGGAGTTGTGTGGTCTTGTGCCATATGTTCGATGGGTGTTTGAAACGGAGTCGTTCAGTCCTACAAAAGAAAAATTGAAAACTTTTCTTATCCTCTCTTCTCTTGTTATGGATAAGCAGAGTGGGGGAATGGGACCGGCGTTGTCCGGCACAACATGTCTGGTAATTGGTTCTACTCAATCATAATAATGAAGTTTTGTTTCAGGACATTTACTATTATAATAACAACCGACCAATTAATTAATTCTTAGGATGCAGATTGCTGATTGATTTATGTATATCCAAAAAAACTAAAAAACATGTGCTGTTTTGTGCTAACCAACCGCCTTACATTATATTTTCAACTAACAATATACTAATTATTGACTTCTTAGGTGTCTGTAACCGGGTCAAGTCTATCATATTTAACAACCTTTCCTTCCCTCCATCTTGTTATTTGTAAGTCATTAGTTTGAGGTGGCATAGAGGAACTTCTTCAAAAATAACAAACACGAAATTTGTAAAACTTGTGTTTACTTTATGAAGCGTGGTCGTAATCAGTTATATGAACAGTTGGTCGAAAAGCAAATAACATCCTTAAGATACTTGAATTGAAGTTGAAATTTAGTTTTTCTAGAAGAGCTGGGAAGAGATAGGGCGGTAAAATGTAATCTGATCTGGAAAGACCCCGAAGAACAAAGCGGAGGAATTTGTTTTCATCGCTACACACTTGGCTGGCATACTCAAGCAGAGATCTAACGAAAAATTTGTAAAAATCAGCACGGGTTATACGAATAAATACATTTATGTTCTGTGTTGTACGCCCTAATAAATGCGGACATCTACCAGGTCCTCGTAGATGCTGTCGATTTCTTTTTTCATAGCACCGTTATTTTAGATCACCTTTTCGTGATTGGAGATTTTAACCTCCCGGATCTTATATGCGGATACACTTTGAGGCTAATACGTCTTATGTTGCTGCTAAGGCTTAACTTAGTATTCTCTTCTGGCGCCAATAATTGCAGACTTTCATCCACACTGCGAAACTTCACCTAGAGTTCATTTCCGTAAGACCAATTTTAAGAAACATTCTCGACAATAATCACAACGTGGAAACCCAAACTCAATTTTTATGCTGATGGTTGGATGCTTTCAACAGTTCATTCCTTACATTGTACGAAGTTTCACCATGGTACAACAGGGAATTTCGTTCACTGCGTAATCAAAGAAATAAAAAGTGGAAAAATTCTTCAAGAGGAGTTGGACTCGGATTACTTAAATTATATGAACGTTTACAATGAATTTTCGAACTTGTCTCAGTCGGAAATAATCGCTGACCCAAAGTATTTTTGGCAATTCATAAACTCTAAGCATAAATCAGATGAATAGCCTTTTACGATGAAGTTCAGTGATCATTGCTCTGGTGACCCGAAAACCGCATTAACAAGCTAAAAGATGATATTTCCACTGGCCCCGACAGCTCACCTGCACCTCCTATCGTTTTAAAAACAGTGTTGGCAACGAAGCTCAGCCTCTTACAAAGCTTTCACCCATAAATGACGGAATATTTTCATCAATAAATGACTTCATTCAGCACGGCATTTGGCAGAGTTTCCCATACGATAATTTAGTTTAAACTCAGGGCTCGTGGTTTCGCACCTCAACTCTTACTTTTAGTGGACTCTTATCTAAGCGAACGTAGGTATCAATTGATTTTTAGGTCATGGATATATGATCTTTTTGTAGCTACTTCCAAGGTACCACAAGGTAGTCATATTTGGCCTATTTTGTTCGCCTTATCCATCAACGACGCCCATTTTGTGAAAAAACTCGTCAATTTTCATTTGGTATGAAAATTGACTGACAAATTTCAAGTTGCTGTGCTAAAAATAATCTTCATCTGAATATGAGTACGGGGCTTAGGGATGATTGGTGACCGCGAACTGAACTTTAGAGATCACATCCATTTTATTGTAAACAGAGCAAACTCTTCGCTTGGATATGTCAAACGCTATGTTGTCATGGTTCGCGAATCCAAAAGAAGAAACTGAGACTCGGAGATACGTATTTAAAATAATGCAAACTTCTAAAGAAACTACACCAGGCTTTATCTATACATTGAAATCCATAATAATCGTTTGAACTTAAGTCGTTTCAATGAATCGGAACTCTTCAAAATAATAAAAAGCAACCTTCATCTGGCGTTTAGAAACCTAATTGAATTTTATACTAAATTAATCCTAATCCAACAAAAACAAAAATTAATGAGAGTGTATTGGTTTAAAGTAGTCATTTAGGCGAAGGCGGAACGCAACAAACATTTATATTGAAATAATTATTTAAATATTTATTTGTTTAATTAATTCAAAGTTTTATATTAAAAACAATAATGTTAACATAAAATTGAAGACGTCTATAAAAGTCTAAAATCAAATAAAAAAATTACAATAAAACTCTATATTAAATTATATTTATTAAAAAATGTTGAAATATTTTCCGAATAATAATATTTTGAACGATCGAAAAACATGTCAGTATAATGTTTTGGTAGACCTACATGTATACTCGACAAGTAACGACCCGACTAAAATTCTGATGTAACTCGCGTATCTAAAACGACATTCAATTGAAGAACGGAATTTCTTAATAAATTTGATTCTAAGAAAATTCATGTCTCAAGATTTTCACCGATCGGCAAACTTGCCACAATAATATTTTGTTAGACCTTTATGTGTACTCTACTTGGGCTAATCCGATTTAAATTATAATGGGCTCACATATATTAAACGACATTCTTGTGAGGAACAGTATTTCTTCAGTGAAATCAAAATCAATGAAATTATTGAGAAATGAAAATTCTAAGAAATACTATTCCTCACAAGAATGTCGTTTTTGATATGCGATCCCCATTAGAATTTTAATCGGGTCAGCCCAAGTAGAGTACACATATAGGTCTACCAAAATATTATAGTGGCAGGTTTACCGATCGGTGAAAATCATGAGATATGAATTTTCTTAGAATCAAATTTACTAAGAAATTCCGTTCTTCAATTAAATGTTCTTTTAGATATGCGAGCCTTTTAGATTTTTAATCGGGTTGACCCAAGTAGAGTATACATATAGGAATACCAAGTTGTTTTAGTGGCGAGTTTTGCGACCGGTTTAAATTTTATGGTATGAAATTATTAATAAGCAAGATTTCTTTGAAATGCCGGGTTTCACAAGAATGTCGTTTTAGACCATTATAATTTTATTTTGGTTCGCGCTAGTAGAGTACTTGTATAGGCATTCAAATTATCTATTTTTTTTAATTTTGAGTACTTTGAAGGAATAAAATGCATAATAACTTAAAGATTATTATTTTCCGAAAATTCCCACTGTTATTTGACTCTACTTTTAATTTTTTTCTTTTAATAAAACCTGTGAAGGATGTTTAGTTACTTCTGGCGTAACATAATTTCTCCACAATTTTTCTGTTTTTAAAATAATTAATTTTTATCAAATTGAACCTAAATAAACAATGTGAATTTAATTTATGTGTAAACCAAACAATTTTGTAAAATCGCCTAAATGTTCGCAAATCACTAATATATCTTCACATTTTGTTTTATTTTGAATTATAGTATAAACTTCATACTTCTCAGTAGAAGTGTGAAGTTTTTCCTAAAATAGTACTAACCGCTATTTTTACAATTTAGGATTAATTTAGGATAAACTTCATTGGCATGTTTAGAAACGAATTTATATCGGTTCCTATCTAGAGTATAGAGCACTTCGTATAATATGTCAGCGATACGAAAATTAGTGATTTCAAACCGGTTTCGATCCTAAATTAAATTATCGACCTAATTTCAGATCCCACGTTAATGAAGCACAATATCCCCAAAACTAAAGTGATATTATCTCGGGAGACATTATGAGCATCCATATTTTCTTGAGGCCATAATTCCCCAAGTTCCACAAAAATCCGACATAATATACTAAAATAGCAAAGACTTAGAGCATTACTACCTAGAATGCCTACGCGACCTACTAAACATATTTTGTATGACTGCTTAAACTGCCAGAAAGTCAACCTTTCGAAAAGCGGAATAAGGAACTCTTCCAGAACTGGAATGGAAAGTTCAACTCATGGATTGTTTCATGGATTAAATGATACTGGGATATGAAGAAGTATATCTATAATGAATGCGCTTCTACACTGGGTTCCGATTACTCACCATCAACGGTGCCACACGTACACTGAGCAATAGCCGGAAAATGCTGTAGGAGGTGATGTCGGAATGATTTTCGTTAACGGTATGGCCGCAAGGTTACATCTTTACAAGCCCTTAAATAGAAATAATTGTTTGGCGCGGTCTATGAGTCGCTATTACCGTCAACTCCGAGAGATAAAGTTACATGTTAGGATATTATTGTTACCAAGATTTAATAAAAATATGACTTAGCTGATTTAATTTACGAAGAGGACATAATGTTCCATTAAGTTATGAAGAGATGCCAATTGGCCTTCAAGATCAGGCGATATTATCCGTTTTGATGACACTTTAGTACCAAATAAAAGATTTGAAAACTGTTTGGATTCCATTACTTTGGCTGCGTACCAATCCCACCCACTATTGGTACGAAGCCTTAATTGATGAATAACAAAAGTAATTGTAAACGGTGGGTAATCATGAAGCATGAAGGTGAAGATCTCACATGTTGAGAAGACAATTTATGCGGTCGCCCATGAGTACCTTAACTAGAAGTGACTGTAGCCATGAAAGAGTGAGCACACGAAATGACATCGAACAAATGCTCCGACAGTGTATTACATAATATGAATAGTCTCCAAAATATACAACAACCGAAGGTAACCTTGATAAATCGAGCATATACCAGTATCTATAGGCTACCAACTATACATGTCGAACTTTAAACGGAAAACAGAATGACGAACCAGAAACACATTGAAAATAAACCTATACACTTTAAAATCGTAAAATCACAATGCCACCAAATTTTTCGCTAAAATTATCGGAGTGAAGTTTATGCCAAAATAACAAATTAAACACGGAGTTGAAAAATACTCAAAAATTAAACTTTCATATTGGAAAATTTTCAATAAACGTAAATATTTCAACTCTATTAAATAGAAAAAAAATAATTTTTGGCAATAGTTTTGAGTGAAAGTTATGAAATGAAATTCTTTAATACAAAACACTCTACGATTCGCACCGAGGTGATTGAAGAATTATTTATCCACATGCCCGGAAATCTCTGAGATTTTTATTATTTAAGAGAGAACATCATTGAGTGTAATACGAGAATTCTTAAACATTGAAAATATTTCGCTCATTTGCTGCAAAAGTGACACAACTCAAAATTCACTAATTTCTAAGGTATTCGAATTAAACGATTCCCAATAATTCATATTTTTATTATTTTGTATCAAAACATACTCTCTTATGTAGTTATTTCTAGCAAATTAGGTAAAATTCCATATAAAAAACACTCAATTAGCGAAAGAAATTAACTTTTTAAGATATTGGAAACTATTCTAAGAAAATTTACAAAATATTAAAAAATTATAAAAATTAAGAACCGATTGAGGATGTAGGAATAGAAAAAAAAAATTTACTAATAAGAATGTATTTTTATTTACTTTTGAAAAACGTCGTTTTTCTCTCAAACAATTTTGAGTGATATTTTCAAATCGCTCTACTGAAAAATTAAAAGTTTTGAGTTGTGTCACTGTTGCAGCAAATGAGCGATATTTAATTTTTCGCTCATTTGCTGCAAGGGTGGCACAAGAGCGATTTAAAAATATCACTCAAAATTGCTTGTAAAAACGGCGTAAAAGTAAATAAAAATTCATTCTGATTAGTAAAATATTTTTTTCGAATACCTTAGAAATGAGTGAGTTTTGAGTTGTGTCACTTTTGCAGCGAATGAGCGATTTGTGTTTATTAAACATTTTCAAATATTATTATAAAAGTTCAATTTTCGAGTGTTTTTTCAATTCTAAGTACTTATAGGTCACAGTGTATATTTTGCTATTTTGGCGTAAACTTCACTCCGATACTAAAGTTGATGTTAGTTGACACTACAATGAAATATATGAATCATAATTTATTTACCCCAAAAGAATACATTAATCGAGTGTCACCTGTGTGCCACAAATTATATGTGGCAAGTGTTTGTAATATGAAGCATTAAACCTTCTATATAGTGTGAAAATATTAACGTAATTAAAAAAAAGTATTCGAGCGTTGGAAAGTGTTCCGTCAAATTTTTCTTTTTTAACCGTATTTTGTACAAATGTGGTCTATTAAATTCACCTGCTCGACGCAAAGAAAAACTTGTATACATCATTTTCTTTATATGTTTTGTTTTTCTATATAACGCTAAAAGCAATAATCAAAAATTTTATGGTTTTCACAATTTTTCAGTTTTTCTTTTTAATATTTGCTTTTCAAAGTATCGATGTTTACAGCAGCACACAAATTTTCTTTATTTTTTTAATTAAAAACTTTATTATTTCTGTAACAAATTTTTTTCCTCCAAAAAAAATAAAAACATGAAACACATAATATACATACTTGTATACTGATGACTCCTCTCGTCTTCAAGAATCTGAAAAGAAGAAGAAATCAAAACACATTAAAAATCAATTTAAGAATTATAGAAAAATAAAGCAAATTATAAAGATTTTCCAGAAAAAAAAAATCTAAACAACCGTAAAACTTTAAAAATGAATAAGGTGCCGCTGGTACATGGTAGGGATCACTATAATATGGTGAAACATAGTCACGGTCATATGCACACGTTGCACAGGATGTTTATACACCAAACCCTCATCATTCTAAAATTTATCGACGTCCTTCACAACTTTTTGCGTATTTTAGTTGTTTCGTTTATTTTTCCAAAGTTTTTCATTTCACAAAAATTGATTTCATTTGCTTTTTTTTTTGCTTTCTGATTCTGTTGGTAACTTGTTAGCCCAAAGATAAAAAGAAATTCTTTGATCTAAATGGATGGAAATTTTATGTGTGGAAGCGGTACAAACAAAAAACAGGAATTCATTATAAGAACGGGTTGAAATACTTAAAAAATATATAATATTTCTTTTGAATCTTGAGTCTTCTTCTTTTACTTCGTCGTAATTCAATTTCTGGCGATTAATTTAACTTTTGTGATGGCAGCCGTATTTTATTATGTGCGTATGTTTAATGGGTTGAGATGAAATAGGATAAGCTTGGCACGAGGCTTTACAAAATTGAACATTGTAAATCAATTCGGATAAATGAGACAAATTTATAAATTTTTTAGTTTTTTATCATTTAGATTGCAAATCGTACAGCGGATCAGTTTTTTATCTTAGAGACGTTGCCATCGGGTTCGAAATAAGAATTTAATAAGAATCGTACGAACAAATATTCGAGAGGCGTTAATATTTTAAGGAGGTAATTACCGGAGTGAAGTTTTTAACGTTAATAAAAAGTGTAGCTACACGTTTTAACGAAAAGTGTAAGCCCAAACACAAATTATCAGAAAGTGTAGCCGCACAAGAAAAACAAGTTTGGAACTCAAAACACGTGGTTTAATTAAAATTATTAAAAATAAAATTTAATATTGATTATCATTTTTTAATTCGGAAAATTTTCGGAATAATAAGTGCCGAGTGTGGAATTTAATTATCTCTACTTTGAATGATGTATAGATTTAGTAAAATTCTAGGTCAATTTGATGATTTTTTGATTTTGACCAAAGATACTTCTATAGAAGATACTTCTATAGTTTCCATTTTCTTTTTTCAGATTTTACAAACTTTACGATTTTTAAGATTCTGCCATAAGTATATACTTCCACCAGTGGCGAGATTCATGGTTATCAAAAAACAGCAAAAAGAAAAAAACTGGGAAAATTCCAGAAAAACTTGTTTCAGCACGGAATGTTGCTTGGCATAATAATACTAGCATTCAACTGATGATAATCTACGTTGGAGATATCAACAAAACTGATCCACAAATATACCGTATGATATCAAAGGGCCGAATGTCGAAGAGCCGAATGTCGAAGGGCCGAATTTCAAAGGCCCGAATGTGTCGAATGTCGAAGGGCCAAATGTCGTAGGGCTGAATGCCGAAGGGCCGAATGTGTCGAAGGGCCGAATAGGTCGAATGGCCGAATTTTTTTTTTGATTTTTTTTTTGTTTTTATAAATATATTTTGTTTATTTTTTTATTTAATTTAATTAAATTATATTTTTTATACCATATATCTATTATCAGAAGGCTGACATATAGAACCCAATGGTGGCGCATGGCAAAATTTTCCTTCACCAAAATGTATCGCTGACTGGATACGTGGAATTTCATAAATATCCAAAGATGAAAAATAGTAAAATATATAAATTCATAAGAAATTCATTTATGTGTAATAAAAAAAAATTTACAAAATATTCCATAAAACATCAAATTTAAAAAATTATATGTCCAAAAAAAAAAAAAAATCGGCCCTCGACCCATTCGGCGCTTCGACACATTCGGCCCTTCGACATTCGGAATTCGGACCTTCGACATCCGGCCCTTTGTACGTATTCCAAAGTTTCACTGAAGGTTTTCTTATAACTGGTGTTAGACAAAAGTGTGCATTCAATGAGATCCCACCTTTACACGTTATTGATAATTCTGAAGGTCTCTTTGAAGGAGTGTTCATCTATGATATTTGTCAAATTATTCTTTATTATATAGAGAAAAAAAACGTTCAATTATGGTGAAACCAAAACCGGAAATTTATCAGTATCAAAACTTTAAAACGGTTGTAGATTAATAATAAAATGACTGCCAGAGAAAGTATGAACTTTATGCATTTCTTTCCACTTCTAGTGGGAGATTTGATTCCTGGAAATTGTCGACTTTGGACATTGTTGCCTTATTTATTACAAATTATAGATATAAGTTTACCTCCTGTGATAAATCACGATAATATAGATAATTTACAAAACATTATAAAACTACACAATCGGATAGTAATATCCGCGAGTATCCGCAATTACCCGCAATCCGCGGATAAAAGCGGATGTATCCGCATTAATATCTGGCGGATGAGTGCGGATACGGATTTAGAAATTAAATCTGCATTATGCGGATTATCCAAATTATGTGGATTATTCGCACGATGCGTCGACATCCGCACGCATAACAATTTCAAATTTTACCTTGCAATAGCAAAATTTTTATATTTCAGTTAATGTAACAACCATCAAAATTGTATATTTTATTAATTATTTATCTGGCATCCTATTTAGAAATTGGCCGCCTCAAATGAGGTTACAATATCATGTTGATCTCAGATTAATGGTCGATAAGATCATTAAATCCTAATCAGATCCCAAGGCCGTTGGAAGGGGTGAACTGCTGCTGGATGATATATAATTGCATACAGGCATACTGGGGTTTGAATAATTTCGTTTTCTCCTTCTATTGTACCAATTACTTATGTGCTATTTCCATGCGGCCACCCTAATTTGCATTAAGGCAAAGTATGGTTTCTTGACATGTTTGGTGAAGCTGTTATCACATTCTCTCTCTTTTCTCGGACGGCGCGTACCCCCAAAATTGTATAGACTTCCCATCAAAATTATACAATCGGTTCCTAAAATACTGGTGGTCGTACCGATCATGCAAACTCTTGTGTGTTCACTGGTTGGGACGTAAAGCAAATTCATAAAAAACGATTCTGCGGATAAGTGCGGTGCAGATTTTAAAATTGTTCGCGCGTGCGAATACGGATAAAATTATATTTTGGCTGCGGATAAAATAAAGTATCCGTGCAGCGCTCTAATCCACAATACAGCGCATATAAAGTTGGACAAAATAAAAAAATTACTCTAGAGTTTCCGATTGAATATTTCTCAAGCCCACCGTTGGATATATGTAAACTAGCTACCAGAAAATATTACTTAAGAAACAAAATTATAAATTTAAATTAAACATGTAAATAATGATATGTATATAGTTATGTAATATGAATGTATGTAATATGTAGTTTCATCAATTTCAAATTCAAATTAAATTACATTCATGACTTTTAACTTAATAATTTTAAATTGAAATTTTTCTTGCGTTAGCTGTTTTTATTTTAATTATTTTGGTAATTTAGAAACAAAATATCAGCAAAAGAAAAAAATTAGGCACGAGAAAACAGGTTTAAGCTATTTATTGTGAAAAAAAAACGAGCCTACCGTTGTCTCGATCGAACCTGCACAACTTATTCAACTTTGAGAACTAATAATAAATTGTTAAAAGAAAATTTTAGAAAAAGGGAAAAACTAAGCACGAATTTTAGATATTATCTATTGATAGTAAAAAATTCCTAGAAGAAAATGTTCCCACAGAAGCTTATCGAATCTGCACAAGATACCATCACTTTAGTACATAACCCTCTTAAAAAGTAAGTTATAATTTTTTATTTCAAAAATATTTTATTTTTAATATAAAAGATTTTGTACTTTTATTTTATTATTTATTTTATTTTTTAGAAACGAAAATACCAATTTTTGTTTCAAATGTAACTTAAATCTTAAAATAAATATCTCGAAAATAGAAATCAAAATTTAATTTTTTAAAAGTATTAGTCTGCAATTTTCAAGGCAACTATCAAAGTTTTTAAATCAAAACTTTATTTTTAGTTCAAATGTTACTTTCATTTTAAAATAAAAATATTTAAACATTGGAATTAAAAGTAATTTATTTACATTAAAAATTCCACGTTTTTAAATCAAAAATTTTAATTTTTATTTCAAATGTAATTTCTTTTAAAATAAAAGTTTTAGATTTTTAATATAAAAAATTAAGATTCTTAATTCAAAAACCTTCTGATTTTTGTGATTAAAAAACTTCATTTGATTTGAAAATCCAAATTTTTAGTTTGATAATTCCAATTTTTGAGTTAAAAAACAAATTTTTAATTCTTAAATGATTTTTAAAACAAAAGTAAAATGTTTTTTAAATTAAATAAAAATCCTTTTGGCGAAAAATCATGTTGCATTTTATTTGATTTTACGGAGTTTTTTTTTAAATCTAATGTGTTTTTTATTTCTCCCCAAAAACAAAATGTAAATTGTCTTAGAATTTTTCTACTAAATTCAGACATGATCCTAAGTAGAGAACACTAAATTCCATACTCGGCACTCACATGGTTCCTATGATTTTTTAATTTAATAAAAGAACTAAGTCAATTTGGAGGCGCTTCCACTTGTAGGACCATATCTCAATATTTTTAATAATTTTAATTAAACCACGTGTTTCGATTTCCAAAATTTTTTTTTTCTTGTGCTGCTAAACTTTTTGATAATTTGTGTATCTACACTTTTTGACTCTACACTTTTCGTTAAAATGTGTAGCACAACTTTTTATTAACGTTAAAAATTTCACTCCGGTGAGGTAATTTATTTATGATAAAATTAGGCCGTCTCTTTTAAGGGGGCCAAGAGGTAGCTTGCTAAATATAAGCCATTGTTTTTATTGGTTTAACGAAACAGTGGCGTTTCTTAAGAAACGTCGAACATCGCAGTTGTTTTAGTCTCCCCAAAAAACAAAAAATTCTCGTATTGATAATAATTTTTACGAGCCTTTGCCTTTTTGTTTTCGTATACCGTAAAAAACTGAAAAAATAAAGTAGTAAATAAAGAGTGTAAACATTCAGGTTATTAATGGAACACAATATCTGATAAATGGCCGCCTCATGACCGATGGCACTTGTTGGTGCTTTTGACAAAATTTATACGATGATATTTTGGCAAAAAAACCCATATGAAATAAATTCAACGGCGTCAATCCACATGATCTTGGTGGCCAATTTCCCTGAAAGAATGAGGTTGGATGCTAATATTCAACAGCAATTCCTAACGTCAACGAAAATTATCAATTTCCGTCCGAGCTGGTTTCCTTCGTTGCTTTTTGTTTTTTCGATTTTCTGGAGATACCTTATTATTATATTGGGTTGGTCACTCGTTTCGATTATTCCAAGGGATTCTTCCGTTTCGTCATATTCAACGCAATCCTGATCACTTCCAGAAGTGTTGAGAGTGTGAGTTTTTTTCCCTTGCTTTGGTCTCTGACTTTTCTCTTGCCTCAGATAAATTTGACCGAATATGGTCCATAATCTCTTCTTGACAAACATCAAATTCAGTAGAATCCCTGCGCAAATTTCATACACTTGTGGCTTGAATTTCACATCATGACTCTTTACTACTTTCCTCTTAGAATCCAGACTAGACAACTGTTCTTATAGTGAGTATTTTTATTTATATGAACGTAGCATTCTGCGTCGAAAATGTCCAGCTTCGGAAGATAGAGCTTCCTTCCTTTTGGAATTTAAGCAAATACATAGAGAATCACATAGGCTTCAGCGATAGTTAGGTTTTCACGTTCCGCTGCAACGTTTTGGGCATGCAATTTTATGTTTAATTGTTATATTCCCCCGCTAGAGAACAATTTTCTCAACACTGAATTGCCTGATAATATGTTCAATAGAGCGCATACTTCACATTTATGAAGAAAAGAAATGCCAAAAGAAAATTCTCCATAAATCATCCTTAAAAGAAACATAACAACGTGCTCCTTTAAAAGACTCTTCTTTGTCCATTGCCGTCTTCGTAATTCTCTAGTAACTTCTGGCCGATTCATTCAACACGTTTGTCATCGATCGACTTTCAATGCTGCTGATTTGACAGAAAACAAATGCATTTTACATACTATAAAAATAAAATGAAAATGAAAATTTCACCGCTGAATTTACTGAGCTTAGCTAATGAAATTAGTATTTTGCGTATTAAGAGTATAGATGTCTCTGTTTAACTCTACACATTTTTCAATGCACTTTTATCTGCACGTACGAGAATAGCAAACTAAATGTTTGACATTTCATCAATTATTTTTATTTATTGCTAAACAAGATCACATAAAAAATATTAGGGCACGAAGGTATAAAAAATAATAATTCAACAAAAATTTTTTTTTACGAAAATCGACCAACTAATTTTTCATGGCACCGACCAAATGGCATAGTCACATAGTGGTTAAAGCTTTGGCGTTTGGATCGGGAGGTATATTGGATTCGAATCCCGATAGGAGCAGGATGCAAAAGGAAATTGTCATCAACAGATTAGGATCTTTGATAAAAAGGATCACAACTACGACCCCCTATCGGCAAAACTCATGGTCCGAGTCATCTTCCATCTCCAGTGCTATAGGCTGGCCTGGAGCTATGCAAAGCGCACATAGTAACCTTAATCGGACCTATAGTCGTACGTCTTCGATTTGGCATAACTGCGTAAGCTAGGATGGGAAAAACAAAGCGCGAAAGAGTTGGGAGTGCTTCGGTCCCAGAACAGATTACAGGGATTAAAAAATAAATTAACAAAAAAAATGTGCATGGCATAATTTATCTGGTTAATTTTGGGACCATCGAAAATTTTATTTCACATAAGCTGCGTACTAGCCTTTGTACCAAAGAATGTTTATTGTTGCTTGTCCATGTTCATGTATTTCATACAAAACTTGAAACAGAACAATACAACACGACATAAAGTTACCCACATTACAAATGTGTTCAATGCCATTAAATTATTTCTAAATAATCTAATAGATGTCGACACCATCCATGTTTTTCCTTAATCACAACAACTAATTAGTATGAGTAATCCCCGTTAGAAAACATTACTTTCTAGAAGAAAAAAAACCTTTAGTTTATGGCTAATCCTAATAGTGGCATTTTCGTCTTCTATGCTATGAATGCCCCATATATCGAACACGTGATAGTGTCGAATTCTTACCGACTAAACCACCACCCCCGATAAACCATGCCGCTCGGCTTCGTGGAACTACTGCTAGGTATTACTTCGCGAGGCTGGCTCAGCTTTCGCTGCTCGGCTGGGATTAACTCCTCACTGAATGTCTGCCTCTTTTGAGGCGTCTCAACTCTCCCATTATCCGTGAGATACTTCCGCCTATCTTTAGATGCCAGCATAAACTCAAGTATATTTTCCGGTGTTAGTTGGACTCCATGTGCACAGATGTGCACTGCTCCATGTGCACTGCTTCTCTTCTCAGTAAATCGTGGACACTCGAATACCACGTGCTCTACATTCTCTGTTACTCCGACGCATAAAGGGCAATCTGGTGCTCTTCGTGTTTGAATCTGAACAGGTATGATCTAAAGCAACCATGATCCGTCAGAAACTGCGTAAGATGTTGTTTAGCCACGCCTCGATGTATGGGATCAGGCGACGGGTTCATCTACTATTCTCTGACTCACTCCACCTTCTCTGCCATACAGTGATCGTCTCAGCTCGTGCTAATCGGTGGTTCTGTGCTTTTGTTCCTTCACCACGATGCAGGTTCGTGGTTTGGCGCTCCTTGGCCAGGAGATCTATTGTAGAGCTCTCCTTTCGCAAGCTATACTGATGCTCTGCCAGGTTTCCTGCTCTAACCTAGGTTTCCTCTATGCCAGGTTTCCTCTTTAACCTCTTGTAACCGGTCAAATACAACTCTCTCTAGGGGTTTGCCTGCCGTATCCAACAGACAGACCGGATGCCAGGAGGACGGCTCACTTGGTAGTTTGTCTCTTTTTGGCAACAATACCAGTCTCTGTTCCTTCCATTTACTAGGGAACAACCCCTCAACTAAGCATGCAGTATATACTTCAGTGAAAATAAGTTGGTGGATGCTTTAACCGCTGACTTCAACGCAATATTCGGAATGTTATCCGGGCCAGGATCTTTATTGTTACCCACTCTACCACAAGCCTTCAGAACCTCCTCCTCAGTAACTGGTTCGTACATCATTCTCCTCGTTGCCTAATACTTCCAATACACAATCGGGTTGTTGCGGGAACAGGTCAGACAGCATTGCCGGGCAGGTGGGAGCAGTGGCGTAATTACTTCAGAATTTTTTCATCACCAATCGGTAAGATCTACGCCAGGGATCGCGGTCGACCTCCTCGCACAGGTCGCGAAAGAACTTTCACTTACTTAATTTAATGGCATGCTTGAGTTCCGATCGAGCTTTACAGTACTGTTGTCGAAGGAGAGAGTTTTCGACGTGTCTAGCACGCTGGTAGTTCAGGCACCTTTTTCGCAACTCCGAAATCTCGTCGTTCCACCAGAAGACCGGTTTTCTACGATTATCCACCATTCTTCTTGGCATTGCTGCATCACAGGCTCTTGTAACATGTCTCATCAGCTGAACGGCTTTGTTATTTGCTCCATCATGAGGCAGAAGATGTTCTCCTCGAACGCTGCGGACTTCCATCCTATTATCTACCTGTGTCTAACCATGGTCCTTTGGAGTTCACTATCCGCCAGTTCATACACAATAGCTTGATGATTACTATGCGTATATAGATCGCTCACCCTCCATGCTACTCCCCTATCGGCAAGGGAATGGCTTTTAAACGTTAGGTCAACTATCGAGGTGGCATTTCCTCTACATAAAGTAGGTGCACTTCCTGTATTCATTAATACGACCGGTAATGATGTGAAGGCCTCTAACAATGCGGTACCTCTGCTATTGGTTTCGCTACTTCCCCATTCTACGGCCCATGCATTGAAATCCCCGGCTATGAGCACCGGGTTGTGGCTCCGTGCATCATCCGTTAATTGATCGAGAAAAGTTTTAAATTGGTCAATCGATGCACTAGGAGGTGCGTAGCAACTATAAATATGAACGCCGTTCACTTTGGCTCTGACAAACCCGTGTACCGTACTCACACCAATTTCCTGTAAGGGGTAGGTACCACAAACCCATACACAGCAACAGCTCGATTGGATTTATATGGAGCCCAACACCGTCTATCAATGTTCCTATATTGCTCACACACAATTACAATGTCCGCTTCCACTTCCTGTATGGATTGCAGGATGCAGTCCTGCACCGCCTCACAGTGATTAAGATTGACTTGGATAACTTTAATTTCCAACGCTCTGTTTGCAGCGCTTTCTGGTAAACCGGACATTTACCGCTACCAGTTACGTGTTTGCTACAGCCTTTGGCCGTTTCGTCGCAAAGCATGCATTTTGAATCTTTTTGGCATGTCTTAGCAAAGTGCCCTTCTTCACCACATCTCCTGCAGAGCTTTTATCTATCGGCTTCACTTCTACAGTTCCATGATCGATGCCCATAATCGCGGCATTTAGTCAGCTCTATTTTTTAAGCATCAAGTCAGCTCTATTTTTTCCCGGATTCGACAGGAAACCCAGCCGATTCTAACTATTCCTACCTTTAGCACTTTCCCAACCATAGAGTTAGGGAGGCTGACAACCACTATCTGCGTTCCTCGGTAGGCCTATGTGAGCGACTTAACAATACAGGCGCCTTTCACATCTTCAAACTGTGCTTCCAGAGCCTCTCTCACCTCTTCAGACGTGGTAACTTCGTCCATGTCTTTGATCACCAGTAACGCCTCCTGGGTCAAAATTTTAACTGACGCATTGCTCCCGATCGCATTCGCTAATTTCTCTCGAAATATTGCGGTCTTCGGCTGGTATCCTGTAATGTGTAGCTCCAACGTAGGTCTCCACTATACGTTTGACGTATGTTTGATACCCTTTCCCCCAGAGTATTTAGCGTCGGGTCCACCTTAACTTTCCGTAGCAGATCGACAAAAGAGATTTCGTCACTCTTCGTTATTAGCAGCGCATCTGGGCGAGTCCTATTCCTTTGCGGACGTGATCGTCTTTTTGGCGTTTTTTTCCCCTTCACTTTCTGCCATTTTTGCTCTGAATCAACTGTCGCATCCTCCAATTGTTTTGAAGTCGTGGTGTTTATATCTCCATTATCCAACATAGATGCTGTGGTCTTTTGCTTCATGTTTCCGTCCGTATCATTAATAAGGGTCTCCGGTATTCGAAGTGCTTGCGATCATTATTGGCCGGTGAAGTTTGGCACTGCTTTTCCGAAACACTCATCTTACCTATAGCTGAGCCATAAAGCGTGATAATGGTGCTTATCATCTTTTTAATCTCGCTATGAACATTATTTCGCGCTCTTACGAACTCCACCAGTTCCTCAATTTTTTCCCCAAGCCTAGCCAGCCTTATTTCTTGGGTTTCCTCCTTGTAACTCCCCAAAAAAGGCGATGAAAAACATCTGCCCAATGTACTGGTCATCGCTCTCTTCGCTGCATTAACGCACTCTTTCCGAAGGGGTTACCGGGTGTTCTTTCCCCATGCACGGATGTAGTTCTTCCTCTTTCTTCGCTTGTCGAAATATCTGTCGCACCGGCCAAGTTCGCCACCGTTTTAACATTGCAGTTGCTGGATTTCGACCGCTGGGAGCCTGCTTGCTCACTCCCTTCGGTCGGTACTGGGTTTCCTACTCCCTGCACCGTAACTAAACTCTCCTTATCTAAACTCATATTGGATTATTTTTCGAGGTGCCGCCACTAACATTTTATACTTTCTGCCAAGTAAGGTACACAGCCGCCTCTCCTGGCGTACAGTCGCTGACGGGGAAGCCGCTCAATGTGAGACAGACGCTCCTCATTTGCAAGTGAGCTATGTGACCCCCGTCTGATTTCTGCCTCGACCTAGCTTCCTAGAACCGATTTACCACCGACACGATCGTGGACATAGTCAAGCCGAGTAGGGATGGGGAGGCTACGTCTAGTAGTGAAAGTACCAGATATCATCGCATCATATCCCATTCGTCGGTGTGTGTGTGTGTGTGTGTGTGTGTGTGTGTGTGTGTGTGTGTGTGTGTGTGTGTGTGTGTGTGTGTGTGTGTGTGTGTGTGTGTGTGGGTGTGTGTGTGTGTGTGTGTGTGTGTGTGTGTGTGTGTGTGTGTGTGTGTGTGTGTGTGTGTGTGTGTGGGTGTGTGTATGCGCGCGACGCGCGTGTGTGTGTGTGTTTGTGTTGCCTGATCGGGGTGAAAATTCATACTTAAAATTTCTCATAAATTATAACTGAAACCGGTGTACCGGGAGTGGCAGCGTCTGAGGAGCTATTTTATGTTTTGAAAGATTGCAAATTTTGTTAAATTAGTTTAGACCATTTCTTAAAATTGACCGGAAATGATGAGTTTTGATAAACAAAAAAAACTTTATTTCACTTAAATTCGTCACCTCTACAGTTTAAGCGGATCTACTTTATGGAATAAACTGCATACTTAAAAATATTCCATTAATTGCAAGATCCTTGCGGAATTTGGTGCAAATCTGTTTACCGGAAGTGGCAGCTTCAATGAGAGCTGATTCAATTTTTACAATGTTCGGCCTTTCTGAGATGGATAATGTGTTTTGATTACACAAGACAGTTTTACAGAAAGTTCTGTAAGTTTAATTTTTCACTTTAGTAATCAAGTGGGATCTACTTAGGATTTATGATCTCGGGTGTTGGTCACAACATATTCACGCCTCTATTTTTTATAAAACGTCCCTGAGATAAAACATAAAAACCAAAATCTACTCCCAGCAGACGAGAACCTTATAAGAATTACTCTTCTAGAGCCCTGAAACTAAACCCCTACAAAAATATTCTTGTTGATCCAATATTATGTAAGAAAATCAAATATTAGAGACACATAAAATCCATTTTATCTCTTACCAATTTGTTATATTTTAATCAAGTACATAATATTTATATGACTTTGTAAAAATGTACATAACACGAAATAAAATCCCATAATATGCACAATTTTTATATTTTTGCGGTGAACATCAATTCACCAAAAAATTTCGATTGGTTTCGCACACTTGTTGCGCGCAATTTTTACACAACGAAATTTCGTAATAATGAAGATTAATGATTGCAAATTATTTTTATGTATATAACCAAATAAAACATGCAGAATTGTTGTTAGAGAGATCGGCAACAAGTGGTTATGTTTGTGACTGTGTCATCGTGTTTACTCGTATATAGAACTACACTGTAACAGTACGAGTACGACAAAAATGACAAGCAAAAAATACGACACGATATGCTGGTAGGATGGTGTGTGTGTGTAACACCATTCTCAAGTTGCAAATAACATAATTCAATATGTCATACAAAAAAGTGGTAAGGATGCGAAAGGACATTTACCCAAAAAAAAGGAGACCATTTAAATTTATAGCGCCAAGCAACTATTAATTGCTGTAATTAAACTGTTGTAATTTAGTTTCGCAACTTATGTTTCCTTGTCTTGCAAATAAGCATATATAGATGGCTCTGTATGTAGGGCGTGAACGGAAGGAGGAAATATGGACTAGTTTTATTTGCAGTGTTTTTATAATAATAGATGAATTTTATAGTTTTCTGTGTTATTACCCAGCCTATTATCATTCCCATTATCGTGTCATATAAACGAGTAATTTGCACGTCATTTGATATGATATTGTGTTGCTTTGTACAAGTAATGTATAATTTGCGGCCCTCTAATTTATTTCTATATTATATTTGGGGCACGTGTAGCAACCAAAGTTGAAGTTTATTAAAAATTTATCACTGCGTATTCTAAAACTATTAATTTGACGATTAATAGCAGCACATTACCCAATTTACACAACTTGCGCAATAATCTAAGGAGACCAGATATTTAAATTTTCAAATGAGTACACATTACTGAATTTATACTCAAACTATACTACGCTTCCAACATGCTTATAAACAGTGTTATAAATTCTTAGACTTAGGCACTCTGGTCGGAAGCAACAAAGTACATAAATAATTTATTTCTCGGGATTGCTAGAGAGATTAAGATTTGTAGTGCGGTATTCAAACATTTTTGGGGATAATCTTATTTCGAAATAACCGAACTGGAATATAAATCATGGAGTTTGTGCTTTTAAAACAAATCAGCATTTAACTAATTTTGGACAGTTTGAGAGAGATAGAGAGATGAAATGCCATTATTTGAGTCTCTTAGCCTCTTTGTTTTATCTGGATTAGTGGCGAACTTCGAATTCTAATTGGGCTTTCAAACTTCCCTATCAGGCAATTTGAAATTAATTTTTTTGTTTGAAAATATGAAAGAGCAGCAGGGACCTCGATAGATTTTAAAGTTCTGAAATACTCCATTAACATTATCACCATATCAGATATCAAATATAAATTTCTATTGGCCAATCTTTATTCATCCACAGAAACTTGCACACAAAACTGTAATCAACCAATATGCGATTTCTGTTGCAGTAGCTTTGGACGCCCCAAGATCTTATAGAAAAGACCTATATATTTTTGAGTTTATCTAGGGTAATACGGGTTCGTAAACGTTTAAATATTAGGTATGTGTCAAAAAATGTTCCAGAAATATTTTGAGATACAATATGTCAGTACCAAATGGTAGTATTGCAGTATTTTAGATATAAAGGTAATATGCAGATAATCAATAAAATTTTAAATTGGAGGAAAACAAGCGAGAACCTTGTGGAGACCTCATTAAATTAATTTTAATTAAATAAACCCTATGATTTTAAACTAAATTAAATTTTTTAAAACTTCTATAAAACAACGCTGTTGAACCTTGCATTCGACCCCGCAAACTATAGCATATGCTCTGACTGCATGTACTTTTTGACTGCATGTACTTCTCTGAACTGCAGAAAATTTAAGCTGAGAAAACGAAGACTAGAATTTTCTGTACCTAAATAGCATACAAGAAACGAGCAATTTAACACAAGGAATAGAAAATGATTAAAAGGAGCGGAAAAGGAAAACAAAATATTTTAAGGCGCGGTTACAGAAAAGAGTACATCTGGTCACCTTAAATAACCTCGAAAATAGTGGTAATAACTCACAATAATTGCCAAATTTAAACTTAAAACACAACAACGAAAAAATATATTGTTACGGTGACACCTAGATTAGAATAGAATAAGTAAATTTCATTAATTGTTCAATTGCATTTATGATTTATACTCAACATTTAGGCGTCATTTCTATACTAACATATTTGCTCGATGCGCATTTAGGATTATTCTAGAAACAAATATTTTGGTATATAAAGGCGCGCGTTGACGTGGAATGCTGAGTCTTATTTTAAACGTGATGCAGTGAAGGTTAAATAGAAAGATTATTAAAGTGATTATTAAAGCGATTATTAAAGTGATAATTAAAAAGTGTGTTATAATTATAATAATTAATTGTGAAAATTGTGTTGTATAATAAATTGTGTTGTGTAAATAAATTGTGTGAGTTCAAATTTGAAGCAGTTGTATTTATTCACCATCCAGTGATTCGAACCTTGAGTGACAAGGCAAAAAAGTAACAATATATACAGAGTGTCCGTCCGAAAGATTTACAATTTTTGTTTGCCGCCATTTAGGCGAATATTAATAATGACAGTTCATACCTGACAGACATGAAACACGTGGCAAAATAATCATGGTAAGCGTTTTAATAGAGAAAACCTTTTACACAAGCCAATTATAAATCTCATTAACATTAAGAAAAGTACGTGAAAGTTTCGGAAGGACGGCTTCAAAGACTACAATTTACCAGATTATTAAAGAATTTGAAGGAAGAGGGACTGTGGCAAATAAGCCAACGTGTGTGCAAAAACGCTTAGTCGGAACACAAAAAATATAATACATCAATTAGACATCGTGTGCCAGAACTTGTACTTCAAAGATCAACACTAACCAATATTTTGTATAGACTTGAATTTATTTCCGTATAAAATTCAATTAACACAAGAGTTGCTACCAAGATATCATTGAGGCGCCGTACGTAAGCAAATAAGATGCTGTTGCTTGACAATAACAAACCGGATTTTTTCGAAAAATTAATGATGAGTGACGATGATCATTTTCACTTAAGCGGACATGTAAACAAACAAAACAGCCGGTTCTGGGCAATAGAGAATCCATAAATAATTCATCAACCACCATTATTACATCCCTTGAAAATGACAGTATGATGTGCAATTTGGGCTGGATGGATCTTTGGATTCATATTTTTACGAAAATTCGAATGGTTCAGCTGTTACAGTGACAGAATTGCATGATAATGGTTTGGTGAATGTGTAGTTCCAACAAGACGGAGCAACATGCCGTACTGCTAGAGAAACCATGTTACGACTGTGTTGGTCGCAACCACCATTTTTTGTTTTTTTATTCACCTCAAATGTGTGATGAACGCACTCTCGACGTTTTGTTTTGTGCCCCATCGTGTGGTGGCGCAGAGGTGAAAAAGAATGAGGGAAAGAGAGAACAGTGCTCATCGAGTGTGTGCAAAGTAAAACGTTTTGGAAAAAATGTTTTTCTTATATGTCTCTCTTTTATACCAACGAAAATTGATATAAAGGAGAGACAGAGAAGAGAGATTAATTTCTTCTAGAACGTTTTACGAGTTGTGCGGCGCAAGAATTTTTTTTCTTGTTGTCATTGAGTTTGTGATTTTTTGATAGAGGAGTCGAGTTTTTTGATTTTGGACATAAAAGTTTTTTTGTAATTTTGAAAAATAGAGGATTGTTTGGGATGAAAACAAAAGGTTTTTTTGAGTCAAGTTTTATAAAGTAATCTTGATTTTTTTTGTGAATAAGTATTGTAAAAAAAAAAAATATTGTAATTGTATTTTAATTAAAAGTTAATAAAATTCTGTGGAAAATATAGTTTTGTGAAAAAAAAAAAAAATATATACAGTTGTCGGGAATTTGATTTAATAACCGGGGCGAGGGTCCTTAAAACCAAAAGAAAATAAATGTTAATTGAATGGGAGAAATATTAATGTGGATAGTTTTAACTGTGTACAGTTGATTGGTTGGTTCAGACATTGTACAAAATATAAAAGTTTGGCATTTATCTTAACGGGAGACCAGTTGAGGTCATTTTTGTGCGACGGTATATTTTTTTTTAGGCGAGGCTACGCCCAAAAGTTAGATACGGGTTTAGTGAAGGACGCTCAACCAACTATTTACAGGTGGTCAATTGGGCCACTTTATTTCGACGGTATTTTTGGCGAGGCAACACACAACGCATTGTTTTCAAATTGTTAAATTTGGATATACGGTTGACTGCAGCGGGGTTTTTGTTTATGGAAAGTGAGGCCATCCTTATTTGCGGTATTTTGAAGATACATCGCCCAAAATATTATTTTTACGGGGGGCCAGTTGAAGTAACTCCAAGTTACACGGATCCGGCGGCCAGGTGAGGCCAGCCGCGATTGATTTGGTTATAGGTGGTCTGCCGCAACATACGGTAGCCAACCGACTATTGTTTATTTTTTTTTGATTTTTTGGTATCGGGGAAAAGCCCCGCCACATTTGGGTAGCCCACCGGTTGCCCGTGTTTTTTGGTTATCGGTGGTCTGCCGCAACGTTCGGGTAGCCAACCGGCTATTCGATTTATTTTATATCGGCGGCCAGTTGAGGCCAGCTCTAGTTTATATTGGTATCGGGGAGAGGCCCCGCAACGACACGGGTGGCCAGCCGGCTATTCGCAATTTTTTTTGGTGAGACACCGCTACCCATTTTGGAGGACAAGGACACATCAACACCTTACTGGGTGACCTTGGTGAAGGTCAGGTACAATCTTTTTATTTTTATTTTTAAATTTTTTTTTTTTGATTTTAATTTTATATATACATATTTTAAATTTTTTTGATCTTATTTTTATATATATTTTAAAAAAAATTTTGTGGATATAATTTTGAAAATATTTTGTAATCGAGCGCCGCACAGCGGGTGCACGCTCGGTACACATTGTTCTCTCTCTCTCTCGTTCCCTCCCTTTCTTTTTTTTCGGGGAAGTTGTGTTTTGCGTTTTGTTGTCTAAAACTAAATAAAATGAAATATTAAATTTTTCGGTGTGGTGTGATGGGAGCGGAGACTCCCTTTGTGTCGGCATAGTGATTGCGGTCCCTTGGTGCCCGCATCTAATTACGTAACCAGGGCTCGACCTTGTTTGAGTTCGAATGGATGCGCGCACCAAGGCACCTCTCTCCCATTTATAATTTTTGAGTTGTTCGTTCCTCAGGTTCCGGCCGACGAGTTTCGGCGGAACATCCGGGTATTTTTTTTTATTATTTGCTTATTTATTTTCCTTTAAATTTCTGTTAATCACGGTGTAGGCCAGGAGCCCTGCATGCCTCAAACCCCACGACCCTTCGCACTTCTCGCTGAGAACGTAGCCGGCAAAATATCACCTTGGAGACCTCTGCAGGGGCTTAGTGAAAATCTGCAGGTTGGCAGTAGCCAGCCTGTAACAACCATTGAACTGTTACGAGAAATATTTCCACAATAGTTAATTTCGAAATTCGCTGATGTGAATTGGCCTCCACGGTCACCCGATTTAACTGCTTGGGAGGAAATGTTAAAGGAGTGCAAAAACTATGAAAAAAATAATCAAAAGAGCCCGCGTAAGGCCCATAGAGGCGGACATTTGGCAGACATTGTTTTTCATACAAAATTCCAAACATAAAATACCAAACAAACATTAAAATACGTTAAATCAGATGTCACTAAGTTCATAACCCAAGCGACCAATTTTAACAAGTCGCATTTCTCAATAGGCGGAGTCGTAATATCATTACGATTTCGTCTATTGAGAAACATGACCGAAATTGGTCACGTGGGTTATGAAATAAGTGGCCTCTAAGTTAAAGTAGTATTAGTAATTTATCTAGCAAAAAGTCTAGAACAGAATCTGTATGATCTACTAGCGCGAAATGAAGTAGTGTAGAGAAGCATTGGAACGCGATAGATTAAAAGTGAAAGTAAATAGTGGGAAATTGACTAGAGGTGATTAAAGTGAAATTAATTGGTTGGTTTATTGCAAATAGTGTAAATAAATAACTGAAAATTATTGTTGTTGTTTAAGAACTGGTTATTTAGTGATTGTTGTGAAGCAATTACCGATATTTTTTTGAATATCACGAAAGTTTTATAAATTTAACAAAAGTGTTGTAACCGTTAAATTTATACTTATATTCACAATCCAGTGAT
The DNA here is from genome assembly GCA_947310385.1 of Nephrotoma appendiculata. Lineage (NCBI taxonomy): Eukaryota > Metazoa > Arthropoda > Insecta > Diptera > Tipulidae > Nephrotoma > Nephrotoma appendiculata. Next base: position 100,884,478 of record OX371223.1, read on the forward strand.
ATAAATTATATTTGACAGCTCAGCTATAAAAATGGTGACACCGGTGGAATTTTGAATATAAAAAAATGGTTCTAGAATATTTTCCTCTCTTTTAGATTTAGGTAAGAAATATTATTGTTTACGATAATTAACAGCCGATGAGAGTGCTGACGTTCCGTACACTTATTACGTCAAGTAACTCAAATTGTTCCACGCTGATAATGAATTCTCACATTATGAGAATGTAGCCGATAAATGTTATGGTAAGTAAATATTTTAGCCCCAGGGCGCGTATTCTTGAAATTCACCGATATATCCGCATGCGGATTATAATTTGTATTAAAATTCTTTATATTATTCGAATTTTTCACCGGCTACTTTAATCGTTTTTCAAATTTGCTTGCAAGTCTTCTATTATTTATTTCACTGCTGAACAAAAATCGGTGGAAATTTCCGCCTGGGTAAATCAATGCGAATTTATTCCCCCAAATAATGGAAAACTTGCATGCAAATTTGAAAAAAGATTAAAGTAGCCGGCGAAATACCCACCGATTTCAAAAATAGCAGCCCAAGTCCTTGATCTCTCCTTCAGTTATTGTTGTTAAATTTGAAAACTGGCTAAAGCTGTGACGTATATTTATACCGATAGACGATGCTGATTATTAATTCTCTTTTCGGCTTGAAAGAAACTCATTAGTCTTTTGTCAAGTGTGATCCACACTTTCTAATGTTCCTTCTAATCCGAATATGTCCTTACTTCAGTTACTAGAGTTACAAAAGTTAGTTAAGTCAGTTACAAAATGGTACGTTCTTAATTGTATAATTGCAGTTTTCTCAACTGCAAATAAAAAGACGTGGATCGATTCTGGTGTCTTTAGGAAATAGGATTTTTTCCTATTTCGGAAAGAATTTTGATAGCAGTTTTTTCCTAAAAAATCATTCCTATGGTTTATTTTGGTACACATAGGAATAAATTTTTCCCAAATTTTTGATTAATCTAATTATAATTTTTTTTCTAATTAAAAATTAAAAGAATATCTTTCCGTATCTAAAGTAGGTTGCAATAAGAATAAGCTTATAGGAAAAAATCCAAAACTGCTATAAAAATTTAAAATTCTTTCCTATTTCCTATTCCTATAGGAAAACCAGAATCGATTCAATGATATGATCATAAGAGTTTATAAAAGTTAATTTATTTATTATTATTAAACTATTATTTAATTAAAATTTATTATTTTGTTTAAATATTTTTAATTTGATTTGATTTTATTAATTTAATTTAAATAAATTTTTATTTTTATTTATCCGATTCTCATCCACCATGTACAATGGCGGATGGCTTGTGTGCGGCATGGTATTGTGGCAGTGCTGCAAGCAGCGTCTTGTTTGTTGACTGATGGTTGAAGACGAACTGAACACGGGCAAATGATTAGAATATTCTATATTGAAATATTCTAACCGCTACATTACCTCCCTTGAGTTTCAGTGAAGAAGAGTACATATCACAACTATTATAGTCGTGATGCCGAAGGATATCTGTCGATATGCTCAACTTGGTAAAGATTGGGCATCAGTCCGTTGTTGATGTCATATCTTACTTTTTAGCATCGTAGCATTAGCTAATCGTTTCTTGACTGATGAGTGATTGCGCGATCGGTTGATTTATTGATTTAGAATCCGAAAAGATATCCGTTCTATAAGACATTTTTTTTTTTCGGAAGTGATTATTTGTTTGTTAGTCTTAGGCAGTAATTTTTATTCAATGTGAGCTTACCGAGGTACATAGGCTCGTCGAATAGCTCCAAATTGTGTGCCTAATTGGTCGGTAAGTTGGCCGATGTTCCGAATCTAAAAGTGTAGTTTTCGGAGTTTAAGGGAAAGCCGATCACGAATTATAGGTTCCCAGTTTATTTTTCAAGTATCGTATTTAGTTTTAATAAAAATTATTCTGAAAATTGGTAATTTTTTCGGGATTTTGTAAATTGGGATTTTGGTTTTGGGATTTTGTATTTTGGAATTTGATTATGGGTTAGCGTACCCAACCCATATTTTTTGCACATTGAAAATCCCAAAATAAAAATCCCAAATATAAAATCCCAAATTTCAAAATCCCAAATTTTAAAATCCCAAATTATAAAATCTCTATGTATTTTATCGTAACAATTTTTTAATAAATAATTTTACTACTCAAGTAGAAGCCTGGAATATTTAAGAAATATTGTTCACAGAAGTTTTTATTTAAAATCGTCCGTGATATTAATTTATTTAAGATTTGTAGTTTGGTCGTTGTAACCTGATGAGTAGACCAACTTTTTATCAGTACGAAATCAAATGTCATTAAAAATAATATTTTGTCCGAAAAGCAGAAAAAAATGTTAAATAAATTGCTCACAATATTTATCTAACTCATTAATTTTGTTTTGTATATTTACTTGTTTTACCTAATAAATGTTTTACAAATTAGAAATAAATAAGTTTTTAATTTCCGCCCTTTATTAATATTGAGTAGTTTTTGAAATGTTGGGATCATCAAATTTGGGATTGTTGCGTTATTGAACTTATGGGATTTTCATTTTGTGGATTATACTTTTTGAGATTTATTTTTCATTTGGGATTTTGTATTCTTGGGATTTATTTTTCAGGGATATCGCTACACTCCCATTTTTGACAACAACGGAGTTCATGTTTCGTTGTTGTTCTTGCCACTGTTGTTTTCACTGTTGATTCTGTTGTACTTGCTGTTGTTACTGCTGTTATTGTTTTTGCCACAGTCGTCGCTGTCGCTGGTTTTGTCGCGTTGTTTATGTTGTAGTCTCTGCTGTCATCGCCGCTGTTGCCTTTCCACGTGGTGAGGGCGTGCTTATAACCCCGCGTTGGGCGCTTTTGCCATTGTGGGGAGCAAATGTTGACCCACAATGTTGTTGTTGTGTGGGTTTGGCGGCTTTAATTCGCCCGCCATAATGTTTACGTGACCCACATTGGAGTCACCCATATGTTGCGTTCGGACAAAAAAATATTTTCACCGCAAATAAATAAATTTCACCACACCACAAAAAATTTACTTTAACTTGTCCCGTAAAAACGGACGTCGGGGTCACCAGATATAAAAGTTAATTTATTTACTCTAAAATAATTTATTTATTATTAAACTTTTATTTAATAATAATTTATTATTTTATTTAAATATTTAATTTGATTTGATTTTATTAATTTAATTTAATTTAAGTAATTAAATTTTTATTTATATTTATCCGATTGGCATCCACCGAGTGAGAATTTTGATTTCAAAGGGAGTAGACGTATTTCACTCCTAAATTTAAAATTTAATTTAATATTTTTGTGTATAGAAATAATAAATAAATTAATAATAAATAAATGCATATATGTTATTGTAGTGTATTATTGATATAATACACTACGTCATAGTTTGTGAATAAGTGATGTTCTGTGTGCATATTCTGTTGAATATTATTTTGTGTATAAAATGTACGTATGCAATTGTGTAGAATGTATACGCAATGCCTTCTAGAAGGCATTGATATACGTAACATAATATTATTATTTTCGTATATATTCTGGCAACGGTGCATGAATGCATACATGCACATTAATGTTCAACTCACTATGTAAAATGTAACATTTTTGTGCAACGAAGATAACCAAAATGTGCACGTGCAAGTTTTGGATTTAAAAGAGAAGTTTTTTTGATTTTATATTAATTAATGTATTTTATTCAGCCGTTCCACACGGCATATCAAAGAAATTATTTCTTTTTCGTTTCTTTCCCGTTTGCCCATGATACCGGTTTTAATTGCGACTCATTTTTGAACAAATTTTCTTGGTGAATTAGTTTTAACATAAATCGAAATGAAATAAAAATTGAAGGCCATTTTTGATATGTAGATTTTAGTTTAAATTTTACTTTCGAGAGCAGAATAAAATGATATAAATTTGGTGTTCTAATATAAAATAATGGTTTAAATTAGCAAAAAAAAAAAAAAAAAATCTATTACAATTTATTTTGATGAAAGAAAGAAATTTCAAACGAAATGCAGTGTGGAACGGGCCATTTGATTGTGTTTTGTTTTACTATTTTATTTTCTCAAATTTTTTTTGTTTTTTTTTTGCTTTACACAAATCCCATCATCTCTGAATATTGCTCTTGTTTTATACTTGTACGTACATTTACTCATAAAATGTTATATGTATACATTTTTCTCTGTTTCGGTTTGATTACACCAATCCCTCGTCGCTTAAAGAGGTTTCTTTTTACGAAGAAATTTGATCTGCGAATTTGGTTTTTGATATTAGTAAATGTGCAAATATGTGAATAATTTAGTTGAATGGTATTTGTTTATTGCTTATTCAGGTAACTGTTCTTCCCCGATTTTTGCTGGTTGCCTTGGTTAGGATTTGAACCAAGTACTTAAAGATTTGCTGAGGATTCGGTTGACGGAGTTTCCGCGTGGGAACGAGTTGGTTCGTTTAGCAAGGGATTGGTGTATTTTGATTCGTTTTCGGCATCTACCTGTTTTCTGACAATAGTGCGAATAGTTTGAAGATCTGCATTATTTCTTGATTCATACATATGAATCATACATATGTTTTCAACGTTCTTTTTACTTTTCAATTCAAATTAACGAAAAACAACAAAATAGTACCTTTTGTAATCTAATGTTGGTAGCGTTACCATTTATGGACTTATGATTGTGGTAATAATGATGATAATATTATTATTATTATTATTGCGATTTTTTTTTTTTTTTTAATAAGAATGTGTACTAGGATATTACTTAGTGTGAGATAGTTCCGTTCAAAATAGGAAGAGCGAATGGAATTTTAATGTAGCTAGTTAAATAAAACGTTTACGATATTATAGTAATAGAATTTTTAGAAATAGAATTAGGTCATCATATGTATAAATTTATGTTGTCAGGTGGGTCCTTACAAACAAACTCTTCTCGCGTTAAAAGGTGTTAGTTAGATTTTAAAGCGGTAATAATATGCAGCATGAGATGAGATAACCCGTCAAGATGCCATTGTAATGATTATTCCAGTCGTAGTATGACTGATGACGATAGATACATATGATGAAGTTTAGAACATCCTATACCTTATCCTAATTAAAACTGACTAATGAACTAACGAATTTTCCTTCTAGGTGTGATATTTTTAGAATAAATAACTTAAAATTTGGCTAACATATCAATGTAGTTGGATAGTAACTTTGTTGCGGTTATCGCTCTGGTCATTTCTGTGACTAACATCCTATTCCTATAAACCATTTATGTCGAAGATGTAGGCAGGGCCTGGGCCCTCATAATTTTAGAATATAGTAAGATGCAGAATTTTAAGACTGCATTGCGTATATTCCAGAAATGTGCTATACATACGTAGGATCGCCGTTATGGTTGGCCTGTGAGTCCATCATATCATATGATATCATACAGTTTGTTTGGTTTTTACTCTAAAAGAAAGAGTATCGAGTACTCCTGGATAACGGTTAAACATTTTTCTTGGTACTTTTTACTACTGTAATTATTAAAAAAAATGGTTCCTTCCACAGTTTGATTTTGGAGATTGGCTAGTTTTAAGAAATATTCCTTCATCGAAGTAATCAGCGTTCGAGTAATAAATTATTATATTTATTATATTTTTATTTGATTAGCAATTTAGAGTTTTCGAGGTTTAACAGGTGTATATTATTAATTAAGCTAATTTAGTCAGTTCTAATGAAAATTTTTGATTACAGAAGATCTTTGAACTTGTAGTACTTTCTAATTAAAAATAAAATTTTAATTTAAAAGTCAGAAGAGCACACAACATAGGAATCATAATGGCTTTTGGGTTTACTAATGAATTTCATATTTCAGGCTACAGAGTAAATTTGAAATGCAATTAAATATTGCTTGTGTATTGCTTAGATAGGTTTTTGGGGATCATACCTTTTCTTCAATTAAATTATTTTGTAGGTTGTTCGAGAGGGAGACTGTAAATTGGTAAAGGTTTTGGTTAGCTTGTTATAGGTTGGATACATAATTATGCTGCTTGTTCATTTTATGATTTATAATTTTTTTAATACTGTTGTTAATTTATTGGTATAATATTTGACGACCATAGTGTGTTTTCAAATGCCTTAATTTAATATTTATTTAATCGTTTATTTTATACCCCAAGCGTTGAACAGATTCCTGATTACTTCAATAGTTTTATTTAATTCTGGTTTAATTTGTTTAGGTATTGGGGATCCTAAAACTGTACCAAACATTCATTATTGATATATTACCTTACAGATTCCAGATTAGCTGTTTTTTGATTTCGTAAATTTTAAAAATAAAAATATTTGTACTAGATTAGTGATGGCAAGGACAAGTGATAAATCAACAGATTCACAAAGATTCGATCCGTTGAAGATAGAAAAGTTGTGCGTTCCTTTCCTGCTTTGATACTACAATATTTGGTGGTCTCTCGATGCAATTTATTTTATTTTGATTTAATTTGTTGTAAGAAAAAAAATTATTTAGTTAATACAATGATTACATATTTCATTTATTTTATTTTATTGTACCGTACGGTTCTGAATAATTAATATGTAACTCATAATAATGACGTTTTATTTCAGGAAATTTACCGTTAAGAAGGCAGCTTAATTAATTATAAATTTCTTTTAGGATGCTGATTGCTGAATATGTATTACCAAAAAAAAATCAAAAACTATTGTGCTGTCTTGTGCTAACCCGTCTTACATTATATTTTTAACTAACAATTTATTAACTATCGACTACTTAGGTGTCTGTAACCGGGTCGATTCGGTCATATTTAACATTCCTATCCTATCCTTCCATCTTGTTAAATGTAAAATTGCAATCAAATTTATCCGATTGACATGCACCATGTATAATGGCGGATGGCTTGTGTGCGGGCATGGTATCGTGGCGGTGGTGCGAGAGGCGTCTTGTTTGTTGAGTGATGGTTGAAGACGAACTGCAACTGAATGAATGGTAAACAAATTTATTTTTCCAAATAAATTTCTGCGTTTTGCTCGTCGTGTTTATTCCGTCTTGCGTCTATATGTACATCTGTTCATGTATTTAGTCTGTTTGCATGTACAGAGTGATGAAGGATGTGTTAGCGATGAGTTTGCGAGATGCTAAATTTGCAATATGTGCGATTATAATATTGGTTTGCAATAATCTAACCACAAGTTACTGTGACCATTATTTATCTAGAACTTGCACCGAACATACAAAACAAGCAAATTACGAAAAGTATTGCATTGAACATAACTCCTTGAGTATCCATGATTATGCCGCAATATTTTTCCAGCTTATCGTTATCTGTTTCAGGTTGTAATTTGCTTACATTTCCAGTAGCTCGTGCTTGACGGTTGTGAATTTGCCGGATTGTCCTCACTGTCTTGTTCTGGGAATGAACATAGTTTTATAACATATACTTTCGGCCTTTAAGGCCCAATATTGTTTTGTCACAGATATGCGTGAATGGCTTGAATTTCGTCGCGAGATGTTCTTTTGTGGATATCTTTTATAATTAATGGGAGAGCGTGATGATACGCTGATATGATGTGATGCTTTTTGTCCGAACTTACAATGGACCTTTAGAGCCTTTTGCCAATTTGAATCTAGTTATAATCTTCAATAAACAGATTTAAACGGCCGTCCCCTTCCTAATTGATCACCTTCATCTTTCGTTTTAGATACCTGAATGTACTAGTAATATTTATTGACTTTTTCTTTGTCTATGTATGTGTCTCTCGAGAATGATTGAAGCATGAGTTACTTTTCCTTCAACATCTGTATCAATTCTTCTTCGATTGTGTATGACGTGAAAGCATTTTATTTATAAGATTGGTTCTTCCTTAACCTCTTCAATTAGTTGGAATACTACAACTGTTCCACACGGCTCTAATCGTGGTAATGTGCTTTATTTAATTTTTTAGATGATCCCACTAGAAACTGCTTCCTATAGTTCTCTAAAACTCCTTTATCGAAAACCCTCTTTTAACGATCTTGGTTCCTGGGTTATTTCCAATTTTAATCCGTTTATATATATTCTAGAATACCCGTTCTTGCAAGTGGGAAGAAGACATCTATGGCCATAACCTTAATTTATCGTTTACTTTTATCTTGGTAGAAATATCATTCTTCATGGTTCTTCATTGAGTTTTGTGGCTACAACTCAGTATGCATCAGGATCATGTGTATTGACCTTCCATAAGTGCATTACTTTTATTTTTATTCATTCTGAGTTTATAAAGTTTAAGTTTCATAATTTAAATATTGAATTATCGAAGGTCTGATAGGTTCGAAACTGACAAGAAACCTAATTCATTCTTCTATTTATGAAGATTGAAATACATCTATATTTAATTTTTATTTAAAGTGTTTTTTTCTCGGCTTAAAAGACAAAATATTTAATGGGCAAAATATTACTTACATGACATTCGCAATGTTTACGACTATTCAAGTCATCAAAAAACAAAGAGGTCATATACTTATATCTACTACAAAAAGTAGAAAATTAACTAACACTTGGTGATATAAATCGGCAGTTCGATTTGTTCTTGTGTTATACTGAGGTATAAGGCACGATCGAATTTTTGCAGTTTGGTCGTTGCAACCTGATGAGTAGACCAACTTTTCATCAGTACGAAACAATACTGCCAAGATAGAGCTTGTGGTAGCTTTTATTTAAGGGTTCGTGTGTATTTTTACACAGTAACGCAGAGTGTTTAAAAAAGGTGGCGGGGGAGTTAATTTTCTACTTTTTGTAGTAGATATAAGTATATGACCTCTTTGTTTTTTGATGACTTGAACAGTCGTAAACATTGTGAATGTCATATAAGTAATATTTTGTCTATTAAAAGCCGAGAAAAAACACTCTAATTCTATATTGTCACAATTGGACTAGTTTTTAGTTACAGTACAATTTTGGAAAATCTTTTGTTTTAAAAATCTGATGTTACTTAAGGAGTTTTTCTGTAAAATTGTCTGGCAGACTTCGGATTAAATACAAAGACTACAATTTACTTAATAATGAAATTCTTAGGCGAGGGTTTATTTTCGGGAACCTGCCACGGAACAATTTTTTTATAAATTAACCTAAATTAGCTATTAGTGCGGTGCATACATTTCAAAATCGTGTACTCATCATTTGAGAAATTTTTAGATTTGACGAAAGCGTTTTATCGAGCAGGAAGAAAAATGAATAAAAATCACGGGAAACCTGACAACAGATAAATTTCTTTTAATTAAAAACTATTATCAAAACATAATTTTGATTGAAATAAAGAATCTAAATCTATATTTTTGCATTTCAGTGTATTAATTATTGGCCAGAGCACAGAGATACTACCGAGAACTGACTAGTACCTTATCTGGTGGGCCCCGATTATATTTTGATTTTTTTTGCTCAGCTCAAACGATTTAAATGAAAATTGTTTGACGGAGGTTTTCGAGACCAGGAACCGATGGCGATGGATCCTGATTTCGGGAAACAACGTGTAAGGACTTGTCTGGGGAGCCCCGGATTTATTTTTAATTTGTTTGCTCAGCTCAAACAATTTTAATGAAAATTGCTGGAAGGTGGTTCTCGAGTACCATCGAACCGATGGCGGTGGATCCTGATTTCGGGGAAACAACGTGTAAAGGCTTGTCTGGTGGGCCCTGGGTTTATTTTTATTTTTTTTCTTAGATCAAACGATTTAAATGAAAATTGCTTGAAGGAGTTTTTCTAGTGCCAGGAACTGATTACGATGGATCCTGATTGCGAGGAAAAAAAATGAAAGAGGTTTTCTCGTGAGCCCCGGGTATATTTTTATTTTTTTTTGCTCAGCTCAAACGACTTCAATAAAAATTGCTGGAATGACGTTTTCGAGTACCAGGAATCGATTGCGATGGAACCTTATTTCGGGAAAAAATCGTGTAAGGAGTTTTCTGGTGAAACACTGGGTTTATTTATAATGCATGTGGCTAATATTTTTAGGAAGCACTAGGTCTATTTAATTCTTAGCTAAAGTATGAAAATATTCTATTGGGGATATCGAGACGAAATATGACAAGGAACCCATACACTGATCGTCTATTTATTCACTTGAGCGCGATCAATAATTCGATTCCACAAATATTTTCCAGAACGAGTCATGCATGTGGCTAAACATTTTAAAAAGCACTAGGTTTTTTTAATCCACAGCCAAGGACCAATATTCACTACTCGGTAGTATCTCTGTGATCTGGCCACTAATTAATACACTGAAATCAAAAAATCACCAAAATATTCTAGCGAATCAATTTTCCAATGCATTAACAAATGGGAAAATCTCATACTTTTTGGATTAGACCAATTTTATTTCAAAGAGCACCTCTCATGTTGACATTTGATATACCTATATGCAACTCGATTTCATTGCTGAACTGTCCACTGCTGGACTGTTTATTTTTGTTAATTTAACAAATTTTATTTGTTGTTAATTTTATCATATTGTTAAAAATTTCACATCCGTTAAAAATGAATGAAATTCCTAGCTTTTGGGTGTACACCTCAATTCATGTAGCCCCAATCCGAGAAATTTTTAATTTTTTAATTTTTTTTTCGTTCATTTTCGGGAATTGCCATGGAACCATTTTTGTATAATTTGGCCTTAAATTATGTACGAGCGTGTATACATCCCAAATAGCCCTAATCCGAGTCAGTTTTAGTTTGGGCGAAATTATTTCGATTTTATCGAGTGGGACGAAAATTTAAATAAAAATTAATAAGTCTCAGCCCAGAGTTCATATTCGGGAAGTTGCCATCGAAAGATTTTATTCTAAGTTGGCCAAAAATTTGTGCATATCTCAGAATCTTACAGTATTTAATACTTTAGTCAATATTCGATTTATTTTAGTTAGAGTGCCAAAATGCTAGTATTCTGCGATAAAATGCTCAGATAATTTCATATACGTTATCATCACAATGGCAATTACATCTTATTATAAGGAGCTTGCAGCACAAACATAAGTCACCGTACACCGTTGTGATTTAGTAGTGTTGGCAAGCAAATCTTTTAGTTAAGACACATACCGTATCGCCACGTAATCACATTTCGTAATGATAAAAATCAATACCAATATTCCATTTACGACGACTGTGCCCAATTACTTTTGCTATCGACCGAACGTTTATTACCACAGCGTTGCCTTCAATTAATTTTTAATTTATTTCTCATTAACGTCTTGATTGAACGATGAAGAAACAAAACAAAAAATCGTAACAAGTTAAATTCAAATTAATTATTTATCTCAGTTTGTGTGCTATACGCCTAATAAAATGTATCTTAATCTTTATAATACATCTCAATTCTACATAAATAAATAAATTTTGTATCGCGCGCAATTAAGAAAAATATTTCGTTTTTGGCCGACCTTTTAACCTCCTCAATCAATTGGTTATGTTTTGAATTTTGAATGCGTGTCTGTTGTGCGTCATGTAAAAGAGAGTCGTGCGCGTCTTTTCATGTAAACAACAATGTTTTTGTGTTACTGTGACAAGCAGGGGACCGTTGTCTTTATATAAAAAACGCGTTCTTAAATTTTTAATCTTCAACTTAACACAAACACTGTACACCAAAATATTCCTCCTAATTGTGCAAAATCTCCCACTTTGTTGACGTAAACATATTTGGCAAAATACGATAACAACCTCGTGGCAACATAATAACTAATACGACAAACATATCCTTATTTTAATGTTACTGCTAAATGTTTTCAACGATAGGAAACGTATTAAACCGATTATCGTATGACGGAAAAACATAAATATTTTCATGAATTTTCATTCCCCTCTTTAGGTTGTCTTCCGTTTTTTTTTTTTTTTTTTGGAAAAACAACAATTTTTATCTCTTCCATATAAAGTTATGTGAATTTACTTTATTTGCTTCACATCATTTATAGTAACTACGATTATTTTATTACGGCTGTGTACATGCAAACTACGTATTTAGTCTGTTGTTGCCTCCAGATTATCATTTTTGAAAACAAGTATGGGTTTATAGGTGTGGGGAGGGTCACCCTAAATGGTGGCGGATGGCCTTTGGATCTAAAAGACAGACGTCCAGCGAAGAGGAGCATGGTGGTTTGGTTGCCGAGTGAAAACGGGCCAAGCTTCATGTAGGACAATCGTCGAAGGGGCATAGCTTTTTAGCGAAATCGTGAACGAGGGGAGGTGGTGCTAGCCATCGTGGACGAGAGCCACTAGGACGGGAGCACCACAGGAGAAAAATGGAGGTTGGTGTTGGCACCAATGCAATTAACCTCGTTTTTCTTAAAGTCCTTGGACAACTTCCCGGACCCCCGCCAATTTTCAGGAACGCAAGTTGGTACAGCGACGACTGAAACTGACTGCGTGCGCTGATCATAGATCAGCTTTCTTGTATAGGAAGGCAATTGAGGAGTTAGGCGAGGTATGGCCAGGAGCCAAGCTCAGGACCATTTGGGAGGAGGAAATACTTATGGAAATGGTATGGATTCCTACGTAGCTGGCAAACCTGGAAGAATCTTTAAGGATTATCCTGGCTTGCAATCCGGATTTTCCGACAGGGAACTAGAAGATTGTGAAGCTGGAGGAGCCTAAGGGCAGCCTTAGATTATTCATCATGATAATTAGTAATCCATCATGATAATTAGTGTTCAAACAGGACGAAGTCGGGGTTGAACCGAGCACCGTGCAACCCGAGAAGGGGGTAGAAGAGGTACAGCCTGTAAAGAAAAGCCCCACGATTTTACTCTCATCAGAAGACGTAATAAAATCGCAGCTAGTGGCGAACCCAAGTGAGCGGTTAATTAGGGAATTAAGGGATCGACTATTCCTAGGCATGGAGAAGGGGGGCATATCGGACTCTGGGGAAGGGATAAGTGGACCTCTTTAAGTTTAGGGACTGCGGAGGGAGTGTGAATGAGGAGACCGTTAACTCCGTCGGGTCCAACTAACCGACGTAGTACTGCTGTCGTAAGAAGGTAAGTGAATACTGTTAACAATGATCAGGTTTGTACAGATACATTTACTCAACACCAAGGAGGGTGGCGACAGAGTATTCCTTCTCTGACCATCGGTTTCTAACGTTTAAACTTAATCTTCAAATTACATATCAATACGTTTTCAGAAATCCCAGGAGAACGTATATAGATATATTTTGGAAGGTAGCGTTTCATCTAGAGTTCCAGGACTTCCCCGACACTGGTAGTGATTAAATGCTGAATATTCTTACCAGGGTTTGCAATACCTCTATGATAGAAGCCTGCCTGCTCATTAACAAAGCTGAGGGTAAAGCAAACCCTGTTTGGTGGACTTCGGCACTTCAAAGTGCCGAAAAGTCTGCGGGTCTGTTTTCACTACAGCGAAAAGATCGAGAGACAGCCAAGACTGGGACTTCAATAAGGAATACCTCAGAGAATATAAAAACGAGAGAAGCAAGGCGCAACGGAGTTCGTGGAGGCTCTTTTTTGATAGAATGTAAGGGGTCTCGGAAAGCTAACGCTTAAGAAAGATTATCTCTACCAGTCCAGCTGTTCCAGGCTATCTAATTAAACCGGATGGTGAATGGACGGTTTCTAGTAAAGAAACTGTTAATCTTCTGAAGGAAACTCACTTCCCGGGAAGTGAGGATGCATCGTTTGCGGGGATGGATGACTGCGGGGCCCAACTGTTGTGTAGAAAGAATATTCTGAAAACACGGAAGATTAAATGGGCTACGAAAAGTTGTAATTCCTTTAAGTCAGCTGGTCCGGATGGGATTGTACCAGCACAAATTTAGGAGAACTCGGAGGTCTTGCTTCCCTGGCTGGAGGGTATCTTCAAAGGAAGTCTGAAGCTGAGGTTCATCCCAAAGAAATGAAGGGAGGCTACGGTGATCTACATCCCGAAAGCAGGTAGAAGCTCACACAGCAACCCTAAAGACTTAAGAACAATATCTCTGTCATCCTTTCTGCCGAAAATCAAAGAACGGCTGCTGGTGTCTATGTTCGTTCGAGAATTGTACCTAGAAACTTAGCACAATCTCAACATGCGTACCATAAGGGTAAGTGTAGTGACACACTATGCGTTGGTTCGGGAAATTAAGAACTGGTCTCGTTTCTCAGCAACGTGAAGGAAGAGGCAATTAGGGAAGGATTGCTGCCACTCCTGATTGAACACCCAGTAACCTGGGGGTAACCTCAGGGAGGTGTCCTCTCTCCCCTTCTTTGGAATGTAGTAATCAACGGACTACTATTGGACCTGGAGGGGGATAGGTGTGGTTGCTTATGCCGATGATGTAGCGATAATTATCTCGGGAAAGCACCTTGGTGCAATTAGGGATGTGATGCAGAATGCACGATAAATCACTGCGGGTTGAGCCAGTGTGTAGATTGGGGATCAACCCATCTAAAACAGTGCTGGTTCGTTTCATTAGGAGATATAAAATTACGAAGTGGTTCCACCAAGTCTGATTGGTACTATGTTCACCTTTACTCCTAAGGAAAGATTCCTAGGGATTCTTCTGAATACTAAGCTCAATTGGAAACCAAATACGATAGAAAGAGTGAATAAGCTCCTCGTAGAGACCGGGATAGTTAAATTTTTCACCGCCGACTACAAGCTTAATGGTAGAGTGGTAGCTGTTCTGTTTTGTGGGGAATTAAATGTGGGTTTCTCCTTTCGTTTCCCTGATTAATGCAGTGTATACCAAGCTGAAGTTATAGCAATTGAAGAGGTCACAAACTGGTTCAGACATAATGCCACACTAAGGAAGCGTGATTTAGTGAGAATTGTAAGGGTACTTACCGGAAACTGCCTCTTCGGAGATCATGCGAGAAGGCGTCTGGATGCAAATGATTTCTGAAGAAACTGCAAGGACCTAACCTAACCTAGTCTCTTGTAAAGACTAAACAAAGGGTAGAATAGAGATCACATCCAATTTTTCCACAGCCAATGCGAATATTTAAAGGCTGTAAGCCCGATAAGAATGGAGGACCACAGTGCAGGTGGAAAAATCTGTTCATGGGATGTAAAAGGTATAGAAAAAGAGAAGACGAGAGAGAGAATGAGTTTGCAGTGGTCAGCAGGACGAAATCTTAAACAGGTCAACGACACCACTTAACTTCCGACTGAACAATCTAGATAAAATTCCAGGGATTACTCTATTATTATTTCTCTATTAAGAATTAGGGGCAGGCAAACGAGGATTGTACATCTTTAACAATAACGATCAGTAAGGGATTTCTATCCGCTCTTGCAAATGCAAGCGAGCAATTTTATTTTATTCGGTTTTCGGCTAATAACTTTTAGAGTGTGGATACTTCAGAAAACCAACAAAATCAACCCTTGCTGAAAATTTAGTCTTCTCACTGCAAAAATTGTGAAGCCCCTACGAAAGCTGTTACGCATTTTGCATGAATCTTCCAATTTATGACAAAAAGCTGCAATATGAACTTTTTAACACGATTAATCAATCCGTCTGGGCTGTAGAGACGCCGAATTTTCTTGAAAAACAGTTTTCGTTAAATATTCGCAAAAAACTGTCACTTCCAGGATCGATATCGGTTAAAAATCCCTGGCATCTCCCAATTTGTGGAAACCGCTTAAGTATGAACTCTCTTCCCAATCAGTTAATTCGTCTGGGCTGTAGAGAAGTTACATACATTTAGCCTGAACGATACCATGTAGGCACAAGGCCAAAATTTTTCATGATTACTATACAACAAAAAAAAAAGTTGTTTGTCAAAAATCGTCATTTTCGCTTAAATTTTGGAAAACCGATTTTCACCGGTATTGTTGCAAATTTAGTTAAGAATCTTTTAGCTTGTAATCGTTTTTCTCGTGAATGATTTACTTTTCAAAATATTTGCATATGACAAAAAGCTCCCCCGTGATGATTTACGAAAAATAAAATGGATCAAAATCAATTTCAATAATTTCAACAAACCAAAATAACATCTTACTCATGGATACAGTTAGAGATCACAAAATTAATATTCAGAATTGCGATAACAAATACCGCAGAATTCCGATGGAAAGGAATTACGTTAAATTATAAAAAAATTCAAGTACGAACAATGCACGGCATCTCCAACATCATCGGCGGAAAATTACAACACGGTAACAACACGGAACTATACGTGATCATAAAATTAAGGAATAGGTACAAAGGGCCGAATGTCGAAGGGCCGAATGTCGAAGGGCCGAATGTCGAAGGGCCGAATGTGTCGAAGGGCCGAATGTGTCGAAGGGCCGAATGTCGAAGGGCCGAATGTCGAAGGGCCGAATCTGTCGAAGGGCCGAATGTCGAAGGGCCGAATGGGTCGAAGGGCCGAATGGGTCGAAGGGCCGAATTTTTTTAGAAATATAAATTTTAAATTTGTTGTTTTAAAACAAAATAAAATATTTTAAGAATATTAGAATATTTTTATATTTTTTTATTTTTCGTATTTTTTTTATAGAATATTTTGTAATTTTTTTTTTTTATTAAACATAAATGAAATTTTTATGAATTTATGTATTTTAATATTTTTCATCTTTGAATATTTATGAAATTCCACGTATCCGGTCATCGATATATTGTGGTGAAGGAAAATTTTAGGAAGGAAAAATCTTCGGCCGGAATTTTGAAATGAAGTAATTGTAGATGCTAACGGCTTCCATAACTCTCACGGGCACGCGGGACGTCACTGCGCTCCCCCCCCCCCCCCCGCTTAGCCCTCCGAGGGGCTTTAGATTTTAATTTCGGGGGGCGTAGGAGCCGGGATCTTCAAACATGTCGCACTGCGTGCCGCACGTAGGAGCGGATTATATAGAATCTATTAATGACACCTACGCTCCTCCCCGTTAGCCCTCCGGGGGTCTTTTGATTTTAATTTCGGGGGGCGTAGGAGCCGGGATCTTGAAACATATCACACTGCGTGCCGCACGTAGGAGCGGATTATATAGAATCTATTAATGACACCTACGCTCCTCCCCGTTAGCCCTCCGGGGGTCTTTAGATTTTAATTTCGGGGGGCGTAGGAGCCGGGATCTTCAAACATGTCGCACTGCGTGCCGCACGTAGGAGCGGATTATATAGAATCTATTAATGACACCTCACTCCTACCCGTTAGCCCTCCGGGGGTCTTTTGATTTTAATTTCGGGGGGCGTAGGAGCCGGGATCTTCAAACATGTCGCACTGCGTGCCGCGCGTAGGAGCGGATTATATAGAATCTATTAATGACACCTACGCTCCTCCCCGTTAGCCCTCCGGGGGTCTTTAGATTTTAATTTCGGGGGGCGTAGGAGCCGGGATCTTCAAACATATCGCACTGCGTGCCGCACGTAGGAGTGGATTATATAGAATCTATTAATGACACCTACGCTAAAAAAAATATTAAAATATTAAACAAAAAATATTAAATATTAAATTTTGTTGTTTTATCTATAACTTGTCACAAAAAAAAATAAATGAAAATGCCATAATTTTCCCGGAAAATGTAATAATTTATGTGATAATTTTTCCGGAATTATACACAATCCTACAAAAAAAAAATTAAAAAGTTTTCATCTTATCCGATTTTCGCGATGTATATGTCATCTACACTTTAGCTAAAATAGTTCATATGTACAAAATTCAAATTTATTTTATTTATAAAAACATCTCTAAGATGGCAGTCAATCAAATTACCAATTTTTTAGTTAAAATTATAACCACCTAAAAAAAATTGTAGAAAAATTTAATCCAAAAGCGGAAAAAATTATAAATAATATATAAAAAATGGAAATTTATCCAACATGGCGTCTGATAAGTTTACATTTTTAGTTAAAATTATGACCATTTTGAAAAAAATGTCGCGACAGTTAATTTTGACTGCGATACTAAAGGCTAGCCTTACTAAAGGCTGGTGCGTCACATCCCATAATTGACGAACAACTTTATAAACAAATCGATGAACGAGCTCTAATACAGGCCTTTATGGCATACAGCAGTTATATAAGTTGCCAACGTTAGAGCAAGCAGATGTACATGTAACCTATATCAATTACACATTCAAATTACCAGTGATTGTCAAGAAACACGAAGCGATATTATTGCACATGACTATTCGGTTAAAATCTGAACCAAATCCGGCGAAACAAGCCTTAACACAGACGCACGTATAGCTGTCAAATATGTTTGTGAATTTCAACGATCTTCGATATGTAATATTCGGGATACAAAATAATGTCGGAAAAGAATCAACAGATTAGTTAGTGAGGGCGTTTTAACACCAGTTGATCCAAACGGTTTCGTCTGGATCAATTGGTATTAAAACGCATTCACTCTTATCGATTGGGCGAATCGCAACGACGACATACAAATTTGTGGTGATTTCAGCGTCACTCTAAATCTCTGTCTATTACTAAAAAAACATTCAGTGCCATTGTTTGATAATTTACGGCGCACATTAGCTGATGGAGAACGTTTCACCAAAATCGATCTAAAGAATCGCAACACATGCTTACAATTGCAACCCCCATGGAATACTACAAATATAATATATTAACGTTTGGAATAGCGAATGTCCGGCTATATTCCAGCGATACTTGGAAAAATTATTATCTAATAATAAAATAAATAAATAAATTTGAAAGAATTTTCATGGCTACAATTTGTGCTAAAAATTATTAAAAAGTTACACTGTTAAATGTATTATTTTTTCTATTGGAATTTATTTTCAAAACAAAATTATAATTTGGACTAATACTAAACGTTGTGCCGTCGAATCTAGAAATATTTACAGATTCCAGCTGACATTTTTGTGAAGGTAAAGCATAGACCTACTCCAAAGATTTAAGTAAAGTATATTTTTGAGATTCGTACTATTAAAAATTATATTTAGAAATTGGACATTTTTGTCGGGTTTCAAATAATATTTCAGCTAATTCTGGAGATCTCCACGGGGTTTCACTAACATTTTCAAAGAGATCATTCAATCTAATGAGTCTATAGGGTATGGGTTTGACTGTGTTTTAAAGAATTTTAATAAAGAGCGAGCTAAATATATTTACAGGTCCTGAACAAAAAATTACCTTTTTTTATACCGCCGATCGTAGAGATGTCCACAGGTTCTCACCCACATTTTCGAATAGATTACACAATATTCTAAAGTTATAGTAATTGGTATTCGATTCTAATGAGTTTTGCTATCCCTATAATAGAATTCATGTTTTCATTTGTACTGTCATTACCAGAGATGTCCACCGAATCTCGTCTATATTTTTCGACAGCTTATAATATTTTCTGCCCATGGAGCGAAAATGGGTTAATTGTAAAATGAGTTTTTGGAATTTTTAGATCCGCGATTTTGACAAAAATATTATTATTTCCTTCTACAAGATTTTAGCAATATCTCCAGTTAAATTTTAAATTTACATTTCTAAACAAGCGACGAGCCCGTTTTAAAAGATTTGTAGTATACGTTTCTCGCTTACAATGAACCTTGTTTTATATATATTATAAGGCTTAGATATACAACTTGGGTGCAAAAAAAAATAGCACATTGCTCAATTTTCCACAAGAGTTCAAAAATATTAAAAACATCCAATAAGTATTTGTTTAATTTTTTTAATGCAGATTCAAAGTCTATTTCAATACCTATCAAGTGGTACCTTTTTTGTACTTGTACCATGCCAACAAAATGATTTTTTGTCAAATGCATATAGCAGGCTTTCAAATTAAATTCTAAAAATAATTCAACAAGATCAATAGCATGCCATGAAATATCTCGCTCAGAATTGTGATCATTCGCATAGCGACGCTTAGCCTGAACGATTCTCTATTGATTACTTTTCAACCGGAGCAAAGAAATTGATATCACACCAGAGGTAGCCGCACAAGTGGTTGCATTAATTTATGCGGGGCAGCACCAAAGTGAATTGGCTCGACAACTAAATTTGAGCCGATTCTCCATTCGTCTAGGTGTAGCAGACATATCAGGAAACTGGTGGCTTCAGATGGCGACAAGGGTTTGGCCGACCTCGTGCTACAGCACAGCGTGATGACCGCTTTCTAGTAACAACTTCGTTGAAAAATCGCTGTATGAATACGGTGCAACTGGGATGGCGGCTCCAAGAAGTTCGTGAAGTCGAAGTCAGTCGGTGGACAGTTAGAAGACGTTTTCCAGAAGTTAATCTGACTGCACACAGACCAGCAAACGGGCCAAAATTAACCGCAGCCCACCGATGAGCTCGTCGTGAGACCGTTCGCGAGCACTTTAATTGGACAGAAGAAGAATGGAGAACAGTCCTGTTCTCTGACGAGTGCAGGATGAGTTTATAAGGCACCGATGGATGCGGAAGAGTATACACAATGTTGCATTGAAGAACGTGTCTTATATGGCGGTGGATCGTTAATGTTCTGTGACGGCATATCATTAGAGACGAAGACAGACCTTGTATTCATCACACGAGCCAATATGGCTGTCGATCAAGAGGAATGAATTCCCAACGGTTCATTGAGGAAGTACTCGAGGAGTATGTCGTACCTTTTGCCGGGTTTATGGTGATAATTTTCTGTTTATGCTGGATAATGCGAGACCGCATACGGCTGGTGTAGTATACCACTACCTTCAAGAGATGGATATGCCTATTATGGAGTGGCAAGCTCGAAGCCCGGGAAAAGCACACGGCGGTACTACAGTCTTAATAAAAATAAGATTAAACCACTACGAGCTTCAGAAATATGCTAAAGATCACGTCCAAGCTACAACCATCAGTTTGGAAGAATGGTCTGGGAAATTTTTAATATCGGCTGTCTACTGCCCACCGAAACACGCAATTAAAAAACAGCAATTTATCGATTACTTCAATGAGTTGGGAATCAAATTTCTAACACGGGGTGATTACAACGCTAAACATGTACAGTGGGGTTCGAGGTTGACGTCACCCAAAGGCAACCAACTCTACGAAGCAATAAACGAGAAAAACCTAGATTATTTATCATCTGGACTGGACATCCCACATATTGACCTACAGAGAGAAAGAAAATTCCTGATTTAATAGATTTCTGTGTATATAATATGAAAAATATAGTACGCAACAATGCTCAAGTCGTTGACTGTTATGATTTATCATCAGATCACTCACCAACAATAGTAACACCCAAGCATTAAAAACCAAACTACACCAACGTTTAGCAAACAAACTAACGGAATTGGTTCTCTATAGAAACATAGTAAATGTAAATTGTCATCTTAATGGTCCACTTCGCACACCAGAAGACATTGATGCCGCGATAGAAAACTAAGACAAATAATGGAAATGGCTGCAAAAAAAAGCTAGTCCGGGAAACATAAATCTCGAAAAAATATAAGGCTTTCAAGTAACATTCAAAAGTTATTGGCAGAGAAGCGGGCAAAATGGAAATTAAATAGAGCTATTAAAGCTCTGAGAGAAGCAATACGGGAAGAACAAAATTTAGGAATACAGAATTACCTAAATGAGCTCACAGCAACAGAAGAAACCGATTACTCACTGTGGAAGGCAGCAAGAAATTTACAAAGGCCAGAGCTATCGAACCCACCGATAAGGAAACCAGATGGTCACTGGACCAGAAGTGACTTAGAAAAGGCCATCGCTTTCTCTAACCATCTACAAAAAGTGTTCAAAATAACGATTGCGTACTACCACAGTTTTCGAGGGACGAGTCGAACCCAAACCCAGTAAAATTTAAATGGAAATGCGTCAAAACGGTTATCAAAAACCGTATAAATCCTAAGAAAGCACCAGGTCATGATCTAATAACTGAAAAAATGATCAAAGAATTACCAGATAGATGCATAAAATATATAACATATATTTTTAGCGCGATTATGAGATGTGGATACTTTCCCCAAAAAATGGAAAATATCCCAAATTATCATGATTCCTAACGAATGATTAAGACGAAACCCAAGTCTCGTCGTACAGGCCAATAAGTATACTTCCGATAATTTCAAAGCTTTTTGAAAAGATGCTACTATAAGAACTAATACTTACATATATTATCTGAAGGTCGCATTATACCAGATCACCAATTTGGATTTAAAGAGCAACACGGTACAATAGAACAGGTGCTTAGATTTGTAAATACAATTAAGCTTTCCTTAGAAGAGAAGAAATATTGCTCGGCAGTTTTCTTGGATATTGCGCAAGCTTTCGATAAAGTATAGCATGAAGGATTAAATTACAAAATTAAAACTTCTGCCTAGCCAATTTCATTCAATTCTTGAAAACTACTTAGCCCAAAGGATGTTCCAGGTGAAACAAAATACAGCCACTACTGATCTAACCGAGATAAAGGCAGGAGTACCGCAAGGTAGTGTATTGAGACCTGTGCTATACTTGTTATTCATAGCTGACTTAACAATAACTGAAAAAAATTGTCACTTCAAATTTTGCTGATGACACAACTATATTACGAGGGCAAAAGCAAAAAGTCTTGCAATATCATATGAAAAAAAGAGTGAGTGAGACAGCAATATTTTTATTTTTCGACATAATCTCCTTTAAGGTTTATACATTTGTCACATCGATCAATTAACTTGCCTAAACCCTCTAAAAAAAAGATTTTTTTTGCTCCATAAAATATTCATTTACAACAGACTGTACTTCATAGTCACTGGAAAATTTCCGGCCCCTTAGTGTTTTTTTCAAATTGGGAAACAGAAAGTAGTCACTGGGTACCAAGTCTGGACTGTACGGTGGATGCGGAATTTCCACGAAGTCGCAGTCCTTTAATGCAGCTTGAGCAATATTAGTCTTGTTC
Source organism: Nephrotoma appendiculata (assembly GCA_947310385.1). Taxonomy (NCBI): domain Eukaryota; kingdom Metazoa; phylum Arthropoda; class Insecta; order Diptera; family Tipulidae; genus Nephrotoma; species Nephrotoma appendiculata. The sequence goes on from OX371223.1 coordinate 100,907,238, forward strand.
ACTGGTGCATTGTCGTGAAGGAGCAAGATTTTTTTCCAAACTCTCCATTTGGCCATTTTTCCCGGATCGCTTTTTTCAATTTTCGCAAAACCTCTGCGTAATATATGCCTGTGATTGTGGTTTGCGGTGGCATATAATCGATTATCAAAATTCCTTCAGCATCCCAAAAAATTGTTGTCAAAATCTTACCAGCAGACGGTTGAGTTTTGAATTTCTTTGGTTGTGGTTCACTACGTTTAATCCATTGCATCGATTCTTGTTTGGATTCCGGATCCCAGTGATGAAGCCATGTTTCATCACCTGTTATTATGTTATCCAAGAAATTTTCTGGATTTTCTTTGTACATATCTAAAATCGCCTTTGAAGTTTGAACACGCATTTTTTTTGTTCTGCATTCAACAAACGGGGAACCCATCGCGCAATTACTTTCGACATGCGAAGGTGGTCATGTAATATAGTATATGTGGTACCGTATGAAAGAGAAAGTCTCCACACTAACCGCGGAACAGAAATACGCCGGTCCTCCAATATAATAGATTCGGCCAAAATTACGTTTTCATGGCTAATAGCATCTGCTGGCCGACCCGAGCGGTTGTCGTCTTCTAATGATTCCCGACCACTTTTGAATAATTTTACCCACATTGTTACTGTGGCATATGATGGTGCAGATTCGCCGTAAACTTTTGATATATAGTTGAATATATAAATTGCATTTCGTCCATCTTTATAAAAAAATTTAATAACGTCGCGATATTTAATTTCATTCATTTTAAGAAAAATTCAAAACACGTATTACTAAATTGACAAAAACAAACGAACTGTAAAATTTACATCGAAATGTTCTTCTAGAAGTTTCATCGCGACAAAAAATGGTTTTGAAAAATATATTGTTGTCTCACTCACTCCTTTTTTTCATATGATATTGCAAGACTTTTTGATATACCCTCGTATTTTCGCACAAAAATCCTCAAACAGCATCGAGAGAATTACAAGAACATCTACACAAAATAGAAGATTGGTTAAAAACTTGGCGGATAAGGACGAATGAATGTAAATCAACACATGTAACATTCACATTGAATAAACGTTCATGTCCAGCAGTAAAATTAAACAATATCACAATTCCTCTACAAACAAACGTCAAATATCTCGGTTTTCATCTCAATAGAAGATTGACATGGAAAAAGCACATTGAAACAAAACGCAGTCAATTAAAAATAAAATTTTCTAAAATGTACTGGATAATCGATAGAAAATCGAAACTCTCTCTAGACTGCAAGGTTCTAATATACAAAGCGATCCTAATCCCTATATGGACATATGGTATCCAACTATGGGGGGCTCAACTAGTGCATCAAATATAGATATCATTACAAATGCCGCATGGTATATTCGAAACAGCAACATCCCTAGAGATCTAGGAATCAAAACTATTAAAGAGACAATTAAATCATGCAGTCTAAAGTACCAACTGAAACTGGAATCACACCCTAACGAATTAGCTAGAGAACTACTAAGGCAACCGAAATTTAATAATAATAATGCATAATGATATTAAGGCTTAATTTAAAATAAAAATTATAGTTTTTAAGAATTTCACACTTTTTGTGTTTCGTATAAAGAAAGTTAAAAATATTTATTTACTGACACTAAATATCACGTTAAACAAAGTAACCCTGTCTCTAGAGAAAAAAAAAACTTACTTCAAATTTTGTATTTTATTGTTATCTGCTCTTTCAAAATGTTGAGAAAAGAGACAGAGAAACAAATTACCGAAGACATTGCGACAGGTGGATATTTTTGAGTGACACAGGTATTTTCGCTGACAGTTTTTAATTAAATTTATTTTAAGATACAACGGCGCGTCCTCATAAAACAACAATGAAAAGATTTTCCACTTGGGGTTTTCACAAAAATATCGTTCTCCGCCTCGGAATTTACGTCGTGGATCTTCATAAAATTTTATATGCAATGTACATCGGATACATATTCACATATATGTACATACATATTTTATGTTTAATACATGCATTGTATATTACATAAACGTGAAAATTATTTTTATTTATTTATGCGAGTTCATGTATGCGAAATAATAAACTCCTGGCTATGTTTTGCCCTCGTATTCCTTAACATTTGTTATGTTGTTGGATTCTACTTCTGGAGCTGCGTTATATGTTGTGAATTGTGATCATTATAAAATATTCAGGAATATACGGATATGCTCTGGCTTCTTTTGTTTGCGTTATAAAATAATCAAAGTTGAAATATTATCTTGAAATGTGTATTTATATATATGGTGGAAGATACGAGAAGATTATCCATCTTCCCACTGTACCTACGTAGGAACCAGTACACACGTTCGGAAAACTTAGAATATGAATGGCTGTAATTAACCGTTGAATGGAAAGAAAAGATTACAAATTGAAAAAAAAAACCAAAGCAATATCGTTCTCATCTTATATAGAGATTTGAAGGTTTGGTGTTGTTGTTGACGGTGGTAAAATTGAAATAACGCAAAGCTTATGTATCTCATACGTATATGAAATTGCGCGAATCGATACAAAGCGGCAGAAATGTTGTTGTTGTTTGTAATCCATATTTATCCCACACGTTTGGGAAATAAATAAAATTTTATGATGCCTGAAACTGTCTTTAAAACATAATACATTTATTATATGACTGGGATTTTTGATTTGGTTACGCTTTCTGGTTAAGTTATACATAAAATATGATTAAACAGCTCCGATGATGTGTGCGCCCATACGACGTCGTTTATATCAAATTCTCAGAATACGCAGCTGTACCGAAATTGAATTTAGGGAGGGGGAGGAGCATGTTTTAAGATCGGACGATGACATTCTATGCTTAAGTACATATCAATCATATTCCACTCATAATATCTTCTTACCTTTATAGGTACTGTCTCTATATACTTATCAAGTAGACGTTCTATTTATAGCCGCAAAGCTACGTAATAGTGGTGGAGATGACATTACTCTGTCTATTTCACCCGACATTGTCCTCTGTAATACGGATAAATATATAACTCTATAAACGACAGCAACAACAACAATGATAAAAAGCTCAAATAAAAGAAAAATTCAACTTGTTGAAGCTCAACGAAAACAAACGGCACTCGAATAGCACACATACAAAAATTTGTATTTATGAAAATCGATAACTTTCTTTGCGCGTTTCCCTCTTTTTAATTTTTTCATTGTTCGGTTTGAAATTTTCATATTTTCATGCTGAGTTCTTTTTATGTTGCGGATATTAAGATGTGCATATGTGTGTCTGTGTATAGATATGTTGGGAAAACATCATACCCACTGTGTACAGCGGAATGTTAGTTAACTGGCTTTGTAGTAGTTGTACCGGCTAATCAAAAATAAAACTAAGGATTACTTCGTCTTTGTTATTCTTGGATCGGTAATTAGAATTTCGTACCCGACGGAATTGGTATTTACAGATCATGAAAAATTTAATCTCATTTTTCGGGGATCACCTTATCAGCTTCAACAAAAAATTCTACAGGGGGTTTTCGATATCGCAAACAAAAAAGGACTTAAGCCACATGTGTTTGGAATTAGCTTAAACCACCCTCAGAAAAAGCTCACTCTAATTAAAACAGGAAAGAAAACTTGTCGCTAACAAAATCGTTGATCGCAGCAATTACGGAGTTTTCCGTTAAAGCTATTCGTATTTAATATGCGGAATGTTTTCGATGGACACAGTCCTAAAAGCGTGGAAAAATTATTTCGCATCACTTTCCAATAGACAAACGGTATTCTCCAGTCAGCACTTTTGCGACAATCTGACATCAATGTCGAAATGACAAAACCACCTGCTGGATGGCATCTGCAATGAAATGATGAAGTACAGTGGTGATTACCTCCTTTAGCTGTTTCATTTTTTAAGCCGACTCAACCCAATATATTTGCTAGAACTCGCACACAGCCATAATCCATTAAAATGAACACTTGCGCATTAAGTATTTGTAGAACCGCAACTAAACCTCAAAAACCGTATTTTATTCCCATCGGTAGGATTAGGGTAGAATAAGCTAATGTGACTCTGCACAGAACTGGGAATCTAATCCTTCTCAAAGAGTTTTAATTTTCGAATTTTTTTTAAATTTACTACATTAAAAGAAAACTATTCGAAGCATATTTTACTTTTGCCCCAACCAACAAACTCCCCGGGATAAAAGACAATCGAAAGTAGGTGGAGTACCGGGAATCGAAAGCGACAGGCCTAGGTTCCTTCTTTTAATTATTTTCTCAGTTGAAACGGCTTTTGTAAAAATTGCTGAAATGGTGTTTTAAGTACTAGTAATTGATTATGATCGGTCCTGCTTTCGATAAATTCTTTTAGGGGCCCCTCCGGCGGGACCCGTTTTCTTTTTTTTCAGCTCAAACAACTTTTGTGAAAACTGCTAAAAGGCGGTTCTCTAATCGCTCGCAATGGATTTTGATTTTGAGAAAATTCTTTTACGAGGTTATCCGGTAGGGCTTGAACTGGCTTGTTAAAGTGGCCTCTGGAGAAGCTATCTTTTTATACCTATAATACAATCAATACCAGGCAACGATTGCGATGGGTCCTGATTTCGGGAAAACACGATTAGCGGGTCGTCCGGTGGGGATCGGGTTCCTTTATTTTTTTTTCAGAGCTCAAACGAGTTTGATAACAATTATGAAAGAGCCGGGTTTCGAGTACCAAGAATTGATTGGGGCGGGCCCAAATTCCGGTGAAATTTGAAGTTCCCCGAACAGGTGCGAGTACCGGGGAGCGATTGCAATGGGCTCTGACTTCCTGATTACTCTTAATTTTATTTCTTTAACGAAAATTTCGGAAAGGTGGTTTTCGAGTACTAGGAATCGATTGAGATGGATCCTGATTTCGAGGAAATTCGTCTACGGGTAATTTCTTTATTATATTTCTTTTTGTAAATTGATGAAATTACTGAAAAGGTACCATGGGTTCTGATTACGGGAAAATTCATGGAGCCCAGGTTAGTTTTTTTCATTTTATTTCGTCGTTATTAATAAAAATTGGTGGAAAACAAATTCCCTGTAAGGTCCTCCAGTGGCAGCTTCCTTTTTTCAATTTTTTCCTCATCTCAAACAACTTTGTTCGAAATTCTTGAAATTGGGTTTTCCAAAAAAGGTCTTTATTCTGGGAAAATAGCTTGAACGGGTCCTCTGATGGGGCGTGGGTTGCTTTTATCATTTTTTTTCCTTAGCTCAGATTACTTTTATGAAAACTACTGAAAGATGGTTTTTGAGTACCGCGATTGATTGCCACGAGTGCTGAGTTCGGGAAAATGAATTTAAATCTCCCTGTGGGGCCCGAGTTCGTAATTATAATTTTTTTTAAGCTCAAACGACTTATGTCAAAAGCTTGGGTTCCTTTATTTAATTTCCTTGCCCAGCGCAAACGACTTTGACAAGTCTGAAACGGGGTTTTTGAGTACCATGAAGATTGCAGTGGGCCTAGATTTCGAGTAAAATGAAAGTTGCAGAAAGGAGGTATTGAATACCACGGGGTTTGATTTCCATTGCGAACCGGGTTCCTTTATTTATATTTAATAATTTTTCTCGGGATAGGGGTTTTCGAGTACCGGAAATCGATTGCGATGGGTCCTGATTTCTGGCTCTCTATTATATTTCTATAATGAAAATTTCTGAAAGAGGCGTTTGTGAATACCGGGAATCGATCGGGATGGATCATGATTTCCGGAAAAGCCAGTAGGAGTCCTTCGGAAGGGCCCGAGCTTCTTTTTTAATTTTCTTTCCTCAGCTCAATCAAGGTTTTTAGGAAAATTACTGATAGAGAGTTTCAAAGTACCAAAAATCGATTGCGATGAATCCTGATTTCGGGAAAATTCATGCACGGGATTCTACACTGAGCCCAGTTTCGTTTTTCATTTTATTTCGACTCGATTATTTCTTAATAAAAATTGGCGAAAAAGAAAATTTTAGAGTGCCGTAGGAATCGATTGCAGTGGGTTCAGATCTCGGATAAATTCGGTTAGAGGGTCCCCCAGTGGAGGTTTCCTTTTTTCAGTTTTGTTTCCTCATCTCAAACGATGGATATTCATTTCGGGAAAAATATGTTTAGCGGGTCTTTCGATGAGGCCCGAGTTCCGGCTAAAAGGTTGTTCTCGAGGACTACGATCGATAGCGACGGGTCCTGATTTCGGAAAAATATGTTTATTTCTACCGGTGATGCCCGGGTTCTTTATTAAATTTTTTATAAGCTCAAACGACTTCTATGAAAAGCTCGAGACCTTGACGACTGTGATGAAAACTCTGAAAAGTATTGTACTAAGAATTGATTGCGGTGGGTGTAAATTCGTTTAGGGATTTTGCGAAGAGGTTCGATTTCCTTGACTTATTATTGTTTTAGCCCAAATAATTAGGAAAATTGATAAAAGTGGTTGAAAAGAGGTTTTCGAGTACCATGGGTCTCAATATTGAAACTCTTCGGTCTCGAAACTGGATTTCTTTGTTTATTTATTTTTCTCAGTTTAAACGGTTTAAATGAAAATTGCTGAAAGGGGTTTCGAATGCCAGGAACCGATTGCGATGCGTCCTGGTGTCTATCAAATTCGCTTAGAGGTTGCTCCTATCGGACACGACTCTCAAACACCGTTTAAAAAAAATACTGGCAGAGGGTTTTAAAGTAGGGATCGATTGCGATGAGTCCTGATTTCCTCCTCATTAGCGGGTCCTCTAGTGGCGGTTTGCTTTTTTCAATTTTTTTCTCATCTCACAACTTTGATCAATATTGTTGAAAGAGGGTTTTCGAGTAGCTGGAATCGACTGCAATGGGTCCTGATTTCGGGAGAATACGTTTAACTGTCCCGATGAGGCCCAGGTTCTTTATTTAATTGTTTTCTAAGCTCAAACGACTTGTATGAAAAGTGCTGAAAATGTGTTTTTAGTGGCGCTTCGGCTAATCTGGGCCGTGTTTTTTAAGCTTAAGCTGATTTTATAAAAATTGTACAACGGAGGACCAGGAATACCAGGAATCGAATGCGATAGGTCCTGATATCGGGAAACTTTGTGAAAGAGGTCTCTGGAGAAGCCACCTTTTTATAATAGTTTTTCTCAGCTTAAATGACTTTTACGAAAATTACTGAAAGGAGGGGTTTCAAATAATAGGGATTGATTTCGATGGGTCTTGATTTCAGGAACCCTCGATAAGGGAGTCTTCTGGTATGGGGCCTTGAGTACCAGGAATCCATTGCGATGGGTTCTGATTTCAGTAAAATGCATCTAGAGGGTCCCCCAATGGGGCCCGGCTCCATTGTTATTACTTTAATGAAAATTGGTCGAAGTGGAGTTCGAGTACCAGAAACCGATCAAGACGAGTTTTGAGATCGAAAAAATATAGGGGGTCTCCGGAGAGGCCCGGGTTTTTTTTCTTGATTTTTTTTCTGTAAATTTATGAAAATTACTAAAACGAGGTTTTCGATTGGTCTTCGATCGGACTTGTTTTACGAAAAATTGGTTTCAGGGATCTTCATCTTTTAATTTGCTTTCATAGGGCAGTAATTCAAAAAACTGATGATAATGAAATCGGTAGATACAGTTTGATGCTGCAGCTATTTATCTATCATCTAAATCCAAAATTTAATTACACCGATCGTTACGTTGAGTGAGGACTGTCACGCATCGCATGCATTAGAGGGGGAAGCACTGCCATTTTAATTTTCGCCGTTTGTATTGAACTCGGTATTTTCTTAACCGATTATGATGGGATTGAGTATGTTGGATGGAAATGGGATTCTTAAATGATTTTTGGAAGAATTTCCAGAAAATGGCCCTTTGGAGCGGAACTCGGTAATTTCTTAACCGACTAGGATGGGATTACCTTCCCGAAACATTGTAGGTATTCACGTCATATGTCCGTGGTACAGACAGCCACTTTTTTTATTCATATTTTCTTAACTCTAACGACTTTGATGAAAATTTCTGGAAGGGTGTTTCGAATTCCAGGAATTGAATGCGATGGGTCCTAGAAAATGGATCGGGAAAAGGAATTTAGGAGGTCTTCCGGTGGGACCCGGGTTCCATTTATTAATTTGTTTTCCTCATCTCAAAAAATTTTATTAAAAAATTACTGAAAGAGAATTGTAAAATATACCTGATATCGATTGCGATGAGTCCTGATTTCTGGAAAATTCGTCAAGAGCTGAATACTTTATTTTTTTTTTCAGGTAAAAAAACAACTTTGATGGATACTCTGAAAGCGGGTGGTTTCGAATACCATGAATCGAATAAATTGAGTCCTGATGGTGGAACATTCTTACACAGAGCTCTCCAGTGAGAAGGAGAGTTTCGAGTGCCAAGAATCGATTGCGATGAGTGTAGATTTACGAAAAAATTGTTTAGAGAATCATCCGGTGCGGCAAGATTTCTTTCTTCCAATTTTTTTCGGCGGATTTCCACCTTGATATTTTTGTAGATTTACCATTCGCCATATCACTGAATCGAGAATAAGTGGTAGACGGATTGTTTGATGGATCGGTCCGGAAAAGTGGTACCTCATATAAGGAGTTTTTTTTTATGCAAATATTTTATGTCAAATTATGTCAAAACCAAAGATTCTTAATTAAATTTCATACAACATAGTTAAGATCAGTTTATTAAATTTTAGTGGAAATTACGAGTTGATAAAAACCCTGTATTTTACCAAATTGTGACATCTCGACTGCCCAAGAGGATTTGATGTAATTTTTCTCTATAAATTACGAGACCTTTGCCAAATGTAGTGGAAATCTGTGTACCAGAAGCGGTAGCTCTCGAAGGAACTTTTTCAATTTCTGTAATGATGCTGAAAAGAACAGCATTTATAGATGGAATTTTCAAAAGGGTTGCACTTATTGGTTTTTGACATTCAGGCGGGAATAAAGATTTTTTACAAGAAAGTTATACCAAAATTCCGACAAATTTAATGTTTCGCTTAAAAAATCAAGTGTGATGAATTCGAGACCTATGTACATTCGTGGTGAAAGAACCTAATTTTTTTTATGGAAGTCGCGGTTCCAATGTGGCAGGGTTTACTTACTTTGTAAGCACGCTGCATTTTTCTAAATGGAATACTGCATAAACATGTATTTGTAATAAATCTATCCAGGACTCTTTCTAAGGTAGAAGACAGACTAGTTGGGCGAATACTTTATGGTCAGTATAACTTGAACCTCTATCTTTTCGAATAAAAAATATTCAACATTTATTGCAAGAATGCAAAACGACCCCAAAGGCAATACAACTCTGGAACAGCTTGACTGAAATGACCCTCAATGAGAGGAAATTCATGCTGAAGTTTCGAAAAACATCGAAAATACTTAATTAAATAAGTGGCTACTCTGCCAACAGAATGTCGAAGAAGTCAATTCGTTGACCTTAAAAATGCACGTATGATCTGAGGTAAGAATAGTATCCATACGGGTGGATAAATTTAAAATCAAGATAATGATGGTCATCGAGCATAAACTTAATTGGCCATTTTTCCGAACGATATCCGCAACGCATATTTTATTTGGAAAACGAATGAATTGTCGTTTTAGATTAAATGTTGTTTTCAGTGAACGGGTTTTTCAGAAAATTAAGGATCGAAGATACACGAACTCTAACAGTTAGGGCTGTTAAAATGTTGTTTTGACTCCCTCCCCAGAAATAATTACACTTTAACCTATCCTATAGTGACTTTAATTAGCGCGCTATAGTTGTATTTTATAAAGTATATGCATGCATCGAATTTAATTAGCAAATTAATTACTCAACTTTAGTCACATTGCACGGAAACATTTCAAGTAACAAAAAACTTTCAAAGTAAATTCGTATGCTAGCTAGGTATGCTCAATGCTAATTTTCCTAGAACACGAACAATTCTATTCATCATTGACGATAGGTTACAATATACATAATATTATCATAATCATAATTTTACGATGTATAAATAGTTTGTCATGTACATGTACACAAGAACAACCCTATACTATAGTAAACCCCAAATCCATACCGCAAGGTCAAGGAAGTTGAGTATAAAGAACAACCTTTAAACAAGTCAAGGTGATATATTTTCCCAATTACTACAGTTTCATTATAAAATCATATTGTTGTAACATAAATCGATATAGTTTCAATTAAACTCGCGCCTATACTCGTCTATCGTATTATGACAAAGGCATAGCATAAAGCCAACGGATATAGAAACCAATAATAAATTTGTAATGTAGGTACAACATATCGAACTTTAATTATCTGTATATTTTATAAACAATTAGATCAATAAAAAATTTACAGAATTGAATGCCGCAAGTGTGTTTAATTTATTCAGAAGCTATCAGATTGGATTTGTGGCGGATTTTCAAAACCATGACCCCGGATTTTAGCCGTTCAAATAATATGACGTTGTTGGTCATATGAACACTCCTCTAATTCTTCAGATAAAAAGTCCGATAATATAGAATAGAAATCTGATAAAAATGGTTTAATTTAAATGATAATAAAATCAAAGTCTGGTTAGATTACGTCGCTAAGTCTTGAAATAACATTTTTACGATACGATGACAGATAAATTTGACACATTTGTATATTATCAGGTATATGATTGACTTAAATTTGAATTCATGTAAATTGGCATTGGTCAAAGTCAAGTAAGTAGGCTTATCAATAACAATCAATAACAAAATAGTTGTGGTTTTTTCAAAATACAAGAACGAAAATATTATTATTAGCGCCACATACCATAAAGGAATTTTACCGCCTCAACAAAAATTGTCCAGTTAAACTCCAGGGCGTACTTTGTGATCGAAGATCACGTCTCGCTCATCTTAGTCAAGATGAATTTATCTGTTAGGTTTAAATTTAGTGTTAGGCTTTTTTCGAAACGGACTTACTTATTTTGACAGCGACATGAAAACCTTGATTGTTTTCAACGCAAAATTCTTCGATGTATAATTTTTTCGTTACTTTTGTTAATTTAACGATAATTTAAGGAATATATTTGTACCAATTAAAATGTCTTTTGGCAATGTAGAAACATAAAAACTCGATATAATATTTAAATGTGTCTTTATTTGATTTTTAGACGGAACTCTGCTGGATTATGTTTAACAAAATTTAATTTTAGCAATCAAAGATCCTAGTCTTAATTATCAAAGAGTGATCATATATAAATACACCGTAATGTACGATACCTTACGTTATTTTTTGTATGCGTCTGATTTGTGCAAAATTTTTTTGTACTCTATTCGCGATTTCCAACAAAGTAGTTGACATCTGGTGAACAAAACTTGAATCATCGTTTACTATGAACAAAGAGCATTAACAGTATCAGAGAGATGAAGAAGAACTAAAATTTTCATCAAAACATTGACGGGTTATACAATCGAACGGGTCATGCAACTACTAATATACTTTTTCTGGAAGAATAATATAAACAAGAAAAATTTTGGGTTACGCACTCACACAATAATACATACACGTGTAAATAGTATAAAACGATGCAACATACAAACAAGCAAACAATAAAAAATGGTTGTTTACTATTTTTTGCTTCCATGTTATTCGTTTATATTTTTTGCTATCGAATATCAAATGCATGATCATTGCGTAAAGATTGCAAACAGATACAAAAACAAAGATGCGCATGATTATAATTTTATGAATGAAAAATATGCGTGGATATAATACGGGAAAAATCATAAGAATTATTATGGCAATTGGCAAATAATATTTAAAATGTCCTATATAATGTAAATCATCATGAACATTATAATATAGAGCAAAGTATTTTAATGGTTCGGGCAAAATCTACTTAAATATAAGTCCTGCTTACTCTTCCATTGACATATACCTATTAAAAAAAAACTAACAAAGAGTGTGTTGGTTACACTAACAATGCAACGTAAATTTGAATTTTGTTTTCTACATTTTTTTGGTTCTGCACTAATACACTTATACTTAGTTTTTCAAAAAAAAATTACTATGGAAAAAAAAATTCCAATACATCTTTACTTAGTTATTGTTTATTTTATACGTGTAGAGTTAGCAGGACTTATATTTAAGTAGATTCTGGTTCGGGAATAGGAGGGGTGAAAGATGGTAGATGGTTCACGAGTTTTATAATGAAAGACAATAGACAAGCGATTAGTTAAACACAATTTCATAATTTTTTATTTTAAAATTAATTATTCGCTATTTCAATGATATATATAATAAGATGTATGTGTATAATATGTATGATATGATATTTTAGTTTGATATGTATAATATGATATTTTAGTTTTAACATAACAAAATAAATAGAAAATATTATACATACATAGTATATTAATTTTCAAGAAATATATTTTAGAAATCCACCATATTAAAATACATATTAATTGATTAATTATAATTAAAAGCATAAAAAATTAAAAACATTAGAATGTTCAATATTTCTAAGGAACTTAACTAATTATCTCAGTCGTAATTATTTAAGGATTTGTAAGCGTGTATGGATTCTTATAGGTCGATTCGAAGATGAGGTGTTTGATGTATTTTGTTTTTGTTTGACATTGAACAATACTGAATATACCGCTAATTTCCTTTTTTTTATTGTGCAATGTAATATATCGTCTTTTTCTGTATTGTTCAACGCCATATTAAGGAGAAAGATTATTTTCTCTTTATTTTGCGTTCATTCTCCATTCCACACGAGAGTTTTTTGTATTTTGGCATTTTTTTTAAACCAATGTTTTGTTCTGCTCTCTCTTAAGTAAAATTTTAACTAAAATGAGTCAAAAATGTCCTTGAAATATTTTTTATTTCATTTGTGTTTGAGTTGTGTGGTTGAACAGAAAATTTGTTTAAGTCGCAATTAAAACTTGTATCATAGGTAAACGGGGAAAGAAACGAAGACACATCCGGCATTTTTTTTTACGTGTGGAATGGGCCATTGTTTTATGTTTTCCTTTTTTGCTAACAAATTCAATACTACCTCGAGTATATGAGCTCAAATTTTAATTTTATTTGTGAAACATTGTCTTGCGTAAACGTACAATTTTTAAAATTTATTTTCTTTAATTTAAAGTGGTTTGATATTTGTTTAAAAGTATTCAATTTTTTATTAAACAATTAAATTAATTTCATTTAATTAAAATGGACTTACCGAAAAATTACATAAAGAAAAATAATTTGGCTTCTGGAGTGGTTTATGCAGTCCGAAACTGTAAAGCAACGAAAAGGGGATTTTCACAAAAAAAATTCTTTGGTTTTCCATTCAACGCTTCTCCTTTATACAATGAGTGGATTGAGAAATGTAGTTTAGACATAAATAATTTACATGTCTGAAGGTGTGCGAGGATCATTTTACTTCTGAATCTAAGCTGGAAAACCGTTTAAAGAAGGGCGCTGTACCTTGTTTAAATTTACGAAATTTAATGGATACAGAAGAAGATTTATTTAATGTCTCAGATCAAATTATAGTCTACCCTAGCTATGCTCAAGCGGAACCTTCTAATATGGATCTTACGCTAGAGGAATTCGAGGCGTTCGAACCACCAATGAAGAAAACCTTAACTGAAACTTCTCTAAGAGAAACCAGCTGCAACAACTGCGAAATTCAAACTAAAAACTGTGCTTACTACAGGAGTAAATATTTCGTAATCGATAAAGAAATGGAAAATCTTAAAAAGGTGATTGAACAGAAAAATATTCAAATTCGATCTCTCACCCTAAAATATCGCTATCTACGGAAAACAAGTAAATCTTTAAAGTTGTCTAGTAAAATTAATATAGCGGATAAAATAAACAAATTACCTTATGTAGAAGAGCATGCAAAAGAACTGGGGAAAATGTTACTAGTCCAAAAACCTAAGACATCTAAATGGAGCCAACCTCAGAGATTTTTAGCACAAAACATTTTTTTCCGGTCTGCAAGAACGTATCGATATTTGAAAAAAAAAACTTAAAATGTAGACTACCAGCTGTCTCATCGCTACATACCTGGATGCCAGTAAAACATCTGAAACCTGGAATAAATGACGATATTTTCAATAACTTGAAACAAAAATGTTCTGAAATGGATATTAAATCGAAATATGCGGTTTTGGCTTTTGATGAGATCGACATAAAGCGTGACCTGGAATATAATAGTTACCATGATCAAATTGACGGATACACAGACCTAGGCAACGAAAGGCAAAATACAATTGCAAAATCAATTTGTTTATTTATGGTAAGAGGGCTTTTTTCAAATTATAAATATATAGTGTCCTACTACGCGTCGAAGTATAATATGAAAGGTAGTCAAATTAAGGAAAAGCTGCTAGAAAATATCGATCTTGTCGAGAGGTGCGGATTTAAAATTGTGGCTCTCGTTTGTGACCAGGGATCGAATAACAGAAGTTGTTATTCAAAATTAGAAGTAACGTTTGATAAACCACTTTTTAATTGTAAAGAGAAAAAGTATTATGCACTTTACGATCCTCTACATTTAATAAAAAGTGTTCGAAATAATTTATGGTCAGCCGATTTATTAACTCCAGATGGAACTGCTAACTGGTCAGTGATAGAACAGTTATATGAAATAGAGTCTAAATCTACCACGGAAATGTGCCCCAAACTATCGTTTGCTCATATAAGGCCAAACACTTTTGAAGAAATGAAAGTTTCTTATGCTACGCAGGTTTTTAGTAGGACTGTTGCAGCTGGGATTAAAACTGCTCTTGAATACAAAAAATTCTCTGACCTGAATAAGGCTTTAGCTACAATGCATTTCTGTGAGAAAATGGACAAATTGTTTGACGCCTTGAATAGTAGAAAACATTTTGATGCGAATCCTAATCGTAATGCATTAAAAATTAACAACGAGCCATATAAAACATTAAAATCTTTACGAGAATTTATTGGTGATATTAAAACGTGCTCTAAAACTAAACCGTATTGCTTTTCCGGATTCCTGCAAACAATTAAAGGCATATTAAATTTAACAGATGAGTTTTTAGAAAATCCTAACTATCAACATATATCTTTTATAATAACGTCTCGCTTCAATCAGGATCCATGTGAAAATTTGTTTGCCACAATAAGACAGAGAGGAGGAAATTCTAGAAATCCATCTATACACCATTTTAATTATATTATTGGTCAAATCATGTCAATGAAAATATTACAACCACCCGAGAACTCAAACTGTGAAGAAGATGACGATGAAATTTTAATTGATCCCAACGATTTTAAAATACCTAACGAAGATTTAACAATTCAAATAAACACCAACACGCCAATATTAACTAATAAAGTCAAAAGCATAATCAATTACGTAGAATTAGTAGATAAAGCAATAGAAAGCATCCCCGAACTAGATGAATGCTCTGAAAAATATTTTTCTGGATATGCGGTATCCCGGTTGAAAAAGAAGATTAATTGTGCAAATTGTAAAAAATTAATGATAAAAGCGGACAAAATCACAAAATTGCAGAACGAATCTTTTATTTTTTATAAAAACTATAAAAAGGACTCCGATTTTGGCGCTCAATTTTTGCTGAAATCAGCAAATTTTTCGGCAACTGTTTGATAAATCGCCTCACTCCAAAAATATCAAACAATTAATCGTTGAACAGTGTATTGAATGGACGAACAAACAAATCAACTTAAAATGGTGGTTTTAAGAAAACTCTGAATGTTCTAATCATCGTAAAGTTATTTTGGATTTTATGATTCTAGTTTTAATTAAAAAGCAATGTAAGTGGACTATGAAATGTAAATTTTTAAGTAAAAATACAACAAATATGGAACAAAATACATCAAAAACCTCATCCGGATCTTCGAATCGACCTATAAGAATCCATCCACGCTTACAAATCCTTAAATAATTACGACTGAGATAATTAGTAAAGTTCCTTAGAAATATTGAACATTCTAATGTTTTTAATTTTTTATGTTTTTAATTATAATTAATCAATTAATATGTATTTTAATATGGTGGATTTCTAAAATATATTTCTTGAAAATTAATATACTATGTATGTATAATATTTTCTATTTATTTTGTTATGTTAAAACTTAAATATCATATTATATATCATTAATTTTAAAATGAAAAATAATTAATAATTAATTTTAAAATAAAAAATTATGAAATTGTGTTTAACTACTCGCTTGTCTATTGTCTTTCATTATAAAACTCGTGAACCATCTACCATCTTTCACCCCTCCTATTCCCGAACCATTAAAATACTTTGCTCTATATTATAACGTTCATGATGATTTACATTATATAGGACATTTTAAATATTATTTGCCAATTGCCACAATAATTCTTATGATTTTTCCCGTATTATATCCACGCATATTTTTCATTCATAAAATTATAATCATGCGCATCTTTGTTTTTGTATCTGTTTGCAATCTTTACGCAATGATCATGCATTTGATATTCGATAGCAAAAAATATAAACGAATAACATGGAAGCAAAAAATAGTAAACAACCATTTTTTATTGTTTGCTTGTTTGTATGTGCATCGTTTTATACTATTTACACGTGTATGTATTATTGTGTGAGTGCGTAACCCAAAATTTTTCTTGTTTATATTATTCTTCCAGAAAAAGTATATTAGTATGAACAAACAAATATATATAAAGAAAAATGCATATGTATAGTTGCATGACCCGTTCGATTGTATAACCCGTCAATGTTTTGATGAAAGTTTTAGTTCTTCTTCATCTCTCTGATACTGTTAATGCTCTTTGCTATGAAGCAATGGGCATGACTGTCATAACAATCGATTTGACAATTCTCGTCCCTCTTGTAGACGTAGAAACAAACCAACGCTATCTACATTCGGTGAAAATCGCCAATTGTATAATTCGAATGCTCGGTACATCATTAAGTTAGTTTCCCATTTGAACCGCGATATTTTAAAACGCGAATTATCAAAACGCAATATTTTAAAATGCGATATTTCAAAACACGATAGAGTACAAAACGCGATATGGTACAAAACGGGAATCTAGGATCGGGTTATATCAGTCGGGTGAAGGGGAAATTTAATTTTAGTTTATAGGAATTTAAAAATCGATAGGAGCGAGAGTATATAGGATCGGTATAAATCGGGTCGCTACGCTCCCGTCGTTTCGCAATGCACATTCTGTACCATAACGCGTTTTGAAATATCGCGTTTTGAAATATCGCGTTTCGAGCGGATCCGATTAAGTTAATTGTTTTATGTAGTTTTAATTCCGAAATATTGATTTGGTACCTAGAAATATTACCTAACTAAATCTTAAAACAAAACAACTGATAATATGCAATACAAAACTAATAGCGAATTCTTTTTACGTTCCTTGTAAATCAAATTTCCAATAGTAAAAAGAATACGAAAAAATTTGATGTGTTTTTATCGTAGTGTGCCTAAACCCGAAAGGGATGCCGAAAACAATAACAAACTATTTTGAAAAAATTTCAAATGACGCGTTTGACGCAGGGTTGCAAAAAAAACTGTTTTTTTAAATTTAAAACAAAAACACGTTTTATTTGTTTAAAACATGTTTTTTTTTGTTTAAAACATGTTTAAAACAAACCAAAAAAAAATATATTTAAAACATGTTTTAAACGTTGTTTTAAACATATTTTCATTACGAATTAAGTTAACTTTTTGTCGATTTTCTTGTAATTTCTCGATACAAAATAAAAGAGAACTAAATGAACGTTCAAAATACAAGCTCAGGTCTAAGTATGAAGCACGTTTACCCAAAGCCAACGTAACGCTACGTCGACGGTTTAAAAAAAATCGGTCTCTCTTAATCGATTGAAGTAGCAGCACGATCATTTTCTTCGTAAGTTGCCTTAGACGTGGATTTTATTTTTCTCTTCTATTTTAATGTGCTCAATTTTCAACAAATAATCTCGATCATTTATTTGTGTTGCTGTATTAAAAAATAGTAAAAGAGAACTTGTTGACATAAAGTGACGTCATTAGCAAAAGACCAATGTTCATTGTCCCATAGTGGAAGATGGCTCTGGTTACATAATTATACAAATTATTAAAATACTAATACAATATACAGGAAACCCTCCAAAAAGACGATTAATTCGTTCCGTGTTCTTTAAAACCGTGTTGTTCGAGACTTCAAAAAATAAAATAAAAAAGACATTACGTTTTATTGTTTATTTTTTGTTATGACAAACAAAAAATAAAATAGAATAAAGAAAATCGTGTTTGAAACCGTGTAGTTTGAGAAAATGGGAATCCATGTTCTTCGAAACCGTGTTCTTCGAATGCCGCGTTCTTGGAGGATTGCCTGTAATTTGTATTTCTTTATGTATGTAGTTATTTATATAGTATCAGGATCTGCATAAATCAATTTTGAATTAAATCGTTTTTCTCTATTTTCGTTTGTTTTACAGAATTCGTCGATCCTTTTTATTTTACATAACTGTTCTTAAATCGTTTAATACAATTTTGGGGAAGTCCTTTCTACCAATCGGTTTTATCTTTTTTTGTAATCCAATTTTTAGCTTGTTGGTTATCTTGATCCTGAGCGGTGTTGATTATCATTTAAAAATAATAACTCGTCCCACAAAAACAGTATTTGGCATTACTTCACTGAAATCGAAACATTTAGTTCTAATACTTGTGTGCCTGATGTCGATTTTTTTTGTCTGAATTTCCGATTAACTAAATTGATGGTTTGTTTATACCAGTAATTGATAGATGTCTCTGTAAGGTTCATAACCAAAATATGCCTGAAATTTAGTTCTAAACTTAAAACTTAGTTTGGATATTTTGTCAATTCTAGATTATAAATGCTTTAGAAATTAATAAATCTTAATTTATTTAGCAAATTTTAATTAAAAAACACCAGACTAGATTTGTGTAGTGCCTCCGAACGAGTGGTTTGAAGTAATAATCAATTTGGTTGACCACAAATTGGGACAAGACAATCGGTGTCAGGCATACAGTATAAACGAAATGCAAAAATTGTAAAAAGGAACTATCTGGTGTCTTGTTCTTGAAACAGTGGAAGTTTCGCCAATCGGAATATGGTTTGCTTCGGAATTCTCTATATTATTTGATTTTTTCAGCGGGTGCTCTGATTATTTTTTAAATTTTCTCTGTATATTTCTAAATTTTTGCCACTAATAAGGAAAACATTCCCACTGCGGCGCGAAGTATTCGAATAATGCAGAGAATTCTAAAGCAAATCGTGTTCCGATTGAGAAATGTCCACCGAAAAGTGGGGCTCCTGGTTTAGTGGTTAGAATGAAAGAGCACCTGAAAAAATGCACGCAATTAAGCACACTTGTGGATGAGTTGAAGATCTAGATACCGACCATAACGCATCAATTAAGGATATTACATATATTGTAAATTAACCAAATTATTTTGTAAATATGATTTATGCAGCGAAATTGCTAAGCGAAATTATTGTTTCTCTGAAGAAACTCAAAAAATACTACATTAGAAACAATAAATAAACGAATTAATTGAAATTCAGAAATGGTTTATACTACGGCAAGCGAGGCTTGAATGTAATCTTCAGATTTTTTTTTTTTTTTTTTTTTTCCTGTATCTCCACTTTAGGAGCATAGGGCGTCTACTAGACTTTTCCATCTGACTCTATTTGGGGCTACTGATTTTATTTCAGCCCATGATTTTCCAATGTTTTTGGCTTCCGCAATTACCGTTTGCTTCCACGTTACAGGTGGTCTTCCTACTTTCCTCTTTCCTTGTGGGTTCCACTCTAGTGCCGTTCGAGTTATATCGTCTTGTGATTTCCTTAATGTGTGTCCGATCCATCTCCATTTACGCCTTCGTATATCAGTCTCAATGCTCTCTTGATATGTTTGCCTATGCAGCTCGGTATTGGGTATTTTGTTAGGCCAGAAGCACCTTAGTATTCGTCTGAGGCACTTGTTGACGAATACTTGTATCTTGTTTGTGATCTGCCGAGTTTGTCTCCACGTTTCGCAGCCGTATAGAAGCACTGATTTCACGCACGAGTTGAACATCCGTATTTTGGTGTTTCGAGAGAATACAGAAGTGTTCCAGACTTTGTGTAGCATGATGAAGGTTGCCCTGGCTTTATTTATTCGCTTGGTGATATCTTCTTCTGTCCCACCGGTTATTGATAGAGTACAACCGAGGTATACGAATTCTTTTACATCTTCGATTTGTAGTTGGTTGATGCTTATCGGTGTGGTTATTGCACTGTTGAGCCTCATTGTCTTGGTCTTATTGATGTTGATTTTTAGACCAACTTCGTTCGCTAAGTCCGATAGTTTCCGTATTTTCTGCTGCATATCGGAATATTTGTGAGTTAACAGGCATATATCGTCCGCGTAATCTAGGTCGTTGAGTTTGTTCGTTAGCCCCCATTGAATGCCATTGGGTGATTCCCCGTCCATTTTTTTCATGACACTATCTAATACTACTAGGAACAGTAGTGGTGAGAGTACACATCCTTGCCGTACTCTATGATTGTTGTAGTACGTTTCACTTTGCTTGCCTTTGTGTTGTACTCGGTTGCCTGCACCCCGATACATTTCTTGTATGAGTTGGATTATTTTGATCGGGATGCCCATTTCGCAGAGTGTCTTCCATATTGCATTCCTGTGTATAGTGTCGAAGGCGCGTTCGAAATCCACGAAGAGCAGGTATAGTGATGAGTTCCATTCATTTGATTGCTCTATGATGATGCGAACTGTATTTATATGGTCAGTGCAACTTCTCCCTGGTCTGAATCCGGCTTGTTCTTTTCTAAGTTTCATGTTTATTGTAGGCGATATTCTATCGAGGATGATCATTGATAACACCTTAATTATTGTGTTAAGCAGCGATATACCTCGCCAATTTTTGCATTCCCTTAGGTCACCTTTCTTAGGAATCATTATGGTCAGGCCTTCTTTCCATTTCCGCGGTATTTTACCCGTGTTCCATATTTCGGTTAGGAGAGGCGTTATGGTTTTCACCGTTGTGGATGTAGCGTGTCTGAATATTTCGGCTGGTATGTTATCCGTTCCGGGTGCCTTGTTGTTCTTCAATTTCTCAATTACACTACCAACTTCCCGCTCCGTTGGTGGATGGGTGTTAATGGTTTCGTTGCCAGCGTTATTGAGTAATGTGGAGTTTTCCGAGCTAGTTGATGTTCCATCGCCGAAGTATTCTGCCCATCTCTTTAACTGCGCTTCATCTGTTGTTAGTATTTGACCATTTTGATCCCTTATGGGTGGTATGTTGGTGTATTTTCCTGTGACCTTCCGTACGCATTGATGTAGTCCGCGCATGTTTCTGATTGCTGCTGCTTCTTCTGCATCCTTGAGGATATTTTCCGTAAATCTTCAGATTGCCATTGTTTAAATATTATTTAACCAACATTTCAAATTTAATTAATCATAAAAGGCTGCCCAAGTTAGTTACAGTATTAAAACCATTATCATCAAAACCAAATTGAAAACTGAAGCCATTTATATAAATGATACTAACTGAATCTAACTGATGAGTTTGGGTTTTGTGGCCAATCATATTTATTTAATTTTATTGTATAAGTTTTTGAAGTAACAGATATTATATTTATAAGATTTACTAAAGTTAATTTAAATAAAAAAAACTTTTGTTTTTTTGTCTAATTAAAATCATGTTTTAAACACTTGTTTAAAACAAAATGTTTAAAACATACCGCTTTGTTTAAAACATGTTTAAAACATTCGTTTTAAACGTTTTGTTTAAAACATTGCAACCCTGGTTTGACGTATTGTCAATATTTACGATTGGCATATTATATATATATATATGAATATGTGTATGTGGTAGTTAAAATGGAAGTAAAAATCTACATTTCCATTTTTTGATGTACATCAAATTTTTTTGCTATTTTTTTCGCTAAAAGAACGCGAAAATGTGATTTACATCAAAAATTTTTGATGTACATCAAAAATTTTTGCCAGTTTTTTGTAAAAAGAAAACGCCATAATTTAACAATATAAATTTTTGTGTAAGAAAGAGACAGAATGACTAATGACTTTGTATTTTTTTCATTCATTTAAGTAGTTTGAGTTTTTAAAATACATATTTATTTTTCCGGTCCCTTAAGGTAGCTTCAAAAGCCTGGTTAAAGAAGAAAAACCGATAATTATTTGAAAACTAAGTCTAAATTACTAATAAATAATGTAATTATTACTTAATGTAATTTATCATTAAACCAGAATTTGCTCCCAGATCAAGCATCAAGAAACACACGGCTATTGTTGACAAGTCAATTTACAAAGGAAACGTCGATCAATTTCGTCGCAATTTTCAACAAGTAGCTGACATCTGATGAACAATACGTGAATCGCTATTTTCTATGAAGGAAGGGGAGGCAAAAATGCTGGTTAAAGTCGCTACAATAAATGGTAATGTAAAGAATCGAGTTAGAGCCTGTAATTTCTTTGGTTTAGCTTGACTTTATTCACAAGATTTTATCTTGTGATCCATTTCTATCTGTTACACGTTTTACACGCGATGTCCAGCGATGTTATCTATTCTTGGGCCAGTTGCAACTATCCAGGGTTGCAACGTTTTAAACAAAATGTTTAAAACGAATGTTTTAAACATGTTTTAAACAAAGCGGTATGTTTTAAACATTTTGTTTTAAACAAGTGTTTTAAACATGATTTTAATTAGACAAAAAAAACAAGGTTTATTTGTTTAAATTAACTTTAGTAAATCAATATAATACCTGTTACTTGAAATACATACAATAAAATTAAATAAATATGATTGGCCACAAAACCCAAACTCATCAGTCAGATTCATTTATATAAAACTTATTGGCTTCATTTTTCGGTTTGGTTTTGTGGTTCAATGATTTAAATATTGTACTAATTTGGTAGCCTTTTATGATTAAATAAATTTGAAATGTTGGTTAACTAATATTTAAATAATCTTTGGCAATCGGAAGATTACATTCAAGCCTCGCGTGCCGCCATTTCTGAATTTCAATAAATTCGTTTAGTTATTTAGTTTCTAATATGGTATTAGATATATGGTATTTTATTAGTTTCTCCAGTGAAACAATAATTTCGCGTAGCAATTTCGCTACAAAAATCATATTTGATTTCAAAAATCATACAAAATAATATGTTTAATTTACAATATATGTAATATCCTAACGTGATGTGTCATGGTCGCTATCTAGATCTTCAACTCATCTATTGGTGTGCTTAATTCAATTGCGTGCATTTTTTCAGGTGCTCTTTCATTCTAACGACTAAACCAGGAGCCCCATTCTTGAAATCGGTGGAAATTTCTCAATCTGGACACAATTTGCTTTAGAATTTTCTGCATTATTGGAATACTTTGCGCCGCAGTTATAATGTTTTCGTTAGTAGTGTCAAAAATTAGAAATATACAGAGAAGTTTTAAAAAATAATCAAAGTACACGTCGAAAAAATCAAATAATATACAGAATTCTAAAGCAAACCATATGCCAATTGGCGAAACTTCCACCGATTTCAAGAACAAGATCAAGATAGTTCCTTTTTACAATTTTTGCATTTCAAACTTTTATCCTGTATGCGTGACACCGATTTTCTTGTCACAATTTGCTGCCAACCAAATTCATTATTACTTCAAATCACTCGTTCGTTAGCACTAAACAAATCTAATCTGGTGTTTTTTAATTATAATTTGCTAAATAAATTAAGATTTATTAATTTCTTAAGTATTTCTAATCTAGAATTGACAAATCCTTATCCTAACAAAGTTTTAAGTTTAGAACTAAATTTAAGGCATATTTTGGTTATGAACTTTGGAAATGTCTATCAATAAATGTATGAACAAATCATCATTTAGTTAAAGGGATTTTCGGACAAAAAAAAATCGGCATCAGGCACACAAGTATTAGAACTAAATTTTTCGATTTTATCATCTCCAATTCAGTGAACTACTACCAAATTTTTGTGCGATCAGTCATTGTTATTTTGAGATAGTAATCAACACCGCTCAGAATAACCAATGAACTAAAAATTACAAAAAAAAATAAAGCCGATTGGTAGAAAGAACTTCCCCAAAATTGTATTAAACAGGGCTCAATTTAAGAACAGTGATGTAAAATACCAAAAAACGACAAATGCTGTAAAACGAACGAAAATAGAGAAAAACGATTTAATTCAAAATTAATACTATACAAATAACTACAAAATAAATAAAATACATACAAATTATACAGTGGTACATATTCGTTTAAACGCACTTGATTTTTTTGGTGTTTTTTAAATTAAAAAGAAAATTGTTTAGATTCCGCAACTTTCGCCACATGAAATTAATGTACTTAAGTTAATCATTCTTGTTTATGGAAAAAATCGTATTGTTGTTGTTGTTGTAATAATGATTATTGCGCATTTCGTTATTGTACTGCATATGTGCCGGGCATATTCGTTTAGACGCAGCACAAAATTGTTCGTATTTTTTAAAGTTAATAAAATTTTTATTTTTTTTTTTTCGTTTAGAAAATAGATTGGTAAGTTATCTCTTTTTTAAACGCGAATATAAAACGCTATAGTGAATCCATCATATTTTTCCAGAAGATAAGCAAAATGCCTAAAGGAAAATACTTGTCGGAGAAAGAAAAAATTGAAATTGACTTTTACCATAAAAATAAATACTCAAATCGCAAAATCGGACGTCTAATTAACCGATCTGAGTCTGTCGTCCGCAAATTTTTAAAAAAAGGAGAATGGTATGGTTTTAAGAAACCAACAAAAGGTAATCAAAAATTGACAAAGAGACAAATTGGGATGATTAAACACGAGGTCACAAAAATAAACTCAATGCTACGCAAATTCAAAGTTGTGGATTGTGTTGCGATCGTCTCCTTACATTAAATGGAAGAAGCCTCTTTGCAAACCATCGCTTAAACAACACCACACAACAGCACGGCTTGAATTTGCTCGTAGGCATATGCAATGGACAACCCAATGGAATAGAATAGTCTTTTCCGATGAGAAGAAATTCAATTTAGACGGTTCTGACTCCATGAGCTGTTATTGGCATGATCTTCGAAGTAATGATGTTAAAATGTCGAAAAGAAACTTTGGTGGTGACAGCGTTATGGTGTGGGCAGCGTTCTCTGCAACTGGAAAGGCTCAGATTTGTTTTGTTCCTCCAAAAATTAACTCGGCCATGTACAATGAAATGTTGGAAGACGTTCTTATTACTTTTATGGAAGAGAAAATGGGCGATGACTGCGTCTTCCAGCAGGATAACGCTGCAATCCATGTCTCAAGGGTGTCATTGGAGTGGGTTTAAGGAGCACCAGATCCCCCTTCTAGAATGGCCAGCACGTAGTCCTGACTTGAATCCCATGGAAAACCTATGGGGCATCATGGTTCGCCGGATTTACGGTCAAAAGCCTCAAAATCACATTTTTCGTACGGTTATGGAGCTTAAATTGAAAATTAAAGAAGTTTGGGCTGAAATCAATTCGGAAATACTTCAAAACCTAGTAAATTCGATGCCAAATAGAATATTCGAAGTTATTCAAAAAAATGGAAAATCAATAAACTATTAAATATACCATTTGTATTATTTTTCCTAAGTGCGTTTAAACGAATATTTCTTCTAATAGCATTGCTCTTAAAAATAAGTGTTTGAAAAAAGTATGTATGTAAATATTTTTGTTTGTTTGAATTATATATTAATTACTCATACATTGAACCTCGAAATATATTAACTTAAATGCACTTTGATTTATGTTTTTTCATTTCTCACATCAGATTGCTTAAAAGCAGTTGTGCGTTTAAACGAATATGTACCACTGTATTGTATTAGTATTTTATTTGTATAATTAGGTACATATGTGGTAGAGCCATCTTCCACTATGGGCCAGTGACAAAATTGGTTTTTTGCTAATGACGTCACTTTATGTCGACAACTCCTCTTTTACTATATTTTTTTTTAATACCCAAATAAATGATCGAGTTTATTTGTAGAAAATTCAGCACATTAAAACAGAAGAGAAAAGTAAAATCCACGTCTAAAGCCACTTACAAAGAACATAAACCTGCTGCTACTTCAATCGATTAAGAGAGACCGAATTTTTTATTTTATACCGACGATATAGCGATACGCCATCGTTTCGCGCCCGTAGTAAAGATGGCTTTGGGTAAACATGCTTCACGTTTAGACCTGTGCCTGTATTTTGTACGTTTTGTTCTCTCTTATTTTGTATGGAGAAATTACAAGAAAATCGACAAAAAATTACCTTATTTCGTAACGAAAATATGTTTAAAACAACGTTTAAAACATGTTTTAAACATATTTTATTTGGTTTGATTTAAACATATTTTAAACAAAAAAAACATGTTTTAAACGAAAAAAACGTGTTTTTTGTTTTAAATTTAAAAAATCAGTTTTTTTTGCAACCCTGCAACTATCTTAAGGTTAATCGATCTAAACCCAGACGATTACTTTTTATTGTTGCCTTGACTATTGCCTTTCGGGTCTATATGACCCGAAGAGCATTTTAGTTGTTTATAAAATGCTTTTTTGAATCGAGTACGATTGGCTGGACCCGAAAGGCAGTAGGAAGGTTAAACGATTTTCCATCTTTGAGATCCCAGAGTTATTCACTGGAATCTCAATCCTTTTTCGCATAGATTAAGGAGTTTGGACATTATGCTTGACGAAATTTCCTCTTGGGATCACCTCATTAATGCGAATAATTCTAATTAAAGGTCTGCTTCTCGCTAACTACGGTAAAAGTGGGCTCTAGAAATTTAGAACAACTTTGTTTTTGTTAACCGCAGGCCGGTTTACCCTTTCACGCTCGTTAATCATGGATCAGTCTTTCGTTAAAGCTATCGGCTCTGGAATTTTCTAGACAACATTTTTATCTTGATCAAGGTGCTCACTTTAATATCAACTAACTTGAAACTTCTAATTATCACGTCGATGTGACACTGATTAGCTCTAGGACGCAATAAACTTATGTAGTTTATCGGTGATGCCGGGCTCGAATACCAATAGGGCAGGTTTTAATAGATTTTTCACCATTTGATTACGATCGGTACTGTAAATGAAAACGACTAAGTACCTGAATATGATCCCCTATCGGAGTTTAAAACTCCGCAAATCGTCCTCGTAGACAAATACTGTGTAAGTTCAGACATGAAATGAAAATCGCGAAAGACTTGGATTGTGCTTCGGGCAGAAAACTGATTGCAATCTTATCACTGTTTCAGACAATTTGTTGTTTGTGTTCCTCCAAGTTTAATTGATTTAATTGACAATGCGTAAATTAAATTTGAAATTGTTTTCTTTTCTATTGGCCACATAATTCGGAAGACCCGGGGGGTCCTTTTTGATTGCAGACCTACTAAAATGGATGATAGATGTTGTAGAATGATTCCAAGGATTCATTGCCATTAGTGTTCAGTTCACCAACGGACACATCAAATCAATCTACAAACCACCCGACACCAAAGTTTTGATGATTCGAAATCTAGTTATATAAAGTTATGCAAATAACACCTGTAGATGAAAATCGAAAGTTCTAAATCTCATCACACAAATGTGTAAATTTAATTTGGAACAAAGCATAAAATACAAATCAGCAACAAGTGTCCGGTTCGTTTGCACAAATGCCAACATTTTAGTGGCACAAAATAAAAACGTCAGACATAAATCAAACACAAGCGGTAAAATTGTAAAACATCACTGGAAGTGCTTATGCTCGCTTGAATACCTCAAAGGTGGAAATGACACACCCCTGCAATAATTTTTCTTTCCCAAGTTGAGTAACAAAATAATCTTCAATTCCCTTGAACCTCGAACTAAAAAAAAATGTCAAACAGCACAAGGAAAATTCGGAAAAACATAAAAAGTATGATTGAAAAATCAAATTGATTGTTATCATTTTTATTCCTGCGTTCTGTTTAAATAAAAATAGGAAAATCCGATAAATATGCGATAAACTATATATAGGTACGAATTTTCCTCACACAAAAAAAAATCATTTTATTACCTTAGTTTGTTGTTTGTTTTATTTATTTTCCTTTTCTCGAACAAAACCAAAATGAAAAACAGAAAACGAGCTTTCAGTTTTTTTCTCTACTTGTTCGCGTTCTACTTTGTTGTTGTTTTTCACATTTTCCCGATATACTCGTATCGTATATCTAGTTTCATAACCTCAATTAAAAATAAAATAGGGAAAAACGGAAAAGTTTAATTTATCACGAAACAGTAAAGCAAATTGATTTAAAAAAAAGTTTCACATAAAAAAATTTAATTTGGTTTTTCACTGTAACCACAACACACGATATAACACGGTACACAAAAAAACTTTTATTTAATTTTTGTTAAAATCACTTCTCGCATAAATAAATAATAAAATAAAAAAGCACAAAACTATTTTCACTCATATGATGAGCTTTTCCTGTTTTTTTTTGCTTTATTTTTTCCGTTCCAATACGATTCATTCATTCATCAAAACAACGAAAAAGCTTAGGATTTTTAGTATCGAAAGTTTTTTGAACTTGCGGCAACCGAAACACTTTGCAATCGGATTAAATTAAACATGACCCGGAAACTGCACTGAATTTATATTTTACTAATCGGAATTAATATAATTTTGATTCATGTTTTTATTATTTAAACTCAAAACAGAGAACGACGACACACCAGCAACAACCAAAAAGTTGAGACACATTCGTGATTCGTCTCGCATACACAAGAGAAATATTTCTAGTAATAATTTCAAATGGGAAAAATCCAATAAGAATTGATTCAAATCTATTACTTTCTTTATTTCGTTTATTCTAGTACGATATTTTGTGCGGGTGACATCTGTTGGTCGATATTTGCGGCGTATCAAATATTCAAATCCTTAAAATTAGGAAATATTAATGAATTACGCAGTAAACACAAAATTAATTCAATTAACTTTATTTATTACGATTTATTTTCTAATTAACGTACAAACATAATATACATTCACACGATAATTATTCTTCAGGTGTAGTGAATTTACTACCATAGAACGGGACATACTGTAAAACAGCTTTCCAATCAGTGAAATAGAGCACTGTTAGGCCGCCAGCCACCCCAAATGACCCAGCTGAATAAAGCCTGAAACAGAAACGTTGTTAAATGCAATTAATAATTTTAAAATGCCACACATTTTTGCATGTTATGTAATGTCATAAAAGCGCAACATTCTTAATGAGTATTATTATTAAATTAAACTTACCAGGTGGTTGCCTGTTCAAGTTGGCGTTTACCTAACGGTCCCAATCTCATTTTGTATAACAATTTTCAAATTATGTAGATTTAAATTGAAATTCGACAAATGATGCGAACTTTTCCAGAAATTGACTGAAAATTTTTTTGACAGACCGAAATAAAGTGAAGTTGGTTGCGTTTCGACTGGAGATGGATTCTAGTTTTTATATTGAGAGAAAATTTATGTTTTTGTCACACTGTTAAAAATTCAAATATGCGTCGCCGCAACCGATATACCATGAAAACAATTTTGTGGCGGCGAAATTACCATGATCGACTATTGCCATGTAGTTATACCATTAATTATCCACCAAATTGCAAGTGGGGACTCACATTATCTCCCTTTTCCTGCCTGCCATCACAATTGAGTGTGACGAAAAAGAATTATGTCAAAAATATATTTTTGTATGTATTTTGGACCAACATACATGTTTGTGCATTCCTATTAAATAATTTTCGTTCGAAAAATAACACTAACTATAAGAATAGTAAAATAATTAATATATTATCAAAAACAAATAATTAATATGTTATATAATTTATATGTTATCAAATTAAAATGTTTTTTTTTCAAAAGTAATTCCGATTTAACTAATATCCGTTAAAATCCCGAAGACATTAAAACCTGTCATTTTACACGGATCATACACATTTGTATGGGCTGAACTTGATGCAAAACATTTTTCTGTCTGGCAGGAAATGTGATATATAGAAATATAAAATTTTTATAGATCCACCAACCGTATGCTATTTATGTATACAAACAATTTCCGCATGACTATATCCCTTTAGTGATTTACTAACACAATTGTGCGGGTAGGACAAAAGTACCATGTCAAAAATTTAGTTTTGTATGTTTTTTGAACCAACTTACACATCTGTGAATTCCTTTTTAATTTATTTTCGTCTGAAAAAACACTATATCTATACACACAATTGTGTTGGTTTTACTTCAAATAAAGCGAAATTTTTTATCAACAACGCCATTACATAGTATGGTTTTTTACTCACACATTTGTGTGGGTTGGACTAAAACTGAGCCAATTTTAATGTTTTCTTGGTTGAAAAAGGGATATTACATCCGATTATTTGATGTTTTTGCAACTTCAATAACCCTTTTCCGGCCAGACAAAATTTTTGTTTTCTTAAATTTACGTCCACCGCACACAAAATGACAGGTTGTAATGTCTTCCGGATTTTAACGGAAATTTTTGACATGATTCTCTTGCGTACCCGCACAATTATGATCGAGGCCGAAAAAGGAGGCGGTATCCAAAAATTTGTTAGTCGTTCGAATTTATTTCTGTTTTAAAATTGTAAAATGATTAAAAAATCGAAATTTTAGTGTTTAAACTTTTAATTTTATTTTGTTGTTTAGATTTTTGATTTTCGTGAGCATTTAAAAAAAAATATATTGTTCAAGTGACGTTCTAGATATCGAACGCGTAATGATTTCTAAAGCTCAAATTATAGCAAGTTTACCACACCAAATTCCATCTTGTCAAATTTTGATTGAAGTCGTATTCATACGACGGATAAAAATCCGGGATTTTTCTAACCCATCATTTTAACCAATTACATCCAGTAAATTATACAGCAGACACGCCTCTTTTCATACAAAAGAGTTGAAAAAATTTAATATCCGTCGTTACGGCTTGAAAGAGAAGTAGATTGCAATGGAATACACATACAGTAAAAGTAATGTGGAATTTTATTTACTTTTTCAAATCAATGTGAAATTTTACGGTTCAAATAGAACAAAAAATCAAAATTGATGTGGTTTTATGTATGTATTGGAGATATAAAATAGGATTTTGAAGTTTAGAAATGGCACGTCAAAACGACATCAATTGTGCACTTCACTATACGAAATTATATGTATATATTTTACATATATTTTGTACATCAATTTTTTTGCCGGATTTTGGTAAATAAAATTCCACATAAGATTTCGCAAAATACTACGGCAAAACGGAACTAAATAATGAACGTCAAGAAAAACAAAAGCAAAACTTAACGGTGCGTTAAATTCGAGTTAAATGAATTTACACTGGCAATGGGACTTTTTAGTTAGAAACGAGAGTTTAAACGTTGAACGCATTCGCGGACAGGGGCTCTATTCTTGAACTACTACGGACATTTTTGGAATTCAATTAGTGTCAAAGTATAACGAAAATCTTAAAATGGTATTCTTTTTTTTTATTTATATTTTTTATTTTTTTTTTATTTAAATATTCGTAGTTAAAATGCAATGATTTCACACAGTTTGATGTCACAAATTATTTATTTAGAGATGTAATGGACATTTTGTTACCTAGGTAGTAAAAAATGTAATTTCATTTTTTTTCTTTATTACTATGATGGTGAGTGAGGTGATCATTTGGAAAATTTGGATTCATTTTTTTAGAATTAACCCGGTTTTAATTTTTATTTTTTTAAATACAACTCTATTTCTATTTGATGTCCAAAATAATGTTTTGTTCCAGAATAAACATTCTATTTTTTCCTTTACATTTTATTTTCTAAAACAAATGACATTTAAATTTATACCCGCCGCCTCTATTCTTAAAAATATGGGAATATCTACAATTGGTAATTTGGGATGAGTTTTTTAGGTTTCACCACTTTTATCTTCTGTTTACTACTACTACATAGTTTATATTTGGTAAATCCATAATTTTTATTTAAGCACAGCTGATTTAACTACAAAAATTTAATTTAACTAGAAATATTTAATTATATTGGCATTTCGTTGCAACAAGTATTAATGAAACATTGATAATATACCGTGTTGTGGTCAATACATTTTTACATTATTTTAGATTTTTTTTTATATTAATATTTTTTATATATTATAAAATAAAATATTAAAAATTTAAAATTTAATAATATTAAGCACAAAAATACACAACATAATTTAAAAAAAGTCCGTTTCCCTTAAGGTTTTCAATTGGAATGACATTTGTAATCA
Organism: Nephrotoma appendiculata; assembly: GCA_947310385.1. Classification (NCBI taxonomy): domain Eukaryota; kingdom Metazoa; phylum Arthropoda; class Insecta; order Diptera; family Tipulidae; genus Nephrotoma; species Nephrotoma appendiculata. The sequence goes on from OX371223.1 coordinate 100,939,476, forward strand.
CCCCACTACGAAATGTCATTTTTATTCCCCTCTTTCTTATTTTCGTAATGGTTTCCAGAATACCAATTTGTGATTTCTCCAAATTATCTCTCTTCTCGGTTTATTTAAAATATGCATAATCAGCTGCTTTGTTACGAAGATATTATATTTTAGTTATCGCAGTAAAATTGTTTACATATACATACATAAATATAAGACTTCGTCCTTACATACTACCTTACATACTTACATACTCGTACATAGTCAAATTTCTGTTTTAAGACCACTAAAGGACGATCGAAAAACGTGAATAGTTCCCGACTTTACACGAGAGAAATGTCGGTTTCAAATGGGTTGGTTGAAGACCATCGTATGTAATTAGTTTGGCTTCTGACACTAATTCAGTCCTGCGAAGGCTGCAGTTAGTAGTTCTAAAAACGCACCATTATTATGACTCAAATTTCCATATTTAACATTCACTCTGTCCATACTTATCGTTACATTGTTTATCTACTGGAGTCAATCTGACCCCAAATAAATTTTCTACGTTTTGTACGAAAAAAATAAAAAAAGTGATATTTTTCTGTTTGGCTTTTAATTTTTATTAAAAAAAATTAATTCATCAAAAATATTTGCATCAATTCATTTTAAAAATAACACTGAAAAAATAAAGGAACATTTAATAAAAAAAGTACAAAAATAATTTTAGTCAAAGTCTTCTTGGTCAGTCAATTTTCTTCTTCGCCAGAATTCGTTTCCGGTTGTATAGAGACTTAGTGTGATTTGCACAAGATGGTTTATTACATGAATGACATCTAAAACTGGTCTTAGTATCAGTGGATCTTGGGCAAAGTTAATATCTTGGGCGTTTAGCTGATGATGTCGCTGTTTCATCTTCCGCTGGAACTCGTTCTATATGTGTAACACTTTATATCCTATCTGATTTATTGCAATTTTAACATTTTTGCTAACGCTGTCGGCTTGGATAGCCGCTTCAATATATTTGCCTGTGCAAATTGCTAATTGTTTTAGAAATAGTTTCTTTTCTGTTTTTTTTTCAAATAACTAGGGATAGGAACACTTATACAAATTGAATGCTGCGATTCCCGCAACGTCAATCATATTAAATAATTACACCATTGGTCATCGTTTGGTTTTCCTTTTGCATGTGTATGCCCTCACTAGCTTGTCTAAGGTATCAACCCCGACTTTTGTATTGTTGTAGTCGAGAATGTTTGGTTTTCCAGATTCAGTGTAAACGCTAGCATCATTGTGTAAAGTTGACAATAGACAATAGTCAAATGATTGTCAAAACCAAACTTTGTAGAATTGAGCTCCCGGTGTGTTGATTCCAATTTTTCAGTAAGTTCTTTTGATAGGCCCGGTTAACACTTACGAATTGTGACAATTATTGTGGTATTTTTTGCAGAAATTTTTCTGCCAACACGCAACTGGAAAAAAAGTTGTCCATTGTAATTGTGTAGCCTTTGTTTACATGTGAGGATGCATAATCTCTGGCACATGGCTCATCCGGTCGTTTTCCCACATAAATTTCAGTGTTCAGCATTTTTTGAATCGCACATCCAAAATATAAAATATTTTTATGCTGTATTTTCCAGGTTTCGTTGGAATATATTGTCTGAACAAAAATTTACCACGCGTTAGGACAAGCTGCTTATCAATGGTCAAATAGCCTGATGGTTTATACGGTTTTTTGAGGTTTGCCAAAATCATATTCCAGACATTACGAAACTGCGCTTATTTATTTAATTTTAGCCGCTTTGCTCTCGTTTGATAATATTAAACCGTATAGGAATCGTAATAACTGCTGCACATGCTTTAGGGGCATAAGGACCCGGTAAAATGGTCGATTATCTAAACAGTACAGCTCGCCCAGTCGTTCATCCTAGTTTTTGTGAACTCCGGCGTACATAAATACCAATTAATGCGTAAATCTTCACTGAATTGGTTTCATACCAAATACGGTGCACTTTTGATGAGTGTCTATTCACAATATAGAGTTGTCGGGCTTTTCGATTGGTTTCAGCAATATCGTTTATTAGAGGCTCCGGTAAAATTGTTTGAAATGCGTGTAGTTGACTAGTTAAGTTGTGTGCCGTTTGAACTGTTACGCCTCCTTTTTCTCGCATTATTAGAAAATTTGGTATTCTTGTCACAACTGGAGGTGTTGCGCTTCATTTCCGTTCGAATTTTTGTTGTGAGCGAAATACCGAGTACCATGTGCCTTTAGCTGAAATTTCAGGCTTGAATTATTTTCTGCTTGGATTTTGGTAGATTATATAGGGAAATATCTGAATCGTAATCGAGTTGCTCAGCTTGTGGATCACTATCGCAATCAGAGTACGCAACAATATCGATATCATCATCTGCTACTTCATAATCCTTGTCTGATGCTTTAGACTTTGAGATATCATCGAATAAATCGCGAAGCTTTTCACTGCTTTGCCTTTTTCGCGCCATAATAGAATAAAAACACAATTATTATCACAAATCACAAAACTTTTAGAAAAATTATTCACTTTTATTTTCACGTTATTTCACTATGAAGTATATTCGAAAACTAAACACGTGCATCGATTTTTTCGGCAAAGTATACATAAAAAACGGTTAAATATCTGGAAATGTTTAAATACAAGCACAAAAGTCTATGATAATGTGCTTGACGATATAATATTGCACAAAACATTATTTGAGGTTAGCCCTGTCGGTTAAACGCTTTATTTGGCGAAAAGTTTGATATTTTACACTTTAAAGTCGACTGGGGTCCATTTGACCACAATGGACAAAGTGAAGGTTAAAAGGACCTGTTTACAGTAGACAACAATAAATGTATTTATATGTAAATGAACTACTGTTGGTATTTCATCACTGCGCTTCAAGTTGGTTTCAATGTGACTGATAAATATATTTGATACAAGCAGGATAATGGGTTTCCCATACCCGTACCGTGCGTTAACTTGTAGAACTGGATGTTTTTTCATTTTTTTGTTTATCTTTAATCTGTTCTGGGACCTAGGCACACTATACTCTTTCGCGGTTCACTTTTCTCATCCTATTTTTTCGTCGTTTATCAGTCAATTTGAGGAAGAACGGCTATTGATCCGTTTTTCGTAGTACCATCTGCACATTGCATTGCCATGGAAGATGGCATGGTACTGGCATGGAAGATGGGTCAGCCCATGAGTTCTGCACTCCAACAGAAAATGAACACAAATATGAGTGTTCATTTCCATCACAGATCGTAATCTGATTAGAAAAACCTCTTTAGTATCCTGCCCCAATTGGGATTCGAACCAAATACCTAGCGATCCAACTGGTTAGTGCATTACTGATTCTGTTCCATGTAAATATCTGTATAAGCACCAAGAATACAGTTCCGAAGTGAAGCACCACTAACAAAAGCGATTTATTAACGCGAGATTCTCAGAAGAATTCATTATAGATTATAGGAGTGAAGCCTACCAAAAGACAATTTGTTCGACCGATAAGATGGCTTAGTGTTTAGAATTTAAAAATGTAAACAGAAATACGCCAACCTAAAAAAAATCAAAATACGCCTTAAAATCCTATTTCAATATTGGAAGAAGAAAAAAGCCACCCTAGGATAAAGGTTTATTCAAAATTAACCGTAACATCAATTATCAAAATAATTTAAATTTCCCTTCCTATTTTCTAGAATACTTGATCGAATTTTGACCGTCTCCTACAGTATGGCGGAAAACAACTTATATTTCTAGAGAAAAAAATCACAAAAGTTAAAACTACTAAGTTTCAGATATAGACAGTTAATTGAGAGAACAAGTCCGCGATCAAAGCTAAACTAAAAGGTGATTTATCGAAGAAGAGAGAGATTTATTAGGAGAAAAAAGGAACACGAAATAGAGGAACAGGAAATATTAAATAGGTAAAAGAGAAACACGACAAAAAATAAGGTTCTATATGTTTCAAAACAGTAATTAGAACGACACACTGTTCATGAACTTGTAACGGAATTTATTCCGTTATCAATTCTAAAAAAAACTCAACCCACACAATTTACATATAATTATAATAATAATTTTTGAAGTAATTTCGCCATAACCTTGAAGAGATCATCTTCACTAAAATTCATCAAATATCTAGTCATGCCGAAATTACAAATATTCCCTGTGTTTGTTGTTGCATTCATATACCTAAAAATTGGTATAAGTTGCAATACAGTAAACATAAAAATATTTCTTGTTTACGCGATCTAATTGCAATGTTTTGTAATTAGACTACGTATCCATATGTTGTTTATGTCCGCGATAAAAGCAAATGTTCTACTTTCCTACTTAAAAGTTATCGAACGACCTAAGTAGGAATTTAAAACGTTGCAGTTTTCACGGCATACATAAACTCCCCAAGTGATTATTTTATAACACTTTTAAATGGGCGGTATTTATACATTTTGCCAATATGGCAGAAATTATTATATTTGGTTGAGAGAGTAGTACATTTTGTACTAAAAATTTTCCCCTCCCGCCTCAACCAAGTAATATGTATAAATACCGTACCAAAATTTTGGTGGGGGTCAGTTTTTTTGTTAGTTTTGGCCAGTTTGGTCAGTTTTTGTCAGTTTTTTTTGTCAGTCAGTTTTTGTCAGTTTTTTGTTAGTTTTGGCCAGTTTTAGTGGGCAGTTTTTATTGTGGAGTTTTAAAAGAGGCGATCGTGTGGTGCAGTAAAAAGAAACAAACGTCGAGTTATATTTTGATTATTTATAGTTTGAGTGTTTTTTGTAGTTTTTGTGAAAATTTATTCAGTGAAATTTGACAAAGATTGTCATCAATAAATTTTAAGTCGTGAACTAAGTATATAGTGTTTTATTTTGTGGCGGTTGATCGGGAGTATGAGTTAACCCATTTGTGTTTTCGATATTGTTTGTGGTGAAAATATTTGAACTTTTGGAAATCAGCAGTAGCAGCCCGGCTGTTTGGTAAGTATACAACATAATCATACTCGTCATACTAATCCAAGCGGTACCGATCCGCAGAGCGTATGTTGGTTGTCCCTCTGGAAAAAGGGACGGGTGGTTCTTAAGCAACAGTGCCTCAGGCATTGCACACCCTTCTACCAGCAACGTTTTGCGGATCTTAATATTTACTAACCACTAGGGCCGTAAGCCAAGATAAGAAAAATCACGTTTAAAAATTTTTGTTGGGTGATAATGCTACCCTAAATTAATTTAACAATCACGGTTTAATAACCTTAAACATCGGGGAGCATACTTCAACACCTATTGGGTCCGGGTCCCAATATCTCTTCCATATATCCACAATTTGATGGCATGCATTATGTTGTCTCTTTTCCCCCTTTTCATATTCAAAAAATGCGGTAATCTAGGCCGTAGTCTGAGTACCTCAAAACCCACACCGTTCCCCTCTGCCGGCTTGAGCTGCGGGAACCGACGCCGCATGGGGTACGTATCGGACGACGGCAAAATTCTATGAATCAGAATTGTTTCTACGCAAGTAGAAGTCGATTCTGTTTCAAACTTTCTGATTAAATCAAAAGAGAAACAGTAATTAACGAACTAATAGAAAGCTCGCAAAAGAGGACTTTGTTTTGGAAACAGTCTCGTCATTGGTAATGGTGAGAAAAAATAATAGAATTAGAATTGTCATCAAACTTAAATAAAAATAGATAAACATGCTTGAGAATATCAATTGGTTTGGCTTAGTTTCTGTACCATAAATATTAAAATTTAAACAAAACGAATGGTTGCTTGGATATGCCTGGTGCTGTTTGTTCAATCGATGGCATATCAGTGAATACAGAAGTAAAAGGCTAATGGATGTTGCTGTCAAATCAGGTTTAAAACTAAATCAAAGAAAACTGAATATATAACAAACAATTTTCAAATTTCTTGAAAGTACAATTTGATTATCCATATTCAACAAAATAAAACCAAAGAACTGTTAAAGAAATACAAAAATGGCGTTTAAATTAAGAACATCATTGAAGCAGTTCACAAGAAAGGTTTTGACCTAAAAAGATGTAAAACTCTCAGCTGATAGCACGAAAAGTACCATAATTAAATTTGAAATTTTGGGTTATTCTGGGTGATAGTCAGATATTAGTTTTACATCGGGGTAAAACGTCCTGGTAAGCTCATCTCAATGAATACTAATATCAAATAACCCAAAATTTCATATAGAAATCGCATGTATGCGTCAAGTACAATAAAATTTGAGGTTACTATGGGGTTAACAAATGCGTAACGAAACCTAATAATTCGCTAAAAGTTTTTTGGACACTGCAGTCTGATGAGACGAACGAATTTTTTAATTTAAAGAATTCAATGTTTACTCACCTCGATACAAACAAGTTTGACTGTAAATTAAACACCAGAATTGAATATTTTTAACCATCAACTCAACGAACTGTGAATGTGTTGGTATTTATATAAATATAGATATCCATTTTCCTGCCTGCCATCACAATTGTGTGGGTAACGCAAAAGAATTATGTCAAAAATTTATTTTTGTATATATTTTGAACCAACATACACAATTGTGTACTTCACTTAATTCGTTTTCGTCTTAATTTGTTATCAAAACCAAATAATTAATATGTTACATAATTGATCTGTTATCAATTATAATGTTTTTTTTTAAATAATTCCGATTTAACTAAGATCTGTTAAAATCCAGAAGACATTACAATTAGTCATATTTTTACACACATTTGTGTGGATTGGACTTAAATTCAAGCAAAAAAAATGTATGTGGCAGGAAAAGGGAGGAAGAATATTTCGGTTTTATACCTCACCATTATTCTTTAACCCCATAGGCTGGTGCTACACGAGATTTTAATTTCTGGTTTCAAACTAAGTCGTAATAGAATTTTTATTGTTAATTTAAACCTTTATATTAAATGAAAACACCTAATTTTTTGTATAATTTTATTCTGTTCTCTCGAAAATAAAATTTCTACAAAAAATCTACATCTCAAAAATGCCCTTAAATTTTTTTATTTTCTTTTCTATTTTTGGTCCTATTTTTTAATTTAACCTGAGAAAGCAGTGCGCTGTCAAAAAATACTCTGTGTTTTTTTATTCAACCTGAGTAATTTTACTCTGCACACTGCGTTTTTATTTGTGAACTGTGCTTACACCGAGCTTACTCGGTTCTTCAAATTTTACTCTTAAATTAATGTCAGTGTACGAAGAGTGTGCAAAGTAAAAAACAATTTTTTACTCTATGCGCACCGGATAATTTTACCCAGTACAACCTTTGCTCGGTGTACACTACCCGGGGTAAGCCTGCTTGCTCGGGTTGAATTAAAAAATAGACCCTTTGTCCGGATTCACGGACAAAAATTGTGTGATATAAAATTTTTGTCCGTGAATCCGAAATGACAAAAATAGAAATGAAAATAAAAAAATTTAAGGGCATTTTTGAGATGTAGATTTTTGTTTAAATTTTATTTTCGAGAGAACAGAATAAAATAATACAAACAATTAGTTGTTTTCATTTAATATAAAGGTTTAAATTAACAATAAAAAATCTATTACGACTTAGTTTGAAACCAGAAATTAAAATCTCGTGTAGCACCAGCCATAAAACACAATTTTAAAATGGATTAGTTAAACCAATCAATGTCAATAGTTCGTAAAACAATTCTGGAAACTACTTACCTACGTGAAATTGACGCATTCCGATGCGTTGTAAGTACGAGAATTCTACTATCATTATTCAACTCTATCTTGTATCGTTTTGTGTGGCAGCAAAATATTGACCCCGGATCAATAATATGACATCATTTTTGATCCAACATGGTTTCTTTGTTTACATTTTTTGTCTTTTTATTTTTTGATTCCGGATCAATTAAAAAATCCAAAAAATTTGTTGGATTTTTTTGAAGAAGCCATGTTGAAACAACAATGACGTCATATTATTGATCCGGGATCAATATTTTGCTGCCATAGAAAACGATATTAATTAAATTCAAAAACACCTATTTACGTGCGGCACTCATGTTTTAATTAATTATTATCATTTAAAGATCAAATTTCAAAACTACATACATTTATTTTAATACCATCGAGGCAAGGGTGTTGAAACGGGTACTTTCTTCGGAACAGATAACGCATTGCAAGGTTTCTGTTGACGCCAAAATTCCTGGCGAACATTTAAATATTGTACTGCTTCCCTAGCATGATTTGAAATATTTTCCGAATCGGTATCGGCCCGTTTTAGATTCGGATTTTTCAGCAAATTCTCCAGGTATTCCTTGTCGACGCACAGCTCACCCAGCAGCCTGCGAGATGTTCGTCGTTCGATTTTCTCCAAATCAGCTTTTGATAGTCGTGTTGCTGTTTTTGGTCGTGATTCGACTGCGGTTTGGGTTGTCGATGGACGTGATACGATTGTGCTAGTTTTTGATTTCTCCGATGATTTTTGTGCCGATTTTGAACCACCCGATTTTTGTGTTTTTGGTGCCTCGCCAATTGTATTCTCAATGGCCTCTTGGGTTTTTTGTATTCCTAAACGAAATGATGCTAATTCGGGCCGCAAGCGATGGCCTCGATGGAAAAACATTAGACTATGCTCGAATTGGCCGAGATAGTAAAGGGCTTCAGCTTTTTGGTATATTGCACGAATGTTGCCCTTGTCTAAAATTAACGCAGTTTCCGCATCCTACAAACAAACTTATTAATTAATATTCGATTTTGTATTGGCTGTCAATAAAAACCTGTAATGCTTTAGCTGGTTCCCCAAGCAGCAGATAACATTTACTACGCGCGACTAATGCATTTTGATCATTTGCGTTCATCTCAAGTGCCTGAAAAATTAAAATTGACAAAGTTTAAAATCGATTCATCCACAAGCACATAAAACTTGAAAGCTCATTAAACAGTCGTAATATTGCCTTAGATATAAACACGGTGGCAATTTCATTATTGCCATTTTTAAATTCTCGCATGCCTAGGGCCAAAATGGCACCCGGATCAGCCTCCTCGGGAAGTGCTAGTGCCGCATTGCGATCCTTTTGCCGTTTTAAATGCAAACTTTGTTTTATATCGTAACTCCCAAGGCTAACGGCTGCTGCCCGATCCTTATCCGTATAAGTTTCATCGTAAAATTGAATTTGACTTCGTTTCTTCTTTTTCTTGTCACCACCAGTCGACCTATATAACACGACGTATTTTTTTATTTTAATTTACCGATTTCTATTGCCCACACAATTCACTCTAATAAAAATTATTTACTTTGACCGTCCCCTGGTCGATTGCTTTTCACCACTTCCATACTCTGATTTAGGGTCCGCGGTTTGCTTCACTAAATTCGGATTATTATACAAAGTACTTTTATGTTCCTCCTCGTCTTCTGCTTTTAAACCAATACGCACAAAACTTTGTAATAATTCTTGATCCTTATCCGTCCCCAAAATATCAGCTGCCCGGTTTTGAGTCATTTTATTTCAGCGGGGTTTTTGGAACCACAACGGTCGATTTAAACGACAAATAACAGACGTAAGTAGTAATTTTGTTTGTACAAAATTAAAGAGGTTTCAAAATGAACACTTGGAAGTGCTATTATATCCATGACAACAAAACAATGAAAATCAATGTTCGGTATAAATTGCTATCAATTCTAATTTTGGGTGATTGGTTTTGTGTGTTGATTTTTTGTCTCCTTTTCTTGTTGTTGGTTGTGTATATCCATTTTTTTGGTGGTGAAAATGGGGTTTCAAATAGTTTAATGAAAATCAATTGAATTAACATAAAACGTTAATTTATTAAGGTAGCGAAATATTTGGTGATGGTGCTACACCACAAACTCAACCTGTATTATGGAATGGGGTGTTTAGCGAAGATTTAAACCTGTTATTGTCAGCACATCACGCAGGTGTTAAAATGAGCTTTCACTGTAAGATTATTTCCTGAACTATTAAATTATTTCATACTTACAGCATTATAGGCTATTAGACCTTTTGGATAGTTACGAACTTTCATGTGGTTTGATGCTTCGTCGCATAGCAGGCGGCTTTGGTTATCTGTCTCGTTGAAAACTTTCTTTGGTTTCTTTCGTGACATTGTTGAATGTGTTGTAATTTAAGTCTGGAAATAATTTTTTTTACCAATAATTATTAATAATTTAAGGAAATTTCTGGTTTCATTTACATTATCCAAATCATTAAACATCCCTTATTTTTCGAACCTACTAATTCCAGCTGACATTTTCTCTGTAATCATCTCGTTTTAAACATTTAGCCTAAACGGGTTTCTATCGCATTTAACGCGGTACAGTGTACGACAACACTTAAGGTAGTGGTGGAAGTGGAATCAACAATTGTAGTGGATATTATGTGGAGGTTGAGGAATTCAAGGCTAGAAAAAAAGTAGGGAGGTTTTATATGTGACTTTCCTCTCGAAATGAATAAAGCTGGATTTTTTTCATACTGTTAAGGATAAAAAAGTATCCAAAAAATACGACTTTCCTGGCACCATTATTTAATAATCTCGACATTGACCTTACTTACAAGAACCATAAGATGAGAAACTTGGGCTTGGATCGGCAATATATGCTAATCTGCTGGCGAATATCTTCCCAGGTACTGATTGCTCTACATTAAATCTTCGAGGTAACCAAAAACTAATATTGTGATCCTCGCAAGTTAGAACCCTTCTACTATTCGAAACTTATTTTCCAGTAAGGTTTGAACAATGAATAATGTTTAAAAATCCGTGTTATTTTAGATAATTTCCATGTTTTGAGAGAATTTGCCCAGCCTCATTAATTAGTTGTATATCATGCAGGGCGAAAGACCTGTCTATCTATGTTTTATAAATAATGAAGCAAGTATTCAACACCTATCTCCGAAATACTCCAGAGCCCGATGAATGTCAAAATGTTCGTATTTGTAAATATTTCTGATATCCCAGCAGCATCTAATGATTTTTGTTAAACGCTAAACAACTTGCAGAGTGTTTTCGGGCCAGTTTACACCAATTTAGCGGAAGGAATATTGTTTCATATCTGAGGATTCCCTAGTTCATTTATTCAAGTTTATTAGAGTAACATCTTATCACGGCGGGGTTCTTGTTTAATTTTAATGAAGCAGTTTTAATAAATAGTTGGTGTACATTATCTGGCATGTGTGTGGTGATACCATAATTTCACTTGGGAATCGGAAAGGTTATCTGATCGCAAAATTGTAAAATTCGAGATATTTTTGTATAGTATCACGATGCACATTCGCTGCTACACGTATGCGGAAACAGCCGATTTAATTTTGCCTATAAGTCCAAATTCCACATTCAAAACTATTTGACGTGTATCACATCACTACCATTAGATTGTAAAAGTGATACAAATTTCATGAAAGAAACTGGTTATTCCGTAATTTGACCGCAAGAATCACCCACCTTACATGTCAGTACTATAGGCTGGCATGGAGCTATGCAATGCGCACATGGTTCTACTTAAATCGGACCTTTAGCCAAACGTCCTCGATTTGGCTATTGCCATAAGGTGGAAAGTGGAAAACGATCTGCGATAGAGTAGGGAGTGCTTCTGCTCCAAAATAGATTGCAAAGATTAAAAGCAATCAAACAGCATTTATTTTATTCGTTCCACAGCGTAGTTATTGGATTCGTTGGTAAATTAACAGAAGTATAGTTAATTTAACAGAGTGTGAGCTCAGTCGATGATATCAAATAAATCGAAAGAAAAGTAAAATTTTGATAGTTTGTGAGAGTGCTGTGTACGTGTTTAAAAAAATAAGGTTATCACAATTTTATTCATTTTGGTTTCGATACAAATTTCGAAGCGAATCAAAATGGAAGGTGATTGGGTGAACATTGAAAAATTGGAAGGTTGTGGAAATTGGCTAACATAGAAATTTCAGATGCACGAAATTTATGCTATAAATAATATTACGACGTGTGAAAACCAGCCATTGCTGTAAATAATAAATTGTGATTTGGCAGCTTCATTACGGGCGACGCTTAAAAGTATGTATGAGGGGAAATGGATTGTCAATATTATGTATTTGCAACAGTATTACAGTATCACAAAGCAGCCGGGCGATAATATTACAACGTGAATATGTCAAAACTTATGGAAGTCGTGCAACAATTGAAGGATCCAGGTTAAGAGGTGTCTGATTCGATGGTTAAGACGAAGATTTTGGAAAATGGAGCATTCATCGAAATAGCATTTCAAAAGGCAATTGTTTACATTGTGGCGAGAGTGGTCAGGGACAGAAAAATATTTTAGACGATGCATTTCTGTGTTATAACTCGACATCAAGTGGAGACAAGAATACTTGGGTGTTGGATTCGGAGGCTAGTAAACATATGTGTCATCGAAGTGAATAGTTCGAGAACTTTATGGACACCTCGTCCCATATAACGGTGGAAAATGGTGAATAGATCATGGCTCGAGGTGATATCAACATTTTTGTATCGGAAATTCATTTGAGTTTATTTTGTCGGAAAAGGGCATGGATCGTGACTATCGATTGCAATCGAATACCAAGCGCAGCAAACTACTGAAAAATGGAAACATTTATGCAGTGGGAGTTCGACGCAACAGTCTGTTTCAAATGCTACTCAGAGTTGAGGAATCCTCAAATGTTGATGATCCTATCGCAAGTGTGGCGATAATGAAAATTTCACTTCCTGCATGGCATAACGAAATGTTTACTAACCAGTGATATCGATTTCGTGGATGAGGGTATTACGTGCGAAGCGTGCATTTTTGGAAATCATCATCGTAGAAGTTCGAGGTATTTTTAAAGAACGATTTTTCACAAGAGTTTTTTCTTGATGCAAAAGTTGGAAGTTGCACCAAATATCAAATTCGCAGTATTGAGAATGCAGCAAGAGCACACAAGGTGCGCATTATTCGATCAAACAACGGGGCATAGTTTCTCAATGTGGAATTGGAAACATTTTCATTGAGATCGGCATTGAGCATCAGCGAACTGTACCGTGTTTGCCGGAGCAGAATTTTTCTGTGGAACGCGACAATTGTACAATTGTGGGGTCTGCAATTTGGCAGTACATGCACTGAATCGAGCGGCAACAAGCACAATCCCTGAGAAATCACTGTATGAATTATGGCATGGTTAAAATAATGCGAAAATCGATCATTTGCGGATTTTCGGATCAGAGATAGGTATGCACATTCCAAAGAAAAAATGACAAAAACTATGATTTTTCTTCTGGAAGAATCAATAGTTGCACTAGACATTAGTGACACTAATAAGTGGGCCGTACGTAACTTGACCAATCCACTAAAAGATCACCAGAAGATTGACAATCGTTGGGTTTACAAATTAAAAAAAAAACAGATGGAAGCATTAATCGATACAATGCACGATTGAGCCTTGCGGTTAAGTTTACAATGATACGAGCAATTCTGGTGCAGGTGGCATCAACATAAATGAGACTATAGCAGTTCGACATAAAGACAGCTTTTATGAACGCTGATTTGGAGGAGAACATTTAAGTGAGCTAATCGATCGGATATGAAGGGACAGCGGAGAGCGTGCAAGTTATCTATGAGCTTGTACGGATTGAAACCAGCATCAATTGCGATTTATGTCGATGACGACGGAAAACGAGGAAATATTTTTTCTGGCCATTCAACACTTGCGCATTTACACAACCATTTTGGGCTTTGCGGAATGCAATGCATTGTCAACACCGTCAGACAGTGTATAGAACCTTCGCGATTTTGAGGCGGATTCAGAAATAAATTTTCCATATCCTGAGATAATCGGTAGCTTAATGTAATTTGGCTGAGACAACGCGACAAGACATCAGTTTTGCTGTTGCCAATACGGGTCATCTGAATATGGTAAAACACATTATGAAATACGTAAAAGGGACAATGGGGACGGGAGTTCTATTTGAAACTGGCAACAATTTGAGTCTGTGTGGCTACAGTGTCGCAGACTATGCAGGATACATCGAAACCAGACAATCGACTGCTGAATTATAACTTAGAGCTCAGGACGCCAAAAGTCAATAGCGTTATCGAAAACAGATACATGATACTTCAAATATATGGCGGTGGCGTATGCCATGCAGGAATTGGTGTGCGGCTGCATGGATTATTGTCCGAAATTTTATCATTCAAATTGGACAAGGCGATTTTTCTTATGGATAATCAAAGCACGATTCGGCTCATCAAAAATAGATTTCCATAAGAGGACCAAGCACAGATTTCCATAAGAGGACCAAGCACATAGACGTGCGATATCATTTCATCCGAGGGAGGAATGAGGATGGAACTTTTTATTTTGATTATTTGGCAACGGATGAATAGGCGACCGACATAATGGCCAAAGTATTACCACAGACAATCAAATTAGATTTTTCATTTGAACTAAAAAATGAAAACAAAACAAACTTCTGATAATTCCACTGTCATCATTGTATCTGTGATTTTTCGTTAAACTGCGTATACGTATACGCAAAAAAACAAAATATTTTTGATTGTATGCGGCTATTTACAGAAAATGAAATCGCAGTTTAAATTTTAAGGTTTACATAGAGATGAAATATCTCTTTTAGGTTGTCTCTGGTATTACCAAAGCTAAACATCCATATATTTGCAAGTTGATTGGCCAAAAAAAATGGTAATTTAAATTTCTTTAACATTATAGTACACTCATTACTTCCAGCTTCAATACTATGATTTATTCGAAAGTTTAATATTTTGAAAACTACCTTTTGGGGATCATATTAAATCGTTGATAGTTTAGCAGCGTTGTTGAATGGGTGTTAACAGTACAATTCACTGTTTGGTTAGAATTTCGAGCGAATGCTGTGAGGATTCATTGTGCATTTTCACAGACTAAAGAACACTGTACGTATGAAATGTCACCATGGTCCATATCGCATTGTTCACACGTCAATGGCCATACAGAGCGAAGAATAAAAGTTCCAAGTTCGATTCTAGCCTCTTATTAGTGATATTAGTTATATTTTGCTTTTGACATTTACAGAAATTTTACCATTAGCTCATCAAATTCGGAAACTACATATAATGATATACAGGTTAAGAACATGCATATAACTGTTCTTTACATACATTTATCATACGAATTGATATAGTAATTTTGCGTGTTTTATTGAAGCAACATAAAACGTAATACTATAAATGGCTTTTATATTGATTCTTAAATATTACGATATATTGCTACTAAGATAATAAATTATAAATTTCCAAGCCGTTATATTTTATGTTGATTGAACATAATCGGAATTACCATAACTCACTAAAATTTGTATCTCAAGATTAGAAATTCTCTAGTGCAATATTATACTCTTTCCACACTCAGTTTGAGATTATTAGAATGTGACATCAGAAATCGTTTAATCATCGGTAACAAGGCTCATCGAGCTCATTAAGTAAATGGATTTAAAAATTTCACTATATGACGTCATTTTATGTCAACGATTCAAATCTTTGACTATAGATGGCAATACAGACAAGTAAGGAATTTTTATTTTTTGTATTTTTGTTTTCGTGAAACGTCATTCGTGGTGAAAGCAGTAAATTCTGGCAAAATAGCAATTGTAAATATATCTGAAAAAATTCAAATGTATTTGCCATCTACAGCTCAGAAAAGAAACTATCGACATAAATTTAATGACGTATCAAGCAGTTTGGCTGAACATAACAACACTTTACAATACATGTGAAGTGTCAAGTAATATTGCTATAACATTCTTACAAGCCTTACGCTTGGCCTTACGTAAACCACATCATTGTATGAACATTTTGGTGGGCCGTTTGCGAAAACATTGAAATGAAAATAATCGAAAAAGAAAGTCAAATTTATAAGCGAGTTTCGACCAGGTTACGATTTTAAAATATCGTAGCTTAGTTAAAATTTTATCATAAATTGCTATTTTAATTCTTTCTTGATATTAGATTCTAGATATTGGATACCACTGCTCTAAACATGTTTGGATTAATGGACGATTCCAAAAATATCGCAGGTAAAATGTCCATTAATCCACTGTTTACCTCAGAGGATAACTACCGCCCCAAACCTCTGCTTCTTCCTTCAATTTTGATATTTTTGGGAAATATTGGGAGTATAACTTGGTTTTTTGTATTTTTTTGCAGAAAAACACTTATTTCTAAGAAATGGTAATTTTTATTTTAATCGAATTTTCCGTCGCTATCTACGACTTTCGACCATCTTTCTTCAATTTATGGAGTCCATCGAAAAAAAATTGTTTGTCTTTTGATGCGATCCATTCGTCGAGCCATTTTTTGATTTCTTCGTGGTTTCCGAAGTGCTGGTCTTGAAGATCGCTTTGTATTGATCGGAACAAATAGTATAATCTGATGGAGCACAATATTGTAAATAAGGAGCATGCGGTAGAACTTCCCATTTAGTACTTCCAGCGTATTTTTTACTTGTTTTGTATCATGTGGTCTGGAATCGGACGGGTTTCGTTCACTGCTTTGTTCAAATCAATCAATTGTTATTGATAACGTTCACTAGTAATAGTTCGGTTTTACCAGCTCATATTACACCACTCCTTTCTGATCCCACTAAATGCACAACATAACCTTACTTCCATGAATGTTACATTTTGCTGTTGCTGTGGATCACCCTCTGGATGGACGGCCTGGATTAACTTATGATTTATGGTTATTATAATCCATGTTCATCGTCACGCCAGTCACGATTTGATTAAACGGTTTTCAATATTGGCTTCAGTCAGTTCATGTGGTACCCATTTTCCTTCTTTTTGAATCATTTGCATCGTATGTAAACGTGTTTGCTTATGGCTGCTTGAGTGACATTTAACTATTCTGCAAGTTTTTTTTCTGTTTGAGCTGAGTTTTCCTTCAATAATGCTTTTAATTCTTCATTTTTCCATTTTTTTTGGTTCACCAGAACGTTCTTTGTCACTGACATCAAAATCATCACTTTTGAATAGATTAAACCAGTTTTCGTAAAGCTGTTGGGTTGGTGCATGTTCACCATAAGTTTTTTGAAGCAAAATAAAACTTTCAGCAGCTTTTTTCTTCGCTAGTCGTGGTATGGAGATCTGATTAACAGGTGAAACCTTTGTCTTAGATGATAATAACCTGATAATCCACCCTCCACTGGTCCTCATTATACGGCCATAAGCCACGTACTTGCTGTAGGTTTGGATGCATTGATATTTTGATTTCCCTAATTTTAGGTAATTTACTTCGTTCTTTGTACCATTCCTCAGCAATACTGGTTGGTAATTGGTCATCCCACTCTAAATTCTCGATCCACAAACCTCGGAAAAATCATTAGGACTTCATTATTTTCGGGTATCCAATTTTCATAAATGGGTGCCGATTGAATTGTATCAGCTCCGGACATTAGGTCATCTACTCATATATATATATATATATATATATATATATATATATATATATATATATATATATATATATCCTTTTATATACGGTCTACAGCTTCTGGGTATTGGACTTGGTTGCTGCTTCCACCAGAGCACTAGCAGTGTCCTAGGTAATGGCCCAAAGCTCAAAATGTTCAAACGATAGGCTTGGGTTTTTTCTTCATATGATCCAAGATAATTTGTGTCTTCACTTGCCACTCGTACCTGATGAAACATTTTCTTGACGTCACTTAAACCAGCTATTTTAAATTCTCTAAAACGATATTAAATATCAAGAAGTTTAACTTGAATAGCAAGACGCACCACTAAACAGCCATTTAGAGATTTCCCAGGATTTGGTTTTGCGGAACTATCTTGAGGGCTTGATTATTTCGTGGTATGAACGATGGTAGCACAGAACTCCTTGGCCAGCGAACGAAATCATCTATTGAATAGCAACCCCCCAAAGTCTTCTAAAGTGCTCTGTAGAATTTTGAATAAAAGTCGCACTACTTTTCGCGCAGATTCTTCTTATTTCTTGCTGGTCTCGTAATGAGATTACAAAATCCTTCTTCCTCGGAATATAAGAATTTGCTATTGCTGCTGTTGGTTTGTCAATTACCCAAAATCTTCGTAGTATGTAGACAAAGTTTCCTTCTTTTAGAGTGGTGGTAGTAGTAAACGAATGAATCGTTGGGTTAATGTCAAATTTACCACTATTGTCACATCAAAGAATGTTTTTTTCATAGTGCGCCGATAACAGCAGCTTTATTTTAAATTTGGCTCTGCTAACTCAAATTTGTCAAAGTAGGACAAATCTTATGGTGTGTGCGAAGCAGATACCTACCAGAAGATGCAAGATCAAAGTGTCAACTTGAAAGCACGCCGTATATAATTGGTTCTAGGTGTGACAAGAGTAATAAAAAAGCTTTGCGACGAGACTGTAACAAGGTTCATTCTTTTGAACGAAATCTATTCTTTGAACGACTGTGAGCTCATTTAATTTACTAAACTCAAACAGTTTATGACAATATTCAGGACATAAAGGAAAAACATCCATGTTCGCGGTTACGTGAGTTTGACTGAGTTGAGCTTTGGTTGGTTATACGGATTAGGGCAGCCAAGCGACGATTCTTTTTCTTAGAAATGCAAGAAATTGCTACAAAGCAAGAACTCATACTCGCTTGATGCTTGTGCAGGCTCTTACAAGATTGTAAATGCGTAAGTGTGCGGAGTGCGTTTGTCAGATACGGAAACGGACCAAAAATCAGTTAAAATGTGAAGAAATCGGTTCGGTGCTGGAACAAAAGACACAAGGGATACATGATAAATACTCTGTTGCTTCAGGTGAGCGTAATACATGCTGAACTATGTAACCTAGATGCCAAATTTGAGCAGCTAGAAGATCAATTTACCGAGCTGGATAAATAATAGACTAGACGGAGAAACTGGATTAACTTATTCCGGTTCAGGAACACCAACTAGAACAACTAAAAGATATGATAAGACTTAGACGACCGTGTTGAAGAGTGAGTTCAAGTTGCTTTGGACGGCATGTCTAACAAACTAACGACGGAGTCCACAGATTGCACAGAACGTTGTTGCCGAGAGCTCGAGTGCTGCTTTGAAACCTCACACATTTGATGATGAAACTCGAGCATTTCTATGTTCAAGATGGATTACAGTACTTTGGTTCCAGAGGCCGATCAGCAGATGTATTGCAAGCTACACCAAAAACGGGAAGTCTTTCCAGGGAATCAATAATGGTGTGAAGATTTAACTGGAACAACGTTACAGTGCTACAGACGCTTGCGAACAGAGAAAAGATTAGTAAACATCGTTCATGATCATATAAGCAGAGCGTGTCGAATTCAACAATTTAAGAAGATGCTTCAAATGCGGGAAGTTAGGTCACTACATTCGAAATTATCGGTAACTATGGAATGATTGTTTTTCGAAACAGCCTAATTCCTGAAATGGATAAAGTAAAACCAGAAGAGAGAAACAGTGAACGAGAACACGCAGAACCGCACATAGAATAAACGAGGGACGAACTGGCGTACCAAAATAAGGAAAGACTCTTTGGACGAACCAAAAGATCGCAACAGGGAAATAAGGAAAAGATGAAAGATAAGTCATAAGACGAAGAATGCATAACTATCGATCCTCAAAAGTAAAGAACAATACAAGAGCCAGGGATAAATCGGAGACACAACACGACCTCCAATTACATGCCATAATTTTTGATGAAAGGATTTATTGTTGCTATTTGAAAAAGCGAAAAGGAAGACTTCAAGAGGTATAACGCATTTGAAAGGGAGTGCAAAATACACCGACCAAATTAATCCGCCTCAATGAAACGTGTACTATAATTTGTTACACATTTATTACAACAAATCCCGATTTTATTACAGTTACCGTTTTCCAGAAACGAGAGGTCGGTTTAGCTTATAATTAAGCCTGCACCGCCAAAATTGTAACTTTTGATGTAGCTATGATACCTGGATGGTTCTTGGACTATAACTATCTATAGGCCTACATATAACTTGCCTAAGGGTTTCAAACCAAAGCGATTAACTGCCACCAGATTTTGGGGCAAATGATGTTCTTGATGTCTTATCGAGGGTAGGTCAACCTTATCCGGGTGTGTAATAAATTATTTTTGTATAATATTAGACGGACTATGCATCAAAAGATGTAGGTTCAAATTGCGATATATTGGTTGGTTTTACCACATTTAAGGATTTATTACACCAGACCGCCACAAGACATTAAGTCACATGTTACTCTAAGAATCTCGCGGAGGGCAAATTCTGTGTAACCTGTCACCAAAATTAAAATAATACACACCTTTTGGTCTGCCCTCCACGAAATCAATCACGAACAGACTTAAGGTGGGGATAGACCATTTCTGATTCGCAGATGTCCTTCACATTTTGCAAAGCTCTCCAAATTCATGAAAAAAAGTTTTCGGCCTGGTCTGTATAGTTGCAGAATTTTGGTGAAATAAAGTTTTCTTGTCATTCCGGTAAAATTTAAAATATGATCCCGATTTAAGCAAAAATCTTTAGTATGAAGTTTCATCACGATCAGTTACTCCGTTTTAGCTGTAAAATGTTCATGATTTTCATAAAAACTCGAGTTCAAAAATTTTCATGATTACGATACAAAAAAAACTTTTTTTTGTCAAAAATCGACTTTTCCGCTTACATTTTAAAAAATTGAATTTTATTTATCTTGAGTCGGTTTTCTCATAATGATATACTTTTCAAAATATTTGCAAAAGAACCAAGAAGCTGCCACTTTCGTTGACCTGATCTCGGCTAAAAATCACTGGTATCTCCCAATTTATGAAAAAAGCTTAAGTATGAAATTTCATCCCGATCAATTCCCTCCCGAGTACAGGGACCAAATTTTTACTGAAAATTCGTTTTTTTGACAAAAATCGTTATTTCCACTTTTTGGAAAACTGATCTGGACTGGTGTTGTTTTCGTAAAATGCTTTTCTCGTAAATGATATACTTTTCAAAATACATGCAAAAAAAGAAAAGCTTTCACTTCTTGGTGTAAAAGTGGAAAAGCTCATATAAAAGCTGCCACTTCCGGTGGTCCGATTTCTGCTAAAATTTACTTGGATCAACCATGTGGGATTTGTGGAAAAACTTATGTATGAAGCTTCATCCCAATCAGTCAGTACATCTGGGCGGTACAGGGACCGAATTTTTGTTGAAAATCGGTTTTTCTTGTCAAAAAACGCCATTTCGGCTTAAATTTTGGAAAACTGGTCTAGAACGGTGTTGTTGCAAAATTAATTTAGAATTTTTAAGTTGCAAATCGTTTTACTTGTAAATGCGATTTAAATATTTGCGATAAACAAAAAATCACTCGAATTTCCCAATTTCTGCAAAAGCTTATGTTTGAAGTTTCATCTCGATCAGACAAACAGTTCGGGCTTTAAAGAGAATACAAACATATAGTCTGCATTTTACTATGTAAAAGAAAGTAAAAGTGCTCTTTCACAATGCAATGTGACAATGCACCGTGCCCCAAGTCATAGGTTACGATGACAAAATTGCATGAATCAAAGTTCGAATTACTTCCCCATCCACCGTATTCTGCGAATCCAGCTCCCAGCGACTACTGTCTGTTCGCAGATCTCAAGAAAATGGTCCAGTCATGATAAATCCTTAGGGCTTATTGACCAACGAGTTAAATACAAACAAAAACAGTTTTTAAAAAATATCAAAAACATTCAAAATATTTACACCAAGGAAATCAATTATTGAACTGATTTAAATCAGATAATGCGGGCATATCAATGATTGTGCAGATAACTAAAGAATTTTATTGAGTTGTGATAATCACATTTTCTAAATTGGAATAAAGAAAAGAATGAAGAAATTAGTGATATGTAAGTCACTAATCTAAAGTGAATTTTGCATCAGTTAGATCTTCAAACATTTCTTGAACTGCATACCAAATTATATTCCCCTACATTGAAGTGATAGATAACTTTAATATTTTTTGGCAATAGCGAAGGCAATATCGAAACTTGACCTTCAATACATTGCTTCAATTCAAGATCTATCTATAGATATGAGTTCGTATATGTTTTACAGCCCAGTGCTGCTGCTTAAATCACAAAATAATATATAAGTTAGACCGACGGCTGATTGAAGCGATAAGCCGCAAATCGCGGTGCCGACGAACACGAAATTATTCAAAATTCAATTTTCTACAATTATAATATTGACGAGCTTTTTTCTATATTGTAAACAAAGTATCAACAATTTAATATTTTTCCATTAAACCGTTTAGTTTTTCGGTTTTTTTGTTTCACACAAAATCTAATTTACAACAAAAAGCGGAAAATTAAATTATATTTAATTCAAAGACAAATAACAGACATACACACACATCCAGACACATTTATACGAGAAAAACACAAACAAGCATGCAACATTTTTTCATGCCGTGTATTATTAGTTTTAGGTTTGTTTGGTATTTAAATAATAGTAGCAATAAATTATTAAGCCGAAAACAACACCAACAATCGGGAAAATTTGTGAAAAGTTTTTTATTTATAAATTTTTGTTGGCATAATGGCATAACATTAAACGGAAACCGTATTTTGTATTATGTTGACATTTTTGCACATTTATTGATCGAGAATCTTAAATTAACCACCCGCACGGCAAAGTCGATATGCTTGCAGTACATCATACCTTTTAACTTTAAATATTAACACGAGTAGATATCCAATCACAATTTATTTTCACTTAGCAAAACTTAAATTTTAAAATTGTCACTGTTTTCGATACGGGTATCGATCAATTAAACTCTTTTCCATCACAACATTATATACACAAATAGTTGCTATAAAAAATAATTAATTACTCTTCCAATAGTAACAACTAACAATAGTTAGCCTGTATATAGTAGTAGTAGGTATAGTATAAACAACACAGAATATCCTAGGGACGTAAATAAATAGTTTTTATTTAAATACAAAGGTAATCCGCGGCGCTTGTATTCGCGGTATTCACTACGAGAAAACGTAATTGTAACTAACGAGAAAAGCACACAACAAACGAAAAAAGGAAAACGAGAAACGTGTATGAAAAATTTGTTTAGAAGTTTTCACAACAGTTTCGTTGATAAATTTCTAGTACTTTCAACAGTTTCGATAAGAAGCTGATTTCTGTCGGTGATTACCGGTTCGCGGCAACCATAATTTGTCCTGTGTTTATTTACTTGAAGAAACTCAGAATTTCTTAAAGTTCTGTGCTTGGAACTTTTAATCCAATAATCGATTTCATGCAGTAAGATGTTTCCAATAAATGAACACTTTAAAAGCTACCTTCTATTTTCCAGGGTTGCCAGATTGTACTTGATGTAACGTGATACGGTAAGACTTTGTCATATTTCCAGCCACCCTTCCAAGATAAGTAACGTATACAAACTTCTTTTGGAAACCTCTCCATTTATACGGTACTATTATTTATGTTGAGTCTGAGTAGGTCATCTGCAAACTTCAACACCATTAATGTAAATGGTGAAAGGACCAATAGGGGAGCTTTGAGGCACGACGGAGTTGGCTGAGATTAGTTCAGACATTTCGAACCCTATCTCGATGTATTGAGAGCGGTTGCTTAATCATGATTTAAACTAGTTTACAAACGGACTGCAGAATCCAAATATGTGCAAGCATTCTAAGGTTTTATAATGGCTCATGGAGTCAAAGGTCTAACCAAACTCTGCGTGTATCACATCAACTTGTTTGTGATTTTCTATTTATTTTAGCGCTGGTGAATTCTGTCAGGCTGGCTGCAGTTAATCTTTTTGACATAAAACCACGTTGACTTTGAGATATGTTTCGTGGTACCACAGTCCGGAATGAATTTCATATCTAGCGGTTTCCCGAAAATTTTGTAAAACATAATTACAAAAACAACGCATACACATGCGAATATTACAACAAAAACCACTACAAAAATAAACCATGCACAAACCATGTCACTGTACCACATAAATTCTATTACTAAAACAATTGGTACAAAAATGTTTTTGTATGAAGAATTTAGAATTGAGACAAAGTGCGAATATTACAAAATAAAAAGGTTGCTTTGAGACGATCAATAAGCAAAGCAAACTGTAGGATTTTTAGATACATTCGTTATTTTCAATACTGGTCAGAAGGCATTTTTATATGAATAATTTACAATTGGTACAAAATGTGATTATTACAAAATAAAATTTATTTATAGGATTATGTGTCTATCATTTTTAGGAGGTGCAAGCCAAAGTTTCGGAAAACCACCACATTTATTGTGAAAATTTTCGGTTTTTCCAAAAATATTTTTTGTTTTTTTTTCATTCAAAAATTAAACATCTAGTTTTTATTTAAAAATTTTTATCAAATTTTAATTTTAATTTTGAAAAATTTAAATTACACTATCATGAAACAGGAAAAAGTTACATTTTCGTTATTTTAATTCGTCTTATACATTACAGAGGTTCAGGCCCCAAACCCCCGCTTCTCCAGAAAAAATTAAAACTCGACTACTTTCATAATAAAATATAAAATACTAAGATTGCATAACTTTTCAAAAATGTGTATTTTTTTATGTGGTAGCATTCATCTCCTCCGCGCAAGGATATAACCCCAAGTGTCAAATTTTTCGATCCTACCAAAGCAAATTTTTTATTTTGTAATATTCGCACTTTGTGTACCAATTCTAAATTCACAATGAACCCAATTTTTGTGATCACATGGTTATTATTATCAATCGAGCGACTGCATTCGGCTGCGCTTCAGTGCAACGAAGATTTTTTCGTTTCGCTTTACGTGAGCTACCCTGGGTGTATGTCTTGTAACAAACAATCAGTAAGCGCCGAATTACTGATGGCATTGTGTTTGTTCATCAACTGTTATCTGGCGGTATCGATTTTTCTGTTCTGCTTGGTAAGATATTTTTAAACATCAATTCTCGTGCATTAAGGGCAGTACCTACCTTCAGAACCACGTATCATAGAATTGACTGTGAGTAAAATGAATATGTTACTCGAATACTCTGTGAAACTATAATGAAAACGAGGTTTTGACATTAACATTAGTAAATTGTGTTTGAAAAGACTTCTTTACACTACTTAAGCGGTGATCTTGTCATCTTTAATTAATTATTGAATTAATATTTAGAATTAAGAAACCAGAATTTTTACTGATTTATTGTTTTTTTTTTTGTTTTAGTTTTTCAACAGTTGACGTTTCCCATTTTCCAATCTGCTTGCACTAAGTACTAATACCGGGTTTCCATCGTCATAGTATACAAGTATAATAGTATTATAATACTAAAGTATTACGATGGAAAACCAAAGTTGATAGTATAATAGTTTATTAAAATATTTCACTATACTACCGTCTTCCCTCGAATACAAGAACCGGTTCTTTTGTTTGAATAGAAGGGCCAATGGTCCGTTTAGTCAATTAAAAGGGCCAGTTCTTGTATTTAAATAAAAACATTTCTCATTTATAGAATACTTATTGTTAATAAATGTTGTACGTTTTTCCCGAACATAGTCCACGCTATTGCTTTATTTATAATATTTTTAGTACTGTCCTGTCATTGTATGTAAATGTTAGACGAAAAGTATTAAATTAACTCAAAAGAAACTAACGATTGATTTAAAAGTTAAAGATAATAGAATAAGTTATTATTATTATTATTATTTGATATAGTATTAATTTTAAATAATTTAGAATGTCTACAAAAGCACAAACTTCAAGAAAGTCATATACAGTGTAACAAAAGCTGAACATATCTAAATATCAAAAGAATATTTTTGGGTTTGAGAAACTTTCAAAAGAAACCGGCGTTCCTGTAACAAATTTAAAAAGATGGTAAAACCAAAAGGACAAATTTGCAAAGATTTTATATAAATCGGATGTGTCAATAAAAAATGTGAGACGACTCGCTGGCGGAGGCCGAAAAGAACTGTTTAAAGAATTGGAGCAATTATTAATTGATTGGATTAAAGATAGAAATATAAATGAACGTGTCGGAGACAGTTATATACAAGTTAAAGCCAAAGATTTGCATACAGTTTTATTTGCCAACAAAGGCAGCACAGAATATGCAAAATTTAAAGCCACAAAAGGATGGCTCGACAATTTTAAAAAAAGATTTAGTTTGGTGTCAAGGCGCCAAACATCCTCGAGGTTGTTAACTGATAACGTGGTAAATATTGTCATACATTTTCACGAACAAATATTCCATTTAATTAATGAAAAAAATATATAAATGCTAAAAACGTGTTAAATATCGATCAAGTGCATCGGTACTTCGAAAGTGAAGCTAATTCAACAATAATAACTAAACGTTCTCATAATGTCATGCTTTACAAAGCATCATCATCTCACACTCGATGTATACTGTAGCATTTCCTATAAGTATGCCAGGCCAAGTATTGAAGCCTCATTTCCAATTTTCAAATTTAAAAAAAACCGAATGAAGCTGCCTGTTGTCTCGTTGATGTTAAACAAACGTGAATGTGGAATGACGATACTTTAGATAATTATATACTAACATAATCAGCAGGAAGGAAACGTCATTTTATCGGCAGCAAGTTTTACTGCTTCTTGATAACTATGAGCCTCACGTTAAACTTTACAACAGTAAGAAATGGGAAAAGATAAATATTTGTATTATTCTTATACCACCGAATCTCACAGGAATACTTCAGCCACTCGACGTGGTACAAAATAGAAGTTTCCAGGAGTTTTATAGTTCTAAATATAACACATACATAGAAAAAGCTATTTTGGACCAAAACATGCAGACAAAATCTGGTAATGCCAAAATTCCATCCTATTTAGCAGTGTCAGAATGGGGTTTATCTTGGATCAAGACACAAACAATTGAAAAAGTCCATCGTGCATTTTCAGTATGTGGAATAGGCCCAAGGGATAAATTTGCTATTGAGAGTTTACACACACACACACACCATTAACTATGTTGTTATCATCCTTAATGAATAATCTCGAGTGGTTAGAGCTATATGGGGGCAATTTAATAAAACAATCTTATTTTGATGGCGAGCCTGCAGAGTGGTACTGACCACCTGATACTTCCACAGAAACATCTTTCTTTCGATGCGTAATGCATCTAACATCATCTGTAGAGGCCATAGATTTTATGGAATGGATGAAGTTCTATGGTCCAAAAATCGTAAACATTTAAACACAAATCCCATTTTTGTTGGTTTATATGAGGAATCAGATATCAACAATATCCTTAAAGGAGAGTCTACTAGTGTACATTTAGAGTTAATGGCAGTGTCTACATGAAAAGTGGGATATAACATTAGTTGAGCTAAATGTATCGTCTGTCTGGATGAATTAAGTTCGGTTTATAATAAAAAACAACGTAAAGCAAACAATAATTGTTCAACAAGAAGACTATTTTCGATATAAGCTCTAAGAATCCAGTGTAATAATTTCATTTGAAGTTTTATTTTATTTTAGTACTATATTACTTTTGAGTTAAACTTAAAATGAACTTTATTAAATAAATTGAATTAAAATATATTTCTATCTAATGGTAAAAGTTATTTTTGTCTTATTCCTTAAGAATAATTACACTTATCAAAATTGTAACTTAAAATTTTCAACACTAAGATTCAATTAAAAGGACCGGTTCTTTTATTCGAAAGTCCTTCTATTCAAATTATTTTTTCAACTTACAAAATTTTAAATAACGAAATATTGAAAGTTACGACGTACTCCCGCCAAATCGGCTTGTACAAAAACGTAGCTTTAGAGTAGTTGAGTCTGACTTCCCGTTGCATTTTTTTTCATCACCTCCTTTTCTAAATTTTTCTGAATAACATTTTTGATTGTGTGTGTGGTTGTGATAGTATCTATACTAAGGGAAATAAGGTATATATAGATTGCTTGTAAAAATTAAGTTAAATCAATTCGATTGGACGTAGTGTAGTGTGAAATTCGAATTAATTGTCATCGATTGTAGAAATTGTTTCATTGTATAGCTGATAGTAAATAGTTTCTGCCCCCATTTGTGTATAACAAATGGGAAATTACTCATAGTAGTAAAATCGATATCATATAACCATTAATCGTTTTATTTAGTCAGGTGAAACATTAATTTTTTGCGGTTAATAGGTGTTCGCTTTTCATAAATCTGTTAATTTGAGTACATATCGGTATCGTATTACATGAAAACTCGTGTCATGTCATGTACTAATAATCGTAACTATAATCGAAATATCAATATACGAGTAAAAATACAGCACAACAAATAAGTAATTTCCGAATGGGAATTTTGATTTAATTAATAAACCCATAAACTCTGTTTTATGTATTTACATGACAACAACTTTAGATTCGATTTAACGTTTTGTTTACTACGAAAAAACTTTAATCGTAGTTTTTTTTATGTAAGACCACATTTAACTGAAAACTGGTGGTTATTGTTTTTTATTTTGATTAGTACTGGGTTTTTAAAAATTTAGTTAGTCATTTACTGATCAAAATCGGCTGGAATCTGGTAAGGTTATCAAACAACGTTTCTCATCCTCATAATGAGACTTTAGTATCAAAAAATTTGAATTTATCCTTATTCGCAAAATACAAAGGTGTCACACAAAAGTTGCATATAAACACTTTCTGTCTTATCAATTTAACGTGTCAATAGGTAGATGAAAATTAATTATTGATAAATTCTTCTTATTATCTACATATAACAAAAAATTATTTTTCAGGATTAAAATTCAAATTCAACTTTTTTGTGGGTTCTTTCTCATTATTCGGATAGGATTCGTTAAATTGAAGATTCTCAAATCTTTACGGTTGGTTTAGTTAAATCAGTTCAGGTTTAGTTAAAAGTTCAACTTAATTTAATTTCAAAAGTTCCGGACCTGATTCCTAGATGTCACCACTAGCGTTAAATCCTTATCATTTTTGAGAAGTGCCAATTTTTAAACAACAAAAACAGTGGAAATAATGAATTTCGTATCTTCAGCTAGACCAAACGACCACATTTACATTATACAGGCGAACCGTAATGGTGATCCATATTCGAATGAGTTTCTAACATCTCGACGAATTTTTTTACGGTAATTGGCGCTCAATTCTTCAAAATAAGCATTTGTTTCGGCTAGAACGTCTTCATTTGTGCAATATCTTCGGCCTAATAGCCACATTTACAATAGCTTGGGGACATATAATCATCGAGGGCGATCGGTGCACTTCCACCAGCTTCCATCTATTGTTTTGAAGGTTTTTAGGTCTCTGGTAGTGATGAATCCTTGTTTCATCAAAGGTTAGAAAACGACTCAAGACGTCTTTCGATTAAGCCTAAAATGTTCATGTTTGTCCGCATGTTTAAACAATTATATAAAATGTTGTGCACACGTTCGGTTCAGATGTTCACCATCTTAGCAAATTCACTCATCTTAAAATGATAAAAGATTAAGTATGCAATTTTATCAATCCGTCTACGCGGTACAAGAATCGAATCTGAAGTCGGTACACCGGAATTGACATCCTTCATAAAAGCTTTTTCGTATTTTGCAAATATTTCGAATAATACTTTTCAAAATATTCCCAAAAACGAAAGAGCTCCTATATGGAAGCTGTCACTTCCGGTGGACCGATTTAAGCCAAAATTCATTGGGATCCCGCAATTTATGAAAAAAGCTTAAGTATGAAGTTTTATTCCTAATCCCTATCAGTCGATCCATCTGGGCTGTAGAGAAGATTCAGAAATTTACTCTTCACGGAAGCACATACGCATTGAATGCACACAGAGATTTTTGTTAAAACGACTTTTTTGACTATGGCGATATAGCGAATGGTAAATCTGCAAAAATCTAGAGATCAAATTGTTGTTATTTCTAATTTAATTTATTCTTCCTAATTCTAATTATATTTACACGGTGTTCTGAGGAACCAATCTACCGTGTAAATCGGAAGATGGGTGTACTTTATTTTATTACGTAAAAGAAAGTAAAATTGATATATATTCCGATGGTTTTCAAAATCATTTACGGAATTTAGTAGATTGAATAATCGTAGAAGATGATTGGGAATCAAATTCTGATAAGAGCGGATGCGAGGACAAAGATGACATAAATCATACCATTTCGGACATGGTAAAATCTGGCCAAAACTACGATTGGCCATAGTTTCCCGCAAAGTATGAAATCTCAAAATCTGGCAAATAAATTCTGATATCGAAAATTTCAAACCAGTCGATATTGACATGAATGTGCTTAAAAACATGGTGAAAGTTACCAATTTGAGGAATGGGATAAATTGAGTGATGATTTTTATACACAGAGAACTTAAGTCTAAAGACGAATGAATAGTACAATTTTGGATTTTTATCAGCTTATGAGTGCCTAAAGCACAGTTTATACTTATTTAAATTTTTTTCTTGCAGAGTTTGATTTTTCTATCTTTATTTATTAAACTTGAAATTTAAAATTAAACATTATACATTTTTTGTTGAACTGGGGGGACCACTATAGGTAGTATAGTGGTATACTTCCCCCAGCGGACTACTTTTTCTGATATTAGTGCAAAGTCATTTGGAGGGATACTAGGTTCAAACGGCCCTACTATAACTATCACATGTTAGTAGGAGCTAATTGCACCCTTCATGTTGCTTAGCCCTCTTACATCGAACCTGTGTTAACCGATTTTTAATCTGGTAAACGAAAATAAAAAACAAAAATTTGGGACATTTACCGATTTCAAACTTTAACCGTAACATTTATATAAAAAGCTCGTTTTATAATTTATTTACTTAATCATTTTTTAAGTAAGATTCTCGGAATACAGATGTCATACGTTTCAAGACCATTCACCCCAATACATTTCGAAGAATCCCCATTCGCTTTAACTAAGAATCAATTTTGCTAAAGTATTATACAGCAAGAACCAAAGCATATGTTTCTTCCTCTACGACGAATATTGGCTGGTTGTTGGAACACTTTGCTTATGAATCGGTGGTAAGAACCTCAACTAACCATCTCACTTAACCCTTTAACTGTTTAATTTTGTTTCGAAAAACGTTTTTTCCCTGCTTAATTATTTGTGAGCGAAGACAATACAAGCTATTACTAATTAAAATAAATGAAGTTACCAGAGTAACGAAAATTTTTAAATGATCTATATTTGACCTTCTTCAGGAAAAAAAATAAAATTGATTCGTTGAATAATAATACGAATGTAATATTTTTTATCTTTAAACTTTTTTTATCTTCATGACGAGTATACTCGACGTTATGCGAACATTTTTCGCTTTGCTTTGACGAGTATACTCCACATAAACAGTTAAAAGGTTAATATCGCTGTCTCGAGGGGGTCAATAAGCCTTGTGTTTCAAGTGGATCCAATCACCAAATATTATTTGTGCTGTGTAAAATGCTGAATAATTCTGAGATTGGCCATTAAAATGCTTCTAAGTGTTGATAAAAGTTTTGTTACAGTGCTGTTCACTTTAAAATCAAGTTTTGTGCGGAAGGACAGAAACTGTCTTTGAAATCGATATGTCCGCCATAAGAAGTACAATGTCATCAGCATATCCAAAAATTTGACCTTACTTAGAAAGTGATACCTAACTTGATGTTAGGTTTATTCCCACCTGCATAAAGCCAACATATTCCAATTGCCAATTCTTATAAGAAACATTTTGTTATGTTGTTGTAAATTTAATATAAGAAAGAAATACTAAACAAAATAATATTCATTGTAATTTTACATCTCCCGTTTTTATGAGAGGTTTCAACAACAGAAAAGGGAAAGAGAAAGGAAATCTTTGTTTTACTATTGATTCGTGAAGTGGTGTTTGCTGTGCAGACAAAGTTTTATAAAGCGGTAATAAATTAATCATTTGATATCATAAGGTCTCCGGCACATAACAGTATCCACAAGCAAAAGGCAAAGAGCTACTAATATTGTCAGTACATGGACAAATAGATGGCGAATACAACTTAATGAAACAAAATCTGTTCACGTCAACTTTACCAACAAAAAGTTCAAATGGATACCAGTAGAACAGCTTTCAGCAAAATCCCTATGCAAACACGGCAAAATACCTCGGCATGACTCGAGACACTAAACTAAAATGGAACGAGCATATGAAAAAGAAAAGAATAGTTAAACAACAAATATACAGAAAGATGGATTGGCTCTTAGGAAGAAATTCCGAGCTAACTCTATACATAATAAATTGCTATTATACCGGCAAATCCTAAAATCTGTGTGGACTACGGTATTCAGCTCTGGGGCTATTCAAAGAAAACCAATGTTAATACCATCCAGTCATTTCAAAGCAAAGTCCTACGTGGAACAATTAATGCACCGTGGTACGTAAGAAATGACAACCTCCATAGAGGTTTGAAGATGGATTTCGTCAATGAAGAATTAAGCAAACACGCGAGAAAACACATGCAACGTGTACTAGTCTATATCAAAATACTGAGATACGTCGTATTTTGGATGAGTCAAACCAAGTCAAACCCAGTAAGACAGCTGCGAAGGAAAAAACCACTTGATCTACTAGATCCGAAACAACAATACAAATTATGAAAGATAAATTACTACATGATTTGAAAATCAGTTGTAATAAATAAATAAGAAAAAAAAGTAAGGTCCCCGACCAAGAACCACGATATCATCTACATATCCAAGAATTTGGTCTGACTTATTGAATGTGTAGTGCGGAAATTCAATACATTTTTTCTTACCACGTGCTCCAGCGTCAGATAACTGTTTGGTGGTAAATAACGTGCAAGTTAGTCGTTCGATCTTTCATTTAGATTTTCCACTGCGGCGGTATGACTATTTGGATAGCAAGCAACTGCTCTTGGATGCTTGGTGGAGTTTCGTGGTTTTCATTGTGAGTTACAGTGAGCCTCTATTTTTGAGTGCATCGATATTCCATTGCAAGATTTTTTTGTTTGTCTGTTTATTGAAATTTAGGTAGCCTCATGGAGATAGCATACACATGTAATTGTAAAAATCGAATTAATAGCGAGATTATCTCTCTTCCTCCGGCTTGTCAATAACCATCATCCAGCAGCAGTATGCGCCTTCCAGAAGTTCGTAAACCTAACTAGGATTTAACTGAACAAACACATTAATCCGAGGATAACCGAAGATAAACTTATCT
Source organism: Nephrotoma appendiculata (assembly GCA_947310385.1). Taxonomy (NCBI): domain Eukaryota; kingdom Metazoa; phylum Arthropoda; class Insecta; order Diptera; family Tipulidae; genus Nephrotoma; species Nephrotoma appendiculata. Next base: position 100,972,554 of record OX371223.1, read on the forward strand.
CTCATATGTACCGTACCATATCTATAATTTCAAATTAACTTTCAAATGAAGTTATTAACAAATTTAAAATCATTTTGAATAGTTTAGTCACAAAATTAATTATTTTGTTTTAATCCAAATAAGAAAAATATACGTCTCGTCCAATTCCACAAGACTAGAGTCCATGTGTAGATCTATGACCAGTTCTCAATACATAGTGTCTATACTCAAATGGTTCCTAATATGTATTGTTAAAACCGATGTTTAATTAGATGTAATTGAATTGTAATAATTTGGCTGTATTTATATTATATATTGTAAGTATGGCCAATTTTGATGAGCTTTCATGCAATTGGTTTATCGCTTGGCTTGATTCGTTCTTTACGTATCATATACTTCAAAGGAACCAAATACCAATCCAGCTAAGAGAAATCAATTTTAAATAATCATTTTTGGACTGTTTCATTTGGGTTTCCAACCATCTTCTTTTATCGGGTTCTGTTCTTTTTGTACTCTAAGTTTTTTACTAGATATGTACATTTTGTCGTCCCCTAATATAGAATCGTCCACTGTTTCATTATTACTACTTGCTTTTACGTAGTAAAATAAAGTAAGGTAATCCAGAAAAATGTTGAGTAGTTTTTAAAATAACTCTGTGTGTGTATGGAAGTGGTTCCATGAAGACTACATATTTGTAGCTTCTCTACATGCCAGATGGATTGACTGATCGGAATGAAATTTCATGCTTAAGCGTTTCTCATATAATTAGAAATCCATCCACCAGAAGTGGTAATCTTAATAGGAGTATTCGGCATCCCTACAGTCCAGGCAGATTGACTATTCGAAATAAAACATCATACCTAAACTTTTTCCATTAATTGAAATTTGGTGGAAATCTATGTACCGGAAGTGGCAGCCAAAATGTGACCTCTTTCAATTAAATTTAAAATGAGGTTGAAAAGTTCATCATTTACAAAAAACGACAAAGAATTAAAAGATATGAATAAATTTAAAGATTAAATTGTCAACCACCACGGGTTGATCTTGTGGGTTTTAGAAATTTAAACAAAAGATTTTGTGTTTTGATTATACAAGACAGTTTTACCAAAAGTTTTACCGTTCCTAACGAATTATAATGAAATTTGGTTAGTAGGATTGGTCAGAGATTTCTAGGTGAATTTTGGCCAAATCCTAGGATCTCTTGTTGCTGGACTATAGATAACTTAGCCATTTCAGAACCAATCCGTTCAAAATTTGGTTTCTAGATTGATTTTGGATTGCAACATAAATTTTAGATGAACTTGTTGTATCTGTCCATTCTACTCGATTAAAATGGAATTGGACTATATGCTGGAGAAAACTCGGCTTATTCTTAATCAATAATTGAGGAATTTGCTTCGCAGGCCTGTATTATAATTCTAATATGTATTTTGAACAAGGTTTTGAAATGAGTCAAACATGGGCGCTTTTCGTTCACTTCCTTACATAAGTAAATATAAAAATGGTTATACAGGGTTGTCTTTGAATTTTAGATTCGAAGCTTGCGAATCTAATAAGAACTAAGGGAAATCATCGTTTAGAATTTTCTAAGTAGTGTTTGGTTTTTGCAGCCAAATAATTAAGTTTCAGATTATGGATATATCTCAAAAAGTCGAAAAGGCAACGTTTCCCAAGGTAACCATCCCAAGAAGATCATGCTGAAACTAAATGAGAAATTTCAGGAAAATTTATCTATTAGAATTTATGCTATAATTTTTTAAGTTCTTTTGCCCATTTAAATCCTTTAGAGTTTCATGGGCGAGATTACATGGGAGATTTTGAGAAAAATTTTCGGTTAGAATTTTCACTGTAATTTTTTGATTGTCTGCGACCAAATAAGTTCTTTTTAGTTTTTGGTCAATATTTCAAAACCTCCCACAAGTAACGAATACGGGTAGCTGTTTTTCTGATAGGTAAGGTCATACTGACACTACTCATACATGAGAAATTTAAAAAAATTTATAAGTTAAATTGAAATGAATTTTTAATTTCAGTTTTATGATAATGCTGCCACTTGTGGCGAGTGGCGTAATCTCTTATTTTTCGCTGGCAAATTTGCACTTCTTTTTACGGAATTTACATTGAACGATATTTTAAAGATGTAGATAAACTTAAGACTAATAAAAATGGAAAAAATTGTCATAATCTTGTTATTAATTTACTGAATGATTATTGACATCTTCAACCACCTTCAAAACCATAAATATATATGTGAAATAGTTAATTTTTTCCTTTAAATGCTAAATTTTTATTACTAGATTATAAAATAAAATAAATAACATTATTTAAAATTGCTCTGTTTCTAGTAAGTACTTTTTATTTTAATCGGCTTTCCTGTTACTGTCAGAACTTCTGTGCACTCTAGGCTCTAGCCCATTTCAAATTTTAGTTATAATGCCTACAGCTACACTTTCTTGGTATAATTTGCATTATCGATTGTCCTCCGAGATGCCAACTATATTTAAATATTTAAACTTTCTTTCTACACAAAAATTTGAATGAAATGAAGGCTTACAAGTTATAATTACCTTACAAACTAAATTAATTAAGTAGCTTTTTTAAAACTTTACTTCAACGTCTGAATCAGCGTTCAGATTAAGTTGTCTTTTATATGAACCATTTTCGTTAGACCCAAAAAAATGATATACCGTAAAGCACTCTAGTTCTTTTTGGGGTCCGCGTGTATCATGATTAAACCAAACCTGCAACTTTTTATACATTAAATGAAGACAAGGTAAAATAATTCACATTTCCAATTGTAAACTGATTTTCATAAATAATAAAATAATTTTCTTTTTATTACAATACATGAATTACTACATGCACTGTTATTATTTTTTTTATTACATCAAAAACTATATTTATATGAATAAAAATAGTAATAAATAAATAATTTTTCAGTTTTCTACTTAAACGACTATAAGCAAACCGAAAAAAGAAAAAGAATTTTCTTTGATTCTATTTATTGTCAAGCGACATCACATAATGGTATAATTTAAACAATAAGCAAAAGGAAAAACTTTGGAAAATATGTATGTTGTGCTTCTCTATATACATGTACACGTATCCGCTCTATGTATATACATAAATACATATATTTACACAAAAGAAAATTGTTTATGAAATAATCAGGTTTTCCATAAAATCATGAAATTTTCTATAGAACTAAAAGTTTAATTAAATTAAAATAGACAAAATCATTTTTTTATTTGGGTTTTTGCCTAAACTAGGCTACACTAAGATATCAACAGTTTGTTAATTTACTGAATATGCTCGATCATTACGTAAAATAAAAATTGATTTTTTGATAGTTATAGATTTCAATGTGCTTAGCTTGGTAAAACCACTTAATTATCCGAGCTTTATAAATAGAAATTCTCAATAAGCAGCGACTATAAGTCTTGCTAAAGAAATAAGGTTAGACCTTAACAGTCACGCTTACGTTGAAGGCTATGTGGATGGATTCAAATGCATTCTACCGACCAAACGGCACAGCGGTCAAAACTTTAGCGTTTGGATCGGGAGGTACCGGGTTCGAATGCAAGAGCAGTACGCAAAAGGGAATTTTGATCATCAAATTACGATCTGCGATGAAAAGGAACACAACTTTGACCCCCTGTCAGAGTGAAAAACTAATGGGACGACCCATTTTCCATGCCAGTACTATAAGCTAGCATGGAGCTAAGCAATGTGCAGATGGTTCTACGAGAAGTAAGTATATAGAAGCTATCAGATCTAGCTAAGGAGATTGGCCTCAAAATAAATATCAGGAAAACTAAGACGATGAGACTAACCATACCAATATCGCCTCACTGATTTATATAAACCAAGAAATAATCGGAGAGGCATAGGTTTAAGGCTGATCAGATTGCTGATCAACTAATATATTATTTCAGCTATATGATTTACCGATTGGTGTTTATTTACTCGTTCCATGACGCAGTTTCATACAGGGGGAGCATATTTATTGGCCGCAGTTCTTCTGGTTGGTTTAGTAGTTTTTAGAAACGGAACAACTAAAATATTCAGTAAACTATTCTGAGAACATTTGATTTCTCATTGCATCATGCACGACAATTGTAGTTATACCATTCCCTATTGAGATTTTATTTTAATTATTATTTTTGTAATTTCACTTTGCGTTGTTTCTTGGAATTGGAAATTTTGAATGTTCAAATCTACATTAGTAAGTTGAAAATCCAATATTTCCAGGGATGTTACGACGAGCGCGAGGGGATGTTAGCGCTTCTGCTAACTGTTGTTTATCGGTGAGTGTTTTGCTATTAAATTGGATATTCCATTGCATGGTAATTTTAGTTTTATATATATGTATATAGATTGGAGAGTTTTCCACGGCTCATTTGGATTATATTGGTTTTCAATAAACTTATTCTTGAAGTATTCAGATTGCTGTTTTCTTAACGATTATTTGTAAAAATTTCTAGCTTTTCTATAGTTTTCCCAAATTTTGGTTGAATTTATTATTTTAAAAATACTATGATGTCTATTGGACTCTGAAAATGTTGGAATAAGATGAGCAATTTCATCGCAAAATCATCTTCAGTGATGAAGCGCACTATTTTGGGCTATACGGCTTCGGCAACAAACAGAATATGCGTTATTGGTCAGGTGAAAACCTTCATGTACTTCAAGAAACACCACTTCATCCACAAAAAACTACTGTTTGGGGGTTTTCATAGTGGTGGTATCATTGAACCGTCTTTTTCGTTGATGAAAATGACCGTCTCGCTACAATCAATGGAAATCGCTATCGACTTATTGAAATTTAAATTCGAAGAACGTGTTATATGCAGAAATGGTCCTGTCCATTGGCCGCCTAGATAGTGTGATTTAGCACGTCTAGACTTAGTGTCAACAAGCCGGCGTCGTTACAGGAGCTCAGAGCCAATATTGAACGACAGATAGCGGCCATTCCCGTCGAAATGTGTGGCCGATTTATCGAAAATCGGGTTCAACGAATCGACACTTGCAAACGTGCCCCTGGTGGACATATGAACGATATCGAATCCCATACATAATTGTTTTTATTGTACTGCCTTATTGGAAAACGCTTTACTACTGGTATTTCATCACATTCTAATTTCGCTGACATTTCAAGTATTTTTACCCGTGGTTTCAGCCTCATTCGATTTTATTTCATATTCGGCTCCCATCGCTTCTGTAACGATAGTGTTTAATTTGTCCTTATGGCAACTTTAGTGTTACGCCCCAAAATAATTCCATCGTTTGAAATGTTGCGACAGCCCATTACTGGTATGCAGTGACATGGCTAAATCTACTCTATAGTTTTTTTATTAGCTTGAGGTTGTTTTGGTTACAGCATGCTCCTTCGTTTTTTGAATTTCTTCTGCTCGACTTAGCCAGTGTTCTACCTTTAAATGGTTTGTCATTAAATGTTGCTTCATTTCCATGACAAAAAGTTTAATTCTGTTGAACTCGTACAACGTGTCTTTTTTAGAATTTTGGCATAAACAGACGAACCTTCTACGTAGTAGTACAACTTCTTGCACCGTCCGAAACATCTAATTCTAGTCTGTTCTCTCGAGTTTGTAGTTTCATAAAAAACAAACTCTTGTTTACATTCCCGCAAACTTTCACCAATCTTGTACAATATATTCTGTCAAAAAGTGACGGGAACTGGTCAATAAATCATAAAATATTTATTATTCATTCAAATTTATTGTATCGCCTTCAAAATAGGCCCCTTCCGAAATAATACACTTATGCCATCGAATAATCCAATCATCAAAACATTTTTCAGAATCGACTTCACTTCTCGCCGCAAATTCTCTTTTATGTATTTTATCGATTGAAAATAGGTGCCTCGAAGTGGTAATTTGAGTTTTGGAGAGAGAAAAAAGTCAGCCGAAGCCATATCAGATCAATACGATGGTTGTTCGATGTTATTTGTTGAGTTTTGGCCAGAAATTCGTTCTCAATGATAGCCTTATGTGGCGCGTTGTCGTAGTGCAAAATCCATGATTTTTATTTACACAAGCCTAGCCTTTTTAACATTTACAGCGCTTCGGCACTCGAAATTTCACTTGCAATACAAAATTTGAGACAAATTCTTTGTTCAATATTTTTATTCATAATAAAAATCGAAAACAAACTTGAGATGAACTGATAAAATAGATCACTGTAAACAAACTAAATGACAGATTGCGCTTTACAGCAGTTGAGCGACAAACACATTTGCCTTTAAGCGGGCTTTTTACACGATCAATTCTTGTGACTTTTTGACAGAATAAATGACTTCACATTCATCTTTAGTTCTACTGCCAGTTGCCGAGTCGTATCTCTCCAAACGATTATTTAGAATGTCATGAAGAACATACTCCGACTTTTACCTAGCCATATAGCAGGGGTGCTCCAGGGTAGCGTATTAGGACCCATCCTATATCTACTTTACACTTCTAATATACCGACAACGGACACAACCTTCATCGGAACTTTTTACAGCAAGCACTCGATAAAATCAGCCAATGGACCAAGGATTGGAAAATAAAGCTTAACGAGCTGAAATCAGTACATGTAACATGCACGTTGAGGCACAAAAATAGCAACATCCATAAATTTCTCAATGGGGTACAAATTCCCCAAGCTGAATCTGCTAGTCCCCATTTATAAGGTATCACCTTAAACATGTTTCGGCAAGTCAAGAATTTGCCAAAATATACACTTATTTTCACGTTGATTGCTTTCTTCAGCAAAGTTGTTGCGCAAGCCAAGACAAACAACTTTGCCGTACATATCAAGACCGAAAAACCACATTTACATTAAACATTTTTGTGTAATTTTTTTTGCTTTTCATTTCGACAAAAACCCTTTTTATTATCATTTTTTTAATAATTGAATTTAAATCGATTGAAATCGAGCGAACAAACATCGCAATCGCATCGACAAATATAGACACAATACTCGTAGAAACTATTTAAAAGAAAATTAAATCGATTCAGTTGATTTTATGGTGGATTTTCTTAATTTTTTCCTAAAACATTAATATTTTAATTTTCGGGATCGTCTTCCTCTTGCAAATTCCAACAAACGTCACCCAACAGTGCATTTTGCCTTTTGCCGCTGTACCAATGTTCGAGCCTTGCCGTCACTTGGTCAAAACGCTCGACGTGATCATCGAATTCGGCTGGTGATTGTTCGGCGAATTTTTCCACATGACTATGCAAAAAATGTATTTTCAATGACATTCGAACGTTTATATTATGAAAAGCGGTCAGCACATTTGGACGTGTACAGCATGACCAGCCTTTCAGATCTCGCAGACTGTGGAATGCGAGATATTTTGCGCTACGTACGTAGCTCCGAATGGTTTTGAATAGGGTAAAGGGGAAATAGGATCCTGTGGTATCACAACGGCCACTACTGATCTAAGTGTGCCGAAGCAGCCACTCCAATCTAACCTAACCTAATCTTAGCCTAAGTAAAACACACTTTGCTGAAGAAAGCATAACGAAAATCTTAATGGTTCAGGAGCTATCAACGTGAATATAATGTATATTTTGACAAATTTTTGCCAAAATGCCAAGACGCTGGTTGATCTACTACTGCTAGAGTGCTAGTACATCGGACTCTTGTTCACCTATTTACGTAGTTTACAAAGTGTATATAAGATAAGTGAGGATTTTAGAAATCTTCAATATACCGGAATAGCAAATCACGAGTCACTCATCAGCCTATTTAAGGATATAAGCGATGAAATGGGGCATTTGAGCCCTATCTAATTATTTCAGAGATTTTATGACGACTAACTTCTTCAGCATATATTACTTGAAAGAAGCAGATATAAAAATAATCTGAATGTTCAAAACGCGATCTCAATTGTGGAGTTAAAAAGATTCCTAGGAAACTTATTGCTGTCAGGATCTATCGATGATTACTGTAGCAATCGACCTTAATTAGGAGTAAGCATAGTAAAACAAGCAATGTCGCGGTCTAAATAAAAAAAATTATTAAAAGATACCTCATACACCAATTTTCTTTACGTCTTATTTTCTGATGTATCTACAGTTTGAGCGTGAGTTCTTAGCAATAGATACTGTTCGCTCAAATCGGTTAAGAGGAGCAGGAATGAAAACAAGAAAAAATTGCCGAAAGGTAAAACAGACCTTGTTTTTAATACCACGAACCACATTCGATTTGTCCGTTGGAGTGATAATAAGGAAGTCACACTATGAACTAACCATGATTTTGTTCAACCGATGACAAAGGCTCGTCGTTACAATAGATCGGGACATAAAAAAAGCGGTGGTGGCCACTATGGGTTAGCAGATTGGATAGTGTACTTGTAAATGAGTGGAAAATGCATTGCATAATCACAGAAAAGCTCAAACAGAGAAGGTAATATCTCCAAAAGATTTCAAAGTTGAGGTAATCGAAGGATTACTCCTTACATTGGATGAAACGGTACAAGAACAACCTAACAGACGTGCCGCTGAATCAAATTAACCTAAAAATCTTCCACGCGTTATTGGAGAGCGCGTCATTACCGTAGAACAGGAAGCCAAAAGCTAGGAGGCTTAAGGGGACTTGGAATTTTTTTTTTTTTATTTATCAAAAGAGTAGTCCTAGTAATCCCTGATTGAAACGGCGTTGAAAAATTCGAACGAATTCTGATACCCCCGAAAATAGGTTAATTGGAAAAATCGTACAACTGAAGCACGTCGAATACTTGTGGAAGTTTCCGGTGATAATGCTCCAATCGATAAATCATGTAGAGAATGGTTTTGACGCTTCAAAAATGATAATTTCAGTGTTGAAGATAAGTCTCGCTTGGGACCGCCAAAACATTCGTAGACGATGAATTAGATGCATTGTACGATCAAGATCAGACTCAAACGTAGGAGGACCTTGCCGGCACATTGGGGGTAACCCAACAAAGAGTTTCCGTATGATTGAAATTTATGGGCGTGATTCAAAAGCAAGGCGTTGGGTCCCTTATGAATTGAAGCCAAGAGTAGTGGAAAGGCGATTTGTTTCTTGCGAGGAGCTGCTTCATAGGCAAAAACGAAAGAGTTTTTTACATTGGATAGTGATTGGTGACGAGAAGTGGATCTTCTAAGATAACCTCAAGAGAAAAAAAAAATACAACGCTTTTCCCGATCCATCGTGACCATCGACCTCAACATCAACACCAAAGACGAACAATCATGGTTCGAAGGTTTTTTTGTGTATCTGGTGGGACCAAAGAGGCGTTGTGTACGAGCTACTACCTCCATTATGGGCGAGCGGTACGGATTACAGTTAGTTCGTTTGAGCCGTGCATTACGAGAAAAACCACCGGAATATGAAGAAAGGCATGATAAAATTATTTTTCTGCATAACAACGCTCAGCCTCACGTTGCCAAAGGCGTAAAAAATATTTAGAAACGCTCAAGTGCGATATATTTTACTGCGCCCGCCGTATTCACCGGACATGGTTGTTCCGACGGATGCAACACGATTTGGCACGTCACCAATTCACTTCTTTCGAAGAAATTGAAAATTATGACTTCAAACTTGGATCGCCTCAAAAGACGAAACGCTTTTCCGAGATGGGATTCGAAAATTGCCTGTGAGATGAGAAAAAGTCATAACCAGTGATGGACAATATTTTAATCAATCTGTAGATCAAATCAATAGAAATGTAATTATTTTATACACAGCGTGTTTAATGAACTTTCGGGAGAGGGACATTTTTAAGAATTCCGTAAGATTACACAACGGTGGGCCGGTCGTGTGCACGATAGAATGAGGTTCGGCCTTCTAAAATCCTTATGTTTGTGAAAGCGAATTTATGTTTCGTATCATCATACATTGCCGTAGCAGATTTCCAGATTTCGCGAAGCTATAAACTTAAGTCCTTAAAATAATGCGAGTTTTAATTGGAACAGAAATTTACTGCAAACCATAAATATACATATAAATAATATAAACACGCATATAATACAGCAATAAACTAAATAGTCCCATATAACCGAATTACAGACGCATCCGTTTTTAATCGAATAAAACACGAACACATTTTAATAAACTTATAAATAAATAACAAAACTTTATAAACTTTGAATCGCTTAGTATTTGTTAGACTTATCTATCTAGCCTAGGTAGCATGTATGTCTATATGGAGGTTCGATACCACATACCACATACCATAACCAAATCGCTAAAACAATAAAAAAAATAATAATTCAGATTATAATTTACAAATCAAATAAATTATTCTGATTTTTATTCTAATAACTATTTATACAAATCTATTCAAACAACAATTTAATATATTCGAGTAATTGGTTGTGAACACGCATCTAGCATGCATAACATGAGAACCAACCAACATATAAGAGTTTCTAATTTTATTATCATTGTTTTGTAGACATTAATTAGGAGTTGGCGGAATTGGTTGTGTCGATTAATCGATAATCGATTTGTTTTTATTTACCCCGGTTACCCATCATCATATTACACTAATGCACATTTCAGATATTATGAAGCCTTGCCAACTTTGTATAATACGCGTACATGGTGCAAGTGAAAACACTAAAATAATAATTTAAAATCAGTGAAAGTACAAAAAAAAAAAGCAGAATGACCATGACGCGCACCTAATGGATTTTATATGACTCTGAGCGGAACGAGTACTTTACAGAGGGATGAGTTGTGTAACGCATAATGTTTTAGTAATTACTCGATGTTAAAGGTGTCATCAAAGGTGTATACAATTACAAGTTTCATCTGTTAATTGAAAGTTGATTCTGCGAAAAGTACTGTACAAACCATAATCACATTTTTGTCATTACAAAACGATTCCCCGCTTTCACACCTTTCAAAACCACCCTGTAAAAAATTTGCTTCTAATTTCTAATTGTAATTTCTAAGAGTTATATCTAGTAACCTTGAAAAAATATTCATGAAACAGAATTAATTTTACCTTGATTGATTTTAATTGAAAAAGTTTGAAGCACACGTCAAACTATTTTAATCTTATGAAGCGTTGAAATGAATTTGATAAATTGAAGCAAGTTACTACAAAGTTATGGAAGTGCATGCATGCAATATTTTAAAAATACAATCTTATAACTGAGCTAGATTTAAATTGATTCCGGAATTGTAAGAAATCAATATTTGATTTGTGTACAAGGATTCTGCTTGTAAGACTTTGTAAATTGTAACCCTTAAACGGTTAAAAAATTAAAATATTCAACATATCAAATATATACGGAGGGCGGCGCTATATAGAAATAATGACCAACATGCCAAAAAGGCAGAGCAGTAAAACGTCCACGTAACAGCTACTTCTCTATTAGATGAGCAATTTTCGTGATAAACCATGACCCGTTTTCTAAAAGTGTGAATAAGGAATATTTTCAAAGCTCAAAATTAGACCCCGCATCGAAATTATCTAACTTAAAAGTTCTCTTGATATCAGGAAACCACCACTCATGGCTGTTGATGGCCACACAATATAATTGGTAAAATAAGTGAGGTATAGCTAGGAATTAATTTCGATTAAAGGCTCGGTATCACACTCACGTCAAAACAATGACAGATTAAGAAAATATGTTCACTGGAAAGAGTAGCCATAGAAAAAATGAATCTGAAACAGGGCACATTTGCTAAGCTAGACGAATGCTTAGGACTAGGATACTTCGAAGTATAAATAAAGCGTACAACATGATAGTCTCTACTGAAGCTTTAACTGAAGCTTAATTGAAAAACTTCTTGAAAATAATAAGCATTGATCAAATTCTTAGAACAGAGAATAGCACATCTCCAGGTAAGCTGGTCGTGATTATACGAAACATCAGTTGCAGGGCAAACAGTTGCGATTTTAATTCATTTGAAATATTTTACAATTTTATTTAAAGCTTCTACGATACATTGACTCCATAATTGTATGACTCTTTGAGTTTATGATTCTACGACTCTAAGTCTCTATAACTCTATGACTCAATGACTCAATGACTCTATGACTTCATGCCTCCATAACTCTACGACTCTATGACTTTATGACTCTGTGACTCTATGACTCTATGGCTCAATGATTCTATGACTCTATGACTCTATGTTTCCATGACTTTTTGACTTTTTGACTCTATTACTCTATGACTATGACCATTTAACTCCATGACTCTATGACTCAATGACACTATGACTATAACTCTATGACTTTATGACTATGTGACTCTATGACTCCATGACTCCATAACCATTTGACAGTAAGGCTTTAAACTGTATGACTCGGTGACTCTTTGACTCTATGGCTATATGATTCAATGACTCTATGAGTCTTTGACTCAATTCCTGTTCCATCGACTTCTTTGCACATTTCACTGAACCATTTCCATTAGATTAGCTTTAGCATTATGACGGATGTCTACTATTTTACTAGGCATTTCGGCGTCACATACATTTGTACCTTTACAACTTGATAGACATATTCTCGTCGTAAATTTAGGATCTCTAAACGATATTTCTGATTTAGTTCGGTTGCTTTCAATAAGGATTAACACGGTGAAGTATGAAGTTCGTGGACTCTACCCCGCTAGTGTTTTGGAATCTTGACTAATAAAAATGAAGCTTGGCTTGTTTGCTCTAACAAGAGATTGTCCTTTCACGTTTTGCGGATATGTTTTAAATTTTCCCCAAGCTTAACCTTAACCTTGTGCTAATAGTGCATGTGGACGAGTATATCTTTTGCTCCTCTGAACAAAAAACAAAATGTCAGAATTCCACCTACTTTATCTTTCACTTCGTTAATTCGTATACAAATTAAGTTTTCTTCCATCTCATTGTTAATCGGTGAAGTTTAACACTCCTTTGCAGATATCTTCATTTTACTAATGGCTGAACCGTAGATTATCATAATGATGTTGATAACTTGATAATCATATTAATTTCACTATGCACATTATTTTTAGTCTCTACAAGCCACTCTGATACTCTGGTCAGAGTTATATCTATGCTTTCCGCTTTGTTACCTCCCATAGAAGGCGATTAATATTTTTCGCTGGAGGCACCTAGATTTATGTTTCATAACTCTTAAGTGTAATATTTTAAAGTAACCTATGTGACCTACCTCTGACTTTTGCCTTGGCCCAGCTTCCCAAGGTATTTTAATTACAAGCTTTGCTTAGAACTGACTTATTACCGGCACAAATGTGGACGTAGCCAGGAAGAGTAGTGGTGGATAGGATTCATCTATAAGTTAAAATTAAAAAACAACATCGCATCACAACCCATTTATTAGTCTTTAAATATGATTATTTAACTCTCTGATTCTATGATTGTATGACTATAACTCTATGGCTCTATGATTCATAACCATATGAGACGATGAGTCTGTGATTTGATGACTCTATGAGAATATGAGTCTCTGACTATGAGACTATGAGTCTATGACTCTATGACTGTGACTCCTGACTTTTTGACTGTATGACTTGGAGACTTTTTGACTCTATATGACTCTACTATATGTCTCGATGATTTCTTGATTTATAACTTTATGCCTTTAGATTTTCTTTTTTTTATTCATGAGTTTATGACTCTCTCTATTTCATCGATGCCAAATTGCGGCTACAACTTTTAAAGTCCAGAGCATCACTAATTACAGTTCATTTTTATAACATAATGGAGGTTACAAGGTTACAGTGGTTTTTAGCAGCATCCTACGAGACGTTCTTCACCCCTCTGTATTGTTGCGCATAATGCGGGAGACGGTTGGGAGGTTTTCGTACCACGACAACATCAATATCGTTCATAAAACCATAATTCCCGCTTTACGAGGTACGTCGAGTATCAGAACGCCCTCAATCATAATGCTTCAAACGCTCCAATACTGGTCGTTCAGGTACTCCCATCGTAACGCTTTATTCCAAGACACCTCCGTCTAAATCAGATATCAGGACTATATTACGAAAATAATTGAAAATATCGCACTATTTAACCGAGTTGAATGCCTTCTTGATGTTTAGAATGACCAAGGTGCAATATTTTTAGCACATCCCCTCAATGTTTTGCCAGTTCTCATGGCGATTTCAATGATCTGTTGAATGGAGTTGACGGCCAAACTATAGTCTTCCAATTGCCAACTTGGCTTTTCTGGAGAGTTGTTTTCTTTTGACAAAAAACCAGTACTTATCTCTTCCGTCGTTTTGGAAATATAGCCCTTTTTAGATATGCGATGCAGGGTTCTATGAACTAGTCAGAACAGCAATATGTGAAATTTTGTTTGGTCAGATGCTTTTGTTCCGATAAACAAGGAAGCACCACAAATTCAATTAGTACCTTTACTTCCACATTCAGTTACTAATGCGTTGAAATCGCTAGCAATGATAAAAGGAATCGGGCATTAGCAATAAATTGGTCTAGGAGATACTAACTCTTCCATTGTGGCATTAGGTGTTGCAGCATAACCGCCGAAAAATATGAAAAAATCGACGTTCACTCACAAATCTAGCATTACAGCTATTAGCCCCTTCTGTATGATCCTTTTCCCACAGACCCATGTAGCACCTTTGTCTATTGCCCAGTAACATTCATTCATATGTTTGTAGTGTTAGAAAAGAATGGCGACGACAACTTTAACATCATATACGGATTTGACTATAGAATATCCAGTGCAACCTCACAATGGTTTAGACTCAGTTTTCTGAATCGTTGTGTTTTCTAAATCGTTAGAGCTGTTTTGGCAAAGCGTACAATTTATTTCTTCCGTTCACGCTTTTACTGGCCATTTTATCGGCATTTTAACAGAGACGGGAGCGAAGCCGCCCCGGTGGCAAAGTGGTCAGCATGCATGCTCCAGCGACCGGAGGTCCCGGGTTCGATTCCCGGTGGTGATAAGGAAAAATTTCACGGCTGGTTTAGGATCAATGAATTAATCACTCATTATCCGAAATGAAAGTATGATTATGAAACCTCATTTGAGGCGGTCAAATCCCTTGATGGAGTGAAGCATGTCACAATTTATAAGTCCATACTGTCAGCACTTAAAACAAATTATGTAGTAATACAGTTTTCTAGGGTATATATTTTTCCTCATACTCATGAGGTAGATTGCTTTTTGTGTCAGCCGCCATTCAGATTTGAATCCCCTTTCATGTTCTTTACTCTTTGTTTTCTTAATGGCACGGCAGGAATCCTTTCTACCTGTATTGTTTTTGTAGCCAGTTGGGGCTCATTTAACATTTCAAGGTTGGAAGGTTTAACTGGATTTTTTTGAACCTCTAGCTCTTAGATCTATAATGGGTTTCGCCAGTTCTCTGTTTGCTTGCTGTTTTTGAATTTTGTTCAATACACCTTCTTTTGTTTTATTGTTTAATGGCGTATTTTGGATCGAACAGTTTACCTCTGCCTGCATTGCTGTTAGCAATTTGTCCGCTGATTCTATTGTCTGAGGTTAGGTTAGGTTAGAGATCAGTGGTTGCTATTGCACACTTAGGCCAATTATGGCCCATTGTGATACCATAGGATCCGACATTATAAACTCCCTTAAACTCATTTAGTACTATTAATATAGCGTAAAAGATCTCGCACATTACAGCTTTCAAGATCACAGAGGCTGTCCATGTTGTATTTGCCCAAGTGATCATGTCTGCTGCCAGCTAGCTTGGAACACGAGCAAAGGAAGTGAATAAGAGTCTCCGCCTCCTCCTCCTCCTCGTCCCTGCAGCTTCTGCAGAAGTCATTTGCATCCAGACTCAGCCTTCTCACATGATCTCCGAAAAGGCAGTATCCGCTAACTATCCTTACAATTCTACCTAAATCACGCTTACTCTAATAATTCAAGTTCAGCTCAGGCCATACTTGCTTCGCTACCCTGCCAGTTGAACTTGCGATCCACCTAGCATTTGTCAAGGCAACTGTTTCCCTATGGCTTGCTGCTTTCAGCACAGACATGGGTCTTCCCACACATTCTCTCCCTGATTCCAGTTGGAGAGTCGTACCGTACCTTGCTAACTCGTCTGCCCTGTAATTTCCCTCAACGTCAGACTGGCTCGAAACCCAGATCAACTGAATATTGAAATATTCACTCATCTCGTTAAGAGATGAGTGATAATCTAACGCCACCCTTGATGCCAGGGAAACTGAGTCCACTTAGATAGTGATATCAGTTAACGATATTACATTATGATTCAACCAGTTTAAGACCTCTTCAATTGCTATAACTTCAGCCTGGTACACACTGCAGTACTCGGGCAGACGCAAGGATAAACTTACATTTAATTTCCCACAGAACACACCAGCTCTCACTCTACCATCGAGCTTGGAGCCGTCGATAAGAATATAACTGTCCCGGTCTCCATAACGAGACCACTATTCTAATCCTCCCTAGAGGGGATCATCACCTTGAAAAATGTGTCGAAGTACAAACGGGGTGTTTTGTAGTGAAGATTCACCAGTTCATGCCTCACTGAATTAACTATATAGTTGTGTGCCTTTTTTGCAGGCACTTCCAACCCGAAGTCGCTGATAGTCGTTCGGCCGTGTTAACCTCCATTTGCTGGCCGATAATATCCAACGGGAGAAGGTACAGCAAAATCTCTAGGGCACTAGTGGGGGTCGTTTTCAGCGCCCCACTAATGAGCATACATTCTGCCATCTGCACCTTCGCCATCATGTTCCTATATGATACTTTCTCCAGAGCAGGCCACCATAAACTCACACCATACAACAGTATGGGCCTTACAACTGCCGTGTAAAGCCATTGCATCATCTCCGGTTTCAAGCCCCATTTCCTTCCAATGGCATTTTAACAAGAGTAGTGCGCCACAGAGGCCTTCTTCACTCTTTCTATCGTGTTAAGTTTCCAACTGAGCTTACTGACTAAAAGAACTTTTAGGAAGTCTCGCCTTATCAGTAAGAACCAGCATAGTATCATTCAGGCTTGGTAAAATCATTGCCGGAATTTTATACCTCCTAGTGAAAAGGACCAGTTCTGTTTTAGATGGGTTAATCCCCAATCCACATCTGCTGGCCCACCCCGCAGTTAGTAATCTATTGAATACTACATTCCAGAGAAGGGGGGAGAGGACACCTCCTTAGGGAGTTCCCCAAACAACCCGTCTTCTGACGAAAGCTTCCCCCATCCCCGCTATGACCCTTCTGATACCTAGCAAATGAATAGTTAGCCTGATTACTGGGTCTTCAATCTCAAAAGGTAGCAATCCTTCCAAAATTGCTTCCACCTTCACGTTATTGAACGCGCCCTCGATATCGAGAAACGCCACCAACGACAATTCCTGAAAATCAAGTAACTTTTCAATTCCACGAACCAGAGTACGTAAAGCCATATCCACGGACTTACCCTTTTGGTACGCATGTTGAGACTGAGCCCAGTTTCTGGGTACAATTTTTGAACGAACATAGACATGCAGCATCCTTTCCATGATTTTCAGCAGAAAAGATGACAAAGATATTGGTCTAAAGTCTTTAGGGTTACTGTGCAAGCTTCTTCCAGCCTTCGGGATGAAGATCACTTCTTGAAGATAACTTCCAGCCAGGGAAGCAAGACCTCCAAGTTCATCTGAATTTCTGCTGGTACAATCCCATCCGGACCGGCTTACTTAAAAGGCTTGAACCCTTTAATAGCCCATTTTATTCTCCGTGTGTTCAGAATATCCTCTGTACACAACAGTTGGACCCCGCAGTCATCCCTAGACCAACAACCATCCAAAGGCTCCGCAGTCGACACGTCCTCACTACCCGGGAACTGAGTTTCCATCAACAAATTAAGAGTCTCTTCACTAGAAACCGTCCATTCGCCATCCGTTTTTAACAGATAGCCTGGTACAGCTGAATTGGTAGAGAGAATTTTCATCATGTAAACAAATCCATAACTATTCTGGTCTAGTAACCACTCTCGCCACAACTGTGTCCTGGCAGTAATTTGGTCTCGTCAATTAAGAGCCTGCTTTCACACTCACTATTTTTTTGCCGATACTAGATTTCCTGGTTGCGAATAGTGATTTTTGTGGATCTTGTATCAGATTTAGGTTAACGAGTGGTACTTTATATCTTACCTATTCACCGGTAACGCGATCAGGGCATTCCTCTACCCGCTACCTGCCGACACGACTATCACAATTTTGTGGTAGATAATAGATTTTCACAGAGTTCCATAATCAAAAAGGGTTCGGATATATCTTCAAATAAATTTAACTTTACGAGAAAGCTCAGTACCTATAGAAAAATGGTAGATGCGTGGAAATATGGGCAATGATATTAAAACAACGTACGCGAAAAGATTGTTCAAGCGATGCACAGAGAAATCCTTTTGGTCGGCGATTATGATTACATAATGGGATAACCAGAAAGTTCTCTAGCTATAAAGTTGCGATAACAGTGAACAAAGCCGTAATTCGTTAAAGAGTCGCGTTGTGGAAAATAATCCAAACGTATCATTGTGAACGAATGGAGATAGCCAGTGATATTTCCGATATGGTGTCATGCACTATAATATCGCAGGCCTAGAGCGTTTTCGCCTTCTTTATTCAGGTAGTGTTCAAATATTCTCAAATATCAATTTTTTTCGGTATCGGTTCAAAAGGCAATGCGACTGGCAAGGTTACCGACTGGTTTCCATGTTTCCACAAAGTTTCCAAATATCACACACATTAAGAAAAACTGTGGACGAATTACGTAAGGATAACAATTATAACCCAAACACAGTTCTACAATTAAACAGAACTATTCTAAATGAGCGATTAGAAATGGCAGTTAACTGTCGAACTGTACTGTAACAACTTGTTGGTGCTCTCTGATGAAGGACAAGCATCCGCATTCGGTTCTATAATAAAGTCATAAAAATAAGCCAATCGATAAGAAGTATAACAGTTACTAGATTGCCCGAGCAGTGAAAATTTTCGGTAATATACTTGTCTAAATTTCTTGTGCTTACCCTATTAAGTCTACGTTACTCATAGAATGGATCCAGAACCGCAGCATCTCGGATATTAGGAACATTTTTTGGCGGTGCGGGGATGGAACACGAATTAACCCGTGATTATTATCTAGATAGAGAGTCTTTGACCCTATATTTGATATACACCCCCCACCTTAGTCTTAAGACTATTAAAAGAATCGCCACCTCGCCTACAGTTTTAGTCCTATATTCGAGTATCGATCGACACAAATGTACAAATCCACCCAGCTAATCTTACATAAACCTTGAAGTTATATTTAGCTCCGTTGTTTCAGTGAATGGTAACATCGTCTTCTTTCCGTGAAAGTATATATACATAGTTATAAATAAATCCTTTCTTAATTTATAACCTTAAAATGTTAAGGTTACAAGCAATAACCCTTCCCATAAAGATATACCGTCTGCTGCTATAAACCAAAGAAATCTTTTTTTTTTGTACTGCACCGCACAATCGATTTGTACATCATCTTGTTCACCTTCGATTACGTAAATTTATTATACGAAGATTCCATTTTTGGATTAACTTCTGCATTTTACTTTTCTTTTGAATTAGCTGCTTATGCATTTTAAGCACACACCATAAAAATCCCATCCACTTTACGCATAAATAAACGTGCAAAACCACAGCACACAAGTAGTAAAAAATCGCATAACAATAAATTTGCATGGATGCGATCGGATTTTCATTTTGCACATAGCGAGTAAGTTCAATGAAATTACGAATTTCAAGTACTTCAAGATTAACATCTTTCATTTTCGTCAATACAACAAATTTTGTAAAGCAATAATGTCGCGCAAAACGTGAAGCACTAATTTACAATAATAACAATCGAAGAAGTTTCATTAATTACATGTGCCACCTACCAATCTGATTACCAATTCACCAGAAATCTACATACGAATTCATCAAAACTAGTTTGTCAAGCCAAACATTTTTTAACGGGATGTAGTGTAGTCGTCTGAGTATTTGATGTGCACCGATTATGGGACGACATTTTGGAATAACAACTAAAGTAATTGCGTTGATTCTACCGAAATTGCGTTGAGTTGGAAAACTGGGTTGTTAAACCTTCACCGACTGCACTACACGAAACGACAAAAAGAAATATTAAATTCATAACCGATAATTCAACATTTTTTTACTTATACTTATATGTAGCAAATAATTAGTAGTGTCCCCCCTCCCACCCTTTTCCCAATGGGTATATATACTAAATGTTTTGTACATTTTCTGTGTTAGTTTGACAAAATAGTTTTTGAACAGTTATCAATTGTGTGCGCGCATCGTTAACTAGAGAGTGAACCCAAAATGATTTTTAAATTATCGTTGTGTTGCGTTGTGTTGTTTGGTGTTGCATTGGGACAATTTAATCGAGTAAGTGATAAAATATTCCATGCTAATTCGAAAGTGTTTTATATAATTTAACGAATATTGAAATGACGTTTCGCAGCAACATCCCAAGTCATTATTACGGCAACAAGAAAATCTACAAGCAAAAACTCAAATCCCGCGTGAACACGAGCAACGTTACCAACAGGAATATTTGGAACGTCCCAACCAATACAAAACGCAGGATTCGTTTGTGCCACAAATCCCTAAAACACCGGAAGTGCGTAAACGTGTCCGGGATGAGGAAGAAGATTTAGCCGTTGAATTGGAACAAGCAAAGCTTGCACAATACTCGTTCGGTTCGGATATTAAAGATGAAATCAATGATGGTGCGATTTCGCATCAAGAGACACGTGACGGTTTGGCATTGAAGGGTAGATATTCGTACAGTGATGGTTTCTTCAAGCGAACGGTACACTATGAAGCTGATGAACATGGTTATCGGGTGACAAAAGAGGAAATTGAACCAATCGGGGATGGACCAAAATTCAATCCACATGGTAAGGCTGATGTACATTCTTCGTTGGCTGGAAGTTATTCAATTACTGGGGATGATATCCGTGATATACGTGAACGGGATTATTATACAAACAAACAGAAAGGTTACCGCCAGGAATAGAGAGTGGTATGTAGGGTGGAGTTGATTACCTGATAAATAAAACGAAGACTTTTTAATTTTAATTTGTGTGTTTCGCGTGGAATTGTAAGAAATGCTAAACCTCTCAACCTTTTAGAATTGATTAAATTTAACAAGTTTGGTTATCTTACAGAATTTGACGCTCTCTGTCTAGTCAAAATTTAAGGGAATTATGGTTAAATATAAACCAAGCTCTATTAAACCAAAATATATTATTTTGTATGTTAAGTTTTGCCAGATCATCGAGTTTAGTGATATCCTTTAATAGCTCACCCTAAACTAAATCCTTTTGGTTCAAAATTCTTCGGATGGAGAGAGCATAAAAATTATAAATAGAGTATTTAAGTCAAACATTTATTAGTCGCTGTAATAGGCTAGTTCTAGCCATAGGTCGTTATGTGAGAAGCAATTCTATAAGCTGGTTCAAAGCACGAACACTAACATTAAGATTTACCTTTTCGATTAGAGCTGAAAAATCTACCACACCAGATAACAGTTGATGAATGAAAACGTTGTCTACAAGAGATCGTCGCTTACTTAGTGGCGTTAAATAAGCTCCAAGCGGTCGAGATAAAGAGGCAAATTGTAAACGTCCACCGAAGGTACTCCAGACAGAGCAAAGCGGAAAAATCTACGTTGACCGCTTCAATTCTTCGTGTGTGCACTTCATGGTTAAAACGTTTACAATCCCAGCGTTGTTGATGGTATACTCTCGGCTAATGGAATTTGCGCGTTTTCTTGGGTATGTTATGCATTGGCATTTATTCACATTCAGATCAAGATTATTTTTAGTACACCAAGTTATGAAGTTATTGAGTTTATTCTGCAATAGGTTAATATCGGTGGAATTGAAATTTGTCTGTAAAATTTCATATCGTCAGCATAAATGGAAATGGACAAGTTTTTGATCATGAAATCGACATCGTTGATGGATAAGATGAAAAAAATAGGCCCAAGGTAACTATAAAAAGAGCAGATATGGATGACCTAAAGATCATCTGATACCTATACATATCCTCAGATAAGAGTCCACCCATAGAAAGAATTCAGGAAACCCTGTCAAATGCCTTGCTGAAATCCGTGGTAATAACATCAGATACAAATTTAGTTTGATTGGTTGTATAGTAGATCATCCTCTCAAGAAGCCATGCTGATTCATTGAAAACAATATTTTACATTGAAAGTATAGGGAATCGTACACAATACTCTCGAGTAACTTGAGGATACAGGACAGTTTCGCAATTGGCCTATAGTTAAAGACGTCTGATTTACATCCCTTCTTATGGGTTGGAATTATAAAAGTGTCTTCTATAATGATGGAAATATTCCGTAGGAGATCGACTTTTGGAACAGCATTGCAAAACTCCTTACCACAGTTTCAAGATCGATTTGAATAGAGACCGGAGACGCTAGAGCGCTGTTATTCATGTAACTGAAGAAGGCCGCTTCAGGCTCGATATCGTTATTGGAGTGGACGCTATTAAAAAAAATTGCGAAAAAGCCAGAAATGGTTTTGGGGTCACCAGAACAATGATCGCCGAACTTCATCATAAAAGGATATCCACTATCCACCTGATTATAGAGTTCATGAGACATGATCGAAAATACATTGTAAACGTTTACGTAATTTAAGAAATCCGAGTCCAATCTCGACTTTAAGAATTTTTTCCAGTTTTTGTTTCTTTGATTACGCAGTGATCGCAATTATCTGTTGTACCTGGGTGGAACTACCATTTTGTGTCTTCGTACAGTATAAGGAATGAACTGTTGAAAGCATTCAACCATCGCGGCATAAAAATTGAGGGTTTGGGCTTCCAAGTTGTGATTATTATCGAGGATGAAGTTAAAATCTCTCTCTCTCTCTGGCACTATATCCCATGAAAGGATTTGGTCGCCTCAAATGAGGTTTCATAATCATATTTTCGTTTCGGATAATGAGTGATTACTTCATTGATCCTAAACCAGACGGGGAATTTTTTTTTTTTCCTTGTCACCACCAGGAATCAAACCCGACAAAGGGCCCCAAAATCGACGTTAGCTAATAATTCATTAAGCTTTTTAAAATCGGCCTTACGAAAATTAAAACTGGATAAAGTTTCGCAATTAATGTTAACCCTACATAGTTTCGCTGGAAAATGAAATTAAAAGAGACGGATGATACAAGTCAATTATACTACGAACCACATTTTAGATGACATGGGACATGGGACAACTGAGAAATCAAACTTAGCATGCACCGTTTTGACAGCGCCCCACAGAAAGATTCTAATTCGATTTTTTTTTAAGAAAAAATTTTTCTACTCTGTTTGAGAGGATCTGTATAAATCCTAAATCCAAGTTTTACTGTCCGAGCAGTGAGTTGTTGTTCGATCGAGCTTACACTTTTTCTAATAAAAGGTTTTTAAAGAGAAACAACTGTCTTCATTCAATGATGAAAATATTTTTTATTAGCATCCTTTTTCTATCGCTGAGATTTTTAAAACCCCGAAATTTAAGGAAACTGCGACTATCTAAGATTGTATCATAATCCATTGTAATGCCATCTCATTTAAACCCCCTGAGGTCCGAATCAAATCAATTTCATCCTACCTTAAGAAAGAAAATTTGGTCTGTTACCCCCATTTAGTACGACAAGGTGGATACTCCAAAATGCTGGCTGAATGTCATTGCCGTTTGTGTACTCAACGGCTTTATGAACTTCTGAGTTGAAATACGACAGAGGTTGCTAGAACATAACGTCTTATTCCCTTTTCTAGATTACAACCCTTGTATAGCTGTCCTGAATCTATGGTTCTTGAATCAAACAGGAGTATTTTGAAAGTATTGTTTTGTAAAAAGGAAGGTCTAGAGGCTGAAACCTCACCAGGTAATCAGAACTTCGGTATAAGACAAACAATTTAAAATGTTTACGATTTTTTTTTAACTTCACTCAAAGATATTCTCTCCCGAATAACAAAAATCTCAGATATTTCCGAGGATGTGACTATAGGTAACATTGGTTTCTTAGATCAAGTAATAATTCAGAACCACTTCGGTCATCTCATTACATTCAAAGATATTCTCTCTCGAATAAAAAAAATCCCAAAGATTCTTGAGCATGTGGCTAAGTAAGGTTTATCGTATCGGTTTCTTACATCACCTGCTAGTTTAGTGTTTTGTTTTAAAGAATTTCATTTTGTAACTTCACTCAAAACTTTTCCCAATAATTAAATTGTTTTTATTTAGTTGTTGTTCTATAGTGTTGAAATATTTGTGTTTATTAGAAATTTTCAAATATTATTATGAAAGTTAAATTTTTGAGTTTTTTCAATTTTAAGTACTTATGGGTAACAGTGTATATTTTTCACTCC
Organism: Nephrotoma appendiculata; assembly: GCA_947310385.1. Classification (NCBI taxonomy): domain Eukaryota; kingdom Metazoa; phylum Arthropoda; class Insecta; order Diptera; family Tipulidae; genus Nephrotoma; species Nephrotoma appendiculata. The sequence continues at coordinate 100,996,889 of OX371223.1, forward strand.
GATGGCTATAAAGAAAATTAGACATTAGGAACATAAATATGTCTGAGTTTCTCACATACCGAGCTAGTGTACAATTCAAGGTGATTGTAGTTCACTATCAGATTAGTAAACATGGATGCTCTAATTTACTGTGTTCATTGAGCCCTTCCTAATTCATCCACTAGAACAAAACTTAGTCGATAAAATACAGCTGCTGCTATTATTTATATTGAATCTGAAGCTATAATTCAAACCGTTATGATCGTCATCATGTTTAAGGCTGTTGAGAAATCTGAGTAAGTTGTAGATAGCGTCAAATGCTTAAGCAAAAAATAAAATATCGTATTTATTGAGTAAAAGTTTACTATATTGATAACAAAAATTACAAATTTAGAAAAATTATTTAAAGGTAGGTCCGTTGATTCCATCTTTTAAGTTCTGACACATTTTTGACGTTTTGTCGAACGATCTAGTTCGCATTTTTCGTACGAATTACATTTTACATTACCGCAATACGCGGAGTTTGAACCACCGCTGTATTTGTTATTGTTGGCTGCATCGTTGCCTCGGGGCAAATGGCACGATTTATAGTTGCACAAATTTGGACAACATTTACCGCCCATTGCAGCACATTCAGTATCTTGGATACATTTTGGTGAACATTGCGTCACCTTCGATGATGGTGGACATTGTTGGTAAGCTGTTGAATAAAAAAAATTGTTTATTACATCTGTTTTAGATTTCTTTCAGTGTCTCGATATACTTACAAAGGTTAATGCAAACGGCCAATATGGTGAGTGCAAGTAAAATGGTTGTTTTTGCTGAAAAAAAATATAGTTTTAGTTAACAGTAGGGAGAATTGGATTGTAATTTAAAAAAATAGTTTCTAGTAATTAGGTAAATACTCCACAGAAACAAAGCAGTTTAATGGTAGTATGTAGGTACAAATAAGACTGTCCATGCCACGTCTAGTTCCTTGAGGACCACCAATAATATTTGAGAGAGGTGGCGCTTTTTCTTTGAAGAGTGCTCACCTCTACAAGTTTCACTATTCTAGTTCGGTATTTGGTTACTTAATTGCGGCATTTTGAATTTATTTTTCAAGAGGAGTCTCAAATTGAAGTAACATGTGGCCAAATTAATTTAGCTTTTTTAAAATGCAATAGTTTAATAAAAGTTATAAAAACCCTCGATCCCGTTATCCAAAACCAACACATACAGTAAAAAAAGGGTTGGCCCAAAAAGTATTACAACTGAGGAAGGTACAGCTGAAGCTAATTTCGATCAGTTGTTTGTATCTCTAAATGTCATTTAGGGCCATAGGGCTTTTCCACAATAATATTGAGCACAACACAACATATCCTGACAATTAAAAACGACCTGAGTGTCGAAAGTGTTTTTTATTTTTTTGTAAGTGTAGAAAGTGTAAAATAGGAAATGCATGCGTTAAACATTTTACATCTAATGCTGCACCAAACTGCAATCAATATAGTAAAATGTACCACCTTTCGACATATCGACGTCCGCTAAATTTTGAAATACAAGTATTCTGAAACACAAATCGGAGTGCAGGGAAATGAAAATATGAATATTTTCTCCGATTTCAATGATTTGCATCGAACTAATAACCCAAACCAGATAAATGTGTTTTGAGGACATTATATACACAACATGTAATTATTGTACTTATTTACACTTACCAAAATATACTCCCCATTATCGAAAAAATACGAATTACCCAGACTATTATGAGCATACCACGGGATATCCCTTTAGTGTTTTACTAACACAATTGTGCGGGTAGGGCAAAAGTACCATGTCAAAAATTTAGTTTTGTATGTTTTTTGAATCAACTTACACATTTGTGAATTATTTTTTAACTTATTTTGTCCGAAAAAAACACTAAATCTATATACGCAATTGTGTTGGTTTTACTTCAAATCAAGCGAAATTTTTTATCAACAACGCCATTACATGCTATGGTTTTGTACTCACACATTTATGTGGGTTGGACTAAAAATGAGCCAATTTTTTTATTTTCTTGGTTGAAAAAGGGATATAGCAACTGGTAATGGAGACTAGTATTATCCTTGAATTGTGGGAAAAATAATTCTCTACGCACATTTAATCAAAAAATTTTTCCAAGGTGAACCAAGCCAAGAAGGTGTCTTATGAAGACGGGTTTTACATAAAAATTTCATAATTCCTGAACTTTAATAAACAATTTTGTTAAATCCGATTTCGTATTCTCTTCCGATTTCATAATATAACGGACTAAACGATTTCGTATTTAACGAAAACAAATTTAAATTCTTATTGGTAGGTAATAGGAAAGTCCGTGGCTAATCGTATTTTGCGAAATAGAAAAATTTTCATCGTAGGCCAGCTGTGTTCTGGGCCTGGGTCTACTTTCAATGGTAATAGAGGAAAATTATGCTAATACGTCTCTCCTGTTGTCTTTTCAACAATTTTCGATAGCAGGCTGGGCATTTGCTTCTGGTTCTTCTGATCTTGTGTAATTTTTGAATTCTCTACTCTTGGTTTTCATTCTTATCTCCAGTCTTCGAGTTGTCTCACGAACTTCTATTTTTTATATCGTTAGGCTTCAAAATGCGCGGGCTAGTACATCCAAAGGGACAAAAATGATGTGTGAATTAAAAACTAGAGATGCCATAAAGAGCGAAGAGCGCGTCAATAATCACCGTTTACAGAACTAATAGACAGACAATCATCTATGACAGGTAACCAGACGGGGTAAAGTGTGAACAAGTTTGGTCAACTTAAGTGATGCAAGTTTCAATTGCAAAATCCGTGAATCAGTTTGAATCACAATGAAAATTCCATACTATTTTCTTGTAGTAATCACTGACATTCGATATCAATCTTCATATGCCACTAGTGTTAGACGTTGCAATTCCGCCTAGTGATGCATTCCTCAAAGAACGATAACCTCATTCCTCGAGAACACCTCTAGAATAATGTCAAAGTTCAATATCGAAAACTGTTTGAGTCCAGTATAGAAAACGACAGACTGCAAGAAGAGAGTAAACGAAGGAATAAATTGGCTTACCGAGTAGCCGAAAAATTCTTGGTTGAGTTGAGTTGTACAAGATTATGTACGACAGTTGATGGTTAGTCAGTCAAGTTAACAGCTTAACAGACGGTGATCTAAAACGCCAGGAACGCAAAAACTGTCAAATGGGCACAAATTTTAATATGTTTATTACTGCTATGTTTTTAATTAATTAATAAATTTTGAGAAACTTAAACGCTGGGAGTTTGACAGTCTCATTTGAAATACTCCCCCCGCTATTTAATTTATTTCTTGTAATTTACAACGAATGCATTTTAATTCAACAATATAGAGATTGCAATTGGAAAAAAATGCCATATGGCATTTCTCCATAATGTTCGGTTGCTATTATTTCTCATTGACCAATCTTAGACCCACGAAAACTGCATTTTCAGTACTGGGGACTAAAGAAGTACTTCGGACTAAATAATATCCCATCCATTTATAAGACTGATGAGCCCTCAAAAATCTCATAAGTAAAGTATGTATGTGTTAAATATATCGACAACGACGTGTCAAATCAATCGATTTATTATCAATTTTGCTGAAAAAAGAATACCTGTGACAGATAAGCATAATCGAACGAAAAAAAAAACTACAGAGAATGTTTCGAGAACTACAAGAAAATGTTTATGGGAAATCCAATGCTGCAATATCCAAATATCAACAAGAAATTTATACCAACTACAGATGCCTGCGATATTGCAATAGGAACCGTGCTATCACAAGATGGTGTGGATCTGCCAATTGCCTAAGCAAGCTACGATGCGGCAACCAAAGAACTGTTTGCGGTCGTCTGGGTCGTCAACAAAACATTTCCGACTGTACTGACCATTGGTATGGTTGATGTATCTAAAACAACCATCTTCAAAACTAAAGCGGTGGATATTAAAAATAACTTCATTAAAAAGTGATTTTAACGAAGCTTCCATACGATTTTTAATAACAATACTAACGCGAAGTCGCGAACCAGGAAAGAAACGATAGCAGAAAAATACGACGACAAGCAAGCAGAATACATACAAAACTTTATGTACAAAATAATTCAAACAAAGTTCGTCGGAAAAAAACACTGCTAGTTAAATGTATTACTTTTTACACTATTTGCAAAAATATATTAAAAACTTGTTTTTTATTTCGCAAAAATTAGATTTTTAAATATTTTAATTTAAAAATTTCTAAATATTGCAATATCATAAAAGAGACTAACTGCTACAAACACCCGATAAACAAGGAAGCACGTTTTCCCAAAGCCTAAGGCCAAATACAATCATATGTAAACACATGCAATCCTTCAGGAACATCAACGAAAACTAGCCCACAGAAGCAACAGGCACCACAAAGAAAATTACCAATACTCGTACCAGAAAAATAATAAACTGGCAACTGTGGGTGTTGGCGATGTAATTGTCGGCGAAGTGGATGTCGGCGATGTTGTCGGTGATCTGGTTGTATCGGCAATGTGGGCTTATCGGCCAAAATTCCTGTCGGCGATATGGTTTTCGGCTACCTGTCCGGTCGACGATGTTGTTGTTGGTGATATGGGCGGATTCCCTCCCAAACCATAGGTATTAACAAAAATTTATCAAAAATAACCAAAAAATACAATTGCAACAATAAAGAAGATCTATCTCCAAATACATAACCAAATGCGAAACTTGCAATCTGGAGAATTATGTCCGTAACCCAGAAATACCATAATGTTACAGGAAACACCAACAACAAGCAGGCCACTGGAAATGCAACACATCGACTCGTTCGCCATAAAATCCAAAACATTTCTCACCATAATTGATAATTTTTCATAATTACATCAGTATCTCCCCTTTCAGGCCCGCGATCACAATTGTGTATGTAAAAATCGTGTACGGAAGAGAACTATTAAAATATAAAACGTCATTACAAACTATGGTTATTTACGTACACATTTGTGTATGACTTAAATTGAAGCAAAAAAAAATTGTTTCCTAACCGGAAAAGTGATATGAATTCGAAAATCTCTACAAATTTTACAACACCCAAATCCTCGATTGGTAGTAATGATTCATTCCAGAAATGATCAGAAAAATAAGTAGTTAGGATAAAAATATCACCTCCACGAACCTCATGAATCAAGCAATTTTAGCCTGCAACGGAACACAGCTAGCACCTTTCGAGCTCTACAAAATAACATATTATTACTTGAAAAACACACGATATACCAACTTAAAAAAATCGCCGAGAGTACAGAAAACGGGCGGTGTGGGTAACTGTACCAGGGAAACATTCCAATTTCAAAATGAAACTTTGCATACCGATTAAGCCCAATTTTTGCTAATTAGTGCTCATGGGAAAAAATAGTGCTAGTCTAGGAGCCGAAAAAACGGGAAAAGAAAATTTCAAATTTCGCCTGAAAGACGAAACAAATAAAACCCTATTTCTAGAAAAAATCAGAAATAATTTAAGTCTAATTTTAAAACTTTCCAAAGGCGATTTTACTGACGAAATTTGTGCTTCTCATAGAAATATGATTTTCATAAACTTTTATTCAAAAATTGAGTTAAATGAAACTAACCCCGTGAAAGATACTATATTAAATAAACAACAAAATACACAGATATACCGTTCAATAATATTTTTGTTGAACAACAAATAAAAAAATAAAAATAACATATTATACAATCCAAGAATTAGCAATTCGGATAGCACATTCCAGTCAGACATGTACATTATGCCACCCGAAATATATAGTGGTTGAATTTGTGCTAATCCAGAATGGCCCAATTCTATTGAACAACAACCGTTGAATGAACAATTTTTGGATAACAAGTGTTGTAGAAACCAATGAAGTTGGTACTTCTGATTTCATTTTCATATCAGTTTTGTTCATTGCCATCCGAAAAACATAGTGACCGAATTTGTGCTAATCCAGAATTGGTTCAATTCCATTGAACAACAAAGACCATTGCATTAACGATTTTCTGTCAAAAAGTGTTCTAGAAACCAATAAACCAATAACCTTAATTCAATGATCTTTGTTGTTCAATGGAATTGGGCCAATTTTGGATTATCATAAATTCGGTCACTATATTTTTCGGATGGCAATGAACACGCCTGACAGGAAGGTGCTATCTGAATTGTTTATTCTTGGATTTTATAATATTTTATTTCTATTTTTTAATTTGTTGTTCAACAAAAATATTATTGAATGGTATACCCCTATATTTTATATGTTTAATATAGTATCTTTTAGGGGCTAGTTTGTTTTTCCTCAATTTATGAATGAAAATTTATGAAAATGTTATTTCTATGATAAGCACAAATTTCGTCAGTGTAGCCGACTTTGGAATGTTTTAAAGTTAGGCTTAAAATATTTCTGATTTTTTCTAGAAATTGAGTTTTATTGGTTTCGTCTATCAGGCAAAATTTGAAATTTTTTTCCCCATTTTTTCGGCTCCCGGACTAGTACTAAATTTTCTTGTGACTACTAATTAGCACAAATTGGGCTTAATCGGTATGCAAAATTTCATTTCGAAATTGGAAAGTTTCCCTGCGCAGTTACCCACACAACGAGCAGATATAATATCAGAATATGTTAAAAAAGGAAAAAAACTAATATAAATATACTAAATACAGATACTAAGCAATTTAATCCGGGCGATGCTACACTTCATCACCTTATTAAAGTTAGCCGAAATTTTCCAGTCGAAAGATATAAATTTTTGTAATGCAGATGTTTTCGCTTTCTCAGCCGAAAGTGTATAAATACGTTACCGTTGGTCAACATTCTTCAGCCGAAAAATTTATTCCATCAACACATCATCAGAAACCGATTTGAATGTATTATTATGTGAAGTTTGTTGTAAACCCTAATTCTATTTAAACTTGTGGAATACAAATGTTTAAATCAATTAATCATAATTTGAAAAGCAATATTGTTAACCTTGCTTCAAATAAACATAAAGTATGGTGGGAATTCCACTATGACCATTTGATATGTCATTATGTTGGTTAATTTCGGTCTAATTGTGGAGAAATCCTGAAGGGGATACAGGATTGTAATTTGATGATTGTCGAATAAAATATATAGAACATGATTTGTGTGCATGTGTCATCTACTCTTCTTGCATACAAACAAATTTTACTCTATATATTATAAGACGTTAGTCGAATTAAAGACATTAAAGCTTAAAATGGTAAAATTCTGAATGAAAACCAATCTTGAAATGAAAACCAATTTATCAAAATTTAAGAAAAATGAACATAATTCACATTTAAGAGATATAAATAACTAAAGTCCAACACAGTTTTTTGAGCCTACATACCAAATTACACTTCCTATGGCCATATTGGCATCAATGATAAAGCAAGTTAATCTGGAACTAACAAAATTATTAATTGAACAAGTAATACATCTCATATAGTATAGAAGATATATCGTATTCGTAAAATTTTGCAACCTGGGACCTCAGAATACCTATCAGAATTTCTCCTAAATTAGACCGAAATTAGGATCTATCAAATAACCATAATAACACATTCAATACATAAAACATATTTCAGAATTTCTCCACAATTAGGACAAGTTGATTAACATTATGACATATCAAATGGCCATATTGGGATTCCCACCATACTTTATGTTCATTTGAAGCAAGGTTAACAATATTGCTTTTCAAATTATGATTAATTGATTTAAAGATTGTTACGGTTATCGAATCTTTACTAGACAACGTGAACGAATTTTGTTTCATCCTAATATGTCATATGAATTTGTTTTGTTAGTGTTGGTCTATTTATTTACCTTTTTCTTATTGTTTTATTTACAACTGGAGATCGTAAAATCATAAATCTGATGGTAATCTGCGTGGGAAATACATAAATTGGCTTTATGTGTGAGTACGACGATATGATCTACATTTTTTGCAATTCAATTGTGTTTTTCGTTTTGGTTATCTACTAGACATAACTTGACCGTACATATAGCAATAATTAGCAATGTATACAATAGGAACCAGTATACTCGTATAACTAACTAATCATGTACATAATTGTACTTGGTTTTTAAATACTATTTAATATTTTTGTTGGAAGCACGAAAATAAAATTATTACTGAGTTGCCTTTCGTGCGAGACCATCGCTATCAAAAAAGTAGCAAACCAAAAATATTAAATATCATTGTGCTTCACAATTTACATATTAAATTAGTAATTGTGAAAAAAAAAATTTTATAACTTGATCAAGTGATCGATAAAAGCTAAAAATATAAAAACGTTTGAACTAAAGAAAGAAGATTGTTTTTGTGGGCCTTTGAATGCTCACCCTTATCGGATTATTAAAGGTCATTCAACAAACGAGAGGGCAACAACTAAGGATTACTGAGTGTTGTGTTTACTATGTTTCTCTTAAGTGTTGTATACAAAAAAAAAAATTAAGTGTGCTTTAGACCACACTACTGAAGTAAAACTTCTAATATATATTTAATATTTATAATATAACTTAGAAAAATTATAATATTGGAAAAAAAATTGGTCACCCTTTGCTTTCTCGAGTGTCACCTAGCCGTTTATGTCTGATGCCACAAGAGGTAACCTTGTAACTTGGTAACTTTTTCAAGGCCAACTAGTCGTAATAGACAATGTTTATGTATGTGTCACAAAATGGACAAAAAAAACATTTTTGAAATCTCTTCGCATAGTAAAAATGGCCTTGAAATATTTTTTATTTCATTTATATATAACCACAGTACATCATGTGGTTTCATCGAAAATATGTTTAAGTCGCATTAAAACCTGTATCATAGACAATCGGGGAAAGAAACGAAGAAAGAATCGGGTTCTGTGATACCTCGTGTGAAATGGAGCTATAATATAGAAAAAATACATACATATATAAAATATATCACACGGACGAATTTTTTTTGGTCACCCTGTGCGTTCTGGAGTGAGTAAGTTAGTGAGTGACATAGATGTTATAATATAGAAAAAAGAAAATGTTCGTCACCCTGTGCGTTCTCGAGTGAGTCAGTCAGTGACATAGAAGTCTATATTATGACTTTCCAATTTTCCTGTTTTTCAATTTTCCAATTTACAAATTTTCCAATTTACCAACTTTCAAAATTTCCTATTTTCATATTTTTTATTTTCCTATTTTGCAATTTTTCAATTTTCCAATTGTCCAATTTTCCAATTTTCGAATTTTCCAATTTTTCAATTTTCCAATTTACCAGTTTTCCAATTTACCAATTTTCCAATTTTCATATTTTCATATCATCATATTTTCATATTTTCATTTTTTTCTCGAGTGAGTCAGTCAGTGACATAGAAGTCTATATTATGACTTTCCAATTTTCCTGTTTTTCAATTTTCCAATTTACAAATTTTCCAATTTTTCAATTTACCAACTTTCAAAATTTCCTATTTTCATATTTTTTATTTTCCTATTTTGCAATTTTTCAATTTTTCAATTTTTCAATTTTCCAATTTTCCAATTTTCCAATTTTCCAATTGTCCAATTTTCCAATTTACCAATTTTCCAATTTCCATATCATCATATTTTCATATTTTCATATTTTTATATTTTTATATTTTCATATTTTCATATTTTCATATTTTCATATTTTCATATTTTCATATTTTCATATTTTCATATTTTCATATTTTCATATTTTCATATTTTCATATTTTCATATTTTCATATTTTCATATTTTCATATTTTCATATTTTCATATTTTCATATTTTCATATTTTCATATTTTCATATTTTCATATTTTCATATTTTCATATTTTCATATTTTCATATTTTCATATTTTCATATTTTCATATTTTCATATTTTCATATTTTCATATTTTCATATTTTCATATTTTCATATTTTCATATTTTCATATTTTCATATTTTCATATTTTCATATTTTCATATTTTCATATATTCCTATTTTCCAATTTTCCATTTACCTGTTTTCCAATTTTCTAATTTTCCAATTTTAAAATTTTCCAATTTTCCAATTTACAAATTTTCAAATTTTCCAATTTTGCAAATTTCGAAATTTCCAATTTTCCAATTTTTCCAATTTCCTTATTATCCCATTTTTTTAACCAATGATTAAAATAAAATGGTATCAACTAATGTTCCACCTAAGGATTTATGAATTGTCATGGCACATCCTGATACTAAAGGAAAATGATTTCGTTCTACGTCTATTGTTTCGTTCGCCTCGTTCGAATACACTTTTCGTAACGCATTTGCCAGCTTAGTCCCCAAGTCAAGCGTGCCTAAAGAAGTTTTACTTCAAAAAATAAGCGTTATAAGCTAAATTTTTATTAAGTTAAATTAATGCAGCATGTCGAAAATTTATGAAAATTTATTAGTATTCTAGTTAATATAAGATTTATTTAAATATAAAATCCAGATATAAGTATAATCTATTTCCAAAAGTGAGTTACAAGTGGATAAGAAAAAAAACGTTAGGGCAATTTTTATTAGTGGGTTCCATTTCAGCATTATAAGGGGTAGGGAGTGCAAATTTACCGATTTTTCAATTTACCGGTAAACGGTAAATTTTTTGTAAGGTCGGTAATTTATCGAAAATTTACCGGTAGATTGAATTTAAATAATAATTTGGTACTATGCCTTAGCTATTAAAACAGTGAAAAATTAATGAACCCTGGGAGTCAATTCGCGTTCCGTGAAATAATGAAAATGAAAAGTGTTTTCCATTAGCAATCGAGTAGGTTTGCATTCCCCATAAGAAAATTTGATTTCACACAGTAAAATTTAAAATTTACGTGCGAATAATTCAAGCTACTAGATTGCCAATGAAAAAAACTTTTCATTTTCATTATTTCACGAAACGCGAATTGACTCCAGTGCTTGTATACGTTATAAAAAATAAAAAATAAATTCATTACATAAAATGAAATTCATATCACAAAATAATTGCTTATATACGCTGCGTTTGGCGCGTGGACCGACAACATTTTTTGGTTGATTGGAGATGGGGAGGGGCGGTCATTTGGAAGCTTTCATCCCATGGAATTGATGTTCTAAGTAGCCCGGTAAATGAAATATAATATTTTAAGTTTGTTTTAAATAACACAAAATCTCGCCTTTAAATGGTCACTTTTGTGTTTGTAGAGGCGAAGAGGCACGAAATAGCTTTTATTGTATTCTGCAATATGATTTTATTTTAAATAAATCATTATGTAATACAATTGGTTTAAGAAATACTTTTTATGCTATTTGCCGTAGGCACTTGGCGAAACATACTTATACTTAATAAACACATTTTTATTAATCACTTGTTTTTTGTTTCGCTAAATTATTTTGAATATTTTCAAAAGGTTTAAAAAATCACTCAAAAAACAAGTGATTAATAAAAATGTGTTTATTAAGTATGGTTTAAGAACAATGACTTATGGGCTTCCAAATCGTAAAAAATATGTAGAAGTATGAAAAATGTCACCATCTAAATTCATTTAAAAAAAACTAATGGTTATTTTTAAATTAGCTTTTTTTTTTTAAATCTCTAGTTTATGCCCTTTCCAATGTATACTAACATGTCATAGAAATCACTCATTTCGTGGTAAAATACGAAATATCAAGGTTAAGAAAATACCTTTTAAGATATTAATAAATTAGAAATCAACTTCATTTATTAGATTTATTTCAAAATGACCTCATTCCGTATATGCATGTACGGCATATTTTTTTAATCTCCACGGTTGTTGTGCGAAGTTGCATTTCATTTTTTTTTTCAAATGCGGCGCTTATTTTTTCAATTGAAATTTCTCTTGTGGGTACCTCTATTGCGCACACAAATTCCTTAGCACGTCCCTAGAGATCCAAGGGTATGAGATCTCGGGACCGCGTGGGCCAATAAATAGGAAAACCCCTACCAATCAGCACATCTTACAAAACTGGTAAAACAGCTCATTTTGAACAAATTGGAAAGAATCCTGCCTTTTCTTGTGTGGATTTTGGCCTTTACTGCCCTAAAGAAGCAGATTATGTAAATTCACAATTCCCTCACGATTGAAGTTAGACTCATTTTTCCACAAAATCCATAAATCTACAAAACTTCAGCCGTCTAGCATTATCATTCTTTTCGTGACCTAAAACAATTAACAATTTAACAAGGACAAAGTGAAATACACGGGCACTTCCGGTAGCAGATAGTGACATATTGACTGAACAGCACAAGGCAATTAGCACCCGGTTACTTATTTTTTAAAATCTATCAATAACTTAAAAAACATTTTCTTAAGCCTGGCACAAATAACTCTGTAAAAATAATATGTCGTATTTTGACCACAAAATGAGAATTTTTTATCACATGTCAGGGCATAAACTAGAGAATTTTAAAGTAGAATTAATTTCAAAATAACCATAAGTTTTTTTTTAATTAATTTAGATTGTGACGTTTTTCATAATACTATACACAGTTTTTTGGATTTAGAAGCTCATAAGTCATTTTTCTAAAACCAATTGTATTAAATAATGATTTATTTAGAATAAAATCATTACATTGTAGAATACAATAAAAGTTATAACGTACCTCTACGACTACAAACACAAAAGTAACCATTTAAAGGCGAGATTTTGGGTTATTTAACCGTTTGAGTCCCAGGGGTATTGAAAAAACACTGTCGAAGAATCCCAAACAACGAAATCGCGCTTTCTCTAAATGAAAGAGGAAGATAAAATGAATGAGATGAAAAGGCAATCTATTGAGACAAACCTATATTGTAAAATGTAATATTTACATTAAAAAGAGCTGTGTGATGTACTTGCTTCAGTAATATGAGCGCGCGACTTCGACAATCGGTAACGCACCGCCAGTTGTCGACAATGTTCGAAATGTGTTGAGTTTTCTCGACATAAAATCTCAACAGCGCGATCGCGCTGCTTGGGACTCAAACGGTGAAAACAAACTTAAAATATTATATTTCATTTACCGAGCTACTTAGAACATCAATTCCATTGGATGAAAGCTTCCAAATGACCCCCCTCCCCCTCCAATCTTCCAAAAAATGTTATTGGTTCACGCGCCCACTCTGTATAAGTTCTTTTCGTTTCATTAAATAAAATTCATTATATAAATCTTCAGTAAGTATAACTACTTTATTCTACTTAATAATTAATGAGTGAATTGTATGCCTTATATAAATTCTTTGTTTGATTAAATTTAAAATATGCCCTCCATTTTTTCAATGAAATGCGCCTTGTTATATACTAGCACTGAATTGCCCTATTAATTATAAATATATTTTTACCGAAAAAATCGGTAAATTTGTAAAAATTTACCGATAAATCGTAAATATATTTTATACGGTAAATACGGTAAATCGGTAAATCGGTAAACGGTAATGCACTCCCTAATAAGTGGCATACATATATCAACCGAGAGTACTCTTCGGCAGTCTATATGGAGAGTTTTTTTTTGATCTTAACTATTTTTGCCTGAAATTTGAAATTCAAAAAGCTTGTTTAGTTAAATAATTATAATTGGAAAATATAACAGTAGTTTTAGTATTTCCAATTCAAACTATGGTTTCAAGTCTTTTATCGTTTCTTAAATAAATAATAGTTTAAATTAAAAACATACAATAAATTGCGTTTCGATTGGTTAATGGTGATGTGATAAAGATTGGGTGGAGTGAGTTGCAGTGTTTTTTTTTTCATATGTCGAGAGATTTTTTTGGTCAACACGAATGTTTTTGTAACACTCCAAAAATGTATGACGATAAATAACCCCACTATCCGATTGTTGGCTACCCGCTTCGAACGTTTTGGTCGTCATGCCGGAGTTCGTAACAACATTTATATTTATATTTCACAAGTTTAAATAGAATTAGTGTTTACAACAAATTTCGCACAATAATACATTCAAATTGTTTTCTGTTGATGTGTTGATGAAATAAATTTCTCTACTGATAACTTTGATGTTGATCAGCCAACGGTGACTTATTACACACTTTACACACTTTCGGCTGAGATACCGAAGACACTATCTGCATTATCGATTTTTTTTATCTTTCGTCGGCTAACTTTAATAGTATCACTTAATCATACTTCCCAATATTAGCTGCAAACATGAGAAACCTATACACACCTACGAAAAAATCATCAAATATTTTTCCAATGCGTATTCTCATGTTACGTAAACAAACAAAGAAGACTACAATAGAAACTTTAGGTTCAATTACACCAAAAAACAAGCGATATATGAAGATGTTCAACTAGTAGATATTGATAAAAAAAATGAATAACACACTTGTTCATGGTCAAAATAGAATGCAACAGCACCTAGACGAAATTGTCAAAATTCAATAACACTAGCAAACAGGGTTGTATATCGCATAATAAGTTTATCGCAAACTCAATTCTATTACTATTCCCGGCAACTATCTCAATCTTCCAAATCTCGGAAGAAATACACTTTTCCTAATCGGTCTCAAAAGTAGTTTCCATCAAATCGCACTTAGAAATCCAGATATAGAGAAAACAGCATTCTCTATCAATAATGGAAAATCCGAATTGGCTCGATTCCGATCCGAATTGGTCTCAAAAATGTACCAACCATATTCCAAAGGACTTTGGATGACATCCTAAGGGAGCATATGGGGAGGAACCAAAAAAAGCACTTTCAAAACTTGGAACTCGTATTTAAAATCGCAGAAGCTGCACATATGAAGGTACGATTGGATAAATACTTCAACAAGAAATTGATTTTTGTTTGATTCGTGATAAGCGGAATTAATTTAGAAAGAATAAACAAACAAACTAATTTGTATAAGTAACGACGCTTTCAGTGCTTTTGAAGAAAAGGCCAAACTACTCTGCTTTCCAAAGAAGTATTGTTATTACACTTTAACTTTTTTGTCCTAATCATCCAATGGGTTTGTTGTCCTTTTAGGGTCAAATAATACTTCCCTTTTCATTCCCGCACACACACCCATTCACCTACTCACACAATTACAGTATACCTACACTTTTCAAGCTCCATGTCAACCTGCACACTGACATGGACGGTAGATCGGCGCTGAATTCTGCGAATTCGCACCCACTACTTCCCGGTAAAAGTGCCGAAGCTTTAACCACTACGCCACCTGTCTTTGATAGTGACTTTGAGCTAACCACAGACGCCTCTGATTATGTGGTTGAAGCCGTCTTAATGTAGTAAAATAGATAGATAAACTTGATCTCGACAACATTAACCTAAAAAGAGATGCGAAGAATATAACCACGAGATAATATATAAACCTGGAAACGTTAACGTTGTAGCGTTCTCCCTCTCTAGATTACCAAACCCAAATGGAAAAAATACATTAACGTCCCTGCAACATGGTGTCGAGAGTTCATTCCACAATTTGTGGAACATCGATAACATATCAGGTAAAATCCGTTTGTTCATCTCGTCACACGAGGCATATTTTTACACAACCAAGCTGCACTGAACGTGAACTCCATAATATCTTCAAACGGTATTTCAAACCCAATGTTGTTAACGGCGACTCATTTCCCCCCAATCAATAATGGGAAAAAATGCACGAAATCTATTTAAACAAAAATGGCTTCTAAAATATCAAACCATGTACAATTTTGTACCTATGTAAAGAAAACAAATATAAACGTCATTCTGATAATCAAGAAGGTCACTCTACTCCAATCTCTGATTATTCCGACCATACCATTCATATTGACATATTTACCACTGCGAGATACAATTCGTTCTTTTAGCAATTGAATCCCTTGCTGGGAATTATATTTTGAAGGTACGCCTACGAAACAGGAAAAGATATAAAATATCATTACAAAACACACAACCCGTGAAGCAATACTTACCAGGTGACATCATTTACGTCAAGCATAATAAACGATTGGGATCGAAATTGACGGCGCGCTTCGAAGTGAAACAATTCGGTTCTTATAACTTAAACAAAAATAAATTTCCAATACAAATACAGATATGGTAGATTAACTGCAGTTTACCAATTCCCTGTTAGTATCTATTCATATACGGGCCAAGCTAAAATTCAGACAGGTTACTTCAAGATAATCCACGCTTTAGATTTAGACGAAAAGGGGAAGATTACATCCGACGTTCGATCAATTATTATTACTGACACTTATAGAAAACCTTATATTTTTCCATATATCTCCCATGAATTAGAACAAATCTAAAATTTAATTGAACATACGGGACCATGAATATTCAAAAGATCATCTAACCAAACAAACCATCAAACAATAGCAACTTAAGTATTAGAAAATAACAACAAGCAAGTAATGATAAAAAATTTGCTAGTAATTAGCTAATATAGGATTAAGAATATAAACTAAAGGTACTGAAAAAAGATTTAAAAAACATAAATTACACAAGACACTGGGCGAAAGCTCGCATCATCAACTCATTAATTTTGATCAATCAAAACATTAAATCAGCTTTAGATACTTTTACAAAGTTACCATTCACCGCTGAAGAAGCAATTAATTTTTCAGAAATCAAAATCGTTACTAATTATAAGTCGTTTCTTTATTTTGTAAACATTCCGATTACAGATCATAAAATGAGTATTGATTTGATTGTGACTCGTGACGCGTGTGATGCAATTTGGAAGTGTAAAATAATTATATTGTATTAATTTAGTGAATTAGTGTTTTCCCGTTTAGTGCTTTGTTTAGTTAATTTTTTATCTAATGAAATAAATAATAAGTTAATTAAAGTGTGTGTGTCTGTGTGTTATACTAGTGAGAGTTTTATATTAATGTTACATAGTGTAGTCTGTAGTGTTATATTTCCAATAAACAAATTTTTGTGTTGTGATTTACCGTACGTAAAATCAGATTCACATGGGCTACGTACTGATTTGTTTTTCGCATCGTTACACTAACGAGTAAGTACTTTAGCTATATTATTTGTTTTATATAACATTTTGATAGAAAAATTTTATAATTTTTTGAATATGTTCCGTGTGATTGTCGGCTATATAAATGTGTAGTGTTTTTAGCAATTCGATTTGACATAATAGCAGCATAAATTAAATTTGATATTTAAAGGTGATGGCATTTTTTAAATGTCTCTTTTAATTATCAGCAGAAACATTATGATTCTCTTCAATATCTTGTGTTTAAGTCTCCTAACCCTGATAATTAGTTCTTAATATTGCGGATGGCGTAAGTATAGATGACTTTTTTTAAAAATTTCTTTACATAATTAGGTATCGATCATTTTTAGGAGGTGCCAGCTAAAAATTTCGAAAAATCCCCATACTTTTCGGGAAAATTTTCAGTTTTTCCAAAAATATTTTTTGTTTTTCTTTCATTCAAAAATTAAAAATCTGCGGTTTTTATTTATCAATATTATACAAATTTAAATTACACTATCATGAAACAGGTAAAAATTTCAGTTGCATTTTTTTACCAAATTTACTTCTACAAATTTACCAAATTCAGTTTAGCCAAATTTTCGTTCCGATATTCTCGAATTGTGATAAAGTTAATTATTTATATTGCAAATTTTAAAGAAAATTCGCATACTGTATTTTACGCTATAAGCCGTGATAATTAATCTTTTAATATTACCGATGCTGGTGTGTTTGAAACAAAAAATTGAAATACGTCATCACTTTGCTTTCGTGCAAATGCTATGGATTTTTTTTTGGAAAGTTTTTTGACTATATTGGTTTGTATCTTGTAGCAGGTGCGGCGGATAAATGAACTTTCATTCTACTGGGCATTGACTTATATGAATTGGTTGTGGATTGATGAATTGGTGAATTGGTTTTTGTTTTTGGGGTGGTTTTCGTTTGGAGATTTGCTATTTTCTGTGGTGGTGTCTTTTTTAGTCTGGTTGGAGTGTATCGAATGAAGAGTGGTAGTTTCGTTCGTTTTTCTTCTCTATTGTACGGTAGTCGCCGGATTAGGGACGATTGAGTGAAGATTTGCTTGAGGGTAAGGGTTATTTTATCAGAATTGGGGATGGATGGTCGGAGTTTGTGCTCGGGTGACTGGGGGGTTTGTTTCTCCGTCACATGTGCGAGATGTGGATGGGTGGGATCTGCATTCGTGCAATTTGGGCCTGCGTACGTGCACCGTATTTGAGCCGTGTATTTTGGCCGGCTTCTACTTGGTCGTATTTTGACTTACTAATAATAGTACATTTTAAAGTGCTAAAATTTCTAAATATTTTAAGATTTTTAAGCCGTCTGAGATAATGAACATTAATTCTATATTTTATTTATAGTTTCCTGATTGGACAGCTATAAATACTGAGTTTTATTATTAGAAATCAATAAATTATAATTTGTACATAAACGTTTTAATCCCGGGTTAAGTTGGTTTAGATATATATTTTGTAATTAAGAATTTCCTTCCTTATAAGCTCTTTCAATAGGTTTTACTGGGTATAAAGCTTCCATAGTTCCTTTAGATCGAAGTTAGTTTGCTTCAAGAACTGCATTGAAGTGACAATTGCCGTCGCTAGGAATGTAATAGATTTCCACTATTAACCAGATAATAAATTTTTAATTATTTTAGTTATTGTGTAACCCATAAATTACACAATAAAATTTATAATCAGACAAATATTGATACATAGATGTTTTTTTGTATTTTTGGGATCATGGCACTTCTTAAATTAGATTATTTTCTAATAGCTACACGGAGAGAAATTTGTTTGTTTAAATTATTCCATACATAAGAATAAAATGTAGTTTAATAGCTCGGTTTAATTTATTCCATTTTATGATAAACTAATGCTTAACTGTTTAATATTATTCCCTTTAAGAATAAATACAACTTCATAAATTTTATAGTTTGAAATTATTAACTAATCCTTAAAAGAATAAAACAGAAAATGTAAAGTTAGTAGAATCTTTAAGAAATCGAAGAGCATCAACCAACTATATATTTGGAAAAAACCAAATTTATTCTTATAATGAACAAACTAAGCAGTGGTTAGGAAGATATTATTCTCATTGCACTTACATAACTTACAATAACGTTTAGGTAAAACCATATCAACTATACTTCAAAATTGAAAGCTTAATGTCAAAGAGATCTTTACATAAAGTAGCTCATAATAATTCATAATTTAGAATATTAAATTATTATATAATTTTACATTACCATACCATATATTAAATTTAGAAAGTACAAATGAAATACAAAATTGTTCTTATTATGTATATATTTGCAGTTCTAAGGTATATATTATTCCTATTTCATCAAATACAAAAATTATTTCTACAAGGAATAGGTAAAACAGTGCATAGAACATATTATTCTGATTAAGAATAAATAACAAATTTCTTCTTTCCTATTAAGAATAAATTATTAAGAATAAACAGTGCTTTGGATGATAATATTCCGATTAAGAATAAACGTATAAAGTTATTCCTATTGGGAATATGTTAACAGTAAGTACCAATAATAATTATAAATTAAATTGTTGGTCAGTCGACATTTAGATTTTCATTTGTAAGTACGTGTAGTGAAATCGTAAAAATTAAACAGTGTCATAAAAGATAAACAGTGATAAAAAATTATGTCTAATTATAACTTAAAATTCCTTTTTATTGGTGAGTTTTGTAATTTTACTTATTAATACTAATTATACATTTATATACACTAAATAAATTCAGTAACTGATTGTTTGTTATAATGTTTTCTATTTCATATATGTAAAAGCTTTTAATACACCGGTTTAATACAGTTTATTTAGTGATTGTTTCATCGTTTTTAGTTTAGTTTGTTATTTTTCTCATATATGAAAAACTATTACAGCTACTTAGTTTATTGTAATACAGTAAGCTTAGAGGAATTGCGGTTTATTCGTCTATGCTTACTGTATTACAATTACCAAAATCTTCATAAATAGATGTCATGATAACTTATAACATTTAACTTTGTTTATATATGTAGGTGAACTTTTGGATGAAACTGAAACATCGTCAAAGAGCAAAATCGAACTGTTTAAGGACGATATTGACTGGCTGTATTACCACAGATCTACATGGGCCACAGTAGGATATTAGTGGAAAAGCACATGCGATGTAAGGGCCACAGAAATTGGAAAAACATTCTGATTCCCTGAACAAAATATTGTATAAATTGATACTTTTTCATCATGCAGATGCAGCCAGATTAGTAAGTTTATTTTTTCAATATTTTCGCTTTAATTTTGGGTAAGGCATGAATACACATTTTAAAACTTTAACTATTTTAGATTGAAATCGTCTTCGAAATGAAATTTCTTGGAAAGAGTAGCGTTTTCTTAATTCATTTCGAAAAACTTGAACAACGCCTGGAAATAATTTTTATAAACAACACCAAATAACCACCAGGAAACGAAATATTAAAAAAAATTATCGTTAAATAAAGGTACTATATTTTTATATTTTATAATTGCACTCAGTTTGAACAACTAAATAATAAAAATTGTCAACTTTTGGAAGAGACTAACAAATGTCTTAGCGAATTATTATGTTTCGAAGTGTTAGATACAATTTTGCACTTAAAGTTATTTAAAAAAAAAACAGATTTTTTAAAAATAAAACAATAAAATGAAGTACACAAATTTAAAAAACTTAATTTTTCAAATTATACGTATGTTATACTTCAATTTATTGTTTGATTTTTAAATTTTAATGTAAAATACAAATTTTTAAAATAAATACAATGTTATGCAATCAGTGCAGAGTAAAATGCTACAATATTATTTAGTAATAGAATTGCGCTTCTCGTCGATATTTTTAATATTATTTGGCAATTTGATAAAATATTATACACGAATGTCGTAACCCCTAAGCAAATTTTTATTAAAACATATTTTTATTTTTTGATTTCTAGAATACTAGTAATGAAAAAATACCATAATAAAACCTACTGCCAGAAAAAAAATGACGGAGTTTTATGGAAAGTCAGCATCAGTGACGGATGGGATTCTTTTTATTTTTTGCTGAAAACAGAAATAAATAAAAGAAAATAATCTTTTGTAAAAAGGAATATTACACTTCAACCAGCCATATAGGTAAAAGCAGGTGAATTTTTTTTACACAATTTATGGTTTCGGCAGATTCCATTTTATTTATTTTAATAAATTTTTGGCGGATTTCGATATTTTTTAAAATTATTTTTGTACTAAATATTTCATACTCTTTTGAAAATTTTCCTTTTTTTAATTTTATTCATGATTTTTTTTCGATAGATTTTACGAATTTTAAAACTTTATTTATTTTAAATAATTTAAACGATGGCTAGATGTTCTAATGTGAAAACACTTTTGCCACTATTGAAGTTTTAATTAATCACTTTTAATTGTATCATTATAGTTTGAAACACAAAAATTTAATGCTAATGGAATATTTAGTAAATCATTTTGACATACATTTTCAAGCTTATTTTGTTAAACAAAAAACTTAAAATATAATTTATTTTAATTTTAAAATATTAAGTTTTGAAAATCATTTGAAATGCTTAGATTTAAAAATAAAAGTTATTTTATGATAAGACATATATAAATTATAATAATTATAAAATATTATATAATTAAAAAAAAATAATTAAATATATCTTCTTTAAAATAAAATTATGTTTGATTTTATTTTTCTCCTTCTTTTCAAGAAGAAAATTATTCAGTTGAAATTCATTCCTTGTAATGATCAATTTAATCCTTATCATTATAATTTTATTCCTAATTTTTTGATTTATCTATTCCTGATAAAGATTAACTTATTCCTTATAATTGAATATTTTATTCTTATTTTTAAACTTAATTATTCCTAATATTATCAACTTATTCCTTGTTATTGAATAGCCTATTCTTAATATTTGATTTAACTATTCCTTGTATTAAACAATTTATACCTAAAATAAATCTAAATTATTCCGATTGGCGAACAAATTTATCAAAAAAAAAATATTTAATTATTCTTTTTAAGAACAAAACTAAAAGAAATTAATATTATTTTTTGTCTTTTTTCGGAATAATATTAACTTTTGTTGCTAAGAATATATTGTTCCTAAATATGTTTTATTATTCTTTACTTAAGTTAGGTTAAATTGTGAACTTCATTTTGGAATAATAGATTCGTGGTAGGAATAATGTATTCTTCGATTTCTCTCCGTGTACTTATTACTAATTCTGTCATCTTACAGATTCCTGATTAGCTTAAAAGTTTTATTTAATTCTGATTGGGAATAAATTATAATGTGTTAATTTGTTTAGGTATTGGAGATTCTTAACCTGTGACACATTCATTATTTATATAATATTACCTTATAGATTCCAGATTAGCTATTTTTGAAACCAGATGTCTTTGTTTCATTTTTATTTTTATTAATAAACATATTGGTTTATTAGGGATGGTAAGGTTATGCGTTGAAGAGGGGATTCATCCGTTTGATACTACAATATTTGGATTCGATTTATTTTATTTTATTCGTTTTACGAAAATCAAATTATAATTAATTTAGCTATAATAATCATTACATTACATTTATTCTATTCAAGAATAATTAAATTATATCGTACAAAATAATGATTGTCTAACGCAAAATAATGACATTTTATTTCAGGAAATTTACCATTAAGATGCCAACATTATTGATTATCAATTTTTTTAAGATGCTATAATAAAGGTGTGTGGCGGGCCTGGCGTTGCGTTATTGTAAATTGATATGAGGAAATGGTATCAAATAAAATTTCATCACTCATAATAATGAATTTTATTTCAGGACATTTACTAATTAATCAATTACTTTTTAGGATGTTGATTGCTGATTATTTATATCCCGAAGAACAAAAATAATTGTGCCGTCTTGTGCTTTACTAACTATTGACTACTTAGGTGTCTGTAATCGGGTCAAGTCTATCATACCTAACAACCTTTCCTATCCCTCCATCTTGTTATATGTAAAAGGGGTGTACGGTTGACCCGGCGTATCCGGGATCCTTGCTTAGTCTTGGCCGTACATTCTAATCAATCAATCAATCAATCAATTCCGATTACAGATCATAAAATCTATTAAAAAATTATTTAGTAACACATTAACTTTGTTTCTATATGTAAACCTTGAATAACCTGTCGGACACGTCTTGTTTCCCAAATATATTTAAAAATCTTTCAGCGAAGTGCAATGTCCTAGCCGCCCAAAACACAGGCTCTGATAAAATTAAAAAATTGCCCAATCACAATCAACAACCCCAATTACAAGAATGAAGAAAGGCAACTCACTAAAGTTTACAGTTATATTCCATTCAAATACCAAGTAACTGATGAAAATTTCGAATCAAGCACTCCAGAATATGGAAAAGTGACAGAATATTGAAGTTCACTATGCCAATTGACAAGCGAAATATATGTGTCACCAGTGGCCCTATTCTGATGATTCCCCGGAAATAGGGATTTAGGGAAAGAATTTACATATAATTTCTATTAAAATTATTTTAACCCGGCATGCAAGGTAATTGTGAATAATTTTCCCTACCAATTTCACTATGGCAAAAGTATTCCCAATTTACAAATATATTTACATCAAACTTGTTTACTCAGTAGGCCAGAAAAAAGCTGATTTATAGATAAAAGTTATGTCAATTCTTTCACCAGAATAAGACCACAGATATCCAAAGGTGACCTTAAAAACTTTACTGAGGACAGCAAAGATCCCGCACCGGAAGGTTTAAATTCACACTATTTATCCATGTTTCGCATTTACACATTTTTGCCACCAGCAGGAAACTTCGATGGTGGAAAATCTAACACAGGTTCTTGTTGGCTACCATTTATAGATTCAATTCAAATAGTCAACGCTAACTATATTACCAAAATCAATATTATTGTTAACATTCGTTGATAAGCCATGACTACAATAAACAAAACAAACAATTAAATTAATCAAATACTAATCCCGGCTTCATATCAAACCAAAATAATTTATTAACTTTTGTCAATATTTGTTAAGTTCAAACAAATTCTCAGAAAATATAATTAATTGTTCACTTAAGATCACAAATCTTTAATATCGCGCAACTGATTAAAGCGTATCGCGGACAATAAGAGTTTGAAACAACAAAATGATCTCATAATGCTCTGTATCCTCGCGTAATGTACTCGTAACAGATAGAAGGTTAAAATCGCAATAACAATCATAATTAATTCAATTTAATTATTTTATTGACATATCAAAAACTCTACGACACAAGTACATACAGTGTGTACACGTACAAAAGCGCATTTTAAGAAAGAAATAACCGATTTTCAATGTATTTTCAATGTCAAAGAACGTAATAACTTATAGTAGTAAGCAAAACAAAAGAGAAACCCCCAAAGAATTATTAACCAGTTCTTCACATTGCATATAAACGTTGTACTTGCATTTTCATATCACATGTTGCACTAAGTGCGCGAACCAGTTACACAATTATCCACCAATACTCGTATCAAATTTCCCCCCAAAAAAGAGAGTTAATAATTGTAATTACCCATATCGTGTTATAGAAATCACTTGTTTATATTAATTAATTATTAGTCACACACTATATGTCGTCGAGACGAATATTCAAATTTAACTGAAGTCTTGTACAATCGGCATAAGCCTTTATGTATAGTTTGATAGTTAGATAAAATTTAAAAAAAACTAAAAATATTTCTATTTGTTAAACGAATTCCCACTCTGCGTTGCCGCGCGCCATCAGTAATGAGATTTAAATTAATTTATATTACTTAACTGTTAGTACTTTGTATCGTGTAATAACTGCTACCATAAAACGTATACGTAGTTATTAATAGATCGATTTTAGAATGTGCTAATTTCTTAAAAAAATATCTCTAATTCAATAAATAATAGTTATGAGGAGTTGACCGCCGTGCCTAATGATGCATAAATTATATGCAAATTATATGTTTTGTGTGCAGACCGTTTTTGAAGTGCTCGACAAACAAGTTTACTGTCGCTATAAAGAAAACAAATCATTAATAATGTGTACTAAATTTATAGTCTTGAGAATTTCTGTTTTTATGTGTACGCGGCTGATAATTTTGTACAGGCTGAGATCATCAAAAAATATTATTGCAGCGCACTTATAACATTACGTATAATTGGTATAATTATTGACACAATAACAATCAACCTTATATCTTATCGTTTTTTCCCAAGATCAGAATTGCCATACATAAGTGTTCTAGTTCTGCTGCTGATGGTGATGTGGTACGACCGTACTTCAAGAATCAAGATATTTTTTATAATATGAGTTTGGTACATATTATGGAAATTTGAGTTAATTATACTTAATTCTGATGCCTTCGTTGAAGAATGTATTCTCTTGTGTGAACTAATTTTAAATGGTATTACCATAATGCGTGAATTAGCATAAATTACTGGTTACGAATCTCCATAAATATTGCGCCGTACAATATAATCAAATTGAAAATATTAACACAGATTATAATGTGTCTATAGATTCTGTAATATTTTTATACTTGCCCAATCAGAAAATGAGCCCGATCAGAAAATTAAAACCACTTGATAATTGATTATTAAATTTTACTCCGACCATTTAGATTATATTTAAGATGATAGTGATATCTTCCATCGCTACAAGTGGATTTCCGAACATTTTTTTGTTAGTATTTGTAAAAATCTTGAACCGCCTGCTGCGATAAGTTTCACAAATGTACGATGCTCGAGAAATTTGTTCCGGTTGAGCTGACCGCTAAACATTGATCAATGATTGATTATTGATTGCTCGTTGATTATAGCGAAACTGGGCAACGTGTTAATCAAATTTAAACGTAGATTCATTCTAAACTTTATAACCTTTCATAATTAATCAAAGGGGTAGATACTTGATCGGCTAGCAAGCAAGAAATATGCTGGTTGGAATTCTGGCTACTCAATTGACGAGTGGTAAAGTGATTTCAGTGCCATCTTTCATTAAATTTTCGAAGCCTCATTTTGATACAAAATATGTGATAACATATGTGAACTGAATTAAATATGTTAAATATAATTTTATTAAAATGTTTTTTTTATTTTTAGTTAAATCATATTTTGACAGAACTTTTCATCTTTTAAAATTGGTGTACTTAGGTTAGAAATATCACACACAATTGTTATAATATTATCGACATAATGGTGTTATGACACTCACTTTTTTCAACTTAAAAAAATTTAAATAGAAAGAGAAAACTGATATGTATACAAAATACTACACACCATATTCACAAAAAAAATGTTCAAATGTCAGAAACAAATCGGAGCTCAATATTTTCTAGTAGTTAATCGAGCAATTGTAGCAGAAAATAATACTCACTTTATTGAGTTTTTGACATTGCGTTTGATGCAGTTGTTTCAAATTAATTGTATGAAAAAGTTTTAAGTTCTAATAAATTAATAAAAATATTTAATAAAAGTGAAAATAATGATTAAAATTAAGAACCGACGGCTGGAAATACTTACGGTTGCCAACCAAAATTCATTAAATATTGCCTCATATTTATTACATAAAACACAGGAGAAGAAAATAAGAAAGAAATATTCTGCGAAATGGCTACTTCAGCGTGAAACCGAGGGATTTAGCTATAAACTATTAGAAGAAATACAATGTGAGGATATAAAGTTAAATTGAAATGTTTTAAGAATGACGCTTATTAATTATAAGTTATTATAATTATTAATTATAAGTTGCGTTTGGGTAAACACATAAAATGGTTGTTTTTTTCAGGTGAGACACAAACATCTTTGCAGCTGCCATTTAGAGCTCAACAATCAACAATCTCAAAAATTATAAAGGAAACCCTTCCAGTGCCCTATGAAACATTAAACTGAGAGTTTTTAAAATTTCCAAATAATGAGTCTGATTTCCTTGTAATTTCTGAGAGTTTTTATAAAATTTGGGGATTTCCGAATTATATCGGTAGTTACATATGATTTATCGGAATTAAATGACTCTTAACAATTCCTTTTTTGCAGGTAAACACTGCAAGATAAGGCCGATGAAGCAGTTTGGGTCCAATTATTGGTGCTACAAAGGGACAAATTCCTTTGTGCTAATGGTAACTATAAGTTTATATTTGTGGATGTGAGAATAAACAGCCGCATCCGCCTTGCAGGAATTTGGTTGAGATCCGATCTGAAGCGGAATATTGAAGCAGGTGTTGTACCGATACCTGCCCCTAGCGATGTTCCAGCTACTACAGTGTCATCACCATATGTTTTCTTAGCTGCACTCCCGCTTTCAAATTAAATTATGAAGCGTTATAGTCACAAAAACCTAACAATATCACAACGCCGATTCAATTATATGGTGTCTTGAAATCGACGGGTAGTAGAAAATGCGTTCGGTATACTTGCGAATAGGTTCCAATCCAAGTATACAGTTCTCGCCGATCTACAGCTAACCTAATGAGGCTATCAAAGTAGCTCTAGCTTGCATATGTCTTCACAATTATTAGATGGAGTAAATGCAAGACATTTTCAAAGTGCTAATAATAGAGGAAATAAAATAAAATAAAAAAAGCAGCGGAAATAAGAAGAAACTTCGAAAATTATTTCACAAAATTTTATCCAGAAATAATTTTAAATATTTAAGAATATTATAAAGATTGTAATTCATATATTTCATTTATTAAAAACTTGTTTTAAAATATTTTATAAAAATTTCGAACTCATGTTTTTTTATTAACAAATATTTCGAAATATACTATTTAAAACTATTTTTCTTTGCTTTAATTTTTTTTCAGTTGCATTTCCGTAATTTCAAACAAAACTGTATTTATTCTATTTTTTGCTAGAGCTATTAAGTCTTGGTCAAAATTGTCTAACTCTTGAGCGACATAATCGCCGAAATACTGCTGCTTCGATCATGTTTCGAGCGAATTATTGATTTCGACTGTCGATTTCAAACAGGCGTCCGCCAGCTCCTCTTCCTTCGATTTTGAACCCCGCGTTTTTTTAGTTGGATGAAGTGCGACTGGTCGGATAATTTTATTTTGGGAATCTGATGAGGTAGATAATGGGGTTGACGTATTCGTGTTTGGAATGGTAAAATTGTTCTCCATGTCTAAATATTGAACTCCATACAATCCTCTATACACTATTGCGATATCTTATCCGAAATCGAATCCCCTGATATTCTCTGGTCGAAAAATTTTAATGTAGATTCTGACAATTCCACATCCTCAGTTGCAGCACCACTTTTACTCGCTTTAAATATTTCTTGGTATTCATTTGTGAAATACGATTTTAAACTATTCCATTTCCGGACTATCTCGCCTATAAAGAAGAAGATACCAATTTATATTACTGTTTACAGTAAAAAAATAAAAATTAAAAAATAAAGTAAAAAAAATTCAAATTAGTAATTGAACTCATTGTAAATAAACAGCCCGTCATTTGGAAGATCCAAGTTCAATTCATCTACCATCTTAGTCCAAAAAATATTTTTTTTCATTTTATTTTTGTAACTCAGGTTATTTGCATTCCATACACACCAAAAAATTTACATATAAAATGAATACACTTATAATGTAAATATAATTCCGTACGAATTTTTTATAGATTTTATATTATTTTAATTGATAAACAAATGTTATAAAATATTGTATAAAATTTATAATACTCCATATAAATAAATTGATAGGTCACTAGTATAAATTTGATACTCCTACGTATAAATATCTGTATATAGTGAAAATATAAAGTTTATCCATTAAATGTTAATTTTTGTTTATAAGGGATTAGTATTAAATTTATATAAATTATTTATATAAATTATTTATATAAAATATTAACCTGGTTATCGTATAAAAAATAATTGCTTTAGTATAAAAATTTCGGAAATTCGTATTTCGGAATTGAACTCAGTTTTCAACACTGTTGAAATTTAAGAAATATTTTCACAAAAATAAAACAATTTTTGATTATTTTATAAAATTGATATATTTATCAAAATCATATTATTCTCTTAAGTGTTATGTTTATTTTATTTTACTTACAAAAGTGTACAAGATCTACGATTAAATTAATTGTAAAGTAATTTATATGCTACTTTTAAATATAATATATGATTTGTTTGTTTTTCGTGACACGGCAGTGTCATAACTTCTGTTGAATATAAAATGCTTCAAATATAATTTATGTAGTATTGACTGTGCCATAGCTTGTATCTTAACACGTTCGCGGACACTTTCAAAATGTGTTTAACACAAATTTGATAACTTTTGTAATTGTAATGACATTTCATAGCGGAACGGAGTGTATTGTTGAGAATTGACAAATATGTCGCTTTATTTCTTAAAAAATGAAAAAATTGTATAATTGCTATAGCATTCACGTCCGCGAACGAGTTAAATGCATTATAAAATTCGTCAAACGTAACAACTAAATACTTTTGAAATAAAAATACAATATTCTCATTCTCTAAAATTATAAACTTAAAAATTTTATGAAATAAAATTCGTTATGGTTATCGTCATCACTTTTTGTGGCACTATTCTGGTATTCTGGTGTTTTTTTTAGCAGCTATTTCGCAGACATTTTTTCCCAATGCCCCGTTTTCCAAAAGTTAATTTTGTAATTGGGGAATAAATTTACGGAAAATAATTTGATTATTTGTGGTCGATACGCGATCTCAATAAAACAAGGAAACAAATATCTGAAAGCAATTTACTTCGTCTAATTAATTTTCATTGATATTTTAATCGAATTTTACTAAAAAGATAAATTTTGTTTGTATATATTAATAGATTTCCGTTTATATATTGATATTCCCAATTTATATTACCAAATTTTAGTATAAATTTTCTGTCATAATTATAAAAAAATATAATAATAAATTTCCGTTAAATTCTATTCCCAGTTAATGCTTTCGAAAAATAGGTAGGAAATAATAAAGTCAAAACTGCTATTAATGGGAATAATTTTTTTCTAAGAACTATTTTTTCTTAAAGTCAAAAAACACTTTGGGGAAAAGGGAATAAAACTGATACAAAATTTAAAATTTCTATTCCCCGGGAATTACCAGAATAGTGTCAAAGAATAATCCAGGGCGATAATGTGTATTATAATTAATCCACAAATATTTAACGATTTATCAGATAAATAATTTTCTTGAATAAATTCTTTACTTAGTAAAGTGTTTTTCCTATTTTCCACTTTTCTTTCTATATTTCAATTTTTTATAAAAATTGAAAACTTTTGTTGTTGGCGAATTGCTAAGCTTTTTATTTAAATTTTTAAAATATTGGTCAAATGACTCATAACAGATAGATGTTAAGTCAAAGCCGACAAATGATCCGTTATCAATTTTCGTAAATTATTTACAGATGAAACGGTGACTAAACCAAAAAACTCGCGATGCGAAGTAAAGTTACAATAAAAAAACTGCAAATGAAGGAAAAATAAATATAATTTATATTTTATTGTATTTTGAAATAATTACCATTTCTCCCAGCAAATACAGAAATTAGACGAACTGATATTTTTGTGGCAATTTGTGTACTGCTTTAAATGCACTTTAAGACTAATTTTTGTTTGAAATTTTAAATAAAATTTGGAGAACTAAATATAAAGTCGGATAAAATAAATGATTTGATTGGTTATAATCTCCTCGCAAAAAATGTTTTACAAAGCGCAAAATAAATTTTGAGAAGTATGCATTTGAACATTTTAAAAACACTTTGTAATTTATTCTTAACGAAAAAAACAAAATTTTTTCATTTTTAAAATGTTTGCATTGATATATTCAAATTGCGTACCTAATACTTATCTAGCAGCATTGCAATATAATTAATCTAATTTGCCATAAGACGCTGCTCAGCAGTAATTTTAATATTTAAAAATGCACTGTAAATATTGCACTGCAAATTTTGCAAGGCTCGTACTTTATTAAAACATTAATGGTAATTGCAAGTTTTGGTGTACACAGCAAAATGTGTACGGGCGCGATTTCTTTCAGTGTTCCAGTAAATTAGTTAATTATTCGATTTATTATTATTATATTTCACTATATAATTAACAAATTATATTAATTACCACTATTAACAACTTCACAAATCTACAAGAAAACTTCAAAACACCTCTACTCACTACACGATATCCACAGAACTGAAAATCATCAAACGATCCTACAGTATAAATATCCCGTTTTTAACAAAAAATATTCGTTTTCCTATTAATTTTATAAAACTAATTGTATAAAACAAAATTTGTTTAAGATAAAAATATTAATTTCATACCAATCAAGGTATAAAGAGTGAAGTTTTATACTGTACGTTATAAAAAGTATACAAATGGAACTATAGAAATTGTTTGTATACTATAAATTTGTATAAAATATATTAAAGAATTATATATAAACGAATTACATATATAGGTTCAATATTTATAATTTTTATATAGTACTAGCTGACCCGGCGAACTTCGTACCGCCTCAAAATAAATAAATGTTTTTTAAAGTTATTAGCTTAATAAAATTGAGTTTTTTATTAAGATTAAATAAATTAAATGAATACTCCAAATTAATTAAATTCAATGAAATTACAAAAATCAAAATGAAATATATTTTAATTACATTAAAATGAATGTAATTCACGTGGCAGCAAGGCTTTCGTTTTATTGAATTGAATAGAAATGGTTCGCGTAGCATTATTGCACTACTTTCTTTTAAACTATTTGCTGGGTGAGTTACAATGGAGTCGAGTCCCTTCATTGTAGCACCTTGTGATATACGACATTTTTTGTTTTATTGTTAGGTGCGAGAACGAATAAAGCGGATGGTTTACCGACACGTGAACATGCTACGTACAATTGGCCGTGAGAGAAACATTCATTTTCTAGATTCAGGCCACAAACACTCAAGGATTGGCCTTGTGATTTGTTGATCGTCATGGCGAATGCAAGACGAATCGGAAATTGAATTCGTTTAAACTCGAATGGCATATCGGTTGGGATCATCGGAATTCTCGGAATGAGAACTTCCTCACCTTTGAACTTCCCTTGAAGTATCGTCGCGTGAATTACATTGCCCATGAGTTTTTTCACCACCAAACGCGTTCCGTTACATAGTTTTGGTTGATTCAGGTTTCGTAACATGATGATTATCGAGCCAACTTTTAGTTATAAATTGTGCGGTGGCAAGCCAGGTAGATCCAATGAGTTTAAAAGTTCAGTTGGATAGTTGGTTGCTTCGTCTTCGTTTGTCACACAGTCAATAGATTTGAAGGAATGAAGTGGACCGACGATTAGATTTTGAATTGTAAAATTTAAGTGATCCACATCTTTGTTCTTTGCCGCAAGAATTACTCGTTCACTCACCCAATTGTGATTTTTGTGGTTAGTAATGATGTTCGGGAACACTTTGTTGATGAGCTCATCCTTCGTTGAGACAAAAATGCAAAAGTTCTGAGGGAACGAAATCAATCCGTTCGATTTGTCGACCGGAACACGGCCATTACCGATAGTCAGCAATTGCTTGGAGAATTCTTTGGCAGATGGATCGTTTAACAATGCAACTCGGATGTTTGTCGTCAGCTGAAGTTTCTTCACATAACACCACAGAGTCGATGATTTGAGGCAAGCGTTTATTTCATCAGCAGCGGTCGATCTTGGAATGACTGGTATTGTTTGACGGAAATCGCCAGAAAGTAGAATCATTGCGCCTCCAAAACATCTTGAGTCATTGCGTAGATCTTTCATAGTTCTATCGAGTGCTTCCAATGCGCGTTTGTGCGCCATTGTACATTCATCCCAGATGATGATTTTACTTGCTACCAAAACTTTCGCCATTGCTGAGTGTTTTGCAATGTTGCATGTCGGGTTTTCAGCCGATT
Source organism: Nephrotoma appendiculata (assembly GCA_947310385.1). Classification (NCBI taxonomy): domain Eukaryota; kingdom Metazoa; phylum Arthropoda; class Insecta; order Diptera; family Tipulidae; genus Nephrotoma; species Nephrotoma appendiculata. Next base: position 101,029,757 of record OX371223.1, read on the forward strand.
GAAGGTTTAACGGTAATTTCAACCCTGAATGAGCTGTTCGGCATCCTTCTAGCAATGTGGCCGCTATCCCAGAAGAAGCAACTGCTACAGCAATATCGGATCTCGCACGAACAGTGGCCAACATCAATGACATGAGGAATGTCTTCCCAGTTCCACCGGGCGCATCGAGGAAAAATAATCCACCATTTCCATCATGAATTGCCTTCATTAACGTATCGTACACTCCTTTCTGTTGGAGGTTCAACAGTGGTACATTGGTTCGAACTGATTGGTTCAATGCATCTCGATCTTATTCATGTTCACGTTCAAATTCTCGATTGAAAGCGTCGTTCATTCCACGACATGGCGTTGGCATTCCTAATTTGACTAACAAACAATGCGAAAACACATGTCTTCGATCAAAAGCAAACCCTGGTTATGTATCTCCTCATTCACCTCGAGATCGGGATTTTCGAAGCTGACACGAATTCGATGTAGAATGTCTTCTGACATGTCATTCTTGTACTTGCTCCATAGTTCACGTGGATTTGATGGGAAGCATGTCGAAATAATGATAGCAAATAATGTGCGTATCTGGTTTGGAGTTGCAGAAATAATTGATTCAGCGATTGTCATGTCCCAATGAGTATCGTTTTCAAGCAAGTTGAGCTGTTGACATGCAGCACGAAATGTTGGGCACACTACACCATTGACAGTTCGAAGTGATTCAAATGATGTCGGCCCACGAATATTCACCAGCAACAACCGCAAGTAGAAGCATTCGTCATTCTTCGGATGAACTGTGTAAATGCGACCAAGAGCATCAGTAGAACGCACATTTGGATGATCAGGAACCTCATCGCCTTGCTTCTGACGTTGAAATATTTTTGATGAGGCGTTCCAAGTGTAATAACGTGGCATCTCAGAGTAGAGCAATGTTCGTGCAAACGGATCACTTTGACAAATCGAAAAGAAACTGGTCAATGTTGTTGCTGGAGGTGTCTCAGCACGTTGAGCAACATTCGATGTGTTGAAATAAACTCGTTGACCATTCTCCAGATGCACCGCCAAATGTACAACAGTGGGATGACGTTCATGAATAGGGAATGAGAATATACGCCAAATCGCCTCATTGCAGCTCACATATCGACCAACTTGATAATGCGTGATTTCATCGTTTGTATTGGGATTTTGAACACCAAAAACTGCCATATCGCTACCTTTCGTGACATATTTACAAATGTTGTTACGACTGTGTGGTCTTAACAAGACATTTTTTGTAAATTTGTTTCTATTCTCCACGTGGTTTCTTGCGTCCGGGTTTTTGTTGTCTGAACGTGATTTCTTGGTGGATGGATTCCTGTGTGTTTTCTTCTGTTATGTTGGCAACGGAACGAAAATGGTAGAGAGAGAGAGAACAATGTGCATCGAGTGTGTGCAAAGTAAAACGTTTTAAAAAAAAAATGTTTTTTCTTGTATGTCTCTCTTTTGTACCAACGAAAATTTGGTACAAAGCAGAGACAGAGAAGAGAGATGCATTTTCTTCTAAAACGTTTTACGAGCTGTGCGACGCTCGAATTTTTTTTTTTTGATTATGGCATTCAAGTTGTGATTTTAAAAAAGAAAAGTCGAGTTTTTTGAGTTTGTGTAGGCTTTTTCTAAAAAAAATATTTTTTTTTGATCGAGTTCAAATGTTTGATATGTATCCGGGAATAATAATAATAATAATATAATTAATTGTAATAATATAGTGAATTGTATTTTATAATATTAATACTACTTTGTATATGAAATACATACTAAATCGCTTATGTGCCCCAATGTAAAGTTTTTCTAATGAAAGTATCGATAATAAAAGGGGCGTATAATAAGTAACCTACCGTTTTATTAATATTACATAATTGTTGTGATGGTTTTTTCGATAAGATAATTTACCTTATCATCGTACGAGATTGGCGTTCTTATCAAGAAAACAAATTATTCGTGTTATATCCAAGAAAAGTGTAGAGCCTGAAAAATAATCAGCAAGTGACAAACGGAAATTATAACGAGACAAAGTGGTTTTCACGCTGGAAAATAAATTAAACGGAGGTCGTTTTGGTGGCGGACCCCAATTATTTAACGGGTACTGCAACGAGGGTACCACGCCCAACGTAACGGGTTGCCAACCGGCTAGCGTTTCATTTTTATTTATATAAACGGTGAAAGTACCGCAACGTACGAGGGGCCAGCAACGTGGCCATTCACGAGTTTTGTGGTTTGATCGGTAAGATACCGCAACATCCAGGTGGTCAATCAAGGCCATTTTATTTTGAAATACCGGCGGAAGTGCCGCATCGTTGGAAAGTTAACGGGAGGCCAGTTGAGGCCGGCCGTGATATTTTTATTTTTAGCGGCCGATCAAGGCCAACATTCTTTGGAAGTAACATCCCACCAATTATTTACGGGTGGCCATCCGGCCGTTCGTTATATCTATTTGGTATTGGTATCGGGGAGAGGCCCCGCAACAATACGGCACCAAGGTCGCAACGGTGGCGTAACGGCACACAAAGCCGCAACGGTCCAGGTGTTGCATGACGGCCGCGCAAGGCCGCAACATTAACTTTAGTAATTAAGGTACGATTTTTTTTAGTTTTTTATTCATTTTATTTTATATTTCTTTTACATTTTTTATTTTTAAATTTAAATTTTGGTTTTTGTAATCGAGCGCCGCACAGCAGGTGCACGCTCGATGCGCATTGCTCTCTCTCTCTCTCTTTCGGTCTTGCCTGATGCGGGTGGAGGGGGAAGTTGTTTCGCTTCGTTGTATTTGTTTCTTTTATAAAATGAATTATTAAAATTCTTCGGTTAGGTATGATGGGAGCGGAGACTCCCTCTGTGTCGGTTTAGTGTTTGCGGTCCCTTGGTGCCCGCATCCAATTCCGTAACCAGGGCTCGACCCCGTTTGAATTCGGATGGATGCGCGCACCAAGGCACCTCTTCCGTTATTATTATTATTATTTTTATTATCTATTTGATTATTCGGTTCGTTCCTCAGGTTCCGGCCGATGAATTTCGGCGGAACTCCAGTTTTTTATTATTATTTGCGTTTAATCCATTTTATAATTATCTGTTAATCACGGTGTAGGCAAGGAGCCCTGCATGCCTCAAACCCCACGACCCTCGCACTTCTCGCTGAGAACGTAGCCGGCAAAACATCACCGTGGAGGCCTCTGCAGGAGCTTAGTGAATATCTGCAGGTTGGCAGTAGCCAGCCTGTAACAATGTATTTGATGGACTTCACTGAATTGCAGTACTCCACGTTGCAATGCGCCTTGAATGTTTTGGAAAGAAGTGGCGAATATGGAACAATCCAAGTGTTATCGACCACGAACGCATTTCCTCTCACTATCGTTGTGATAGTTCTACCGTTATCATCGGCTGATCGACGCCGGTACAGTGTATAACCATCATTGCTAGTGATAGTCTCTGCGGTTAAATTTCGTGGATAACGCTTGGAACACTTGTTGTCGACCATGCACGGTGATTGGGGACTGAAGAAGCCACACGGACCGTGAACCATGTTCGTAATTACAACATCATGCAGGTCTGGATCGGTTTCGGGATCAGGAATCTCGGCACATATGATGTCATCTATTTGGTCTGGTCGAATTTTTTCGGCTAACCAAATAAGAATGTGAGCATGCGGCAAGCCTCGTTTCTGCCATTCAATTGAATACATCCAACATCGAGTATCCCCAAAGACGCAATGCCTAACAATGTAGTTCATCAGCGACCGGATTTTTTGTTTGAAGACACGTGCGATGATGTCGTGCCGATCACTTGTTATTTGCCCGGGTAGCAACAGTTGAACAATCTCTATCCATTTCGGATTGCAAGTAAAAGTGATGAATAAATCTGGACAACCGTAATGACGAACATATGTCATTGCATCTTGCGCATATTCATGCATATGACGCGGGCTGCCAATGTACGTCGCCGGTAGAATAGTCAATCGACCAACATTAGCTGCATCTCCTTCGGTGCTGATTGCATCGCGTAAATGGATATACTCCTCCGAACGCAGTTTAGCTTGGTTCAACCGAATGAAAATGAGGCGCTCCGTTTCGATTTTGACGTACATGTTGGCGCAATATTGCTGAAGCAAACGACGAAATCGCAGCAAATAGTTGTCAGCATTTTGACGAATCATCAAACGATATGCATAATAATTCATCGAGCTAACCTTCTTGTTAGTTTCCTCACCTGAAATGAAATCAGTAAAATTAGTGTCATAATCTAAATTATGATATCAGTACTCACCGCTCAATGGATTTATCATGTTGATATTGAAGTGATATCCATCGTCTCCTTGCCAAAACATCAGCGGGTATTGCAATGTATCGTATGAACGGTGTGTTTCATTTATTCGTTGCAGTTGTCCAGTGTCGCGACGTGTAAGCACAATATCGCGCGGTTCCACGTTTTCACCAACAATCACAATTGCGACTTCATCTATTGTTGGAGCATTAAATTGGCGTTCGTGTGTTCCAGCGGGTCGTTTATCTGCTCTGATCACGACTTTGCAGTCGTCACTTGGCATGCGATCCAACGCAGATTTAAACAATCGAACCAATGCATGATGTTCATGGAGTAGTTGCTGCAATTTCAGAACTATCCTTTTCATTGCTGTATTGATCGTTTGGCGCCGATCAAGTTGATCCTCCATATTGCCCATAAAGTATATTTGGATGAATCTATGCTGTCCATCTTCAATCGGTTGCAATGACCCAATTCGGTGGTGAATTTGGCCTTGAATCTGTAAAGTCGAAGACGAAGTCAGAATTATAGATTTTTGATCACCAAAAGAAATTGAATGTTTACTCTCTCGAGCAGAAATGACCTTAAATGTTGGATTGAATCCGCGTTCTTCGATAATGTCTGCTCCAAATGAAGTCATTTGGAAACATCCGTTGTATCTTTGAGTGTTGGATAGAAAATGTCGTGATTGGTGTCTCGCCACGAAGCAATGAACGCAACAGTTCAGGTGGTGCAGGCAATAATGGCAATCTCACCTTGCCACTGAGACAGCACAATCCAGGCGTTTCTCCAGCGAACTTCAATGCACCGCAATGGTCGCACACAAACTCCATTGGGCCAATTCGAACGAAAGGATGCGAGTTGTAGTCAATTGTGCAATCGTATTGAAACGCTATTCGATTCAAATCAACACTTGAAGGATTTCTTCTTGCGCGTCGAAAATTATCTCGTTGTTGGTCTGTGCGATAAGCTCGACGATTTCTCATTGTCAACTGAGCCATTTGACGTACTGCCTCTCTTTGTGCTTGTCTTTGTGAAGCGCGAAGTCGGGCCATACTAACGCGGCGCACTTCTCGTGTGATTTCTTGTTCATCTGCAGTGGATTGATTCGCAATAGTCCGAAGTCTAATTGCATTACGGCTTCGTGGTGAAAGATTAGATCTTCTGGCTCGCGGCATTGTAAATAATACAGGAAAATTAATCACACAATCCAAAATTACATAATCAATTATCGATGTGCGCACAATCACAAATGTGATAACCTCACAAAGTGAACATCTTCGAAGGGAACTTACCGTTTAAAAATCCCGATCGAAAATAGAATTCCGCAGAAAAAAAAAAAATTAAAAAAACCAAAAAAAAAAACTGGTGTCCGGTGTTGGGACACTCTGTACCACTAAAAAAATTACGTACAATTGTACGCAAAAAAGTACTGTTTTCTTATTGTTATTGGCATACACCACACAATCTCTTATTTCACTAAATTCCACCACTTATTTTAATATTATATGCTAAACCACAAACCACTTAACTAATATGAAATAACCAAAACCAAAAATAAATTAAATTTAATATTAAAATCGCAAAGGAAAAAAACTTTTTTTGGAGCTGTCAAAATCTACTATTCGCACTGAAATCGTAATTCGGACGAAGATTTTATCTATATAAATAGATAAGTAGATGAAATAAAAAAAAAATGGATAAAAAATAAAATAGAAATGTGCATGCTGCAGCCTCCAGTCGTCACATACAAACTACACCTACAAAATTCATATAAAAAAAGGTTTTTTTTATTAGATTTTTGGGGCTTCCCTTTTTCCGACTTTTCTTTTTTTCTAAATCACCACTGTATTGAGACTTTTTTTTTGGTGAATTTTTCCAATGTTTTAATAGTTATTATGCTATTCGGAACGGAGTCAAATCCAACAAAAGAAAGATCATAAAAATCGGTCCAGCCGTTCTTCAGTTATAAATGGTGTAACTAACCCGACTTTGTTTTATATATATAGATTTCATATAAATATAAATTATCTGAACAAAAATATAAATAAATTTATAGAATATCCGAAAATTTTTTAGTGTGTATGTATGTTGCCATTTTAACTTTTTCAATGAGTGCTTCTATATGCACATCCTTAAAATTGATTTTTTTTTGACATAGTTCGGTTGAAAAAACGAATTATGATAAAATAAAACATCTGATTATTTTTAGTTTTACTGGACAGTAGTAAACGATGGAAACAATAACATTATTGAATTGACAGTTGAGAAATAGTATCATCTCCACTGGCTATCTCTTGTCCGCATAATTTTTTTATAGCACTTTGTTGCACTTTTTTTAATTTGTAAAAAAGTGGGTGTCGTAACACTATAAGAGATATGCGCCTTTCTACGTGAACTATTAATCGGTCGCCTTCAACGTCAGATTTAGTTCTCTCGTTATGCAGAAATTGCGGACGAATAATCTCAATCCCAGCTAGCTCATTACCGATCATAAACCCCTTGTCTACCATCATGGTATCTCCGGATGTTACCTTATGTAACACTGTGCTTGTAAAATTAATATGACCGGAGGGAGAAATTCCTATCAATAGTTTAATTGTATGGGTGCTTTTATAGTGCGAATACGTTCAGATTCTGCACGTATTCTCACTATAAAAGCATGGTTGGTATTCCCGTCATTGAATTCAATTCTTATGGAATGTCTTAAGGTCATGCTGCACTGAACTCTAAAAGATCTCTGTTGTCTGAGGCTGTGTATAAATGGTGGAACCTAAGTCCATATGTTCATCATCACGTTCATTTCAGTCTTCTACTAAAAATTAAGTATAGGACCGATATAATTACAAATTTGGCATAATATTATAATAAACCTATACATACCACAGTTTGGTATAATTTCTTTATCTTAGTGAATTATATATAGCTCAATTTGTTTTGGTTCACTTTTTTGCTACTGTCTATGTTGGCCACGGAATATTCCTGGTTGGAAAAACAAAGCTTAATAGTCTAGACTTGGTACGTTTTCTTTACAAAATGGGTACAATTATTTGTTTTTTTAAAGTGACGACTGCAAATTGACAAATATTTGGGGAAATGTTTGTTCATTTTTTGAACAACTCTTCAGCTGCTCCTTCCGGTTGTTTAGAAAATTAGATGGGATTTTTCGCAACGGATGGTTTTCTGTATGTTTGTAATTGTGAAACACCTTAATATTGCTCCCGAGATCTCATATACTATAAATGTGAATAGTAGTTGTCAACCCACCATAGAAACTAATCAAAACGGTTAGATATTCAAACAATTTTAATACTAATGAAAGTGTAAACTAATATTTTATTCTAGATTAAGATATTTTCACCAATTCAAATAATATAAATTCAACACATTTTGTTAAATATTTGTTTTAAAAATACTTATTAGAATTTTAATATAACCTATCAAAGGTTTTGTACGAACTTGTATCTAAAAAAGCTTTAAGCAGAATCCGCTAGACGTCATGTTACCCAACGTCAGTCAAATAATATTTTTCATATAACTTTTGTTTATTTTTGCGATAGCACAGTAAAATTTAAGGCTTCAAAAAATAGACAGGAAATTTTTGCGTTGTTTTACTGTCCCATTGCAAAAATAAACAAAAATTTTATGAAAAATATTATTTGAATTTCAAGTTTCTTTGGTAAAATGAAATGAGTAGCATGAATTTCAACTAGCATATCGCTTGCTTGCAGCCGATCGAGTATCTACATTTGAGCACCGACATTTTTTTGAGTTTTTTCGCCTGGAAAACGGCAAATTGATTGGATTTGATCAAGATAGCTTTGAATGTCATGTTGAAGAAGAAATTATATGGAAATTTGTTACAGAAAGCACGAATTACGACTTTTTTGTTTTTGTTTTAATCCATGCCATCTGTTTTGGGGCTGAAGCACTTCCTGCTCTTTCGCGGTTCATTTTTTCTGTCCTACTTTATGTAGTTATGCCAAATCGAAGGTGACGGCTGTAAGCGGAAATAGCTCAAAAGTTTAATCTTTGATTATAGCCGAACCGACAAACAATCCAAAGTGCTTTTTGTCTCAAACAGCTCGTCTGCAAAATATTGCGAGAACTAATCGTAAGGAGTTTTTACTTCGACGTCATTCAATTCTTCGAAATTATTCTCAACAGGCGGAATGATTTTGGCAACAAATTCAAATGTCGCTATTATTTTCTGAAATTACATGTTCACCTTCTTGAGCTGTTACAATTACTCGAACATCCGATGGCTCAAAACCGGGCCCAGTTTCCATGTCTTTCCAGTCTTTCTCATTTTCCACATTTTTCTCATACGACTTCACTCGTATGGATAACAATATCTTGCAATGTTTGGTCAACAGTTTCATTTAACCCTTTGAGTCATGAATGTTAACCGGTTGACCAGTTGATGCTGGAAAATCTTTCTATTTGATTGCCTACCACGTCGTACTTGTGGTTAAGTGCACGTTTCAATAAGAGCTCGTGCCAAACATATTATCAAATTTAGTAAATCCATAATTTTGTTTGTATGGACATTGGTTTTTATATTCTATCCAACTGGAAATCACAGTCAAATCCACAAAATGACATATTATTCTCATTGTTCATTTCGACTTCCGGGCGGAGCTCCCATATTTTCGTAGTAAAGACTGTCTATTTCAGGCAGATCTACTAACACGTGGGATTTATTTGATTTATCTTCAAACCGGTCGTTTTGTACTAATCCGCATAACATTCGATATCAAATGAACCAGCATATTATTACCCCATCTAACCATGACACGTCATCGTCTACACACCGAACCTACTCACAAAATCCTTTGGGCTGCTTTTTTACTGCTTTGTTTTCAAGAAACGGCGGATTTGCAAATCGGTTGACTCGAGCTGTGCCAACGGCGCATATATTTTGGTTGTTGAACAATTTCGAACAACGCGTAGGACGCCAACTAATTATCGAAGAACAGACTGTGCCCAATATTTGTAATACGGTTACGTAAATGCAACACAATTGCGAATCGGTTGATGTTCCTTGATAAATTATGAAGTCATATGGGAGGCCACTTTTTCCACATAACATATAAATTACCCCAGGGACACGATTTCCGTTTGACATATTGTTTAATAGCTAATCTGCCTTCAAACAGCCATCAGTTTGTTCGTCGATACACAAATATTTTTCTATCTCATGTTGTAAGAAGCATCTGCTTCGAAATGAATTTATGATGGGATTCAGTTTTGTAAAATTTAACGACGGATTTCGCGTTGCTGGGATCCATTACATCAACGAAATGTAGTAAGTTCGGATTCATGTGTTTGTACTCCCGAATAGATTGTTGTTCGGCGATCATATTTGTATAAAACGCGGCATTTGTGAAGAAATCATCTGTAATATTTACTAAAGTACATCAGAAACCGCTCAAATCGTATCGGAAAGCGCTCAAATCGAAAATGAATTTATCGATATTTTTCAGGAATTTCAATTTACTAAAAAATCCAATATAAAATGGCGAAAAGACATGTTCCTATCAAGAAAAATTGAATTCGAAAAAATTCAAATACAAATGGAAAATGATCCTACAGAAAACCTTGAGACGGACCTTGAGACGCTTCTCAGGATCACCTTTCATTTGTATTTGACTTTGTAATATCAGGAACTGGGACTTCCTCCGCCCATCTCGTATATCTGCAACGCAATGTAACACAATACCGCTGATTGTCAGAAATAGGCAAAGGACCAAAGATGTCTAGATGAATTTCTGCGAAGCGTTGGGAAGTTAATGATAAGATCCGAGTGGTGGAACGGTGTGGAAATATCGCAATATATAGTTTTGAAAGAGTTAAAACTCAATGGAACTTGCACAAATTTTAAAGGCAAATTATCGCGCATCGGATCTTTTAGCTCGACATTATTGGCTTGGGCATCCGTAATTTGCACATAATCTATACTTTCAGATATAGAAATTAGATTAATGCGGGAAAGTGTATCTGCGACGACATTATCCATGCCTGCAATGTGTTTTATGTCGGTTGTGAACTGACTGATGAAATTTAAATGTCGTTGTAAAACACGACAAACTGTTGTCCTTCCAAAAGATATCTGAAATGCTTGATGCCAGAGTACGCTGCTAACAATTCTCTGTCATAAGTACTATATCTTTTTGCGTTTCATTAAGACGAATCGAGAAGAAGCTAAGTGGTTGCCAAATTTCGCCGATATACTGTTGAATAACTGCGCCGTAATGTGTGTCCGAAGCGTCTACCATGAAAGCGAGTTTAGCCCTAGTTGAACGGTGTGCACGAAGAGTAGCTTTACACAACTTCTTACAATTGTTGAAGGCATCAATGAACTCTGCTGACCAATTAATTGAAATTTTACAATATTTCTTATAGCCTTTAAGAAAATCATGAAGTAAAATTTGATCAGCCGCGGCGTTTGGAATGAATCGTCTGTAGAAATTAATCATCCCAAAAATCTTTCGAGTTGATTAACCGGTAACGGACTTTCAAAATTTTTGATGACTTCAACTCGTTGTGGAACAGAAGAATTTAACTTCAGATGAAGCGAAGACACATTTTCCAGGATTGATTATTAAATCGTTGTCTGATAATTTTTGGAAAAATAAGTCGAGATGCGCGTGATGTTCCTCAAAAGTTTTAGACGGTAGCAGAATATCATCTTCTCATGGTCTCCAATCCATTTTTCTTCAAAACAAGATGCAAAGGACTAGACCATGCACCATTACTCGGACGACAAATTCCTAGGGCCTTCAGATTCCCGAATTCCTGTTTTGCAATCGTTAGTTTTTCTGGTGCCAAACGTCTAGTTTTACAGGAAACCGGTGGTCCAAAAGTTTCTAGCCGATGAGTGATCATATGCTTAACTGGTTTGATGTTAAGAGAGTTTGTCATATTTTCTGAGAATTTAGAAAGAAGTTGCTGGATTTGATTATTCACCTGAGATTTGTCTAGTTGAGACAGTGTTGACTCGGCTGTGAGAGAGATAGAACCATTCGTAAACAAAGATGTTGTAGGATTCAAAAGACGATGTTTGCCAAGTTCAACTATCAATCCATAACTTTTAAGGAAATAAGCTCCAATAATGGGCAGCGAAGCGAGACATCTGCCACTATAAATTCCCATTTGAAATTACGCCGTACTTTTAGCTAAAATTTTAATCCTAAAGTGCTCTAATTTAGCGTCTAAATTAGATGCTTCAGAAATGTCGGTTGAATTGGAGTGCCCGTTAGACGCTGCAGACGATGATAGGCCAAAAGGATTGCAAGATTTTACGGCATTCAATCCTAACGGTAGCATCACTTCCATCATATTGTGTGCTCGTGCTGCCAAAACATCAAACGTTACATCCTTTTCAAAATTGGTTAGTATAATTTGAACCTGTGAAGGCAACCTCTTCATCTAAAGTTGTCTAAGTAATTTATCATTGAAGTTACTGCCAGCATTCAACCTATTTTGACTAAGTAATTGCGATTGACACTAATCGCCCAAATTCAGGTTTATCAGGACGTTGTTTAAGCGTGACATCTCTGACTTGCCCAACACGCGAATCACTTCCTCTTTAAAAATCGAACAAGGAAGTGCACCTTTATCGTGGAGAATCAAATCCGCGAGATGATCGTGTAATCTCGCGTCCAGTGCTCCCACTGCATGAGAGAACCTGGTGATATATACATATATTACTGCCAATGTTAAATTGATAATAAGTCCAAAACGGTTGTTGAATTCGGATTGATCTCAATGACCGGTCCAAACAGTTCCACAGCTCAAGAATGATGAATCCGTTTATAAATAGCAGAATTGCAAAAATAGAGTAGATCAATTAGAATATGGAAGCACACAATGACGTCGCGGTCACCAATTTGTGGGTGATTATATTTTACCTCACTATTTATTCACGTGATGTGTGTTAATTTCCACTATTTAATCTACGTTTACACTTTATTTGCAAACATTTATTTCAAAAATAATTACATTTATTTACATCAATTATTTTGGTATAATTTGAAGAATGAATGTAAATTGAATTTATGATTAAAATACTTTTTTCGACACTCAAAAATGCTGATCATAATTGTTCGAGTTTAAAATAACAATAACGAAAAATAATAGAAAATACATATTATAATTATTTGTTTATTCACGACGTACAATGGTAGATCGTTTTTTTTTATATCTTCCATATTTTTAGAGAGTTCATTGAAATTTTGATAATTGACATTTAAATTTTACGTTCAAATTTGTAAACATCGCCACAAGTCAAATTCCGAATCGGAGCCATTCAAAATTTCCGCCAACTCCTCCAACGTGAATAATGGTTTACAAAATCGGAAGATGACTGTTGTGAACGTTTGTCCCAATTTTGGAACATGCATTTTCTTATCAATATTATTTAATTTCTATAAGATGTAGTGCACAATTTTTTTGTTCAAAAATGATAATTGTCACTATTTGAAATGAAACTGAGATTGACGTTCGACAAATTTTAGCAAATACACTTAAAAAATAGCACTAAACTCACAGCATTTTTCGCACGGTCATAATTTTGTTCCGGCCCGTTAAAATGTTTGGTATTAAACTGCACGCGTAGTAGAATGATGTGAACTGTAAATGACATAATTAAAAGAGAAACAGTAGAGTTAAAATATAAAAATGGAACGAAACAAATTTAACTATATTTTGATATGAAAAACTTAATCAAAAACTTAGTTCCGAATTCGGAACATTATGACCAAAAGAGTTAAGTTTTCCTCGTTTCCCCTTGGGCTTTCAATATCAGATTCCATCAACAAGTCATAAATTTCGTCAGACATAGAGGCATTCTATGCGAAAAGTAAACTTGACTGTTTTTTTGTTTTGCACGTATGGTGTTAGCAGGACTAATACATATTAAAGTAAATTTTATGTCATGCAGAATAAATGTTATTGGTTCTGTACAGCCTAGAGAGATTGCCTGATCAAGGAGCAACCTCATAGTTTTTGCATAAATTGGGAGATCTCAGTGATTTTTGGACGAAATCGGTCCACCAGAAGTGAAAACTTCCATGTTTCGGTTTTTTGCAAATATTTTGAAAAGTATGTCATTTACATGAATATCGGATCAGAACTAAAAGATTCTAAATTAATTTTGCAACAATATCGTCCTAGATCAGTTTCCAAAATTTAATTTTGGCTAAAACTTAATTTTGACCATACAGCCTAGATGGCTTGATTGATCCAGCAGATGAAACTTAATATTTAAGCTTTTACCATAAATTTGGAGGTAATTGGTTCAGCGGAATTAGCAGCTTTTCTAGGAGCTTTTTCGTTTTTGCACCTATTTTGATATAAGTGTGCGTATACGAATTTGGATAGTAACAGAATTGAACAAGTGAATGCATACAGGTATTTGGGTATTTGGATTGACAGGCATATGAATTTTGGGAAACAAATAAAAATTTTGGCAGATAACTGAAAGTTATGTGAATGTGAATAAACGGGTGAGCAAACCTAAATGGGACGCGCATCTGAGGGTGACTGATATGTTAAGATATGTCCATGTTACCTCCAAAATTGGATATGGTATTTGCGTGTATGGGAATTGTTCGAAAGAGGCTTTTAGCCAATTGATGAAAGGAGAGAATGCATATGTGCTAGAGTGGTATTGGATGCGATTAACTCAACCCCAGCCTCTGTACTCTAAATTGGGTGATTCACCTCGATTACAAGAGAGAGTAGAGATCACGATGAGAAAGTCAGTGAGAATAATAACTAAGAACAATGAGTTTTGGAATGAAATGATATTAGGATTATAAAGTAGGGCGGTGTACAAACCAACATATAAAGAAAACATGAACAACTTTCAAGTATAGGCAATGCTGGTCCGCAACCCGTTATTAATAATCTCAATGTTTGCATGAATATGGAGAAATGTAACAAGGGGATGAGTGAAATTATTGGCAAAAATATGTTTGGGAAAATCAGTCAGCGGTATTTGCAACAAGATATTGTTTTTACAGATGCTAATTTGAGTGAGAATGGAGTAGGTGTTGGTATTTGTATGCCTGGTAAGAATGTGGAAAAATGCTTTAAAAATATTTTCCAATTCAAAGAGTGGTGTTTATGCTTGCTAAAAAGTGGAGGTGAACGAGAAGGCAATTTGTAGGTGGATATGATTTTTAAATGTGTTCGTTTCTGTCAGACACATCTGACACTCTGAACGAGCTGATATTTTAGCTAAAATAGGTGTATTGAATTACATGGTTCGAATGCTTCAGATGAATCTGTGGAGAAAATGGGAGAGTAAATTTAATGAGGCAAGTCGAACGAACAGACCAAAGTATACTCTTCACTTCATGGCACTCTTTTGAGGACTCCTTTCTATAACGTGCTCAAAAGAGATACGCTAATGTTGCGAACTACTAAGAGAATCAGGCCGAACCATGGTAATTGGAAGGAATGTTTGTGGAAACGTCAATTGAGTAAGGACAAAGATTGTGAGTTGTGTGCAAGTGTGGAGGATCTGCATGCAAGAAATTTAAGTGAATTAATGAATGAGGGAGGTTTAGCTTAGAATAGAATAAGTGTGTAGGGACTATAAGGTTTTCTCAAGCCTAATAAAAAAAAAATATTAAAACCCAATTGGATCGACGAACTCATTGGGATAAATACGAATAAAATAACTATTTTGATAAGTATATTCTAAATTGTACGGAAATGGCATGTCTAGATAAAAAAACGTTTTCTCCCAAAAATCGGCATCTCTACAGTCCAGGAATAGACCTTGATATTGAATGATTATGATATGATTTTTAAATTATACCTTCCTTCAAATGATACCTGTGAAAACTTCATGGCATTTCGATCATTAAGTTTACAAGTTAGAAAAAAAAAATTTCTGTGTTGAGTAAACACTGTTTTTTGATGGGAAGGAAATCGTTCAAGCAAATCAGTGGCTTCATAAGTGTTATTCGGACTCTGCACCAAAATAAAACAATCATCATTGACTGTATAGTGAATTTAAACGTGGTCGTACAACCACCAATGATGTACCACGCTCTGGATGCCCAAATGAGATTGTAACCCAGAAAACAATAAAAAAAATCCACGAACTAGTTTTGAAAGACCGTAAAGTTGTGTTCGAAGTGGGTACCGCGTTCGCTCACAATGGATAAAAAACGACAACGCAATTGCACAATGAATTGCTTCCGCATCCACTATATTCACCAGGTTCGGCCCCCTCGGTGCTTGTTGCAGACCCCAAAAAAAAGATCCAGTGAAAAAGATTTGCCTCCAATGAAGAAGTGATTGCGGAAACTGAAGCTTATTTTGAAGGCAAAGGTAAATCGTTCTGCACAAAAGGCATCGAAATGTTGGAAAGGCGTTGGACTGATTGTATCGCTCTAGAAGGAAATTATGCTTTTCAAGCAATGTGTTACTTGAGAAATCCTTGGGAAATTTCGGGGAAATCTGAAATCTAAATTTTTAACCAACAAGGGTTGACCTTGTTGGTTTTCTGAAATTTAAACAGGGCTAATGTTTTTTTATTATACAGGGTAGTTTTACCAATAGTCTGGTAAGTTTAATAATTTGCTTTAGAAATCAAGTGTGGTGTATTCGAAATCTATGTATACATTTTTAGTAAAATAATGTCGGGCATTGGCCACAACATATTCATCGCTGCATTTTTTTTTTAATTAATTTGTAATTTTTGACTGTCCATTTCCAAAGGAACTTCTCTATAATTTAAAATGAATCTCTTTGACTGGTACTCCCATGATCATAATGCTGCACTAGCACTTGTACCAAAATTCAATGAAAACATTTCTAGAATTTTTTACAAATTAATTACAACTTTGTTATACTGTTAGAAAATTTTTAGGGGTTCCCGTTATAGGATGGAAATTGTGTGTGGGCCATAGGACAAAGCTACATCACACTTTTCGCATTTCTGTTTTAAAATTTTTTTAATTGTGCTGGGGGCTGTACAGGAATTTTTTACAACTTAATTACAATTAATTACAATCGACATAATTATAAACCCTAAAAAACTGTCCCAAAGAGGCGCAACCCTTTAAAACCTGTATTGTAGAAGTGTACAAAATATAACAGTATATTCTAGACTATTAGAAAAACTAACCCTAAGAAGGGAAGCTCTTTGAAAACCATATTTCTCTGAATATGTACTAGACTTACTTTAAATAAAACAGCCGACACTAAAATTTAATGAATCTGCCCATTATTTACATGGTATGGGGGTACCCTCGAATTTATTTCAACTTATCTCATATCCATAAAAGTCGGGGTCTTCCTTATTGGGACCTTGCAGCGTGGCCGAGCCATATAACTCGATTGAATTTGATGAATCCAATAACATCGCTATACCTCCGAGAAGTTGCTTTATTTCGTGGTTCATACGAATACGATACTCGTTGTTCACAACTTTAATTGGACCAAAGATGGAACGGATGACCTTCCTTTCGAAGGTAGATAACAATCTAAAATCGTTAGAAGTCTTGGTCCAGCTCTCGCTTCCGAAAGCCAGCACATGTCTTATGAGTGCTTTATAAAGTGCGAGCTTGCACGACTACGATAGATGTTTCGATCGCAATAATTTTGATTGGGCGCAGAAAACTCGTTGTTCGGCAGCGATTCGGGATTTTATTAACGATGTTATGACTGACCCGAGGTATATAAAGTTTTCGACGCTATCAAAATTATGGTCGCCAAGGAGATGCTCCTGGATGTTGTTAAAAATTTGGTTTTACTATACTGTTCACCTCCAAACCAAGTATTCTTGCGCAGCGATTGAGTGGTGTGAAACTATCCTTGATGTCGCTAGGCCTTCGGCACGATAAAAGAAGCACGATATCATCTGGAAATTCTACAGTTTGGCCAGCTTTATTGATTTTATCAATGTTGCTTTTCCTCATTACGTACTCAAGCACCAAATTGACTAGCACTGGCGCGAGTGCATCTCCCGATGGACTTTTCCGATATATTGTTATTAATTTGTATAAAATTCTAGTGTAATACAATACAATACAATAAATATTAGCAGAAATCGAAAAATCATTGTAAATAAAATAAGGGTTTTAAAGCGTTGGCCCTCTTTATGCAGTTTTCTGTGGACGAATCGTTGAATAAGCTCCAATTCTCGTACCCCATTGAGAAATTTTGCACATCCAACTTCAATAACTTAATTTTGAAACAATCCATTAAGCCATCCCTCCCATCTTATCCTTCTTTTGAAAGTAGTTGGTTGTTTGTACAGATGCTTCTGTTTTTACCATGATTTCAGTCAATTTCATTCACAAATGTTTGACATAATTTACGCATTAGCACATCCTGCGGTAACGCACAGAGAGTATCAAAAATATCCTCCCACCCCTGCCATTAGGTTTCAGTATTAAGTAAACATGACTAGGCCCATTTATTAGGAGTGAAAATACGGACTAAAAACGTGGTGGAAATTAGCGCTTCGATTTAAGTAATTAACACTAGCGTGTAATGCAGAAAAATAAATATTTAGTTTTATTTTATTAATTGTAATTAATGAAATACAATTTATAATAATTGTGTAATGTAATAAAAATAAATTAGCAAATTGTTAAAAGTTTTCTTAAGAATTACGATAATAATTAAGCAAAGAACAATTTTGTAACAAGAAGATTTTAAACATTTGAATTATCACAAAAAGGAAATTTGAATTTTATAAATTGCATTTTTAAATAAAATTTTAATTTTTTATTTAATTAATTTATTAACATTGCATATTAATGCGTTATATTATGCCAATTCTAATTTATCACATAATTTGGTAACAACAACAAAAAAATTTGGAAGAGTTTAGTTCTACATTTCACGATGTACGTCACATGGTACATCGCAAACTTTTTTTGCATCGACCGGTTTCATTTCCATTAAATCCGGATTCACCGCCTCGCTGAGAAATTTTTTCTGATTATCGGTCAAATTTATCGCGTGCATTTTTGATTTGAGCTCATTCTGAATGGAGAATAATAAATCATCATCCAATATTTCGACTTTTGGCGGTTTATCATACTCATCATCGGCCGATTGAGTTTCTGCACTCTCTTGCGATTTTTCATTTTCCATTTTAACTTTATTGTAGCGGCGCGAACCCTGCGTTAACAGTTTAACGGCAAACGATTCTTTTGGCAACGATTGCATAATCGCCGAAATTAGTTTCGGTGGTGGTGATTGAGGACGTTTCGGATTTTTTATAACAACATCGGCCACTTCGGCCGTTTTAACGATATTAGTACGACTTGCCTCACGAGCAGCGTTCTTACGCATTAAACTGCGTGCTCGACGTTTTAATATTGCTTGTGCATCAGGATAGTGGACTAGTGCCTCGTTCAGATCAGATTTCGATAGCACAAATAAATTCGAAAATCCCTTGGAACGTACATCAGCTGTTCGACGATTACCTTCGGCCCCGTTCATCGCTAACAAACTTATTTCACCGAAATACGATCCTTTCGACAGTGTGGCAAGTACCTCGTCATTTTGTGGTCCGCCCATCACTTGAACTTCGCCAACCTTTATAATGTACATCTCTTTACCAACTTCCCCTTTCTGGCATACGTAGTCGCCCGGCACAAAAGTAACCGACCGTAATTTTAATACCAATTCCCGTAACAGAGCTTCATCGCACTCGGCAAAAAGTTGTACTTTCGATAGTGTTTGCATATGCACCGAAATAGCTATATCCGTTTTAAGGTTAGCGGGTAACGTATCTAGTATATGACTTTCGTCCAGCGTTCTTTGCTGCTCCCACGTAAATGTAAACCACATTTTAACCCGACCCTGCAATTCACCCGGCAAATTTAATCGCCTCATATATTCAAGCGTTTCGTCTACCAACTGTTTATATTCGGATTGTGACCGTGTCGCAGTCGCAATAATATCACGGATTTGGCCAATCAACAGCGCAAACACGAACACGCCCATTAACCAGGCTGCGGTCATAAACAATAATTCACCATCATTTTCGGGTTTAGGATTTTTACCAATCGATGTTGCCGTTTTCGTAGCAAAAGCAAAGCATCGAACGTACGGATGTCCTTTACCACTAAATACCCACCGGTTTGTGCCTAGACCTTCGTATGCGCTATACGCGTAATAAGCACAAGCCGTTAAATGTATCATGTACAGCATGTAGGTCAATGTTTTAGCGACCCGCACCATAAACGGCGATGAAATTACACGATCCAGTAATTTAAAAAATTCCCAAAAACTTTGAATTTTCAAAAGGCGTGGAACCCGTAAAAATACATAACTGACCCCGTATTTTAAATACAGCAAATCGAGTGGAACCAACGAAAGTACATCCAATTTAAATTGTAATTTTTTTATGTAGTTAATTCGTGTGTCCTGACGCCGGGTCTGCCAAAATCCATTTTCTAAATAGATTAAACGATGTTTCACGAATATGACATCAAGAAGGTATATTAAATCGGCGATATAGTCGATCGTTAACCAAGCGGTGGTATTTGATTCGGTTTGAAATGGAAACGATGATCGGAGTGGAATTACCCAGGCGTTGTATAGAAATGATAGTGAGACGATGAACAGCCACGATATATAAAATCGACCTGCAAGTAACAGAAAGTGTATTAGAATAGAAAATGTTTTAAGGACGCAATAAAGAACTTACCTTGTGGATCGAGACCATCCTCTTCATGGCCACGGCCACAAAATATCGGATTAATCCAATAACCACAGTTTATTGAATGATTTTGAGCTGAAATTCCATTATTGATGTTTTGTTGTTCATTTTGCTTCATTATGTTCAGAATTGATTGTGTGCTTTGTAGTTGCGACGATGGTGATGTGGAACTCATGCTACTCGATGGCGTGGGTGGCACATCTAAACGATTGCGCATGCGACGTGTTCGATCACTAAACCGATTCACCAAATGGCGTAATCGTTCTCGGACAAATTGATGGCGTTCAGGATGTAACGAACTAAAATGGAAAATTTATGAAATGGAAAATTTATTATTAAATACTTAATCGTCTAGATTGATTTTTGCGTCTATGGATTAAAAGTGTATAGTACAGTTTGTAGTGATGAATCAGATATGGTAATTCGAGGCCTTTGCTTAAGATTCATAACTTATTTTTTTAATTTTAACTTTAAAAATGAGAATAACTATGTTTTTTTTTGTGATAATTTTATTTTTTATTTTTATTTTTATCTAGAACTAGTTTCGAGTCTTCACTCTTCCTCAGCTAATTCGCTATTCATCGAGAAATTCTCATTTTTAATGTTAAAAGTACACAAAAATGGAAAATAATAAATTCATAACTTAGTTCATTTCTAATCATTGTTGAATGGCCTTATTAGATTTTGGTTTAACAGTGTAACACTCCTACATTAATAAGGTCATGGAAGACTGGAACACTTCACTCCCGTATTTATAGATTAGTGTCGCAATTTACTTTGAAGCGTCACAGAAAAACATTGACATTTTTATAATCTAATTTGTGTGAAATTTTGAGTTTTTTTAAATTTCACTCAAAATTTCATACAATACAAAGGTACTTTAAGGCAACAGTGCAGTTAATTTTTCGAATAACATAATTTTGAATATAAATACTCAAACTGCGAAATTATCACTTATCTTATAAGTGATAATTTCGCAGTTTGAGTATTCACTCACGCATTTATCTTATTAACTTTCTATTAGAATGTGCATTTATCTTATTAGATTTTGGTTTAACAGTGTATCACTCATACATTGATAAGGTGGACGAAGATTGGAATACTTCACTCCCGTACTTATAGATTAGTGTTGCAGTTTGATTTCAAGCGATAGAAAAATATTGCAATTTTTGTTATCAAATTTGAGTGGAATTTTGAGTGTTTTTTAAATTTCACTGAAAATTTCATTCAATACAAAGGTATTTTAAGGCAACAGCGCAGTTTGCTAAATTATCACTTTAACTTCCTATTAGAATCTGCATTTATCTTATTAGATTTTGGTTTAACAGTGTAACACTCATACATTGAAAAGGTCGACGAAGACTGGAACACTTCACTCCCGTATTAATAGATTAGTGTTACAGATCTCTTTCAAGTGATAGAAAAACATTGAAATTTTGGTTATTTGAGTGAAATTTTGAGGTTTTTTATTTCACTCAAAATTTCGCATAATACAAGGTATTTTAAGGAATTGATTTGCATGTAAGACAAATTTATTACAATTGAAATAAAATATTTACCTATCCGGTGATTGAACTTTTCGCTTATCAATAAATCCTCCACTAGATGGCCTTGGTATTTTATCCTCAATTTCATATTCACTAATTTTTCGATACTGCTCATTTAATACTACCGGCGGTTCAGTCAATTGCAACTTCTCCTCAACAATCGGTGTGCTATACTCCTCATCAGCCTGCATCACCTCAACACTTTTTAGTGATTCATGAAAATTCGTATCCATTTTCGTTGTTAAATCACTTGACACATTTTCTTCACTCGGTTCATGCGTTTTACTGACACCCGTCAAATTTATCGTACTATTCGACGAGGTGGATTTTATCGATGGATTCGATGGATCGCGGCACAATACTTTTTTAACATTTTCGTACGGCACAAGCGGGTGTACCGTTTCTTTCTTGATAATTTCCTTAACAATTTCATGTGTCGGATTTATATTCGTTTTGGCATTTTCCGCTTCGATACAGCCAACTTTACCATTTTTGAAATATAAACGGGCATTACAAATCACAGGTGACGATCGAATTCGATTGTTGGCTGAATAAATTTTATATGTTGGTGATGTGGTGGGCGATTTTTTAATCGACCGTTTACGTAACAAACTCACGGTGGGACTAGATTTTTTTTCACGTGCACTCTCACTATTATTCGTATTATTACTACTACTTGAATTATTATTACTAGAGTTTTGATTTTGACTAATATTGGCACTATTACAGTTATTATAAACAACACTATTTGTTTCGCTATTGCTGCGAGGCGATGAACTTTTTGGTGAACCTTCCGTTCGTCGCCTTCGCTCTCTATCGTACAGCTGTTTATCACGTTCTTTTTCCTTTTGCAAAATTTCTTCGGCCACTTGAAAACAGGTCTCGATTTCTTTCAACTCACGTGATATTTCCTCTAAACTTTTATTCAATGCAAATTGTCGTAAGCGTTCTGCTTTTCTGGGGTCAATCGATTCGATCGATTTGCGTGACAGCGATTGGTCGAACGACGATGAAAAATCTGGTGAATGCGATCGAATTGATAGTGACGAAGATGAAGACGATGAATTATTCGACAACAGTATTGTCGATTTTGGCTGAGCATCGTCAAACGTATTTATATCATCTAGCACAATTGATGAATGCTTCAATAACGATTCCATTTCCAGTGATTCCGTCGGATAGATGGGGCACTGCAAATAAAAAAATCGTTATACACAACTTTTTTGCTACACACAAATTCACATCACAATGGTCGATAGTAAACTGAATATTTTGTATTATAATTCAATAAAAAAAAACGAAACGAATTAATTGATGGATACGCAAACTAAAATAGACAAAAAGTAATTACTACGATTATTTAAGGTGGGAGTTTAAGGCAAACAAACGAACAAAAGTAAAATAAAAATAAATTATAATTTTCAAGTGGTTTTTAGCTTGGTCGTCCAGTGGTGAATTGGAAAATTTCCAATTTTCTACCTTGCAAAATACCTAACAACTGAAAATCGTGCGCCTCCATACCTCCCTTATGATTCATGAATAAAAACGAAACTATTTTGTTAAAACATGAATGCTATAAAACTAAATTTCAAAATCTAACTATCTCTATAAAGTAATAATGTAATTAAAAACATCAATAAAATTATAAATGTCTTAAGTCACGCAAAATTTGTGCATACCGTTTAAGTGTAACAGAAAAGAGGGAACGTAAGATGTGCGGGGAAGCTGAAAATGTGATGTAAAACAAATTTAATTTTATCTCTTATCTTTCTTACATCTTTACATTTCCAGGCTCGTGTTGCTAATTTATTATGGAAATAACTGACTAGTTTGATCAAAAAACGGTATCACTGAGTGTGATGAGTTTTATCATGTCATTGCATTTGATGTAACGAGCACGACTAACTTCCTTGACAAAAGACGGTGAAATAAATTATTCTAGAGTCGGCTGTAAGTAGCAGTTTTTGCACGAAAAACCGATAATTCGCATTTGAAACCGGCAGTTTGAACTAAAAATTTACTTAACACATTGTGACTCACACACGCCATAAATTCCACTTTGGAAATCCCGCGGGTTTCTTATTTTATCGAGTAGTATCTGATTGTGCAATTTTGTGCATCTAAAGGTGGGTTCAAATCACATATACCAAACATTTGTGCAGAACGCTTTTCGCTGCAAATGTTTATATACACACAAGAATTTTCATCGCAAATTTTTATGTCACCTCCCATTTTCAGTGGTCAAGCCATACGTGGAAATAATTTACGTCTAGTCGTCAGTCAATAACAAATCAAAATTAGTTCTTTAAATCGATGAATATTCAAAAACACTAGAACATAATGCGGCGGGAATTCCTTTGATGTTTGTCAAAAAACTGACATAATTATGTTGGATAGTGTGCGATGAATGTGGCATACATTTTTGTGTCCTTTTCGTGCACCGCACACGTCGACACTTCATAATTTGCGGCGAAAACATTTACCCGAAAGCGTTCTGCACAAATTTTTATATATGTGGACCCACCTTAACTGTAAAATTTGTGCTTTTTGTATATTTTGAAAGTTAATGTGGGATTTCTGACGTGATTATCACACCATAAATTTCATAAATCTGTTTAAACATTGAGGTATATGTTTTAATTTAATTCAGTTGTGCTACACTGTGCAACCAAATTGTTTAAATAGATGTATATAACCTGATAAGATCATGATTCAATTAAATTTAAAAAAAAAATATGAGTGATTTTTGGAAAACCCACCTTTTATAATTCAAATCCGTTAAACTGGTTATACTGAACTTGTATGACCCCCAATCGGCCAGAATCACCCACAGAGAACCCTTAATTCAACCCTAATTTTAAAAATACATTTTGAAAAATTTTGTATGGGTGATTTCTGGAAAATCCGTTTTATATTGATAAAATCACTTAGACTCTTTGTTTTGAACATATTGACCAAGTTTCATCATTATGTCTGCTCCCCATCAGCTAGAATCACTTGTAGAAAATCCTTAATTTAATAACTCCATAAAGTTTCAAAACAAACAAACTAAACCAGAGGAGATCCAGGTGGGTCCAGTCTGTTTGTTTTAGTGATAGTTTTGTTCATTGTGTGTTTTTATTATTTTTGTTTCATCTCAATTATTCAATCCTTATGGGTTGAAGGTCAGACTCATTTACCCTGCTTGGCATTAAACACACACAGGTTTTTTTTTAATTGTGAATCACTTATTACAATATTACTTCATTGAAGTAGAACAAATTTGGGATTTGATTTGAGAAAGCTCGTGATTGGACGTGCTGTTTGTTTTTCCAATTGAAAAATAATTAAAAATTTTTTTTGATACTGGCTTGTATTTAAATTTAGTTTATGTTTATTTAATTTTTCTTGTGTGCCAAAATATTGTATATAAGTGTATATATAGTGTGTATATATACATACTGTGAATTTGTTAAGTACATATTAAATTAGTGCATACTTTAGTACAGACTTTTCGTGTTGCCCATTATAAGTTAAGACGCATTTTTGAAATAAATATGGAGTGCAGCAAATGCAATTTAAAATGTACAGACTGTGCCGCCGCGGTGTTAAAGTGGTCAGCATGCTTGTTCCAGCGACTGAAAGTCCCGGGTTTGATTCCCGGTGGTGACAATGAAAAAATTTCACGGCTATTTTAGGATCAAATCAATGAATTAATCACTCATTATCCGAAATGAAAATATGATTTTGAAACCTCATTTGATATAGTGCCAGAGAGAGAGAGAGACTGTACAATGATTTGTTGCTCTAGTTTTTGTGGTAACAAATTCCACCACGACTGTGCCTGTGTTAATCACGTTGCATGTAATTTAATTAGTAAATGCGCCCTAACATTATGTGGTTCTGCAATGTTTGCGGGGATCTTGTTAAAAATCACACCTTCAACAAATTAACTGGGGTAAATAGTGTTAACAACAATGATATGGTGCGCAAGCTGAATTTGCGAATATAATGGATGAGCTGGCCTACAATAAAAACCAAATTAGCAGGATTCTGGGTTGTTGCATTCGTGTAATGTAAATACTTCTACGCTTGTTAAAACATATATAGGCGTTACCAATTTTAAAGTTATTAAATAAATGTCAAACAATCAAAATCGTGATTTGTTGGACTATGTGTGTTTTAAAGTTGGCATCAGCTTTGAACATAGTAGTAAAGCACTTGATCCTAATACTGATGTGCTTATTAGGCAGTTCAAAAGGCAGTGTTCCGTATATTCTGTCTATTTTCAGTACTCCCGAATTAGATACACAATCGTACTAAATTCTATAATAATTTAGTTAATATATAAACGCTTTTCCATGTGATAATCAGGTAAATATTCATTCTTGTATTAATTTTGGTCATTTAAATGTTCGTAGTTTAGTAAAGCATTTTGATGAAGTTTGTATTATGTTGGACGTGCACAAATTTGACTTTCTTGCTTTAACTGAAAGCCGCACCTATTAGAAGCCGCACACTAATAATGAGCCGCATCCTATACTAAGAAGCCTTTAAAACTTTTACGTTTTAGATCAACGTAAAATGATCAAGTAACAAAAACGCAATCATTTGTTTTTTGGGTTTCTCATGTTTGTTTTATTCTTCTCTATTTGGTCAATGCACAAAGTGAAACTTTTTGACAGGCACAAAGTGAAACTTTTTGACAAATTCAGTAGTATACTAATACATACAAAGCAGCTGTCTCATTTTTAAATGCATTCAAATGGAATGTTAAAGTAGGACAAACAGTTTTAAATTGTCACATCTTTCAGGGCGGCATAAACACATTTTCAGGCTTTTCATTAAGGCAAGATTCAGTACCATTTCAGTAGATCATGACAAATGCATATTCAGGCCTAATTCTTTATAAAAATTCCGTTCATAAATTCAGTGCGTTTTCAGGCATTCTCAAACCCATTTTATTCAGGCTACATTTACTGTCTTTCAGGGAATTATAATTACATTTTCATGCTTCTAATATAGACATGATTCTGTAGTGTTTCAGTTGATCATCATAAATTGCTTTTTAAGGCCTATTTCTTCATATACCATTTGGTTAAAGTTTAAGAATTACTTATGTAATAATACTCGTAATTCCTTAAAACCCTTAAATGTAGTAGATTTTTCAGATCCACAAACCCGTTTTATTCAAGTTGACAATTAGTGATATTTATTTAGTTTGAAGGATTTGATAAAGGCTCCTTTTGAGCAACAAGCATCGACTTATAAAGGAAAAACAGAGTACTTTAAGTTTTATTTTTACTTAAATAATATTTTAATAATAATATATTTTGTGAATGATGATGAAGTTTATAATGTGGTGTTGGGAAAAATCGATTTTGGAATTTGGAATTATTATATAAGTGCATTTTAATATCTATCATAGAAGATATAAGTTGAAATTATTGATTATCTACTGTCGAGTGGTAAGTGAAGAATAACGGAACCTATACGGGCGGTTAACATGACCCACGGGCGCGAGTGCTGTAATGTGTTCATCTGGTTTACTGGTAGGTAGTGTATCATAACGGGTTCCATATAGTATATCGAGTGATGCAAGTATTTACGGTTATCACGATTCAATGAGTGGCGCATATTCTACAGATACCACGTTATTTTCTGGTGCCGTATTTTCAACGGGTATACGGTTAATCAACGAGTGCTGCAAATTTTTACGGGTGGTCAGTTGAGACTATTTGCGGTTTACGGCGGGAAGACGCCGAACGTTTCTGGCGGCCTACTAAGGCGAAATTTCTGGGTTTGGCGAAACAACGCCTAATATCTACGGTTTTGGCAGAAAGATGCCCAACCATTATCTACGGGTGGCCAGTTGAGGCCATTCTGATTTGGAGTTTACCGGCGGTAGGACCGCAACGGTGGAAATCGAAAATCGGCACAACCAAGCCGCAACGGTCCAGGTGTGGCATCACATGTGGCATGACGGCTACAAGACTGCAACAGTAAAGGTAAAATTTTTTTTTCTTAACTTTAATTTTTCGGCTTTCAAATTTTTTTATTAATTAAGTGCAATTTAAATTCTGTTATTTCATCAATTTATTTTTTTTCGATTTAAATTCATATATTTCTAATTTTCAATTTTTTGCTTCAAATTTTCAATCTTTTAATTTTCATTTAAATATTTTGTGTAATCTATTTTTCCGTGGTTATCCGCCATTTTATTTTCTCCTGATTTTTTTTTGGTTTGTTAAAATAAAAATTGCACGGCGAATCTTGGCATTCGGCGTCATTTTCGTTTCGCCCTTTGGTTTATGTTTTTTGTACCATTAAAAAAATAAAATGAAATGCTTTAATTAAAATCCACGTGGTCTCCCCGTGGCACTTCGGCAATCTCATGCTGTTGAAGTGTGAATTGTGGGAGATTAGTTGGAGGTCTCTTCGGGTGAAGAGAAGCCTGGTCTGTTGAGGGGACTTCCCTACGCTCTTATGCTGCTTCGTTGTGGCTGGGCATCGGTCTTTCAGCGCCGATGGGTCATTCAGGGCGATCTCTTTAGCAGACTGGGTACTTGTCACTTGGGGAGATCCAGTCGCCACCGGATGGACACTCCGGTTATGACTAGTTTATTACGTTTCGTCAAATTTCGTTCGGCGAATTCTGGGCTGGGATGTTCTAACATCACCATTTTTCTATATTTTATCGAAGTCTACGTCTCTTTTTGCTAGAAGTAATTTGACTTCTGTTTCGTTTATCAATTATTTCTGCCCTATTGCTATCACCACCTACTACAATATATATTTGAACAATATCTATTTCACTTATTTTCGTTCTAGAATCGAAAATAAATTACTATTTTTTTTTTTTTTTTTTTTTTTTTTTTATTTAAATTATTACAACTGAATACAATTCATCTAGTAATTTTTCTTTCTTAATTTAGTCACTTGTGAATGAGAAGAGGCCCATTGGCCAGCTCCATTTATAGATTATTTACTGAAGTAGTCTTTGCTCTGGTGTCCTTAATCCATTAAATCAATTGGTTTCGTTCTCTGCAATCGTCTTACTGCATGTGAAGTGTCCAACATACCACGAAGCTCTTCATTTACGTGT
Organism: Nephrotoma appendiculata; assembly: GCA_947310385.1. Classification (NCBI taxonomy): domain Eukaryota; kingdom Metazoa; phylum Arthropoda; class Insecta; order Diptera; family Tipulidae; genus Nephrotoma; species Nephrotoma appendiculata. The sequence continues at coordinate 101,058,369 of OX371223.1, forward strand.
TGATAGATACGTTGTCCATGAATTACTGCAAATTTTTTTATTTCTTCTTGGACCGTCGGGATATTTAGGTCCCTATGAAGGTCATCATTCCTAATGTACCACGGAGCGTTAACTATACCACGGAGCACTTTGTTTTGAAAAGTTTGTATTATTTTGGTGTTGGTTTTCTTTGTACAGCTCCAGAGCTGTATTCCGTAAGTCCATACAGCCTTTAGCACCTGTTGATACAATAGCAATTTATTTTCGGTTGTTAATAAATTATTTGGTGATAGAAACGCAGTAGAAACATCACGATTTTGCAATCCAGCAGGCTGGTAAATGATATAAAAATTGAAACAGAGGCAAATTTTATTCTACAGAAACGAGAAATAAACTTCGATAAATGATCAGAATATGGTGATGTTAGAATATCCCAGCCCTGGTCTACTTAATTTAAATTCAGTTTTTTCTTATAATTATTTGCTTTTTATTTTTAATTTTTTTCTGTTTCACGGTGTAGGCCAGGTGCGCGCAAGCCTCTAATCCCCCACGATCCATGCCATTACCCTGAGATCTAGCCGACAAAACATCACCGTGAGAGAGACCTCTGCATGCTTAGTTGACAACTGTGGGTTGGTTGCGACTCATCCGTAACAACCTTCCTGAGCAAGAAATAGGTTCTCCTGAATTTATTACAACAGCCCACACCCACAAAAATCGAATAATAATGCATCGAACTTCCTTCCTATGCAAGGAAAAGGTTTCCCTGAATCTAATTTTATTTACTAGAGAATTGCTACAATTTGAAAAGTAATTTGTACAAAAATTTCAATTTACCGTACTAATTGATTTAGCTGAGAATTGGTCCACTGCCTGTATTGAATTACCGTCTTGTGCAAGAAACAGGTTATTCTCAATTTATTACAACAACCCACATCCACAAAAATCGATCATAACGCATCGAACTTCCTTCGTGTGGGAAACCTATTTTTTGCGCAGGAAGGAAGTTCGATGCATTATGTTCCATTTTTGTGGGTGTGGGCTATTGTAATATTTTCTTGCGTATCCATTTCTTGTACAAAATATGAGCTGTTTCATCTTAATTGTTGGTAGGTCGTTATATTTATAGCAAGCCAGAGACTTATACAGAGAAAAGTTGTTTTAGAGCGCTCCACTTTTTAGGAACAGATTTTCGGAATTGTTCTACTCCAATATATTGCACTTTTGCTTTTTGTATAAAATCTTCTAGTATCACTCTCAGATCGATACAATGGTTTTAAATGGTTGCTAACATTTGGGGTAGTTTCTATGGGTTTAATAATGCCATTTTATTTTATTTAATTTGTAAATGAAAAAATGCTGGTCAAGCTATGGAATTGGTTAATTCGACTTTAAGTGAACATTCTGTGAGTCGCTCAACATTAAAAACGTGGTTTGCAAAATTTCGTGATGGCAATTTTAGTCTTGATGGCGATCCACGTCCCAGTGCAGTAAAACAATTTGAAGGCGAAATCGTAAAGATTTACTGAATGAAAATCCGAGTCAAACACAAAAAGAGCTTGCAAAACAATTAGGAGTTACTCACCAAGCAATATCACTTCGATTGCGTGCAATGGAAAAAATACAGAAGGAAGAAAAATGGGTTCCTCATAAACTGACCGAAGAAATCAAAAACCGAAGAGTTGACATCTGTATGAATTTGCTTCCTCGGAACAAAAGAACGGATTTTTTGCATTAAACCATTACGGTGGGATTCGAAATGAATCATTTAAGCTTCTGGAACCTGGTCAAACTGTTCCAGCTGAACGTTACCAGCCCCAATTGTTCAGATTAAGTGATGCTCTGGGAGAGAAAGTACCATTTACGGGCAAGGAAGGCGGACATGCAACAAAATCAACTCAAGAATCCATCTTCTGACCGAAGAGTTTTACAGCATCCGGCATATTCTACAGATTTGGCTCCCTCTGATTACCACTTATTCAGATCGATTCAATTTCTATCACGAAAGCACTCATCTTCTACCTATATAGTGAATATTTCGATAATTATCTCTCAGGATAGACTAGTATTTAATTTGAGCCGCATATTTGAAGCCAGTACAATAATGATGATTAAAATTCGCATCGGTATTTTACAAGGGATGCAACATTAATTGCTGACGTTAAACCGTCACGACATAAAATTTTAATCATAATTAGCATAAAATATATATTATTATAAACAAGAGTTGTATGTTATTGAAATATTATAAATAATTATATTCATAAAAAGTACATTCGTCAAAAAATTACGACCATTATATATCTGCAACAACATCTTAATTTTTGCAATTTGCATAAGTCGCAGCATGAGATTTTTATAAAAATATACTTGACTAGTTTATTAAAATCCCATTGCGATACTGTCGCCAACGGCATTAATTTATATCTCACACTAGATTCGTGTATAGTAAATCAATAAAGTGTTTCTGTCTCAAGTGACCAAAATTATGTATTACCGCACTTGTAAGCGCTAAGAATCCCAATTTTGTTTGTCTCTTCCAAAATTTAATAAAACCAAAATCGTAATCAACTGATTAATTAAATATTCCGAACATGATACCAAAAATTACAACAATAACATATAAATATTATTATTTACATACATATAGCATATGTCATATACGAGTAGGTTATTGATATATACTCGTATGTACACACACTGTGCGTGAGTTAATTAAATCTAATTTTTTTGTTTACATTTTGTGGAATATTTCGAGATTTCTTATCTAAACCTTGTCACCTTCTAGCGATAAAAATGGTTTGGAGAAACGAATACCTTATGTTAGAACCGGATGTATATGAAGCTCACTTGCCTGTTAAGCATTTGTAATTTTGTAATGAAACCGTTATTAAAGTAAATTGACAGGTAGATTCCGCCTTGCCTTTTTAGTTAAAATGGAAACTTGGCCTTTAGCAAGAGACTTAGCAAGAGTTTATTTAGACTAATAAAATACAAATTTACTCACCGGTTTCAATAATACGAAACGATCCATATTTGTAAACTTTTATTTTTATTTCAAACTTATCTCCAATCGATTTTCTACAACAAAAAAAAAAAAAATAGAAAAGAAAATATATTTTATATAAATATTGGTGCATGATACCCTTGGCCGATTTTCAAATCGACTTACTTAATGTTTATTAAAAATAATACATCGTATATGTATAGTGAATTACAATTAAAAATTGCAAATGTGTTAAATATAAATTTACGCTAATTTCGTAACAATAAACTATTGTAATGGGCGTTGGATAAAAACGAGATACAGGGGGAAATGTGGGTAACTGCAGCAGGAAATTGTCGAATATTAAAATTAAGCGTACACTATTAAGCCCCAATTTGTGTTAACTAGTCGTCGATTAATACAATATTACGCTCACGCACAAATAGACAGAAATATCCGACAATATACAGGTGCAACAATCAATAATAGTCACCAATTGTCATCTCAATTTTCAAAAGTACCAACGTTCAAACGATATGTTTCAAAATTCTATGACAATCCGATCATTAGTTTACAAGTTACAGTTGGTGATTAGAAAAATACCTAGCAATGGCTTGATATGAGTTATAGGGCATCTGCTATCAAATCGAACGTTGGTTTGCTGAGCTCAAACGTATAAATGCTTATTAATGAACGTAGCGTAAAACCGATTACAGATTCGGAATCAGCGTCGAATTTGCAAGCGGATTACATTAATATAAAATCGCATTTTGGTATTTTAAAGAAAATTGCAATACATCCATCGCACAATGGGAAACCTTTACGTCGATATATATATTATAGCCAGCCGTACAAACACCGATGATGCTGAACACTTTGGCTGCCTAAACACTTAAATTTTGTAAAAAAAAAATTTAATTGAATTTAAAATCTTCAATTAACTTAGATATCCTTATAAAAATATGAAATAGTTATTATAATAATAAATATACAGGTAACTCTCCAAGAACACGGTATTCGAAGAACACGTTTTCGAAGAACACAGATACCCATTTCCTCAAATTACACGGTTACAAACAATTATTTTATTTTATTTTTTGTACATCATAATAAAAAATAAAACGTAACCTTTTTTATTTTCTTTTTTCTAGTTTCGAACAACACGGGTTTAAAGAACACGGAACGAATATGTTTATTTAATTTCAGATGATAGCGAGCTTGATAGATGTATGGAACCTGATAGATTCAATGCACGCTTCCCATATGCCACCGAAATGGGGTGTCATGGGCGGTATGAAATGCCAATTGGTTTCGTCGTTGGCTATCATAGTGGCGATTTCGTCTTGTTCGGTCCAACGAAGTATGTCCCATTGTTAGAGTAGATATCCGTGCATAGTCCTCTCCTAGATGTAAATCGTTTGTAAGCAGCAATAAATGATTCGGTTGTTAAATCGCTTACAATTTCAACATGTATAGCTTTTGTTATCATGCAGTGACCTCTTCCCTTGGTTGTTCTCACTTGAATGGGGCCAGCATAATCGATACCCGTTTTTGCGAACGGTCTTCCCGGCCGTACTCTAGCAGATGGTAAGTTTCCCATTTGTTGTTGTGTAAGATGCTTTTTGTTACGAAAGCAAATAATGCATTTTTGAATTACTCGACGTACGGCACGTTTACTCTCAATAATCCAATATTTATTTCTCAAATGGCGATAATGTTAATTGAGCACCGCCATGTAAGGTACTGACATGAGCATTTTCTATAAATCTTCGTGTTACAAGGTTGTGTTTATCCAGGATGATGGGGTTTTTGCTGGACCTTGATAATGTTGAATTTTGAAGTCGTCCATTTAATCGTAACAAGCCATTTTCATCTAAAGTTGGATTCTTTTGCTAATTTGTTTAGCCTGGTTAAGACAGCAATTTCATTAGAAAAGTCTTGCTTTTGTAGTGCCTTGAGAATTGTTGCTTCCGCATCCCAGAGTTCTATACCTGTTAGCTGCTTATGATTGTTATTGCCGTGCTTGGCATTGTTGATAAATCGTTTACAGTACGCAACTATGCGTTTTAATCTGTTGTAATTCAAACATCGCTCAAATAATTCATTAAATACGTGCTCTTCTCTGCTTATTGTCATTAGTTTTGAATGTTTTTCTTCTAATTCTTCACGATGATGTGTATGAGTAAGTGAGGAACTATTGATTTCCTTCCAACTAGTTATGTTTTGTCCCAGAAAGTCCGGTCCTTCCCACCATAATTTGTTGTTTGTTAGTGCGGATGGTGGTGCGCCTCGTGAAGCTATATCAGCTGGGTTGTCACCTGATTTTACGTGATGCCATGTTGTGGTCGGTATCAAGGATTTTATAGCAGAAATTCTGTTTGCCACGAATGCCTTAAATTTGTTTGGCTCGCCTGTGATCCAACATAGTGCAATGGTTGAGTCTGACCACGCATACATCCTGCAGTTGTTTAGATTTAAGGCTTCTTGGACGTGTTTAAGCAATTTTGATAATAATAAAGCTGCATTTAGCTCTAGTCGAGGAATTGACAACCACCTTGACAAGCTCTATGTCGGTATTTTCAGTTGTATTGATCCACCTTTGAGTTTTTATGTTTTTGATATCACTTATTTCTGCCTTATATTTTATCCATTTTGTGTTGATATGTTCTGATAGATGTTCATCTCTTTTTATTCCGCTTAGCCATAATTGTTGCATCATAATTTTAGCTGTAATTGTTAATGGAGAGAGCCATCCAACTGGATCAAATAGCTTCGATGATTCGGATAATAATGAACGCTTTGTAGCTTGGTTGCTGGATAACTGAAGTCTTGCAACATCAAATTTAAAGTTGTCTTCTTGTGGATCATACAAAATGCCTAGGGTCTTGATGCAATCGTTTAACTTGATTTCCATATTACCCTTACCGTGCAGTTCTCTTGGTATATGTTTTAATAATTCACTTGAGTTAGAGAACCATTTTCGTAAGTTAAATCCACCTCGATTTGTTAGCAATTTTAATTCGCGAACTGATTGACATGCCTCGCTTATATTGTGGCACCCGGTCAGCAAATCGTCAACATAAAAATCTTTCAATATGATGTGTGCTGCTATTGGATACTCACTGGCTCCATCAAGAGCTACCTGTCTCAATGCTCTTATCGCCAAGAAACTGGCTGCTGTTGTTCCATATGTGACTGTCTTAAGTTTATAAGTTGTCATTGGTTTAGACGGTTGAGTTCTCCATAATATTCGTTGGTAATTCTGGTCTTGTTCGTTTAACCAAATTTGGCGATACATTTTCTCTATGTCCGCCGTCATTACGATTTTGTATTTTCGCCATAGCAATAATATATCCGTTAGGTCATCTTGTAATTTGGGACCATTCATCATGCAATCGTTTAAAGATACCCCTGTCGTAGTTTTAGCCGAAGCATCAAACATTACTCTAGGTTTTGTAGTGGTGCTATTCTGTTTGATTACACCATGATGCGGTGTGTAATAGGTGTTACTTGCTATATTGTGATCTTCAACCTCTTCCTGCACGAGTTCCATGTGCTTTAGATTTATGTATTCCTGCATAAATTGATGACATAACTGCTTGAAAGACGGATCTCTCTTGAACCGGTTTTTAATTTGTATTAGCCTGGCAGCGGCTTTTTTCTTGGAATCTCCTAATTTGGTATGATTATCCTTGAACGGAATTCTTACCACATATCTTCCATATGATCCCTTTTCTGAGGTTAACTGGAAATGTTGTTCAACCATGTCTTCCTCTTCCGTATTAATTCTGTTTTCTGGTATCGAATCTACCTCTATGAGTAATTTCAATTGATCTTCTATGCCTTTAGTAGCTATCATTGTTGTTGGCTGGTTTGTTCTGGTGCCGCCTCTGCTGCCTATTATTATCCATTCGATTTCAGTTTGTTGTGCCATTGGTTCTAATTCACCTCCTTTTATGATGTTGTTGTTTATGATTGCTGTATAATAGTCAGCACCAAGTATGAGATCAATTGGTTGTGACTTGTTATAATAGGGATCGGCGATCTGTATTTGTTTGAGATGGGTCCAGCATTTTGCATCAAAGTCCACCTCCGGTAACTGTTGGTTGAGTTTATCAAATATCAAGGCTTCGATATTTAGTTGAAAATCGGTTTCAAATCTTGGCAAGATTTGTATATTGATTGAATGTTTACAATCACCTACCTGCTTTTTCTCCTCCTATACCGGAGATGACGTTGACCTTCTTCTTCTTGAGGTTGAGTAGGTTAGCGGCTTTTCATGAGATTAATGTCACCTGTGATCCAAGATCGACTAATGCTTTCAGCAAGATCTGATTTCCCGTGCAAGTTATGGCTTTAACTTTAACTACTGCGGTTGGTAACAAAACTTGTCTCTGTTGATTTACTATGAGGGTTTTCGCGTTTTTAACTTCGGTTCCGCCATTTGATAATGCGTTATTGCAGTGTAGTAGGGTGTTATGTGACCTTTTACATACGACGCATGGTTCTGCCTGACAATATTTACTTTGGTGATGGTTTAGGCAACGTACACAAAGGCTTGCTGCATTTATTAGCCTTGATCTATCTAATGTTGACATATACTTTCGAACTGTTGACATTGATCCAAGTTGTGTCGTTCCTTGCAACTATTTACCCAACATGTTCTGCTTGCTGTGGTTGTATAGGCCCGTTTTAGCGGTGGTATATGCTGTAATCGGCTTGTCGTTTGTTTGTTGCTGCCCATGGCTTCCAGTGATTGAAATCTTTTTTCAAGGAATTTGAAAACTTCTTCTAGTTGTGGAATATCTCTGGGTTTACGAATGCTTCAAAAGATGAACTTATGTTGAGCCGATGTATGTTATGCAGAATTTCTTTTGCTGTATCGTGCAAGTTCCTTACCGCTTGTGCGGACGCCATTTGAATTGTTGTTAGTGATAATAACGCACTGAATTGATGGTTGGCGAGTAACCTCGCGTTGTTATATCTATTTTGTATTATGCTCCAGGCTGTTTGGTAACTGTCACCTGTTGTTGTTAGATGACTTATGAGTTGAGCTGGTTCTTTTTTTGTTGTAACTCGATCATTGTGGTTTCTACTTTTTCTTGTAGCTGGCCAAAATAATCTTTTTTGAAAGTAGTCAGACGTTTGCTCGTCTTCTTCTGTTTCTATTGAGATCGCAGTATGTTGGTTTGCTACTTCTTGGATGTCCTTTTCTAGTTGTTTTAATTTTATATTTATGTATTCCTTGGATATGTTGTTAGTCTCCAATGAATGATTGATTGACGCCAATTTTTGATACATTTGGCGCATGAGGACATCGTGCCATTTGAATAGCTTTTTGTTGTTTTGTTCTTTTGTTGTCGTTGCCTTTACATCTGAACTGGTTTCTTGCTTTTCAGTTTGCTCTGTTGAACTCGTTGATGTGGTATTTAGGCGTTCACGCATATCCGTTATTAATTTTTGGTATACGTCTGTGACTTTCTTCCGTCTTTCCAGATATGCTTGGTTTTTTTCTAGAGGGTCATGTCCAGGATTTTCATATCATTATCGACGTAGTCGTTACAAATCGCCTTTAGAGTTGCCAACCTTTTTTCCAAATATATCTTCGTTTTCCTATCCTCCCCGTCTTTACGGTAGTTTGTTTCCATTTGGACGATTTTGTCACCTGCTCCATCTTGTTGCTGGAGTATGCTTTCCATTTTTGTTGTTATTTTGATATGTACAGGTGCTTAGTTCTGCTTGGGCAGAAGGTTTGGTGTGCACGTCTGACATGGTCCTTGCGATAGAAGATATTTTCTATGTCCTTGACCGTTTCATTGTCCTTGAGACTTTGAGAAACAGTCCTCAAACCCTTAATGCTTTAGAAGATGATTGAAGAGTGCAAATAAACGAACGTACTGTGAGACGAAGGATTAAAGAAGTCGTTTTGAGATCAAAGGTTCCAGCCAACCCCTACCGCAGAGAATTCACCAAGTATCAAGGTTGAGTTTTGCTCAAGAACACCGATTTTGAACTTTAAACCAGTGGGGACATATTTTGTTCACAGACGAGAGTCGTTCATTAGTGAACTCGACCGTTGGAACGCAGAGTGTGGGGACGACCATATGTGAGCGGTATCCTCAATTATGGTGGAGGTTCAATTATGGTTTGGGTTGATATTTTTGTTTACGTACCCGTACAGAATTAGCGATATTGTTGGCGAATCTCTTACAGCTGATAGATATGTTAGAGATATTCTGCTAGAACATGCGGTATATACCATTTGCTCCATTTATCGGAAAAAATTTTGTTTTAATGCAGAATAATTTCCGGCTGTATATTCCAGTCCAGTTTTGAACCCGATACAGCATGTCTGGGACATGCTAGGAAGACAGATCCAAGGTCGAAATCCAGCAGTTCGACCCACAGAAGAACTTCAAAATGCACTCTTGGACGTATGGAAAAATCTATCACAATTACACGATCGACAGTGTTATCGGAAGCATGGCAAGATGAATGGAAGCAGTAGTGAAAGATCGTGGAGGTAACACGAGAAAACTGGTTGGTTACAAAATTTACTGAGGAAACCGGTTGGTTACAAAAATTAGTTGTTATTTTGTTTTATTTGATTATCTCAATCAAAGTCAAAGGTGTATATTCCTTTCAAAAGAGTAACATATTTCCATTATCACAATTTTTGATAACTTTCAATAAAATATTAGATTGCTTTTTCCTGAATTTGGATGTTCAGTCTATCACCTATCTTAGATATTCATAAATCAACATCTATTAGATTTTAAACACCTTTCTTCAGCTTTTTTTTGTTCCCTTAATAGTGTCGTTATGTGTGATATACATGTATTTAAATTTCGTCTCGACTTTTGGAACAAATCTGTCCGAGCTAATAACAAATCCCACATCACATGATGACAACCAATTAGCTTAATGCAAATCACCATGTGAGTGCCTTATTTCTGTTAGTGAGTGCCTTATTTCGGAGAGTGCAAAAAATGAAGACTTAAATAAATGAATAAGGCCACCCGGTAATCGAAGAATTTGCACAAAGGCATTCCAAAAATTTCGTTTTTGACATGAGAAATATGGTCATACCGGCGTAGATCGAACATGTAGCGGAGACATCCATTAAACACTCTTGTAATTTTTGGCTCATTTTCAGTGACCGTGCAGTACCAATCTAGTATTCCGTGGAGTTCCCAGACATGTATTTCGTAAAAGCACGAGATACATATTATACATTTTGCGATAAATCTGATGAACATGTTTATCCTAGCTTAGGTTCGTTAGACATAAGAAGTCCTAAATTTCTAACGAAACAATCGTAAGGTATGGTTACATTGGCGGAAACAGATCATGATTAATTTTTTCCAAATAAAAAATAATTGCTTGCTAAGGTTATGAGCTTTATTAAGTGCCCATTTATTAATAATGTCAAGATCATCATTAATTGATCCGCAAACAGATGGTGACTACAGCTCAAAGGTAACCTCAAAATATCGTTAATATATAGGGAACATATAATCGGCCCCAGGATTGAACCTTGAAGACACCAAATAATAAGGGTAGAAGAGAAGATTTACCCATCGGGGTTACTACATACTGAGACCGGCCAGTGAAATAGGACGAAATTAGTTTATAAATTCTTTAGATAGGTCAAATTGTGTTTTTAGCTTTATTTCTAATAAATCGAAATTAATCGAGTTAAAGGCCTTCGAAAAATCTAGAAGTACCAAAACATAATTATTCCTGCCCAAACAAGATCTTATGAATTAGATACATGGGTCAAAAATGAAGTAGCTCTATGGTATCGACGGAAACCTGATTGGCAGTCTGGTTTAGCATTGAGTGCGAGTGGATTTGGTCAGCTAAAATCCGTTCGAATGATTTAGAAATAGCCGATAATAGTGATAACGGATGTATATCCTCTGGCACTTTTTGGATCTCCGTGCTTTGGAATCGCAATTACCCTACTTATCCTCTAGAATTCGGGAAATGTCTGTGAATTTAAGGCAAAGTTGAAAACGTTGACCAACAATGGTAAAATAGCCTGTATACAACAGTCAATAAATTTTAAAGATATACCATCGTCGCCGATTGCGTTAGATTTTATGGCATTTAGGGTATTTCAAACTTGATCGTTATTTAGCAAGTTAGATTGAAAGGTAAAGAGATCGAAGAATGAACTGTGCCTAAATTGAGAACCATATCAACAAAAGCAGAATTAAGCTGATCATGATCAAACTCTTCACAGTATCCCTCATCATCTTTACTATGGATGCCTTCATCTTTTAGATGGTTAAAAATCCCTTTGGAACAACGGCCTGGGTAAAGTTTGTATCGAATGTAGCGTTTTCTACAGGCTTTAATCAGCCCTTTTTATCACAATATTTTAATATAATCTTATCTCCAGACATACGAGAAGATTTCCAAACTCTATAAGCCATTGAGGTTTAGCAATGTCAATTCTCTTCGTAACAAAGAGAGTATAGATTTTATAATAATAGAACTTTCGTGTTGATATCATTGGAGATAATAATAATAGTAGTATCAATCCTATCGATGTCCATTTGAAGGGCATCACACTGCAGATTTCTATAACTACAATAGGTGATATACTCAATTTCACGGATGACCTTTATGTTTAAATTTGCACCCATCAATTCATGGTGAGAAACCCCAGCACACTGAGAAAATATCAATCGGTTGCTGTCAATGATGGGCTAGATAGAATTATATCAATTAATGAACCGCCATCGTCAATGTGTATTATGTTTAAGATTATAATAATGAATGTTTTGTTTAAGTAAATCTAATTAATAATATTGTTTCATTATAATATAAACAGAATAGTACAATCTGCATCACGTCACTGGAAGACGACGATAAAACGGCGGTCATCAATTGTTCCGAGCACCGACATTGAATTCTCATTTGATATTAAACAACGCGATTCTACAACATTGTCATTAAACGTGTCATTATTATAGTGACTACATGTTCACCTGGATAACACCTTCAACGTGCACGTTTAGTATATGATGATCACACTGAAAATTCCATCACAATTAAAAATTAATCAAGCGGCGATGAAAATGAATTCAAATAATTTCCAACTACTTTATGTGCACGATTTAATCTTGCATCCATTTCCATAATCTAATTCATTCTCATCCCTAACGTAGCTGGCTCACATTTATGTAGCTCACCATATTTAAGAAAAAAATACACCAGTGAACAAAATATTTGGTCAAAATAAAGTTTAATTCAACTTGATATTTTTTTGGTTGGGCCAAATGTCTGAAAAATATATTGACTACGAACACTCCGCACTATACAATATAACATCACGATCGTTTAATGTGATGACATCAATGATCTATTATTTGTTGAGTCGGAGTCATCATAATAACATCCCGCACCACGACATTAATATAATCGTGAGTGACTTTAATGCAAAAATCGGTACCGCGTGCGGAAAATACGTCGGTCTTAACAGCTTGCACCTAACTAGTAACAACAACGGCCAACGCGTCACCGAGCTGGTGCCAAAGTACAAGCGGGGGGTCTATTATGAAACATTATTCGCTTTCGAAAAATTCGATATCGCTTACGATACGCTTCGAATGTCGCTATTATGAAACAAAGCAAATCGTCCATTTGTTGTTGATCTGTCAAATCAATTTTATATATGTATTATTAAAATACATACGTTATTTGTAGTAAATTATTTTACAACGTACATATTGATAAATGTATCTATTGAAATTTAAAAACAATAATTATAATTGCCTTAATAAAAAAAAAATATAAAAATACACGACCGAATTTATTTACACGATAAAAAAAATTATTATTTTAAAACAACCTTGACAATACGAAATTCGCCACCTCGGATATTGACGCCAAATTTTCGTTTAGTTCGATTCGTATATTTTTTGTTTCATAATATGAATTAATAATAATAATTAAAATCATATTAATTTTATTAAATTTAATTTTGTTATTATTATTATTATTATTTGTTATTTTATTATTTTCTTATTATTTTTTTCTTATTTTTTTATTTTTAGTGATGAAGTTAAATCATTGTATGATGGATACACGGATAATTATGTGCCTTTTAAATATGTTTATTGTTTGTAAAATGTGTACGGAATGGAAGAATGGGATTAGTGGATAGTGGCTTTTCGGCAAAACCTCCGAACATATTAATTTCCAATGTGGTATTAAAATCATCCTTAAATAATCGAAATGGACTGAAATGCTGCTATTTTAACTCGAGAAGCATGCTGAATAAATTAGACGAGATCAAGTTGCTATTGTCAAATGTTCATTGGGATGTGGTGTACATCAGTGAAACTTGGTTGATGGACCACTTCAATGATAATGCTATTTGTTTGCATGGATTTAGAATTTTTAGAGGTCAGGTGGTGGTGTTTCCATGTATACGAGTATAAGGGATTCTATTTAGGCGAAATTTGTTTACAGACATTCAAGCGCTACTCTAGAGATGATTGTAGTAGAAATTGTATACAATGGAATGAGAATACTTTTAGAAATTGCGTATAAGCCCCCGCGCGTAGATTGATTTTCCGAGTTAGATAGTATTTTGCAAGAATATTCTTCAATGTATGATGATATAATTTTTTGTGGAGACTTCAATTACATATAACATGTTATGTAATGCTTCTATAAAGACCAAACAGTTTGAGGATTTATTGGAGTCGTATGATTTGACTATGGTTAATGGTGAAACGACTTATTTTTATGATGACCTGTCATTCATGCTTGATCTCATTATTACTAATATTGATAAAATTAGATTTTCTAATCAAATATCACTAGGTTTCACTGATCATGACTTGTTATATTGGATTTATGGCGATATTAATACAGTAAAAGCTAAACAAACCTATTTTCGGGATTACAAATCATTAAGTATTGAGCAGTTAGCTGGGGAGAACTTTACTTTGCCGTGGGAAGGAATTTATTTTATGAGAGATGTAGATGATAACCAACAAACGCAAAATTCTTAATGATAAATTGGAATCCGAGCAATCTATTAAATTATTTTTGCAAACTATCGATCAATTAGGTCTTGGTAAAGCTAATGATTTTTCTGCTAGTTGTGTTTATCAGCCTGCTGAGTTTTTAAACGAATTCACTACTACTTCGATTAGGAATATCACTAATTTCTTGAAGATTTACTAGAAGGGGATTTTGCTGCAAATTCGTTCGATACGATAACAATGTCACATTTAGTTAAAGCGCTAAATGCTATAAAATCGAATAGTACGGGATTGGATAAAATTTCAATTAGATTCATTAAAATTATATTTCCATTTATTAGCAAGTATTTTCTTCTAATTATAAATAATATAATTACAACTAGCTAGTTTCCAGGTATTTGGAAACATGCTAAGTTGATACGGATTCCAAAAATTATTAACCCTGTCTGTATATCTGAATTTCGTCCTATAAGTATTTTACCTACACTTTCCAAATTATTAGAAAGAGTTTTGAGTGAACAAATTATTCAATATATTGGTGAGAATGGAATGCTGGATTGTAATCAATCCGCTTATAGATCATACCATAGCACTATCACTGCTGTGTTAAGTGTAGTGGATGATATAAGACAAGATTCGGATAAAAGCAATGCTTCTATATTAGTTTTGCTTGATTTTACGATCCGTTGATCATGTAATCATGCTTCAAAAATTAAAAGAACATTTTAAATTTAATTGGTCTGCTTTGTCTTTGATTCGCAGTTATTTGACTAATAGGTCTCTGACGGTTTTTATAGATGATAAGTTCTCTGAAAGTATTTGTGCCAGTGTTGGCGTTCCACAGGGATCGGTGCTACGACCTTTGTTGTTTGCAATGTATATAAATGATTTGCCTAAAAGTTTGTCAATACCAATTTTTATGTTCGAGGAATTTGCCTTTGGTATTCATTAGTCCTAAGCGTCAAGAGATCTGAATCGTGCGCAAGTTTCAAACGTACATTAGAACTTATTAGTTTATTTTCAATTATAATAATATTTATTCATCATATATGTATTATTAATATATGAAATTGTATTTCAATTGTAATCGCTATTATTATTTTTCACATTATTGACGATTTCGAGTTATTCGATAGAAAAAAAAAATCATAATACCAAAATACGCTGCGAATCGAATTTTCCGGAATCGAATAAGTTTCATAATAGACCCCTAGAATAAGGAAATTCAAGGTACTGTTTTGCTAATCCCACTAAAGATGTCACCCAAGAAGTACAGCCGTCAACGATGGGAATGAAGAGCTGAGAACGAACGTGGCTGACGTTCTCTCAGTATTACAAACCTACTTCAAAAATCTTCTAAATCGGAATGACGAAGTGACCTCCAATAGAGTAATAGCTCCTCCCATTTACTCCTTCAAGTGAATATGCCTTTGTCGAATATCTAACAGTGGAAGAAGTGATGATTAAGCTCGGAGGCGCATCATTTGCATCAAGTCTATACGATCCCATTGTCTCTATTTGGGATCAAGAAGAGCTGCCGGGGAACTGGAAGACCGTGCCCGCTGCACAAAAAAGACGCTTGGCATACTTCTGGCATACTTTTTTTGAACACTTCCTACAAAGTGTTGGTTAACGTTGTACTTGCCAGCGACTATCAATATGGTTTTCGTCCTAACCGATCGACCACTGACCAGTGTTTTACCATGAAGATGATTTTGGAAAATTTGGAGTACAACATAACCATACATCAACTATATAAACTGCCATCAGACATATGACAGTATAAACCGCAGGAAAAAATTAGGCGCGCAAATACGAGGGTTGCCTTTTATATTTCGGGATTGGACAACCCTAGTGTTGCAATCTGGCAACTGACAGTTCTATCGTAAAGTTTGACATTTTTGAGATTATACGTACTCAGAACGTTTTGACATTCGAGCGCTATTTGTGTTGTTTACAGTACTCATTAACTCAACATCTCGGCGAAAAAATGGAATTAAATCGTGAACATTTTCGTGCGATTATTTTTTACAACTTTCGACGTGGATTAAGGCAGCAAGAGTGCATATCGATGGTATGGTGAAACCAGTGTTTATCGATGGTATGGTGAATTCAATCGAGGTCGTAGTTCACTCCAAGACGAATTTTGTGAAGGTCGTCCAGAATCAGTTGTTGTTGTTCCGGAAACCATTGATGCTGTGCGCGAACTGATATTGCAAGATCGTCATGTGACATATCGTGAGATTGAGACAACCTTAGGCATTAGTGGGACCAGCATACATTCAATATTGCATAAACATTTGAATGTCAAAAAAATTTGTTCGCGTTGGATCCCACACATTTTGTCAATCGCTCAAAAAAAGGCTCGTGCCGATTGGTCGAAAGAAAAGCTCAAAAAATACGATCGCGGTGCTTCAAAACACGTCTCTGACATAGTGACAGGTGATGAATCGTGGATTTACGCGTATGAGCCCGAAAGTAAACAGCAGTCGACTGTATGGGTGTTTCAAGATGAGCCGAATCCAACAAAAAATGTTCGCGCACGGAGCACTTGCAAGCAAATGATCGCCTGTTTTTTCGGAAAAAATGGACATGTCGTAACCGTACCACTAGAACAACGTAAAACAGTCAGTTCTGAGTGGTACACAACCATTTGTTTGCCAGTTGTCTTCCAAGAAATCAGGAAAACCAACTGCCGAAGAAGGATCACTCTTCACCACGACAATGCGAGCTCTCACACATCGGCTCAAACAACTGCATTTTTGAGCACTCAAAACATCGATTTGATCAGTCATCCGCCGTACAGTCCTGACTTGTCACCAAATGACTTCTTTTTATTCCCGTACGTAAAAAAACAAACTGAGAGGTTAACTTTTTCGACACCTGAAGAAGCGGTTGCTGCGTTCAGAATGCATGTTTTGGAGATACCTCAATCAGAGTGGAAAAAGTGCTTCGACAAATGGTTCAAACGCATGCAAAAGTATATAGATCTTCATGAGGAATATTTTGAAAAACAATAAAGCGATTTTCGATGGTTAATATTTGTTTTTGTTCTCTAATCCCGAAATATAAAAGGCAGCCCTCGTATGTCTAGGAATTAGGAGGAAACTTGTTTGTGTAAATTAAGAACTAATGAACTAGTATGTAGAATCGTAATTGAACGAACTGTTTAGACTCCTTTGAAATAACCTCTGAATTTGCACCTGGGCGCTGAATTTGGCGTCATTTGCTTAGTTTAAACGTTACCATACACACACCGTTGATGCTGAACGCGGTCGCCCAAATTCGGCAGTTATTTTATAAAAGATAAAAAGTGCACAAAACCGTTTTGAAAGACCATAAGGTGAAATTGCGCATGAGATAGCTGACACCTTATGATTTAGAGCACTGTTTAGAGGTAGTTAACCGTAATAAACAGGATTTTCTGTGTCGGTATGTGACAATGGATGAAATATGGATACACCACCGGAAACAAATCGTCAATTGCCTGAGTGGACTGCAGCAGATGAAAGGCGTCCGAAGCGACCAAAAACACAAAAGTCGACCGGTAAGGTTTTGGCTTCTGTATTTTGGGATGCACCAGATATTTTATTCACCAAGGCAATGCACTCTGCCACAAGTCGATGGCTACAAATTGCATGAATTGAAGTTCAGATCTGGTTTACAGTGACTTCTACCTGTTTGGGGTTCTCAAAAAATGCTGCAGGGCAAGAGATTTGCCGAAAGAAATACCTATATTTCAAGGTTAAAGATAAATCGTTCTACAAAATGGGCATCGAAATATTACAGAAGCTTTGGAATGAATATATCACCCTTGAAGGAGACTATTAAAAGTTGTTTTAGTAGTTATCCTCGGGACCTATTGACCGACGATACACCAGTTTCAATTAATCCTAAATGCGTTGATTACTAACACCAGCACATTTTTTGTTGGTGATTCACTAATTTTGAACTCAGAATCAAACTTCTCCCAGACGACATTGTTTCAATAAACGATAATCATTTACCGCCAACAAATAAAGGCCAATGTTCCGAAGGATCATCCGTCAAAACACCCATTACCAAAGTAAGTGTCTTAACTCCCGACACCGAGAAACTATACAAAATAAGTCTACAAATGAATCCCGCACCAGAAAAAATCCACTAAGTGGCGATCGGAACACTCCCTAATCTAGTATCCTCACAACATCTCCAGTCAACATATCCAGTAGACTCTTCCTACTATTCAGATAAGCCATGACAATGAAGTCTGACAAGGAACATGCAAGAAAATCACCAGATACACTCTGCAACTCAGTTCATGAATCGAGGACAAGAATGCAATACTTTATACACTACTCGTATAAAGAAAAAAAAGAGAATGTGGGACCCTAAATTTCGAGGGCAATTTGGCAAGTGATTTATTTGAAGTACTTGGTGTTCGCGATGCGAAGAACTATGAAGAGGAAATATAAAAATTTAAACTAAATCAAAAAAAACTTTTAATTATATCCATGAACCAAATTTTTCTGATGCTTGACTTCAAAGAGACTCAACAAAAACTAATTAATTAATGTCCTTGTAAATAAGGCTCATGAAGATACAATACTTCTCCTGGCGTTTTACTGCCCGCTCAAAATGTAAACTATTGTTAATTCTCTGTCAAATATCGCTTTGTACAACTGAACTTCATACTTCATTAAATCGTGATGAGTACTACATGATGACAAAAGACGAGTTTGGCCATTGTAAACTTAGCTACTATGAATATAGTTGATCACTGCTACATTCAGTCTATTCCTCCAGTTACTATAATGTTGGCAGCATTAATTAGGTCGCTGTGCTGTGTATGGCACGTAGGCATGACAATTCTCAGAAAAAAATCACGACATTTCCTTATTGAGAGGTTTGCTATGGGAAAATAAAAATAATCTGCAATAACAAATTTTAATTAAAAATGTTGCAAATAGTACATATCGATCATACCTTTAAATCAAGGATGTCTATTGTTCACCATGAACCAGAAATATTTTCATTTTACTATCCCAAACCATTACGATTGGCTACTATTATGGCATTGAACAGTAAATATATTGATTTTTTCTATTTTATGTATAAAAATTGAAGATAAGATAAGCCATCTCTACTTGTAGTAGTTTTATGTACGTCCAATGTGCATATTTCATGACAAAATATTGAAGAGCTTTTCTCATTAATTTATGCATCGTTGTTGTACTCATAACCAACAATTTCAACAGATGGTTTTTACAAATACTAATTTAGAGCAAAAATAGTACCGGAGAATTTACGAGATCAGAATCCCATATATATATATATATATATATATATACCACATTGTCGACACATACATTTAACCTCAACCTTCATAATACTATATATAAATATATTTTATGTACATGTATTGATAATAATTGGTACCTACACCACATCACTTTGCAATTAGCAATTACTTTATAACATAGTTTTCCACCAGCGACACTTAAAAATTGTTTTATCAATAAAATATTTTGAATAAATTTCATTAAACAATTTTCCAACAAACTTTTAGCATGCAAAATATTTTCGTCTTTTCATATTTACGGATATATTTCCTGTTTTAAATAAGAAAAATGCAAAAATTGTATTCACTAATCAAGCACTGAGCACCACAGTTATAATGAAAATAGAAAATTCTGTTCTTAATTAGTTTTCACGAGCCTCGCGCACAAATTATTTTTTTCTTTGCACAATGCATCACACGATTTACACATAAAGTCACAAATAATAATTATAATGCATAATAATTACTTATCGAATATTGGGAAAATATAAAATTTTATTTTATAGAGTTTTCCGCTCTTTGTTTTCCTTACATTATTGTATTCTGTTTGTTTTGACTGAAAAAAAAAAATGCTGCACGGATTTTGCAGAGCGCAGTCTCCGTGAATGGAATGTTTATTATTTTATAATAAATATACGATAAAAACCAGTAACGGGGTTATTTTGAGCAAGCAAGCCTTAAGGAATAGCTCTTAGCGATAAACCGAGCATAATATTTGGTAAATAAACCCCGTCGTATTTTTAAGGTGTGTGTACCAACATAAAAGATCAAAATATTACGAATATGTATGGTTTCTTGTAAACTTCGTGCTTCTTTGAGGAACCACTGTAAAATACGAATCTGAAAGCAATTTTTCTAGGCAGGCCAAAAATAAGCTAGGATCCCGAATATGCCGGGCATACCATACTCCCTTTTACACATAACAAGATGGAGGGATAGGAGTAATAGGAGTATAGGTACTTGTTGAGTCGTATCGAGTCACAATTTCGTGCCGTGTTGGATTATGTGTCACATCAGAAATTTTAGCACATTGAATCAATTTTTTCAGCTGTCTTAAATTTATCAGCATCTTGGAGCGTAAATAAAATATGAGCATGTGGAAATTTTCTCACATAAATTACTGTTAGATCATCCATCAGTCTTCAGGTTCATTTTGAATACACGTGCACGTAAATCAGTACGGATGCAGCTACATCTGATCTCTGATGCGTTGTGAGTTTCGGGCAGTTTTGGATGGCAGTGAAATTGATAAACTAATTGGGGGGTCCAAATTTGCCAAAAATCGACAATGCATATTGAAATCTCTTGCGCATGCATCTTAGGAATTCTTTAAATGGAGGCGGTAAAATAACCGAAACACAGCAAGTCCTTGATACAGATCAGACGGTAATTTGCACTGTTAAAAACGACTTTAAGTTGTTATAGCCTCAAACTGGAGATATGAGTCAACAATCCACTGCCTTGTGTGAGCTAGCTAGCCAGCTCTGATGATTGAATTGAACTCGTTTTCACGAACTGTTTCGAATACGTTGACGAGTATTTCCGTATTCATCACATTATCAATTTGTGTGCTATCCTGCGTAAGGATAGAGAATCGTGCATGTCATGGGAAATTATTTCTCGGACTTAATATGCTGAGATTGATGAACTGCGCCCAACATCGTGATCAAAAAAAAAGTAATAAACGGTGAAGAGAGTGACGAGTTGAGTATAACAAATAGTTGTTCTAAAATGGCTTGCTTTACGGACGAGCAATTCCATGCACTTTTGGCGGTTATCGGTAAGATCTCCGACCCTAAACAGCCAATTGTTGCATTGCTGAATACAAGCGGTACATTTTTAAATTGTACCTCGCGATTTAGAGGTGAAATAAATGAGGATATTTCTGCATTTATCGATGCAATGACAATCTACAAGGATTGTGGCGGTGTCTCGGACGAGAATGCCCTAAAAGGTATTCCGTTCCTTCTTGAAGAACACGCTGCAAGTTGGTGGGTCGGCATCAAACATACTTAGGTCAACTTCAAAGAAGCTCTCGATCTCATGAGATCCACGTTTGGCCGAAAGATGCCCGCATATAAAGTATATACGAATATTTTCTCAAAACCTCAGAAAGAGGGGGAGCGTATCGACATTTTTGTAGTTCATATCCGACAATTATTCGCACAATTACCTTCTACTGATTTATCAGACAAAGTCAAATAGGATATGATATACGGTTTTCTTAATTCAACATATCGATCCAAATTAAACGAAACGACAACACCTCTTTTGATGATTTATTGCAAAAGGGTCGCGATATGGAGGAATTCATGGGTAAAGTAATAAACCCCAAAAACATGACTAAGTTGAATATCAATCCTAATATGTCAAATAAAGACAAGTTATGTAGTCCCAAACAAAATTTTAGTTATCAGAAATATTGTAACTTTTGCAGGCGTACTGATCATGATTTTGAAGAATGTAGGTCGCAGCATAGGAGTGCAAGAAGCAGTGATAAACTCCTTGAGGAATCACAGAAGGTCAATTCTCAGACTAAGAACGTTTCGATAACGAGTTCCAATGATATCAAATGTTACGGTTGTAATAAGCCCGGATTTATAAAAAGTAATTGTCCCAATTGTAGCCTCAAGTCTACAGCTATGGCAAGTTTGTTAGCTGAACAGCATGGTGAATTTCAGCGCCCGTCAGTTTATATTGAATTTTTTGATAATGTAGGCTCCGCTTTCCTTGATATTGCGGCTAATACCAGCATTGCTGGATATGAATTATATCGGATGTTGAAAGATTATGGTGTTCATTTTGAGGAATCCGTCAAAAGTAGTATGCTAGCTGATGGGACGTCGAAATCCGAAAATATTCTTAAAGCATATATAGATGTGAAATTGGAAGGGAGGGTCATAAGAACTACATTTATCGTATTACCTAATAATGTTAATAGTCGAATGCTGTTAGGCATCGATTTTATCCAAAGTGCTGGATTAATCTTAGACTTTACTAACCAAACCTGGAGATTTTCTGATGAGAATATCTCCCATACATTTTTATTTAATAATAATGATTCCATTGAAAACGAGCTGGAGTTATCCACTTTTGATTTAAGGGATGATAATGGTAGTAATTTGAGTTTGGGTCAAAGAGACGAGGTAAGTCAGCTCTTGGCTGAACACGAATCAATTTTTCAATTCTCTGATTCTCCTACTCCGTACGCGGAGCATCATATAAATTTATCAAACGACTCACCGATTGCAGTTCCCGCATACAGATTGTCATCCAAAAAACAGAAAAGTTTAAAATAACAGCTGGACGAAATGCTAGCTAATAATATTATTGAGGAATGTGATTCACCTTGGGTAGCCCCAGTAGTTTTGGTACACCCAGAAAAATACATTTGGGTATTTTGTGCAAATCGATGGAATACATAGTTGGAACGATTTGAAAACTTTCAGTAATTCCATAAAAAACATGTATTATTCCATGAATGGTTCAAATATTTCATTTTTGTATATATTGTTCCAAAAGTGGATGAAATTGTTCAAATATTAATCATTCCGTGATTAAAGAACATATCGTTCTACTATGGAATAATAATAAATTTGTATATTTTGTGCAAATCGACGGAATACATAGTTGGAACGATTTTAATTTTTCGGTGATTCCAGAAAAATCATATATCGTTCCATGAATGGTTCAAATATTTCATTTTTGTATATATTGTTCCAAAAGTGGATGAAATATTACAAATATTAATCATTCCATAATTAAAGAACATATCGTTCTACTATGGAATAAAAATAAATTTGTATATTTTGTGCAAATTTTCGGAATATACAGATGGAATGTTTTTAAAAATTTCAGTGCTTCCAGACGATATTTTTGTCGATATTGATCAAAAAGTGGTTAACATAGTTAAAATATTAATCATTCCATAACAAAAGTAACATATCATTCTATTTAGCAGCATTATTATAGATTACAAATTAGGAATAAGATGGTAAGATAGTATAATATCAACATTTATTTAATTTAATATGTCAGATATTATATTATACTTACCACAGGTGATGTTCAATTCAACCCGATTAATCCGAACTGATATGTTCGACGTTGAAGATGATGATATCAGACTAGGTATCAGACTTTCTGGAACAACGAGAAATAACAATATTCCAAGAAAATGTTATACATAAGCGGTTATGTTGTCTGGATGGTACAAAAAATTATCAAATACACTGAGTGCATTAACTCACTTTATTCTGAGTATGGTGCGGTATGGTGCCCACCCTACAGCATTAAAGTTATTATTTAACAAAACTAGTAGTGGTCTGGTAATTCCATAAATAAAGATAAATAAATAACAAATAAATATTTTAAAACAGCCAACATAAATTTCAAAATTAAAAACCAAGATGAACAGTTGGCTTTACGCATCTTGCGCAATTTAAATATATATGGATTATTTCCGTCCTTACACAACCACCGCAGTTCGATGCAGAGGTTGATAACAACCACATTATATAAGTTGACAAAAACCATAATCAAATGTTTTATCAAAATAAAATGTTCACAAACTGCCAAACAAATTAACGAAAAAAACACAACACACATACATCGACTGTAAAGATTAATTATAAACTTCGTCATGAATAAGAAATTAATCATTAACTATAACTTTATCACAATATTACATACATAAAAGGATATCATGTGGCGCGATTTAAATTTTGTTTCTCTAATTATTTTAAAATGTATAATATCTAGATTGTTTCTAGATAGATGTTTATAAAGAATATCTAGATTATTGTATAATAATAATAATCATATACCTACTTAATATTTCACAAATGCAAAACACTTAATATTTCAAATCACAATGTAAACAGAAAATTGGTTCTTATGATTTTTGGACGTTTTTACACGCTCGAATTATTTGCAGGTGCGCATTTCAAATATCAAGGGAAATCGTAAGAACAAATTTGCATACAAAAGCGGTACCGCATGAATTAAATGAATAAAATGTGATTTATAATTTAAATCATTTGAATATTATTATTTATTTATTGATTATAGTAATCAAAAACCAATTTCAGTAAATTTTTAAATTAAATCTATCCTCAGTATGGTCCTATCTTTCGGAAATATTTTTTTAAAGCAAAAGGTGTATGTGTATAAACGAGCGATATGACTATAAAAAAGTGCTCGCATTTTTTGTTGTTGGTTGTGTTTGTCACAGATGATATCGTATCCATGTGTATGGTATATAGTTCAGGGTCTAAAAGGAAATTAATAATGTTCCTTTGTTCATTCATCTTTCTGTAATTTTGTTTTGACAATTCATATTACACCAGAAAGAATTTCAGAACGATTTTGTCACCACCTATCCTTGATAAATTTAAGTTATTGACGATCCCCGAAAACCTACAAACAAAAAAATCTAACCCCATTAGAAATGTAATGAGTGTGTGCCTGTTTAGACGAGTACTGTTTGAGCGCTGATTTTCCTCGTATCTTTATTCTTTGTCTATTAGTTTGTAGGCAAAGAAGTAAGAAATGAGGAAAATCAGCGCCCAAGAAGTACTCGTCTAAACAGGCACTATGATACATACTACAAAAAGGGATGTTTAATTATCTATCTACTACCTGAATTCAAAATTAAAACGGTCCAAATTTTAAAAGGGTAATAAAACAACATCTGCATACTTTTTTTTATATTGCAATGAGTCATGAGCAAAGTCACTTGTCCTTGCCATCAATAATCTAATAGGGCCAAGGCACACACGGCTTCATAAGGCCGGCTTCACCTTCCTTTCTTTCCCCTTTTACCTACAAAATCCGTTTTAACTGCGTAATATAATTTTTTGGTGAAGCCGAAGTAACACAAACAAAAATGTGTAAAACATATTCCAAGGCCATTTTTGTGACATGTAGAATTTTATTTTCGAGAGAGCAATAACAACATTTTTGTTTAAATATAAAATAAGGTTTTAACGTAAAAAAATGTCGTTCATTTTTCGCATGTATTTTTAATTTTCTTTTATTTTCGTGTGTACGATTAGTATAAAATGAAACAAAGTTTTGTGTGATATGTATAAAATAAACATTAAAACGATAAAGAAACAATTCTTGTGTACATTTTTGGCGTATCTATATTATAATTAAATATTTAATTATTTTTATTTGTAATATGTGTAAAAATCATCATATATTTTATTTGTGTTAATTATTTTCAACAAATTATATTGCATACACGATGCGAAAACATTTCAAAAATGATTGTATACTTGTCAATTTTGTTACACATGCATAGATATTATCTATTACGACTTAGTTTGGTCAGAAGCTGAAGCCATGTGTGGCTTGGTCCATACAAATATGTTTATTTATATTGGTGATATGCGAACTACCTGAGTTCAAATTTAAAACGGTGCAAATTTAAAAAGGATAATAAAACAACATCTGCAAAATTTTTCTAGTATTAGAATGAGTCATGCAAAAGGTGTAACTAAAAACGCTTGTTATTTCTTTCGCGCGTTTTTCGTTCTGACAACAGGTTAAAGTCAAACCTTCCTACTAAGAATTTGCGTTCCATTAAACTTCTACTCAAAAGCAGTTGCAAGTACTTTGCTAATGCCAATGGATCCCAGCAGTTACTACTTTATTTAAATGATTTATGAAAATAGGGCTCGATCAAATTATCTAGCGAAAAAACAATTTAAAACACTCGTGTTTAACATCAAAACGCTCTAAAAGTAAATATTTAATAAAATGGAACTTCTTTACTAACAAAACACGCAGCGGCATCACACAAAGTGCAATTTAAGCGAGAATACCCAATGTGATCGAAGAGGAATTCCCCATCGAGTGCGTTGAAACAGTTCAAGAATGATTTCGGCAAATGAGCTCGCTCAACGGAAAACGATGTTGAAAATAAAACAAGGGTGGATCTAGCTAAAGAAGATCCGCGCATTTAAATGATCCGTCCACAAAGCGTAAATCGATCGAATAAAAATATATGCGTCCGAAGAGCTTATTTAACACTGCAAAATCGAAACGAACAAAGGCCTTTAGCAATTCTTTGAAATGACCATAAATGTGTAATTGTGAAATAATGACAATATTGGACAGGTGTATGTACAGGCATGAAAAGATACTTCCCCTCTTGACAATAGGCACATTTTAACCCAAAGTTTGAAGTTCGTTTAATTATCATAAAATTGAAATTGTTTGTTAATATTTGATCTCTATAAAGAAAGATACGGATATGGGATGGGTTTATTTTCGCTGACTACAATTAGTTGTACAATAGCGTTTAGTAAAATTTAAATTTGGTACAAATCCAAAGTACCATGTCAAAAATTTATTTTTGTATGTGTTTTGAAACATATTACACGTTTGTGTATTCCTTTTAAACTTATTTTCGTCCGAAAAAAAACACTATAACTATACACACAATTGTGTTGGTTGTATATCAAATGAAGCGAAATTTTTTATCAAAAACGCCATTACATACCACTTTCGAGTTCAAAAAAAAAAATTTTTTTGGTTCAATTTAAGTTCACTATACACAAATGTGTATGCAAATAATGACAGGTGGAATTGTCTTCCGTATTTTAACGGATCTTAGTTAAATCGGAATTCTTTTTGAAAAAAGCATAATAATTTTTTAACAAATTAATTATATAACAACATATAATTTATTTGTTCTTGATAACATATTAATTATTTTATCATTATTATAGTTACAAAACAAAACAAAATTAAGTGGTTCACACAAATGTGTACATTGGTCTTCAATTGCCACCTAATTCTATGTTTGACATCTTCGTTTGTCGTAGTCGAAATTTACATACACAATTGTGTATGCGGGTCAGGAAAGGGATACTATGATTTTTTACTCACACATTTGTGTGGTTTGTACTTAAGTTGAGCCAATTTGTTTTTTTTTCTTGGTTGAAAAAGGGATGTATCTATTTAAATAGTAATATGAATTATGATCGAATAATATTGAATATTATTACAAATCGTAACTAATTTGCAACCGCTAGAATAGAATTATTCTATACCAGCAAAAAAGTTGGTTTAAAACAATTCCTCAAAGTAACGCCCATGCCACACGTAAAAAAAATGCCGCGTTTTTCTTCGTTTCTTTTCCCGTTTACCTATGATACAAGTTTTAATTGCGACTTAAACAAATTTTCTGTTCAATCACACAACTCAAACATAAATGAAATAAAAAATATTTCAAGGAAATTTTTGACTCATTTTAGTTAAAATTTTATTTAAGAGAGAACAGAACAAAACATTGGTAGAAAAAAAGGCCAAAATACAAAAAATGGCCGTGTGGCATGGGCCTAAGACCGTAAATATTCGTACGAAATGCGTGTTTACTAAATGTATACGAAATAAAATGTACAGCAACAAAAAAAAAAACAAAAAATAAATCATTTGTTGCGCTTGCGCTATTCAATCAAGTGTTCCGATTTTTTCTTTTGGTTTTGCTTTTTAATATATGTACTTAGCAAACAACGTTGTCAAATTGTTAAAATCGTACTAAAAATTACATTTTCTTTATTTTTTGGGACGAAAATTAAATCGTTAAATTTGGCAACGCCGACTAATATCAATATTTCGTATTTTCGTCGTGGTAGTGCATGTGCATGTGCATCAAAGTTATTTCATTAACCAGCCTCAGTAGTTTGTGGGTGCGCGTGCTAAACATTGAAAGCATAAATAAAGTGTTGAGTTAATTTTGTAAACAATATTTCTGGTAAGTATTTAGCTGATAAAAATTATAATAAACATATTTTCTAGTGCAGTTCTAATTAAATAGTTATACTTAGAAATAATATATTTATTGTGTTAAAGTTCTGTGTTGTGTTACGTTTAAAATCGACGCACAGAATAATGGTACACGCAAAAATTACAACGCCATTATTAATTGTTTGTTTCATTTCAGAAAATCTTCAAGAACAGTGTGCGGGATAGATTTTTAATTAAACTCGGACGTTTGATAATATTGTTGTATCGAAATTGAGGTGAGTTGGTTTATTATTTCTTATTGGTGTAAATTAGAGTAAAATCTTATTTTTTTTGTAAATTTATAATTTGCGCGGGATTTCCTTCTAGATTTACGTTTAGTTATACATATTATGTATTAAATTTTTCTGCGCAAGTAAACGAGATACCTAGAAAAATTACAACGCCATTATTAATTGTTTATTTTCTTGTTTCATTTCAGTCAGAAAAGTATTCAAGAGCAGTCAGTGTGCGGTGAACTTTTAATTAAACTCAGCCGTTTATTAATATTCTTGTATCGAAATTGAGGTGAGTTGGGTTATTATTTCTTATTGGTGTGAATTAGAGTAAAATCTTATTTTTTTTTGTAAATTTATAATTTGCGCGGGATTTCCTTCTAGATTTACGTTTAGTTTTACATATTATGTATTAAATTTTTCCGCGCAAGCAAACGAGACACCTAGAAAAATTACAACGCCATTATTAATTGTTTATTTTCTTGTTTCATTTCAGTCAGAAAAGTATTCAAGAGCAGTCAGTGTGCGGTGAACTTTTAATTAAACTCAGCCGTTTATTAATATTCTTGTATCGAAATTGAGGTGAGTTGGTTTATTATTTCTTATTGGTGTGAATTAGAGTAAAATTTTATTTTTTTTTTGTAAATTTATAATTTGCGCGGGATTTCCTTCTAGATTTACGTTTAGTTTTACATATTATATATTAAATTTTTCTGCGCAAGCAAACGAGACACCTAGAAAAATTATAACGCCATTATTAATTGTTTATTTTCTTGTTTCATTTCAGTCTGAAAAATCTTCAAGAGCAGTCAGTGTGCGGTGGACTTTTAATTAAACTCGGCCGTTTATTAATATTCCTGTATCGAAATTGAGGTGAGTTCGTATTTCTTATTGGTGTAAATTAGAGTAAAATCTTATTTTTTTTTGTAAATTTATAATTTGCGCGGGATTTCCTTCTAGATTTACGTTTAGTTTTACATATTATGTATTAAATTTTTCCGCGCAAGCAAACGAGACACCTAGAAAAATTACAACGCTATTATTAATTGTTTATTTTCTTGTTTCATTTCAGTCAGAAAAGTATTCAAGAGCAGTCAGTGTGCGGTGAACTTTTAATTAAACTCAGCCGTTTATTAATATTCTTGTATCGAAATTGAGGTGAGTTGGGTTATTATTTCTTATTGGTGTGAATTAGAGTAAAATCTTATTTTTTTTGTAAATTTATAATTTGCGCGGGATTTCCTTCTAGATTTACGTTTAGTTTTACATATTATGTATTAAATTTTTCCGCGCAAGCAAACAAGACACCTAGAAAAATTATAACGCCATTATTAATTGTTTATTTTCTTGTTTCATTTCAGTCAGAAAAATCTTCAAGAGCAGTCAGTGTGCGGTGGACTTTTAATTAAACTCGGCCGTTTATTAATATTCTTGTATCGAAATTGATGTGAGTTGGTTTATTATTTCATATTGGTGTGAATTAGAGTAAAATTTTATTATTATTTTTAAATTTATAATTTGCCAGGATTTTCTTTTTTTATTCTTATATTTTCACAATGACAATTTTATTGATTTTATTTTGTGCACATCGGCATTCCATGATAAATACTCGTCTGTATAATGGTTATTTGTGTTAAAGTTTAAAAACATTTCCTCTTTAAACGCCAATAGCTTGAAAGAGGGGCTTTAACGTGCGAAATAATACAAGTAACCCTACATTCGTTTTTATCAAGGTATCTAACGGTATCATTCGTGTCAGCCACATTCGAGGCACCCTGCATATATTTTTTTCTCGTTTCTTATGAACCCGTTTCATGTTTGTACATACGATTTTACCATAATTCTTAGATATATCCATAGATTATTTGTACGACTAAAGAAGATATTCCCACATTCTTACACTTGACAAAAAAACTATCCCTAATTATTAACAAATTAAATTTTAAATTGCATAAACTATCGAATAGTAATAGTCATGATTTGTGTAATAATTAATTTAATTAATAATAATTATGGCCAAAAATAAAATTTATACAATGAGACATAAATTGTAAACTATAAAAATATGTTATGCATATTTTATCCGTTTTTTGTAAACAGAAACAAAAATATCTAATTGATTTAATTAATCGGTAATAATAAAATGAAACAACACATAGTTGAAAGTTTAAACAACACATAGTTGATAAAAATTATTTAAATATATGTATCGTTACGTTTGTCGCGATTTTCACTATGGGTTAGTGTTCGTGCTTCAAATGCTATACCATGCAGAAATCATTTTCCACCTGTCTTACGTTTCGAATTGAAAAGCCATAAGTATAAATTATAAAGTTTTATACACTGCATACAATTCTAAGCTCACATAAAGAAGAATGGAAACATTACCTTACTTTACCGTAATTATGTATATTTTTCCCAGCTATCGGTTTCACCTTGAGCTCTTGTCACAAAGCGGGAACGCCATTATAATCACCCCTATTCCCTTAGTCGCCTCACTTCATGTGATGTGACTACTCATCTTCTTGGTTACTAGGTTATTAAATCGAAACTTAAACCCCTACACACGATCTGATTTTTCAGGTGGTTGGGCTGATTTGATCAGATCAGATGTAAAATCAGGTAGTGTTTAGGTTTGTCGAATGAGAATTTTGCTGTCTGGTGATGTCAGGTGGAAAATCTATTAGACCGTCATCCAACCATTCGAAAACCTGACAAAAATAGGTCGTGTGTAGCGTTGTTGGATGGTTGGTTAAAAATAATAATATATTTTAATAATAAATAATTAAATTTTAAATAATAATTAATTTTATTATTTTTAATAATTAATTTTGACGAAAGACATTATATTACTTATATAAATAATTTTCTTGTTAAAAATTCCCATAAACATATGACATCCCAAATAAATGACTCAATAATAAATGACTTAGCAACATGACTTAATTTTTTACGATCTAACAACCATTTTTTAGGCCATATTTGCACATTTGTCACCATTATTTAAACACGCCACAAGCGCAATAACTATTTTTTATTTTTTCAATTCTTCATGTCCAAAAACTAAAACATAAAAATCACAAACGTCAAGATTTTATTATTTGTACTCAACGAAAGCAAATGTATAAATGAATATCAGGTAGTTTGTTGGACCGTGTGGATGCAATACCTGGGGGTCTACTATGAAATTTTCGACCGCGTTTTTTTCGATGTTGTCGAAAATTTGGTATTACGAAATATTTTCCTTATGTTTAATATTATAATATTATTTTTATATTATTTTCATTGTATGTATTATATATTGTATATTATATTATATATTATATTATATATTATTATATATATATTATTATATATAAAAGCTTCCTAGCTTAATTGCATTCATAATAATAAATAAATAAATAATAAACTATTTTAAAATACTTTTTTTAGATATTAAAAACCTTCAAATGATTCAACTGTTACACTACTTATTGCGGCCAACAAATAAACTGAAACAAACCAATGGTCAATTTTGGAAAGTGTCGATTCAGGATTCAATAATTTCAGTTATAATTCGTGTGACGCAAGCATCCCAAATAAGTATGGAAATTCAAAAACAAAAATCCTTTTGCATCGAAAAAGGTATTAAATTACAACCTACGATAATATGGCTACAGCAGGATCATCCAGAATTTTTTATTGTATTTGATGATATTTTTTATAAGTTCAACAATTTTTTAGTTTGTTTAGATGTCTGTTTAAAATTTTTTTTTGTATTAGAGTTAAAATACCCCATTCAAGGTGAAAACGTCTGGCTTTTTATTCAGAAATATTTTTACGATATAACAACGAAGTTTGATAAAATAAGCCCAGAAATAATTAATCTTTTATCAGAATTAAAATAGTAAACTACAAACAATAATGTTTTTAGTTTACTATTTTAATTCTGATAACAGATTAATAATCTAACCTTGATTTTCAAATCAGTTTTCCTGTATGTAAAATGTATGTAAAATGCATGTAAAAAGTATGTAAAATGTATGTAAAATGTACGTAAAATGTATGTAAAATGTATGTAGCCACTTTTCGTTTGGCATCACAATATTAAAATTCTAAAAAACCTTTTTAAGCCCATATTAATTATGATGGTTTATTATATTTTATACCAAGATTGCTGTAAATTCATTAAATTTCTATACTATAAACGGCTAATTAAATTTAAATTGAAATTAACAATTAAATAAGAAAGGTATCATAAATAACATATCATTTTGATGTAACTATGTTAAATAAATATGTAAAATATAAAAATAGGAATGTGTATTTTATTTAAACTATTTATTCAATCGATTGTAGAGTTTATTTCATTATTGTGGAGTATTCTCTGTAAATTAAAGGAATAAAATAGTCTTCTGGCTTTCCAAAAAAAGTATATATTATACTATTTATAAAAAGAGTAATGCAAATTTGTTACATAATGACTCCGACTATTGGACATTTATTACCTACTTAAGGTATGAAATCGTGTTTCAAATGGAATTCAAGGCACATTTTATTTAAACAATTTGTTCAATCAATGGGACAGTTTATTTAAATATTTTGGAATGATTTGTGCACTTTAATGGAATTAACTGAATACTTAATGGGATACTTTATACAGAATAAATGGCCTAAACATAACAAATGTGGGATATTATTATACCGATTATTGGTACATAAAGCATATTTTGCGCGAATTATTAACCAATGTTTGAATATACGATACTAGCTTTAGGTATGAATTGTCATTTTGCTGGAACTTTCCGTACTTTTTTCTTAAATAATTAGTTCAATAATTTGAATATAATATGATAGTATTTTATTAAATTTATTCAAATTAATTGTCTGAATCGTGCATTTTCTTATTGTATAAAATGTACATTTTGTAAAAATACTGCATAAATTGTACATCACCCCGTATTTTACTGGAATATTCTATACATTTTTTTGGAATAATTTGTACAGCAAATACTTTATTCTATGATAATAATTTGTTAAATTTAATCATTTTAGTTGGCGGTTTTCCCCATTTTATTATTGTATGAAACGTTCCAGTTTGTATAAAACTGCATATATTGTACATCACACTGGATTAGCTCAAATTCGTGCAAACATTTTGTATAAAAATGCCTGATGTTTGTATGATGTGTACAACCATTTCTCTGGGTGTACCATAACACAACAACGAATTTCGTCTATGCGTAGGCCGTAGACTATCGAAAATTAATTCGCAAACCATAACCGATTCCTATCCAATGCCCCGAATCGATGATATTATTCACATACCAAACAAAATTGAATTCTTGTCCACAATTGATTTAAAGGCAGGCTGATCGTGATAAAACATCTTTCGTCACACCCTTCGGACTCTTTCGTTTTCGAAGAATGCGTTTTGGTTTAAAGAATGCCCTGCTACGATCCAACGCCTGATCAACCACTTTAAAAATGGCATACCAGATCGTCGCCTATCTGGACGACATATTAATTTTTTCAAATACGTTCGAAACTCATAAACGCGATTTAAAATTGGTATTCAATCGATTGAATAATTTTAATTTAAAAGCAAACCGGGACAAATGTAATTTTTTAAAAAAATCGGTAAAGTATCTCGGTCATATTATTTCAAGTAAAGGTATAGAGACAGACCCAGAGAAGGTGTCTGCTATTACGGGTATGAAACCACCTATTAATTTAAAACAAGTCCGAACGTTTATTCAAACGGCTTCGTGGTTTCGAAAATTTATTAACAATTTTTGTTCTATTGCAAAGCCCCTGTGTTAGTTGACAAAAAAGAATGTAAAATGTAAGTGGGGTAACGAGGAACTCGAATCTTTTGATCGACTGAAAACAGCATTAGTCAACGCGCCAATCTTGAAGCAAGCTGATCAGACACAACCATTCTTGATTAGAACCGATGTCAGCAAATATGGTTTGGGAGCGGTTTTGATGCAGTCCTGGGAGGGTCACGACCTTCCCGTCGAATACGCAAGTCGACTTTTAATAGATGCCGAAATAAATTATCCCAATAGTATGGGCATTGAAAAAGTTCAGAGGCTATATTGATGGATGCGAAGTAACTGTTTGTTCGGACCATCGTCCACTAAAATGGCCCGTGACCTTACAATCACCAAGCGGAAGATTAGCGCGTTGGGCGTTGAAGCTCCAATCATTTAATCTGAAAATTGAGTATACCCCTGGTAAGAATAATGTCATCGCTGACACGTTTCCCCCCCTAATGGAGAGGATGTTTCGCAAGAAACCGAACAACTATGTTCCATAACCATCGATCTACCCAGTAAATCAGCTCCAAACATGCGAGTGGAACAACTAAAGGATCCAAATGTGTAGAAAATAATGAACTGTTTCGAGGAAATAAATAATTTGGATGTCGCTAATTGGTCTTTGTGAGGTTATATTATGGCACATGGACTATTATATCGTTACCTGCTCAATATAGATTCAGAGGAACCACAACTCGTTATTCCTATACAGTGTCGTATCGATATTATGCGAAAGTTCCACGACGTACCAACTGCTGGACATTATGGCGTTGACAGAACGTACGCCAAAATAGCCCATTAATACTATTGGGTTGGAATGAAAAATGACATAGCCAAGTATATTAAGGATTGCATCCCATGTCAAAAATATAAAATGACGAATCTTAAACTCGCCGGCTTGTTCAGAACACCGACCATGGCCCAACGTTTCGAGATTGTATCTATCGACTTAGTTAGATCACTGGTTCCCACTGAAGCCCTCAACAAATGGATTTTTATTATAGAAGATACTGCCACAAGGTGGACTGAATTATTTGCATTACCAAATTCAATAGCAGAAACGTGTGCGAAGACGCTTATCAATGAGATTTTCCTGAGATACTGAAATCCACGATGCATAATCTCGGATAACGGACCTCAATTTGTGAGTGAAATCATGCAGTATGTCACCCATTGTTTCGGCATCCAACAAATACTTACGCCTGTGTATCATCCAGCTGCCAATCCTGTAGAAAGAAGGAACCGTGATCTGAAAACACAATTAGTTCAAGCAGACAATTTTATACCAAAAATTACTCCATATTTACTAAAGGTCACCGAATATATGTCCAGAGCCAGAGAACATAACGAAAAATAGCAACATCAACGAAAACATCATGCAGACATGAGACGACGACCTCACCGTGAATTTGATGAGGGTGATCTAGTATTGGTGCAAAACCACTTTCTCAGCAATGCGTCTAAAGGAATTAGCTCAAAATTCATGCTAAAAGAGATGGTCCTTATAGAATTCGAAAATGCTGGGTCAATACTTATGAAATCGAAACACGAACGGGACACTTGATTGGTAAATACCATTCTTCCCTGCTAACGCCATTCAGAGGCACAGAAGATCAGTCACCATTGCGTGAAATTCAACCGAGAAGGCGAAACACACCTACACTCAACCCCTCATTGGATGCGGAAATCCGAAACCCAAACATGGTAGAGACCTCAAGAAACAACGCAACTACTTCCTCGTCAAATTCATAGTAAAGATTAAAATGATGAATCACCACCGGAACCTGCACAATCGATATGACCCCACGTTGGGCGCCAAATGTAAATTACGTTTCTTATGGTTATACAATACTATTGTATTAATTGTCGAATAATCTACAATTATTTTTAGGTGAGGGTTTCCATATGGATGGGTAGTCCCTCGGTGAACCCAATATGTAAACAAAGGTTTATATATTTTATTTTTCTTTATTTCAAAAAAAATGTCCAAAATCATAGCAATTTCGTTTAACGTTGAAGGAATATTTCGTCTTTGAACTGACTGGGTGGGCTAAGTGTAACAGCTTGTTAACAATAACGATAAATAACGACTGGCAATCATTTCTGATTTGCAACTAAAGAGATGAGATTCTTCACCGCTTGAACAAATTTTTTATTTTCGCCCTTTGAAAGAGTCATATGCTATGAGGTTGCGAGACTGCGTTTACAGCACGTCAGAATTACAGTTGTTTCTGAAATTTCATTGTGAGTTTCATGAGAGAAGTTGGGTTTATTAGATTATATCCAGTTCGTCAAAATGGTGCACAAGACAACCAATCAACTGCTGGGTCTCGCTGCGACCTATGACAATTATGGCAACGTCGACAACACACTCGGGATATTTGGCAAAGCCACGAATCTTCCCGCACTTCAAGATGAATTAAAATGTGAATGACGTTATGAATCAGCACTTTATCGCAATGAAGACAAACGATACAGTTTTCGTGTCGTGCGGTGATTACTCACCACCAACGTCTGTTACCTGCCTCACCATATGGTGTGATGGAAACTTCGTGTAGTGTTCAATGCGTTGCATAAAACTATACGACCGGTGTATCGCTGAGAGGTATTCGATATAGATTAACTCGTTTTCATGAGCACAAATCTTTTTTCGTCGCAGAAGTAAATGCCTCTACAAATTCTGATGCCATCCAACCACAGGAACTATCAGCGAAACGTATTCATCGCAGTTGAATTAAATGAATTTTTTTGTAGGTTTGTAAACAATATTTTTGGTTTTGAAATTTGGTGCGTCCATAATTAAGTTGGCGGGTTTTCCGACTGCCCTTGTACTTTATTAATGGTTAAATGCGACTCGCACTGGAAATTGCAATCTTTTAAATTCGAATGGCATATCGGTCGGTATCATTGGTATTCGCGGTAATAAGACATGTTCTACTTTAAATTTGCCATTCAATATTGTTGCTTCGATAATGTTATTCATCAATTTTTTTACTGCAAGCCTGGTGCTTTGGCACAGTCGTGGCGGATCGATATTTCGAAGCATAATGATGGGTGCATCAATTTTCAATATCAATTCGTGTGGTGGTAATCCTGGCAAATCAAGTGAATTCAGGAATTCGACCTGATAATTGACAACTTCTTCTTGATTCATGACACAATCAACTGACATATACGTTGTAGAATTGCCATTTATTTGATTTTGAATGGCTTTGTTAATAGCATAGACATCATTGTTTTTGGCCGCCAATAGTTCACGTCGCTTAGCCATTGGTGATTTTTGTAGTTGCAATTAATGTTTGGAATACTCTGTTAATCAATTCGTCAATGTAAAGTCTGTGTAAAGTTACAAAACTCTGGTGGAATGGTAATGCAATTTGTGGTGTCATCGATTTGCATTTTCCCGTTTCCAAGATCTTCTGGCGAATCGAGCAGCGGATTCGCCTTGTTGTAGTTGGACACGCATGTTGGTGGTTAATATAATTTTCTGAACATTTTGTCAAAGAACAGATGATTTGAGACTTGCATTTATGTAGTTCAACGGCTGTTGTGGAATATAGTAGGCTGTTGTGGTAGAGTCTGACGAAAATCACAAGCCAGCAAAATGAGTGCACCTCCGAATGGCTCTGTATTATCTCTTAAAACTTGGAGCGTCCGATTGATTGCTTCCAAAGATTTTTTGTGAGCCATTGTGCATTCATCCCATACTATTAGTTTACATGTTTGCAAAACTTTTCCCATTCCTGAATTCTTTTTTATGTTGCAGGTGGGTGTGTCGGATGCATCGAGAAAAAATAAATCACCAATTTGATAAGAAATTGCACCCATAATGGGGTTATATGCATTGTATTGTTGTGTCGTCAGTTTTGACAGATTTGTTTAAATTAATGTGTTCATTGTCATTAAATTGATGCTCTCTGCGCAAATCTCGATCGTATACATCGTTTGCTAAGCGATTCGCTGAAACCATTCCTAATTGAATGAGCGTTCTGTTGACGATTAATAAACACTTGTCCTCTCCTCAATCCTGATTAGGGCTTCGTTATACATTTCCGGTGAGAATTTCATCCTTCCGTTGTTGTTCGTTGTGTGCACTCGAAGCAAGTTGTCAAAATGACAACTGTGAAGCAAGTTGTCAAAATGATGGAAAATAATGTGCGAATTTGGTGCGGTTGGCAAATGATTGATGCGTCTGCTAGTGATGTATCAGAATGTGTGTCATTTTCCAGTAATTTTAATTTCTGGCATGCTTCACGATAAATTTGGCATAATTAGGCACCAACTGTACTCAAATGTTGTAACGATGCGGACCCACGTATATTAACTAACAATAAGTAAATGCATTCTGCATTGTTGGGATGAACGATGTACAATCACTCAATGCATCGGATAAAATTAAATGTTGTATCCTTCTACAGCTTGTCCTTAGATGTTTGTATCTTTGAAATTTTTGTTGCGTTCCATGTGAATCATGTTAGTACCTCTGAGTATAGCAAGGTCCTAGCGAATTCATCACTTTGGTTTAATTGAAGAATGCTGTTAATCTTGTGACTTCTGGTGTATCTGCTCGATGTCATGTTGGATGGCGTTCATGTATGGAAAAAGCCAAAACTCGCCAAATTGTCTCGTTACTACTTATATAGCGACCCATTTGGTATCTCGTATATTCATCGTTTCTGCAAAGACAGCCATGTCCGATCCTTAGTTAATATATTTGCAGTAATATTTGATCGATTTGACCGAATTGTAATATTCCACATTATGGGCTTTATATATTTTGGAGAGCAATGGCGAATACGGTACAAATACAATCCAGCGATTATCGATGTCGATGTCGTTGTTTCGTATTTTTATTATTGTCGAATATCCGCCATCGTCAATTGAGCGATGTCGATAGAGTGGATAATCATCGTTGCCAGTCATGGTTTCTTTAAATATTTTTTGGGTATTTTTGTGCATTTTCCATCTGCCATACACGGTGTCGTTGGAATGATGATTCCAGTAACGTGTCTCTCGAGATAGGCGATATTTTATTATGAACCCCATCAGTGATTTTAACTTTTGTTTGAATACACGTGATGATCGGCCATTTTCTATGGCATCACGAAGGTGAATATACATAGTTATCTGATCGTAGTTTAGCTTAATTCAACCGTAGAAATAAAGGACGTTCCGATTCAATTTTTGCATACTTATCCACGTCAAATTGATGATATAACTGCCGACACATCAAAATGTAGTTTTTGGAAATTTGACGTATCATTAAGCGATATGCATAAAAATCCATCGCACTCACTTTTTTATTTGTTGACTCATCTGTGAAATGGAAACAATATTCTCGGTTATTATTTTATTTTGGTTATTTATGGTTGCCAAATTATCTGTTGTTGGATTTCTTTGTTTAATATTAATTCGATATGCATCTTGGATCTTGCCCATCCCAGTAGATATATGGGTATTGTAATGCATCATAGGAGGGATGTATTTCTGAAATTCGTTGAAGTTGATCGTTGCGGCGAAAGAGGATGATGTCACGTAGTAAGTTCCTCACCAACAATTACAATTGCCACTTCATCGATGGTTGGTGCATTGAATCATCATACATGTTGTCCAACTGGTATTCTGTTGGCTTTAATTACAAGGTGTGATCATCCGATATCATCATGTCTTTAGCGACGTTAAACCATCGAATTAATTCGTTTGTATTATGGAATAATGCTTGTAGGGATGCGACAATGTCACGTCTTGCGCCGTTGTTGATGTGTTGAATACGTTGATCTACTTGTTGTGTATCGTCTGATTATTGTCCCATAAAGTTGATTTGTAAATATTTGTGCTCTTCATCTGGAACAGGCAATAGAGATCCACCGGAATGGTTAACCTGCCCTTGCACTTTATACGTTGTCATGTAATTGTTTCTGATGACATTGATAGCACCAAAAGATGTCATTTAGAAACATACATTGTATTTGCGAATGTTTGTCACAAAATGTTTTGATTTGGCTGTGTCACCTGTATGAGTAATAAAACAATAAACTGTTATTTAAGTATCGAAATTGTGTGTGTCTTTTGTATTACCTTTTTAGCTATGTTAATGGTGGTTATTCGAAATGTAGCAACGCAGCACATGCCAGGCCGTTCGTTTTTGTATTATATTGTTTTGCAATAGGAACACATTTTGTTCATTGTTCCAATTTGAACGAATAGATGAGAATGGTAATCAACTTCCGAATCGTATTGAAATGCAATGCGTTCAAACGAAACGATTTGTTATTCTCTGTTCTGAACAATTCATGAACGATCGACGTTTTCTCTGGATCGTGATTGAGCAATTCGTATGCGATTGGCACTTAAACGTAATTCACGCTCTTCATCCGTTTGCAGTGCTCGAAATCGCCCTGCATTTATGCGCATACTTTGTATTCGTTGTGAGCGTTGCTCTTGGGTCTCAGTTGTTCGCGAGGCTCTAGCTCGAAGCGATCGGCGTGTATTTCGCCCATTAAATCGTTGTGGTGGCAGCGTATTTTTTTGTATGATGTACTAAACTGTAATGGAACACAGATTACTTTAATATTCTATTGAAACAAATGTTTAATACATATCTGAAAAATAGTTACTACCAAAAACGGGGATTCGGATGTACACAAATCAGTATTAATTTACACAAAACGATTAAAAAATAATCGACGACGGTTTCGTTGTCAAAATAACATTATAAGAAAAAAAAATCAACTAAAGCAATTTTACACTTTTGTATCAAAGGATATTTCTTGTAGAAGATGCGATATTTAAAATCTAAAGTTAGTACTTTTTCATACTAAGCCAATTTTACATGTAAAATATTTTGCAGCAAAGGATATTTCTTGTAGAATACAATTTTTAAATATAAAAGTTTACTACTTTTTCAAACTAATTGTACACGTATAATATTTTGTACGAAAGGTTATTTCTTGTGGCAGATGCAATTTTTTTGCAATTTTTGGTGCCATTCCATGGTGGCTATAGTGGACAAAAGTGGAATATATAATTTTTATTATAAATATTGCTTTCTGAAGTTATATGGAAACTAATATATATATTTTAACCTTTTTATATTAATTTTTATTTTTTAAAATAATTAGAAAATCGAGTTAGTCGAATATTTAGTCTAAAGTATTACTTTTTTTATTTCATTTATTTGATTATATGAAAAGTCGTCATCATTTTAAATGTCAGAAAACAGCTTAAAAGTTGCCGAAATTCAAATTTAAATTCAAATTAAACAATTTTAAGTTAATAAATATATTTTTAAGTTCATCAATTATTTTGACGGATTTATTCAATTTATTGATAACGCAATTCGTTTCGTACAATATTTCAAGGTAAACAGTATGCTCTTCTGTTCTCTGAGGCGATTCCATTCCCGATTGCTGACGATTACATCCTTATAGAGAAAAATTGTTTATATGGGCTCCATATATTTTAGATAGAAGTGTAATAACGAACAATCAAATTATTATAAAATACAATTTCGTGATAACTATGATTAATTTATAATGCAATTTTTGACTATTTCGGAAAATATTTGTATGGAGCACCAGACCCAGGGACCCGATCCGTTCAAAAAAAATATAAAACCCAGCTCGTTAGTATCAAATCCCTATCCAATGTTTGAAACCGATTGGATGAATAATATGGTAACTTATACAGAGGGCCTCCTTGACTTAGGGGACGGACTCCTTGGATTCCATGAATTTCATAAAAGCTTTCGCCTTAGCTCATTCCCGTTAAAGAATTTAAAAAAAATGTAATTTTAGATAAATTTGAACTAAGGCCCCGGCTTTCAATCCCTTAAAAACGGGTTGGTTCTGCACTTTCAACTTATGCATGATCAGAATTTCGAGTCGATCGGTTGAGCGGTTCGCGATATTTGATAGTGTTTTAGATAAATTTTTACCCGGGCCCCTAAACCGCGGGGTTCAACCCCTTCAAAAATATCGTAAGGTTGGTTCTAGACATGCAGCTTATACAGGGTTAAAATTTCAAGACGATCGGTTGAGCGGTTTGCGATTTTTGCTAGTGCGACCCATGCGACACCTATTGTAAAAATGACCACCTCCTTGCGACCACGAGATACACATTGTGTGCAAGTTTCATGTCCTTTTGTCTTTTATAT
This sequence comes from Nephrotoma appendiculata, assembly GCA_947310385.1. NCBI lineage: Eukaryota > Metazoa > Arthropoda > Insecta > Diptera > Tipulidae > Nephrotoma > Nephrotoma appendiculata. Next base: position 101,100,648 of record OX371223.1, read on the forward strand.
ATATTTAAATTTAGACTTTTATATCCCTTTTTCAACCAAGATAATAAAAAATGGCTCAATTTTAGTCCAACCCACACAAATGTGTGAGAAAAAAACCATAGTATGTAATGGCGTTGTTTGAAAAAAAAAATTCGCTTGATTTGAAGTAAAACCAACACAATTGCGTGTATAGATATATTGTTTTTTTCGGACGAAAATAAATTAAAAAGGAATTCACAAATGTGTAAGTTGGTTCAAAAAACATACAAAACTAAATTTTTGACATGGTACTTTTGCCCTACCCGCACAATTGTCTTAGTAAATCACAAAAGGGATATATATATATAAATCAAAAGCATCAAAACTTTGGTGCATTCGCGAGTACACAAATGCATCGAGTGTTTTCGTCATCATACAACTTCGCGTCAGCAACTATACTGGCCCTATATTGTGCTCCATTTAGAGCTGGTGTTCCAGCTCACAATTAATGCACTCTTCGCAGCAATCAAGATATTTGCCGATGGAAGAGGCAAGATTATAAACCTACACAGTAACTGCAGATCCACTCGACAATTGGCATTCATACATCAGCAAAGCACCAGAGACAAGAACATCAGCATAATTGACTCAAGACGGCCTCACATAGAACTGCATCCGTTTTCCCTTGCGGTATGGGACGCAAAAGATAAAACCCGTAAAACATCATCCACGGAGCATTATGCGTGACCCTCTGCTGACATTCAAATCGAATTGTGTTTCAATTTGCGACTGCTACATTCATTTCGAAGGATGTACGAGCACTTCTTGTGAATTTGATCGTTAGAATACCTCTCTCGCCCCCCAGCAGCACAAGTTCTCATCAAAGATGAAACTATGCCACCTTCAATGTGGTCGAGTTCGGGTCTTGACAATGAGATATCAAAGAGGGCCAGTTACAGGCGATCGGTAACGAAGTTTTGCCTGTTGCCGATTTCTAACAACAATATCGCGAGCAGCTTAATGTTGCTCTGAGACAAACCACACATAGAATAGCTTTAGCATATCCATAATAGCTTAGCTATATCCGCTTTAACAATCTCTGTTATCGAAAATGCTCAAGTACTTCTTACACTCAACTGAATCAATCCATATCAATTGATCCAACTGAATTAATCGAATATCAATTTTTTGTGTTTTGTAGGTCTAAATAAGAGAGAGTTTCGTCTTTGTTGCAGTCACAATTCGTAGCATTTCGAAAATTATTTTCAATTACATATTTATTATTTACAAAATCACATATAAGATGGTTTAAAAAATTAAATATTGATGAGCATTCCAATTATACTCGTATATGGTTAAACTTACAAAACTCGTTACAATATAAAATTATTGCAATGCAAAATCACTTGCTAGTTCTTATAAATAAACGTTAACCGTAGGAGATAATAATAAATGGTTTTGCTTTGTTGGGTCTCGTACGAGTGTATTATGCTTTATAAAAAATAATATTTGTTTAACGATTGCGGGCAGGAGTATTTTGCGTTCCGCAGGCGTTCATTACCGCAATTATATGTACACAAGACGAAAATTACGTAGAAAGACAGTCTTTAAAATAATTAGCAAACAATTCAAAAATTCGTATTTATAGTTTTTAAATTATTCATCTGTAAATCATTCAGCTGTACATATTTGTCTCTTACTTCATTCACCTTATCACGGTTGTGATGAAGCTTTTAAATGTACGTACTCGTTTATATTTTATGCAAATTCTAAATTTCATTTTGATATGTGTACTCAAATTAACAGTTAAACATCGCTTGAAACAGGTTCAATGATTTGATTACGCGTATTTACCCGACAAGAATTTTTATAGTGAGGAGGCAGCAATAAATGTTGCTTAAATGTCTATAGGCAAACGATAATTCCAAGAAATTCGACTACGATTTGTGTACTGTACATCAGCTTATGGTCGTTAATATCTTACTATTTATAGACCCAATAATAATATTCTTCTTGCTGTCTTATAAACCGATATATTATACAAAACAAAAATATTCTTAAGATCATTTAACTTGGACACTTCAGTATAACAATTTCAGTTTCATTGTGATGATCTAATTCGCGAATTATTGTTAATTTTTTCGCGTAAGTGCATTGTGCTGTGTTAATATGAATTTTAAAATTTGTTACTTTATTCTTAATTTAAATTTGATTTATCTAATCGATTCACAATTGCTGTTGGTCCATGATTTACCAAAGTGGCATAAAATTGTGAGTACATAGTAATACGGTTTATATTAAAATTTTGGTTTGTGATAAACCCCAAGTGCAATAATAATTTGTGAAATGATTGATTGAAGTGGTATGCAAGAGAAAAGTGATCCGCTCAGATTACTTCTAAATTAAATTAATTATAATCATAGTTTCTCGAGACAATTTTCATATTTTTTCCGAAAATAACTTCGAGGTTTTGTAGATTTACCATTCACTATATCGCCGAATTCAAAAAAATTATTTAAAAAAATGCCTGTGTGCGAGCGTGTATGTGTGTGTGCGTGCAGGCTAAATGTCTGTGTCCTCTTTTCAGTCTAGACGGTTCGTTGCATAGGGATAAAACTTCATAAATAAGCTTTTTCCATAAATTGGGAGATCCTGGTCTAGCGGAAGTGGCAGCTTCAATGGAATCTTTCACCTTTTCACATTTACAAGAAAAACGATTAAAAAATAAAACATTCTGTGCCAACAAACAGATGAACGATCCATAGGAGCTTTTCATTTTTCCACCGGAAGTGACAGCTCAATAGTAGATTTTTACAATTATCTTTTTACCTTAGTATGCCAGAAAAAAACTTTTAAATAGAAATTATACATATGTAAATACATTCCCCAAATTTCCGGGGAATTACCGGAGGGCCACAGATCAATTTTCCAAAACTTAAACGGAAAATTCGCTTATATCGAGATTTTTGCAGATTTACCTTTCAATATATCGCGGCCGAAGTCAAAAAAAGTACGTTAAGGTGTGTGCGTGCAGTTTTAATGGCTGTGTTAGAAACGATCCGACGAGGTTGACATTCTGAACAATATACGAAAGTGATATATCATCTAATTCTGTTATCAAAATATATTATATTTTTTTTTTTGACTCTTAATGCTTTTTGAGCAAAAAAAATCCAAAAATTTTATTAAGATCAATTCTTAAAATGTTTGATCAGATGTGTAAGGTTAGTTCATTTTGAATGAAGCGACGCTTAAATTAGATCTGGACAATATCAGTTGACCTGTAACCAACGTTAGAAATTTATATAAATGATCTGAATCCACATTGAAATATGGCACATCCCTTAATTAATTTATTAATTATTTTTGTAGCCAAGTTGACATTCTGAACTTGGAAGTGATATGACATCTAATTCTGTAATAAAAAAAGTTCACGTTTTTTCACAAATTTACCAAGGGGTATTTTAGTTTTGCTTATTTTATCTTACCCGCAGGGATCATCGAGAATATCCGGCTATCCATTAATTTTAACATCCATACTGGAATCGGGCGATGATGTGACTGCACGAAAATTGGCCAAAGTTGACCAATCACTATTTCACAATATCACCAGTTATGCGGCCTACATAAACGTTGATCAACAATTCAATTCAAATTTATGGTTCTGGTATTTTCCAAGTGCCGGCACCGAATATTTATACGACGAAACATATTGGGGTGACGAAGGTTATACGGACGAGGCCAGCTCTAAGAAAAAATCAGCGCATTACAATTGGAATAATGAAAACCGTCCATTGGTATTATGGTTGCAAGGTGGGCCCGGTGCTTCATCGCTATTTGGACTATTCACTGAAATAGGACCATTCTCTATCGATCCGAATAATGATTTAGAAATTATATTGAGAAATAACTCTTGGCATAGCAAATATAATATGTTGTTTGTTGATAATCCAGTTGGAAGTGGATTCAGTTTTACTGATCCGGAAGGATATACACGAAATAGTGATGAAATTGGTGAGCACTTGCTGATATTTTTAAAGCAATTTTTTATTCTATTCCCTTGGCTGCAAAGTGTTCCATTTTATGTGGCCGGGGAATCGTACGCTGGCAAATATATTCCTTCGATTGGATATGAAATCTATAAGTATAATGAGAAAGCAGACAACAAAATTAATTTGAAAGGATTAGCTTTAGGCAACGCTCTTTCCGACCCGATTAATATGTTAAATTATGCGGATTTTACGTATCAGTTGGGATTGATCGATGATAATGGCCATCGCGAAATGAAAATATTGGAATATTTAGCGCGGCAGAATTTAGACAAAAAGGAAGGATGGATTGTGAGTTAAAATACTTGAAATAAATTCAAGCATTAAATTATAGTGATTTTTTCATATATTTACAGTATTGGGCAAGTATGCTAGAAACATTCCGTCGATTGAGCCGATACGAGAATAATTATAATATTTTGGAATCAAAGCGGCTTAATCTTGAGACCTATGTGAATTTTGTTCATCAAGCAAAAATTCGTAAAGCACTACACGTTGGGTCACAAGAATTTAAAAGCCCCGCCAAAGTTTATTTTAATCATCTTGAGGATTTCATGAAATCGGTTATGTACAAAACGGAATATTTATTAGAGCATGGGTGTGAAATAATGTACTATAGCGGTAATTTGGATTTTATCGTTGCATATCCGCTTTCGGAGAATGCATTTTTGCACATGAAATGGTCTAAAACTGGTGAGTATTTAAAAGCGAAAAGGAAACCGTTTTTTGTAAACAACACGCTAGCTGGTTATATTAGGAGATATGAGAATTTTGCTGATGTGGTAGTTTTAAATGCGGGACATATGGTGCCAACGGATCAACCTGAAGCGGCGCTGGAAATGTTTGACACTTTTGTTAATGAAACTATGTCGCTGTAAATATGTAATAAAATTATGATTTTTTTATTCGTATTGTTTTAAATTATTTAAACCCAACCGTTCGAACTTGATGTAACAACAGCAAGCCCCAGTTAATGGAATGGACTCCCATTACAGAGCAAATACAAGATTTGTAGTGCCCCGAAGACGTAAATTAAAATAAAATCCACTATTTTTGAGTTGGTGTCTCATCAAGCACAAATATTCAATATTAGTTAAGTTAGAAAAATCTCCCGCGATAAGAAAAAATAAACGTATGCAAAAGACAGATTTCCGACCGAAAACAAAAATTACATTTAAAATGAAAGAATTCAAACAAATGAAATAAAGCGAAGTGGTTTCAAAACGGACAATTTAATTCACATTGATATAGTCCAGCACACTGGAGATTAACTAAAATACAGAAAAACCACCCACAGAATAAGATTAATTTAAAAAACCTTGCTGAAGTTCTCCATAACGATATAAACAAGCATTTGAATTGGAATAAATCAGAAATGTGAATGCCGATTAATGAATGCTCGTTTCAGTAATCTTGAAAGATCAGAATTAAGGAACTTAAATTATTTCACAAGGGACAATTAAAAGTGTAAGAAATAGGGTAATCCAAATCATGTTATTGAAATTATTCTTTATCGCAAAAATATTTCCGCTGCAAAAAGAAAAAATAAAACAATTACAAAACGTTTAAACTATTTTGTTCGCATACACAGCCGAGCCAAAAGTTCTGCGCATGTTTGTGAGTGTCGACTTGAACAGAATACTCAAGCAAAGTATTAAATTCAATACTTCCACTTTTTGTTTCAAGTCGATACCAATAAAAAAAACTACGTTAATTCTTTGGCATGACACTCATAAATTTACAGAAAAATTGGTGCTTTGGTTTTGATAGCGCTTATTTGGTCGTGATTTTCGCTATCTGCTCAACTGTTTGCACATACTTCAGTTCGAAAATTCCGTCTTCAAATTTTTCACGAATGAAATGATACCGCACGTCGACATGTTTTGTGAGCTTGTGAAGCTCCGAATTCTTCGCCAGTCTTATTGCGCTCTGATTATTCATGAAAAATACGGGCACATCGCTCTCGATTTGCTGAAGTTCACCCAGTAGCCAGACCAATTCCTTTATGGCGTGTGATGCTGCCATATATTCCGACTCCGTCGTCGAAAGCGCAACTGGTTTCTGGCGTTCCGATCCCCAGCTGATGACGCTACCTCCAAACATAAAAACGTAGCCCGACGTTGATCGTCGCGTTTGTGTGTCACCAGCGTAGTCCGCATCGCTGTATCCGCAGAAGTTCAGATAGTTTTTGCCTTCGAAGCGAATTCCCGCGTCCATCGAGCCTCGAATGTACTTCAGAATGCGTTTGACTGCATTCACATGTGCTGCAGCTGGCTTTTCCAAGTATCGGCTGATACTGTCAATTGCAAAGCTGATATCTGGCCGAGTGGCGACGGCCAAATACATCAGACTTCCGACTACTTCTCGATACGGAAAATCCACTTCCTCGTCGGCCTCAAATTCCCCAGATTTTGTGAATTGTCCAATGGAGTGGACACTGCATTGCAATCCGTCATGTTGAAACGATCGATGACTTTTCTTGCGAGCCTTGTTGATTTATTTGAATCGATCCGGCCGATCGCTGTTCAATTTCAAGTCCCAGAAAACAGTTCAACTCAAAAACCTTGATCTCGAAATCCTTTTTCAAATGTTCGATGACCCGCGTAATGTCTTCTTGTCTCGCCGCTGCAATCAAACCGTCGTCGACATAAATTGCAAGGATTAACATACCATTTCTCCTGCCGCAGACGAAAACACACGGATCCGATTCACTTGCTCTGAATCCAAAATTTTTGATAAAAGCAGTGAATCTTTTGATCCAACAGCGTGACGCCTGTTTCAGTCAATACAAGCTTTTGGATAGGTTGCACACACTTCCGCTTCCATCGTCATATCCAATCGGCTGGCTCATGTATACATTTTCTTCAAAATCTCCATTTAGAAATGCCGTTTTGACGTCGAATTGTTTCAACCTCATTTGCTTCGCCGCTGCCAGGGTCGCTCTGATCAAAGTAAACTTCACCACTGGACTGAAGGTTTCTTGATAATGGCCGTTGCCGCGATTTATTACAAACAAACAACAGATAGACAGTGTATCTTGTTGAGACAATCATAACAACACCACCATGGCTAAGTGGGAACGAGTCAGGAATAAAAACTTAACTTAATAAAAATAATAAGAATGCGATAAATGCATGTCCAAACTTAGTTTTTATGTAAAAAACCCAACGAAACCTTCGTTAAATTTTAGCTGTCACTTAAGAAAAAAAAAATGCTGGCCATTTCTCGCTCGAAAATAATAAAAACTTAAAAATACGATTTGTTCTTGTTTTTTATGTACAGCAGAAGAATATAAATTTTCGATGCGGTAGGAAGCCACATTTATTTTGCTTACATATTTTTGTTTACTACTTTATTTATTAAATAAACCATTTTAATGTTTTTTCAGATTCTATGATAAGTTTTAATAATTTGTGATAAGGTAAAAATAGTGTTTTAGTGAACTTTGTTAAAAATTAATTAGTTAATGGTATGATATTATAGTCGTGGTGTAAACGCTATTTTATTATTATAATACTTTAATTTTGTTTAGTTTATTATTATTTCCTTTTTCCAGTGTCATGTAAAAGCATTTCGTGTATGGGTACATTTTCAAATATGAAACATATACATATATAAAAATGTCACTTAAGAATTATTATTTTTGCATGGCTGGAATGTCAAAAAAAGAAAAAACAATTGATTTCGGTAAATTTCTTACAGCGCATACCAATAAAATTCCTTATGACTTTTCTGTAAGTAAAAAGACATAAGGAATTCTATTGGGTATGTGCTGTTTCTTTTTTAAGTTTTTATTCCTGACTGGTTGATGCTTTATTACCCGAAGTGCGTTCACGAGAGTTATATTGTTACAATATTGTTAACAATTGCTGCGTTTGTAATACAGCTAAAATAGCAATGCTACAAATGTCATTTTCATATAAAATCGAAATTTTAGCTTGCTGAGCTATGAAAATGTCGTGTTTATACCGTTGCTACAGCTGTCATTTGCGTTTAGCATTGCTATTTTAGCTGTGGTATAAACGCAGCAAATGACAGCTCAAAATCGTTCATGAAAGTAAATTATAACAATGAACACGTGCGTTTCTCGTTCATGAACTCTACATTGCTCCAAACTTCATTCTCAACCCTACTCGAGACTGCTTCTACAAAAGTCATTTTTAATGGTGTAGGTATCAAAAGCAACATGATCGTACTATCAACAACCATTACGTAGTTTGAAAAATAATTTAAAGAACAAAATTCAATTTTTAATATTATATTTATTTTAAAAAAAATGTGTTTTATTGATACGGTGACTATTTTGATGCTCCATAATATGTTACTCTTTATGTTATATTAATACGTTAAAATGGTGTTTATAAAATTAGAAATTAACTTTTTTGTTATTTTCATTTGTTTTGACACTTGAGACAATCTCAATGTTAACTACTAGGTCATTTCTATAATGACAGTTGCTACAATATGTAACATTGTAAATTTCATGAACGCACTCCCCGACAAACTTAATTTTTACTTAAGAACCCAACGAAACTTTCAATAAATTTTAGATAGTTTGGGTATGGCAAGTTCATATGAAATCTTGATTTCACACAGTGGAATTTAATATATAGGTCGAACAATTCTGACTAATAGATTTATAATAAAAGAAATTATCATATGGGTAGAAATTTCTGCAGCACAAAAACATAAATCATTTTATCATTGGCGTATTTTCTTGAAAATAGCTAAAGCAAAAAGGATTTATTTCTCAACAAAATATGTACACCAACAATACTTTTGACAGTGAATGAGTGAACAGCACGGGTTAAATTTTAGAACACCCTATTAATCAGCAATTCCGCTTATTTTGACAGCGGCATTGTATTATTTTGCTGACAATTATTAGTTATCAAACCATTGCAAGAAATAGAAATTTTAAACTAAAAATGCCTTTCATGAAAGGACGAGCTCCTATAAGGAGAACATTAAAGTATTTAGAATCTGGTCGTTTAGTGTTAAAAGATAAAATTAAAATATTTAGTGTAAATTACAACACTCATGGTGAACACCACGATGGCGCTAGGTTAGAATTTTTTTCTTTGGATTAGCATCTACAATTTTAAATTTAATCTGTCTTACAGAGATTTTGTTTTCTGGAATATACCACAAATCCAGTATAAAAACCCAGCTGTACAAGTTGTGACTTTCAAAAACATGACACCTTCGCCATTTATAAAATGTTACTATGATAATGGCAAAACCATTCTGATTGATGTCGACAGCCACAACAGAAACGATATATTGAATCATTTGCTGCAAGTAGTTGGTAAATCGGATGAGCAATTGGCGGCCGAAGCTACAATGGCTGAAAAGAAAGATAATCCAGCAAACTTTGGGGTTGGATGTGAAAAGCCTTGCATTTGTGGTATTCCAGGTCAAGTTCCATGCCCCGGTATTGTTCCATTGCCGTATCCTATGAGGGGAAAGTACAAATACCAGAAAGCTGATAATAATTAAGTAACAGCAGTTTTAGAATTATAGTTGATCAATTTTTTAGTTTATTTATCGCAAAAAAATAATACAAAATATGAAACGAAAAGAGAAAATTAAAAGAAAATCTATTTCTTCTTCTCATCGGTTTTCCCTTTATCTGTTTTATCGGAACCTTCCTTTTTGCTGGCATCCTTATCATCTTTCTTTGCATCCTTATCTTTTTCCTTTTTGTCTTTTGCTTCGGCATCCTTTTTACCTTCTTCAGCATCGCGGTTTGTCAGTTTATTGTTGATTAGGTTGTGCAAAGCAATTATAGAACGGACTAATGATGCCAAATAAACAACTAACATTTGGTCGTTAGTCTTTATGTAGAGACTATCCATAAATTGATCATGCGCTACATCCGGTAAGAGATTCAAAATATCTTGAAGCTGGTACACTATTTGATGATTTATTGGTAGCTTGCCAGATCCAACTTTAAGCAAATAGTTTTTAATGTCACGGATTTGTGAATTCAGCCCCTTAAGGCCAAGTAGCTGGTTGGTTACTTTTTGGGATAAGCTACCGACTGTAGTATCTTTTATATCGCGTAATAAATGCTCTACGCCGACTTCTTCTGCTTCTTCAGCGCCTATTTCGCTAGCAACATGTTCAAATGTCTTAGACGTAGGTGAACCATCATCATGGACTTCTTCAACGGCAATATACGCTTCAGTTGGTAGTCCTAAGTCTTTTGGTTTAGCATCGATTATAACTAGCACTGAGTTTGGACAATACCGCCGAATCAACTCATTTATTTCAATATCGTTTTGATGTAATTTTGGCCCAGTGTGATACCAACCGACCACACGCTCTTTGGCATTCACCTTTTTGAACATTCCATACATGTTTTCAAGGTAGTCATGATCCAAGAACCAAACACTTCTATCTTTATCATCTTCGTCAAATGGAACTATAATTTTCAGAAATTATGTATACATAATGCAAACATATTGAATTTTATTAATTACCAGCAAAACTGTTTGATACATCCAAAACACCTTTAGCTCTCCAACAACCAAGAAGTACACCAACAACACGCTTCTGATTACCAATTTTGCCCATACGATTGAAATGATCAACCACACTTAGTAGTACCAATGGATGAACTATTACTTTATTTACGTTTACGTCCCCGCTAGGCATTTTTATTTATTTTAGTTGAAATTTTGTAAATAATAAATAAATTTTTTATTTAACAAAATATCTTTGAAACGCCGATGATTTGTTAAAATTTCGATAATTTCTTTGCTTTTCTTTTTGTTAAAATGACAGGACAAAATTTGTTATTTGGTTGCGTTGCGTTGGTAAAAGTGAGTAGTAGCTCAAATTTGTATAAAATGAACCCAACTAGCCAAATAGTGTAGTTTCCTAAGTTAAGATCAAAGAAGTTAAATGTACAGAATGAGTCTAAGCAACTGTCAAGTGTCACAAATTCGGAGGGTAAAAGAGAAAGCATCTAAATCAACGGGATTACAACAACAAGAAACCAATATATGCACCCCACGCCAACAACTAAAATTGTTTTCTTAATTTTTTCTGATTTTTAACATAAAGTAAAGATAAATTTATCACAAATCACTTGTTTCTTAGCACAATTTACATTTTATTTTATATAAACACTTGGTAAATTTGCTGGTGGTAAGATATTCCTTCTTGAAATTTTTTAGGCGTATTTTCGCATTTTTTCACGATACACTTCATTTTGTACAAAAGTCTGTATTTTTTGTTATCACATAATACACCACTATATAAACAAATGACTATTTCATAAAGTTTGTATTATTTTGATGAATTATAATTGATAATTTTAAAAATTTATAATTTATAATTTCACTGCGCAAAATTAACACGTCACTTCATACAACAACAGAAATCGGTTTGACGGGTGCATATAGCGAAATATGAGTAAACCATATGGATTTTTTATATAACCATCCTATTCTGGCTTGTGACAGATGAGATAGCAAATTTTATATGGGTAAAATATTGTCACCAATTCCTCAGTATTTTAACTTCCTTGGTTAAGATTTTTTGGGTTTGTGAACTTTAAATGTAACTGATCACAGTTCAACTGCAATTACAAGTGATAAATTTGGTTTAGAGTTTATTTTAATAATTCCTATGGAATTCTAATTAGTAGTAGCCAAAATTAATTGGAATAAAATTCATAAATAAATTATATAATATCATTAACCCATTCACCTACTCACATACTCAAGCATAACAAAATTCGACTTTTTCGAAGTAAAAACTTATATTTAAGCGCGATTTACATGATGAAAAAATGTTGGCCAGCAAAAAAAGAAGAGTTTGGTATATTAAAATTTTCGTGTGTATGATAAGAAAAGAATACCATCGTGCAAAAATTTTGCTGTGCGTTTTGTCCTTTTTTTGAGCAAATACTGCCATAAAATATAATCGACCCGAGTATATTTTATGGCAACAAATATTATTTATAGCAGTTTATATTTCTTTCTCTATTCAACTAATGCGAAAAATTTATATTGTCTGCAGTTCTAAACACACAGCAAATATTTTGCTGGGACAACCTTTTTTCATCATCTAAAGGCTTTATTCCACAATGAAACATATTTTTTCAGTAAAAAATACTGGGAAACCGAAAAGAAGAGAGTATTCATATTAAAATTACGTTAGAGTGATAAAGACAAACAAATGTTGCCATAAAAAGTATTGAGTTTCATACTTTTTATGGCAACATTTTCCCCGCTTACCGCCAGTAAATTTTACTGAAATTTTTTTTTGTTTCGTTTTGGTACGTGGCGAAATTATATTTTTATATCGCCCCTTTTTTACTGAAAAAATATGTTTCATTGTGGAATAAAGGCTTAAATCGCGCTTTAGTTTCGACTTTGACATAGTTTTGCTTTCGACTTACACAAACCAGTACCTCATCGATTTGCATCTAATTTAGTCTCTAATGGGATTCGAAACCAGTACCTCACGGTCCAAGTGCCGAAGCTTTAATCACTGCACCACTTGCTCAGTAAAATTTGTGTAACATTTAGATAATTTTTATATTAATCAATTAATATTAATGAATTAATCGTAATTTATAACAAAATAATGGTGTATTCATATGTTTTATTTTGAAATGCTCACAAATACTACTCAATTTTATATGCGTTTACAAATAGTTTAGTCATTGCGTATATGTAACGGCTAAGTAGAAAGCGAATAAAAAAATACGATTTGTATGTATGCAGGCCCAAATAGCGTAAACCTAAACACGAAAAAACACTTTAATACATATGCTATTGACTTTATATATTTATATTTGTTTTGACTATATTTATATCTCATACATGTGGCGGGAAAATAAATTTTCAGTCACTTGAGCATAAACTTTGTTTATTTAACTTTAATTTTAATAAATTGTTTTTCATTTTCAAGTTCAATCAGAATTTTATCATTTTCCGCTGATTTCGTTAATTTGACGATATGTACTATATAATATATAGAGCAAAATTTGTCTGTATGAACGTATAGTGGACGACGTAGAAAACAAAAACGAACGAAATTACTACTCTTCACGCATACACACAAAATATTCGTAAAAATATTTTATATGACGATCATCAAAATAAAGACGCCATAGCGGATAATGGAAAATTTCTAAATGAAAACTATATTAAAACTAAAAAATAATTTACCTAAATTAAAGCAAAATAAACGAAGTTCATCCTCAGAAGAATAAAGTACTTACAAGATAAATAAAGTAAAAAAATCTTTTCAAAATAAAATTTCCATATCGTTTGGATGACAGTGTTTTTTCGTGTTTAGGTTATTTGAGCATGCACACGTACAAAGTCCATTTGCATATGTTACATATGCACTGTTAACATATAAACGCTACGCAAGTACTGTGTTGTGGCTATGTATGTTTGCTTCTGTCCATTTTCCTGCATTCCTATCCATTTTCCTGCCTGCCATCACAATTGTGTGAGTAACGCAAAAGAATCATATCAAAAATTAATTTTTGTATGTATTTTGAAACAACATACAAATTTGTGCATTCCACTTAATTTGTTTTCGTCCGAAAAATAACACTATAACTATTATAATAGTAAAATAATTAATATATTATCAAAACCAAATAACTAATATATTATATAATTAATATGTTATCAAATTGTAATGTTTTTTTCAAAAATAATTTCGATTTAACTAAGATCCGTTAAAATCGGGGACATTACAACCTCTCATTTTTTACACACATTTGTGTGAGGTGGACTTAAATTGAAGCAAAAAAAATGTTTGTCTGGTAGGAATTGGGATAAAAACAACACACGAATTGAAATTGACTTTAAATTATTTTCTGCAAAAACTTATTCACGATTTGCAATAAATTAGGTGGCATTTGGTGAACAAAATGGGAATCATAGTTTGCTATAAAGCAAGCGGCAGTAAAACTGTCATAACAATGGATTTGACAATTCTCGTCGCTCTTGTAGACGTAGAAACCAGTGCTACCCTCTAAACTTGGCGAATCGAAAACGAATCGCAAGCGAGGAAATTTATATATGAAACACTTCGCAAACGTATCGCATTAGCGAAGCGAAAGCGACTCGCTAGTATTTCGTTTGGCGTATGAAAATAAAAATGAAAGCGAACAGATTTGTATGTATTAGTTAGTAGTTTGCATTTCTCTTCATATTCGATTCATTTACGAAACGTTTTGGAATCAGAAACGAAATGTAGGTGATATGAAAACGTATCACTACCGAACTACTTTTTATCACGTAGTTACGTCGAACATATACTTACAATGACTTATAATGCACTATAATCTATTATATCCCTCTAGTGCTTTACTAACACAATTGTGCGAGTAGGGCAAAAGTACCATGTCAAAAATTTAGTTTTGTATGTTTTTTGAACCAACTTACACATTTGTGAATTCCTTTTTATCTTATTTTCGTCCGAAAAAAAAACACTACATCTATACTTACAATTGTGTTGGTTTTACTTCAAATAAAGCGAAATTTTTTATCAACAACGCCATATACATACTATGGAGTCACTCATTTGTGTGGGTTGGAATAAAACTGAGCCATTTTTTTTGTTTTCTTGGTTGAAAAAAGGATATATGTAATAATTGTTATTATGTACTTTATCACTTTTCGATACACAATAAAAATATTATAATAGTTTTAATTTATACTAATTTAATAAAATAGTTTTTATTACAATTTTTTTTTTGTTTTATTAATTTAACGAAGATAATAAAGGTTAAAATGTTAATATCTCGTAGAATTAATACAATTATTATTATTGTTATGAATTACTACATAATAATTAATATACATAATTTTTATCACTGTGCTCTTATTAAACAACTTTTAACAACTGTTAAACAACTTATGTATATCCCTTTTCCTGCCCGGTAACAGAATTGTGAGAGTACGGCAAAAGTACCATGTCAAAAATTTATTTTTGTATGTTTTTTTAACCAATTTGAAATAAAGTTAATACTTAAAAAAAAAAAAAAATTACATATTTTTGCATTCCTTCCAAATTTATTTTTATCCGAAAAAATACTACACATAACTATACATATAATTGTGTTGGTTGTACTTCGAAGCTAAGCGAAATTTTTTTATCAAAAACGCCATTACATACTATGGTTTCTTAGTCACACATTTGTGTGGTTTGGACTTAAATTGAGACAATTTTTTTTGTTGCTGAAAAAGGGATATATGAATATGGTAGTGTTGGTGTCAAATAAAAAAACGATAAGCCTGCGTTTGTTTTGATTCGCTTTAGTGAGGCCTCGAAAATTTATTTAGAGGGTATGTATATCTACATTTGATTAAAATCGCCAATACAAAAACGGCTCAATTTTGACTTTCGTCTGGTTACTTGGGGCAGTTTATATAATGAGCAAATCACGCGATCATAAAACCTTTTTTTATATTTGTGTTGGCAGCTCGTAAAATTTAGATGGATGAAGTTTTGCAAAAAGCATCATAAATGACAAGTAGTGTAAAAAAACTAAATTGTAACTAAACAATGACTGAACACGTAAGTTATATTTATATTTCGCCAGAGATTTTAATATAAAGTTGTATTTCCGATACATTTCAGCCTGATAATTCAACAGATTTGCGAAAATTATGGATTGGTAATTTGGATTCTCGCATTACCGAGTAAGTTCCAAAAAAAATTGTCTTTGTTCCTATAGATATTTCTGAATCAACATTGAACTAATATATCGTATTTATTTATTATTTATTGGTTTCAACTACTAAAAATACTGCAAAAATTTGGTGAAATCGAGAAGTTTGATTTATTATTCCATCGTACTGGACCGCTAGCAGGCCAACCAAGGGGATATGCTTTTGTTACGTATAAAGAAGTAAGACCACGTACTTATGGTTAGTAACAATTCTACTAAGTTCTTATAATTGCTTACAGATTAAAGATACCAATAATGTTCTAGAAAAGTTAAATGGTAAAAAAGTTGGAACAAAATATGTCTCAGTCCGCCTATCCAAAAGTGTTAACTATGATGAATTCGACCGACCAAAACCAATAATTGAAATCCCTGTACTAATGGCTGGCAGTAGCAGCACTAGTTCGAATTGTATAACCATAAATAGTTCCTCGAGTGGCGGAACTGTTGGGACTGGTGGAAAAAAATCATCAAGCAATTTAAGCAAAGAAATTGCCATACAAGCCATCGAAGCTAAATTAAAGCTACTTGAAAATCGTGATCTAAATGATGACTTTGAGATAAATAAAACGGTTACTAATGAGACACCAATCATAAAGCGATACCAGTATAATCAGCAGGCACCAGTTCAAAAACAAACTACAAAACTAATAAGCAAATCCAGACACAAAACTAATCCTTACGGTGGAAATGCACGGAATAGCTATTATAAGAGATGAGGTTAATGATAATCTAATTTCTATCGAATTATGTATTCTACTAGATAATTTTTTTTGTTTTAAGCGTGTGTTTGACGAAGTATGTCGTGTTTTAACTGAAATTAATTGTATGTACCTAGTATTTTGTAAAAAAGAATCTTAAATATAAAATATGTACATAGAAAGAATAGGTATTTTATACATTTTACGTGAAAGCGCCTCAACTTGACAGGTTTTTACTACCTAGATAGTACATACATACTTACCAAAGAAGGTTAAATACTGAAGAATAGGTGGCAATATTTTACCCATATCCCTTTAGTGATTTACTAACACAATTGTGCGGGTAGGGCAAAAGTACCATGTCAAAAATTTAGTTTTGTATGTTTTTTGAACCAACTTACACATTTGTGAATTCCTTTTTAACTTAAAACTAATTCCTTTTCGTCCGAAAAAACACGATATCTATACACACAATTGTGTTGGTTTTACTTCATATCAAGCAAAATTTTTTATCAACAACGCCATTACATACTATGGTGTTTTACTCACACATTTGTGTGGGTTGGACTAAAATTGAGGCAATTTTTTTGTTTTCTTGGTTGGAAAAGGGGATATAACATTTGCTATTTCATCTGTCACAAGCCAGAATAGGATGGTTATATAAAAAATTCATATGGTTTACTCATATTTCGCTATAAGAACCCGTCAAACCAGTTGTTGTTGTTGTTCGAAGTGACGTTTTAATTTTGCGCGTTAAAATTACAAATTATAAAATTTTAAAATTGTTATTTGTATATAATACATAAAAACAATAAAAAACTTTATCAAATAGTTATTAGTTTATGTAGTGGTGTTAAAATTACAAACTTTTGTGCAAAATGAAGTATATCGTGAAAAAATGCCAAAATACGCCTAATAAATACAAGAAGGAATATCTTACCATCAGTAAGTTTACCAAGTGTTTAAATAAAATAAAATGTAAATTGTGTTAAGAAGCTAGTGATTTGTGGTAAATTTATCCTTAATTTAAGTTATACATATATCAGAAAAAATTAAAGAAACAATTTTGGTTGTTGGCGTGGGTTCTTATAGATTTTTGTTGTTGTTGTAATCCCGTTGATTTAGATGCTGTCTCTTTTACCCGCCGAATTTGTGACACTTGACAGTTGCTTAGGCTCTATACCGTTTATGTTGGAGGTTGAACTAGGTTCAACCTGGGTTGAACCTTCAACATAAACACCAAAAGTTAACTTGGAGTTAACTCGACTCAATCCAAAAATTTTCTTAGGTCGAGTTAACTCTGGTTAATATAAACGCCCAGAGTCGAGTCGAAAAACAACAACAAAAAATAATCGGTAAACTAAAAAAATAAAAATGGCGATTTTTCATATTTTTCTTGTACGAACGCGTCTGTGTCTAAATTCAGCAGCATATTTTTGTGATTTTTTTATATTTCGAAAGTTCAAAAGAAAAAGTTTGAATGATTTTTTGAAAGAAAAAAATTTGAATTATTTTGGCATTTATAACCTGGTTTCGACTCAACCTCAAGATAACTCTCTAATATAAACACTAGAAGTTAACTTCAAGGTTAACCTAAAGATAACTACAAGTTGACTCGACCTGGGTTCAACCTCCAACATAAACAGTATATACCTTTAACTTCTTTGATACTTATCCCTTTAAGCAAACGGACTCAAAAATGAGTCAAAAATGAAGTCGGCTCTATATGGAGGACTTCATGAATCTTTTTCTCGATTCCATTTTGATTCGCTTCCGACTCAAGTGTTATATGCATTTTAGACACAATTTTGAATTAGTTTTATGATTCGTTTTACATTCAGAAAACTAATTTAAATATAAATCGGAAAGTTGAAACAGAATAGAATTGCAAAATTAACTCTTTTTCACTACGTAACATTGGTTCAGAATAGATTTGGTTGATCGATCGGTTTTTAAATCGCAAATATATAAAATACATATTATTGACAATAAAATATAAAATCCAAATGAAGTAAATTAAATTGTTTATTAAATTCCAATCCACTTTTTGATACATTTTTCACAGCATTTTTAAGAGTTTACATTTCTTAAGGTTTCGTATTCTACATAATACAATTAACAGGATTTAATTTCTACCTATTAAAATTATAGAATATTATACATAAAAGATAAATATTAAAAATAAAATCAAAATAGGACTTTTCATTAAACCTTAAAAATTAAAATAGAATTTCAAATTCTTCTAATGAATAATTTTTTGTAACAAAGTTACATAGTTAGGGTATTCCCAATCTCCCACTTGCATAATGGAACCATTTCGTTGCAATTGATACAAATTCACTTGGCTTTGTTGTCGGAAACTTTTTTAACGAACATTCTGAAATTATGTAAACAATTTAAGTATCAAAATGAAATGAGGAATTAAAACCGAGTTTGTACCTTTAATGATATTCATAGCTGCATATTCCTGTATTGCCGTTTTACATGTTTTTTGTCATACTATGAATAGCTAAGGGCCATTATCGCGCTTCGACATTGTGAGATATATTTTTTTTGGATCGGTCACATTGATTGTCTAAAATTCTTTCCTGTTAGATGTATTGAAAATATTTATAAAATAATACATACATTTGTACTATAATATATTTTTCATGATTATATTTACCAGAGTATTGGCTGCGCTGATGTCAGAAAATAATTTATTTTCTAATTCTTCGAAATCCTCTTTTTTTCTAAAAGGTATATTAAGCTTCAATTTCCGTGATGACAAAGAAGTTAAATTGTTTTGTTGAAAATGGTTGACGTTTAAATTTCTGAGCTCCTTGTGGAAGATATTTTACTTCCTTTATTAAATTTTCCAACAAAGTTTCTATGTAATGAAACTTATCTTGTTCCGGTGGGCTGTTGATGTCATCATTTTGGTTTTGATTTTTTAGTGCTGTGCTGTTGCTAGCCAGTGTTTTGGATGTATTTGTGACATAATTAGGCTCGATACATTTATGTAATTGGCGGATTATATTTGATTTTCTTTAAAGGTGTTACTATAGGCGTAAAGGCAGACGAATGGCGTTTGGGTTTGTTTGTAGAATTACCTGACATTTTACTGTTTTTGTCATTTGTGTACTAAAATTCTGTTGTATCACAGTACAACACATATTCTGCAATAATGCCAAAAATTATTCAATAAACAACATAATTAAATTGATTGTAATTAGTTTACCTGCGGCTGCAAGTTGTGTCTCTTGCATCTCTGGATCCACGTTCTCGTCACTAATCATTTTCCGATGGGTACATCAAATAATGGAACATTAATGGAACAACAAATTTAAGAATGTTGAATTCTAATATAGATATATTTTGTTTCTATTGTCAGTTTTACGATTTTCTTAACATTAAATTTCTCTTGTTTGGGTAAGTAACTTTCTATTTTACTGCTCCAAATTTCTAAGTAAGATGAGTTTAAAGTATATTCAAAGAAGTTTTCTGTGATACTAAGAACCTGGCCTATTATAGAATATTTATATCTCGTTAATTTTAAATATTTTCCCATCAGCTAAACAATAATTGTTGGGATATTTGGTGGACAATGAAATGAAGTCTGAATATTTTGGAATTTCAACTGGTTTAATTATTTGTTGAAGAGGAAGTGCGCCTGTTTTACCATTTTCTTTAAAGTATGCATACAATTTTCAAATTTAAAAGCACCATATTTAATTAAATGTCCGTATTCTTTTACATCTTTTGCCAAGTGAAGCAAACTATGAACGTTAATAGCTCAAATTTTCCTCTCCATATAATACCGAAAAATTATAATAATTTTTCCACAAATTCATTTAATAATTGTGCGGCATATTCATTATTTGCCTTTTAATCATCTGGATCTGAAAGAATTCGAATAGCGCAAAGTAATTGTAAAAAATGATCGTATATTGTTTTTCCAATATGCCGTGGAAGACTACCATTCCAGTATATAACACAAAGATTCGAAACTCTACAGCTTTCCAATGTTCTATTTCATTGAAAGTTTGCTGCTTTCGCGCAAATTCTACCGGTAAACAGCTTCGGGTGGTTTTAAGGCGCGCGTTCATTGCAGCTATTGCATTCGTTTCTAATGAAAATGGCTTCTTTTTCATTTTTAGAAATAAGTTTAACATTTGCTGCATAACACCTAATAATACGCAATGCATATAGTCAATGGGGAAACCAGTTACACACCCAATGCCTAGTTCCTCTAATTTCACATTGAAATGAATATGGTGCTCCTTTTGCGTCTTCTGTTTGAAATATTCGTCCGTTCGGACTATTGAATCCCGGGAAAAACACACATGATTTTTTTTGTAAACACCTTTTATAGTGCTTTTTGTGCAGGCATAATAAACAGAATGTCCTTTCACACCGATATTAAAAAAAAAATTTAAAAAAATGTTTACGTAATTTTTGGTTTTATTTAGAACATACCCAATATAAATGATCTGACAGGAGCGTCACAGGTAAAACAACGTAATTTCGCCGTGGATTTTTGATTCTCAAAAATAAATGTCATTGTCAAAAATTTCTTTCAAACTTATCAGAAAAACATTGGCACAAAATGGTTTTTATGGGCGTGGAAACTTCCAATAAGGAAAACGTAATAATATAATAATACTTCCAAGAATAGGCCATAATTGGCTATTCGAGCTCGTTGCTATGGGAACATCATCAATTCCAATGTCTAAATTAATTATTGGATTTGAAAGTGAATTTAATTTTAAAAAATTTAAGATATTTTTTGACTCTCCAATATGTGTATAAAATCCATTCCCCATTGGCTCAATTTCGCTTGAACTTCGTTCTATTTTTTTTAGTGTTCTGATGTCCTTTGGTAAATTTGAGTGGTATTTCCTTAAAATTTTAAGCAACTAATTGGCTGCTTTGTTGGTAATGAAATTCGCGACACTCCATTCGGCAATATCACTTGCAATATTTTGGATACAAAGGTTTTCGATCTGCGTTGTCATTTCAGATGCGAATGAAGAAAACTCGCTTTCATTACCGCATTCATCACCATAATGAATTCAGCATTTTCCACCACACTTTCATTTACAATACTATATCCAATATTAGCTGGCAAATTTAAATTTTTATCGACTTCACTTTTACTATCTGCAGTAACACATATTTTTTTTTTGCTCGATTAAATAATTTCCGAACTTCTTTATCGGTTTCATAATATTTTTTTTTGTTCATATTGCAAATTTTGTTTCTTTATATAATATATATAAACGTATTTATACACTGGCTATATAAATGTAATGTAAATATATATTGTGCTTAAAATATTAAATATTAACTCACCAAAAAAAACTACACTTAAACAAAATGAAACTCTTCTGAAAGAATGTTAAACACGCAAATGATAATTTAACAGCATTGTACAGCTATACCAAAAAACGGGTTATTCCCCTAACATTCCCATTTTTATACAACACATATAAAGTTGAAGTAAAAAGATGTGGCTGTGGTAGTAAAATTACGACTCAGAAACAGTTCAATTTAAACTCAGAAAACTGAGTCAGAATGGTGTTGAAAGGGTACATATCATAAATTAGAATATTCAACTTGTCAAAATTTTTTGGACTATTGCCCATTGTTAATATGTTCCCAAGTATAACAAGACGAATCTCAAAATTGAGCTATCGTATTTGCCTTCGAAATATTAGAAAAAAGTCGAAGAATCAATACTTTAGTATTGGTGCGTATATGTATACTGTCCCAAGTAAAACACGAAACAAAATAGAGCTATACGCATCGTATTTATTTTACATGTTCACGACATGAGTTTTGTAATTTTATAAAAGTGATTTTCTTAAAAAAATTTAAAGATGTGCATTAATTTAAATAAAATTACACCAAAATATATTTTTATATCTATTCAAATTTTTTTGTATAAATTAATTAATTTCTAGTTCAGTTTTAAATTATTAAGTCGAAAACAAATGCTAAATAATAAACTTGATATGAGCTATAAGGAAAATATTTAAACTTTTAATATCACAATCAAGGAATAATATCAAATCATTGTTTAATAATAAAAAATTAATTTTAATATAGTTTAGATGTATATGTATGTATATATTTTTTTATACAATAAAATATTCATTGTTCTAAACCTAAATTTTTTGTTTTGCTTTACATTTGGACGCCATCTTTTCATATGTATTTTCAATTATAGCCTTTTACATATGTCTTTGCACAAGATCGTTCCCGCCATATTGTTTTTTGTCTTCAGCTCACACATCCATGTATACAATTCTATTTTTTGAGTTTCGTTCAGTTTCGAATAATCGCGACACTTTTCATACAGGATCTTATTCTAAGTCGAATGCAAAACTATGTCAAAGTCGAAACTAAATATAAGTTTTTACTTCGAAAAATGACGGAAAAGTCGAATTTTGTTATACTTGGGTTGTTTGTGACAGTATTTTTTACCCTTTGCAATTTGTTCTGGGCCGAAGTATTAACTATCGTGGCTCGTTCACGCCCTACGTTATGCAGTAGCCAAAATCGAGGACATATGGCTATTGGTCCAATTTACGTAGAACCATCTGTCCATTGCATAGCTCTATGCTAGCCTATTGGCCTTTTAAACTCCGTCTAAGCGCGACTTCCCGCGATAAAAGTATCAGCATATTTTTGCATTATTTCATTATTTTTCATATTAATTATTTACTAATTTAACATTATAAATAACATTTAATCGGATTACAATCAAATTATTATACCATAAAAACTAGGTAATGAGAATTTGACCACAATTGGCTCTACTTTCAAAATATTCCACCAGATGTCAGCCACTTTGCTTAACATTTAACTTAAATTTAGCACACAGCGTGCGTGCACATAAAAAATTTTAAAATAGAAAATTTATTATTTAATTAAATTATTATTTATGACCACAATCCGTTTGCTTATTAATGCAATTCAACGAACGTTAATTAATCTTAATGATGTGAATTATTTCTAAAACTTGTCTGGTAGAAATGTCCGTCTGTCTCATATTCAAATATTTTAACATTATCGAAAAGCACAGTATGATTTGATTCAAATAAATGGGATAATAAAGAACTTGTAAAATTTTAATTTCTTTCCATCTCCTTTATGCTGCGTAACTTTTGTAAATAATAGTTGTTTAGTATTAGCAAGGTTGAGTAATAAAAATTATCTAGTGTTAATACATCATATAATGTGTGATTGACATTGCGTTAGCTTTATTTGTAAATAAGTTTCCCTTAAAAATTAATTATTTTCCAGTTGTTGTCTCACACGTAATTTGGTTGTAGTTCATTCAATAACTCAATTAACTTAGGATTTTCCAGCATGGTTAAATGATTTCCCTCAATGTATTTCAAATGTACTCTATCCTCGGTACATTCTCCTAATTCATAGTCTGCGGCAATATCCTGAACCGAAATCTCAGTTGGTCTAATTAATGTAATCGAAGTTTTAATCTTCGGAATATCAGAATTTTTAGAAAACAGAACAATTTTAAGACGATTGCATGAACCTTCGGTCAAGCTTTTTAAATATTGTTCACTAAAAATATTTTGGGACCCGAAAAATTTCTTCAACATTTTTAAACGTCCTGGCCAGTTCGGAATTTTTCCAATTTTTTCATGTAAATCAACCTCATTTTCTTCGGGGAAAAAATGACCTATAACCATCATACACAATGCTACCTCGATATTGTTTTCTGTAATATTTGTGAGTTGTCCAAACAAAATTTTTTTCAAATAAGGTAAAGATCCATCAATAAGGATAACATTTCCTTTTAAACTAAATTCTTCAAACTTATTTGCTAATTGTATAGCGATTAGCGAACCAAACGAATAACCAACGATATAAAACGTATCAATGTGTTTGGCAATTTCTTCATAGACGTCGGTAAATATTGCTTCAACAATTTCGCTGATGGTTTGAGCATGAGGAATTTTAGTCAATTGAACACAGAATGTTGGTAAATCAATTGATGATGCCACAGTACTCCATTGTGTTGTAGGTATCCCTTCAATTCCCGGTATAATAATTAACGCCGTTTTAAATGTTTTCGAGTTATTTCGACTCGGGAGTCGTATTACAGATTTTTCGTATGCTATTTCTTTACCGAAATTTTGAAATAACATTTGAATTCCAGATGCGGCTTCCTTTGAATATTTCACTTTAATATATGTACTAGTCTGTTTGTGCTTTTCATTTAACTCTACTAGTTTACTAAAATTGATTGTTCTCAAATCTTGAGCCGATAAAATAATAGCAAAATCACGTTCGAGAGTTTGTTTAATTTCAACCGCCATCAATGAATCCATACCAAGTTCGGGTAATGTTCTATCCAGTGAAATTGACTTAAGATCTTTAATGTTCATAATATTTAGAATGTACGATATCATGTCTGTACTATTCAAAGTGGTTCGTTTCTCGGCGACAACCATACTGGCGACTATTGGTCTATCACCCAAAAGTAAAGTATCTAGTACACCGAGGCACGATGATATTCTTTGCTGTAACGTACCTCCAATTTCCATATCTAGGTTATCTTCCTGTAAATCAGCAACTAATCCAACTTCCCCAACAGCACCCCACTGTATGGCTTTACCAGGTAGATTATTTAAATGTCTTTGTTCAATTATTCGTTCCATAATCGAATTGGCCATGCCATAATTTGACTGACCAGCGTTACCACGACCACATGACACACTTGAAAATACTACAAAATTTGTTAGACTTTGACATAATTTTCGAGATAATTGATCTAAATGAATGGTTGCGTTTACTTTGGGCGTGAAACATCGTTTGAATTTGTCAATGTTTTGATTTTCTAGGATGGCATCTTGCAGCACAACAGCTAAATTGAATATGCCAGCCACTGGACCTAGTTTCATTGCTTCATTTAGTAATGCCTCGCAACCACTTTGCGTAGCAACATTTAAAACGGTAATCTTTACTGTTACGCCGTACGTTTCCCATATTTTAATTCGATACGCTTGGTATGGTTTCGAAATGCCTCTACTTGATGATATTACTATTTTGCGGGCTCCTCTAATTATCAGCCAATCTATTAATTCCAAACCAAAACCTCCAAGCCCACCAACAATGACATAAGGTGCATTTGATTGAAAATTGACTCGAGGATAAATTTCTATTGGCAGGGACATTGCGTCTAAAGGATTTTCACGAATTTTTAAAAGTACTTTTCCGATATGTTTTCCACTAGCCAAATATCGAAATGCAGCCTCAGGTTCATTTGCGCTAAATACAGTAGTTGGAAGCGGTTTTATTATGCCGGCATCAATATCTTTTTGGACGAGCATTTTAATTTCCACCTTATCTTCCCGGCATCCATTAAATAATTGGTCAATAATAATTGCATGAAATGAAAGGTTTTGTAAAAATTCGCGTAATCCTATTTTAGTATCATTGGCCAAATCGAATTTTCCGATTTCCAGAAATTGACCGCCTTTACCCAAACAACGTAGAGATGCATGTAATTTTTCCTCAGCTAGCGAGTTCAAAACGTAGTCAACTCCAGCACCATTTGTTTCAGTTTGTATCATGCTTTCGAAAGATAAATCACGGGAGTTCCCGATGTGAGAATCTGCATATTAAAATTCATAATTATTTAGAATAAAACTTACTTAATACTGAGAATAAATTGTACTTTACCTTTTAATTCTGGATATGTTTTCAATAGATATTCTCGTTTTTTGGTAGTGCTAACAGTTGTGAAGACAATCAATCCATAGGCGAGTGAAACCCTGATAGCTGCTAGGCCAATACCTCCAGTACCAGCATGAATTAAAATAGACTTACCCCTCTTTATATTTGCACGTAAAAAGAAAGTGGTATAAACTGTACTGTAGACAATTGGTACTGTAGCACAGTCTTCCAATGACCAATGTTTAGGGCAACACCATGTAAGATCAGGATCCGCATTTATATAAGTACTTATTGCTCTAGAAGTGGCCATCCCCATAATTCTGTTTCCATTGCTATCAATTCCCGAATATTCAAAACCTAACTCACATTCTTCGTAGAGACGATCTTCTCCACTCGATTCATTTACTAATTTACCAGTTGCGAGCATAATGTCCCTGAAATTAAGTGCAGCGTAATGAATTTGAATTTGATTGTCTGCGAATGGTTTGGTTATGCCGCCATTAAACCATCGTAATGATGACATATCCCCTCTTTGAGTTTGATTTAGAAAAGCGTGAATATCAGTTGGAGCCTTTTGGATCAATGTTTCAAATGCCAAATGTCGATAAGTACCCCATATGCCCTGAAAATAAGAAACAGTTTTATAAATTTTCAAATTTAGAATTTTTAAACACGTAATTTTGAATATTTACATTACGATATATGTTGATGGCGAAGTTTAGCTCTAATTGCTTTTTATAAAATGAATCGTTGGTGTCGAACGGAAGTGCTGTCGGATCATCAATAAATACACATTTGACATTAGCGCCATTCGGTTCTTTTCTAATGCAATTAACGAGGCCAATGATACCAGAAAGTGATTCATCCTGTGAGTAAATAATGACATCTTCTTCATTATTCGTAGCTTTAAGTTGCTCCAACCATATAAATTGTGTATCTTCCAATGAAACTTTGATTAAGATTGTAGTTTTTGATATTTTATTGGATTTCTTTTGTAGCATTACCAGCGTTTCGTTATCAAGGGGAATCACCGCAACCAGGCTGAAACCTTGTGGTACAATTATATGACTAGGAGCTACATTAACTGGTTCTCGTGATATTATGTAACCGTGATTTAGAAGGCTTGTCTTTGAAGTTTCCAGAAATTTCTGCTCGTTCAGACATCCTGATTTGATAATAAGCAAACAATTTGATTGGGAGTATAACGTTCCATTTTCAATCTGTATATTCTCATGTTCTATCTCGACTGAAGTTAAAATCGTTAAATCTGCAACCATCAGTGGCAAATCCTCAATCGCTTCCTTTAGTTTAACTATAAATGGTGTATCATTTTCGTCAAGTACTTCGACACATTTTACTCTTAGCCTTGAAACATTTTCAAGTGCATGTTGCACACAAATTCTAGCAGCATTTATTGCACTCATTTTAGGTGTTGGCAGATATGGTATGAATTCATATGATTCTAAAACTGGTGTGCTTTGGAATATTCTCCTTCCGATTGGCTTTGCTTGTAATCCTTTTACTTCTATTCCACCCGCCTTACAAATATTCATATTTTTGTTCACAAAGATTTCAAAAATATGAGTTTCCAGATTGTCAGGATCAAACATATTTAAAATTTTTTGATGCAGTTTAGTATCGATAGTAATTTTCTTAATTCCCATAGGTATTAGAAGATTACGAGTATCATTTCCCACAATCGATACTTGCAATAGACAATCCATAAAAGAAACCCAATTTGAATTCCACCGCACTTTTCCATAAAGCCCATCTGATTGTGCTCCAACGACAGCACGAAATAGTCCATCGTAGTGATAGCCCCGAAGACGTAATTCTTTATAAAAATCCTTTGTTGGTAAATACGGACTATCACTTTTAATAAGCGGTGGCAAAATTGTCAATTTCATGTCACTCGTAAGTTTTTTTATGTATCCAGTGACAACAGCCTCATGCCCTTCTGATATTTCAAATCGACCAGTTCCCGGTTGAATCATTACAAGAAAGTCCACAGCCGTCTGGTCTGTGAGCGGTGTAGCTCTTAAAAATTTGACATCATCGAATTGTACACCAGTATTGGAGCATAATGTACCCGTCATTGCTGCAAATGTTTGCCAAACTAGGCTTAAATATCCAGTGGCTGGGAACAAACACCTCCCGTCAATTACATGCCCCAAAATATATTCATAATCGTGATCTTTAAGTGAAATCGTAAATTTTCGTTGCTCGATCTTCGCGTTTTCCGCAGCACACAGTACAAACCAATCTTCCGAATGATCCCATTTGATTAGGTGAGATATTTTTGGAGTACCTCGCGAAACTGGAAATTTTACCTTGGGGTAAATTTGTTCAATAGCAATGTCTATTCCAGTCAGATAAATCCTAAAAATTAAAAATGTTTTGAATTATGATATAGGAAGTAGGATATTCACTTTTGTGTACTTACTTTCCCAACGCAGTCAAGAAGAAGTGTAAATTATGGTTATTGTTCCGTTGAACCAACGGAACATATATCGCTTCAGGAAGTGATTTTCGTAAAATTGATTGAAGTAAACCATGTGGAGCAATTTCAACTAACACTGCATGATGAGGTAGTAATAACGAAGCTTCCTCAAATAATACCGAGCCCAGAAAATTATTTGTCTGGTATTGCGCTGAACAGTATTGTGCCTCGGGTAGATTCCATTCGCTTTCAGGTACACTGGTACTTAACCACTTAGTTGATCGTTTCTTTGGTACTTTAATAATTTCAAGAAGGTATTTTAACAGGTTTGGACCCATGTTTGAAATATATCTCGAATGGTACGCAATATTAGAACAAGCAACTTCTTTTGCAAAAACACATTCGGCCTTTAAATTTGCGATAAAATTTTTAACTTCGTTGTAAGGCCCTGAAATAGTACACGAATCTGGACCATTGTGGCACGCGATATCAATGGTTGAGGGGACACGATTAATGAGTTTATTATAAGATAGACCGATGGCGGCCATTGATCCTTTAATTTTTTCCGCTTCTAGGCTAGCAATGCCACGGGAATAGGCACATAATACCATTTGTTCCATAGTTAAACAATTATCAGCATATGCACATCCCAATTCTCCGACAGAGTGACCAATTGTAAAATCCGGTTGAATATTAAGTGCCGTTAAACAGTCACACAGTGCTGCCTGAATTGATGCAATTCCAACAAACGAGTGCAATATATTATCAAACATGGTCTTATCCGGCGACGTTATTATGTTCATTAAATCAAGACCTTTCGGTTTTAATAAATTATGACACTTCTGAATTGATTGTCGAAAAAGAGGCAGATTTAATAAATCAGTTCCCATTTCATTCCATTGAGAACCCATTCCACTGAACACATAAACAATTGGACGCTTCATGCCACTAAAATGTTGCACTTCTTTTGCGATGCAATGAGCATTGTTGCCCGCAACATGCTTGTATAAGCCATAACTTTTAAAAACATTTCCCGAGATTGATTGACTTTGTGCGTTATGTATAAGTCCGATGTATTCCGAATCAATAGGCTGTGATGCTAATGCCTCATGTATTACATTACAAGCATCTTCAGTTCTTCCTGACCAGTTTACTAATCTCGGTATGGAATCCTCTGGAGCGCCATAATTTAATTTAACCTTAGGATTGGCTTTTAACAAACAATGCGCATTCGCACCACCAAGTCCAGTTGAATTAATTGCAATTAGTGGGCCTTCTAATTTTTGTGTATTATTTACAACCTGAAGTCGATTTTTCTGTAGTGATTCAATATCTGGGCGATTTTTATAAAAATGTAGGTTTGGTGGAATTAATTGATTTTCCATTGCAAGTATGCACTTGGCAATTGAGCACATTCCGGATGCAGCTTCAGCGTGTCCCAAATTTGATTTTATCGAACCAACTGGCATTGGTACGTCCCGATTTTTACAATAAACTTCGTCTAGTACATTACATTCTATGGGATCACCGACTATTGTACCAGTGGCATGGGCTTCTATGTAGGATATAGTTTCCGGTTTTATATCGATTTCTTTATAAAAGTCACTTATTAATTTTATTTGCATTTTCTTGGAAGGATGTGAAATTCCTTCTTCCTTGAATCCATCACAATTTGTTTTAGAATGTACGAGCGTGCAATAAACCCGTTTCGCATCTTTAGATTTTTGTAGTAATATAACTGAAACTGTTTCGGCACGAACATAACCAGATGCATCGGCATCAAACGGCCGGAGAAATCCATCTGCAGCTAACACCCCTAATCGGGCAAAACGCAATGAAACATTTGGATAAAGTGTTAAATTTGTGCCGCCCACTAACGCTGCGTCACATACATTATTGCGTAAAGCATTATATGCCGCGTCTAGGGCGTATACCGAGCTACTACAAGCACTATCGAGAGTGAAAGATGGCCCTTGAAGATCTAACGTATAGGAAATCCGATTTGCCAGCATCGTTCGTGTACATCCAGTTAAACTAAGCCCATCGCCATTTTCCCCATAAATTAATCCATGTTCCGTTTCATTATAGCATACGCCAATAAAAACGCCGGTTTTACTACCTCGCATTGATTTTGGATTTATTCCCGCATCCAAAATTGCTTCGTATGCCTTTTCAAGTATTATACGTGACTGAGGATCCATTTTATGTGCTTGTTTGAAATGAACCCCGAAAAATGTTGCATCAAACTTTTCTATATTGTAAATTTTACCCGATCGTTTTGGTATTTCTGGGTTTTCGTGTGGCCAGCGTCTTTCATCATCATCAACCATATCAATCTGAGTGTCATAAAATAAAACAGAATTAAATTTATTTACAAAATGTCGAATTTTAAAAACACCTTATTGTACAGCTTATGCTCCAATTCACAGATGTTCAAAGCATTCGGATAACTACCGGATATCCCAGATATAACAATTTCATCGTCTGGGCTATTGTGCAGTGCGCGCGAGTAGACGTTTTTCGATATATCTCGCCCTCCCATATTTTATAGAAAACTTCGAACTTTATATCACAAAATCGATTTACTGTTTAAGCAAAACCAAATCATATGTCTGCTTTTTATACCAAAACATTGCACCTCACCTCGCCTCTATATTATAATTTTAAATTAATTATATTTCAAATTAACTACGCATTGAATTAAATAGTTCATTTGTTATTTTTGGTTAGAAATACCGAAAATTAGAAATTAAATGAATAGTAATTAGGGTGCCCGGAAGGCCCAAGTAGCAATTTGGAGTTCAAGAACGGTTCATCAAACGTAATTTAACTTAGTACTTAATAAAGACATTTTTATTAATCACTTGTTTTTTGTTTCGCAGAATTATTTTGAATAATTTTCAAAAAGTTTAAAAAATCACTCGATCGATTTCGACTTGTTAGGTCATCATCAGGAGTATCTACTGATTTGTATTAGTAGAATTTTTTGTTATATAGTAGAAAAAAGCAAAAAGAAGGAGGAACAAAAAATAAGCAATACAAATTAATCTACGGATCGCGCAGGTAGGCGATGAGTCATAGGTTGAGTAACAAAATTCAAGGTGTATTATTGCGTACGTGAGAATAGAAAAGGGCGGGATCTGTAATTGGTGAGAACCGGATTTCTTTCTGTTCGTTAAGGATATTTTGGTTAAGAAATATTGATGTACTAATTTCGTAAAATTCTAAGGTTTCTAAACGTCTGCCTTTGGGTTGTATATGTAATATGTCTAAATTGTTCAAGCTAGCTGTATGATTTTCTGAAGTTAAATGGTTATGGAAAGTAGATTGATTGCAACCAGATAATTGATCTTTAGCTCTAACTCCAAAATTGCGCCCAGTCTGACCAATATAGGAGAAACTACAATCATTGCAATTGATCCTATAGACACCAGATTTGGAAAGGCGATCAACTCTAGGTTTATAGGATATAGGATTAAAGGATCAATTGCAATGATTGTAGTTTCTCCTATATTGGTCAGACTGGGTACTGTACAGTACATGTACTTTTACATTGTTGATATTTGGTTGAAACAGGGATCAAGAAAGGTTAATTTCATATCAACAGGAATCCGCACGCTTGTATCCAAAATCCAAGAACATTTAAAATGATGTATTCCAGGCATATCGTGCCTAAGTAAAATAGTCACATGATCATTTAACACAGTATGTGCCACTTTTATAGCTCATGGCTTTTTTATTTATTGCCTGTGACTTCAAATCACTTTTACTTATTTTTACACTATTAACTTCGTATAACACTGGATCACATTAACCTAATTATTTGCCAAAAAATAAAACAGCAAATTCAAATAAGATAATAAATAAAATAATAAATTTTATGCAAATAAAAACGCCACGTCTTTTAAATGTATCCCGAGTAACAAATTATTCCGCGTTTTAATAAATTAAATTTAATACTAGCACTTAATTAACTTCACAGCGAGAAACTTACAAGTACTTTGATTAAAAACGAGGCCAAATGTTAGCGTTAGTGGTTAAAAAAAGAGTTGAAATGGTGATAGTATATAACCAGTTAGTCAAACATAAACTATTTTCCAACTAAAATTCAACTTTGGTTGAACTTAGTAATAATAAAAGTCAAAAATCAAACCTAAAAGTAAATTGTTAACCATGAATTAACACGAATGTCTCTGGTTGAAACCAAAAAAAGTTCAAGAAAGGTTTATTTTAAACCAACAGGCCCCCGCACGCTTGTATCTAAAATCCAACTACAGTTGAAATAAGGTCTAACTGAAGTTGAAATCAAACTTAGAAGTAAATTATTAATTTCAAATTAACTATGGTTGAAAGGATTAAACAATGGTTTATTTCAAACCAATAGAAATCCCCGCATGGATTCAAATTTCAATTTTCGTTACTACACGAGTAAATGAAGGTTGAAAACAAACCCGAAAGCCAAACGTCCTTTAATAATAGTGTAACGAATTTTTCCTGACAAAAATGGTTGTAACACTATGGATTATGAATACTTTTATAAGCTTTGACGGTTTACAACAACAATTTTCGCAATTTACACCGCTCCTGGAATATCCCTGGAAATTATTTTTTGAATAATTTTCCAAATACATACTTGTTATTTTTCCACACAATATGCTTTTATCTGCTTTTATCTGCTGATGCTTCCTTGTATGCAATCGCCAAAAGAATAAACGGAGTTAAGCTTTCGAAAATAGCAAGTCACTTATATTTCCCCTCTAGAATTTAATTCTCCATGACTCGATTATCTTCGAAAACTCTCACGTTGGTCTAATGGATAGAAATATCTGACCGCAAAAAATTAACAAACAAAAAAACTTTCACTTTTATTTAATCCGCGCTTTAACATCCCCCTCAATCAAAAATGGTATAAAATCAACTCATTAAGCTATTATGCTGAATACTAATCTTAGATGAAACTAAGATAATAGATGAAACTACCGCGTAAGACATTCGCAACAAGTGCAAGAGTTGCGAACAAGTGGCGGGTGCTAAACGCACCCAAATCGTAATTGATTCATTGCAACCGTCCGATGCGTCGACGAAAATTGGAATATTCGTATCGACCCCGTCTGGACCATCTTATTGGAAAATTGGACCATGGGCACAGGTTCGCGCGGACGGACGACGCAGGTGAGGTGATCAGTGAAGCGGTAAAAGCAAATCGGAATGCTGCAGCTAGGTTAGGTTAGATTAGGTTTCAGTGGTTGCTATCACACACTTAGGCCAATTATGGCCCAATGTGATACCACAGGATTCGACATCATAAACTCCCTTAAACCCCTTATACTATTAATATAGCGTAAGAGATCTCGTACATTACAGCTTTCGAGATCACAGAGGCTGCCAATAGTGTATTTGCCCAAGTGATCATGTCTTCTGCCAGTTAGCGCAGGACACGAGCAAAGGAAGTGAGCAAGAGTCTCCTCCTCCTCCCCGCCCATGCAGCTTCTGCAGAAGTCATTTGCATCCAGACCCAGCCTTCTTGCATGTTCTCCAAAAAGGCAGTGCTTAGTAATTATCCTCACAGTTCTACCTAAATCACGCTTTCATAGTGTGATTAAGATCTTGGAGCGATTCAATTTCAGCTCAGGCCATACTTAATTCGCTACCCTGCCAGTTGAACTGGCGATCATCCACCTAGCATTTGTCAGAGTAACTGCTTATCTATGGCTTGCTGCTATCAGCACAGACATAGGCCTTCCTACACATTCTCTCCCTGGTTCCAGTTGGAGAGTCGTACCGTACCTTGCTAACTCGTCTGCCCTGCAATTTCCCTCAATGTCAGAATGGCCCGGAACCCAGACCAACTAGATATTGAAATGTTCACTCGTCTCGTTAAGAGATATGTGACAATTCAACGCCACCCTTGACTGCAGTACTCAGGCAGACGAAAAGATAAACTAACATTTAAATCTGCACAGAATATACCTGCTCTCACTCTATCATCGAGCTTGGAGCCATCGGTGAAGAATTTAGCTGTCCCGGTCTCCATAATGAGACCACTATTCCAATCCTCCCTAGAGGGGAGAATCACCTTAAAAAGCGAGCCAAAGCACAACAGGGGTGTTATAAAGTCCAAATTCGCCAGGTCATGCCTTACTGAATTGAGTATAGTTGAGTACCCTTTTTGCAGGCACTTCCACCCCAAAGTCGCTGATAGCCGGGCGCCGTATTGACGGCCATTTGCTTACCAAGGATATCCAAAAAGAGAGAAGGTACAGCATGATCTATAGGGCACCAGTGGGGTTTGTTTTCAGCGCTTCACTAACGAGCAGACAGGCTGCCCGCTGCACCTTCCCCATCATGTTCCTGTATGTTAATTTTTTCAGAGCTGGCCTCCAAACGCTCACACCATACGGCAGTACGGGCCTTACAACTGCCGTGTAAAGCCAATGTACCAGCTCCGGTTTTAAGCCCCATTTTCTTCCAATGGCATTTTTACAAGAGTAGAGTGCCACAGTAGCCTTCTTAACTCTTTCTATCGTGATTGGTTTCCAACTGAGCTTACTGCCCAGAAGAATCCCTAAGAATTTCGCCTTTTCAGTAAGGACCAGTCTAGTACCATTCGCGCTTGGTGGAACCATTGCCGGAATTTTATATTTCCTAGTGAAAAACTGAAAAGATCAGCTCTGTTCTAGATGGATTAATCCCCAATCCTCATCTACTGGCCCAACTCGTAGTGATTGATAGCGCATTCTGCATCACATCCTTGATTGTATCCAGGTGCTTACCCGAAGCAGCTATCGCTACGTCATCGGCATAATCGACCACACTTATTCCTTCCCTCTCCAGTTCCAGTAGTAGTCCATTGATTATTACATTCCAAAGAAGAGGAGAGGGGACACCTCACAAAGGGGGTTTTGCATAGAGCTGTTCGCTGCTTTGTTTTTACCACCCATATTGATTTAGTCAGAGTTGTTGTAGCTATAATGTAAATGGAATAATTTATCTTTCTAATTAATTTATGCATTTACTTGTTTTTGAATATGTAGGTTCAAAGCAAAATCACTTATATAGTACTGTCCATTTCTTATTTATATTTTATCTGATCCGGCATATCCGCAAATACAACAGAAAATCTGAAAATAAAATGACAGTTCTGCCTCTAAAATGAAATAAGGGACAATCAAAAAATTGTCTATTAAAAAATTTCCCTGTCTCGTCAGTTCAGGAATTATTAAGTGTTTTGATTAACTCTGTTGTTCTCTATCATATCATTATATCATATATTAAGTAACTTTTATATAGGACGGACGAGTTCTTTTTCTCTTATCCTATCGCGTTTTCCGTAATTAGATTTTTTGACAGCATGTCACTTTTGTCGTTTTTTTCGAGCTTCGAAAAAATATTCGAAGTAATCAAGCTGTTCATTATTTTTGGTTGTCAATGTGTCGCCAACTTCCAAGTAAGTTAAGATATATTTTTTAGTTTATTGTAATAATTATAATTATTTTTTACTTAATTAAATATATTTTAGTGTTAAATTATTTATAATTTAATATATACACAAGTATATCAAATCTAAAGATGACGTATTGATGGTCGGTTGTGGTAATTGAAAGCTAAGTGCGGATCATTATGATTCAAGAAAATTACAAATATTAATATTTCAACAGCTGCCATAAAGCA
The DNA here is from genome assembly GCA_947310385.1 of Nephrotoma appendiculata. NCBI lineage: Eukaryota > Metazoa > Arthropoda > Insecta > Diptera > Tipulidae > Nephrotoma > Nephrotoma appendiculata. The sequence continues at coordinate 101,136,867 of OX371223.1, forward strand.
GATGAACGATATTAATAAAATATAAAGACCCGATTGAATTTTGTACATTGGATGCCTTAATGTCTGACGATTCGATGGAGAAGCAGGAAAATATAAAAAAATATTTAAGCGAAATTGATCGCGTTACAAAGTAGAATATTAAACGTTTCGATTTAGTTTGAACTTCTAAAGTGTTTTTGTATTGTGTTTCAGATTAATGGCTCGATATGTTCGTATCTCTTTGCTGCAGCAGCACATTCCTGCCGCTCTGTTGGAGTTTTTTCCTCAAAATAATTGGACGTTTGGAGTCGTTCGTGAGATGTTTCGATGCTGAACGCAAAACAGCCGAAACAAGAACGATATTATTATACCTGTATTTACTTGGTGGCCACATTTACACAGTTACCTCAAAAGATTCTAGAATTAAATTGGGTAGTGATAAAATGCAGCGAATGCGGTATCCTACCGATATACAATGAACAGTTCAACAGGCCCAAGCTGCAATGATTTGTAACTGGTTACACAAAGGTAATATTGCAATTATAAAGAAATTTCGTTAGATTTCGACCAGATGCAACTATACCATGATTTACGGTATACGTATAGTGGACCAGAGAGCGGGTCGTAGAATTGGAAAGTTTTCTACATTTATAGTGCCACAAGGTAGAGAGACGGATTGGCTATTCTCTATTAAGCAGGGTCAGTGGAAATTATTATCTCAAACAAATTTTGAACAACTGGCCACATTGTCGATGCATCGGGGCAACTCTACACAAATTGGGGCAATGTTTAGGAGAAACTGGGTGAGAGTATCATAAATTCGGCGCCACAGTGATTAAAAGACCAAATTCTTTATTTATCCCTGGGGTCAGAAGTAGTGAATATTCTGGTGATTTTATCGTCGAAGAAATAACAGGCGAGGATAAAAAAATCTTGCGTCGGCTAATATGTTGTCAAATCAGTTTGTGATCCAGTCTGCGGCTTTTGTAAATTTAAATCCAATGGAAGGTGGTAAAAATAAGCAATCCGACGCATCTTATTTAGCTTGCCAGCATTATTTATACATAAAGATAGGCGTCAAAATGGGATTTGCTCAGGGAACCAAAAACTCGAGAACCTTAGTAATCGGCCTCGGCGGTAAGGCTTTGTGCTTTTATTCATCAATGCTTACGCATACAAGTAACAGCGGTTGAGTTAGATCCACCTATGTTAGAAGTGGCCACTAAATATTTCGGATTGAAATTAAACGATAAGTTACAAGTTGTAATACAGGATGGTATCCAGTATCTTGAAGAATCCGCGGAAAAACGGAAACATTTGATTCGATCATTTTTGATGTCCATAATAAAAAATCATCGGCCTCAAGTCAAACGGCATCTTTGTTCTGACTTTGGTGTGTCGTGATGAAAAGCTACTAGAAAATTTGGTGAGCTATTAAAAAAATCGTTTAAAGTTATCTAAACGTATCAAGTGGAGGAGGAAGTATATCAAATACTGTATTGCACCGATAGTAAAGTTTACGAGAATGGTGAGTCCCAATCTGATTTATTTAAATTAATAAAATCAGCGATATCAATTGATATAAATTATATGGCCAAAGAAAAATTCATTCGACCGAAGAATTAATTTGTGTTGCATTTTTTAAAAGAATTAAAAATTTAAGGCAAAATTCGTACAACTTTTATTTTGGTGTACCGCCTTATGGCTCTGGATATCCCAGGAGTTTTATTCGCATGAAAATCCATGTCGTAAAGATACGATTATAAAGGTGGATCCCAAGGCTCTTGGTAGCAGACGGTTAAGTTTTGGTTTACAAAATCACCGACCGTAAACAGAAAACTACTTGTCAAACCTGCCATAATGTATTGCTCGTCTTCCTCGACTTTAGTTCATTCACCACTTGATGGCTCAACAAATACATCGAAAATAATCCCTATGGATTATAATCGAATATGATGACAAAATTCGAAAATCAACACAGCTAGTGAAAAAAAACTGTGTGTCAAAATAAAAAAGTAAATATCATGTCTAGTCAAACATAGCTTCAATTTTTAGTGTAGTTTGTTAAAATGCTAGAAACGATGTATATACATAGTTCTGAATATTGGAAATTCTTAATTAAAAATCTAAAGTCCATCATGGTTTCTTCAGCCATCCACAATGAAAATATTTAATGTTACTGTGGCCGTATTTTTTAGTTACCGGTGGTAAGTACATGCCGCCCCGTTTAAATGTAACGAAATTGTCTGACATAAGTGGGTTCCAAAAACCAAAAGAATGTCTTTTGTTACCGAATTACTTCAACCATCCAGAGCTTCGGTGTGGTACTTGTTTTGCCGGCTAAGGCTCAGGGATTGGCGTGGTATTTCCGAAGTTGGATAGTTGCTAGTTGAGACCGCCAATCCAAAATAAAAAGGAAGGACAGTGAAAAAAGTCGCAGACCATATTACCACCTCAAAGCAACTCGAATTAATTTAACCCCATCCTAATGCAACAACCTAGATTTAATAATTTATTCTTTAATTACCTATAACCAAATATTTGAAAATAATTCAATGGATTTATGTAACTCCATTTTATCTTAATATTTAATAATATTTAAATGGAGAGAAAAAAAAATTAATTACTTTCAAGGGATGCAAGAACAACCAAGATCTCAATGATTGTAGTTACGTTAATTTAATTAATTAATAATTTAATTATAGTCTAAAATTAATTTAATTTTTATTCCAATGTTTTAAATTTAATTTTAATTTACACCCAAAAAAATTGATAGTAAAACTTAAATTACAAAAAAAAAATGTAGAAACAGAAGAAAAGATACTTTATAAAATTTTTTTTTCCTATTTATTGAATCAAGCATCAAAAAAAAAATCTAACTTGAATATTACTTATACTAACGTAATTAAAAATGATTATAATGGAATATTGCCAATAAGGGCATTAAGTACAAAAACAAAAAAATATATAACAGAAAACTGGTCTTCTAGATGTTTAAGTTTCGAAGTGAGCTCTCACTTCGAAACTTAAACATCTAGAAGACCAGTTTAGTATCCACTCTGCAAAATTACATCAAATGGAGGCTGATTATGACAAACCAGCTCAAATGCTAAACGCTTCAAGCATTACAATCAGTGGCTTGCCGATGGAACATGTTGACATTAGTGGAATGATTTTCAACACTATTAGTAAAGTCGAAAATTCCATTCAACCGGATGATATTTTATCGATCGAACCCATTCGTAGAAACGTTAGCAAAACCACACTGAATAAAACCAACAATTATGTAACTCGTCACAACTTCTTTATTGTAAAACTAAAATCCATCGATCTACAACAAAAAGTTTTAACGCAAATGCGCAAAATTAAAACACTTTACACTAAAGATCTGGATATCATCTTGCCGCAAAACCACCGGGAGCATCAAATCCATATAATGCACCGCCTTTCAAAATTCCAATCACAGCTGTATCATGAGGCTAAAAACATAAAACTGTCATCAAACTTTAAATATTTATGGTGCAAAGCCGGACAAATTTACCTAAAGAAATCGGCTGATTCTGACGTCTATCGTATTCACTCCATGAATGATATTTTTCGTATCCAGAACATCATACACTAGCAATTGGATAAAGCGGTTGCTGCTTCGGTATCTAGAATTAAATAATGTAACGTTAAGTAGTTTTTTTATCTTACCTTTATTAGCTCATATTTGTTTTTTATATATTTTTTCCATATTCCAGCTTAACTCTTTATACATTTTGTTGTCAAAAATAATATTTGTTTATATTAATCAGTCAGCTGTTTTGATTCCGGTAATTATTTTTTTTATGGTGGTAGTGTTTGTTATGATTTGGATGATGTTTAAACACTGTTTGAGTTATTTTTTAGTGATTTACTCATAAAACTTAAAACTTATTTTTTTAACATTTTCAAATTTATTTATAATTAGTCGGAATATTTTGAAATTTACTTGGAATAGATTATTCGTTGTTGTGATTTATCTGGCTGTATTGAAAATGTTGTACTTTGCTCTCACTCTTCAAAATTTGTTTTTCGGTATTTGTTGTATGCATATTGAATTGTTAGTCTTATATTATGAGTAGTGTAATTCACCAAAACATTCAAAGTTTGAGAGCAAACTTCGACATTTTCAATGCTTATTTATCTAGTTTAAAAGTGCAACCACTATTAATATTTGTTTCGGAAATCTGGATTTACTCACACGAATCTTCATATTACAGACTGCCAAATTATAATTTCATTGCTTGCTGTAATGATGATTATAGATCTGGTGGTGTTGGTGTGTTTATCAATCAAAATTTAACTGTATCTTCCTTTCATTGTTACAACTGGACCACAGCTGATGTTTTAATTTTAAATGTTACCTTGGGGCGTCATGATTGGACCTTTATCTGCATTTATAGATTTTGTAATAAACCGGTAAACGCGTTTTGTGTCGATATTGAGGAGTTACTTCTATCAATTAATAATAATAACATAGTTATTCTGGGAGACATCAACATAAATTTACTTAATATCAATGAATGCTATAGTTATCTTACCATGTTAGCCTCCCACGGATTTCTAAGTCTTTTAAATGAAGCTACTAGACATTCATCTTGTCTTGATCATGTGTTCATCAAATCAACAAATTCGTTTATTTTTACTGTGGAAAACACACCGATTCATCTATCTGACCACAACTTAATAAAGCTAAACATTTTTGCATCTCAGATCTCTGTGCTTCAAAATAGTGTAGTTGCTAATTTTTCGAGAGTTGACTATAGCCGTCTGAATGCTCGACTACAATCTGAAAGTTGGGCGACTGTTTATGGTGAGAATAACTGCAATATCGCTTTTGATAGGTTCTTATTTATTCTGAAATCGCACATTCGTGAATCTAAGGTCGAATCTCCTGCCCCTACATTAAAAAAACTGAAACCGTGGATGAATTCTTATCTCCTTTTGAAGGTTCATAAATTAAAAAAATTCTCTAGAAAATTACGCCATAATCCCACTAATGCACGTTTGGAAAAATTTGTCAAGAAACTCTCCAAGGAAGTAAATGCTAGAATTAAATTTGTCAAAAATTCATTTTACAAGAAGAAATTTGAGTATGTTAAAAATAGTTCTAAACTCACATGGAAGGCTATTGATGAAGTTTTGGGAACAAATAAAGACAAAAACCGAATCACCAAAATTTACAAATACCAATCTGATGTTCTTATTTCAAATTATCAATCTATAAGTAATGAATTCAATACTTATTTCCTCAACGTTCCATCGGAGATAACAAATAATTTGAACAACACTAACTTTTCGCCTAATTCTCCAGGCTATAGCAGATATGTTTTAGGCTCGACCACTTCACCTAGTATGTCTTGTGTGTTTGATTCTATTAGCGCCATAGAGATTATAAAAGAGATTAGTATTTTGAAAAATAAACACTCTTGTGGAATTGACGGAATCGACAACCTAATCTTAAAAAATTGCGTGTGGTATCTAGTAGATGTTTTAGCTTACCTCTTCAATTTCAGCCTAGAAAGTGGTGTATTTCCAGATGTTTTCAAATCAGCCCTTGTAATTCCAATTCATAAGAAAGGTGATGTGCTATTACTAAATAATTATCGACCTATTTCGTTGCTAAGTTCCTTCTCCAAACTATTTGAGAAAATAATAAAACGTAGATTGCTCGGTTATCTGGAGAAAATCAATTTTTTTAGCCGTAGTCAATTTGGTTTCTTAGCAGGAAGTTCCTCTGACTACTACATCACCTCAGTTATGTTTACTCGGCTTTTAACAATTCGCAAAAATCCGCTTCGTTATTTTTAGACATTGCAAAAGCGTTTGACACGGTGGATCACGAGGTTCTTGCAAACAAATTATTAAATATAGGTATCAGAGGTAAAGTTTTTGACTGGTTTGTTAGTTATTTCAACAATCGTAGCCAAATTGTTAAAATAAATGATAAAGTTAGTGAACCTGGTTACCTAAATTGCGGCGTTCCGCAGGGATCAGTATTAGGACCTATTCTATTCTTAATCTACATGAATTCTATATTCGACATCGATCTTCTGGGGCACACCACTGCATTTGCGGACGATTTAGCATTAAGTTACACTTCAGCAAACCCTTCGGAATTACAGAACCTAGTTTGCACAGACTTAGTGAATCTTGGTAATTGGTTTTACTACCATCGCCTGGCTCTTAGTAATAAATCCAGAGTAATGTTTTTTAGTCAGGCCGCATCTCCCAATTCTAAGGTGTTGTATCATGTTCCATTTTGCTCTGGACACTCATGTTCATCGCAGTGCTTTGAAATTTCCCTCGTAAATGAGTTTAAGTACTTAGGAGTTACCATCGATTCGCAGTTGAAATGGAATTCTCATCTCACCATTGTCAGAAAAAATGTTATTACTGCGGCTTATAAATTCTACCATCTGAAGCAATTATGCCCACCGTCAACACTGCGAGTTCTATATCATGCACTAGTTGAATCTATTATTATGTATGGTATATCAAGCTGGGGTGGGATTTATTTTTCCAATATAGAGGACCTATACATTTCACAAAAACGGATTATTAAATTGATTTATCGTCGGCCTTTAACAACTCCAACAATTCCCTTATTTCGAGATTTGAAATTATTACCTTTAAGATATCTCTATGTTTATAAGGTATTAAAGATGTTTTTTGTTCGGAGTTCCAGTTTCCATAGTCGTATTCATCACACGTATACTTTAAGGAATCCGAACAACTTTGACGGTTTACGTTGTAATAATGAAAGGTTCAGAAGGTCTTACTTTTATATGGGATTGTATTGGTTTCACAAATTACCAATAGAGTTGAAATTCATTCCGATTGGCCGCAAACACTATTTTGATCAAATGATTTGACATTGGCTGATTAATATAGACAACATTGAAACCTACTTCTAATTTTTCTTTTTTGTATTGTATTCACTAAATATGAGCTGGAATTTTAATTTTATTGTATGTATTATTTATTTATTCTTTTATGATAGTTTTTAATTTATTATTTTTATTTGTACACTTTTGGCAACCTAAATTTCATGATTTTTTTCTTTCTTGCTCCCCCACAGGTTCTAAAAACCTATTAGGAGCTCTAACTTTATTAGAAATAGTTTATGATTTGTATTAATGTATGTAACCTGTTTTTCTAAATAAAGAGAATAATAATAATAATAAATTCTATCATACAAGAAAAATAAACGAAGCGATGGCAATAAAACGTCGCAAATCCACACACGCCAGTCGTTGATCACCTGTATTATATAGTTTGTAGAATACCGTGGTATATTTTGGTATGCATTCACAAAAAAATCTCGTAGCACCGAAACAATGTGTTGTGGCTGACAATAATATTATAAATGCGTATTGGTTTATAGGAAGGTCCGCATAGTACCAAAGGAAATCACCGTTGATACTCTGAATTTTGTTTTGTGACCTATCACACGGCATATACAAGCAAAACAATTATTAAATGCAAAAACAATTACCTGAAGATCAGCTGATGGATAATACTGTAAGGCGGCAGCACGGCTCGACAATGTTGATTTGTTTTAACTTTATGGTATAATATATTCACACACAAAAACCTTTTTTTTCCGAAATCCATTAATTTAATTTGGAACACAGGTTATTTTAAATATTGAGCAATAATTAACCCTATGACACCGGTTAACACGTTCGTGAACAATTATGTAATTTTTTTTTTTCTGTATGCTGCATAAATTTTGCGGAAGTTTTTTTTTTATAACTTTTATTTGTATTTTTTTTTCTATACTTTTTTTTTCACGCACAACCGTCTTAACTGGACGAAAAATTTCGGCATGAACAATTAAGGAAAAAAGAGAATTACTGGATACCGTCACATAATAATAACACTTGTATAAAATTTGTTTTTTTCAGTTTGATTTATTTTATAATGAATAACAACAAAAAAAAAATGGTATTATATTTATTCGGTTTACATAACATCGGTTTTTTTTCTTTTTATTTGTCAATGAATTTAGTTTTTTTTTTGATAATTAACTCACTATATTGATAATAACATATTATATACATAGTACATACGAGCTTTTTTTTCAAAGGCTGAAAGCCGAACACAACTTATCTTTTGAACCCAAAAAACATAAATAAAGGTGTGGTTCTAAATTTTTTTAGACCCCATTAGTATTAACCATCTTGGTTGGTCCCTCACAAAAAAAAAATACCAGAAACTTTCAATACACTTCTCACGAAAAAAAAAATAATTATACAATATCGTTCCTTATCGCAAATTGTCTTTACTTTTATTTTATTTAAAAAAAATTATTTATTTATTTTGTTTTTTTTTTTTAATTTATATATATGTACATACCTCCAATTAACAACACTAATATTAAGTAATAATTTACATTATTTAACTAATTAACAATTTCACCGAAATACTACTGGGTGTTGTCGAGGTAACATCAGCCTCACTAGAGAAAAACAAGATAATAACTGACTGTCCCGCTCAGTGGCGATTGCCGCGATATTTATACGATCGCTGTTGAGGAGAAAACAAACAGCTGACCTTAATTCGATCTCGAATCCAACAACAAAGGTAAAACCCATGGTAGTTCGACGTTAGCTACAATGCTAACGAAACGTTAACGTATTGACGGCCAGGATTTTATTCACCACTACCATGAAGTGTAGAGAAAATGAAAAGAAACAAAAAAAAATGGAACAACCCCAGGGCGTTACAGTATAGACCATGTCATTATGTTCAATTCTAATCTATAGGAATTAATTACGAAGTAAATGTTGAGCTCTTAAGTGGTAAATCAAATATGGACGAGGAAGGCGGGCAATACATTATGAAAGGTTTGGTAAGTAGTTTTTTGGTTACGGTCGACTGACTGGACAATTTGAGACGGAACTTTCTCGTTTCGAAAATTATCGTCTTCGTGCTGTTCTGTTCATATTACATGTGGTTTTAACGAGCTGTATATGTTAGGAGGGGTACGTAAATGTCCAGGAACCATTATGTAATTTAATTGATCCGTTATGTTTTAAACAATTCTCAATAAATTTTGTTTTGTTATATTTTGGTATTGCTTGCCGCACTAGAAGAGAAATGTGAGAAACCTAACCGACATAATACATAGTTCAAAACATGAAATATAAATTAAAATTCAATGTAAACGTAATGTCCAGGAACACCATTATGTAATTTCAAGAATCTCAAGTTTCGTGGTAAAAAAAACCATTAAACCTCAACCAGTCAAACTTAGAGCTTAAGTTGTGTTCCGTTTTGGACCACTTAGGAGAGCCTTATGACCAAAAAAAATTTAGAGATCAGTTGTTTATTTGTGACGAGAAGCCTATACAATTTTGGTGATTGTAGCACTAACCAAAGTGGTGCAATCGGCGTGTAACTTAAGCTCTTAAGTCTGACTGGTTGAGGCATTAGCCAGTACGATATTTATGACAACGCAGGTAATTTGAAAGATTCTGATCCAAATTACATAAGTGATGACTGATGAGATTAACCTCGACGATTCTTACGTGATAAGGAACACCATTATATAATTTCATGAATAAATGACAATTTAAACACTTTTTTAACTTCCATTGTTTTCTTTGACAACCAAAAATCGTAAACTTTTTGACAATTTGATTTTACTTCGAATGTTTTTTCGAAGTTCGAAAAAACGACAAAAACGACACCGTGTCAAATAATCTAATTACAGTAAATACGATAGGATAAAGGTCGAGGCACATAGTTTTCGTTTCGTTCCGACCTTTAAGTTGAATATGTCAAAATGTATGGAAAACCGAAAACATGCTCACATTGTTAAGTTCAAGGCGGAACCGAACCGAAACAGTTGATCAAATTTCAATAAAAACTTAAACAATAACCTCAAAATATTTATTTTGGCCTCGACCTTAAGAGAAAAAAAAGCTGTGTTGATTCTCGAATTTTTTTCGAACTTATACTACACCTAATTTCACTTTTGTTTTATAGAAAAAACAATTTTGAACACGATTTTACAAAGCAGTGTCCTATATTGATACTATTTAATATTTGCTATAACTATAATAATAATAAAATAATTAATATGTTATATAATTTATATGTTATCAAATTATAATGGTTTTAATTGCAAGTGCAAAAATAGTTCCGATTTAACTAAGATCCATTAAAATCCGGAAGACATAACAACCTGTCAATTTCAACACACACATTTGTGTGGGCAAATTATAACAAAAAAAAAATTTGTCGGGTAGGAAAAGATATATAAGATTATTAATTAAATTCTTAATTTCAGGTAATTATTAATTAGATTAGCTTTAGATAATGGGTGGTAAGTATAACCGAGATACTTTCTTCGTGTATTAAATTAATTTTGTTTACTTTTAGTTAATTTCAAATGTAAGTAATTTCTGTGATGGAAAGGTTTCTAAATTATTATAGCCTAGCACACTATTCATCTAGCAAAAGAATTTATTGTGTCGACGTTTATTCAAACATTTAGTACATAAAGTTTTTGATGATTGGAGGTTGAATATGTCTGCAGCAATGCGTAACACCGAATTGCGTTTGCCGGATATTCTATTGCCTGTCATTCTGCACTACAGGAGGTAGATAATGCACATTCTCAAATTGAAAGAAAATATAACACCTTTTAAACAAACAGAAGTTTAAAGAAAACATTCAGCCTTTAAATAACACCGTTTAATTTTTAAGATAATGAGGAATACTCAAAAATTGTATACACTTTTATGGAAGTACCATTCAGTAAAATTAAAGTTTTCCAAATCGACGAAGAAAATTATATAAATAACTAAATAAGTCAAGTTGGATCTTGATATGAGCAGTTACGGCAAATTACGAAAACAAAAAAATGGAGAGATGAATATGTTGTGGATTTCAAATACACCGGCCAATTTCTAAAACGAGAAACTAAATTTACTGGACTTCTGGTAAAACTGTCTTGTTACCATAAAAATCATTATTCCTGCTTAAATTTCAGAAAGCCAACATGGTCAATCCTTGTTGAAAATGTAATCTTTATATTTTAATCTTTTAGTTCTTAGACGTTTTTTGTAAATGATAAAAATTAACATCATTGTAAAAATTGAAAAAGGTCCACAGTTTATCACCAAATTTCGCAAGGATCTCCTAATTAATGGGAAAATGATAAATGAAGTTTGATTCCGAATAATCAATCTGTCTGGACTGTAGAGATGCCGATTTTTGATGAAATATAGTTTACAATGCTATATATAATTTTAAAAATATTTGCAAAAAACAGAAGAGCTCCTATGAAAGCTGCCACTTCCGGTAAACAGATTTGGGGTTAAAATCACTGGCAACGCCTAATTTATGAAAATGGAGTGATTGGTCTCGTGTTAAATGATTGGAGAACAAGTATAATAACCATCTTCTAAAAATTAAATATTTTTTACTTAATTAAGTATTTAAACAGATGCTGTGTTGAACTAAATACAGACTGAATGTTTTATTTAAATTTTATATTGAAGTTTTATGATATTTAATTGTTTTTATTTAATTAAATAAAATTAACGAAATGCTCTGATAGTCAGAAGAAGCACCCGACTTGACGTACAGATGGCAGTTGGTGTTTGAAAAATTGCTATTGAGAATAGGCAAGTATAGAAAATGCTATATAAGTGACAAAAATTCAAGCTCGCTTCAGATAGACCCAAAGGTGTTTTATTAAATTTTAAGCTAATACATAATTTTAATATTGATTACAAATAAACTGATAAATTTTATATTTTAATACAATATAAAAATAACATTAAGCTTCCGTTCCAAGAATACTTTTCCTGGAAAAATCATAGACGAGACTGACTATAGAATCTTTTTCGTAGTAATAAAATTTCTCGCAAGAGCACGGGGTAGGTACAAGTCTCGATTGATTTTTATTAAGTATAGTTACACTTTACTCTTTAATTTAATATTATACCAAGTATTTATTGTATATAATAATTATTTTTATTTTATCAGTTCAGTTATCACCTTTGGCAGTCGGCGTGGTATTTTCTTCAATCGAGCAATAATCTCCTACTTTACTCCCTCGATGCATAATCTAAGTTTTCCAATAAATCTTTAATTTTAGCAGTTAATTTAATTAATAGAAAAGCGAACGGTAAGTAACTCTTAAATCTTGTATACAATTTTACCATGTAACCTTATAATTAAAAATAATGTTGGCTTAATAACTTGCACAATCAGTTCTTGTTTGACTCGTAATTTGGTTGTAACTTATTCAATAGTTCAATTAACTTAGGATTTTCCACCATGGTTAAATGATTTCCCTCAATGTATTTCAAATGTACTCTATCCTCGGTACATTCTCCTAATTCATAGTCTACAGCAATATCCTGAACCGATATCGCAGTCGGTCTAATTAATGTAATCGAAGTTTTAATCTTCGGAATATCAGAATTTTTAGAAAACAGAATAAGTTTAAGACGATTGCATGAACCTTCGGTCAAGCTTTTTAAATATTGTTCACTATAAATATTTTGGGACCCGAAAAATTGCATCAACATTTTTAAACGTCCTGGCCAGTTCGGAATTTTTCCAATTTTTTCATGTAAATCAGCCTCATTTTCTTCGGGGAAAATACGACCTATCAATATTACACAAAATGCTACCTCAATATCGTTTTCTGTAATATTTGTGAGTTGTCCAAACAACATTTTTTTCAAATAAGGCAAAGATCCATCAATAAGGACAACATTTCCTTTTAAACTAAATTCTTCAAACTTATTTGCTAACTGTATAGCGATTAGCGAACCAAACGAATAACCAACGATATAAAACGTATCAATGTGTTTGGCAATTTCTTCATAGACGTCGGTAAATATTGCTTCAAAAATTTCGCTGATGGTTTGAGCATGAGGAATTTTAGTCAATTGAACACAGAATGTTGGTAAATCAATTGATGATGCCACAGTACTCCATTGTGTTGTAGGTATCCCTTCAACTCCCGGTATAATAATTAACGCCGTTTTAAATGTTTTCGAGTTATTCCGACTCGGGAGTCGTATTACAGATTTTTCGTATGCTATTTCTTTCCCGAAATTTTGAAATAACATTTGAATTCCAGATGCGGCTTCCTTTGAATATTTCACTTTAATATCTGTACTAGTCTGTTTGTGCTTTTCATTTAACTCTACTAGTTTACTAAAATTGATTGTTCTCAAATCTTGAGCCGATAAAATAATATCAAAATCACGTTCGAGAGTTTGTTTAATTTCAACCGCCATCAATGAATCCATGCCAAGTTCGGGTAATGTTCTATCCATTGGAATTGACTTAATATCTTTAATGCTCATAATATTTAAAATGTACGATATCATGTCTGTACTGTTCGAAGTGGTTCGTTTCTCGGCGACAACCATACTGGCGACTATTGGTCTATCACCCAAAAGTAAAGTATCTAGTACACCGAGGCACGATGATATTCTTTGCTGTAACGTACCTCCAATTTCCATATCTAGGTTATCTTCCTGTAAATCAGCAACTAATCCAACTTCCCCAACAGCACCCCACTGTATGGCTTTACCAGGTAGATTATTTAAATGTCTTTGTTCAATTATTCGTTCCATAATCGAATTGGCCATGCCATAATTTGACTGACCAGCGTTACCACGACCACATGACACACTTGAAAATACTACAAAATTTGTTAGACTTTGACATAATTTTCGAGATAATTGATCTAAATGAATGGTTGCGTTTACTTTGGGCGTGAAACATCGTTTGAATTTGTCAATGTTTTGATTTTCTAGGATGGCATCTTGCAGCACAACAGCTAAATTGAATATGCCAGCCACTGGACCTAGTTTCATTGCTTCATTTAGTAATGCCTCGCAACCACTTTGCGTAGCAACATTTAAAACGGTAATCTTTACTGTTACACCGTACGTTTCCCATATTTTAATTCGATACGCTTGGTATGGTTTCGAAATGCCTCTACTTGATGATATTACTATTTTGCGGGCTCCTCTAATTATCAGCCAATCTATTAATTCCAAACCAAAACCTCCAAGCCCACCAACAATGACATAAGATGCATTTGATTGAAAATTGGCTCGAGGATAAATTTCTATTGGCAGGGACATTTTGCCAAAAGGATCATCACGAATTTTTAAAAGTACTTTTCCGATATGTTTTCCATTAGCCAAATATCGAAATGCAGCCTCAGGTTCATTTGCGCTAAATACAGTAGTTGGAAGCGGTTTTATTATGCCAGCATCAATATCTTTTTGGACGAGCATTTTAATTTCCACCTTATCTTCCCGGCATCCACTAAATAATTGGTCAACAAGAATTGCATGAAATGTAAGATTTTTCAAAAATTCGCGTAATCCTATTTTAGTATCGTTGGCTAAATCGAATTTTCCGATTTCCAGAAATTGACCGCCTTTACCTAAACAACGTAGAGATGCATGTAACTTTTCCTCAGCGAGCGAATTCAAAACGTAGTCAACTCCAGCACCGTTTGTTTCGGTTTGTATCATGCTTTCGAATGACAAATCACGGGAGTTCCCGATGTGAGAATCTGCATATTCAAATTCATAATTATTTAGAATAAAACTTACTTAATACTGAGAATAAATTGTACTTTACCTTTTAATTCTGGATATGTTTTCAATAGATATTTTCGTTTTTCGTTAGTGCTAACAGTTGTGAAGACAATCAATCCATAGGCGAGTGAAACTCTGATAGCTGCTAGGCCAATACCTCCAGTACCAGCATGAATTAAAATCGAATTACCCCTTTTTACCTTTGCACGTAAAAAGAAAGTGGTATAAACTGTACTGTAGACAACTGGTACGGTAGCACAGTCTTCCAGTGACCAATGTTTAGGACAACACCACATAAGATCGGGATCTGCATTTATAAAAGTACTTATTGCTCTAGAAGGCGCCATCCCCATAATTCTGTTTCCATTACTATCAATTCCCGAATATTCCATACCTAACTGACATTCTTCGTTGAGACGATCTTCTCCACTCGATTCAATTACTAATTTACCAGTTGCGAGCATAATGTCCCTGAAATTTAGTGCAGCGTAATGAATTTGAATTTGATTGTCTGCGAATGGTTTGGTTATGCCGCCATTAAACCATCGTAATGATGACAAATCTCCTCTTTGAGTTTGATTTACAAAGGTATGAATATCATTTGGAGCCTTTTGGATCAATGTTTCAAATGCCAAATGTCGATAAGTACCCCATGTGTCCTGAAAATAAGAATTTTTTTTTATAAATTTTCAAATTTAGATTTTTCAAACACGTAATTTTGAATATTTACATTACGATATATGTTGATGGCGAAGTTTAGCTCTAATTGCTTTTTATAAAATGAATCGTTGGTGTCGAACGGAAGTGCTGTCGCATCATCAATAAATACACATTTGACATTAGCGCCATTCGGTTCTTTTCTAATGCAATTAACGAGGCCAATGATACCAGAAAGTGATTCATCCTGTGAGTAAATAATGACATCTTCTTCATTATTCGTAGCTTTAAGTTGCTCCAACCATATAAATTGTGTATCTTCCAATGAAACTTTGATTAAGATTGGAGTTTTTGGAATTTTACTGGATTTCTTTTGTAGCATTACCAGCGTTCCGTTATCAAGGGGAATCACCGCAACCAGGTTGAAACCTTGTGGTACAATTATATGACTGGGAGCTACATTAACTGGTTCTCGTGATATTATGTAACCGTGCTCTAGAAGGCTTGTCTTTGAAGTTTCCAGAAATTTCAGCTCGTTCAGACATCCTGATTTGATAATAAGCAAACAATTTGATTGGGAGGATAACGTTCCATTTTCAATCTGTATATTCTCATGTTCTATCTCGACTGAAGTTAAAATCGTTAAATCTGCAACCATCAATGGCAAATCCTCAATCGCTTCCTTTAGTTTAATTATAAATGGTGCAGCATTTTCGTCAAGTACTTCGACACATTTAACTCGTAGTGTTGAAACATTTTCAAGTGCATGTTGCACACAAATTCTAGCAGCATTTATTGCACTCATTTTAGGTGTTGGCAGATATGGTATGAATTCATATGATTCTAAAACTGGTGTGCTTTGGACTATTCTCCTTCCGATTGGCTTTACTTGTACTCCTTTTACTTCTATTCCGCCCGCTTGACAAATATTCATATTTTTGTTCACAAAGATTTCAAAAATATGAGTTTCCAGATTGTCAGGATCAAACATATTTAAAAATTGTTGATGCAGTTTAGTATCGATAGTAATTTTCTCGATTCCTGTAGGTATTAGAAGATTACGAGTATCATTTCCCACAATCGATACTTGCAATAGACAATCCATAAAAGAAACCAAATTTGAATTCCACCGCACTTTTCCATAAAGTCCATCTGATTGTGCTCCGACGACAGCACGAAATAAACCACCGTAATGATAGCCCCGAAGACGTAATTCTTTATAAAAATCCTTTGTTGGTAAATACGGACTATCACTTTTAATAAGCGGTGGCAAAATTGTCAATTTCATGTTGTTCGTAATTCTTTTTATGTATCCAGTGACAACAGCCACATGTCTTTCTGATATTTCAAATCGTCCTGTTCCCGGATGAATCACTACAAGAAACTCCACAGCCGTCTGTTCTGTGAGCGGTGTAGCTCTTAAAAATTTAACATCATCGAATTGTACATCAGTATTTGAGCACAATGTACCCGTCATTGGTGCAAATGTTTGCCAAACTAGGCTTAAATATCCAGTTGCTGGGAACAAACACCTCCCGTCAATTACATGCCCCAAAATATATTCATAATCGTGATCTTTAAGTGAAATCGTAAATTTTCGTTGCTCGATCTTCGCATTTTCCGCGACACATTTAATTACAAACCAATCTTCCGAATGATCCCATTTGATTAGGTGAGATATTTTTGGAGTACCTCGCGAAACTGGAAATTTTACCTTGGGGTAAATTTGTTCAATAGCAATGTCTATTCCAGTCAGATAAATCCTAAAAATTAAAAATGTTTTGAATTATGATATAGGAAGTAGGATATTCACTTTTGTGTACTTACTTTCCCAACGCAGTCAAGAAGAAGTCTAAATTATGTTTATTGTCCCGTTGAACCAACGGAACATATATCGCTTCAGGAAGTGATTTTCGTAAAATTGATTGAAGTAAACCATGTGGAGCAATTTCAACTAACACTGCATGATGAGGTAGTAATAACGAAGCTTCCTCAAATAATACCGAGCCAAGTAAATTATTTGTCTGGTATTGTGCTGAACAGTATTGTGCCTCGGGTTGATTCCATTCGCTTTCAGGTACACTGGTACTTAACCACTTAGTTGATCGTTTCTTTGGTACTTTAATAATTTCAAGAAGGTATTTTAGCAGGTTTGGACCCATGTTTGAAATATATCTCGAATGGTACGCAATATTAGAACAAGCAACTTCTTTTGCAAAAACACCTTCGGCCTTTAAATTTGCGATAAAATTTTTAACTTCGTTGTAAGGCCCTGAAATAGTACACGAATCTGGACCATTGTGGCACGCGATATCAATGGTTGAGGGGACACGATTAATGAGTTTATTATAAGATAGACCGATGGCGGCCATTGATCCTTTAATTTTTTCCGCTTCTAGGCTAGCAATGCCACGGGAATAGGCACATAACACCATTTGTTCCATAGTTAAACAATTATCAGCATATGCACATCCCAATTCTCCGACAGAGTGACCAATTGTAAAATCCGGTTGAATATTAAGTGCCGTTAAACAGTCACACAGTGCTGCCTGAATTGATGCAATTCCAACAAACGAGTGCAATATATTATCAAACATGGTCTTATCCGGCGACGTTATTATGTTCATTAAATCAAGACCTTTCGGTTTTAATAAATTATGACACTTCTGAATTGATTGTCGAAAAAGAGGCAGATTTAGTAAATCAGTTCCCATTTCATTCCATTGAGAACCCATTCCACTGAACACATAAACAATTGGACGCTTCATGCCACTAAAATGTTGCACTTCTTTTGCGATGCATCGAGCATTGTTGCCCGCCATATGCTTGTATAAGCCATAACTTTTAAAAACATTTCCCGAGATTGATTGACTTTGTGCGTTATGTAAAAGTCCGATGTATTCCGAATCAATAGGCTGTGATGCTAATGCTTCATGTATTACATTACAAGCATCTTCAGTTCTGCCTGACCAGTTTACTAATCTCGGTATGGAATCCTCTGGAGCGCCATAATTTAATTTAACCTTAGGATTGGCTTTTAACAAACAATGCGCATTTGCACCACCAAGTCCAGTTGAATTAATTGCAATTAGTGGGCCTTCTAATTTTTGTGTATTATTTACAACCTGAAGTCGATTTTTCTGTAGTGATTCAATATCAGGGCGATTTTTATAAAAATGTAGGTTTGGTGGAATTAATTGATTTTCCATTGCAAGTATGCACTTGGCAATGGAGCACATTCCGGATGCAGCTTCAGCGTGTCCCAAATTTGATCTTATCGAACCAACTGGCATTGGTACGTTCCGATTTTTACAATAGACTGCATCTAGTGCAATGCATTCAACGGGATCACCGGCTATTGTACCGGTGGCATGGGCTTCTATGTAGGATATAGTTTCCGGTTTTATATCGATTTCTCTATAAAATTCATTTATTAATTTTATTTGCATTTTCTCGGAAGGATGTGAAATTCCTTCTTCCTTGAATCCATCACAATTTGTTTTTGAATGTACGAGCGTGCAGTAAACCCGTTTCGCATCTCTAGATTTTTGTAGTAATATAACTGAAACTGTTTCGGCACGAACATAACCAGATGCATCGGCATCAAACGGCCGAGCAAATCCATCTGCAGCTAACACCCCTAATCGTACAAAACGCGATGTAACATTTGGATAAAGTGTTAAATTTGTGCCGCCCACTAACGCTGCGTCACATTCATTATTGCGTAAAGCAGTAAATGCAGCGTCTAGGGCATATAGAGAGCTACTACATGCTGTATCAAGAGCAAGAGATGGCCCTTGAAGACCTAACGTATAGGAAATTCGATTTGCCAGCATCGTTCGTATACATCCAGTTAAACTAAACCCATCGCCATTTTCACCATAAATTATTTCATGTTCCGTTTCATTATAGCACACGCCAATAAAAACGCCGGTTTTACTACCCCGCATTGACTTTGGATTCATTCCTGCATCCAAAATAGCTTCGTATGCCTTTTCAATTAAAATACGTGACTGAGGATCCATTTTATGTGCTTGTTTGGAATGAACCCCGAAAAATGTTGCATCAAACTTTTCTATATTGTAAATTTTACCCGATCGTTTTGGTATTTCTGGATTATCGTGTGGCCAACGTCTTTCATCGTCATCAACCATATCAATCTGAGTGTCATAAAATAAAACAGAATTAAATTTATTTACAAAATGTCGAATATTAAAAATACCTTATTGTACAGCTTATGCTCCAATTCACACATGTTCAAGGCATTAGGATAACTACCGGATATTCCAGATATGACAATTTCATCGTCTGGTCCATTGTACAGAGTGCGCGGGTACACTTTTTTCGATATATTCCGCTCTCCCATATTTTATAGAAAACTTCGCACTTTATATCACAAAATCAATTTACTGTTTAACCAAAACCAAATCATATTTCAGCTTTTTATACCAAAACATTACATACTGCAACCATATTATAATTTTAAATTAATTAAATTTCAAATGGAATTACGCATTGAATTAAATAATTCATTTGTTATTTTTTGTTAAAAAAAATACCGAAAATTAGAAGTTAATTGATTTGTAATTAGGTTATACTTCGAAAATAGTGTAACTAAACATCGGTTCATAATAGTGTTGTGAATACCTTTAAAAGATTCGGCACAGCAACAATTCTCGCAATTTACACCGATTCCGGAATATTCCTGAAAATAATCTAATACCCCTATTATGGTTTTCGCCTCGCCGAACGATTCACGGTGAATCTTAAATCCGTGTGAGTTGGGTTTTCGTATTATGGTTTTCGCCTTTATTTTGGCGAGTGCACATCTAGTAACACTAGCCGAATAATAATTTGTATAACAATTTTTTTTGACGTTTATGGTTTTTTGTCAATAGTTGTGTTGTTGTAATCATATATGATTCAGATTTTGTGTTTATAAATTACGTTTTTTTTTTCAATTAACCTAAAATCAGTTTAAAATTATGTTATCTAGTGTCGTTCTATATTTTTCTAATAAACCAGTTGAAAATATTAACATGGCACAGATGCGAAAATCGTTAAGGGACAAATGCCATCCGTTTACTCTGCCTGGTACATTATTTTATAAGAGGCCCCAAGTTATTCAACATTACGGTCAAATCCTTCCAAAACAGGATTACGAATTGTCTATTTTTTTAAAGCTGGGAATTCCCATTGCAATATCGGTATTTTACTCCATCTCCCGTTAATTTCGAAAATTGGCTGGGATTTGTTGTTTTCTACATGTTATAAAAATATAATTACTTACACGTGAACCTCCATTGTTTGATTTTGACTGAGAAATGAAAACAGAAAACCAATTTTATAAGATTCGCCTACAAAAAGATGGCGAATCATTTTGACAGTTCAGCTCGTTTAGGTGAATATCATAATCCAAAAATGTGAGTTGGATTCGCCGGGAATGTCAAATGCGAAAACCATAATACCAAATTGTATATTTGACGAGTTGGATTCGCCGGGAATGTAAAATGCGAAAACCATAATAGGGGTATAAGAATAATTTTCCAAATAAATACTTAACACAACTGAATAACTGTTCCTGAATAAAGCTCAAAACAGAACAAGAGCGAAGGCGGCGAGCGAAATCGTCTGTCATATTAGAAAACACCGAAATCATGCAAAACAAACACAACCATCAAGGCAGGCGACGACGATTTTTTCGTTGAAAAAAATTTAGAGTCTATTTCTATTTTTGTTGCAGACGAAACAATGTTGCCAACTGTTTTTTATATATGTATAAGTTGGCATCAATTAACCGTCATATTATTAACCATTTTTTTTTTCAATTTAGTAGCCTAAAGGGCCAACCATAACAAAATTATAAAATTAAAAAAAATTAAAAATTTTGACGACACTAATTTTTAATGACATTCCAGCCATACTAGACGTAACGAGTATGCCGTAAATATTGTAGAATATTGAATGACAACTATTTATTTATTTATAAACTATTTGTTATAGTGACAGCTGTTTATTGTTTGTTGTTTTTTTTAGGTAGCACGATACAAAATTTAATTTTTTTTACGTTTGAATGCAAAATTTCGCTCCAATAATTTTTATTAAGTGACAATTCATATTTAACGAAGCTTCGTTAAATTTTTTAATTTAAATTAATTTTTTCATGGGCGAAAGCACAGAAACGGCATTTAACGCAAACATAATTTTTTTAAAGTTACGTTTATAATTTTTTTTAATTTTTCTATGGTTGCCCCTTAATGCACCAACGTCATGTGTCAAAAACACAGAAGGTTATGCCGTTTGGTTGTTTTTTTATCGCCATACGCTGACGCTTTTATTCTGTTAGCTACAGCGATATCGCGGCGATATTTTGTATTTATTCGTCGACGCTCGCCGTCGTCGCTCTTGTTCTGTTTCTAGCTTAACTAACTCATTGTGTACACGAACATTTGATTCTGTTCCACACTAAACTTGCTATACAATTAAACTATTCATCAAGGTGAGGTTATCAAGATGATGGAAGTTTGGTTTCGAACTAATGAAACTTTGAATTTTTTGTATTAAAAATTCGGTCGTCTCATCAGACTGCAGTGACCAAACTACAAAAATATTGAAAATACTTTGAACTTTCATACAAAGTATAATCACAATGCCTTAGCGAATTTTAATGATTCGCTACGCAATTCCCAACCCCTTGGTAACCTCGAATTTTATTGTATTTAACGCATACATGCGATTTCTATATGAAATTTTGGGTTATTCTGGATTGATAGCCAGATGGTATTTTTACATCAATTTTTTTTTTTTAGTATTTTCAATATTTTTGTAGTTTGGTCACTGCAGTCTGATGAGACGACCGAATTTTTTAATACAAAAAATTCAATGTTTCATTAGTTCGAAACCAAACTTCCATCATCTTGATAACCTCACCTTGATGTAAAAATACCATCTGGCTATCAATCCAGAATAACCCAAAATTTAATTAAACTATTATAAAACAACTTCTAATGCTTAAATCTAGATGTCAATATTTCATAAATGTTATTAAATTCATTATCCATATGTGAATCCTCTTTGTTTAATGGTGACAGCAAGTGGCCGTTCCCATGCCAGTTGAGCTTCGGTGAAAACCCTTTCGATAATTTATATATCTCATCCAGTTGTTCTCCCATTTTATCGAATCTTGTCGTATCGTCGTAATCTACAACGCTAATGGTGTAACAGCACCAAATTTAATATCTGTCAGTAAATTACACCCGAAGATTGTTCTGGCTGGTGTAACTCTGGTATAGCATGATGCAGATACACTGTACTGATCCATTTTTTTGATTTTTTATGATCCATCATAATTTGTTTTTGAATCCCTCCGTATGTTTTTGTACATAGTAATAAAACTGATACTATTTTAGTACGAACATAGGTCGGCAATAACCATCGACTGCTCTTAATAGTAAAAATTGCAATGTAGCGTTTGAATGAACTGTTAAATTTGACCCGCCTATAGCAGCGCCTAGAAAAATATGTTTTTGCTATACCGTTAGAAGCAACACTAACACAAAAAAGATCTCCCGAGTGACCCCTGTCCCATCGTACGCTCTTTTTACAAATAACACAGCCGAAGGGATTGGATAGGTTAATTAGGTGGGACGAAATCGGCCCGGTTACAGACGCCTAAGTAAAGACAGATACTTAGTAACCCAATTGCAACACAATTCTAATCTAAATAGACCTAGATTTAAGATCAAAACTAAATATTTAGTGGCATGCATGCAAGTTCAGGTTATTAGTTTTATGTAAATTGGGAATTAGTTTTGTTAGTTTTGCTATTGATAATTTATTTGACTGTCACGCAAAATAGAAATGTAGCCCTTGTGTGAAAACACCAAATAAAATGAGTAAAATGCAGATTTTATTCTACCAGATATACACTTCAACAGAACCTCAAAGAACGTTTTAATTGTGCGCCAAAAAACGGTTTTATTGAAACTCCCGGCTACATCTCAATGAGGGATCTAGCTGCCTTATTTCTAAGGTTTCATACATGTGGCCTTCAAAATAAAAAAGAAACGTTTATATCAGATTACTGACCTGAGAAATGGCTGAAGCTTCATCACGTAAATTTTAAGCGATGCGTTAATTTTGGGGTCCACTGTATATTTACCTTTTGTGATAATTAGAAATTTAATTATTCTAACACCGTCTATTGAAATTTAGTTTTTTGCTGATTTGGCTTGGCCGGACTTGAACTTTTCGAAAAGTTTCATTTAATTTAAATATTATTTGTGATTCGATGCGAATGGCACACACTTGCGTCAATTAGATCCATAAATTATCATTAGCAACTATTGATTTTGTTGGTATAAAATGTAAAATTAGTAGAAAAATTTTGTTCGTTGCGTACAACAGCGAAGTAAATTTGTATTGTGAAATTAAGTGAAAATATTATGGCTGAGCAGAATATGAAGGGACTATATCCGCGCACGGATATTATGGACCTGGCAATGAAATCGTTACCTCTGGAATAATAAGACGTTACCCTAATGTAAGAAAATAATCTTATGTCAGTGAATTAATAAATTTTATCCTAATTAGTCCGAAGTCCGATCTGGTAAAATTTATAACATAGAGAAATTTATTACCACGAAATTTATTACCACGTTCATTTTTCGTTGATCCCCAAATGCATATTTTAATTTAAAAGTCGAATGAAGCAATTTTGGATGCAGGGATGAATCCAAAATCAATGCGTGGCACAAAAACTGGTGTTTTTATTGGAATGAGCATGAACGAATCTGGAAAAAGTTCATGTATGTCAAAACAGCAAAAGGCGATTTGGTTTTGAATGGCTCACTATGTGCTCTCGGCGCGCTGGTAGGTGGCTCAAATTTAACACCATCCAAACATTACATTGCAATTTTTATTCGATTATAGAGGCGTTAGCTGTCGATGGTTTGGGTCGACTATTAGATGCCAATGCATCCGTTTATGTTCGTGCTGAAGCAGTGTCAGTTTTATTAATATAAAAATATAGGGATGCAAAACGGATTTATAGTACAATTGTACATTCAAATACAAATTCTGATGGATTTAAGGTAGAAGGAATAACGCACCTTTTGAGTGATATGCATAAGCAAAATTAAAAACCGATTTTTAATGAGGAAATCAATATAAAGCCAGAAAGTGTAGCCTACGTAGAAGCTCAAGAAGATGATCCTGTTGAATGTGACGCGCTAGACTACGCCTATTGTAAAAATTGGAAAACTTCAATGCAAGTTGGTTCAGTAAAATCTAATATTGGCCATTCTGAAGCTGCTTCTGGAATGTGTTCAATTGCCAAGTGCACCATCGGTTTGGAAAATCGATTAATTTCAACAAATATAAACTTTTCATTTATTCGGCCAGACATTAAACCATTGAGATCGAGTGATTGTTTCCGGATGATGTTTGTTTCCGGCGACGGGATATTTAAGTTTAGTTTGGGAAACTTTGCGGGGATGGCCAGTAAAATATTTTCAAATGAAAACGTACAGTTTGAGGATCTAAAATATTTACGAACTACACCAATCCTGGTGCAAACGGCTGTCGAATTTCTAGTAATGGTTTATCCTGCAACAGGCAGATTTGAAATATCCGAATATCCGTTGCTGTTGCTCCTGGATACATTAAAAAATTACCAAGCGATACAAAATTGGCTATTTTTTATTAGAAATAATAGAAGGATGGATAGAAGATGGGGCGCATTCAGTACTCATATCGTTTCAGATTCCGTGTTGTCATGAAAGTGTCCAACAACTTGGACGTTGGAATAGGCTGCCTCCGTACCTGTTGTTTATAGTACTGAGTATTCAGCTTTCTTTTTGTTTGCAAATGTAACAAAAGGAAAATCTGTTTTAATCCATGCTGGTACCAGAGGCGTTGGGGTAGCAGCCATTAGGGTTGCTTTTTCCTATGGATTTAACATATTTACAACTGTTACTACTAAGGTAAAATGAGATTATTTATTAAAAACATGAGGGATGAATTTGTTGCGGCCAACACTCACCGATTTTTGGTAAAACTGATCAAATAAAAAACCTCTTAACGAGGTAAATGTTCGAGTGACGAAAGCCGAATTCAATTCACAAAATTTCTGATATCAAATTTGTGCCGAAAAAACCATTGCATTCGATTTGTCAACGATTTTTCGGAATGTTAGTGCATTCAGCGCGTTGTTGTTGAACATTCCGAAAAATCGTTGGCAAGTTGTTGTTTTTGACAGCTAGAAAGAAAAATGTAAACAAACGCGCCGAATGCACTAACATTCCGAAAAATCGTTGACAAATCGAATGCAATTGTTTTTTTCGGCACAAATTTGATATCAGAAATTTTGTGAATTGAATTCGGCTTTCGTCACTCGAACATTTACCTCGTTAAGAGGTTTTTTATTTGATATCAATGATTTTGGCACGGCAAATTGAAAATGAATTGAATTGCGATTCGTTTTATTGTTTGTCAGTCAAAACAGTTCACACACACTCGATAGCACACAATTGGCCGCTACGTGTTATTGTGGCTTAAGTTGTATTCATACGACAGATAAAAATCCGGGAGTTTTCTATTCCATCGTTTTAACCAATTACATCACGTAAATTATACAACAGACACGCTATTTTCATACAAAAAGTTGAAAAAAAATCTGGGATAGAAAAATCTGAGATTTTTATCCGACGTATGAATACGACTTCTTACACAGACGCGCAGCATTGAAATTACGAATAGCCAGATGCGAAGAACGAATTACGCATACTTTCACACAGCTGTCTGCTGTATGTTACGGAGTGTGCATGATTCGTTTTTCTTCTCTCGATATTCGTCACTCCAGTGGCGTGCGTCTGTGTATGAGGCACAATGCTATATTCCACACATGATCTCACAGAAATTATAACTTTCTTCTATTCTTTCCCCGTTTACCTATGATACTGGTTTTAATTGCGACTGAAACAAATTTTCAGTGAAATCACACTAACACAAACATAAATGAAATAAAAAAGACGGGAAAGGTTCGGAACCGAACTTTATAAGCATTTTTGTTGCCTATATAGTATTAACAGTATTATTATTCCGTGTCTAAGAAAAAGAGGTTCTATGCAGTGTGGTTTGTGTATTTCAAATATCACAAACACCCATATCCACCCACACCCACCTAACTCCATCTACACCCAGCCCAACCGACCCCAATCAATCGCAAATCATGCCTCCTAAACATTACTACCTTCTCGACCCACTATCTAATTTAAACATTCAAAACCCATCTCACCCGCACCACCCTACACCGCACTACCCATGTTGAAAAGTAGTAGGATCAGGTCTCATCATTAGGTTCAGATATGTATTTTTTCATTATGTTCAGGACGATAGCCTACGTTCTGGTGTGTGGTAGACGATTCTATTTCTTTATTTTGCATGCATTTTTTCAATCTTCATTTTGTAATATTTTAGTAGATTTTATTTCAGAATCCTTTACCACATGCCACAAACAGGTCATGCCGGGTGTGATCTTATTACACCCAATTCTTGTAGGCTATCGGCTGAACATTTGTAGTTTAGTTTTTAGTGCATGTTACAGAGTAGTAAAAATTTAGATCAGATGCATGTGTTTTTGGTAGAAATTCGATTGAGTAATTCAACAATTTTTTTTGCATGTTTCTTGCTGTTTTGTCACTAACCGCATGCAGCTACCATTCATTTTTGATTCCTTAAACAATACAATGAAATATTCTTATTTTAATGTGTTAGTTGGAAACAAAAATTAATGGTAGCTAGCCTCTCGCTGATATTCCATCTTCATGCGATGGGAGGTTAGATAAGATCTGTTTTTTTAAAGAAATCATCATAAAGACTAAAAATATGCATATGCATATGTCCAGGGTATGTCGAATAGGTTCAGCGCTGTGGGCGTGACAAAATGGTCGTTCAGAGGCTGGCCGCGGCCAACATGGCAGTCAAATCAAAAAGTTGTAGAACAAAAGTTGCTTATTTTTTCAAGTACTACAAACCCTGAAAATATGAGATCAAATGAAAGAGGTACGGACAAACAAACAAACATATATACCAAAGCAAGATTAAATGGTGACGTCATAGAAAAATTTAAAAATGTCATAACTTTGGTTAAAATCATCCGTTTACGACGTTTGAGGTGTCGTTGAATTGGTATTGAGGTCTACAATCATAATTTGCTAGTTAAAAAATAATTGGGGCACTTTTTGGGGCAGTTATACTCGAAAAACTGATTTTTTGGGGCAATTTTCGGAAGGTCATATCTCCACTCAATGTTGGAAGAAATTTCTTTTATACATTATATGAGTTTATTTTTCAAGACCTTTCCAATGGTATATAACATGACCCTGGCCGCCTCAAAGGGAAAAAGTTCGAAACTTGCTGTATATATACTTCGTTCGACTTCCAGCACAGTAGGTGCTTTCGTCACTCGTTTGGACTGCCGTCCAAAGTGATTTGGATAATAAAAAATCATTATTCTTGTTTCAATTGGAACCAACAAAGTCAATCTTAATCTTAATAAACACATTTTACTAAAAACACTTGTTTTTTATTTCGCAAAAATGCGTCTTTTTGCGAAATAAAAAACAAATGTTTAATAAAATGTGTTTATTAAGTGTAAGTGGTTTTCGCCAAGTGCCTACGGCAAATAGTGTTAAAAGTATAAAATCAACCTTTGTTGAAAATTCAATCTTTACATTTATTTAAAACTTTTAAATCATTTTCGTTTTCTGTAAATGCCAAACTTTTCACCTTCATTGCAAATATTGAAAAGTTGCCATTTTCAACAAATTTCGATCCAAATTGGGATCGGGCTTTACAGGGGTTAAATTTGTGTTGAATAACAATTTTGATCAAAAATCGTCATTCCGCTTAATTTTTGGAAAACTGGTGTGGAAAAATCTACGGAAGCCGCCGGATCTCCCAATTTATGGAAGCGGATAAGTATGATAATTCATTTGTATCATTCATCTTGACCACTCAATCCGACTGGTGTGAGAGGACAGATACATTAAGAGGTCTATTATGATTCTCGCCTCGCCACACTACTTACCGTGACTATCAAAGTCACCCGAGTTCTAATTTGCTATTATGATTCTCCCTTTTATTTTGGCGAGCCGTTGTTTGCGGCGGCGTATGTGGATTCTTGTATTTTTTAGGGTTTGTTATTGTCGTTATGGTAACCATATAGTCTTGTCGAAAAGTTTTAGTTGTTTACAAATAGTTTTCATAAATATGGTTACGCTATTTCTATGGTACTAAAATGGTACAAAATGGTTACATATTTGTAAATTTTATTGAAAATTAATTTCCAGAAACCAATCAATAATTTATGATGAAGGCAAAATTTCCATGATGTAAATAATTTGTAATTTTCTATCGGAATTGCCTTCATAATTCCTTCGCATTTGCCCCATAATTTCTACCAATTCGGTGAACTGTTGACTATTTGACTATACTATAAAAGAATAATAATTATTTCGTAATAGTTTTGGAATAAGCAATTTTTAATTATAATAACAAATAAAAAAATTTACTATGAAGTCACTTGTAAATTTTATATGAGCAATTTTGACATAACTCTCACTCACCGCGCTCTCACGGCGAGAACTATAATACTAAAATTTGAATTCGGCGACTTGAAGTCACTGAGTGAGTTAAATGTGAGAACCATAATAGGGGTATTAGTCTAAATGGCACCACACATAGACATACTGCCACTCCCACACACACACGGAACTTTTTGAAAACCTCTTTTTCGGAACAGCTACTACGGCACCAAGGATACTTAAGCCAACATTGCATTCAATGGCAAGAAACACAAGAACGATTCAGTGAGACTGTGCTGTCCCAAAGGGAAAGGTAAACCTTCAAAGGTAGTGCCAATATTAGTAGCTCTTTGCAATTTGCTTGTGGAATCTTCTATGCTATCGGGAACTGCGACCGTTTCAGCCACAATCGTGGCTCTATCAGTCCCGTATATCGTTGCCAAGTTCAAAATAATTATATAGAACATATAAAGTGTGTCTCAGAACGCTATCTTGTGGTGTCCTTGCTGTTATTTTCTTTATTTCTGAGTATTCGCCATCTAATTTAACATAAAATTGTTAGGTTAGATATTTAAGATTTTAGCATTTTATAAACCTGCTTTAGTAACCCTCTATGTAATTTATATTCCAAGCATTTATGCCATACTCTGTCAAAGGCCTGTGCTACATCCAAGAACATACTTCCTTATTTTCAAGTACATCTTCAATTATGCTTGTAATTCGATGTACTTGTACTATTGTTGAATGGTTTTCTCTGAAGCCAAATTGATGTGCAGGAATGATTTCTTTCTTCTATTATTGGTTTGAGTCTCTTTAGGAGTATTTTCTTGAATATTTTTGAGATTATTGGAAGTAAGGAAATCGGCCTATACGAATTATTCACATTCACATTCGTTTATATGTATTTAATTACTTCTGCGAGTGTCCATTGATTTGGAACGTATGTGAGTCTGAAAACTGCGTTAATTATTTGAATATGTTTACGAAGTCCTTTTCCAGGAAGAGCTTTACTATTTGTGCTGTAATTAAGTCATATCCTGGAGATTTCTTTACATTTAGGTTAAGATTGATTTCCTGACATGTTTACTGGTGGTATGTTTTCCTCTACTGTTTGTCTAGGTAGAGGCTGGAAGCCACTTTGAACTTGAGGGGGTACTACTCCATGCCGCTTCTTATATGCTGTTGTTGATTGTTTTAGTTCTACTTCTAGCTGTATCTGATTTTTGACGAGCATTCCAAAACGAAAACAAAAGCAACATAACGAATACGAAACGACGATAAATTTATTAATTTAAAAAAAATCGTTCTTATCAGCTGATGATTTTCGGTGACTTCAATCTGCCTGAGGTGAACTGGTCTGATATCAACGGTATTTTCACACCATCTGCCACAGATGTTAGAGTGATCACTACTGTGGACTACTTCGCTAGCATCTTAACAACCCAAATTAACTGAACGAGCAATACTCAGGGTAAATATCTGGATTTAATTTTTACAACCGATCACATGTACTCAGAGGTCTCACCGTGCAAGGACCTTACAGGCTGTACCAGCGTATACCACACTCCAGTTATGTTAAATATTTTTCATGAAAAATGCGACACTAGTTTTCCTATTGATAATTCTTTTTTTGATTTTAGAAATGCCGACTACGCTTCCTTAAATGAATTTCTGCTCAATTCGGATTGGGAATTTCTTCAGTTCGGAGGAAATCTAAATACAATAGTTTTGTCTTTTAACAAACTTGTCAAGACTGGTGTAGAAAAACATATCCCGCGGAAAAAAAAGCCTTGCTTCCGCGAACCGTGGTATAACAAGCAATTAAAGGACATAGAGACACGCCGTAATAAACTACACTCCCTATATAAAATACACGGTTCGAAATATTATCATGAATTCGAGACCGCACGGAAGGAGTTTAAAACATTAAACTGGTTCCTGTATAATAATTATATTCTGCAGATCGAGGAAGATTTAACTTCTACTCCAAAAATGTTTTGGAATTTTATCAATATGAAAAGAAAGACCGTTGGGTTCCCCTTACCTATGACGTATCTAGATGCCTCTGCAAGTCATTCTTCGGAAGTCTGCAATTTATTTGCAAATTTTTTTCAATCCGTTTACGAATCGCCATCCATCGATCCAGCAGTTAATTCTTGGAAACGGATGGAATTTACCCAATTACGGTTCACCGAAGATGACGTTCATGTCAGCTTGTTAATAAGGGTGCTGGGCATGATAGATTTCCGCCGATTCTTATTAAGAATTGTGCTGCTAGTCTGGCTGCTCCCATCTCCTTTATCTTTAACGAAAGCATTCGAACTCAAATTTTTCCAGATCCCTGGAAAATTTCGTATATACATCCAATTTTCAAGTGCGGTAAAAGAAGTGATATCTATAATTATCGTGGGATAGCTATTCTCTCCGCCATTCCAAAACTCTTTGAGCTTATGGTACAAAGGTTTTTATTTTCCCATGTTAAAACGGTTATTTCACCCGCACAACATGGTTTTTTCGCCGGGAGATCCACCGTTACCAATGTGATGACATTTTGCAGACACTTATTCAGCAGTATTGATTCGAAAGTGCAACTGGATGTTATTTATACCGACTTGTCTAAAGCGTTCGATAAAATTAATCATTTAATTCTAATCAAAAAGGTACAGGGGTTGAATTGTCAAGCGTTCCCTACTAAGTGGTTGCTGTCCTACCTCTCAGATAGGTGGCAATTTGTTAAAATTGGTGAGTCATCTTCTCAGGTAGCCACATTGGCTTTACGCAGATGATATGAAAATATTTGCACGAATATCAAACGTATCCGACTGTATAAATTTCCAAGCGGATTTAAACAGATTTTGTGATTGGTCGGTTGAAAACAAACTGTTGCTGAACGTGAGTAAATGTAAGGCAATGTCTTTCTGGCGTACCCGCTTTCCGATTATACATCAGTATTCGCTTTATAATGAAGAAGTCGTTAGAGTTAAGTTCATATCCGATTTTGGGTGTTATTTTCACTCGAGATCTCACATTTACAAGGCATATTGATTCGATATTAAGCCGAGCATATATGATGTTTGGTTTTATTAAACGGAATTGTAAGGATTTCTGTGATCCGATAACCTTGAAATCTCTGTTTGTCTCATTTGTTCGATCAATTTTGGAGTATGCCTCACAGATTTGGTCACCTTTTTACCGATGCCATTCCGAGAGAATTGAGAGTGTTCAAAAACAGTTTCTTATCTACGCGCTTAAAGGTTTACCTTCTAATGCAGGCACATGAGCACGTACTTCCGCCTTGTCGCGATCATTGTGCTCTCTTAGGATTACAAAACGGTTAGATCACCGACGTGATATTTCATCCGCAATATTTGTCCGTGACGTATTATATTCACGTTTAGATTGTGCCGAGATACTCACCAGCTTCGGCTTTTATGTTCCAGAACGGTGCTTGCGTCGCCGGGACGAATTCATATTTACGAATACAGAAGCCACAAATTATTGTTCATCTGAACCAGTCTTGAACTTATCGCGTGTTTTTAATCTTGTTTTTCATAGGTTTGATTTTAACACGTCAAGAAATTCATTGAAGAACGAAGTATTTAAATTTTATAATAACCGTTCTTAAATTAAATAACTTTTTCAATTTTGTCAAGTCGCTTATTTTTAATAATTGTAATAATTACAGATTGTAACCCTGTAGGTAAATTATATAAATAAATAAATAAATAATCTAAGCTGTTTGCCAACTCAAAAATATAAAAAGGAAATTAATTTAATTTAATTAAAAATTTAATAAATCAATATAAATAATTAATTAAATAAAAATAAATTAAAAATAATAATAATTATAATTAAATAAATAAATAAATTAATAGTTTATAATAATAAAAAATAACATTTATCGTTCTAGATGCGACATAATTCTCTTGGTGCATAGTCGTTCTACTTCAAACAGCTTTCTTCGTTTTTTTGAGGTTATTCTTGATCCTCAGTAGATATTTTTTACTTTCAAATCATCTCCAATTATGAAACTTGATCCAAGTGATTTAAATAATGTAAAAATAAAATGTTTGTTTAATTTAATTCAGTTTAATTTTGATTGATAGCTAAACTACACCGCCTTGTGCAAACTCAACCACAGTAAGCACTCACACACACAACACACACACACCATCAAACACAGAGCAGCACTACAACTAATTAGGCAACACACTCGTACACTAAACTCGCTAGATATGACAAAAAATCTGATTGAGCAACTCCATCTAACGAAAGGATGCAAAAACTAAATGAAAAACAAAAATGGAAGGTTTTATATACCAAACCAAAAACATAACCGCAAAATACAATACAATGTTTACTAAAATGTTTAACGAAATGTTGCGATACTTTTTAATCGAAGTGTATAATTTATATTTTTGAAACATGAGAAAATATCGAATCGAAAAAAATAGAAAATTTGGTGGCAGACATTTACGTTTCACAATCAACGCGGCAACGTCTCACGAGCACATCATAAGTACTATTTTATATAGGGTGGGCTATTTAAAATTTTGTTTTTAAAAACGGCTACTTAATTTTGTGGGAACCTTTTTTATTGTGTAGGTTGAAAGAATGAAAAACATTTTCGTTCATGTGGCTCCCTCTGTTGGCCTTAAAGTAAGCCATCCTGTCAGTCCTGCTTTTAAGAACTTTTTCAATTATTTCGTCTCCCTATCACGAATAACTCTCGCATTATTATGTTTTAAAGCTGGAATTGTCTCTGAATTATCTGCATAACATCTATCCTAAACGAGCCCTCATAGGAAACAGTCCAAGGGCGTCAAATCGCAGCCCCGAGCAGACGAATTGGCATCTCAAAAACGGCCCATATACAGACCCAAATTTTCAATCCCGAGATTTCATTTTTTTACTTATGGCAATAGTACTTCTGTCATGACACCAAATATAAGCAAATAAAGCAAATTTGTGTCACACGCAAATTATATGTATGTGAAGATAGCCCAAATTCCATCCCCGAAAAATGCGATGGCAGCACTTATTTATTTATTTATTTATTTATATTGAAAAAAGTCTACAAATTTGACTTGAACCATGTTAATTTAAGAATATAAAATATAAAATAAAATAAATCCGCATTGGATTTGACAATTTGAAATATAAAAGTAAAGTAACAAGTAAAAAATCACTGAGAGCCATAAAATTGCCTTAATCTACTTTTAAAATTATCTTTAGTTAAACAAAAATCAAATAAATAGTTAATTCTATTGAAACTTTTACACATCATCTTCACTGGTTCATTATCGCCATAGTTGGTTCTGTGTCTATCTAAGTGGAGGAAGCCAGGATCTCTTAGTTGTCTACCAGAAACCTTTATTTTAATTGACTTTAGCACATCCGGTGCGTCGATTAGACCTAGTAGGAGATTACCAATAAATGTACTTTTTAGCAATTTACGTCTATTTTCAAGAGTTGTCAAGTATGACTTGCACCCGGTTAAATATGGTGGTTGTATGTTTACGTGGTATGGTAGATCATGGTCATAAACCCATCCGTCTTTCCAGGTCAAGTAGCGTATACACTTCTTGAATTTTCTCAATACTCTAGATATGATATTCGTAGAACGGACACCACACATTTACAGCATATTCCAGCTGGGATCGAACGTAGGCACAATACAGGATCTTAATTGTTTCCACATCAAAATTATCACCCGTCCAACGTTTGACAAAACCGAGCATGGAGTTCGCGCTAGCGATGCACAACTCAATGTGCTTAGTAAAGCTCATGTTTTCAACGAAAGTAACCCCTAGGTCTTTAGTCTCAAGTACTATCACAGAGAGAAAAGTATAGTAAAATTCAACAAAAATTACAACGAAATTGACGACAAATGCAATGAAATTTCAACCCATTACAAGTGTAATAACATTTACTGTATAATGTAGCAAAACTTGATAGTAGTAGATTTCATCACAAGCGAATTAAAATTCATTACAATGTAATGAAATGGTTTTCTATATCTGTAGTAAAATTTACTGCAAGCCTAATAAAATTGATTAGCTTGTTAGTAATATCTTGTAGTGAAACTTATTACCACCGATGTCAAACATATTACAATGTAAAGAAATTGCTTTCTATATTTGTTGTAAAAGTTATTGCAACTGTAATAAGATATACTTCCAAACTGTAGTTTATTACATTGAAGTGCAATCGTAATAAAACTGGGATCATATAAAATAATCCGCTGTAAAAATTTAAACTGAAACACACGATTAATTTTAAACTTTTATTGAAAACAAAAAAATTCATTATTGAACCTAATTTTATAAATTAAATTATTTTAAATCTAAGGGACAGGCTACCATCAGACAATTTTTGAGGTAAACTAGGATAGTACTGAAATAGACATATATTATTCAAACTTAAGTTTTCTGAGTTATCTTTTAGAATAAACGCATTCAAATTCATATCATAGTCATAGAACATTTGTGTAAGGCGAAAGATGGTATGGCGATGGTGGTGCAGAAAGGGCCGATTGCTCATCAGAAACCAGTGAACTACGGCTTTTTGGACGGCGTTCAACTAGACCTTTTCTCCTTAAAGTTTTTAATGTGTTATTATACGTGCGGTATAGAATTGACCTCGGGCTCGGCCACCGTTGCCACTTTCAACAAAATAACAGTTCTGAAATATATAATATTCATACAGTTAATACATAATTTAAACGTTTTGGAAAAAATTTTGAAAATAGGAAAGACACTTACCTTTATTTCAAATGAAAACAATTTTACTATGTCATTAGCAATGATGTTACATTCTTTTGCGCCAATTAGAATATCATTGAAAATTGCATATTCTACGATTATTCCTGTAAGTTTCATTCTCTCACTGGTGTTAAAAGGAACCGTTTTCTGGAAAAATGGCTCTCCCGGGAATTCGATTTTAATATATGCTCAATGTTCTGTAAAAAAAGGAATGAAACAGATTAAGAATACAATTTCTCCTTAACAAACCGTTTATGATACTAACCAATGAATCTTTAGCTGATTTAGGCGAGATTGGTTGTAAATTTGTTTGTGAGGCATTGGTCGTTGATGAAACCCAATCCATAACCGACAAAGATTCGATCGAAACTGTATCCGCCAATGATCTTGCGGGAAAATTCTACAGAAACAAATAATTAGTTGGGAAGACTACAAGGAGCTGAAAAATAATACCTGAAGGAGAACACCATTTATCTTGTAGGCTTGTATAACAGGGTTGGTTTTTCGGTGAAATGATGGAGATTTGCACTTTTCAATATTGAGACTCAAAGAATTAAACTCGCACCATAACGCTAGGTTGTCAATATCTTCCTGTAGTTTATTGGCATCGTCGACTGACTCGATTATCACTTCGGTAATACCATTTATGAAGATTGTGAAAATCCATGAGCCAACGTGGAGCCTTGCGGTACACGTGATACACAAGAGGTTTGTTTGTATTCTATTTGACGTTTTATCTCCTATTTCAATATATTGGATTCGATTACTCAAATAAGATTTGAACCAGGCTACGAACTGGCTGGAAAATCCGAACTTGAAAATGTGTTCCAAAGTTTTACAATGGCTGATGGAGCGTATATTACTTGTTGGTGTATATTACTGCAACTTGTTTGTGCTTCTCAATTTCTTTAATAGAATAGCTAGTAAATTCTATGAGATTTGTAGATACTGATCTTTTAGGCATAAAACCATGTTAATATTGTGATAAATACCGTGGAAGCACTGCTTTGAATGAGTTACATATTACTAGTTCAAATAATTTAGGTATAGCATATATAGATGTAATACCTCTGTAGTAAGAAACATCATTTCTAGATCCAGTTTTGAAAAAAGGCGTCACTATAGTTATTTTCCACTTTTGTAGAAAAGTTGCCATTTCAATGACTGATTGAAGCCAAAATTTTAGAATTTTAAAAAAATGAAGCAGGAATACCATCAGGACCACATCCTTATCCGAATCCTACCAGTGCTCGCTGGATGTCTTTTGGCTCGATGTGTGGAGTAAATATGAATGTACTATATTCACTACAGTTGGAATCTTTATAATTATCAGTGACTTTCGCTTTATAAACAGATTGGAAAAACTAAGCAAACATGTTAGTTATGACCTGTGGATCACAAGACTTTTGATCATTAAATTTCATCCAGGTTGGGTAATCATCAATTTCGCGTTTGGTTTTAAAAAATTTCCAAAAGTGTCTGGGATCGCTTTTTATTTTATCCTTTAGATTACGAATATAGCTTCTGTATCTCAGTTCAAAATAAGATTCAAAATTTTGGTTATACTCTTTTGTCTTTTTTGTTTTTAAGACTGATGAGTTGATCGTCATACCATGGAGGATATTTGTTCGGTTTGCTCATAAATACGGGAACGAATAAATCGATCCCTTTAAATAGATGTGTGAAAAATTTTCCACGTTTACTTCTATATCATCGCTGTTAAACTCGGCAATTCAATTTATTTGCTCAAAATATTGTTGTAAGTTATTCGAATTGGCCTTTCTGAACTTGTAATATATTTTCCGGTTTTGTAATTTTGGAACCTGTTATTCACTTTCGTTTCCAATATTATTTCTATTGCTTTATGGTGAATATCATTAATTACGAAAGGTGTTGGTGATTCTTCTGTTTTTAATAAAACTGGTTCATTAATAAAAATAAGGTCCAAGGTTCGGTCTCGTCTATTTTTTAATTCGCAGATTTCACTCAAATTTGAGTCAAATATGGTGTCAACGAATAGGTACTCATTATCCGAATTCACATTTACAGACATAATATTCTTGCAATCATGTCATTTTTTACTCTCAGTCCATAAAATCTCCTCATTTTTACTCTGAGCCCCAAAAATCTATCACAACAGTTAAAAAAGTCATGACAGTTGACATTTTCGGGGCTGAAAGTAGCAATTATACTTATAAAACATGTTTGTGAAGTAAGCCCAATTTTGATATGTATGTGAAGACAGGCACGTAAATCTCAGACGAATGTGATAGCAACAAAATAATTGCTCTCATGACATTTTTTGCTCTCAGCCCAAAACGCTCCACATTTTTTACTCTCAACCCCGGAAATTTTTACTATCACGATAGTTGAAAGTGTCATGTCAAGCTGACAAGTATTAATGTTGAATTATATTTCAGGAAATTTCCAGATGCTCGTGAAATAATAATATTTTTGTTTGTCTTAGGTTGCTGATTTAAAGAGGCAATTGTTCAAGACCAATATCATCGTTATCCATTGAACCTATTAAACCTTTATCCCTCCTCTAGTAGATTAGAAGTACATTAGAATTGTGCTGTGCCGTACGATCGCTAGGTGTCTGAAAGAACCGGGTCGTTCCATCCTAAAAAAAAAAACCTTTCCTATCCCTCCTATTGTTATGTGTAAACAGGCTGTAGGAAATAGGCCCGGCGTTATCCGGGACTACCTGTCAAGTACTTGGTTCTACAGTCCAATCAATCAATCAATTGCTTATTGCTTAATTTCAATTATAAAAATTAATGATAAAAAAAGGTAAATACACTAAGTTAGGTTAGGTTAGGTTTGAGTGGCTGCTATCGCACACTTAGGCCAATAATGGCCCATTGTGATACCACAGGATCCAATCTCCCCTTACTCCCGCTGAAGCCAACCAGAGCTACTGATGTAACGTAAAATATCTCGCACCCCACAGTCCGCGAGTTTAGAAAGGCTAGCCATGTCGTATACCCCCAAGTACTTACGTCTTTTGTATGATAGTGCCGGACACGATCATAGGAAGTGATCTAACGTCTCTTCCTCCTCTTCGTCCATACAACTTCTACAAAAGTCATTCATCTCTAGACCCAGCCTTCTCGCATGTTCCCCAAAAAGGCAGTGTCCTGTCGGTATCCCTATGATCCCTACAATCCTAACTCTCATTTTGCAAGGGATATTAGTGCCTTGGAGCGCCGCAGGTCCAGTTTTGACCAATCCTGGTTTGCTACCCTGCAGGTGAGAGTATTGGTTCATCTTTCATCTGTCAAAGCGATTGCTTTTTTACTGAGCGCCGATTTGAGCGCTGCTGTAGGCCTCCCCAGACCTGCCCTTTCTGGTTGCATCTGGATAGTCGTACCGTACCTAGCTAGTTCGTCTGCACTGCAGTTTCCCGTGACGTCCGAGTGCCCAGGAACCCAGATTATCTGGATACTGAAATACTCACTCATCTCATTAAGGTTAGGTTAGGTTAGGTTAGAGTGGCTGCTATCACACACTTAGGCCAATAATGGCCCATTGTGATACCACAGGATCCAATTTCCCCTTACTCCCGCTGAAACCAACCAGAGCTACTGATGTAGCGTAAAATATCTCGCACCCTACAGTCCGCGAGTTCAGAAAGGTTGTCCATGTTGTACACACCCAAGTACTTACGTCTTTTGTATGATAGTGCCGGACATGCGCATAGGAAGTGAAGTATCTCATTAAGAGATGATCGGCGCCACCCGTGACTTCAGAGAAACCACCTCTAGTGATCTGAGTGCCGCTTGACTATCCACATAATTATGCGAAATTCCTAATGGATACAACGTTATGCTTCAACCATGTCACGACTTCCCCTATCGCCACCACTTCACCCTGGTACACGCTGCAGTAGTCAGGGAGACGAACAGAAATATTAACATTGAGCTTCTCACAGAAGACTCCGGCTCCTACTTTGCCGTTTAGCTTAGAGCTAATATAGACCAGTTGCAAACATCCCCTGAAGATAACCTCCAGCCAGGGGAGGATAACTGCAGAGTTTTGGATATCTGCTGGTATAATCCGATCCGGGCCCGCCGATTTATAAGGCTTAAAACCGTTCAGCGTCCACCGGATTCGTTGTCTGTCCAGGATGCCATCCACATCCGTTAAAGGTGTTCCTCGATGAGCTCCAGGCTCCATCGAGCCATCAATGCTTCCCGGAAAATGGGTCTCAATGAGAAGCTCCAATGATTCTGCACTTGAAGCTGTCCATAACCCATCCGGCCTAATTAAGTAACTAGGACTGGTAGATAGAACTACTACTACTGTTAGTAGATAGAATTTTCCTAAGGCGAGAAGTCTCAGAGACCTCCTCCATTCTACAACAGAAGAGTCTCCAAGACCCCTTTGTGCCCTCTTCAACTCTTTTTTGTATTTTCTCAAGTTTTTCTTATAGGAATCCAAATCCCGATTTACCCTTGTGTTCTTAGCCTTATTAAAGGCTGTCCTACACGCTCGCCGATAAGTTCCCAACTCCGTGGTCCACCATGTCGGTTTCTGCCTACCCTTAGGTTTTATTAGGGATTGCATGCCTTTGTGACAATATCAACCATGCCATCTAATTCCTCTACTTTCGCCAAAAGTCCAGGAACCTCCAGCGGCAATAGTTACTTCAACACCTTCCCATATTTGTTCCA
This sequence comes from Nephrotoma appendiculata, assembly GCA_947310385.1. Taxonomy (NCBI): domain Eukaryota; kingdom Metazoa; phylum Arthropoda; class Insecta; order Diptera; family Tipulidae; genus Nephrotoma; species Nephrotoma appendiculata. The sequence goes on from OX371223.1 coordinate 101,177,150, forward strand.
GTTTGTCCTTCTGGGATTCCTGAAGGCTTTCCGGGCAACAGGTTTCATGTTGAGGTTATATGTAATATATCGGTGATCAGAGAATGAGTGCTCTTTCGCCACTCTCCACCCACTGATTATATCAAAATTGTTTCTGACGCAACGGTCACATCTAGAACCTCCTGTAGATTTTTAACAATGAATGTTGGTTTGGACATCCAATATTGCAAACTTCAAGGTTAAAATTTAATAAGTAATCTTCCCCAGATTGTGTGACGGCGCGTTTGCATCACATCAAAGTATCACACCTACCTTTTTCTGACCTGCTTCCCGGATCAGTTCCCCCAGGTTATCCGGTGGAACCTCCTTCTCGCGATCCATATAGGCTGAGACTAGCCATAGTTTATCACAACGTACCTCAGCGCTCACCGCTGTAAAGTCCCCGCTACTAAATTGTGGAAGAAGAAAAATATTCAAATTAGTTTTCGCTAAGATACACGATCTCATATTTTCAGAGTTGCTTGAGTACAATAATTTATACCCTTTCATTCTGAGGCCATAGATCCTGTTATTGTTAATCCAAGGTTCTTGGATTAACACTAAGTTCTCATCTGACTTAGTCAGTCTGAGAACGAGAGTTGCCGAGGCAGCCTTCGTGTGATGTAGGTTTAATTGTATAATTGTACAACGCTAACCATTGCAATCTACCTTACTCACCACTTCATGCACTCTCTGCATCAGGATAGTGTCATCTGGCTCGTTGGTCTGGTCGCCAACACTCTCTCGCCGTGTGTTCGACGGGTTGTCCCCATCGGATTCCAGAGAGAGGAGGCTACCTCCCATCACCAACTTCTCTTCGCCCGAAATATCGGAACGGCTACCCTGGACTGGGATGTTGCACCATCACTATTTTCGACTTTTTTATGTCTCAATTTTCAGGAATCAAATATCATTCTATTTCGGGTAAACAATTGTGTGTTTTATATCGCGATTTCAACCTCTTAATATAATTGTGAGCTTTCTCTCTTTTCTACATTTCGATAAACGTACGAGTATTACGAAAAAATTATTTCTCTATATATTGAGTCGATTAATCTAGTAGTCAGATATCGTAGAAAAGAAATAGAGTGATGTTTTACTCGAGCAAGCTGAGAACACATTAGAAAATGCGTAGTTCTGGAAGTGAAATAGGGTGCCATTTTACTCGTAAAAAATGAGACATGAAAAAAGTCGAAACTCGAAAATAGTGATGGCACAACATCCCAGCCCTGGTCGTCCTCAGCCCGCTTGACCGTCTCCTGGTGGTCTTCCACGTGTTGTATTTTATTTTATGACTAGCTGAGCCCGGTCCGCCTTGCTGGCCCTAAGTAAACCTTTTCTTTTGTATTGTCTCTCGATTTAAATGGATGTCACAGCATTTAGTTATTGAAAATTCATGTTTCGTATATCTGTACAATAAGTACATTGTATTAGAGTGTAAACATTATAACAGGAAATTGATTTGGCAATATTGTTAATGAGCTATTGGAATGCAAACTGCTGTTAAATGATGACAATGGATGATTCGTATTATATGCCGCACAGTGATACCTGATGGAAGAATATTATTAAAAAATGTAATAAATATTTTATGTGAAATGAAATTCGTATAAATTTATTGTAACGTTAATTATTTGAAAATTTGTTTGGTTTAAAATTTGGTAATTAAATTAGTAAACTGTTAATTGATAAAAATTATATTATATAGCGCGAACTCCGATGCACTTCGTTGCAACCAACCAAAAAAAGAAATGAAATATTTTTGATTTTTTTTTTTACGAAATGAATGCATTGTATTTCAAAATTATTAATGTCAATCCAAAACATTTGGATATTTAATATTTTTTGTTTGCCCATTTGAAGCGAGCACAAACAAAAAATTTGGAGTTCCAACTCTTGAGCAGGCCACGTATAGCTGTTCATGTGAAAAGCACGGCTCCTCCAAATTTAATCTCCATATTTGAAGCGTTTGTCCTTGCGCCTTATTGATGGACATGGCAAATGATAGACGCACTGCGAGTTGCAAACGCTTAAATTCAAATGGCATGTCTGTTGGAATCAGTGGAATACGTGGTATGAGCACAATTTCACCTTTCGCTGTTCCGGTCAATATTGTGGCTTCAATTAAATTCGGCATGATTTTTTTTTAATCCAAATCTTGTGCCGTTGCACAGTTTTGGTGCATTTATATTCTGCCGTAAAATAATTGATGAGCCAACCTTTAAATTCAAACAATGCGGTGGCATACCAGGTGGTTCCAATGAATTCAAAAATTCAATTGGATAATTCACTGCATCATCTGCATTCGTTGCGCTATCAACAGATTTATATGATGTCACTGCACCTGGTAATTTTTCTTGAATCTGATAATTGATTGTATTGACGTGTACATTTTTTGGCGCCAGTATTGCGCGTTTTCCCAACCAATTGTGATTCCTGTAGTTTAGAAGAATATTTGGGAACACACTTTCAATCAACTCTTCTGTTGATTGGAGAATGGTACAAAAATTGTTCGGCAATATAATCAATCCATTTGTATTATCGACTCGAACTTTGCCATTTCCAATATCTAACAATTGCTTCGAGAACCGATCTGCAGTGCATATTTATCATCTACCAACACTAGCGAAATTGTTTGAGAGACTGTTGCTCAAAAGATTGAAAAGCACCATAGAACAAAGAAACCTTATCCCAAAATATCAGTTTGGTTTCAGAGAGAAACACTCAACTATTGAGCAGGTTCATAGAGGCTTACAGATGTCATTGAGAATACATTAGAAAGGAAAAAGGTTTGTTCTAGTATCTTCTTAGATTTGGCGCAGGCCTTCGATAAGGTGTGGCACAGAGGTTTACTCTTCAAACTACATAGAGATTTACCAAAACAATATTATATGATTTTAAAATCTTACATAGAGAATGGCCACTTTAGGGTGAAATATGAAGATGAATATTCCGAGCTAAAATAGATTTCGACAGGAGTCCCGCAGGGTAGTGTTTTGGGACCTATTCTTTACCTGCTCTACACCAGAGATTTACCTCAATTAAACGATGTTACCATTGCAACATTTGCTGATGACACTGCAGTTCTCTCAGTAGGAGACACTATCGAGGAATCGACTACGAAACTCCAAGAAGCGTGTGACAAAATCATAAAATGGACAAAAATGTGGCGTATCGGGCTCAATGAATCGAAATCCACGCATATTATGAATTTCACTAACCTAAAAGTCAGTTATAAACCTGTAATCATTAACGGTCATCAGATTCCGTATGCAAATAATGCTAAATATCCAGGGATGATCTTAGATACCAGGCTCAGATGGAAAGAGCACGTTAAAAAGAAAAAAGATGAGCTTAATATCAAATATCGCAAAATGTTTTGGCTTCTTTCTTTAAATAAAAAAAAATATTTATGATCAATGTCAATTTTTACACATGCGCCACAGAAGAGAAGACTTAAGCATGCATTGATCTCATCCGTCGGTGTTGATCGTGGAACCACAGGCAATATTTGACGAAAATCGCCTGACAATAATATCAATGCACCACCAAAAATTTCTTGATTCTGACGTAGATCTTGCATTGTACGGTGTAATGCTTCCAGCGATTTTTTATGCGTCATTGTACATTCATCCAAAAGAACAATTTCTTGAAATATTGCACGTGGGATGTACAATCACCTGTTAATTTGAGAATAATTATATTTTACAATAATATCGATTAAATTTTAAAGTGATCAATCAATAAATATAAGCACACCTGCACATTCAACGGCAATTTTAATGCAGAGTGAGCTGTTCGTCTACCATCCAATAGAGTAGGAGCGGTTCCCGACCAAGCAAGTGCCAATGCAATTTTTCGTTGCGAACGAATGGCTGCCAAAATCAGTGATATCACAAATGTTTTTCCCGTACCACCAGGCGCATCCAAAAAATATAATCCACCGACTTCATTTTGTACAGCTTGCATGATGGTATCATAGGCATGTTTTTGATGGTCATTTAATTTGGGAACATTCAAATTCGCAAATGTTTGCAATTCATTGGGATCATACTGTTGTTCACGTTGCAATCTCGATTAAATAAATCATGCATTGGACGATTGGGTGGTGACCAACCTAATTGCTCTAATGCTTTATTTGCAATTGTTAGGCACATATCTTCAATCGTTAACAATGCCTCACTATACATTTCCAATGAAATCCGCAAATCAGCGTTTCTTGTGTGATGACGCATTCCAATCAAATAGTCTTCTGCCATAAAATCTTTGTATTTATTCCAAAATTCAAGTGGATTTGATGGAAAACATGTTGATATGATTATGGTATATAACATACGTATTTGATGTGGAGAAGAAGCAATCGATGCATCATGAAGCGTTAAATCCCAATGCCCATCATTTTCAAGTAAACCTAATTGCTGCTATGCTTCACGATACGCCACACATAAATGACTATTTACTCTTCGCAAATGTTGAAATGAACGTGGTCCAACAACATTTACTAACAACAACTGTGATGAACTGTGTATAATCTTCCCATGTTACCTGCAAAAAAAACAGCCGGATGACCATCAACAGTAGTTCCTTGTTTACGTCGTTGCCATTTCTTTGCAGTCCAAGTGAAATAATGCGTTACATCTGAATATAGCAACGTTCTGGCAAATTCATCGCTTTCACACAATTGCCAAAGAATGCAGTTAATGTTGTTGCTGGTGGCTGTGCTGCTCTCTGCTGTACATTTGCATCGGTAAAATACAGACGCTGGCAATTTTCAAGATGAACAGCCAAATGAACAACAGCAGGATATCGCTCATGAATTGAAAATGAATAAATTCTCCAAAGAGCTTCATTAGTGCTAATCTAGCAATCCATTTGATATAGGGCGATTTCATCATTGCTATTGTCACCAGCTACTCCAAAAACAGCCATATCACTGCCTTTATTCACATATTTACAAATGTTTTTAATCGACTTCACAGAATTACAGTACTCAACATTTATGTGAGCCTGAAATACTTTGACAATAGTGGAGAATAAGGCACAATCCAACAATTATCAACTTCAATGTCTTGATTGCGTATTTTAATTGTTGTTGTATGTTGATGTTGTCCTCCGGTGACCGACGTCGGTACAATGGGTATCCGTCATCACCTGTAATTGTATCCGAAGTTAATGCTCTTGGATACCGTTTTGTACATTTTCCATCGATCATGCATGGTGAATTCATATTTATTTGACCGCAAGGGCCATGGATCATATTTTCGTGGCAACTTCAAATAATTCTGGATCGCTGATTTCATCTGGAATTTCAGCTGATTTAATGTTATTAATTTGATCGGGTGTTATTTTACGAACCAGCCATATCAAGATGTGCGCGTGCGGCAGCCCTCTCTTTTACCATTCAATCGAATACATCCAGCAACGCACCTCTCAAAAAATTAGCAATTTGATAATCAAATCCATCAGTGCTTTTACTTTCTGTCGAAATACACGTGCTGTTATATCGTGTCGATCTGTTGGATTCTGACCATCAAATAAATTGTTTTTTATGTCAGCCCACTGTGGTTTGCATGTGAATGTTATGAATAGGTCGGGACGACCATATTTGCGAACGTATGACTTTGCATCTTGCGTATATTCGACACAATTGTGTGTATAGATATAGTGTTTTTTCGGACGAAAATAAGTTGAAAAGGAATTCACAAATGTGTAAATTGGTTCAAAAAACATGTTACAGGCTGGCTACTGCCAACCTGCAGATTTCACTAAGCGCATGCAGAGGCCTCCACGGTGATGTTTTGCCGGGTACGTTCTCAGGGAGAAGTGCTAAGGTCGTGGGTTTTGAGGCTTGCATGTGCTTCTGGCTTACACCGTGAGCATACAGAAAGTTAGGGGGGAACGCAAATAATAATAAAACCGAGTTCCGCCGAAATTCGTCGGCCGGAACCTGAGGAACGAACACAACATAATTATAAACCGAGAACGGTGCCCTGGTGCGCGCATCCATCCGAATTCAAACGGGGTCGAGCCCTGGTTACGGAATTGGATGCGGGCACCAGGGGACCGCAAACACTAAACCGACACAGAGGGAGTCTCCGCTCCCATCATACCGACCGAAAAAAAATTTAATATTTCATTTTATTATTTTTTTTTTTTTTTTTTTAGAAAGGAAAACACAAAAAAGAAAACAAAGCGAAACAACTTCCCCCTCCACCCGCAACGATGCGAGAGAATGAGAGAGAGAGAGAGAGCAATACGTACCGAGCGCGCACCCGCTGTGCGGCGCTCGATTACAAAATTTTAAATTTAATATAATATATATAAATAAAAATATAAAAAATAAAAATCAAAAAAAATAAAAATAAAAATAAAAAATGGTACCTTAAATTACAAAAAAATAACTGTTGCGGCCTTGCGTGGCCGTCATGCCTCAGGTGACCTTGCCCCACCCGGACCGTTGCGGCTTGGCTATACCGTTACCAAAATAAAATACTAATCGAGTAACCGGTTGGCTAAAGCGTTGCGGGGCCTCTCCCCGATACCAAATAAAATAAATTGAGTAACCGGTAGGCTACCCTGGCGTTGCGGGGCCTCTCCCCGATACCAAATAAAATAAAGCTGCGACCTCGTTGGGCGTTGGTTTGCCTTAAAACCGTACTGTTATAATTATGGCGTCCTCCCGCCGAATCGTAGAACAATTTCTCAAAATAGCCTTGATCGACCTCAACAATCCACGCCGCTCACTCTCGACTGACCGTCACCCAAAATACGTTACTCCAACACAACACAAGGCGACAAAAACTCTCCGCCCTTTTAAGATATCCACTTTTAATTTTATTCTCTCTTACTTGACCGGATAAATCAATAAAATTGTGCGAAAATACAACCACTTAAACCCAGAGATACACAAAAGAACTTTTGAAATTAAACAAATCAATTTAATTTTCCATATAAAACACAATGTCTGCTTTTATTATTTTATAAATTTTTCCAAAATTAATTACACAATTTTTCTTGTTTGTCTACCTTTTGCGGATTAACTAATTTTTGTTACCCCGCACTACGTTCACAAAATCAAAATCTTTCTTTAGGACGATATTTCATCCACTTTACTTTATTTATTAATTTTAATCAAGACTTTTCACCAACAATTATAAACTGAATTTTTTTTTAATCAAGCTCGAATTGTTTTCTTAAAAAATTCAACACTCTAATTCTCACAACCAAAATCACAACTCGAATGAAATAATCAAAAAAAACTCGAGCGCCGCACAACTCGTAAAACGTTCTAGAAGAAATTAATCTCTCTTCTCTGTCTCTCCTTTATATCAAATTTTCGTTGGTATAAAAGAGAGACAAATAAGAAAAACATTTTTTCCAAAACGTTTTACTTTGCACACTCCCCAGTATGCAATTATTCCACTGTGTGGAAAAAACTGCTCAAATGTCGTACAAAATTCCGTACTACAAAATATCAAATACACAAAAATATTGATTTTGGAAAAAAATAAATATTTTTCTCTTTCTATTTCGCGGTAATATTATTTTTGTTTTATAAGTTTCGATTGTATCGTTTGTTTTCAGTTTCTTCTGACAAGTCGACGTGCACGGTTGCACTACATAATTAATTTTTTTTTCTTTAAAGTGTTGTGTTTCTTTATAATGTTTTCTATTTGTTAAAGTAAATAGTTTTAAATTTAAGTATAAAATAATAATTATTAAGTTATTTAGTGATCGCGAATCGCAATGTACAAATTTGGACTAAAAAGGTAATAGAAATCTGTCCCACAATGGCGTCGTCGCGAAATACATTTACGTTGTAAATTTTCAATGCATTTTTCTTTTCAAGATCGGTTGTGCTTGTTGGGATGTTCAATTGGATGCGCGTATGGTGAACAAACCAGACGTATGGTGAACGTGCTTAAAATTTAATTTATAAAATTTGTGTTATAAAATTTAATTGTGTATTTTTGTGCTAATAAAAAATTAATATTTATTTTATTATAAATGGAAAATTTTGTTTTATTTCAAATAAGAATTATTATTTATTCCAATAGGAAAATATATACTAACACGTGCTTTTTGTTTCTGTGTTTTTTTTTAGTTGGGATTCACACCGACACCGGAATTTTTGTGACACTTTTCTTTGGCGGGGAGTACGAATTTCCGCGTGATACACATGGTTCTTTCCATAGAAGCAGTGTGGTTTTAGAACGCGAATCTAAATGGAATTTCGTCGGCATTGCATATTGGGTCGATGCGCATTGGTCTCTCTCTCCTCCATTCTTTCTCACCTCAGCGCCACCACGCGATGGGGCACAAAACAAAACGTCGAGAGTGCGTTCATAACACATCCGAGGTGAATAAAAAAATAAGAGTAGATGGTTGCGACCAACACAGTCGTAGCAAACATATAAAACTAAATTTTTGACATGGTACTTTTGCCCTACCCGCACAATTGTGTTAGTAAATCACTAAAGGGATATTGATATGATTATGTGTATTAAATGTGAGACTAAACGTTACATGGCGTCTACATCCTTTCTTTATAACCTATTGAAAACTGTCCTTTGAAATAATATTTATAATACAACAAGATGAATGGAAAACATGTCCGTCCTGTTTTACATTCAATTAACAAGTGACCAAATGTCAGGCTTGATTTAACTTAGTGTTAGTGGTTAATTGTAGCAATAAATTGTGGGCTGAGCTGACAATACTAATTACTAAATTTATAAAAATCGGCCGCATTGGTATTTTCTATAATTGTATCGCAGTACTTGCGGTATATGATGATGTATAGGCGAATCAGGTGGAATATACGCCACATAAGTTTGTAGTGACTTATTTTTGATGGTTATTTTAACACACAATTGCTCGATCGATGCACAAAAAACCGGTGGCACATCACTGCCAACCACTCATTTTAATAGAGGACTTCTACCACGTGCCGTGCAAAGTTGAAAGATGAGTAATACATACATCACACGCCAAATCAAAATATATACGAACAATAAAAAATTAAAACTTCCGAACTAAATTACTTCAACTTCTTATTTTCCGACGACATTTTAGTGACCACAAGCTTTAACAAGCAACGAATTATTTGACCCTACTAGGTTTTTGGTATATGGGTAATTTAAACGTTTAATTTAAAATATTCAAATGGAATAAAGTAATTTTTTCGTTTCCTCGTGGTCTAAACCAAAAAAAATTTGGTGTAATCAAGCGGCTTACAAAAAATGCTAGAGTACAAAAAAGCTTTGAAGAAAGAATATTAATTATAATTTACAACGACCGGCGTATTGGGAATACTAGTTTTCTAACGTGGTGTATAAGGTACCGAATTGTATCTTTACCCCATATCTAGATCAACATTCATCACTCGTCCATTTAACAGACCTGTTTAGTGCCTTTCGGAATAACTAGCATACGTGTACTAAATATAGTTGATACAGGTTCGTAAAAGTTTAAGTGTATGATAATAATTACTAAGTATTTAGTGGATGATGGATGATATTGGTAGTAGATTTCATAAAAAACTGCTCGATAATGAAAAGTGAGCGAGTAAAATGCTGCCATAATTTTTTTCTTATTTGCGTTTTTTTATAGAAAAATATTCAAGGTACGAGTAACTCTAAATATATATGCACAGACATGACGTGGCAAATGATTTTTACTGACTAACATTATTCATAATGTGATTATAAATTTAGCTATTTCAAACCCTATCAGTCCAATGAAATTTTATTTTTGGCCAATTTAATTTAAATATAATTTGCGTTCCAATACATTGCGCGTATTAATCAGATCCATAAATTACCATTGATTAGCATTGATTGGTTTGGTATAAAAGGTTAGGAACTACTCGCCAAGTTTGTCAATTTAAAAAAGATTTTTGTTCGTTGAAAATAGTAAAGTGAATTTGTGTTGTGAAATTAAGTGAAAATATTATGGCTGAGCAGAATATTAAAGGATTGTATCCGCGCACGGTATATAATGGACCTGGCGATGAAATCGTTATCTCTGGAATATCAGGACGTTATCCGAATGCGCTTAATTTGCACGAATTAGAGCATAATCTTTTCAATAAGGTATACAAATAAGAAATTAATTTTATGTCAGTGAGTCATTAAATTTTACCACATAACTAGATTGATATGATTGATGATGATGAAAGGCGCTGGCCACATGTCAATTCCGAAATACCAAAACGATCTGGAAAAATTTATAATATCGAAAAATTTGATGCCACATTCTTTGGGATACATTTCAAACAAGCACACGCAATAGACCCCCAAATTCGTATTTTAATTGAAAAGTCGTACGAAGCAATTTTGGATGCAGGGATGAATCCAAAATCAATGCGTGGCACGAAAACTGGCGTTTTTATAGGAGTGTGCTTTAATGAATCTGAACAGAAGTTCCTGTACAACAAAACAGTAAGCGATGGTTTGGGTCTGAATGGTACTTTGCGCTCCATGTTAGCTAATCGAATTTCATATTCATTGGGACTTCAAGGACCATCCGTAGTTCTTGACAGTGCTTGCAGTAGCTCACTGTATGCTCTAGACGCTGCATATACTGCTATGCGCAATAATGAATGTGATGCGGTTCTAGTTGGTGGCTCAAATTTAACACTTCATCCAAATGTTACGTTACAATTTTCCCGAATAGGAGTGTTAGCTGCAAATGGAGATTGTCGACCATTTGATGCTAATGCAACTGGGTATGTTCGTGCTGAAGCAGTGTCAGTTTTATTATTACAAAAATATAGGGATGCAAAACGAGTTTATAGCACAGTTGTGCATTCAAAAACAAATTGCGATGGATATAAAACAGAAGGAATAACGCACCCTTCCAGTGATATGCAAGCAAAATTAATAACCGATTTTTATGAAGAAATCAATATAAAACCAGAAAGTGTAGCCTACATAGAAGCTCACAGCACTGGTACGTTAGCCGGTGATCCTGTTGAATGTGATGCGTTAGATCAAGCGTATTGTAAAAATCGGACTACTCCAATGCCAGTTGGTTCAATAAAATCTAATATGGGCCATTCTGAAGCTGCTTCTGGCATGTGTTCAATTGCCAAATGCATAATCGCTTTGGAAAATCAATTAATTCCACCAAATATAAACTTTTCAAAGAATCGCCCAGGTATTAAAGCATTGGAGGAAAATCGACTTCAAGTTGTCCATAATACACAAAAATTAGATGGCCCGCTAGTTGCAATTAATTCAACTGGGCTCGGTGGTGCAAATGCGCATTGTTTATTAAGAGGTCACTCTCGTATTAAAATTAATAATGGTGCACCTGAAGATTCAACACCGCGATTACTAAACTGGTCAGGAAGAACTGAAGATGCATGTAATGCTGTTCACGAAGCGTTATCTGCCCAACCACTTGATGTCGAATATATTGGACTGTTACAAAACACGCAAATCAAGTCCGTCTCTGGAAATATTTTTAAAAGCTATGGACTGTATAAGCATTCGGAGGACGGCAATGCTCAATGCATTACCAGAGATGTACAGCATTTTAATGGAATGAAGCGTCCTATTGTATTTGTCTTTAGTGGAATGGGTTCTCAATGGTGTGAAATGGGAGCCAGCTTATTAGGTTTGCCTCTTTTCCGTCAATCTATTCGGAAATGTCATAACATTTTAAAACCCAGAGGCCTTGACCTAATGCATATATTAACATCGCCGGATAAAACCACGCTTGATAATATAGAGCACTCATTTGTTGGAATCCCAGCTATACAGGCAGCGCTGTTTGACTGTCTCACAGCACTTAATATTCAACCAGATTACATTATTGGTCACTCACTTGGAGAATTAGCGTGTGCATATGCCGATAATTGTTTAACACTGGAACAATTGATGACATGTTCACATTCTCGTGGTATTGCTAGTTTTCAAACGGTAACAGTAAAAGGATCAATGGCAGCTATCGGACTCTCGCATGATAAAATTAAGAATATATTACCGCCAACCATTGATGTCGCATGTCATAATGGTCCAGATTCATGCACTATTTCAGGCCCATATAATGAAGTGAATGAGTTTGTGGCAAAACTAATAAATGATGGAATATTTGCTAGAGAAGTTCCCTGTTCTAATATAGCATACCACTCACGTTATATTTCAAATATGGGTCCAACACTTTTAGAGGATCTTCTCAAAATTATCAAAGAACCAAAGAAGAGATCGGCAAAATGGCTCAGTACCAGTGTACCTGAAAGTGGATGGAATCTACCTGAAGCACAATACTGTTCCGCACAATACCAAACAAATAATCTATTGAACTCGGTACTCTTTGAAGAAACATGCTCATTACTACCACAAAATGCAGTTCTAATCGAAATTGCTCCACACGGTTTACTCCAATCGATTTTAAGGACGTCACTTCCAAAAGCAGTTTACATTCCATTGACGCAACGTGGCAACAAGAACAATTTAGATTTCTTTTTAACGGCCTTGGGAAAGTAGGTGGCATGAACACGTCAAAATCTTAACATTTTATTTTAACAATATTTATTTATTTTAGAATTTACTTAAACGGAATTGACATCGCAATTGAGAACTTATACCCTAAAGTGGAATTTCCAGTAAGTCGTGGCACACCAAAAATATCACACTTAATAAAATGGGATTACTCGGAGGATTGGTATGTGGCAAAATATGTCACCCAAAAACTAAAAAGTGGTGAAAAAAAAATTTCGATTTCACTTCAAGATCAGGATTATGGATATGTATCAGGTCATTTAATTGACGGACGATGTTTGTTTCCGGCGACGGGATATTTAAGTTTAGTTTGGGAAACTTTTGCGGGTATGGCCAGTAAAATTTTTTCAAAAGAGAGCGTACAATTTGAGAATGTAAAATATTTACGAGCCACACCAATCCCGGTACAAACGGCTGTCGAATTTCTAGTAATGATTTATCCTGGAACAGGCAGATTTGAAATATCCGAAGGTGATGTTGCTGTTGTCTCTGGATATATTAAAAAATTACCAAGCGATACAAAATTGGCCAAATTACCACCAATTATTACGAATGAATGCCCAGTTTTACCCGCAAAGGATTTCTATAAAGAATTGCGACTTCGGGGTTATCAATACAACGGATTATTTCGTAATGTAATGGAAGCACGCTCGGATGGGCTTTATGGAAGAGTGCGTTGGAATTCTAATTGGGTTTCATTTATGGATTGTTTGTTGCAAATCTCGATTGTTGGAAATGATACTCGTGATCTCTTCATTCCAACGGGTATCGAAAAAATTACGATTGATACCGCACAACATCAACAATTTTTAAATGAGTTTGATCCGAAAAACTTGGAAACCCATTTCTTTGAAGCATTTGCTAATCAACAATTAAATGTATGTCAGGCAGGTGGAATAGAAATAAAAGGATTGCAAACTAAGGCAATTGGACGAAGAAAAGTTCAAAGTATGCCCGTACTAGAATCATATGAATTCGTTTCGTATTTGCCAACACCTAAAGTTAGCGAAATAAATGCTGCCAGAATTTGTGTGCAACATGCACTAGAAAATCATCCAACGGTAAGAGTCAAAGTTGTTGAATTACTAAGCAACAACTGTGTACCGTTGATTACCAACTTCAAGGAAGCTATTGAGGACCTTCCTTTAACAACGTCAGATTTGATTATCCTTACTCCAGAGGACGCACACTATGCGGGAATAAATGTCGAGGATGAGTCGTTATCATCGCATTCGAATTGCCTATTTATTATCAAATCTAATTGCTTGACGGACTTGAAGTTTCTAGAGTTATCGCCATCAAGCCTGTTAGACCATGGCTATATAATATCAAGGGAGGAGGTTAATGTAGAGGCTAATCAATTATGTATACCAAGTGGTTTCAACCTCATTGCGGTAATTCCACTTGATCGCGAGACACTGATATTGCTGCAAAAGAACTCCTCGAAAATACCAAAAGAACCGATCCCAATAAAAATATCTCTGGAAGATACACAATTTACATGGCTGGACCAACTTAAAACTAAGATCAATCAAGAAGCTGTCATTCTATATTCACAGAATGAATCATTTTCAGGCATCATTGGCCTTGTAAATTGCATTAGAAGAGAACCAAATGGTTTCAATGTGAAATGTGTATTTATTGATGATTGTAGCGCACCTCCGTTTGACACTAACAATATATTCTACAAAAGTCAGTTGCACTTAAATTTTGCTATCAACATATACCGAAATGGCCAATGGGGAACCTATCGACATTTATTATTGAATAAATCGGTGTACGAAGAACCAACTGAAACACATGCATTTGCGATTCAGACTCAACCTGGAGATTTATCATCGTTACGATGGTGCAATGGAGCCTTTAGTAAACCGTTCGCCGATAAACATACTAAAATTCAATATGCTGCTCTTAATTTTCGGGACGTAATGCTAGCCACTGGTAAAATAGTCCGTGATGCACCTGATGGAAATCGCCTCGATCAGGATTGTATACTTGGTTTTGAATATTCTGGAGTTAATAACAAAGGGGATAAAATAATGGGGTTAGTGAGATGTGGCGCATTCAGTACTCATATCGTATCAGATCCTGTATTTACGTGGAAGTGTCCTACAAATTGGACGCTGGAACAGGCTGCCACCGTACCTGTTGTTTATAGTACTGTGTATTTAGCTTTCTTTTTGCATGCAAATGTAACAAAAGGAAAATCTATTTTAATCCATGCTGGTACCGGAGGCGTTGGACTAGCAGCCATTAGGGTTGCTTTCGCCTATGGACTAAACGTGTTTGCAACTGTTAGTACTAAGGAAAAACGAGATTATTTATTAAAAACATATCCTGAATTAAAAGGTAAGCGTTTATTGATATTTATAGTGATTTATATGTAACATTACACATTGTTCTCGTAAAATCAGATTCCCACATCGGAAATTCGCGTGATTCATCTTTTGAAGACATGATCAAAATACAAACAAATGGTGCCGGAGTGGATTACGTTTTAAATTCACTAGCCGACGAAAAATTGCAAGCATCATTGAAGTGCCTAGGCAGAGGTGGAAAATTTTTAGAAATAGGAAAATACGATATGGCAAACAATACTAAAATTGGATTACGAATATTTATGAATAAAATTTCATTCGACGCAATCCAAGTTGATCAGATACATACAGCACCGCTAGAAGAAAAACTGAAACTAAAAATATTGGTACAGCGAGATCTTGATGCCGGAATAATAAAACCACTTCCAGTTACTGTTTATAGCGCAAACGAAATTGAGGCTGCATTTCGATATTTGGCTAGTGCAAAACATGTGGGTAAAGTGCTTTTAAAAATACGGGAAGATCCGTATGATAATGTGTCACTGCCGATCGTAATGTATCCGCGTGTCAATTTTCAATCAAAAGCATCTTATGTCATAGTTGGTGGTCTTGGTGGTGTTGGTTTGGAATTAATAGATTGGTTAATTATTAGAGGGGCCCGCAAAATAGTAATATCATCAAGTAGAGGCATTTCAAAGCCATACCAAGCTTATCGAATCAAAATATGGGAAACGTACGGCGTAACAATAAAGATAACCGTTTTAGATGTTGCTACTCAAAGCGGATGTGAGGCACTACTAAATGAAGCAATACAACTAGATCCAGTGGCTGGCATATTCAATTTAGCGGTTGTGCTGCAAGATGCAATTCTTGAAAACCAAACTAAGGAAAAATTCAATAAATGTTTTATACCCAAAGCCAACGCCACCATTCATTTGGATCAATTATCTCGCAATTTATGTCCAACTCTAACACATTTTGTGGTATTTTCGAGTGTGTCATGTGGTCGTGGTAACGCAGGTCAAACTAATTACGGTATGGCCAATTCAATAATGGAACGTATAATTGAACAAAGACATCAGCATAATCTACCCGGTAAAGCAATTCAATGGGGTGCTGTTGGTGAAGTTGGATTAGTTGCTGAAACGCAAGTAGATAATCATGATATGGAAATCGGAGGTACTTTACAGCAAAAGATATCGTCTTGTCTCCAAGTACTTGATGAATTACTCCTTAAAAGTAATCCAGTGGTTGCCAGTATGGTAGTAGCGGAAAAACGTGCGACTTCTAACAGTGGAGACATCACATCATATATAATGAATATTATGAGTATCAGAGATATTAAGTCAATTCCAATTGATAGGACATTAGCGGAACTCGGGATGGATTCATTGATGACGGTTGAGATTAAACAGACCCTTGAGTGTGATTTTGATATTATTTTAACGGCTCAAGAATTGCGAACAATTTCATTTGTTTCACTTATCGAATTAAACGAACAACGCATACAATCTGGCCGTACGACAAATTAATGTAGAGTATAGTGTACACGTATAGATACGTATGTTGCCGTTTCCTAGAAATTTGAATACAGCTAACGCTGCCCGTTCTTTCAAGGCTTTGTCACCACCAACGATAATTAATAAAATAAAATAATTAAAAACCTTTCTTTAATGATTATTATTACCCACCGTTCAAAACGCGATATTTCAAAATGCGATTCGGTATAAAATGCGATATGGTACAAAACACGATATTTTAAAAATCGATAGGAGCGGGAGTTTAGGACCGGGTTATATCAGGTTCGTTTCGAAATATCGCGTTTTGTACCCGGGTTCGGTTCCCGGTGGTTACTCGAAAAATAGATTTTTAACAAAAAAGTTGAATGAAAAATATTAGTTTGGAATTAAATAAATTAAGCATATGCGAAAATCTCGCGCTAAAAGTTTTCACATAGAAAATTGGGTGCTCCGAGTACAATCTATTGGACGCTAATAAAAAACACAAGTTTGAAAGTATTTACACCAGCTAATTGCATCAGGAAAATACAAATTTTACAAAACTGCTACGAAAATAATTTTTCTAATTCCAAGCGAAAACCAGAATAGTACCACAGGACGTTTTCTGATCCTCCAATTGTTGGTATCTAGATTTGTGAAATCATCACCAATTTGATTTGAAAATTTCAGAGTTCAAAAAACGTAGGTCGTGGTTTTGCTCAAGTTGCCAACTGTTGTGTGACCGGCGATTTCACTATCTGAATGATGCCAGCAGTTAGTTAACCTGCCATGCCATAGTCTCATTTTGATAAATGTTTTAGAAAACCTCGACATTCAATAAATAAATATCTATTTTAATTTGATAAAATGTATATGTATGTAATATATAAAATATGTATAAAGAAATATTTATTGCTTCTGATAAAATTTAATAAATTCGGTTCCTGAGCATTTATACTACTTTGGTGATCACTCTTTGCTTAATGGTTTATATTCCCCTTCACGGACCCAGGAAATCCCGGTACTAGAATTTGGCGATGACAATGTTGATATGTCTGATTTAGTTTTGATTTTTTCTAAAATTGGCCCATGCACGTCATCATCAAATTGTTCAAACACGATGTAATGTTTATCCTCGGTCATCGGTGGCTCATACAACTTATCCAGACTCATCTTTATATTTTCCTTCACCTTCAAAATGAATTCACCTTTGTTTTGTGATAACAAATCAGCGGCCGTTTTATTTAGAACTTTCTTACTATTTTTGATATTCGATGATTTTTTGGGATATTTGAATATGTACTGGATGTATTTTAGAAGCTGCCAGATATGGTTTTCCCGATACTGCCATGTTGCGAAAGCCTCTGAAATATCTAAAGTTCCTGTATAAGGTGAAATCGATGGATGAAAGATTTCGGATTGAAATATTACGGCCTAAAATTTGTTGATAAATAATAACGGTTAAAATTAACGATGTATGTATAAATTTCATCCTACTTACTGGAGGTTGAGTATCCTCAGGAAATTTCTCTGGCAGTGAAATATTAAAACGAAAAATACCATCCTTGTAAATACCTTCACGCACAAAAATTACACCAAACCAAACTAAACGTAGACAACTATATAATTACGATATGAACAAATCTAAACATTTAAATTGCCTCTCACCAAATTGACTTTCGAACGATGGTATCACATACACTCCAGCAATATCCTCACTTTGCAGCATTTTATACTCGGCCAAAATTTTATATTCTTGCTGTGCGGCAGCAAAAATCTTCTCACTTGTTGCGGCCGAATCTAGCGTCATTTTGATGCACAAAATTCAATATCATAAGTCAGAATAAAATGAAAAATAGGGAAAAATTTAATCACGAATCAACAATTTGTACATTTCTACTAGAATTTCTAATTGGATATGCATTGTTTTGACATAAGCATGTGACGAAATCGTAAAGTCGTGTTTGTAAATTCAAGAGCTTTCAATTTATTTATTGATCAACATTATGCTGAATTGATTACACAGAATAATCAATATGCTGATCAATAATTGTTTTGAAATTTGAAATTATTTTTGGAAATAGCCGGCTAAATCTATTTAATACTCAATAGCTTATTTTAGCTATTTTTATTTCGGAATCCATAATTACATAACGGCCAAAATGCTGCTTTCATGCAATGTTAAAACCGAGTGATTCAAAATCAATTATTCAAATCAATCTTAATTCGTCGTGGATTTCATCTGATTCATTCAAACCAAAGCCAATCTCAGCACTATTGTCGATGTGGTTGCCGTCGCTCTCTGAATTTTTGTTGCCCATAGCATCATGTGGTCGGCGCCTACAGTCATTCTGTTTGAACTAATATGGTCTCTCTCTCTTTTTCTCTAGCTTTTACATCCCATGAAGGAATTTAGCTGCCTATACTATGGTCCTCCATCCATCTCAATCCATCGCTCTCGTCCTCTTGTTTCGACATCCTAATATGCGTATAGATCTTGTTCGACGTCGTCACGCCAGCGTAGTCGAAGTCTTCCTCTACGACACACTCCGGCTGATTGTTCGTGAAACACTTTATTGGTCATTCGTTATTGTGGGGACCTTGTAAAGTGGCTACCTCAAAGTTGCTTTATTTCGTGGTTCATACGAATCCGATATTCGTTGTTCGCAACTTTAATTGGACCAAAGATTGAGCGAATGACCTTCCTGGCGAAGGTAGATAATCTTCTACAATCGTTAGAGGTCATGGTTCAGCTTTCGCCTCCGAAAGCCAGCACAGCTCTTATTAGAGCTCTATAAAGTGCGAGATTGCACGACTGCGATAAATGTTTTGATCGCAATAATTTTGATCGGGCGTAGACAACTCGATGTCCGGTAGCGATTCGGGATTTTATTTCTGCCTGCATATCTTTCAACGATGTTATAACTGACCCGATGTATTTAACGTTTTCTACGCTATCAAAATTATGGTAGTTTCGAGGTTTGCCATGGAGATGTTCCTGGGTCCCGATATGGTAACCTCTCTTTTAATTTTGTATCTTTCATTCAGACCCAATTTTTAACGCAAATTCAATTTGGTTGAGGTACGCTTATTTTCGCCCTGAATTTATTGATTATTTTTTTTCAAACATTACTTCAAACATAGTATTTACGACTTCACTGTCCAAGTTGCGTTTAAAAATCTTCGCAATAAATTTGTATATCTGCACCACTTCTCCGATGCATCTTTGAATAATTTCGTTAGACTTAGATTATTTGGTTAAATCGTTCCACTTGTACATTGACTTGGATAGACCCGTATGTCGTGATTATGGAAAGTGGAATTTGATTATCGTCACAAGCAAACTCATCCGAAGTGAATGCTGTACTTCAGATTCTCAAAGTTTGTCGACTGTATTTCCAAATTTCTAATTGTCTCGGCTGAGGTAACTCTCTTTACAGAGTAAAGCCACACAAATTTGTAAAAGCATCTACAACTTTAAAAATAACCTTATATTTCTCTTTCTCTCTCTTTCTCTATAGTTTGTACATTACATGAAGGGATTTTCCGCATGAACAGTGGTCCTTCATCCGTCTCGATGCATTGGTCTCGCCCTCAAGTCTCATGTGTATGTATATGTTTATAATAGATCTTGTTCGACGTCTCGCCAGTTTACTCGAAGTGTTCCGTTACCCCTGAAATTAGCTGGTTGTTTCTGTTACTCTTAATCCTATATTCATTTTTAGCAACATTAATTTAACCAAAGATGGAACGAATAACCTTCATTTCAAAAGTAAATAAAATTCTGCAGTCACTAGAGGTCAGAGTACAGCTCTGGCTTCCGGAAGCCAGCACAATGTGCCTTACAGCGTGCCAGTTTTCACGACTGTGATAGATATTTAGATTAGAATAACCTTGATTAGGCTTAGAAAAGTCTCCCGTGAAACACAATTACCATTTTAGGACCAATATATGACTCAAAATCAATTTCGGTCGGGAATGAATGCCTGTTTTTAGATGGTTATTAGACAGTCAAAAAGCGTGGATGCTTCCAGTCTTCGCCCGACCGAATATCTGGGTGTATAATAGTAGACGAAAGTCAGTCATTCGTAGACTTGTTTAAGATTATATTCAGTCTCTCACAGGACTGATCCTGTATGTCTAAAGACCCACCTAAATGTACGTTGTAAACCCGTCGTACATCAACTAGTTTTAGTAACACTTCCTCGGTTGTATTTCAGTGATCTACAGGCTGATTTTGGTAAGTATAAAATTAATGGTTTAGTTAAAAAATTGAAGGCACAAGTAATTTATGTATTTACATTCTTTTCGCAATTTTTATTCATATACATATAATATAATAATTTAATTCATAATAAATGTTATTTTGTAAGTAGTGTTTTATTAAACTTGTTTAAGGTACTCCTGTACTGCGTGACAAACATCATCCTGCGTTACAATATAGCCTTTGTGTTCCTTCGTTTTAATATCTCCAAAATTACGTCTTGGATCGCTTTCAATGTCACAAAACCTGATAAATCTAAAAATTAAACAGATAAAAAGTATTCGTATAAATTTTCGTAAACTTATTAAAATACGTATTAACGTATTAAAATATAAAAAAATTTCAGGATAAAAAATTAATCAAATGCAATTTTTTGGGCGCCATTTTGGACGCCTTAAACTTTTCAAAAAAAAATATTTTACGCAATCTAATTTATGAACTTTTTTACACAATCTAATTTATGTACATACATACAATCACATTTGATACATAATTTAAAGATAATTTTTAACTTTTTTGCACACAAACCTCATTCAATGAAAACTTTAGAACAATTAGCTACTTGCGTTATGGCGTCTTTTTGTGCCCCCAAAAAAATGCATAGATATTATTTGTATTAAATTATAAATTATATTAAACTAATTCAATTAAACTATATACTTACTTAAATAAATTGAATACTTATAGTACGTACATTAAATTTAATGATACTGGTGCACTTATTGAAATTTAAATGAAATACTAATTTAATTTTAATTTTATTTGTATTATTATATCAAACACAACCGAACCGGCTAAAAAATGTAAATGATATGGCAAATGAACAAATGTATGCTACAGCCAGCCGATAAACCGACCATGGAAGACCGGTTTTAGTCAAAATTTCAGTTTAAATCAAGTCTAAGGTTGACCCAAATACATAACTAAGGCAAAATTTTGATTTTGGGTTACTAAGGAGTGTTATTGGACCGTGATTTCACTGCGGTCGCTAAACCAACATTACAAGACGGTTTTTGGCAAACATTTCGGTCTAAATTCAGTTTAAAGTTGGTTCAAATGTTACTCAATTCAATAAATTGATTTCCTGACATATCGGACTGTTATTAAACCGTTTTAGGGAGGCAAATATAAATTTCGGTCGGTTTGTGTTTTACGGGATCTATGTCGGGCAGCAATTCGGGCTCTATGTGTGCCTGTGTGTTATTTGAAGATGTTATCACTGGCCGAAGTATTTGTATTCTTGTGCTATTGAAATTATGGTCGCCGATTCCCATATTAATCATGGTTAAGCTCCCGGGTGTTGATGGGAATTTTATTTAGCATAGAGTGCCATGAACGCATCACAGGCACGAGTGCATCATCACTTTGTCGAGCACCAGATCTTATTTCAAAGGGGTCTGAAATAGCTTTGGCATAAACAAACGAAACCAACTCGTACTTAATGATTTTCCAGACTGCTCGAACTTGCTCGTTCTGTTTTCTGATAGGCGACTCGCTCGATATAAAACTGACACCCGCATCAACCGCCCCTAACCTGGAGAATATACGCTGATGTTGAATTGGGTTTAGCGCGCCAGTAACTTGTCATGACATGTAATGTGTATGAATATAATTATAATTTCCTTTGCTCTAGCGTTTTTGAGTTTTTGATAATATGCCCTTGGTATTCGATACGACAGCATAGGAATTGGCAGTTTTCTCACTTAAACTTCAACCCGTATTCCACTACCATCTTCAACACTTGCTCTATAGTCTCCCAATTCGCTCTTTTCCTGTCTTTGGCAAAATTGTAATCTCATCCATACAGATTAACAACAGTTCTTAAATACGAAGTGAACGAATCGTAGAAATTCAAGTGCTATTTGTTTAAATTAAAAATAACCGATATTACAAATATCGTATACTTCTGATACTCCTCTTCAAAAAGTGTGGAAGGAAAACATTTTGCAAATATTCTGTTTAATCTGGTGCTGCATATTCAATAGTGCAGGCCAACATTTTAGATGTGTTGATGATGAGCTTCTTGGCCGGTGGCCAGCATAAGTAAATATTTATCAATATCAAGGAGCATCGATACGCCAAATCTCGAAATAAAAGACCACATTTTTGACATCGTAGAAAACTTCAAATATATCGGGTCGGGTCAGTTATACCAAAAACAAATAATATTCGAGCAGATATTAAAGCCCATATAGCGGCGCACAATATTGGAAGCGAAAGTATGACTTTGACAAATAAACGACGCCTTATAGATTGTGACATTATCGTAGTTATTAAACCCAATCGAGCTAGATGGCTGTTTCACGTGCAGACGATCACTAATTGTCCCATCAACAACCAGTCAGTTTACATCGGAGGGCAAGAAGACTTGAGAACAATAGGATGCCAAAACTAGAGGAAGTATGCGATGAACCAGGATGGGTGAAACCACCGTGCAGGCGGCAAAATCTCTTCATGGAATGTGAAAGCTGGAGAAAAAGAGAGAGGAGAGATACCTATATCCATTGTAAAATTCTCTAATATATAATTTTATTGAAATTATTAAAAATTACCTTGTGAGGGGTCTCTACACGATTCAGAGCAACTTACTTTGTTGATTAATATAATTAAAGTTTTATTTTGAAATTTTTTATTCTTTATGTACAAAATTTAATTCTTATCTCAGGATTATAATCAAAAATATGTTTCCATAACCACTATATCTAAATATATAGCCAACTATACGAAAATAGTATACAAGTCAAATAAAACAAAATTACAACTTAACACACTTAAAACTACTTGTTGAGTTAGAATGATCTTCTTATTCAGATTTCGATGGTCAATACAAATGCGCTTCATGCGACCTTCTAATCACTCGCCTAGTTATCGATCAACCTCCCCTATCTCTGTCAAATCGGAACATATAAGTCTTCAAGAAACATGTCATCTTTACCGGTCTCATTTCCGGTGGGATCCATTTATATTAATCTACCACCTTTGGAATTTTTTTGCATATTTGAAACTTCCGCACTCTTAGGCACAAAAATCATTCTACATTGTTAAATTTTTATTTTTACCTTGTCATTCATCTCTAAAGTTGTGGATCTTGCTATGACTGTGTTAACTTTAGCCTCTAATACTCTTGGAATGGTAGTTATAACATTTTTGATATTCAGCACACACAGTTAGTTTTCTCTCGTCAAAATTAGGGCACTACCGGGGTTTCCAGTTGTCAGAATTTTATGGTTATTTACTAAGGTTATTTTAAATTTATTTTTCTACCACTGCTTTGCATTATTTTGATCCTTTCATCGGCTTACTCAGTTTTCTTAGCTATGGATTCATTTTTCAAGTTCCTTTTATCGTCATCACGCTCTTTCTTGTCCTCTTTTGCCCCCCCAACACTTTTGATATGTCACCTATTTTTAGTATCGACTACGTATAGTAGTACTCATTTAAATCCGGGGTCGTTTTCTTTTAAAAACCTTCGTAAATGATTAGCCTTATTTTAAACTCTTCAACCAAGGTTGCTCCATTCAGAATGCTTTCATTTACTTTATGACTCTCTATCACTTTGATCGTATACTTTAGTATAACTGATTGGTAGCTTTGCCGAATTTTCATTTTTAGTGTACTGATATTCCAGCGCACGGTTTTCTTTGCTTGTCTGTTAAATGTGGATGATAATTTTCACTTATATTTGAACAGGACAAGAATTTGAGCACTGTCCATGTTGGCACCAACATGTAATCAATTAGCATCTTCAATCGCCACGTGATTTTGTGTGTTTTCTTATGTTGAAAGAAAGTACTTGATATACCTTTGTTATACATTATAGCCAGTTTCGTGACGCTTCGGCCGTTGTCGTTAGTTTGTTGGTGCAGCTAGTAGATGCTAAGTGTAAATTTGCCAGATCCGAAAGTTTTAGGAGATCGCCAAGTTTTTTATAGCGTTGTCCATGTATATTTTCCAAGGTCGTTGTTGTGATGAACCCGATAAATTAATTCGAGGACTTTCAATACGGTTCATAATTTTATATTGTTTGTGAGAGTGGGTAGTAGGCCCGCCGCTCAACCCTCTTCTTTTTCTTTATCGTAATATCTCTCGCTTTATAATAACGCTTTATAACTATGGAACAGTAAGCAAAGCAGCGGCAACAACAATTGAGGGCGTTAATCTCTTTAGTTTTACAAATGTTTATAACTGAAAATGTTATATTTTGCTAGGGTGGTTGAATAATGCCAAACAGGTGGATGTAATGGGGGGGGGGCGAAGTCCGAGATTCATACCTCCTCGCGGTGCTCTCTGGGTAATGCTAAATGAATCAGGCGGTGTAGTGGAGACGAGCAGACTAAATTCTGTTTATAGTCAGGGGCGGGTTATTGGCGCCGCAAAACCAATACCAAATCAGCGTCTGTTCTCCAGTTTAGGAGCGGCTGAAGCGGGCGTCTGTCTTGTATTAAGCGGCTCGCTATATCGCTATATAAATGTGTTCAAGGTACGACTGGATGTCTTAAGATTCTCACCGGTACGTGACCCACACACGTAACAAGCGGGTTGAGCAGCAGGCCAACAACCTTTCCTCATAAAAACCATTTAAGTTATGAACCCTAATCAAAGGCCTCAGATTACCATATCGGATTCATTACAAACTCGACCTCGGAAATTGTACACGGACAACGCTTTAAAAATGGGAACATGGAACGTGCTTAGCCTCTTAAGACCTGGAGATCTCCAGAACCTTTCGAACCAAGCAAAAAGTTACACATTAGACGTACTTGCATTACAAGAGCTTAGATGGTCTGGAAGTGGGATCCATGACACTACCAATGGTTACACCCTTCATTACAGCGGTCATCAGAACGGATGAGAATTTGGAGCTGGCTGCCTCATCCATCGGCACGTGAAGCACCATATCATCGATTTCCGCCCTACCAACATGCGGATATGCACGATAAGACTTCGCACTAAGAAATTGAACATCACGATCGTTAATGTACATGCACCCATCTAAAATAAATCTGATGACATCAAAGATCTATTCTTTGTCGAGCTGAAGGAAGTCATCAATAACATACCGCACCACGACATTAAAATCATCGTGGGCGACTTTAATGCAAAAATCGGTAGAAATGCAGAAAATACATCGCACATCGGTCCTAACAGCCTGCACCTAACTAGTAACAACAACGGCCAACGCGTTACCGACCTGGCAATAATGTACAACTTAGTTGTATCAAGTACGTTTTTTCCACATAAGAGTATTCACAAAGTAACGTGGAGATCGAATGATGGAAGAACGGAAAACCAAATCGATCACGTCATGGTGTCTAAGAGACACTCCACCAGCATATCTGACGTTAGATCTTACAGGGGTGCAGATATGGACAGCGATCATGTGCTTGTCATATTTAAATATAAGTGTAAACTGTCATCTTACCAATCAGCTGTCACTAACTATTTAGAGCGGCCCAGCGACAACGAAGAAGCTCCTCCTAATATGCAAGAGCAGTGGCACGCTGTACAGTCAGCCACAACCACCGTGGCGCAAAACACTATCGGCAGAAGACCGCTGAGATCCCGCAATGATTGGTTCGATGATCAATGCCGCCTGATCGTCGAAAATAAACGAAAGCTTCGTGAAAAATTGTTGGCTCACAACACTAGAAGCACTCAAGCAGAATACCTACGCGCAAGGAAAGCCACGATTAAATACCTTCGACAAAAGAAACGCGATCATATGAGGTCATTCATTGAAAACATCAGCTTCCAAGCGGAAGTAGGAAATTCAAGGGACTGTTTTGCTAATGCCAGGAATCTCACAAAAGACTTCCACCCAAGAAGTCCAGCCATCAAAGACGGGAATGGAGAATTGAGAACAAACGTGGCTGATGTTCTCTCAGTATGGCAAACCTACTTTCAAAGTCTGCTAAATCGGAAAGACGAGGTGACCCCCATTAGATCAATAGCTCCGTCAGATGAAGAGGTCTTTGCCGAATATCCCACAGTAGAGGAAGTAGACGCAGCTATTAGTCGATTGAAAAACGGTAAGGCACCCGGTCCCGGAAACAAGTCTATACGATCTCATCATATGTATTTGGGGCCAAGAAGAGTTGCCGGAGAATTGGAAGACCGCGCTCATATGTCCGTTGCATAAAAAACACGACCGTCTTAAATGTGAAAACTTTCGTGGCATAGCTCTATTGAACACTGCTTACTAAGTGTTGGCTAATGTTGTACTTGCCAGACTCATCCCTTTTGCCAAAAACATCATTGGCGACTATCAATGTGGTTTTCGTACCAACCGATCGACCATCACTAACCAGTGTTTTACCATGAGGATGATCTTGAAAAAATGTTAGAAGTACAACATAACCATTCATCAACTATATATAGACTTCCGGCAGGCATATGACAGTATAAACCGCGACAACCTTTGGGCCGCGCTCATATGTCTAGGTATTCCAGAGAAACTTGTTTCTCTGTGTAAATTAACAACGTCTGGATCTACATGTAGAATTGTAATTGAAGGAACTATATCAGACTCTTTTCAAATAACATCTGGTGTTCGACAGGGAGATGCATCCGCGACTGTGCTGTTCAATTTGGCGCTTGAGTACGTAGTGAAGAAAAGCAACATTGAAATTTCGCGCTGTATATTCAATAAATCAGGCCAAATTTTTGGATATGCAGATGATATCGTGCTTCTTGGGCGAAGACCTAGCGACATCAAGGACAGTTTCATACCGCTCAATCGCTGCGCAAGAAGACTTGGTTTGGAGGTGAACAGTACCAAAACGTAATTCTTAACAACACCCAGGAACATCTCCATGGCAAATCTCGAAATTGGCGACCATAACTTTGATAGCGTCGAAAATTTTAAATACCTCGGGTCACTTATAACATCTTTGAATGATATGCAGGCAGAAATAAAAGCCCGAATCGCTACCGGACAACGAGTTTTCTACGCCCAATCAAAATTATTGCGATCTAAACACCTATCGCAGTCGTGCAAGCTCGCATTTTATAAAGCACTCATAAGACCTGTGCTGACTTTCGGCAGCGAAAGCTGGACCATGACCTCTAACGACTGTAAATTATTATCTACCTTCGAAAGGAAGGTCATCCGTTCAATTTTTGGTCCTATTATTAAAGTTGCGAACAATGAATATCGGATTCGCATGAACCACGAAATACAGCAACGTCTCGGAGGTAGCGATATTATCGGCTTCATCAAATCTAATCGAGTGAGATGGCTCGGCCACGTTGCAAATTCTCCACAACAACGAATGATTTACAAAGTGTTCCATCAACAACCAGCCGGAATCGGCAATGGCGTGACGACATCGAACAAGACCTACTCATATTAGGATGTCAAAATTAGAGGACGAGAGCGATGGACCGAGACGAATGGAGGACCATAGTGCGGGCGGCAAAATCCCTTCAGGGGATGTAAATGCTAGAGAGAGAGAGGTGGATGTAGTATGTAATATAAAATAGCTGCACAAGCTCAAATAATAACCGCTCAAATGCAAATTACGTTCATTGTAAATTAATGGTAATAGATTTTCAACCATCGAAATTTACGAGCATTAATTCACGAGCTCGGCTTAAAATGTAAAATGTATTAATTACATAATGTAAACCAACCTAAACCCTTTCAATTTTTAAAGTTTACCGTTTTCTCTTGTATTATGTTGATCAATTTTTTGATTTCAATTCTATAAAGATACTCAGCAATACTCTTACACACTACACCCCAAAATTGACCTATCAAAATTGAATAATTGAAAATAACAAAAGCTACCATTTCCATTTCTCATTCTCAATTCAATTTAATGTATTCTCACGCGCATCATTCATTTTTAGTTGACAAGCATAGTTTCAATCAACAATTTACTGTATTTGGTGCAAGATAATTTATTTTTTCAAGTTATTTCAATTAAAATTGAGTGAATAACATTAAAAAATCATTTAAATATACTATAGTTGTAGTTTAATGCCATTTAAAATGACGAAATGGTCCGAAAATTTATTTAAATTCTTAGATTTATATGAAACGAATGAATGTTTGTGGAATCCCAGAGTTGAAGA
Organism: Nephrotoma appendiculata; assembly: GCA_947310385.1. NCBI lineage: Eukaryota > Metazoa > Arthropoda > Insecta > Diptera > Tipulidae > Nephrotoma > Nephrotoma appendiculata. The sequence continues at coordinate 101,205,834 of OX371223.1, forward strand.
ATATACGCTGAAAGGATCTCGAGATGCGGCAATTCGAAATATATTGAATGAAATGCAAATACCTGGATTGACTGAATCAGATATAAAAAATAAAATTAAATCCATTCGTACATCATATAAACGAGAATTAACTGCAATGCTTCAATCAAAACAGAATTATGGTAAAGTGGAAGGAGCAGAACTGTACGAACCAAAATTGAGTTGGTTTAAACGAGCTGACAAATTTTTACATGACGTATCAGTCAACAAGACAGCAAATAATTTCAAAAAAGCCTTGGTAAATGATTTTAATTTAATTTGCATTGAGTGTAATTAAGTGTATAATTAAAATTAGTTTATTGTACTGTGTTGATTGATTTGACATTTTATTGATAACTTTTTGTGTACATATAAATTTGACAGCTGTGTGCGCGCCATCTATCTAACAATAGCTGATAATAGTTCTCTTTTTTCAGCAGTTGCAACCAGCTATTAAAAAAGAATTTTTTGAAGCTGCCAAACCAAAGGAAGATGAAATTGAGCCTCAAAAAGAAATTGAGATTATACAGATAAAAAGCGGGCATGAAACGGACCCGGAATACGAGGAAGAGGAAGAAAATTATGATGAGGTATACATTCAAGAACCACCATTTGGAAAGGACGAAAATCAAAACTCGTCAGTTAATGCTACACCAACCGATCCAATAATTTACCGGATCGAACAACAAAATCACAACAGCAACAATCAAAACAATCGTAAGCGTGTACATCCAGTGCAAGGATCAGCAAATGAAATCTCAAATCTACAGCAAGACGACGAATTTGAATTGTTCGGCAAATCGATTGCCGCCCAGCTGAAACGGATGCCGCTCTATAATGCGGTTATTTGTCAAGAAAAAATTCAATCAATCATGACACATGAACGAATAGCAATAATTACACATGCCAGTTCAAATAAGAAACATCGGCCTGAGTCTCACGGTTACCAGTAAATAAAAATTTATTCTTGTATGTTAAAAACGTCTTAAAATAATTTTATTCTAAAGTGTTATATGCTACATTTTAAATGCTGTCTAGTTCAATTGGAATTGGAATTTTCTGGGTAATCGCAAATTTCTTCAACGCTTCAAATTTTGCCTTCCAGTTTTCTGTATCTTCTCGACATAGTCGTGTATCATCTTGCATTTTTTCCATGTCATTAAATTCCTAAGAAGTCGTATATTAATTTAGAATCTTACACAAAGGCATTTTAATACTAACTCTACTAACCTGTGACCTTTCAGTCTCCAGTTCATCTTTTTGTTCAATTCGCTTGATACGGCAACTAGCAGCGTATCCACGATTTTTTAAAGTGCGCCTTCGTTGTTTCATCCGCACTATTTCTTCTCGCGAAAGTCCACGCAATTTAAGGGTGCGATTTAAATCACGTACGGAGATTGAGACCAATTCATCGTCGGTTATACCAGGAATGGGGCACGGCGACAACGGAGCCTGTGACAACATACTTGATGAATGCTACATTGTCCACCGAAAATTATATAAACTACATAAATTAAGATTTTCTGAACTCGTTAACTACTGAGTAATATAATCCAAGTAATTGGGCAAATTTTATTGTGGGACATTGGATTACAGAATCACTTTTAAACATTTGATTTTGTATCGAAAACGTCACATTACCTGAGATCCTTTCCGTTCTCTTTTCATGTCGTGCGGCATTTTCCCATAAATTATCATCGAAATTGTTCGATATTGCACAAATTATTTAATTTGATGGTATTTTATCCTAGTAAAGAACTTTCGTGAGGCGTAATAATACACGAAAAAACTGCAAGTCATCATCAGTATATTGTGAAAGAAGTTTTTTTTCAACCTTCATGTTACTTCATAAATAGACGGCCATGTTAGATTTTGGTGAAATAGAGTGGTGAATATTTTGATTGTCAGCAATTTGACAATTCAGCGGTTTGGAATGTGTAAATTTATTTATGGTTTTTCTTTGGTACAAGCAATTCCCATTCTGTTTTGCGGTTCCACACTTTGGTTCTTTCGTCGTGATTCTGTACTCGTTTCGTCCCTCATCGCCGAAAAAAACTAAAAACAGTTTATGGGTGAAGGGGAAGGGAAAGAGGAAAATATCTGTCTGTTTTTATTATGAATCCTTAACAATTATAAGTACGAAATATTTTTTTTTGTGTAATTTTAAAAATGTTGCCATTAAAATACTCGGATCGAATATATTTTATGGCAACATTTATTTTTATGGCAACATTTTGTAGTGGATTTTGCGGTGTAGTGGATTAAAAATCTTCTGTCAATGTTATATCTCTTTAATTTTGCAGAAGAAAAATGTTGGTTGCATGTAAATGGGCCATAAAATAACCAATTACTATTTAGTACACTCACATTATCAAACATCTTCTGTGGCCTTTCACTGTTCCCAATCAGGGTTTCATCAAACTCCATATCTCATTTTTCTGATGTCATATAAACGGTTGTCCTATGGTTTTTGTTGCCATGTGTTCATTACATATACACGTATCATTCGTTTAAATGTTTGCCGAACGTTATTGCCTGTTAAATTAGTTATCATTAGTCCCTGTTAATCATGAATAACGTATTAGTTTGATCATAGAGACTTTTAATACTTATCATTTCTTCTCTTTGCCTTCACAGTTGATCCTTTCAATTTCTGTCATTTTATATTGCACTGTTTTTTTTAAACCCTGATTATTAAATTTAAACTAGAGGGAACAATTAAGATAGGCTAAAAGATTTTACATACACTTCTTACTCTGATAAACTTTTTTCTAAGGCATTTGAGCTATTGTCCAAGTTTCTAACTTATATGGAATAACAGAATTGGCGCGAGAGTTGCATATGTATTAGGAATGCAAGTAGAAACTCGCCTCTGAAATTCGATCGCCATTTTGGATATACTGTTCCTCAAAATATTGATCGAATGTTAGTGATGCACAAACATGTCTGCATTTTAAATCAAAAATCATAACTAAACCAAATTAAAAAGATGTTTATTCATAAGAGCAATTGTTAACATTTTTAAAAATTAAAAAGAAATTTACTTAAAAATATTTTCAAATTAGCTATAAAATAAAATCAAGATGAGGCAATTCGATCATTTTTTTGAGTTTGAACGTCAATATTTCGTGTAGCTACCTGTTGCTCTCAAAACTGCGTTTATTCTGGGGGGCATGCTGCTTATTAGTTTTTAACAAATTACTGGCGCAATTTTATACCACTAACATGGCCCTTTTGAGCTCACTCCATAAGTGCTCTATCGGGTTGAGGTCCGGGGACTGGGGGGCCAATCGAGAACTCGGATATCGTTTTCTTGAAACCATGTTTTTGTAGTCCTAGCGGTATGCTTTGGGTCACTATCCTGTTGAAAAGTGGTATTTTCAATGGAAAGACCCCAGCTACTCAAGCTCTTAAGAAGATTGTGGTTCAAAATGTCTAAGTAGTCCTTCACAGTCATTCGTCCCTCAATCCTGTGACATTTTCCAACTCCATTCCAAGTCATATGTACATCTCCACAGCAACAGCGACCCGCCGCACGTGTCTTGCAGTTAATCCCTCACCTCTTCCACGCCAAACCCACTGCCAATTCTTCCAATCTTCAATTAAATAATTTTTATGCGCCCTCGCGAATTGGAGCCTCAGTTTTGTATGGTGCTTTGTCAAAAGAGGTTTCTTAGCCTTGGAGCGACCTCTTAAACCATTTTCTTGGAGAACATTCCGAATACTTTCATCACAAAACATTAACATTATCAATTGCTTTAAGTTGTTTATTGATTTTCACTGCATTATCGCACGTGCCAATTTTTATTTGCCTGACTATTTTCCGTTTCAACCAATTAAAGAGCGCAGATTTTCGTCCTGGTGAGCGTTTCTCTGGCAAATTCTCTTGTTCTTTTTGAACCATACTAACTGTGGAGGTAGACCAACTGTTATGTATTGGATTACCGACCTTCGACTGTAATACATATCGGGCAATACTTCTCTGTCCTTTGTACAGATATATAAAATAAACATGGCAGCATTCTAAAATGGACTATATAATAAAGCACACCATGTAGAATATCATTAACAATAAATGTATATAATAATTACTGTGTGGTTTCATTAAGTATATAATATGTGTGGTTTCATTAAGTATATAATAATTGGCGACGAGAAGGTGAAATTACGCGCGTGTCTAAATATATATACGCATATATAAAAGTGAATAAAATAATAAAAATTAATTACCGCATATTACAATATGGCGGATGAAAACCAAATCGATGTGGCGGCGTTGTTAAAGTTGCTACAAGAATTACAAAATGGCAATCGGGATACAAATATACAATTCGGTACATTTAATGAAAATGAGGAACCATTTTCAATTTACAAGCAGCGTTTGGAAAATTATTTACAAATGCGATCTGTTACAACAGAGGAACGCAAAGTACAAATATTAATTAATTGCATCGGCACTAAGCATTATCAATTGCTTAGTAGTTTAACTGCGCCGGACTTACCAAATACAAAATCATATGAGGAGTTAACTGGAATGTTGGAGAATCATTTGTGCCCGAAACCAAATGAAATTACAGAGCAGCATAAATTCCTGCTTAGAACACAACACGAAGGTGAATCAGTGGCAACATACGTGTCAGAGTTGAAACGTTTAAGTGTTTTCTGCAATTTTACATGTACATCCTGCAATAAGAGTACAGCAGAAACTCATTTAAGATCTCAGTTTATACGGGGCATTAGTGACGCGGATACTCGCCAGCGTTTGCTAGAAGAAATTCAACCCAGTATGGATAGAATTGTGAAAACGGCATTAGCAATGGAAGCATCAAAAATTCAAAGTCAATCAATGCAGAAGGTACACCAAGTCAAGGAGAGCGCCTAGATATATCAGAATGAACGGTGGCCAAAACGAAATGAAAATACGTCGAAGAGTTTTAACGATGGTGGCTCAGGCAAGGGCGACAGCAACAATAGACAATTAACTTGCTATAGATGTGGAAAACCAGGGCACAAAGCGAATGATTGCAGAAGCAAGGATAAATTATACTGCAATCAGTGTAAATTAGCGGGTCATGCTTCAAATGTATGCATGAAGAAATACAAAAAAAGTTCCAGCACAAATTATACGAATTCAATAAAAATCATTGATAACGATAATTGTCAAGAAATAAATGCACTGCAACTGATTACAGAGTCTGGTGAGAGGAGCAAATTCCTGATACGGGTTTCAATTGAAGGCAAACCATTTGAAATGGAATTTGACACGGGATCGGCTATATCGACAATCAGCGAGAAATTATTGCACAGTAAACTACCAAAGGTCAACATATGGCCAACTAATACGAAGTTAAAGGCATACAATGGTAGTATCTTCCCAGCGTTGGGGGTAGCAAAGGTATCAGTTAGCCATGACGGTAAATCTATACGAGGAAATTTATATATTGTGGATGACAGATTCGATAGTATCCTTGGTCGGGAATGGATAAAAGCATTACAACTATTACCCCCATCGGATGTCAAAAGCATTACAACCGTGAACGTAGACGTCAACAAACTGGAGAAAGAGATCTTTGAAAGCAATGACGATTTATTCAAAAAAACAATTGGTACAATTCCACAGTTTAAAGGTCAATTGAAACTTCGTGAAGGGGTTTCTCCAATCTACATTAAACCAAGGCCAGTTCCGTACGCCTTACGTCATTTGATTGAAGACGAAATTGAAAGACTGGAAAAATCTGGAACATTAGAAAAGGTCGAACATTCGGACTGGGGAACACCAGTGGTGCCAATAATTAAGTTGGAAAATCAGATCAGATTGTGTGCAGATTACAAAGTGACACTAAATAAGGTAATAATGGATGACAAATACCCAATTCCTAAAATCGAAGACATGATGCACAAGTTGGCCAATGGTAAATATTATTGCGTGTTCGATGTGCATAAAGCCTATTTACACATGGCTATGAATGAAGAAAGTGCACTAATGCAAACAATAAGCACGCATAAAGGCCTTTACAAGGTTCATAAACTAATGTTCGGAGTAAAAACGGCACCCAATATCTGGCAACGCTTTATGGATGAAAAAATAACAAATGATCTCAGTGGAACACAGTGTTTCTTTGACGACATTATTGTCGCCGGTCGTACATTGCCGGAGACGATGGAACGAGTACAGGCCCTATTACAAAAATTACGCCGATATAATATGCATCTAAATAAAGAAAAGTGTAAATTATTCAGAGAAGAAATTACATACTTGGGCTATACAATAAGTGAGGCCGGCATACAGAAGAATTCGGATAAAACTAAAGCAATCGCTGAAATTGCACAACCGAAGGACCTGTCGGAATTGCGTCAATTCATTGGGATGGTAACATATTATAATAATTTTATCCCCGATATGGCAACAAGGCTAAATCCGCTTTACAAATTATTACGAAATGATGTGGAATTCAGGTGGGATGAAGGGTGCCAACGAGCATTTGCTGACATTAAGACGGAATTACAAAGCGAATCAGTATTAATGCCGTATGAAGAAAAACTCCCGTTGATTTTGGCAACTGATGCTTCCCCTGTGGGAATTTCTGCAATATTATCACATAAAACACCAACTGGGGAACAACCAATTGCGTATGCGTCTCGAACGTTATCAAGAAGTGAGTCAAATTATAGCCAGCTTCATAAGGAAGCGACAGCTATTTACTGGGCGCTTCTAAAATTTTTCAATTATTGTTATGGACGCGAATTCACTTTGATTACGGATAATAAACCTTTAGCAATGGTATTGAGCCCAGATAAAAGCCTACCGACATTAACATCACAACGAATACTAAGTTTCGCGCAGGTCCTATCCGGTTTTAAATACAAAATTGTACACAGGGAGGCAAAAAACCACATGAATGTAGATTTTCTATCTCGGCATCCGGTGGTGGAAACCTATCAACCAAGCGACAAAGAAGAACTTACAGTGTATCAATTGTCGGAAGATATTCTACCAATAACGAGTGGAACAATTTCGAAGGCAATGAAAAGTGATAACATTCTATGTGATCTATACAACCGTCTACAGATTGGAAGTAATTTAGAAGGTACACCATTTAAGGGGCAAGAAGCTGAACTAACACTACAAAATGGATGCATTTATAAAGGTATCCGGATCTTAATTCCAATCACACTACATAAACAAATCCTTAATGGGTTACATATGGCACATATTGGTATCGTCAAAATGAAAGCACTAGCACGGAGCTATTGTTATTGGACAGGCATAGACTCCGATATTGAGGCAATGGTGAAGAGTTGTAGAGAATGCGCGAGAGTTGCAAAAGAACCATCGAAGGCGCCTATACATACGTGGGAACTTCCAACTATGCCTTGGCAACGAATACATATTGATTTTGCGGGGCCATTTATGGAACATTATTTTATGGTGGTAGTGGATGCAAGAACAAGATGGTTAGAGGTGGTGCCCATGAAAAATATCACAAGCTTCCACACCATTAGATCATTACGCGAAATTTTTGCACGTTTTGGCTTGCCACCAATAGTGGCAACGGACAATTGTACTAATTTTACGTCTAAGGAATTCCAAGATTTCTTACGAAGCAACGATATCACACATAAGCGAACGGCTCCAGCACACCCATCCACCAATGGACAGGCAGAAAGAAGTGTCCAAACATTAAAATTTGCATTACGGGCCGCAATGAATTATCCAGGAGATCTTCATTTGAAACTACATCGATTCTTACTGCAATACAGGAAAATAATTAATTCAACAACAGGGAAAAGCCCAGCTGAACAAATGCTACGATTTAATTTACGACCGATCATCGATTTAATTAAGCCGACAGAGAGGGTAAACGATTATACGAATATCAACCCATCAAAGTGTACAAGACGGGAGCTGAGCATAGGCGATACAGTTCAAATCCGTTGGTACCAAAATAAAACGATCAAATGGAAATTTGGCAAGGTAATACAGAAAGAGGATTTCTTACACTATCTGATTGAAGTCGAAGGAAAATTTCATCGCCGACATATTGACCAAATACGTGCAACGGGGGTTGAAGGAAATACAAAAGGTTACTCGAATATATTAAAAAAGTATCCAAATACAGATGAACCGAAGGTTACAACAGATGGCGTTTATTCTACGAAGAACAACGATGATGAAACTACTACAACCGGAATGGAAAGTAAAGAACTTACAAATGAATTAACTAATCGGCAATCAAGGGAGTCGCAACCGGTGGAAGTTGCTTCATCAACGTCAACCTCAGGGCAAGCAACGAGTAGTATACAAAAAGAGGTTGAAATTAAATCTGGGCATATACGAATGGATGAACCAGATAGTCTTATAGTCCGACGGTCAAGCCGAGTGTGTCGACCCCCTAATAGGATGGATTTATAATGGGTGAAATTCCTTTCGCCGGGAAGACTGTTATGTATTGGATTACCGACCTTCGACTGTAATAAATATCGGGCAATACTTCTCTGTCCTTTGTACAGATATATAAAATAAACATGGCAGCATTCTAAAATGGACTATATAATAAAGTACACCATGTAGAATATCATTAACAATAAATGTATATAATAATTACTGTGTGGTTTCATTAAGTATATAATACCAACCAACCCTACGTGCGACCTCATGGTGGGAGTGGCCATCCCATAGGTATAGTTTTATATTAAATTAGCAGTTTTCCTTGTGTTGTGTTTGTGAATTAATGATTTATTAAAGACATTAATGTTCTTAATAATTATTACTAAGAACGAAGTGCCCTGACGTGGTGACCATGACACCTCATGTGCGATAACTATATACTAGGTTGCACCATGATATTGATAGTTGTTTTATTCAGAATTGCAACACCTTCCCCTAATAAAGTAGATATGGCTCCAAGTATCGATGAGTGCGATGGTCCCGTGCAGATCGTCGTATCTCAGCTGGAACTGATGAAGCTTGTTGTTCAACGGTTGGAACTGATGAGTTTTGCTGTTGGTGTTTTGGAGGTACTTCAGAATCATCCAGTAAAACCTGAAGTGGTACTGTATCCTGTGCTGGTGAGAATTGTTGATGTCATGATCTTGCCATTAATTGGTTTGCATGCGCCTTGATAATTTTATTCCTATAATTAAGAATAACCTTATACATTACGTGTCCTATTTTAGAATGGACTTTTCCGTGAACCCATTCAAAGTTATTATTTTTGAAAACCTTGGCTTGCACCAAATCTCCAACTTTGTAATGATTTGGTTTAGTGCCGTGCTTTATGTTATACTGCTCATTCATCGATTTATTCCGATGATCTGCCGAATTATTCCGATGATCTGCTACGTGATGATGTTGTTGATTTGGCAGTAGTAGATCCATTGTTGTTCTGATTTTTCGTCAGAACATAATCTTGGCTGGAGACAATCCAGAAAGTGTATTTGGATTTGGGAGGCAATTTGTAACGTTTCCTCTATCGCATCTCCTTCCCCTTGTATTTTCTTCAACGCCCTTTTCAGCGTATCAACGAACCTCTCCGCTTGTCCATTTGATTGCGGATGATATGGGGCACAACGGAGATGCTGTGTTCCGTTTCGCTCACACATTATTTGAAATTTCGCGGAAACGAACTGTGTTCCGTTGTCTGAGACGATAAGCTGTGGTGGTCCAAAACGAGCCAAGCGATTATAACTACCGTTTTGGTTGCAGTGATGGTCGGTGTAATAAATATTTCCGGCCATTTCGAATATGCGTCAACAATGATCAAAAAATACAATCCGTTGATTGGACCGGCATAATCAATATGAATGCGTTGCCATGGACCATCAGGTATTGGCCATGACTCTAATGGTACTTTTGTAGGCGTTTTTGCGACATTTGTGCACTGATTACATCCCCTGACTAAATCTGCAATATTTTTGTTGATTCCAGGCCAATATACATAACTGTGTGCAATGGACTTCATGCGTTCTATGCCTTGATGTGCTTTATGCAGTTGGTGTAATACTTTTCGTTGATACATACGTGGAATTACAATTCTATCCCCGAAAATCAGGCAATTGCCGACAATCGATAATGATTGTTATCGTTTGAAAAATGCCTTGACATCCGCATTGGTAATCGCTTCTGAACTTGGCCATTTAGAATGGACGTAACTGATAACTGATTGCAGTATTTCACATTGTCGAGTTGCCCTGATTATCATTGAATGTGTGATTGGTAAATGATTGACTGTATCTACCTGTGAATTTCGCAGATCATCCTCTAACTGAAGCGATGCTATTACGTAGTCCTCATCCTGTTTCACTTGCGCACCTATTAGACGTGAAAGGATATCTGCATATCCAAATTTATCCGTTGCGACGTACTCAATGTTAAAATCATACAGGAGTAATGTACACGCCCATTTTTGAAGTCTATTTGCAGTGCAGACAGGAATTGCCTTCCTGAACCGAATATTGCCAATAATGGTTTATGGTCCGTTTGTAAAACGAATTTTCGGCCATAAATCATTCGATGAAATTTAATGACTGCAAATATCATGGCTAATGCCTTTTTCTCGATCTGTCCATACCCTATCTCGGCCTTTGTTAGCGATCGAGAAGCATGGCTAACTGCTTTTACCGACCCATCCTCATATCGGTGATATATTTGCAAGCACCGATTCCGCTCTGACGTGCACCCGCCGCTAGAATTATCTGTTGATTTGGGTCATAATGGGTAAGTATGAGATCAGATTTAAGTATCTGTTTGAACCGCTCGAATGATTTCTGACAATCAGCCGGCCAGTCTCATTTAGCATTCTTTTTTCAGTAAGGCATCCAATGGGCGTCTTTTAATTGCTCCCATATATGACTGCAACGTTTGAATGTCATGGGGTGGAGGCATGTGTGTGATTGCTTCCACTTTCGCTAGATCTGGTCTCGTTCCATTTTTGTCGATTATTCGACAGAAGTACTTAATGGATTTCATAAAAAAATTACATTTTCTGATTTTGATGTTGAATCCAAAATCCTTTATACGCTGAAGTGTTTGGTATAATCGGTTTTTATGCTCTGTTTTCGTTCTACCACTGACGATCAAATCGTCCATATACGCAGCTACCTCTTCTAGGCATTCTACCATAGTACTCATAATTTGCTGAAACGCACCTGGTGCAGCTTTGACACCTGGTGGTAGTCGATTAAATTGGAATAATCCGCGATGTGTATTGATTGTAAGCAATTGCCGTGATTTTTCATCGACTTCTACTTGGAGGAACGCATCGCACAAATCTATTTGACTAAAGACTGTGCCGTTTGCCTAGTTTTGAAAAAATGTCATCGGCAATGGACATTTATGAGGCTCAAGTGCGTCATTTAGACCTGTTGAATAATCTGCACAAATTCGCATCTGCCCATTGCTTTTTTTCACACAAACTATTGGTGCGGCCCATTCGGAGAAATCCACTGGTGTTGGAGACGATCCAGTTCATCGTTTATTTGTGTTAATGCAGCGTACGCCACTGGTCGTTTTGCTCTAAATACTGGTATTTTGTTTAGTTTGACGTGCAACGTGACTGGTGTTTTCGTGCACCGTCCGAGAGTATCTTTGAACACATCCGGAAATAAAGAAATTAATGTTGATATCAGCTGTTGCTTATCTGGGTTGCCACTGCTAATGGAAGAAACGTTACATATTGATCTTAATGGCACATCCCAGATGTTAAATTTATCAATCCAATCTATTCCGAACAGATTTAGATCGCCATCACCTGATACAAAACATTTCCCCGTAATAGTCACAGAATTCCATTTCACATTGGAATTCTGCTAACAATTTAAACTGATGCCCAGATGCACTTGTTGCTGATTGATTTGTCTCTGTCAATGTGGGCTCACCAATTTCTTGCCAAGTTGATTTAGAAATAATGGTGATGTCTGATGCTGTGTCCAGTTGCATGTTGACTGAGACATTACTGATTCTCACATTGATGAATTTGCGCTTTGCTGCCATATCGCCATTTACTGATAAAATTCCTCTTAAGTGCGGGAAGTTTTGTTTTGACCCTTTGTGCTTGCTTGTTTGCTGTGTGGGATACTACGACAACCGCTATAACCCTCTTTGTGCCCCACCTGATTGCATTCCCGGCATTGGGTGTTGTTTGTATGAGCATTCGGCTGTAAAATGCATGCCACCGCATTTCCAACATGGTTTACTGGGCTTACTGGGTGCTGATTGGTATTTGTCCGTGTCATGATTCGGATTGGGCTTAATTTTATATTGATTGTAGACGGGTTTCCTCTGGCCTGTCCCTACTCTATTATGTTGACTGTCAAAATGGTTGTTTGATTTTGCACCTGAGTAACTGGCGTTAACTACTGAGTACTGATGACTGTTGATAAGAATGATTGTCCTGGTTTTCAATCATTATTGTATCCTTTTTGAGGTTAATTAATTGCTGGGCTTCTGTTATTAATTACTCCAGTGACATTGTTTTGTCTGCATCGATCCGTGACAACAATTTTGTTCGGATATCCGCGTCGCATGATGACCTCAACCCACTTGTGAAAACAAGGCATTTGAACTGATCTGCCGATAAGTTTCCCAAATTGAAAAGTTCGCAGTGCCGATTTATACGGCCCGCGTATGCAACAAAATCTTCCGTACTTTTTTTTCTGTTGTTGTAAACACTCGAATCGCATGTTGAACAATGATTTTTTCGGACCGAAAATGTCTTTTAATTTTGTGACAGTCTCGACAAATGTGAAATCACGAGTGTTTTTGGGCAAAATGTAACTCACGTATTTGTCATGATTCGATGTGTGTAGTTTACGCAAAAGCAATTTCGTTTTTACTCCATTGTCCAAATTCTCGCCATCCACCTTGAATAAGTCCTCGAATCTTTCATACCACGTGTTGCAATATTTTCGGTCCTCCGGATCGTGGTAAAATTCAACAATCTGATTTGATAGATTATGAATTTGTTGAACATCGTCGTTCTTTGTATTTTTCGCCAATTGTTTAATTATGACGTCATTCATTCATTCATCTTGTTTTGTAATATACAAAAAATGTGCTAGGATTATATATGTCAATTTTTTTATTTATTCTTATTGTTTTCCGTAATCCTCATCGCCAATTGTTGTGTTTGTTAATTAATGGTTTAATAAACCAACTTATTTATTTTCTTAATAATTATTACTTTATTTATAAGGATATTGATAATGCATAACCTCACTCGGTTACACTCAAGAACGAAGTGCAGTGACGGGGTGACCATGACACCTCATGTGCGATAACTATACACTAGGTTGCACCATGATATTGATAGTTGGTTTATTCAGGGTTGCAACAGAAATGAAAGCAACATTTACGTGATTGCATTCTATTCTGTTATCAAATGAAAAAAAAATTCTGCTCAAGCTGTGGAATTGATTAATTCGACTTTAAGTCAATATTCTGTAAGTAATTCAACAGTAAACAAGTGGTTTGCAAGAAAACAAAAACCGAAGAGTTGACATCAGCATCAATTTGCTTTCTCGGTACAAAAGAAAGAATTTTTTCTCCAGAAAGAAAACCATGGGTTGATCCAGGCCAGCCATCAACATCAGTAGCAAAAATGAATATTCATGCTAAAAAAGTGTTTCTTTGTGTCTGGTGGGATTGAAAAGGAGACATCTATTACGAGCTTCTGGAACCTGGTCAAACAGTTACAACTGAACGTTACCAAGCCAAATTGATCAAATTAAGTGATGCTCGGGAGGAAAAAAGATCATTTACTTTTCAAGGAGGGCGGAAGGTGATATTGCTGCATGCGGCGTATTATCTAGGCTTGGCTCACTCTGATTATCACATATTCAGATCAATATAATCATATTTAAAAGACCAGAGGTTCACGAATGTTGAAGATATGCAAAAATTACTCGATGTCTATTTTGCTTCGAAACCACCAACTTTCTATCGTGAAAGCATCCACCATCTACCTGATAAATGACAATAGATAATAATGGCGAATATTTCGATAATTAATCTTTGTAACAATTATATTTTCAATACAATTGAATTTGACCAAACAAAGCAGAGTTTCTACTTGCACACCTAATAAAAAATAATCGTGGAAATTATTGTTGTTGTGTTTTAAGTGAGTATTCGATAATTTTTATGAACAAATAAGCAATATTCCGGAAGTTGTGTAATTTATCGAAATTACTGTGCGAACCGAGCTTGACAGGTCAAATTGAAGCCATCATTAAAAAACGTTGAATGTAGAAAGTACAAAAGAATCATTACAAAGTTAATTATTGAAATTAATAAAACTGATAAAAATTTTAAACCACCCGGTATCTAAATCTAGGTATAAACAATTTTATATTATGGATAGCCAACACACAAAACTCAATACAATACAAAACTATTTGTTTTGAACAATGAAATTGCTGTTCCAACTTCCAACTATGTATTCTATATGGATGCTATTAAATTGTAGAAGAATATTTGTCTCGACTTCGACACTAAAGTAAAAACAAATGATGTGATATGAAACTTTATACGGAACATAACAACACAACAATACAATAATATAAACGATTGTTTATATTTTGTTGTTTATCTTCTACGATTAGAGCGACTACGCATCATACATAATCATAAAACCACAAAAAAAAACTAAGTTACATATACATTTTGTTGTGTGTGTAATCTATCTGCTGCTGCTGAGCAGAGCAAGCCATAAAACAAGAGAATAGCTACATATAAATATTAAGTATTGTATGCGCACTTATTCAACCTTATATGAATTTCGACTATTTTTAGTCTCTTTTTACTCTCATGTCACAATACTTATATGCATGAATGTATTTGTATATTAAAACATGCTAAAATTGACATGTTTATTTTACACAGAAAATTTCATCAAACAACACGATAAACACATCTCGTTGCTTAGTTAAATAAATAAATTTTTACTAAAAGTGTCTTTAACAATAAATAATAATATTTCTAATTAATGTGTAATTCTAATAAAATTACCACAATTTAAAACAACTGTTAAACAATAAAATATTCGTAAGTACGATAGAAAATAAATAATAATACAGTGATACCAAAAATCATTCGTACAATACACACGATGAAAGTACATAGTTTTATTATTGTTACGAGCACATTGATTATAGAAAAACTATTAAATTTTAAGTTAATATTTATAATAAGATCTTATGGGTACCTTTAATATCACATACTAGGTAGTTTAAATTACAATGTCGTCGTGTGTACGAATTAACACTTTGCCACACTATAAATTGCTTAAAATATGTCATCATGTTGTTGTGTTGTTGTTGTATTAATGTTCTTTTCTTTTATCTATATATAATTTTAGGTTATATATTTATATTTTACTGAACGTTATCATGGAAATTGAGTGGACAATGGAAAAGACGTTGCAGTTAATCGAACAAGTAGCAATGCGACCATCAATATGGAAATTTACACCGAAAGATTACAAAAATCGAATAGTAATTCAGAAAAGAAAGGATGCCTTAGAAGAAGTTGCAAATTTTTTTCAAACTACACCAAAAAGAGTCGAACATAAACTCTCAATTTTACGGACGCAGTACAGCCGAGAAAAAATTAAAATGATTAAATCGAGAAAATCAGCCGTTAACGAGGAAGACGTTTATGAATCGAGATGGTTTGCTTTTAAGCCTATGTCGTTTATGATGATGCAAAAAAGGCGGGAATATAAATATGTAAAGATTTTATTCATTGTGATGCGTATGTTTATTTTATTAATTATGACTATATTTTTTGTTTATAAATTAAAGGGTGAAGATCTTGATGATAATTTATTGGCTGACGACACTATGACGAATGATAATAGCGCATTTAATGATTTTAAAATAATGCACGTCGAAAGCTTAGCAAATGATGAAAACCAAAGTATCATTGACGGCAATGAAACTTCTGAACCACCAGCCAAAACGAAAAAAGTAGAAATGAGTTTCGATAACGATAGTTTTTTGCCCGAACCTTCTAGTTCGCCGATGGTACAAACTTTTAAGTCACCCCTCCCGCCACCCCACACACAATCCACAAATAATAATTATGAAAAGGATGAATTTGTAATTTTTGGTGAAAGTATTTCGTTGCAATTGAGAAATTTAAAAACTAAATATGGTAAATCGCTGGCAAAGTTAAATATTCAAAAAGCTATATTCGATGCGGAATTGTGGGAAGAAAAAAACTGCCATACTAATGGGTTGCGGCAACCGAGATCTGATGCAAGGTCCAGTGAGGAAAATAATATATTTTCGAATGTATTGTGAACTTTAGCAATAAAACCATTTATATTATTGTTATATTAAAATGAGAACTTATTATTAAGCGTTATTTCAATTTTTGGATAATCTGGAATTTTCAATCCCGTTATATGGAGCGCATACCCGCATTCCGTATCTAAACAACAACATAACCATGGTTGAAATATAATCTCCAATCCAAGATGAGGCATGTTCTAGGAAACTGGGAGAAAATTTGAAATTTCGGATACTAACTGCCTTATTCGGTTTAACACATTTTTAACATAGCAATTTCCGGTAAGACATGCAATAAGCAGTGTATCGAGGATTGAACTGGTGAACTTGTGGCGACACCACAAAACCATGTAAAATTAATAAATCAAAATTTATTACAGCGAAGGGTTAAGGTACGAACATTGCCATCTATCGGCATTTGTTTTTGACAAAAAAATAACGACAAATTTTTGCTACGAAGAAAACACATTTTTTTGTCGTGTTCTTGTGTATTTTTGCGAAATAAAAAATACAAGTTGACAAGTGAAGACAATAAAACATCGAGTGTCGGTGAAATTGCCACCGTTCTGGAAGAACGAAGTCGATATTTAGTTCCAGCACACAGGTATCACACAGGATGATACCAAATTTTATAAATTATTGACAGCGGTCGACACTAGTATTTTATCACATGTAAAGGAGGCTGTTCTCATACAACCGACAGAACAAAAATACGACAATCTTAAAAAAGCATTTGTGGAACGCTACGCAGTTTCCGAGCATACGAAATTCAAAACGTTGCTCAAAGATATACGGCTGGGTGATAATGAATCGTCATCTCTTTATAACGAGATGCGGGCACTAAGTGGAAATAAATTAACCGGCGCATTATTGAAGCAAATGTGGTTACAACGGTTGGCATCACAAATTAGGATGATCGTGTCACCAGCAATGACAAAGTCGACGACATAGCTAAAATGGCGGATAAGTTAATCGAGCTATGCGATTCGTCTCACATCAACGTGACATCAGCTAAGCAATACTCATCGTGTGCAAGAGGTTCAAATTCGGCGGCATACGTTAGGTCACTTGAAAATCAGATTCAAAGCTTAACTAAACGGATCAGTAAAATCGAATTTCAGAGTCAATCGCGACCCTCATCAAGATTCCACTAATACATCAACATACGAGAATTGCCTCGAAGTGTCGCCAGCCGTGTAGTTTCAACGCATCAAAAAACTGAAAAATCAATCACTTGGGGAGGCAGAAGTGATTAAAAAAATTCAAATAAATCGATTATACGTTTCCCATCGTTCGACAAACATAAAATTTTTAATCGATACCAGCGCAGATGTGTCCGTTATGCCTCCTAGCAGAAAAGCAAAGCTGTGTCCCAATTCTAATAAACTGTTGTATGCTGCAAACAGTTCCCAAATTAATACATACGGGGAAAAAAGGTTATCATTAAATTTCGGACTTCACAGACAGTTCACGTGGAACTTTATCATAGCCGATATAAAGAAACCCATCTTCGGTGTAGATTTCATCAAGCACTACAACCTACTAATCGACATGGGCAATAACAAATTGATAGATATGGCAACGAAATGATTCACTAATATCAAGACACAACACTACTTTAAGACAATCGAAAGCCACTGAAGCGAAATATATCCCATCACGTAATCACGAACGGAGCACCAGTATTTTCCCGACCGAGAAGACTCCCACAACATAAGCTCGATAAAGCGAAGGCAGAGTTCGAGTTCTTGATGAAATAAGGCATATGCAGGCCGTCAAGCAGTAACTGGGCCTCGCCACTGCATATGTTCTAGAAGCCCAATGGAGAATGGCGCCCTTGCGGTGACTACCGTCAACTCAATGCGATTACGGTGCCCGGCAGGTATCCAATACCATTCATACAGGACTTTGCAAGTATCTTGTGTGGCAAAACCATATTTTCGACAATTGATTTGCAAAGAGCATTCCATCAAGTCCCGGTCGAACCAGCCGACATACCCAAGACGGCAATAATAACACCCTTTGGGTTGTTTGAGTTTATGTTTATGCCATTTGGTCTATGAAATACCGCGCAAACACAACAGCGTTTAATGAACGAAGTACTGTATGGATTAAGTTTCGTGTTTCCATACATTGACGACATCGCAATCGCGTCAACATCTGTGGACGAACACCTACAGATTGTATTTCAACGACTTTGGGAATACCATCTGAGCATCAACATTGGAAATGTAATTTCTTCAAAACAGAATTGAAATTTTTAGGACATCTCATCATAGCAACGGGAATCGAATCATTGGCGGAAAAGGTTGAAGTTATACGACAGTACGAACAACCAAAAACAGCTCAGCAGATTAAACGATTCCTGGCAATGATTAATTTCTATCGGAGATTTATCCTACATGCGGTAGACAATCAAATGGTCCTCCAAAAATTAATCAAAGGCAACGTCAAGAATGATAAAACACCAATCGAATGGTCTGACGAGTGCAGTGCAGCATTCCAACGTTGTAAGAACGATTTAGCAAATGCTACCTGAAGAATATCAAGTGACCTCGGTAGACAATTTGAATCCCAAATTTTCAAAGAATTAAACCAAACATTGGGAATAAAGCATCTAAAAACGACACCGTATCATCCACAGGCCAATGGGTTAATAGAGAGATGGCATAGAACACTTAAATCCGTAACTAGGTGTCAACAGACTTACGGTTGGGTGAAACTTTTGCCAACGATTTTATTGGGCCTGCGAGCTACATTCAAGGAAGATATTAGTGCTTCACCTGCCGAGCAACGCTAAAGATACCAGGAGAGTTCTTCACTCCCAGCAAAGAAAAAGTTAACGAAACCGAATTCATAAATGAGTTTGGTCGTCATATGAATTAAATACGTCCAACGAGTACAGCCCACCACGATACAAGGAAGGTATTCGTCCAGAAACACCTTAATAACTGTACCCATGTATTCATCAGGGTATACAGCGTACGAACACCGTTACAAAGCCCGTACAATGGACCATTCGAAGTGATAGAACGATGCGATACATATTTCGGTCTCAAAATCAACGGGAAATCATCAAAGGTATCCATCGACAGGTTGAAGGCTGCATTTACAAATATCAACGAGCATGATCAATCACCCGCAGAACTGACTGAATTTAATTTTTTGTAATTTCACTCCACAAATGTTGGGTAGTCTCTATATATTGAGGCGCATTTAAAAAATGTTTGACTGTGTCAATATTTTTTCTATAAAAGAAATTAAAATGTTAAATTGGCGACCATTGGTAATTGACCTACAGAAATTACAATAATAAAGTTTCAAATAAATTGTAATAAATTAAACTAGTCCATTTTTATAAAATAATTGAGTAACTTATGTTTTATAAAGTAATTAAAGTGTATTTTATTTTAATAAAAAAATATTAAGTATACGCTATTGTATTCGTAAATAGGATATTCGTCATCTATAGAGCAGTCGAATTTTAACATTTGATTTTCATAAAATTCAACTTCGATTTTTTTTTTGGTTCATAATAGAGCGGATTTACGATTTTCGAAATTTACGAAAGCAAAAAAATTTCGTAAAACGAGTTTTCCCGGCGGATCGAATTTTACGAAATCGAAGAAAAAATTTCATAATAGATCGCCTGATTCGGTTATCTGGCGTGTATTTCTTCTAGACATTTGTGAGCTATTTTTAATTTTAGTCATACCTATTTAGTTCCTGCCTTGCCCAGAAATTAGTATAAGTGGTTTCCTGGTTGTTTTTGATAGTTTATAGTCCATCCGAATGGTTAACTTAAGATGTCGCTTTTACAGTATAGAATTCGTGTCCCAAAGTTGGCACAATTGATCAGTATGTAAAGAAGTATAATCTGAGAAAACCCCAATATCCTTTAGACCATTTAATTACGTGTGGCCTAGATAGTTTGTGTAAGTTTAGCTAAGGAAATGAGATGTTTTTGTTATGGTTAGAGCTGATGTACTTGCTGAATCCGACGGCATTCTTATCAATTAATACAGGCGCGATTTGCTCCTGAATAAAATGCTATCTTTTTTTCTATCAACAGGATCAAATACTACTTTCCTGTACCATCTTTTAAGATCTCTTAGTTTTTGATTGATGATTGATCCATGTCATTACATAATTTGCTTCGACTTTTATTCTTGATAAAAATATGACCATTTACGAGAGGCTCTCATCATTAGCCAATCTACTTCTCCTTGTGGATTCTTTTTGTAAAATCTAAATTCTACTTAGTATTGATGCTATACAGATCAATATTGTTGAATAATTTTTATAATAACCGGTAAATCAAATTAGATTCTCTTCCAAGAAGAAACGGCGAATTTTCTGAGTACTTCGCAATACCATATAAAGGTCCTAATGCAGAGCTTGAACGGGAAATATATTTTATTTGTCGATTGATTTTGTTTTGCGTTCTATTTTATGATTTGGAACGATTTTCAATTTTGCTTCAGCTAGTTTTAAATTAGTACTGCTGGGTTTTGAATAAGTGCAGCCGAACATTTTAACGGGGTATTTCATTGAGCTATGATGGCCTTAAATTTATTTGCAATTGCTTTTGGGTTGCATTTTACTTTCGGTTTTGGTTTTTTATTTGGGTTCTGCTAGCTTTAAATGAAGTGGCCTTTCAAAAACGAGTATAACAAACTTTTTTTAAATGGGGAGGGGCACTTAATTAGCCTATTATTAGCCTTTAATTATCGATATAGTTTATTATAATGTTCTCCTTAATGGGTACAGCAAACATTAGGGTTGCAATGGAATTCTAGAACTAGATAGATCTCAATTAAGTAAAGACGTTTAAAATTAAGTAAAGATGCATTAAAAACATAAAAATTAGTTTTACAAGTATTTATTTGTATAATGCTTACAGCTAATAATAATCTACCGTTGATACTTCCGAGTCATCTGGAATATTGTCCAATACGTAAAATATGTCAACAGGTCGGCCTTGTCACAAAAATTCTAATTTCATGGTCGTGTCGTTGACTTATTTATTTATCAAGTATGACATTTTTTAATCTTATTATTATCTTGAATTAATTAAATAGAACATAATTATTATACTTAATACTAGCTAAATACTAATACTATCTTTAATAAATACCCTAAATAGTCCCAAAAGCTGATTGTATTGTAACTCTCGTAATTCTCTCAACTTATAGAAATTGCTCACAGAATTATATAATTTGACTCCATTATGCCCTAAGGATCGCTGCGAAAACGATTTATTATACATTGGTAATCGGTAATGTGTGTTTCTGGCATTATAGTTATGAACGTCTCTATTAGAGCATAACATTAAGTCCAAGTATTTTGGTAGAGCTCCGTTTTCAAGGCGAAACATCAACTTCAAAACGTTTAGTGTATTATTTGGTTAATAGACTTCCGCATCCAAGTACTTCAAGCATTTCACTTATATGTGTCCTAATATCTGCTCTTAAAATACCTCGAATGAATTTGTTCTGAATTTTTTGGAGTCGATATATTTGTGATTGATTCATTATGAATAACACTGATGAACAATAATCAATATGTGGTCCAACAATTGATTTGTAAAATATAATTTTTGTTTCACGTGGCACTTTATCCTTAATTCTATTAAATAAGCCTAATTTTTCATTCATTTTTTCTAGCTCTATAATTCAAATGATCATTAAAATTTAAGTTTTCGTCTATGTTAACACCAAGTTATTTACATTGTTTCACACGTTCAATGACTTCAGTATCTACTAATATATTTTGATTACATTCTAGTATTGTTATTATTGACATCACCATGTACTTTGTTTTAGAGATGCTAAGTGCCAACTTATGGAATATCAGCCATTTTCTCAGGTTCTCCAAATCGTCATTTATTTTCTGAACAGCTTCACTAAGGGTTGGTGTTGCAATCGTAATCAAGGTGTCATCAGCAAACATATTCACTTTACAATTTCTTATAACTTCTACTATATCATTGATATACATGATGCAAAGCAATGGTCCTAAAGTAGATCCCTGCGGTACTCCGAGGTTATTTGGCATTGGCTTAGAGATACAGTTATCAACTTTTGTATATTGTTGCCTTTCTTGAAGATAATTATTGAACCATTCCAACGTCGCGCCTTGTATTCCATATTTACTTAATTTTTTAACATTGCTACTACTGCTACTTTATTGTCATCTATTTCAGATTTCCAATTATCCAACATTAAATTTAATACAGTTTCACATGAATGGTGTTCTCGAAATCCAGATGTTGATCGACCAGTATATTATTGTTACGTTTTTGCCTTGTCACTCAAGGTTCGAATCACTGGATTGTGAGTAAATACAACTGCTTCAAATTTGTACTCACACAAATTTATTTATACAACACAATAATTATACAACACAAAATTAACGATTAATTATTCCAATTATAACACACTATTTAATTATCACTTTAATATTCGCTTTAATAATCGCTTTAATAATCACTTTAATAATCACTCTATTTAACCTTCACTGTATCACGTTTAAAATAAGACTCAGCATTCCACGTCAATGTACGCCTTTATATAACAAAATATTTGTTTCCAGAATAATCCTAAATGCGCATCGAGCAACCTCAATGTTGACTTAAATCACAATTACAATTGAACAATTCAGTGGCAAAAACCCAAAACAGCATAAGTCGAGTTATGCAGTTTTTGAGTTTTATCCAAATTTAAAATGTTTACACTAAAACGAACATTTTGATATAATCGATTTATTTTTATGAAGAATTTTAGTACCTAAAGCGAGAAAATCAAAAACAACACAACTCATTTGGTTCTCAAATCGATTTTGCAAAAACGACATAAGTTATATTTTTACAAGTAAATTTCGTTGGGTAGACTTACGAGTATGTTGTTTTTCTGATTTAAAAAACAGTATTTTTTGTGGTTTTATATTACAATCTAAAACGACACAAGTGACTTGTGCTGTTTTCAATAAATTTATTTATTAAAACCAAAATCGTATCTCGACTTATTCAGTTATTGTTAAATTTTATTATAATTGGTTTTTGTGAAGTGAAAACTTAAGTGGTGATATGTTATTCTTGCAATTTGTTTCGTTAAAATACAATTATTTAACTTAATATAAGTAGTTTTTTCCATTGCAAAAATATCAATAAAAGGTAAATATGTAATTTTTAATCAGTTTTACTACGTAATTAGTAAAGGTATGTGTCTTTAAAAACTATACATAATTTTTTATTTTTTAGATTAAAAATGAATAATTTGAGTAGATCCTCACGCATGGTAGCACTAGCATCGAGAGGTAAAATAAATAAAACCAGTACCGCGTACCCGATACAATGTCTACACGAAACCGCTACATTTGCTAATTTAAACAGGAATGAAGTAAAATATCAGAATACATACTCTGGGACTGAAGTAAGCTTTAGTGCGTTCCAATTTATGGATAAAAATACGAATTATGAAACTTCCACTTATTATGATAAAGTAAGTGACGAATTATTGGATACACCCAAAGAGGCTTATCAGCATAATCCGTTCAAAAACGACGACGACTCCGATGTTGATCCAAACTATATGCCTCCTACTGATGAATCAGACGATGAATACGGCGAAGATATAGAACAAATGGCCAGAAATGTGGAATTTAACCTAGAGAATGAAACAAACGAAAATCATAACTGTGATACAGAGAATGTTATAGCAGATCGTCGAAAACCATCAAGTAGCAAATCAGCTATGAAAAAACTTCAGACAAAGCGAAACACAGGTCAGCCATATATTTCAACAAGCGGAAAACCAGTAGCTGCTCGAGAGTGTAAACCACTACAAAAATGTCGAAAACTATGTGACACAAAAATCACATTTCAACAGCAACAACAAATTTTTCAGCAATATTGGAATTTAACGTCGTACAATTTGAGATGTGCATTTTTATCCGGTTTAATCGAAGTCCGAAAGAAAAAATATCAGACATTACAAAAACGGTCAAGCAAAGTTAGAAACTTTTCGTGTTTTTATTTTATCAAATTTGATGTGGAAAAATTTGAAGTTTGTAAGATTTGTTTTAAGAAAACATTTGGGGGGACTGATGGGATTATCAGAACAATCACCAAAAAAGAAGTTGAGTCACCTGGACCAATTATTCCGTCGGATAAACGTGGATCCAGACCACCACCAAACCTCACATCCGACGAAAAAGTGAATGAAATCAAAAACCACATTAACTCATTCCCATCATATGAAAGTCACTATACGCGGAGAGATACATCGCAAAGGTAAGATTTAGAGCAATTTAAAATCGTCTCAACTTTTATTAATAATTATTTATGTTTTAGATATTTTCCTAGTGACTTAACAATCACTAAAATGTACCAGCTGTACACTGAAAAAATTTAAAAATGCCATCTCAATTACAAAGTTTTCGAAAGTGTTCCAAACAATGGGCATTACATTTAAAACTCCTAAGGCCGACTCTTGCCACAAATGTGACATTTTTGCTGCAAAATTGAATGTGACGGACAACGAAGGACAAAAAGAGCACATCATTGAGGAGCAACGAAATCACCAACTTGCAGATGACGCTTATAAATCTAAGGAATGGGATAAGGAACTGGCAAAGAGCAATCCAATAATAAAGACTTGTGCTTTCGATCTGCAGCAATGTCTTCCTACTCCGAATGTAATGACCTCAGTATCGTTCTATAAACGTTTACTTTGGACTTACAATTTAACAATACATGATTGCACTACCAGTGCGTCTAATTGCTATATGTGGAATGAAGTTGTAGGACAAAGAGGTGGGAATGAAATTGCGAGCTGCCTGCTAGCTCATTTAAATAAGCTTCCTACTTCAACAGAGCAAATAATTTTCTACAGTGACTGTTGCACAAGGCAGAATAGAAATTCTTATGTTGCCACAATGTTCCACGTCTACATGCAAAATAATCAACAAAGTGCTTTGAAATTTATTGATCACAAGTTTCTCGTATCTGGCCACACGCACATGGAGTGCGACAGCGATCATGCTGCAATCGAACGAAAAAAAAAACGTTTCACGGTTAAAATTCACGAACCAAGAGATTGGTATCAGTTTGTTCGTTTAGTATCCAATCGGTTCATAGTTCATGAAATGAGTCAGGAACAAATTTTTAATTTCGGAGATCTTGCCAAATCTAAGGTTATGTGGCGAAAAGTAAATACTGATGGCGAAAAGTTTGCGTGGCACGATGTTAAATGGATTCGATACACAAAGGAACGAGGCCATATTTTAGATAAAACAAGTTATAGCAACGATGAACAATTTAAAGTTCTTAATATATCACGCCGCGGCTTTAATAATTTATCTAACTACTAGCTGACCCGGCGAACTTCGTACCGCCTCAAAATCAATAAATGTTGTTTAAAGTTATTATAGCTTAATTAAGTTGAGTTTTTTATTAAGATAAAATGAATTTCTCTCTCTCTCTCTCTTTCTCTCTCTCTCTATCCCTCTCCCTCTCTCTCTCGCTCTCTCTCTCGCTCTCGCTCTCTCTCTCTCTCGCTCTCTCTCTCTCTCTCTCTCTCTCTCTCTCTCTATCTATCTATCTATCTCTATCTCTCTCTCCCATCAAGAGATTTGGCCGCCTTAAATGAGTGATTAATTCATTGATCCTAAACCAGCCAATCAAAATTCAAATCAATCAAACTGAAATATATTTTAATTACATTGAAATGAATGTAATTCACGTGGCAGCAAGGATTTCGTTTTATTGAATTGATTCGAAATGATTCGCGTAGCATTGTTGCACTACTTTCTTTTAAACTATTTCTTGAGTAGGTTGCAATAGGGTCGATTCCCTTCAGTAAAACATCTTGTGATATACGACATTTTTTGTTTTATTGTCAGGTGCGAGAACGAACAAAGCGGATCGCTTGCCGACGCGTGAACATGCTATGTACAATTGGCCGTGAGAGAAACATTCATTTTCTAGATTCAGGCCACAAACACTCAAGTATGGGCCTTGTGATTTGTTGATCGTCATGGCGAATGCAAGACGAATCGGAAATTGAATTCGTTTAAACTCGAATGGCATATCGGTTGGGATCATCGGAATTCTCGGAATGAGAACTTCCTCACCTTTGAACCACTGCACCACTCGTCACATACAAACTACACCTACAAAATTCATATAAAAAAATGTTTTTTTATTAGATTTTTGGGACATCCCTTTTGAGTTTTTCCGACTTTTCTTTTTTCCTAAACCACCACTGTATTGAGACGAACAAAATAAAAAAAAACAAAATGAACTAAATGTATGAGAAAATGAATTTTCTTGATAAATTTTTATTTGGTAAATTTTTCCGATGTTTTAATAGTTATTATGCTATTCGGAACGGAGTCAAATCCAACAAAACAAAAATCATAAAAATCGGTCCAGCCGTTCTTGAGTTATAAATGGTGTAACTAACACGACTTTGTTTTATTTATATAGATGATTTTGTAAAATGCTATACAAACCTGCTAAAGATATCAGACGCAAAAAAACAATATTTACTTGATCTTCTACCACTCTTAGATCCATCAGCACATTACTTCTACATACATTTGAATGCAGAGCCCATGCCGGATACGCATCCAGATTTAACTGAAGCGGATGATGATTGTTAAATAAAATTTAGTTATTGGATTTCTTGAATTTGAATTAATTGTTTTATTAAAGTTTATATGAATTAAAGTATAATTTATTATTATTTTAAGTTTCAATAAAAAATATTTAATAAACTAAAACGACACAAGTTAAATTATTTTTTCATAGCAAACAGAAAAAACAGCATAATTTGAGTTACGCAAGATTATAATGTGAAAGAAAATGCTAAAAACGACGTAAGTCATTTTATGTCAATTTTGTTTAAAATATTAAATATCCAAAACAACACAAGTCAGGAAAATCGCGAAAATATTTGAAAATTTTCAAAATTTTGGAAAACTGAAAATGCCATTATTGAATGTCTTACTCTGATAATTTTATGTATTAATTTGAAATAATTTGAGCTGATACAATTTTTTCAGGATAAAATATCAACTTAAATTACAATTTTCTCAAAATGAACATTTTCGAGTTATGTACTTTTGGGTTTTTGCCACTGAATTATTGAATAACTTATTCTATTCTAATCTAGGTGTCACCGTAACATTATTGTTGTGTTACGATTTTGCCTTGTCACTCAAGGTTCGAATCACTGGATTGTGAATAAATACACTGCTTCAAATTTGAACTCACACAATTTATTTACACAACACAATTTATTATACATCACAAAATTCACAATTAATTATTACACTTATAACACACTTTTTAATTATCACTTTAATAATCACTTTAATAATCTTTCTATTTAACCTTCACTGTATCACGTTTAAAATAATACTCAGCATTCCACGTCAACGCGCGCCTTTATATACCAAAATATTTGTTTCTAGAATAATCCTAAATGCGCAGCAAATATGTTAGTATAGAAATGACGCCTAAATGTTGAGTATAAATTATAAATGGATTTGAACAACAATTAATGAAATTAACTTATTCTATTCTATTCTAGGTGTCACCGTAACACTACCCCCCACCTAAGCCTGTTCGTCCCGAACAGGATCCAGATCACCTCCTCTGTAGAGCGCCAAACGCTCTAAATGCACCACCTTTGGTTTACCTTTCCGTCCTTTCTGTATGCGATAAACCACGTCGTTCAACCTTTTAATGACAGTGTAAGGGCCTTCCCATGTGGGTTGCAACTTCGGTGATAATCCCTTCTGCCGTTGCGGGTTGTGAAGCCATACCAATTGCCCTTCCTCGAAGCCTTGATTATTTGCTCGTATGTCATATCGAGCTTTCATTCGATCACTTGTTATCCGAATTTTCTCCCGTACAAATTGATGTATTTCATTGAGTTCCTCTTTCATCCGGTCAACATAATCCTGTCCGCATAGAGCTGCTGATGGAACAGCCCCAAATTTTAAATCTCCCGGTAATCGCAGATTGTTCCCAAATATGGTTTTAGCTGGTGTCACCCCTGTTGTGTCATGTACCGCTGATCGGTAGGCCATCAGGAACATCGGTATATGTCGATCCCAGTTACGTTGGTTCCTTTCCACAACCTTTGCTAGATATTCCTCCAATGTGCCATTGAATCTTTCCACCATACCGTCCGATTGTGGGTGTAAAGGCGTCGTTCTTGTTTTATTGATTCCAAGCATCTGACATATCTCCTGAAATACCACCGATTCGAAATTCCTTCCTTGATCCGTGTGAATTTCCATAGGTACACCAAATCTGCTAATCCAATTGTTAACCACGGCATCAGCTATTGTTGTTGTCTCCTGATTGGGTATGGGGTACACCTCCGGCCATTTGCTAAAATAATCCATTATTACTAGCACATATTTATTTCCGCTCTCAGTGGTCGGAAATGGCCCCGCCACGTCCATTGCAATTCTCTCAAATGGTGCCCCGACATTATATTGTTTCATGGTTCCACGGCTTTTTCGTGCTGGTCCCTTCACTGCCGCACATTGGTCACATCTTCGACACCATTCTACTACTGACTGTCTACATCCGGACCAGTAGAAACGTTGGCGAATTTTGGCTAATGTTTTATTAATCCCTAGGTGACCTCCACTTGCTCCTCCGTGATACTCCTTGAGGATTTCCGCTATCCGATCTTTTGGCACCACTACCAACAATTGTTTTACTTTACCATCCGTGCTTTCCCACTTTCGTTTTAAACATCCATTTTCTATGTGGAGGCTATCCCATTGAGCCCAATATGCTTTTACAATGGGAGCTTTGTCAGCTATCTCACTCCATGTGGGCCGGTGTTCCTTTTCCTTATATTTCATGATGAATGACAGGTCAGCATCCCGTAATTGCTCCTTCTTGATCATTTCATCAGTCCATTCCTCATCAGGTAGCACTTGCATAAGCCGAATATCGATGATGTTTTCCTTACCCTCCACACGACCACAATGCTTGCATTCCACGGGACATGGCCTTCTTGATAATGCGTCGGCATTTCCATGTGCGGTTCCCTTCCGATGTTCAATTTGGAAATCGTAGCTTTGCAAACGTTCGATCCAACGTGCTACTTGTCCCTCTGGATTTTTGAATTGTAACAACCAGCGCAAAGCTCCATGATCCGTCCGTAGAAGAAATTTTTGGCCATAGAGGTACTTATGGAAGTGCTTAACACATTCCACTATAGCCAACAACTCTTTCCGTGTAACACAATAATTCCGTTCCGGTTTTGATAACATCTTGGAGTAATATGCAATAACTCGCTCCTCACCATTTGTTGCCTGTGATAATACTCCTCCTATACCGTCATTACTTGCATCGGTGTCCAAAATGAATTTAATGTTGGGTATAGGGTATGCGAGGATTGGTGCTTCGCATAATCGACGTCTTAGTTCCACAAATGCTTCTTCCTGTTCATCCTTCCATTCGAATGCCTTGTTCTTCCTGGTTAACTCGTGTAAACTCTTTGCAATATTGGCGAATCCTGGCACGAATCGTCTATAATAGGTGCACAATCCAAGGAAGCTCCGTAATTCATGTAAGTTTTTAGGTCGTGGCCATTCCTTCACCGCTGCGATCTTGTCTTCATCGGTATGGATTCCATTGGTTGTCACCTTATGACCCAAATATTTTACTTCCGTTCTAAATAGTTTGCATTTCTTTGGGCTTAGCTTCAATCCGGCCGCTTGTATCCGATCCAAAACCTCCGCCAAATTCCTTAAATGCTCGTCGAAATCCTTGCCCATAACGATGATGTCGTCCAAATATACGAGGCACGTCCTCCAATGTAATCCCTTTAGCACGCGCTCCATTAGCCGTTCAAAAGTCGCTGGAGCATTACATAATCCGAATGGCATAACGTTAAATTGCCATAATCCGTTACCCACACTGAATGCCGTTTTCTCGCGATCTTCTTCCTGGACTTCCACTTGCCAATAGCCGCTTTGCAGATCTAATGTTGAAAATATTCGAGCACCCGATAATGTGTCTAACGTGTCATCGATCCTTGGCAATGGGTAACTATCCTTTTTCGTCACAGCATTTAATTTTCGGTAATCCACGCAGAATCTCATGCTACCATCCTTTTTCTCGACTAACACCACTGGTGAACTCCATGGACTGCTTGATGTTTCGATTACCCCTGCTGCTTGCATATCTTTTACCATTCGATCCACTTCTCCTTGCTTTGCCAATGGTAATCTCCTGGGTGGTTGGCGAATCGGCATTTCTGCTCCTGTATCTATTCGATGTTTTACCATTGTAGTTCTCCCATTATTGTCCGGTGTACTGCAGAATATTGGCATGTACCGCTCGAGCAATTGTTTTGCCATATTTTTCTGTTCGTTGGTAAGATCTTCGGTCCATTTCTCCATGAATTGTTCTACAACTTCTTTCTGCCCTTGTGAGTTACTCGTATTAATCGGATTTTTCTGCTCGCACTTCACTATCGCAGATATTTCTTCACATTTTCCGATTATTGTCCCTTTCTTGATGGTTTTCGTCTTATCCGAGAGATTTAGAGTCCTAATTGGTACTCTATTATCGCTGTCTGGTTTCACTAGGACTTTCCCGATCATAATTTCTCTGGCTCCGCTCTCCGCTTCATTGGCTTCAACAACCCACAACCTAGGTGACCCAGAATCTCCATCCAATCTTGCCCATACTACTGTTTCCGAGTTCGGTGGCAACTTCTCCCGATGATCCATTATAATTTGCCTGCTCGTTTCTCCTATAGCGGCGCTAACGTGAAGTGGCAACTCGATATTATCGTAGGTTAATACACCCCGTCCAACATCCACCACGAAGCCATTCGTTCTCATGAAGTCCATCCCCAAGATGACTTCGTCTACAATATCTGCAACCAGCACCTCGTGTTGAAAGTAATTTCGCCCAATCCTTATTTTTACGACCTTTTTCCCTTTTATTGCTGAATTTTCTCCAGTCGCCGTTCGTAACTTCATTCCATTAGCTGGTTCCATAACTCCATCGATAATATCCTCACGAACAATCGTATGAGTTGCTCCCGTATCCAGCGTGATCATGCATTTCTTCCCATCAATATCGGCTTCAATTGTTAAGCTATCACCGCTCCTTGCTATTCTCGAAACATGGATGGAGGTTATGGGGCAATCGGTTGTGGGAGTCAGCTTCTGCCCCTTCAAGCTGACTCTCTTTAGTTTAACGACTCCACTGTCGTCTGACGCTCCTTTCTGGATTCTATCTGCTCTTCGTTTGGTCTACGCTTCATAGGAGATGGCGACCTTGCTCGTTTCTTCTTAATCTCCCAACAGTCCCGTGAGATGTGGCCCATTCTATCACATACCCAGCATTTAATCCTGCCACTTCCATCTCTGAACCTTGGCGTAGCCCGTGCGGTGTCTAAACTGGAATCAATCTCCACTCGACGAATTTTCATTGCTGGTTTGATGATGGTTTGCGCAGTTTCGTTTGTTAACGCACAAGCGATGGTTTCCGTAAAAGTTGCCTTAGGTGACAACATCACCGCTCTGCACGTCTCAGGATCTCGAATACCGTCAATGAATGCATCCATTTTAATTCGCTCCATGTAATCGGCCGACATATTTGAATGTACTAAATGCGCGAGCCGCTCAATTGCCGATGAAAATTCCTGTAGCGATTCTCCTGCTCTTTGGTATCGACCCTTCAATTCCATGCGATAGATTTCTCGTTTGTGGTCACTTCCGTATTTTCGATCCAACGCCTTCATAATTCCCATGTAAACGTTCCGTTCCTGCTCGGGAATGATTTGTAGTGTTTCCGCCGCTTCGCCTTTAAGAGCCACAATTAACGCTGCAACACATTGTTCTTCAGTCCACTGATTTTGCTTAATGGCCGTTTCGAATTGGAACTTAAAAATACTGAAGGATGTTGTTCCATCAAATGTTGGTGGTTTTATCTTAACTGCATTAACCGTCTGAATCACTTGTTCAACCGACTCAAATTTTTGTTGAACCGTCCCTTTAACATTTTGAATTTCTGCGTGTACTTCTGTTTGCAGTTTTTCCACTTTACCGTGTAGTGTAGAAGATAACTCCAGAAACCTCTCGTCCATTTTCTTTTGGCCATCTTCTATTTGGTTTTTAATGTCCTGGTTCGATTGTTTAATGTCCGCCCCTTGTTGCTCCATCTGCTGTTTCATTTCCTGGTTCAATTGTTTAATGTCCGCCCCTTGTTGCTCCACCTGCTGTTTCATTTCCTGGTTCAATTGTTTAATGTCCGCCCCTTGTTGCTCCACCTGCTGTTTCATGTCCTGGTTCGACAATTTCATTTGATGTTTAATGTCCGCTCCTTGTTGCTCCACTTGTAACATCTGTTGTTTCATTCCCTCGTTCGATTGTTTTATTCCCTCCAACTGTTGTCCCATCATTTGATTCATAGCAGCCATCAACTGCGAAAAATCTAAACTTCCAGATGGGTTTTGCGTTGTTTCGACCACCGTTTGTACGTCCTTTTGTTTCTTATCCATACTGATCTCATCCGTTTTTTCCTCCTCGAAATCATACACGTCTGGATCTAAACCTTCCTTCTCCATGGCCTCACGTAGTCGCTCCACCAAACTAGCTTTTGTGCCTTCACTGGCCAAACCTCGCCGTGTCAGTTGCTCCTTTAATTGCGCAAGCTTTAGTCCGTAGAGAATCATTTTCCTTATTATTCACAATCCCACCGCTGTCACCAATTGTTACGATTTTGCCTTGTCACTCAAGGTTCGAATCACTGGATTGTGAATAAATACACTGCTTCAAATTTGATCTCACACAATTTATTTACACAACACAATTTATTATACAACACAAAATTCACAATTAATTATTACACTTATAACACACTTTTTAATTATCACTTTAATAATCACTTTAATAATCTTTCTATTTAACCTTCACTGTATCACGTTTAAAATAATACTCAGCATTCCACGTCAACGCGCGCCTTTATATACCAAAATATTTGTTTCTAGAATAATCCTAAATGCGCAGCAAATATGTTAGTATAGAAATGACGCCTAAATGTTGAGTATAAATTATAAATGGATTTGAACAACAATTAATGAAATTAACTTATTCTATTCTATTCTAGGTGTCACCGTAACAGTTGTTAATGTGGGTTATTAATTGGTTTTTAACTACTCGTTTTAACACACCTTCGTAGGTTGGTGGTATATTTATCGGGTGTCAAATAAGCTGTGAGACACTGACAGCTTATTTGATCCAGTCGCATTTTATGAACAAAATCGTAAATATCTCGCGATCTCTTATTTTGATGTTTTTTTTTTTTTTTTTTTTTGACAAGGAACTAATCAACAAATACTAATTTAGAAAATAAAGGAACTTCGATTGCAGGGTGTTATCGCATTAGAGTGTAATCGCATTACTGTGTTACCTCGCAATATCTTTGTAGCATCAAATTCGCTTGTGTATGACTAGGAATATGATGGAGGTTCGCACAACAATTTCTATAAATTGGAAGCATCGACTACCTATATCACCATTAGTATATTAAGCGACGGATGCTCAGAAACTTTCCTTTAATACTGTATGCAATTTGTTTAACTGTATCGTGAAACCAAAATTTGTTACTTTTGTTGTACTCGTAGTGGAAATATTTTTCTTGGTTTTTATTTTTGTTTTGTTTTACTAGGTTTTTTCCTCTGCATTATATCGATACCAACAACAATAATGCCATAAAACAGAATAATAACAAAAGTAATTTGACGAAATTTGATGGTATTAGTATGTTTGTGGCAGTGGATCATTTAAGCTGTGAGTTGGTTTTGAGTTGAAATAATGAACTTTTTAATGTAATTTTGATATGCATTAGAATTTTTATTTTATTTTTTGTGTTTTGTAATAAAAATAAATATAGCTTTCATATTACATTTAGTTTTTTTCAAAAAAAATAAGACATCGCGAGATATTTACAATTTTGTTCATAAAATGCGACTGGATCAAATAAGCTGTGAGTCACTGTAGTTCTTCTGGTGTTGTTGGCTTAGAAGTTTTCGGAATTGGAATAACCGTTAATATTTTCCATGATCTCGGGACTTAAGCTTCATATAAACTTTTATTGATTAAATTCATAAATTTTGATGAGAATATTTCATTCTTCATAGCATCTCACATTGGTTTATACCATCAATTCCAGCGTTCGACTTCAGACTACTAATAGTTTTAGTATCTCTTGACATGTAATATTTTGGAAACAGAATGGAACTGTGTAAGGATACGCATTCGATTCATTAACATTTTTTACATTTGGAATATTGTTATGGATGTCAATCACACTGGATACAAATGTAAGTTAACGAGTTTTATCCGTGAAACTTAAAAAAAATAATTTTATTAATTCAAAATGTTACATTTAAGTTCACAATACGATAATAAACTAACTTTACAATCTAAAAAATTATATTCTTATACTAAACATTATGCTTTCCTCAGCAAAAGCAGTAATGGAAAATTTATAAAATATTTGTTGATTCGACTTTTTTGGTGTTGAACTAATTTATCCGGATACGCGTGGCGGATGCTCATGTTTCTATAATAAGTTGAATCAGCATTTCACACGTTACATTGAGATGTTAACTCTTCCCTCTTCAAAGATCCACGTCTCGTGGGTCAAAAATTTAATTTAATGGGTTGGATTCCTCTTAGGTTACCGGAAATCTCTTCCTGTTGGGCTGGTTTGTTTATAAATAGGGTCTTTCTCTGGCTCCTTACTCTTGCTTTGTTGATAAGAGATATGCTAACTAAGCATATGATGACGATCATGATGCTTAAGTCGATGAAAGCAGCCTTTTTGTGGTTGCTGAATAGTTGCTGAACTTTTTTAATATTGTCTAGATACAAATTATGCAAGTATCCAGAATCGATTTTGATGCTTCTCTCGGTAATGTTTGTTTGTAGCACAGGTGGCAGTACCTGGGATGTTCTTATTTCCTTGTTTGTGAACGTGGCACCGTTAATGTTTATTGTTTCGTTGTGATACTGTAGGAGTTGCTACTGATGACGTTCCCCTTGAAGTTATTCAGAAAAATTGTGTTATCGTTTAGGGTTTCGATAACTTGGTTGCTATTGACTTGAAAATCACACCTGGCACTCAATCCTTTAATTAATTGACTAACACAGTGCTCTTCAGTTAGTTTTTTCAGCTTACTTTGTTCACATATTGTTATGTCTCGGAAAATGTTGCAGTCCTTTGTTATTCCATAAATTTCATTTTGATTGAGCAGAAGCTCTTTGAACTCCAGGTAGATCTGTTTGTCTTGGTTGATTGTTGATCTTATGATTATATGATTATAATTTTGGTTGCTCGTCTTCGGTATAGCTATGACGTACAGGATTGTAGAGTTTTTAACCATCATCATCGGTTCCGCATATTCTAACGCTTCTATATCATTGGAGTATGGCAAAGTTTCTATTTCCATGATCACCCGGTTGATTTCTCCTTTGTCCAATAGGTTGGTGTTGATAATTTTTCCTTTTGCTAATTGCGCAGCGCGAACTATTTCTTTAACTTCTTCCTTGATGAGCGTAAGTCGATTAAATAGTATTTGTTCTGTTCGGTCATCATGCTCCATATCCAGGTGTTCAACGATTTTGTTGTACTCGTTAAGCATCTGTTGTGAAGTGTCGATCAAAACCCTATTGATTTTGTACTGCTGGTTGTTGTTGCCGACTATTTGATTTTGACTTCTCACTATCTGGTCCCAATCTGTGGCGTCAGGTGAGCCTGCGATCCATTTCCAGGCGCTACCAATCCAATCTATAGATCTTCTGTTTTTTGCTTTTTGATTCTTCAGTTCCAAAATTAATCGGGATATTTGTCCTATCTGATAATTTAGTTGAGGTCGAAGTTTACTTCCTTGGATGCTATTTATTGTAGGTGTTATCCGATCGATTAGTTCTTCATAATTTTGTAAATTAATGACATGCATTAGTTTGAAATTTCCATTGATTTTCCGTCCATTCCCTTGTTTTAAGGTTACTATTGGGGTATCGTATTCATAGATGTTTAAGGTTAATGTTAGGCCCCATAGCCATGATCTGGAAAATAGAGTGATTTATTGTGTTAGATTTTTAATCTGGGTTTTATGAATTCGTTTTCCTGAAGTCGTGGTAACTGTAACATTGTTATCCTCTGCTACAGTTTCTTTCTGAAATTTCGGTTTATTTTTTGATTGGATTTGTTTAATTGCTGTGAAGATCGTATCACCCGCCTCGTAAGTTTTGGGCTTTTTTCTCCTCGTATTTTCTCTTGCGATTTTGGTTTCCTGTGCTTTCCTGATCCTTTCGATTATGTCTTCATTAAGTTTGGTCTTGAAATCCGTTAAATTTTGATAGTTAATCTTATGAGTTCTTCCGAAGAATATGTCGCTGGGCTTTTGTTGAATGACTGAATGTATAGAATTGTTATACCGGTCCACCGCGATGTTGATCAGCTCCTTCACCGTTAATTCTTTATATTCATTCTGGAGACACCTAAAAATTTCGATTACCGTAGAGTGGACTCTCTCAACGATCCCATTCACTTCACTCCTTTGTGTAGGTGTTAGGTAGATTTCGACTCCCAAGGTTTTGAGGTAGTCAGTGATTATGGGACTTACGAAACTCCTTTCATTGTCCATTACCAGCATTTTAGGTACGGAAAAATAATGTAGCGCTTTAATCAGCTTGTCTCTTATGTGCGGGATGGATTTGGATTTTACACGAAAGAATTTAGCAAATTTAGAGAATTTATCCACACAGGAAATGAATTTCTCATTCTTGATTTCCATTATATCAATGTGGAGTATTTCAGCTGGGTACGTAGGAATAGGTGTTTCTTGGATTTGCACATGGTTTGGATGTCTATCATATTTGTTGATGTTACATGTGTCACAAGTTTGAGTATATTTCTTTACTAGACTAGCCATTTGAGGGAAATAGTATTTTTCCAAAATCTGTTTCCTATTTTCCATATGATTGCGGTGTGCCCTCTTATGTTCCTCCTTTATAATCGCAAACTTATTTTCTTCGTTAGCAATGTCCGTAACTGTTCTCTGGGTTAGGCGAATCTTGTAAGTTGAGAAATGCTCTTTAAAGACTTCCTGTAGTAGTGGGATGTATTCCTCAGGTATCTTTATCCCATTGATCGTATTCGGATTTAGATTCTCTCGTAGGATTTTGCTTAGAATGTCTTTATTTAACCCTGGATTGCTAATATAATGTCGGTGGTATGATGGGTGCGGCTCTTCATGGACATAAATATCTTGTCCTTTTTGAAATATGATCTGGTTCTTAAATGCGTTGATTGGAGCATCGCAATATCTTATTAGGTCCGTAGAATCCTCCTCGGCACTATGGGCTGTTTCGTTTGTGGACAACGTGTTTGCCTCCAATTCCAATCTGGATAGGGCATCAGCGACTTTGTTGGTGCAACCTGGTTTGTACACAAGTTCATAATTATATTCTTCCAAACGCGCCTTCCATCTCTTTAGTTTGGCGTTGTTATTCCTGTTGCTCAGAGAAAATGTGAGCGGCTGATGGTCTGTAAGGATTTTAATTTTTTCGCGCCGTATAAATAATTTCTTAAGTTGTCTAGGGCCCAAATGATTGCCAACATCTCCTTCTCGTTGACAGCGTAGCTTTCTTCGGTTTTATTTAAAGACCTAGAAATATACGTGATCGGTCTATCTTTGCCCATATCCCCCTGCGATAATACGGCTCCTATCGCCATATCCGAGGCGTCGGTTGTTAGGTTGAAAGGTTTATTGAAATCGGGAAACATTAATATTTCTGAGGATGATAGCAGTTCCTTGATTTGTTGGAATACCCGAATTTGATTTTGATCCAAACTGATTTTTATTTTCCTCGACTGATTAGCTTTAATCTGAGCGTTTTCACCTCTTGTAAGATTTGTCAGTGGCTTGATTATCTTTGCGAAGTCCTTCACGAAACGTCTGTAATAAGATGCCAATCCGAGAAATGATTTTAAGTCCTTCAGATTCTCCGGTATTTTAATATTACTAATGGCAGCTACTTTCTTTGGGTCGGCCTTAATACCTTGGTTAGTGATGATGTAACCTAGGAATTCCGTTTCCGTCTTTAGGAATTCTGTTTTATCCAAATTGATCCGTAGGTTACCTTTTTCGAGTTTGCTAAATATCATTTCAATGTTCCTTAGATGTTCTTCCTCTGTTTTGCCTCCAAAGATTATAACATCGTCTATGTAGACGTAGCAAATTTTCCCAATATACTCTTTTAACACGTCATCGATCATTCGTTGAAAAATGGCCGGCGCATTTTTGAGACCAAAGGGAAGCCTCAAAAATTCATACTTTCCGTTCATGGTGGAAAGCGACGTCTTAGGAATATCTGATTCCTTCATTTTGATCTGGTGGAACCCAGAGGTGAGATCAATTGTCGTGAAAAATCTAGAGTTCCCGAGGTTCGCGATTGTATTGGATATATCCGGAATTGGATAAGTGTCCGCGATGGTGACAGCATTTAGACGTTTATAGTCAATGACCATTCTGTATTTTTGTGTATTGGAGGCGTCTAATTTCTTCTTCACTACCCAGATAGGCGAATTATATGGGCTCCTTGAAGGTTGTATGATCCCATCCTTTAGGAGTTTGTTGATTTGTTCTTCGACTTCTTTCCTCATATTAACTGGATAGGGATAAGATTTTGTGTAGATCGCTTCATCTGTTGTTGTCTTGATTTCGGCTCTTACAGTGGTTTCTATGGGTGTTATATTGTTTACAGGTCCAAACAGCGTTTTATATTTTGAGAGCATTACTTGTATGCTATTCTTTAATTCGGTGGATAGGTGGTTATCTCGGATTTCTAAATTGTTCACTTGGGGTGTATGCTTCTCATACAATGGTATTTTAATGTTTGAGTTAAGTGTCAGGATGTTGTTTTTCCGATCGATAATTGCACCGAGTTCTTTTAGAGTGTCATCACCTATTATGCCATCGAATGTCTTTAGTCCCGGAAGAACGAAAAACTCTATATTTGTGTTGATTCCGACACTCTTAAAAAATTGTCCACATATTTTTCTGCTAATTTCGATTTGCCCCCCGGCTGATCTAATTTTGAATTTGTTATTGGTTGCCGTCGAATTTTCGGCTAACTGATCACAGATGAAGTTCTTGTTTGCACCTGTATCAATCAAGAATTTGAGCATATCGCCATTCTTCGTTTGGTACTTTATGTATGGTATGCTAGAGAGGCTTCCAGCATAAAATTTAACTCGGCATTCTCTTCACTTTCTTCGTATTCTGTTGATTCTTCGATGTCCATATTTTCGTTTACCATCTGTGTGTATTGCTCTTCTTCTTCTTGTGTCTCTATATTGTATATTCTCTGTTGTTTCCGTGGCTCATTGTAATACGAGTTTTCTCGTTTGAATGCGGGTGAACTTAACTGAGCAGGTAGCACTGGACGATTTATGTAATTGACCTGTCTGCTTGTCGACGGATCAATATCCATTGGCTCTGGTGGTTTGGCTTGTGTTGGCCTTGGTGGTGCTCTGATATTCCTATGTTGGATATTGTATGCCTGATTCTTTTGAGGTAATGCTATTTGGTTGTGATTCCTGCGATGGTCATATTGATTGACATTCGTTCGGGCGAAGATTTGATTGATAGGTGCTGTTATCGAATTGTTCGAATTTCTATCATGCACAGTGAGGTTCCGATAATTTAAATTTTGAATTTCCAGACAGGATGCATAAGCTTCAGGCAACGTCGTTGGTTTCTGGATTATCAGTATTTTCAATAAATCCCCATTCAATCCTCGAATAAAGACATCGAGTGCTCTGTTTCGATAGGTTTCTATGAGTACTGTAACTGTGTCGGTCGAGTAGTCCTCTGTTTTAATTTTATTTACAATCAAGGAGAATTGGTGATTGACGTTGGCGTAAAATTCATCTATCGACTTGTTTCTTTGCGTTAGATTACCCAGTTGGTATTCTAGTGTTCTTAAATCCCGTTTGTCCGCATAGTGGAGGGACAAACATTTTTTTATTGATGCCCATTCGTCGTCGAATATATTGTATGATATTAGGGTGGAGTCAGCATTCCCCCCGATCTTCTGCCTTATACTTTGCAAGATGGCACGATAGATTGGTCTGTCACGCATGATCTGGTAGTCACTTAAGATATTTTCCACACTATGAACCCAAGAAAGGTATTGTGTTGGGTTGCCATCAAACGGTTGTAATACTTTAACGCAGTCTGGTAATTTACTGATTTCTTTTAAATCCTCCGCATTCTTAGGTGACGTTAAGTTAGTCGTTTCCTGCCGTGGTCGTGGTTGTTCTAATTTCTGAAGCCTTCGTTCAATCATTTTTGCCTGTTCTATGTGAGCGTTAAGTGCTCCAGTTAATTGTTTTACGGCATCCTGTAGTGCTTCTATTTGTCTTTCCATTTTTATTATAATTGATTAAGATTTATTAATATGCACTTAATTTATTAGACGTAAATTTATTATTTTCACTTAATATTTATTCACTTTTATTATTATTTATGTCGGTATAAAATTTTTATTAATCTTTTGTTTTTATTACTTACAAAATTATTATGTGCTTCATTGGCGAGGATATCTCCTAATGAGTGATTCGTGGATTAGCGTTTCCGCGAAGATCTTTATAGTGCACTCCGGGTAATATGTACACTTGGCCTGATTTATTCTGGGTGGTCCGTTTTCTTCCTTTTTAGCCGTCAGTGTTTACAATTACAAACAGCCTACTACGGTACGTAGCACTCACAGAATTTAAGCGAATGTGAGGTAGGCGTATTATGGTCACCTGGGTATAATACGACTTAGTAAAGCACTTGTCACAAACTTATTGTGTTCAACGGGGTACAATATTTGAGTTTAAAAGTTATCACTTCACTTTTTTCCCTAACTATTCACTTTTTAATTATCAGGTCCCTGTTTCGGCGCCAGTTAACGAGTTTTATCCGTGAAACTTAAAAAAAATAATTTTATTAATTCAAAATGTTACATTTAAGTTCACAATACGATAATAAACTAACTTTACAATCTAAAAAATTATATTCTTATACTAAACATTATGCTTTCCTCAGCAAAAGCAGTAATGGAAAATTTATAAAATATTTGTTGATTCGACTTTTTTGGTGTTGAACTAATTTATCCGGATACGCGTGGCGGATGCTCATGTTTCTATAATAAGTTGAATCAGCATTTCACACGTTACATTGAGATGTTAACTTGTATTATTAAGAGATTCGGTTAATTCTAATATCGGTTACTCTTACTACTTTATTGTTAAACTGAATATTCCATTGTGTTGTGGTTTTAGTTTTATACATCGATTTTAACATTCTCCATAGTTATTTTGGATTATTTTGATTTTCTATGAATTTGTTTTTGAAATAAGTGGACTGCTCCTTCCTTAAACTATGTTTAAATATAATTCTGGCTGTTTTATAATTATCCCTGCTCTCATTTGAGTTTATAATTTTCATAATTTCATAAGATCGTAGTTTATCTTGCTTTAGTAATTTCAAATTTTCCGAGAACCATGGTAGTTTACTAGTTTTATAAATCAATTTTGTACATGTCAACTCATTCACACAAATTTTTAATTTTAACAGTAACTCTTCACCTTCTTCGTTTAATTCTCGGTCTATTTCGTTTAAGTTCGCCTCTTGGCTTCCCAGAAATTGTTGATTTAAAGCATAGTTGAGTAATCCATGAGAATAATTTTTCCGCGAACGTATTTCTATCGGGTCACAATTTCTTGTTGCTTTTATCTTCCCACAATTTAAATTAGCGCTTAACACATACAATGGTCACTAATTTGCTGCTCTTTAACCCTTAATTGTATGTAGTCCGTTATAAATGACAACCAGGAAAATCGATAAAAAAGGTAAACAGAAAATCAATTTTAAGCAAATATGTGTGTGTATGTTTAAGTGCAAGTGTAATCTACAGTATGTCACACTCGTATTCGTAAATCAAATATTTTCCAAAAAAACTCGATTAAAAAACATACAAATGATATTATAATTTAATCATTTGGATAATTCTTAAGTTTACTCTTAATCTTCATTATAGAATGAATAACAGGTTTCGATAACGGTGCAATTCAGAGAAAAAAATTAAAATCTGTACATGAGGGAAAATAAGCGTCACATTCATATTCGTAAAATTCCATTTGTGTTTGAATTTTACCGTTATTTATCATTATCCTTTTTTTGCGGTTTTTTGCGGTTTCGCTTTGCACTCAATATCAGTATAGCATTTAGTTTCGAATTGACTGGAAGTTATCTTAATTTAATCCAAATTTTAGTCAAATGGGTCGTAAGCAAGGTGAAACGTCAATTGATTTACGAAAATTAGTAATTTTACAACGGGAAGCAGGGAAAACATTTAACATTTAACAAAATCATCCAAATAGTGCAAAGAAGTATTTCTACAATACAATACATCGTAAAACGACACCAAATTGAAAATCGAGTAGAAAATTTACCGCGAAACACAAACCGCAAAACGTTTACTCTTGCAGAGAAACGGTATATTGTGCGCGAAATTAAAAGAAATCCTCGTTTATGTGCTCCGAAGTTAACAGCGCAAATCAACACTTCTTTTAATAAAAATGTACGCCCAGATACTGTTCGGCGCATGCTAAAGAGAGCTGGATATAACGGTAGAGTAGCCAGAGAAAAACATGGATCAGTAAGAAGAATCGGAAAATAAGAAAATTTTGCAAAATGTCATGTAAACAGGATTTTCGAGTTTTGGAAACAGGTTTTGTTTACAGACGATGTTTGTGTCTGACGGGCGACAAATTGTATGGAGAAAACCAAATACCGAAATGAATATAGAGAATTTACGACCTACAGTAAAATATGGCGGAATATCTGTAATGGTATGGGGTTGTTTCTCGGCATCTGGAGTGGGAAAATTACACATAACAGAGGGAATAATGAATAAAACAAAGTACATCAAAATTTTAAAGGCAAATTTACCTGAAAGTGTGATAAAATTGGGCATACGAGACGATTTTATGTTTTACCAGGACAATGATCCAAAACATAAAGCTTACGATACACGACAATGGTTATTATATAATTGCCCAAAAGTCATGGAAACCCCACCGCAATCTCCCGATATCAATCCCATTGAGAATCTGTGGCAAGAATTGCACAATAGAATTCGAAAATATTCGATATCTAATAAAAACGATTTAATATATCGATTGAGGACGGAGTGGAATAATATTGATACGAAAATAACAGATACGTTTGTGCAATTAATGTCAAATCGTTTGTCAGAGGTCATCAAAACCAAGGGAAATCCAACTAAATATTAATTATTAAAAAGACTTAACTTTTTTTTATTTAACTGGCTAATTTAGTAACCTTCTGTGATGAATTACGCATATGAAAGTGATATGAATTTTAGACTAAGTTCAATTTATTATAATTTTCTTAAAATATGTAACACATACCTCACACATTTTTATATTAAAATGAAGTTAACTATAGTGTTTCTGATTTAAAAATAAAAAAATTAAATTTTTGATGCACGTAAGTGTTTTTTATTCATTTATCGTTTTTAAAACTGCAATTACGAATACGAGTGTGACATACTGTATATCTAGATAGTCGGTTGAAATTATTTGAGTAAAGGGTCAGTTAGTTCTCGATCGGCAAACAAATTATTTCGTTTGTGCAGTTAAAATGAAAAAGTGCATTTTTTATATGCAATATCAAGTCAGTACAAATAAGTGGCAAAGAAAAATCAAGTAAGTAAAAATATGCTAAATAATATATGTAAAGCTATTTTGAAATAAATCTGCTTGCACAATTGTACGTTTGATAACGGAAAATGATTATCATTTTAAACGGACAATATGCAGTCCATACATATGTAACACATCGCCTAAAAAGTTCCCGGTCTAACAAAAAACAAAAAATACAATTTTTGGGGAAAATACATATTATTCATCATCATAATTTCCTTCTAGAGCGATACAATCAGTCCAACGCCTCTCTAACATTTCAATGCCTTTTTTGAAGAACGATTTATCTTTATTTTCGAAATAAGCTTCTGTTTCGGCAATCACTGCCATAATTTATTGGAACCAAATCACTTTCCCTAGAGGTTTTATGAGGTCGCCAAACAAGAAATAGTCGCTGGGGGCTAAATGTGGAGAATACGGTGGATGCGGAAGCAAATCAATCTGTTGCCGTTTTTGATCCATTGTGAGGCAAATGTTCGTGCAAAATATATGACCAACACGTTCCATAAATATCTTTACAATGTCAGCTATCTCACGCAACTTCACTTTACGGCCTTTCAAAACAATTTCGTGGATTTGTTTATGGTTTCTGGAGTGACGGTTTCATTTGGTCGTTCAGAGCGTG
The DNA here is from genome assembly GCA_947310385.1 of Nephrotoma appendiculata. Classification (NCBI taxonomy): domain Eukaryota; kingdom Metazoa; phylum Arthropoda; class Insecta; order Diptera; family Tipulidae; genus Nephrotoma; species Nephrotoma appendiculata. The sequence goes on from OX371223.1 coordinate 101,250,611, forward strand.
ATGCATCATCGGTGGTTGTACTCTCTCTCTCTCTGGCACTATATCCCATAAACGGATTTGACCGCCTCAAATGAGGTTTCATAATCATATTTTCATTTCGGATAATGAGTGATTAACTCATTGATCCTAAACCAGCCGTGAAAATTTTTTCCTTGTCACCACCGGGAATCGAACCCGGGACCTCCGGTTGCTGGAGCAAGCATGCTGACCACTTTGCCACCGAGGCGGGCGGTGGTTGTACGACCACGTTTAAATTTAGCATACCAGTCAATGTTGATTTTAGTGATGCAGAGTCCGGATAACACTTATCAAGCCACTGCTTTGCTGGAACGTTATTTTTTCCCATCAAAAAACAGTGTTTAATCAACACAAGAAATTCTTTTTTTTCAATGTTTTAAAATTAAGAAAAGTAGCGTCACAAAAACAACTGTAACTGGTAAACTTAATGATCGAAATGTCATGCAATTTTAACAGGTATCATTTGAAGGTTGGGAGAATTTAAAAATAATATGGGGTTTAAATTTGTGGCACCATGTATGTGTAAGACCGGGAACTTTTCAAGCGACGTAACACAAGTTATGTATACATTACTTTAGTGTATGATGTCCGTTTAAACGGACAACCAATTTTTCCAGATTTTCTGAAAATTTGGGAACTAGCTAATTGAAAAAGAGTTCGGATTCTTAATCTGCATCACAAAATACATGAAAAAATATTTTTCTTATTAACATCACAGAGGTCATGCATTTAAGGGCTAACTTATTACTAAATCTATTAAACTGTCGCTGGTTGCTGTAACTCTACTATATTCTTTAACCACCTGCATTAGTCTATGATCACTTATCAATTGATTTAATTTTACACTGTAATATTCATTCGATTTGACATCAATATTAAAATCACCGAATATGAAATTATTTTTGTTATGGTTTATGATATTTTTCATCCATTCGTCAAATTTATCTAAGAAAACTGCTCTCGTTGTTTGAAATGATCTGTATACTACTCCAACTATCCCAGTCGTATGATATCCTTTTATGATTTGTATTGCTAAAAACTAAGTGCGATCCTTCTCACAGTTGGAAATTATTTTGAAATTTATATTTTCATGAATGTACATAGCAACTCCACCTGTATGCCGACTATCCGAGTCGCAGCATATACATTTATAGTTATCAGTATGAAACTCCAAGTCGTACATTTCTTCAGTTGTTCTAGTTTCACTGAGTAATACTAAGGTTTAAAATTGAACACAATTTCCTGTAACTTCATGAAATTTGACGATAGACTTCGGTTGTTGGTGCGTATAGGTCGTCTTGTTTTCGAAACTGCTATTGGTAATTGATTTGGTTTCTTAGTATTTTCAACTTGCGCTGGTATACTGTGTAATTATTATACCACGTAGCATGGTTTACGTCAATAATTAGATTTAGGGGCATATCCTCCATCCAGTCGCAGATTGGTAACTTGCGCGGTCGTAAAATCGGATATTTGCAATGCTCAAGTAATTCAGCGGTTTTGCTGAATATTATTTGCGCCTGTCATTTGAATATTTTCTGTTTACAACAGGTTATATCGTGTAGATTTTAGTATTTTATTTCGAAAATTTTTATAATTGTGTTCAATATTTAAAAAATACTATAGTAAAATGGAAGTAATAAAAAATAATAAACAAAGACGACCTAATTTCAGTGAGCGTGACTTGTTATTACTGTTAAAAATCCTTCAAAATAATAGAGAAGTTCTTTCATGTAACAAATTCCAATTTATTGATAAAGTACTTTCTAATTGAACTTTTTTGTTTTATAGATGATTCTAATCTATATGGAGACGATTTGACAAAAGCCTGGGAAAATATAGCCACTGAATTTTCATCCCAAACAAATATAGCTCGAACTGGGGATGAATTAAGAAATAAATTTAAAGATTTGAAGTCCCGCACAAAGAAGAAAATAGCTGAGATTAGTAGACATCAAAAACAAACTGGTGGTGATGCTCCTAAAGTTTTGACTGAGGTAGAGCAACTGGTGGAAGAATTAGCAGGAGAAAATGCTATGTCCGGGCTTTCATATTTCGCAGACAGTTTTTCAGAGGTAGTTATTTTAAATTAAAATAAATTAAAAAATAATATGTTAATATGTATGTAGTATATTTTAGAACCCCATCAACGTTGTTCCGGAAATTGAAATTACCGACGTCGAAGCAACAGATGCAAATGTAATAGAAGAGCTGAGCACCACACAAAAAATTATTGAAGAGCCAACAACAAAAGGAACAACTCAGCCAACAAAATCAAAATTAAGGGCTGTTGGTGTTCTACGACAAATGAAAAGAAAACGACAGCAGCAGCACAATAAAAAGAAAGAGTTGGCAAACCGAAATGGTAAGGAAAACTCATTACATAATATTTATTCTAATTTATTATAGAAAATTATTTCTCTAGATAAAATTGATGAAGAGCTTCTTCAAATTTATAAAGAAAAACTTGCTGTGTCGAAACAAAAATTAGCGGTCGCGAAGGAGCATCTTGCTGTCTCGAAAGAACGATTAGCAATAGAAAAACAAATGTTACAAATTGCCAAAAAAAAAACAATGACGCTAATCATACGGACGATAATAATGTTTTTTTAGATGAAGAAGAAAGAGAAATTTCCTAGAAATTTCGAATAATGGAAATGAAATTTATGACTGAATAAAACTGTGAATATAATTTTAAGTTTAAAAACAAATTTTTGAACAATGAATATTTAATAAAAAATATGAATTATTTACAAAATACGTTTCTAACAATTTTGAAAACTGTAATTAATTAAAATATCTCGATTCTCTCGTCCTCTTGCTGCTGAAGACGATTGTGATCTATCGCCTATTTATTCGTCATCGTCACTTTCGTAATCACTATCAACTCCAGTTTCGTGGTGATCATCAAAGTCATTTGGATCGTTATGTGATTTCGCGATGTTGTGTAATATAAAGCAACATAATATTATTTGGACGCATTTTTTAAATCATAGCAAATCATACCGCGACTTTTGCTCAGAACTCTGAAACGACTTTTTAATATTCCGAATGCTTGCTCAATAATTTTTCTCGTTTTTGTATGGAACTTATTATAATTTTCTTCCGCAGTGGTTGATGGGCCCATAATTGGGGGCATTAGACAATGTTCTAATGGATAACCACTGTCACCCAAAAGCCACGTATTTTCTGGGAAATCGTTTGAATGTACAAAATTATAAAGCGAAGACGTTCTGTAGATGTGGGAATCGTGCATCGATCCAGGCCACTTAATCAGTAAATATTGCGTTTGCATCACATACCTACAAATTAAACAGAATATTTCAATTTGACTACTCATTAAATTTTAATTTACTTACTGCTTCTACATTAATGGAATAGTACGATTTTCGGTTGAAAAAGGCATATGCATCCGAAACAGCTGGTTTCTGGATCGCAATATGTGTCTCGTCAATTGCTCCAACGACATTTGGGAAACCGTAGGACCTGTAAAATTCCAGTTTTGGGCGGGCCATTTCCTCTTCGGTTCTTGGAAACTTAATGAACATTTTAGTTGTTCTGATCAATGCCTCCAAAAATTCGGCAAAAATTTTGCTGACAGCGGTTTGACCCAAATTGTGAAGTTTCATCTATCCACAAACAAATTGGAAATTTCCCGAACCAAGAATATTAAGTGACGTCAAAACCTATGAATAGTTCAATTATATATACATTGTTACAACATAGTTTTATTATAATAGAATAATGTGTAAATACGTACAATTAAATAAGGCGGAAACGCTTTGCTTCTATTGGTGGGTCTCTTCAAGTAATCCGTTAAATCATTTATAATAGACCAAGCAGTGCTTTTTGTGAATCGATATCGCACAAAAAAAAATGTTATCGTCGCAGTCAAATGGATCTTCCCGATCACGAAATATTTTTCTTTGAATCCGAGCGTTTCTTCTGCGCCGTTGAACTAATTCCATTTTAATTTAATTTAATTCCAATTAATTTTTAAAAACACTTTCACACAAAATACGGATATATTATGTGTTAAACAAAATATGAAACTTCAAAATTTTATAATTTATAGGTTATGTACGGTGTTAAATATCTTTGCTACCTCGAAATCAGAGTCGGAAAAAGCAACAACAAATTTAATATGTTGCGACCAACTTTTTTATCGAGGATGTCGATTTGATGTTTCAGCGGTGTTAACTAGCTTAACACGCTTGCGACTGGATGGAGGATATGCCCCTTAGCTTCTTATTCGTTTCAAAGCATTTGCTACATTTGGTTTCTGTGCTCTGACTGTATTATATTTGTGACTGTATTACATTTGTGCTCTCCGCTACATTTTGGACATTTTAGCTTGCTGGTACACTTATCGCCGTGATGTGAATAACTATTGCACTTGTAACATCTTGTTAGGCCTATTGATACTACTACGTGGCATCTATCAAAATTGATATTGAGTTTCTCAGCCTCCATTACTTTCTTAAAGCAAGTTGCATCAACTTCAATGATTGTATCGACTTTCATACTGTACCGAGAGAAAAGGTTAGCTCCATTGGACGGAAAAATTCATCAAATAAATCGAAATAAATTGACGATGTACAATGTTGCGTCATTAATCTCAATCGTTGACCTCGTACAGGTGTTTTTGCGCAAATTTCTATTCCACGAAGTATCTGTCATTTATGATTTTGGATTATCTGAAGATGCTCTGGTGCATAGGTTGCGTTCATAAAAACTATCGATCTAATATTAATCCATTGATGTAATAATACGCTGTTGTTTACTGGTAGAATATTACAGTTTACAACTAAAATATTAACATGCAGTCTAGATTCGTTAAATTTAAATGACAGTGGTCAAATATAACACTAGATGTATCGGTACAAAGTGCCAACAATTTGAAATGTGCTGCAGAATCAAAAATCATATTACGAAGTATCATATGAGATTCGATTACATGGTAGTTGTATTGAAAATCATTTCCAATCAAATTGCATTTGTCCAAAATAATTTTTAAATTATGTTGTCGAAATAGATGCGCATCTGCACATTTACAGACATATTGAAAAATCGAATTCGGTTTTTCATATAGTAATTTAAAATGGTCGGTTTTTAATAATAATAATAATAATAATATAATATTTATTAACCATAACTTAAGTATAAACTTTTATGTTACAGACATATTTACAAGATACACAAAAAATCAAAATAAATAAAATTTAACAATTAAGCACAACACAAAACCATAGTAAAAGTATTTACATATATAGGTAATAATTAACCGTTACAATGCTTCTGCATAATTACATCAAATAACAATTTTTTAAATCTTCCTAAAGAATTTACATGTTTTAAATCCACTGATAAACCATTCCAAGTACCGATTGCGTTTAATAAACCAAAATTATTGTATATATTGGTTCTGTTAATTGGCAGATTGATATTTCTCGTGCGCAGAGATTTTGAAAAATTAAGTTTTTCGTACAAATACGTTGGCAAACCCGAATGAATTAATCGGAAAATAAAAACAGCAGTTCTGAAATAATAATACTCAAACAAGTCACATCCAAGAATAGAATATTTATACTCTGAGACGTGATCAAATTTCCTCAGATCGAAAACATAACGAATGCAATTATTAAAAGTAACTTCAAGCAAACGTTTCGATGAACCATCACATACACCAGAAACTACATCACAGTAAGTGAAAATTGGTACAACTAGGGATTTAATTAATTGTACACGTAAATCAATTGGGCAAAACTTCTTTATCAATCTAAGCTTATACAAACTATAATTAACACGTTGACATACAGAATTTACATGGTCATTCCAGGTAAGTTTCGAATTTAACATTAATCCTAAATTATTAACCAAGGGAACAAATAAAATAACGTCATTACCCAAAAGAAGTGTTGGAGTCAAATTAATTGAAACATTTCTAGAAAGAAATAATGCCTTACTTTTAAGAGGATTAAGAGAAAGTGAATTATTTTTAGCCCAAAAAGAAATCTGTTTTAGATCATTGTTAAGACATGAGATGGTCTCATCTATCTTGAGAACATCCTCACCAATGTAAAGCTGTAAATCATCAGCATAAAAGTGGAATCAATGCTTTATACACCATGACAGATCATTGATATGTATGGAGAAAAGCAATGGACCCAAAATAGAACCCTGAGGTACACCAGTAACCATATCACAAATGCTTGAACAATCGGCACCGCATTTTACAAACTGCTTACGATTACTCAGATACGAATGTATTAATTTTACGGCAGATTTAGAAAATTTATAATACAAGTAAAGTTTCTGTAACAAATAAACATGATTCACACTATCAAATGCTTTTGAAAAGTCCAACAAAACCAAAATTGCAAACGAATTTTTCTTATCAAGCATAGCTGAAAGATCATCAATAATATGCACTAAAGCTGTAGTAGTGCTATGACCAGTTTTATACCCTGATTGGTACTTACATAAAAAATCAAATTGTTTAAGATGCTCTTGAATTTGCAATTGCATAACCTTCTCCAAAACCTTTGAAAGAGCAGGCAAAATACTAATTGAACGAATGTCCCCAATATTAGATACAATATCTTTTTTAGGCAGAGGAATGATAGAGGCAACTTTCCATAAATCCGGAAAAAAAGATTTTGTCAAACACTGGTTGATAATGAATGTAATATGTGGAAGAAATAAATCTATAAACATTTTTATTATCTTAAAATCAATTAAATCATAAGCTTTCAGATCAGATTTCACAGCACAAATAGCATTCAACACCATAAATTCATCTACACAGTCAAACAAAAACCAGTTACTGTCAACAAATTCACAAAAATCCAAATCAGGTAAAGGTAGAACACCTTCCGAATCCCCAAATTTGATTAACCCAATTAAAATATCATCAGCAGAAAATATAATATTTGTGTTGTCTGTGGAAGATAAAACACCAAGCTTTTTCAAGTTCTTCCAGGTTATCCTTGAGTTATACATATTACCAAAATAGAAACTTTGTTTGGCTTGATTAATTAATTTATTAATTTTGTTCCTTAGAAACTTAAAATAGTTAAAATCCAATTCTAAACCATGTTTTCTAAACTTTTTATAAGCCAAATCTCTACGTTCCATTAAATTTAAAATATTCACGTTTAACCAAGGTGCTGTTGGACATTTATTAATACTTAGCTTTCGGGGTACACACATATTTTCCAAAGATAAGAAATTCGAATTAAATTCTTGAAGTATATCATTCACATCAGCATAAGAAAAAAGATTCAACCAGTCTAACGAAAAAAAACAATTAGTATAATATTCATAGTCAATTCCATTATAATCAGGAACGACGGTATAAGATATTTTATCCCTAGTATGACACAACTTATAGCATGCAAAAATCAAATCATGGTCGGAAATAGCAGGAACTGCACATTGTCCATAAGATAAAATATTTTGCGCATCAGGCTCAAACACTACAATCAAATCTAAGAGATTATCATTTCTAGTAGGGCCAAATGGTAAACTATATAAATTATGAATTTGAAAACAAGTATTTAATTTATTACCAATTAACATATTATAGTTAAAATCACCCAAGCACACAACCTTTTTATACTCCAACAAATACTGGGTAAAAATGATATTCAAATTATCAGAATCAACGCTTACCACAGGCGACGGATTATAAATAACCAGCAACAGGATTTTACCAAAACTACTGATAAGTTCTGAGGCTAGAAACTCAACCTTACCAAAATAACCAGATCCTAACTGTTTAATATTTAAAGAGGCACGAAAATATAAAGCAACACCTTCCCAACGATCATTAATTCGATCACCTCTCAATATCTTATAATTATTTATATGGCGTGACTTGTTTGTAATTTCACTGTGAAGCCAAGTCTCAGGCAAAGCGAGAAAATCAAATTCATGCACGTGCAACAGAATAGTAATATCATTTAAATGTTTAATTAAGCTGCGTACATTTAAATGGCCAAATTTTAATGAATCATTTTTATTTACCTTCAAATTGTTACTTGGATAAGGTTTATCATACAAAATCGTGTCTGTTTAATCACGGGTTTGAACATGGCACAATTTATTATATATGTGTCGAATCAGCAACAATAAGTATGCGAATTGGTTAATCAACCATATAAGCTAAATATTATTTGACGGCTTATATTTCCATTATTTCTGGCGCGCATACACTTATTAAATTCATAAGATCAGCAAAAGTATTGTCCATATAATTAATAACATAAACACATATTTTTTAATTTAGGTAAAATTGCAAGCTCGGCAACTTGATAGTTGTAATTATATGTATTAATTTTGTATATAAACCAAAAGAATCTAATAAAAATTAAGTAGTTTAAAACAACACTTCAGACTGTTATTGTCATAGCCCTCACCAGTGGTAAGCGGATAACAGTTCACTAAAATATCGAAAAGCTATATCAAACGTCAACACTGATATAACATTGGTCCTTCGACGCCAAAACAACAACCGGCGGACTATATAAATTAACATTGGTCCTTTGACGCCAAAACAACAACCGGCGGACTATATAAATTAACATTGGTCCTTCGACGCCAAAACAACAACCGACGGACTATATAAATTTCGAGCCAACAACCAACAGGCATCGAACCTAACAACCACAAAAACAGGCGGTATACAAAATACTTCGAACTACTGGTCATAATCATTTCGAGCCACATTACAATAAAAATATGGATGCTTTATATAAAAAGCAATGTACGCGTGTCGAACAACTGCAGCGGTTAAAAACCAATTACAGCAAGGATTCCGAAAGTAGACGGACAACTGTTTACTTAGAAGATAAACTGGATAAACTAGATGAGTGGTGGTTCAGTTACACGGATGCAGACAACGAAATGAAAGACCAACACTTCGACAACGATCCAACGCATAGTTACTGGGCTGAGCGGGACACAGTAAAACAACTGTACACAACGTTCAAACGTGAGATAGAAAGGAAACTCGAAATAGCAACACGAGAGGCAATTCCAACGGGATCACCAACAAAAAAACCATTAACAACCGACGCGCTTGAACCAGAACAAGCACATCGGTACAAAACACAAGAGGTCAAAATGCGTCTTTGCTATAAGTTAATAGCCGATACAAATGAGCTGTTAGGAAAGCAGGGCAATCATGTCCAACTACAACATAAGCTGCAACAGCTGAATGCAAGGATAGCACAAATAGAACAACTGCACGAAGACATATTGGTGTACGCAAAGGCAGGTGAAGAAGAGCGTACAACTTACTTTACCGACGATTATTACTCTGCATTGGTCAACGAAAGTGAAACATTACGTTGTAAATTGGTTAAAAATGAACGCGGACAACAAACAACCGATAGTGAAAAAAGCAAGATAAAATTAAAACGGATTGAGATACCGCAGTTTTACGGAGAAACTTTGAAATGGGCAGCTTTCTACGATTTATTTAGAAAGTTGGTTCACGAAAATGACGATTTAAGCGACACCGTCAAGATGCACCAACTAAAAACAACAGTCCAAGGTAGTGCAGCTAGGATCATTGGTCATCTGGAAGCAACAGGGGTGAATTACCAAGATGCTTGGAAGCTATTGGTAAATCGGTACCAAAATAAGCGGCAAATGGCAACAACACATATCAACCACATTTTGAATTTCCCCAGCATGCATGCAGAATCAGCAACAACTATGAAATCGTTATACGATACATTAACGGAAAGCATGCATGCCATCAAAAACTTGGGCGTAATAACCATATCTTGGAATTACATAGTAATTCCAATTGTAATCAGAAAACTAGATAATGAAAGTTTGAGGCTGTTTGAGATGACCATTCCTGATCCTCGTGAGATGCCAACAATAGAGGAATTTCTGGCATTTTTGGAACTCAGATTCCAAGCCTTAGAAGCCGCCAGACCAAAATCACTCACCTTTCGCAATTCCGGACCAACTCAACAACCAGGCACCACTCCACAATTACCAAGACTTAAAAATCTACACGTAAAAGCTCAACGGACATGCATTAATTGCAAGCAGACACATGAACTTCAAGACTGCTTGAAGTTTCAACAAACGTCTACATTGGAACGTAGCAGATTGATCAATCAACACAATCTGTGTAAAATATGTTTGGAAAAATTTCATCAACCGTGTTTAAAATCAACACGATGTTTAGTATGCAAAGGAGCCCACCACACTCTCCTACACTCTAATAATCACCCACAACGTACAATGCTTACCAAAAGGGTGGATGACAATCCAAAAAAGGAAGCAAACGAAACATGCATTGTGACTAATCATTTTGTAAACCAATTTGAACAACCATCTGGTACACTATTGGCCACAGCAATGGTTGAGGTACAAAATGGAAAGCAACAACCAACCCTGTTACGAATGTTAATAGATCCCGGTTCACAAATCTCATTTATCACCAACGAGGCATCGAAGAAAATCAAACAACCGCCGATAAAAACGCGTGTGGAGATTAGTGGCTTAAATGATAGCGATATCACGACTGCCACAAAATTAGTCACTTTACGAGTAGGAGCACGATTTTCTTCAAACTTCTCCATGGAAATGGAAGCATTAGTATTGCCGAATATAACTCGGCCACTACCTGAACAACATTTCGATAATCAAAGATGGGCACATTTAAATAATCTACTGTGGGCGGATCCAACTTACAACCAACCAAATAAAATTGACATTTTATTAGGTGCGGATTATTACCCAAATATCCTGATGAACCAAGTTATAAAAGGAAATCAAGGCGAACCAATCGCCCAACAAACGGAGCTAGGATGGATCATATTTGGAAATATTGTAAACGAAAAATCCCCGAGCGCCCAATCCATGGTTACCTTGGTAGATATTGAAAACCAGTTAAAGCGGTTCTGGGAAGTGGAAGAGATATCATCCAAAAACTTTATGACAGAAGAAGAAAGGATGTGTGAAGAACATTATCAACAGAATTACTGTCGAACCACCGACGGCCGCTACATGGTACGTATTCCGTTTCAACAAAACATAACATCAATCGGTTCATCCAAAAAACGAGCACTGGCTAGGTTCATTCAACTAGAACGACGTTTGTCAGTAGTTAATGAATTTTCTACTAGATATCGAGAGTGTATAGAAGGGTATTTCAACCAGGGACACCTCATTGAAAGTAATGGACATACGCAGAACGAATATTACATTCCTCACCACGCAGTAGTCAAAACCACCAGCACTACAACAAAATTAAGGGTAGTATTTGACGCATCAGCTAAGACCGATAAAAACGTTAGCCTAAATGAAACTCAACTCGTGGGTCCAAAATTACAAGAAGATCTGATGTCAATTTTAATTCGATGGAGAAAATACAAGGTGGCGTACACAGCAGATATAGAACAAATGTATAGACAGGTAAAAGTACATCCCGATGATCAACAATATCAGAAAATATTATGGAGGAAGACGCCAGATGAAGTTATAAAATCATACCAGCTAACAACCGTAACTTTCGGTATGTCATCTGCGCCATATCTGGCTATCAAGACATTGCAGCAATTAGCAACAGATGAAAAAGTGAAATTCCCGATTGCGGCCAACATAATAATGAGCGACTTCTACGTGGATGACGTATTATCAGGAGGTAACACCTTCGAAGAAGCTCAAAAAGCACAAAACCAACTTATCAGTGCACTTAAAACCGGAGGATTTAATCTAAGAAAATGGGCGTCTAATTATCCTCATCTATTAGAAGCTGTCGGTTCAGAGTCGAGAGCTCTCGAGCCGATCATAATCAACGACGATGCTGTAAAAACATTAGGATTGCTGTGGAACCCTACAACCGATACCTTCGAATTCAAGGTGAACCTTAACGAAAAAAATGGTATCATGTCAAAAAGAAAGATGTTATCCGAATCATCAAAGGTTTTCGATCCATTAGGATGGTTGTCTCCAACCTTAATACAAGCCAAAATTTTAATGCAAACTCTATGGATCTCAGGCGTTACGTGGGATGAGAAGCTGCCTGAAGACGTCGAAAATAAATGCTGCCAATACTATGTCTCTCTCCCGAAGCTAGAGGCGATCAAAATCCCAAGGTGGATCAACTTCAACTCTACAATACCAGGAGAGTTGCATGGATTTTGTGATGCTTCAGAAGCGGCTTATGGAGCAGTAATATATTTTTACGATAGATCGTTAAATAAGGCAACTTTGTTAACATCAAAAACCCGGGTGGCCCCAATAGCAACCAAGTTAACGCTACCAAGGCTAGAGTTATGTGGAGCCAGTCTGCTTGCTAATCTAATGAGCAAAGTACAACAGGATATGAAATTCGATAAAACACCAACCTATTTTTGGACGGATTCTATGATTGTTTTGGGATGGGTGAAAAACAAGCCTCACAAATTTAAAACATTCGTAGCAAATCGAATCTCGGAAATCCAGAAGTTAACTGCCTCATCTCAATGGTTTTATGTAAAATCATCCGACAATCCCGCAGATTGTGCATCCCGGGGTATTGAAGCCAATCAATTAATCACATACAATTTATGGTGGAACGGTCCTCAACACGTCTTCAAAACGGCAATCCAACTAACACCAATGAAACTAGAAGGAACGCTAGATCAATTGGAGCTGAAACAACCGATTGTTGGGGCCACGACAGTGACATGAAATAACCCGATTGAGAATTTATATCGAAGGCATTCCAATTTCAATACAACAAAAAGGATTCTAGTATATGTATTGAGATTTATTGACAAAAGCCGAAGGAATACTGTAAACAACCAAGAAGTTCCCACGACAGAAGAACTAAAAAAAGCTACCCAAGTATTGATTAAACTGGCACAGAGGCAACGCTTCAGGAACGAAATTTACGATCTTACAAACCAGAAAGGAGTGGCAAATAAAAGTAAGATTAAATCTTTGTCTCCTTTCATGCAGGATGATATCTTACGCGTTGGTGGCCGAGTCCAAAACACAACCTCTTGGAGCTACGACGAGAAACATCCGATTATTGTCCCAAGAGATCATCCCATTACTAAACTATTGATTGAACAAGCACATAAACAAACAATGCATGGAGGAACACAATTAACCCTGGCTCATCTTCGCACCAGGTACTGGATCATCCACGGTCGGAATCTAACAAGACATTTCATATCGAAATGTACAAGATGTCATCGTTTCAATACAAAAACAGGAACACAGCTAATGGGTAATTTACCAGCCGCCCGGATTACTCCCGGAAGACCATTTTTGAAAACTGGAGTCGACTATGCGGGACCTCTTCTGATTCGAACAACAAAGGGAAGAGGTCACAAGGCACACAAGGGTTATTTAGCGATTTTTGTTTGTATGACAACCAAGGCCATACACATTGAGCCAGTCAGTGATCTAACTAGTGAAGCATTCATCGCGGCATACAAAAGATTCACTGCACGTAGAGGATTATGCAGTGATTTGTATAGCGACAATGGTACCAACTTTGTCGGTGCTAAAAATCAACTTGAACGCGAATTAGCTGCACTAATTCGTAATTCAAATAAGGAAATCGCGCAATTATTAGCAAATGATGAAACAACATGGCATTTTATACCACCGGCTGCACCACATTTTGGAGGACTATGGGAAGCGGCAGTTAAGTCAGTGAAAAGATGCTTAATAAAGGTCATTGGAGAAGCAACATTGACTTTTGAAGAACTATCAACGGTTACTTCACTAATAGAAGCTTGCTTAAATTCGAGACCACTGGCACCACTATCAACCGATCCTACAGATGTTACCTTCTTAACACCTGGACACTTTTTAATCGGTGCACCTCTAAAAGCAATTCCACAAGATACAATAACAGAAACAACCATTCACGGCGTAACACGTTGGAAACTTGTACAAAAAATTAAACAAGATTTCTGGAGAAGATGGCATAGCGAGTACTTAAATCAATTTCAACATAGAAGAAAATGGTCAGATGAACAACCAAACATGAAGATAGGGGACCTGGTTCTCATCAAAGAGGACAAAATTCCTCCATTAAAGTGGCTAACTGGTCGGGTGATGGAATTACATCCAGGCATAGACCAAAAGGTTCGAGTAGTCTCACTTCGTGGCCCGGGAGGGACTCTTATAAAAAGACCGATTCACAAACTTTCACGACTACCAATAGAACATGAGAACGAAACCAACCAAACGAATACCCATTCACCGGTCGAGCAACCTCAACAACCAACGATACCTTTACGTGTTCAACCTCCCCGACAAGTTAAAAAGAAAAGACAAGTATATCACAATAAGGTAATATTCAAAAAAGGACTAACGATGAGACTAATAATCTTGATGCTCGGCATGATGCAAGGGCTTTTCTCCCTTGGAACATCTGAAAGCACTGTAGAACCGCTACTAACGGACGCCGGCATATATTTCCACAACACCGGAACTGTTAACCTGATGGCATTGCGGTGGAAAATAATTGTAAACTACAACCTATCAGGATATTGGGACGACATCAGCTCTATAGAATACTACATCAGTCATCTAAATAACACTTGTCAGACGGGATGGACGGGGGGGACGAGACCAAAACTCTGTGATGTAGTGGTACACCACCTAACTGAACAAATGCAGGAAATAACATCGCAAAATGCCCTACTCAGGTCAACGAACAAGGACCACGCTCTGAGGAAACGTGACATAGGTGATACAATAGGATACATTCTCGGTGATGCGTTCGGCATCATGAATCAAAGAGATCCTTCACATATAGAGAATCAACTGGAAAAGGCAGAAGATAATGAAGAATATTTATTGGCATTAATCCAAAATCAAACGTCAATCATAGACTCAGCAATAAATGTATTTAAACACGACAGAAAGACGACTGCTAATCATTTTAAAATTATCGCCAAGCAGTTCTTATATCTCGATGGAAAAATCCAACAATTATCCATAGATGGTGATCATTATGACAGGGTACAATCTATTACAACATATACTATTCAAATAATGATGATCATGAGGCGAATAGCAGATAAACAACGAGTTATTATCGATGTTATTATAAATGCCCATCAAGGACATATCCATCCAGCCCTGTTGGCCCCTCAACAATTGAAAGAGGAAATCAACCGAATTAAGGATTATATTTCCCCAACCATGATGATCCCTGAAGGCGATGACGATAATAGCCTTGGGCACATTTACAACCTGCTAACCGTGCAGACAAGAGTCACGAATAATCATATCCTCTTTCTCATCCAGATGCCTTTAGCATATTCGGAGACGTATCAATTATTTCACATAGTACCAATCCCAAAAATCGAAAATGGTCAATTACACATAATAATGCGAACAACAGAATACCTCATAGTAAATATGCATCGAGAACGTTTCGCTCCTCTAACTAACGATGAACTACAACAATGCGTTCAAATTAAAAATAATGGATATTTATGTACCATTTCTCCAATTTACAACATACAATCAAATCAGTCACAATGTGAAATGAACCTATTAAGACATGTAGCGCAGAATTTGAACGGTTGTACAACAACTATATTGCACCAACTGAACTATTGGATGCCAGTAGACACAAACAAATGGCTATTTTCAGTAACATCACCAAAAATCGTTGATCTAATATGTGATCGTCAGATAACCACAATGAAGCTGCAAAATTCTGGGATACTCAGTCTGGATCGGAAATGTACTTTAAAAAACGGGCATTTCTATCTCACAACTATCGACGAAAAATCCTATATGATTAATTCTTCTTTTGCTGCATCAATAAAGATTCAGAGTGAACTGAAAAATTCATCATATTTATCGGAGCTACCGACGATTCCATCAGAGAGAGGCACCAACAATTCAGCGGACCTCAGTTTAAATAAGGACATAATTAATCTTGAAACGGCCATTGCACAACAAAAATTAAAGGAAACGGCCTTACCTAAATCAATGGACTCTTCTAATAGAGGGCATCACATTCATCATTACGTGATGACTTACACCATGGTGATCATAGGAGTGGTCATAATTTTGTTATATCTCTGCAGACGCAAGACAAATCACCGGGTTTCCTCCGAAGACATGTCACCACCACAACGACCAACGCCACGGCCAAGGTCTCTCAATTGTACAGCCCCGCAGTATGTTCAATCACGGGTTTGAACATGGCACAATTTATTATATATGTGTCGAATCAGCAACAATAAGTATGCGAATAGGTTAATCAACCATATAAGCTAAATATTATTTGACGGCTTATATTTCCATTATTTCTGGCGCGCATACACTTATTAAATTCATAAGATCAGCAAAAGTATTGTCCATATAATTAATAACATAAACACATATTTTTTAATTTAGGTAAAATTGCAAGCTCGGCAACTTGATAGTTGTAATTATATGTATTAATTTTGTATATAAACCAAAAGAATCTAATAAAAATTAAGTAGTTTAAAACAACACTTCAGACTGTTATTGTCATAGCCCTCACCAGTGGTAAGCGGATAACAGTTCACTAAAATATCGAAAAGCTATATCAAACGTCAACACTGATATTACAGTGTCCTTTAAGATGGTGTGGTGTTGACTACTGTAGTTTTTAACTGTGGACTCCGAAATTTGGCTCTTACAGGCCCAAGTGTCCAAAAATTTGATGAATTAAAGCTTCGAACAAAAACTCCAACCGGCCAAGTATCAGGATTCATCGCCCAATTTAAAGCACACGTACTCTAAACTATTCTCATTGAACTTTTTTGGAATCAGCTTAGAAACACTACAGGAGTCCGTTCTCAAGCACGCATTAGCCATTGCTAATATATCACACTCAGCAGTATCCGGGGCAAATCTTGAGAGGTGCAACCAACACTTTGGAGGAACAGTTTTGATATTAATATCAACAAGTAAGTTTCCAGTCCCACAAATTCTTCTATCCTGATTATGTGCTGAACTGTTAGCAACATGAGCAATGGATGATGTATTAACAATTTGCCGACGACTAACCATCGGAATTGATGCAAGTGGCCTCGAGGTACCAGAGGAAATCAATGGAATCTCAGAACAAGGTGATGTAGATGCAGCAACTTCAGCATAAGATATGGTACCAAATGATGCAGATGATGTAGACTCAACAGAAACTGTTGAAGCCATATACAATGCGGAGGTGATACCTAAATTAGGTGTAAATTTGCAAACATCAACGGTAGGTGTCGATGAAGCTTCCACTACAGCATAATCACTTGATGTCGTTAATCCAACGGTAGGGCACTCAGCAACTTTTCCAGCACACCTAATGCCTGAACTATTGAGTTTCTCTATAATCTCACCAATTAGTATCCTATTGGTAGAAATCTCCTCCTTCAAAACTTCAAAATATGAGTTCTGAGCAGTACTTGCAGAGGAATCCGCAATAATATTACAAAATGTTCTGTTGGTCATAAGGTCACGACACTCATCGCAAAACCAAAAAATGTTGGAGTATTTCGAACAACACTTAATAGCCGAACGATCAACATTCACGCAACCGTAATGGAAAAATTTACGGCAAAATCCAGAACATGTAATTTTGTCCTTATCCACACTAGCTTCACACTTAGCACAATTCATAATGTAAATATTTCTATACACAACGAAAACTTACACCAAAGTATACGTATAATTATCAAATGTCACACTCACAATACAGCTGTTAACAGCACATATATACATATATACACTATTTACACACTATTTACATTATATTATTTACAATATAAAAAAACATAAAATATTAAATTAACACACTAAACAACTATATTTTATTTATATAAATACACAATATTAAATTAAAATGAATTAAAATATTTCAAATAGTAAATATTTTCACAGGAAAAAAAAAACGCAATATGGGTCGATTCGCAATATGGGTCGATTATCTATCAAATTTTGCAATTGAGCTCGGATCCATAATATTTAAAATGGCAACCAAATGCTGTAACCTAAGCTGCATATCATGAAAATTCAATTCAAGCAACAGACCTGGTTCGCAATTATGAAAGTTATTTTTTGTCGCACTGGACAATTTAGCTAAAGTGCTAAGTAATGTTTGCGATTCAAGTTTACTCTCCCTAAATTCTCGAGGTTGTTTTATCGAGGTGGTTGATGAAAGAAATGTGTCAATTACATCACGATCAACAGACAAAAAGCAAGAATTATCTAGCAACACGGTATGGCGTCAGACTTTTGCGTAACACTGTTGGCCGATTGCCTCAATACAATGTGTGACTTTATGCTTCACTGTATTTAGGTTCGTTCACTCATGCGTAATTGCTTTGGATTCGTGTAATAGGTCTGTGATGGCGAGAGTGTACGAATTGGTTTTTCCGTTATATTCAGATTGGTATTTGGGTAGATGAGTTTCTTCTGTTTGATGTCGAATTAATTTATTCAAAATTATTTTATTTTATTTTCAGAATAGACCAGGCGTCTAATTTACATCAATTTTTCCTTTTTCGCCTGGATGGGAAGTTAGGAGAGTGGGACGTTTTGTGATAAAATAACCTTAAATCTCGCTTTTCATCTCTTCGACTATCGCACCGTTTTCGCGCTGAATTAATTACGAAAAGTGAAGTCGTACATTGGTGAGGTACAATTAAAGCGCTAAAATTCCTTAAATCGAAAGTACCTCAGTATACAGATCTAGTTTCTAATTGTATTTTACTAAAAAAATTTACTTACGTTTTGTACTTACCTTTCTTATTTTGATTAAAAATAATTGATATCGATGAGTCCACCAAATAAGAGTTAGTAACCTTAAATATGGATTATATTAACCTTGGGCATAATGTCCCTTTATTTACACAAACTTAAATTTTTGGTCGGGTACATTATTATGTCTTTATGTAGAAGTACTAAAACTATAACAGTAGTAAAACCTAAATTATAGCATATCTTAATTTCTAAAATAATATTTTTGTCAATAACTTAATGCTTCTGTCAAACATGTTACGGCACTTTACAAACGTAACATAAACCGTTTGAATACGTTGCTTAATATTATATTGTAATACTGCGAATTTTTCGTACGTCCAGTCAAAATGTCTAATAAGCAATTATTTCTTATAATTTAAACAATCTAAGATTCTTAATTAATCGGAACTTTTTCATGTGACACAACCTTTCTTTAGTGATAAAACAGGCTGTGGAAGGATCCTGAATTGCTAATACCCATTTGGTGAGACATTTGAACCTAGACTGAAATTATATATAACAAGAAATTAAAATTAAAAATTGTGTTCGATCGTAATCGTAACTCAAGATCCATTCAATCGAGTTTTCATCAAATTTTAGTGCTGGATGACAATGTAATATTCAACCGTTTATAGCACGCTATGAGCAGTATTTGATGCCATTTTGAATAAATTACTTTTCCATTTTGAATGTAATATCAGGTTCGTTGCTTCATCATTTTATGTATAGGGATTGATATCTTTCGTTTTTGAAATCTGAAATTTGTTACAAATGCCAGTGTATTTACAAATGACTGACGATGTCAAAATGAAGAACTTTTTTCGTATAAATATGAAGGACAGAAAAAGATTTGGTGTTCAACTCTACCCATTTCAGCCAATGCAATAATTTGCTCTCGAAGTTCTGATGTCTCAAACTAATATTAAATTTTACTTTCCATTTGGTCAAGTTGAATCGCGTTTCTTGTTATAGTGATATAATTAAATTATACAATAAAATGAAAAACTAAATGAAAATTGCTGAAGCACCTAAAAAAAGGCACGCGAAATATGCAACACGTGGCATCTTGTGTATAGAAAAATGGTAGTGAAAGAGTCACGCAAACCTTAGTCGGTCTTACATACTACTTACCAATACTCTAGTTTGAACATTTCTGAATAGACTATTGCAAACTGCCAGATGTAGCAACAAGCGCAAAACTAGCAAGTGTGGTTTAAACCAAACCAAACCTAATGTAAAGAAATGCTTTAATTTTGGGGACACCGCTAATTGTAGAGGATGCTCAGCAAACGAATTAGAAACACATTAATGGAAACAAATATTGGGCCCATCTGGCAAAAGACTCCTGATGCAAAAGTAAGCGAGTAGTTAAATTAAAACAAAAAATGTTTGAATGGCCTATCGATAACTAAGAAAGGGATGAATTGAATAAATCGCTCAAAATCTTATGATTTTCTCACGGAAATGGTAAACCTCAATTCGCTAAATCCTGAAAGTCAACGATCCCCAAGATAAGAAATGAGTCGATATCGACAAAAAACATCAACCAAATGGTGGGAAGGCCACCCTGAACAGAAAATTTATGTTGAAAAGGTTCACGGGAAAGAAGATTGCATTGTAAGGAACCAGATGTCCAATACCCGTGATCAATAGGAGTGTCCATGCTGGCCCGCCGTCGTCCTCATCGTACGACCGTAATGCTTTCCTGGTTGACTACTTGGCCTCCACTGCAGAACTTTTGTTTGATCGAAGCACCCAAGGTAAGAAGTTCAGATTATTTGGTGTACACCACCTAACACCACCAAGTGTTGTCAACCCATAGAACAATTGTTCCAACCTAGTGTGAAGACTATATATTAATTTCAAGTGGGGGGGGGGGGGGGGGGGGAGGAGGGGGGGGGGGGTAGGGGGGCGGAGGAAGGAATATGGAGGTATTGTAAACAACATCAATAATCATCAAGACAGGGGAATTGATGACGTGGAATGTCTGCGAATACAACTACTTGAAAGTAATTTACAATTGCAAAGCGCAGGTGCAATAAAAAAAATAACCTTGAAGATGGCGTCAATCATTACCGATGTCAGGATATAGGATCATCAGGGATTCTGCCAGTTACCTCAAACGATGAGCAAAAAGCCCAGCGTTGGAACAAGAAGTTAAAAATAGGGCAACCGGAGCGAAGGAACAAAAAAGAACAACCGTATCAGTACAGCCGCCTACTCCCGATCAACGGAAAACCTTCTTGGATATGGGAGGCATAATACATCACTTTTGCTTAAACTAAAGAGAATGGATGTAAAATTCGATCAACTCAGCACAGAGCAAGGCGGAGAATTAGACCAGCAAGGTGCAAAAATCGACCAGCAAGACAAGCAGCATAGTGCACAATTGGCAGAATTACGAGCGAAAAAAACGGTCAGTTTGCGAATGCACGTAAACAGCGGAGCGTGCAGAATGAAAATCTCGACTAAATTCAGCGTACTCAAGATCTTCAAATTAAAAAGCTTAGGCTAAAGGAATTTGAAGGATAAATCAGGTAAGGGGTTGAAAATAAAATTAAGCAAGTGGAGGCCCGTCTCAAAACAAAAATCTCGCAATATTGGAGATATGGTCAGCTAGATAAAACGCTCGCAACACAACCAATTGCTAGAAACTCAAGGGGAATTTTGAAACAAGTATTGGCGATGGCGTTAGAATATAAGGCAGCTAGAGCAAGTCTTGCCACTGACACAGTAAAGTTACGCAGATTAAGACTATAATAAGAGGGGAGTAAAAAATCTAACCTAAAGCTATTGGAGCCACAGAAAAATACAACAGTCAAGTGTTGAGCCAGGTGACATCAAACGTCAAAGAAGATGCTTCAGATATGGGAAGTTAGGTCACTGCATACGAGAGTGTATACAACGATGAAATGATAGTTTCGCGGTGCAGCCTGTTTCCCAAGATAAGCAATATAAAAATAGAGAAAATGACAGAGATTTCAAGAAACAATCAAGAGCAGAGGCTAAACGTTTGGTTCTAGCTTGGATAGTGGAGGTCGGGTTGAAAAAAGTTTACGGTCGGAATAAAAGAGGAATGACTTGGTTTGCTAAATGGAGCAAGGATTCGTGGGAGCGGCTTAGCGGGCGTTTGAAGTACGATTGTTGAGGACGAGTCCGGCAATGGCGTTGATTGCTAAAAAGAGAGCGTACCAAAAGGCTGGGACGAAGTTTCGTGCAAAGGCGGCATCCATTGGAGTCAATAGCGGAAAATGTTCCCGCAGTAGAGAGCAACAGGACGAGCGCCAAAAAATATCAGAAGCACAATACGACAAGAGTGGGAGATTTGGCGATTATCGGTGAGGTGAGTTAGCGTGGCTGAATTCCAGAAAGGAGAAAAGCCGATCTCAAAATGCACAACGAGATTGGAAAGGTCGATAAAAAATGGTCAAGAGGTTAGGCGAAGTTGTGTATGGGATATAGAAACGCTTTGGAGGTGGACAAAAAATTGTGCAGGTTCATAAGTGAACAGTAAAAGTGAATCAGTTAGCAGTGAACGAGTGAAATTTGTGAATTGCTGCAGAAATTAACAATCGCTGGGTGTTTTATTTGCAAGATCGAGATTCGGTAAATTCATTTCCGATGTAACGATGGTATCGCCACGAAAAGCAACCTCAGCAAACTCGAGCCGGCTACACGATGAGCAATAAACGCAATATGGATGATATTGTAAACAGATTAGAGGCTGAACGAGAAACAGAATTTGTGAACATAAGCCTCATTCAGAGACTGGCATATTGGTGTCAAGATCGCTGAACTGAAAAGTATAGCTTCAGAACAGTAGCCACGATGAAAACAAGGAAAGCTCCGGCGGCCTGATGGTATACCGGTTGAAGATAAAGTGACAATCCTGAATCACCGTAAACGCTGTCGAGAGAGCGAGAAGGAAATGCCAATGGGTAAGGATAATTGTGTTTCTGATTACCTTGGATATAAAGACCGCCGTAATTTTGAAATTATCTCAAAGAAAGGAAGCTGCTGAGCTAACGGAACCAAGGTCAGAAACATCACAGCTGGAATAGAGATGCTTGACCCAGATCTGTTGAATATATTGTTGACAGCATGTTACGGCATGATACGGAGTTTTTTTTTTGTTGGATACGGGGGCGACGTGGTAATCATTGCTATCTCCAGAACATTGGTTTTGACTCAGTATAGGATGAATTGTACGACGAGGAGAGTCAACGCGATGGCGATTGGCTGCGAGATAATACAAACAAGCAAGATGGTGAGGTACTTTCAGGTAACAATTGATAGTCGCCTCGCATACTTTAAGCATGTCAGTAAAGTTTGTGATAAGGCTGTCACTGTCTTAGCCTGTTTCAGTAGATTTGTGGTTCATGTGAATGAATTTCGCGCTAGAAGTGAAATATGGGCTGGCATCATAAATTTAGCAAAATGCCGGAAAAGTATAATGGAAGCTCATTAGATCGTCACAAGATCGAGTTTGAACTAAAACATTTGAGGCGTGACATAGGATCATATCAGAAATCAAAATCTCATGCAACTTTCATGCGGTGAAATACAATTGACCATTTATCAATTTAAATAAAGACACGCAGGGGTACCAGAAAGCATTGTGTACTGGGTCTAGTGTAATTTTTAATTTATACAGCAGAACCTCCCTTTAACAGTTTCAATATTTGCGGATGATACAGTTTTATGAACTATCCATCAAAATCCACAAACCGAGTCAAGAAATTTGAACTGAAGAAGTGACAGTGGAAGCATAATTCAAAAACGACAAGCAGCCGAAAATTTTAATGGCGTTATGCAATAAGCCAAAATGAAAAACGAGGAAACAGTTCAGTTAATTGTCGACGGTATATGTGATTTGAGAATCAATAATTTCTTAGGTCCGTTAAAGAAGTATGACACTCCAGCGCAGTTACTAATGGATTTGCGGAAAGCAGATCCCATACAAATATCAGTATTCTGCACAATGCAATGTAAATAAAGGGAAGTTCGAATGGCGAAGTAATCCGCAGAGTAAAGTGGTCGAAAACAAACCAAATGTGAAGAAGGAGAAATGGATAGAAAATCAAAATCATATGCAGTCGAAAGCGTCAAATGGCCGGACATATTTCATGTGCAACGAACGTGGATATTTCGCGAGACAGTGTCCTAAAAGGAAGAAACCGGAGGTACTTATACTCTCGATAAACCAATTCAATGTTTCATCGATTTAGGATGTAGAAATGTGATGGTAAAAATTATGAAGATGAAGAGGTCAACTAAACACGGAAATCCATGATAGAATCAGTGACAACTGAATTTTTGTGAATTATCTAAATTATTGTCCAAGTATAGAGATTGCATCACAACGGAATTGGGGAATACTGGACTAACGGATCAAGCGAAAATGAAGGTTTGATTTGTGGTACCTGTTTATTTTCGTTGGTTAATAGTCATGTAGAGCAGTGGTTCTTAACCTATTTTAACTCGCGGTCCACCAAATAATTCATAATTTTTTTGTGGCCCCCGTTTCTTATATTTGTAATGTACCTTTCGACAAACCACGTCATCGGTGCCATTGTTTTCTTTTGAAATCTGTCCTCAACATCCAATTTATAACCTTACAAGTTTCATACAATAATGCATGTTTTTTACGTGTTAAAAATGTCGAGTTGTTTGCCTACATATTACGATTTGGGGATATCATTGATTTTCTGTTATCATTTGAAGAAAACTGTTGCAGAATACCATAGAATGCTTGTCAAAGCTTACGGTGAGCATGGTCTTGGTTTAATAAAATCAAAAGTGGTAATTTTGACGTGAGAAACGAAGAACCCTGGAAGACCACCAAAAAAGTTTGAAGGCAGTGAATTGTAAGCATTGTTGGATGAGGATGACGCTCAAACGCAAAAACAACTCGCGGATCAATTGAATGTGTTACGAGAAGCCGTCTCCGTACGTTCAAAAGCCATGTAAAAGATCCAAAAGCTAAGAAAGTTGGTTCCTCATATACTGAATGAAAGGCCAGAAGAAAATAGAAAAACCACTTGCTGCATGTTGCTCGCCAGATACAAAAGAAAGTTATTTCTCAATCGAATTGTGAATGACGATGAATAATAGATCAATTTTGAGAATCCAAAGAGTCTTGGGTTGATCCTGGACAACCAAGTGATTTTGCTTCGCATGCAAATGCTCGATCACACAAAGCATAACCAGGTAAAGCAAAACGGGCTTGCTGAGGAGCATTTTACTTCCTATGAAAATGTACGAAAATGACTCGATAACTATGGTTTGCGTCAGAAGAAGAACAGTTTTTTGGCGTGCCATCCACGCATTGCAGCTAGAAAAATGGGAGAAATGTATAACTAATAATGGGCAATACTTTGAATAAAATACTCTTAATCATCATCATCAGAAAAGTCGTTAGGTGCGGGCTGATGATGGTGATATAAAAAATGAAAATCTCCTTTTATTTTGGCGAAATTTGAAAAAAAAGAAATAGATTTCGCAGGCGGAGACACAAGCAAAATTCAATCATTGATTGACAATAAAACAATGCTAAACGTAAATTTGTGGCCGGAAAATCAGGTTTTGAATTGCATTGTGGATAATGATGGCTCGGCACGTTTTTACGAAGATGTTCAATGATTTTTGATTTGAACAATGTTTCTGAATCCCAAATTATATCCAGTGCAGTAGTTATGAGTACGCCAGTTAAAAATATTGCTGATCAGAACAATAACATAACGCCTCAACCGGGTTGCTCTTATTTGTCGTTTAAAGAGGATTTTCCCACCGCATTCAAAAATCTTGCAATTATACATCAAATAAATATTTTGAACACTTAAAGAGAATTGAAATGGATAAACAAAAGGCATTACCTGGAAAATTATTGCGGGCTAAAACGAGAGAGGAACAGAAAAAACTGAAAGAAGCAAAAGAGAAAAAAAATGGAACAGTTTATAAAATGAAATTTCAACCAAGATCATAAAATTAATTTTCAAACAGA
Source organism: Nephrotoma appendiculata (assembly GCA_947310385.1). Classification (NCBI taxonomy): domain Eukaryota; kingdom Metazoa; phylum Arthropoda; class Insecta; order Diptera; family Tipulidae; genus Nephrotoma; species Nephrotoma appendiculata. Next base: position 101,276,388 of record OX371223.1, read on the forward strand.
TAGCGGATCGAGTGTAAAGAAATTAAAAAAACAATGCCCTGGCGATTATGTCGTAGTTGCATACGAAGGAGAGTATTTCTCTGGATCTGTACTTGAGGGACGACGCTATTTAGTACAAGGAGGAAGAAGTATATAGCGTTATCAGCCCACCTTCTCTATTAAATGCCAAAGGAATTTATGCGGTTCCTGAAATCGAAGCTTTCCAAAAGAATAATTTTAATTAATTTTAGTAAAATTATTATTTATCAAGAGTACATGAATTATTTTTGTTATCGTCTAGGTTCATTATTTTTTGATTGATTTTCTAAAGTTAATATCCTAGCTGTAAGTTAGAAGGACATAATTTGTTTATAACACTTAACTTTTAATAAAAAATACGAAAAATAAAAGTTTCTTTTATTGAAAATTAAGTTTATATAAAAATAATTCACCAGAAAAAAATATCTTAACAAATAGTCAACGAAATTCGTTTACTGTGGGTAATTGGTAGATTTACCTCATCATAAATTTTTTCCTTTTTATATTCTGAAGGAAATTTTGCAAACTTTGGCGGCCCCCCTGCAAACTTCTTGCGGACTACCAGGGGGCCGCGGCCCCCTTGTTAAGAATCACTGATGTAGAGAAATTAATAAAGGCTAATATTGTAGAAGATTCAATGTCCGATTATGCAAGTCCGAATTTAATGGTAAAAAAGAAATCAGGGGAATACCGTATGTGCGGAGATTATAGAGTTATAAATAAAAAGACTATACGACAGCAGTTTCCGCTGCAATTAGTAGACGATCAGTTAGACCGATTAGGCGGTAATATTTATTTTACTAGTTTGGACCTAGCTAGCTAGCCGTTCGATATGTCGAATATGCCATGGCATATTTATTTGATATTTTTATACCTAGTAGAACCATTTCAGAAGGATTGATATGATTGGAAACAATATTTACCCGGAATTAAAATGAATGCAATTCTTTTTGAATAGTACAATATTGAAATATTGGCAACGGGGTCCTAAAATAACTTCGATTCCGTTTTAAATGGTTATTGGCATGGACCCTCCTGAGTACTCTCTAATAGATAATAATATCAAAGTGAACGGCATTATTCGAATATTTTCGACACGAGATTTACGAAAAAATTTTTGTTGAAGGGAACACATTGAAATATTGGCAACAGGGATCCTCCAGAACTAGAACTCCCCAAAAAACTGGTTATTTGTATGGGTAACCAAGAACACTTTCTTCTAGAAAAGTATTTCAAAGTTAATGTCAATACTCGAATAATTTTGACAAACTATAACGTATACAATGGTACGTCTCAAAAGTAAATTTTGCTTGAATTGTATATATTGAAATATTAGCAACGCGAACAATTCAGAACTCCGATATCCACAAAAATGATTACTGCCGATTGGAGGCTCCTGAGTTCCTTTTAATAGAAAAGCAGCTCAAAGTTAACGGTAGTACTCGAATAATTTCGACATGGAATTAAAACAAACCCAAATTTTTGTTGGAAGATACTTAATTCTTTTAAAATTGCATATCGAGAATATAACCAGCTTAAACGGAGAGTTTCCACAATAAATATTTAATTAACCTTTTCTTGTTTAATATTCGTAAAACATTGGTATATTTGTTTTCAATTAATTTAATAATAATTTTTGGGGCTAAAAATAAAATTCCGACTATCATGACATTTTTATAGTATCACGACAGTTTTATTTTTGGGCCAACAGTAAAAATATGGCGGGTTTTCTTCGAGGCAGATATTAATGGGTAGACTGCAGTAAAAAATTTCTTAAGGAATATTTACAAGTGGAATTGATGTTTCCAAATGACATCGTTTGGTGCAAACATATCATGTGCAAAATTTTTTTGACAACATTCTAAGCGCAAGGGTAAATTTGCTATCGTGCAGGATCGCTACTACCAACGCCGAATGAAGATTACACGTTTCTTCAAATTTAATTCATGGGAAACATTAATGAACAAATCGATTAACGTTGTCGATTCAATACAGGCACTAAACGGGATATTGTCTCTGAATTACACATTTTTTCAATCAACACAATGAATTAATTCGATTGTTGAGAGTTGCTCTTGAACAAATTCCAGCTAATGATTACAAAGATGTGTAGTTAGAGCAGATAAATCACCTGTCGCCCATCATAAAATACAGTACAGTGCACCAACAATGGATGAAGTATCGATCGTGACATAATTCTTCATCGCAGAAATGATGATGTTCTGCGATGTATTCAGTTGAATGGCAAAAAGAGACAATCATCTACATGTCGATCCATACTAATTTGAAATTGTTATCAAAAACAAGATTTATGGTCCATGTGGCTTATTCAACAACAAGTCATTATGCGTGTCTGATGGAAGATGCACGTAACAATACCCAAGAGACCTGCTTTTAAAGCCTTATCACTGGTAATAACGGAAATTCCTTTTCGAGGTTTTTTTTTCTGGTGGCGCCTTGAAACAATGATGTTGAAGTCGATGATCGTTAGGTTGTACCATATTGCCCGTTACTCTCGAGAAGATACAAAGCACACGTCAATGTTGAATATTGTAAGTTGGTGAAATCGATATATGTGCATCTATCGATTAAACGATTAATATTTTCGATAGTTGAAAAAATATCGTCTGCCTATCCACCTCGAAAACCACTACGAATATTGAAATAAATATCTAAAAGTATATCTAAACATAATGGGGCCTATCACGATTTCTGCGGCGAATCGTAAAATATTTCGAAATTCTTTTCGATCCGCTTCAACTTTCATATCATGAATTCCGCTATCGAAAATTAGACAAGAATTTGGTATCGTACGATATCGTGTGAAAATTGTTTCGCGGCGAAAATCATGATAAGGCCCCTGATTGTGTAGCTTTAATTCACTACAAGAATCGCACGCGTAAACTAAACCGCTTACAACTACAAGGCAGTCATAGCACCTATATAAGGCCGTGTGGGAATACTCTAACCGTCGATTTAGAATTACGTAACATGAAAGCATAAACACAAATGCTTAAAATCGAATTGTTCCCCGATTCCCAAGCCCAAAATAATTACCTGTATATTTTTGAAAGGTTTTGACTCAGGATCCCCCTCAGGGCCTTAAATTAAAATATTCTCTTATTTTATTTTACAACTTAGGCTAATCGCTAGAAAATAAATTAAATATTGACTTAATTATTAGTGTTTGTGCGACAGTAGTACCCCAGTAGGCAGCACTTTTGGCACAAATGTTGCGGATGCACTTTCGATTGATCCGATACATCCAGCCCATCCGGTTTTTCCAGGGGTCGCTGAAAATAAATATAAACAAAAATTGCTTCTTACTAGTACACTAAATGAAGCTAACGGTATTTATATGCTAATACATGTATAGCTAAAGTGCAAACAATAAAAAAATTTCAAGTTCTTACCTTAAATAGGTGTCAAGTACTGCAATTAGCATAGATAATACCTGATAGCGGCCAGCGGAATACTAATATTATTCCACCGTATAATATGAACACCTTTATTTAATAACGAACCAAACATGTCATTTTTTATACTTGTGTACAGGACTAGGGCCATTGCACAATCCTCGTCTGCCAACACAATTCTATCGGCATAATTTATTCGGACCCCTGTCGCATAATCATAAAACAAATCGAGATATCGTTTAAGTTTCTTAACGATTAGCACTTTCTGTTGGTACGTTGGCGAGAAATTGCATGAATTACGCCGTTCGTATAAAAAATTTACGAATAAACGCAAGTAATTAAAATATTCGGGGTCGTCTATATCAATTTCGTTGATGCCATAGCCGTACATAAGCGATGACGATAAAAAATCGTCAAAGATGAACGTATTGAAATGACAGTTGATTGGACCGAAATCATTATCACCATTTGATACCGTGGATGCTACGCTGCCCGTTGTTGAGATACAGAATGGATTTTTGCCACCTGGTAACGGTGCACACTGTAAAAATATACGAAATAATTGTAAACCGCACTTGATAAATTTGTCACTGTTTGGTTCGATGAATTTATGTGTGTTTTATTTCTTTGGACCGTGTGATACTGCGATATGAAAAAACTTTTGATTTCTTTAGCAACAGGCTATAGTTCTGCTTAGTTCTGCCATCGAGACTCGAGAGTATGATACACAGACTTAACTTGTCTTTTTAAACAAATAATTTAAAGTGCCAAATACCTCAGTCATCGCAGATTTGGTTTGAAGATTTAATCTGTTCCGGTTGACGTTGTGTGTTTGTTACGGTTAAAGTTTTCTTTTTTCTTTCTCAAAAACTTCCACAGATAAGCAATATAATGGCCGTATTCTGAGAATAATTCTTAGAGAATCCTAAACGATAGATTTTCCAGTCCAGAACAACATTTAAAATTTATGTTTGAATCCAAAATCAATCCTAAAAAATAAATTTCAAAATTATTGATTATGACATACTTAAGCTGAACAACGATTTGTCAACCAAAGACGAACTTATACTGATGGGAGATTGTATATACTGAATCAAAAATCACTTCGCAAGCTATGTGTATATATGTAGCAAATATACACAACATGAGAGGGGCGGGCGTTCCATAAGTTCGACAAATCTATATGAAATAAAACGGTGTAAGAAATTTTTTATTTTGTTTTTTATTCCTCTATATTATACCAGTACCATCAAAAAAACATGATGCAAATCAATTGTTTCATTAGTTTCCGCGACTAATTTAATGAACACGAGCCTTGGAAACTGACCGACCCAAATGTCAGGTCAACAACATATCGCCCACGCTTTTTTGACATTCAGAAAGCAATTACAAATTGAAAGCATCACTGACGATCGGTTTTTTATCTGGATATTTTTCAGTACAGTTCACAAGATTAGGCGTTGTACGTGAACTCTGAAATGAGCTTTAGACCGGAAAACGGTTGATAAGCCACTTTATCGGCCAACAACTAAATTTTAAATTAGTAATACAAATAGTAATTAGTAATTAGTCATAATCGCTCCAAACTTCAACTATGGATTGGGTAAAAATTAAGCTGTTTTGTAAACATAGGAGCAACGTAAAATTTCTGTCGGAGATAATAAAATTATCTTTATGCTAAAGTTCGTGGCCAGTTAGTAATAAGCATGCTTTCAACGTTGGCTCAACAAATTAATAAAAAATAAATAAATAACGAAGCCAGCAAGCAAACACATTAAACCAAAATCATCAAGCCAAACAATAACAACAACAAAGTGATAAAATCAAAATAATGTGCACGCCTCTCACCTGCTTATGTGGATATGTTGGAATTTTACATTTAATACAATATTGGGCCATGTTCGCCCAACTGTTACCCGACATCCAGCAACGTCGACATTTGGGACATTTAAACAGTCCAAAACATCGTTTTTTGCCTTGATACGGTGTGATACCCTCCGTCTTAGTATTTGATATCGGACAATCCTTTATAAAATGTCCTTTTGCGTTACATATATGACACACATAGCTTACTGGTATATCGTTTGTAATTTTTAAATTTGTCATGCTTTCCAGCAGTTGCGTAATGTTTCTTGACTCCATACTTGGTGTAGTGGTTGATCGACCTGCAAGTGCAAAAAAACTATTACTGAACTGTAATTCAATTAAATGTATTTAAGAGGAATTATAAGTTTAATATTGGCGTATGGCGTTCTTTTGGTAACAATTGTGATCACGAATATAAATAATTATTTACATATCGTTAAGTAATAACGTACGTTATGGCTATACGTGGCAGCATAGATAGTAATGTTAAGAAATTTACACTTAGATTAAAATTATTTATTTTATTATTTTATCAAAGTTCAAAGTTTATTTTACAACTGTCATATTTTTTTTTGTATTATCTGAAAATAATTAAAATTTCAATTTTTGGTAAAGTTAAATTTACAGTTTTATTCCATCTCTGCGCGAATCCTGCTTCGGTAGTCGCAAAGTGCAACCGTACAGTGAGTACAGCAAATACGGAATGTACTACCCTAGGTAGTACAGCAGAAAACATGCTGCTAAATCCGCACTCTTCGAAGGCAGGCCCAACGGATTCTGGAATAGGCCAATCATTGTTTAACCCATTTGAACGAAGCTCCAAATTATCAACACCACCAAGATCTTCAACGGGAAATATCTTTCCAGATAAGAGAAGGAAATTGCCGAACTCCGTGAACAATTAAGAGAAATAAAGGAATTTACAAATAAATTGAAAGAAAAATTTACAATTTTAAAGAAAGAGAATGAGGAACTCAAACAAGTAGTTGAAACACGTGCATCACTTGGGACGACACCTATCCCTGCAATATGTGCTGACATTAATCCATTCCATACGGATGAAGAAGAATTAGAAAGAGAAACAAATTGGGTGTTGAACAGGAATAAAAGAACAGGTAAGAAAAAGAAAACGCAACACTCGCCAGAAGTGACAGAAACTCTACCATAAACTTCAAAAAAAGTTTATTGAAACCAGTTAATCATCAACTGGTTTCTAGAAACCTCTACTAACAATACCAATAAATGTCTTCGGGATATCAAATTCCTCCACTATACAATCGATTATGATATCGGTTACGGTAGTCGAATACAAACTCGTATCTCTAAAATATGGCGTCTGGAAAATTAATGTTGCAGACTCTGAAACCTATAGAGCTTTGGCCACTAATAAAAGTTATGGATAGAGGTCGTCACCCAACCTGCGCAAAAGGGGATTGATCTTCGGGTGCTCAAGTTCAAAGAAGGTACGCTGAAATGCTATTTACGCTCTAGAAGTTAGGGAACTGGTTGCAGCAAAACGAAAAGCAAGAAAGGCCTGGCAAAGAAGTCGAGCGCCAGAATATAAAACAAATCTAAATTTTTTGTCTAATACCTAAAGTTGCTAATTAAAGAACTTAAGAGTGAATCCATTAATAAATATCTAAGTAGCATTACTTAGACTATTACTTTCCATTTGCAAAACGACATAAACAACAAATTCCACATGTTAAAAATGAAGATGTGATCTGGGCTATAAGTGCAAAGCGAAAAAGCTTTGTTATTTCGAGAACACTTTTTAATACACCACCATCAAATAAAATGTTTAACTGCAATTTATCTTCTGTCACATTACAAGAAGTAAAAGAGGAAATAAATCTTAACCGAAATGAAAAGAAATTTCCACGATATGACTTAATTACAGGACAAATAGTAAAAGCTCTTCTTGAAAAAGGACTACGTAAACCACTCCAAATAATTAACACAGTATTCAGGCTTAAACACGTGCCAAACAATATAAATCCTCTGAAGTAATCATGACACCTATATCCAACAAACCACTTAATAATAAAATTTCGTATAGGCCGATTTCCTTACTTCCAATAATTTTAAAGATATTCGAGAAGCGACATACTATTAAAGTTAGACGATATGCTCCAGACGAACAAAGTCGGTAATACAAATTTGGTTGTAACGACTACAATTTACCAGATTATAACTAGGTGGAAATAAACACCTATAAATGTCGGTAATGCAGATCCATGGAAATATATAGTCGAATAAATGCTGATAAAGCAGATTGAAAACAGTAATTTTTTCATAAATCAAAAATTTTTATTTTGTGCTATTAACTTATATATTCAAAATTTAACTTTTTTATTAAATTCATTAAAACTATAAAATTTGAAATTTTGCAAAAATTGTGCATGGCTGGAAAATAATTTAAATTAAAAGTATTGGTATCAGTTACCTTTGGAGAAAATTTCCATGAGAATATGTAAAGTTTTAAGTGTCGTGGAGGAATACTGTTAAAGTTAGCCGACTCGCTCTAGCCGATAAATGTAGATAATGCAGAATCGGCTGCAACAACCAAAATCTTTTCAACTGAAAAACGACGACAATGCAGATTCGGATGTAATAACTAAAATTTATCAACCGAAATAATGTATTCAAAAACGACGTATATTATTCGCCTGTAAACAATGGTAAGGCAGATTCGTATAAATAGCCAGCCGAAAAATAACGATAAAGTAGACAAATAGTTTTGGTGCTAACAGTAATTTCATTTTAAATCGAAAATGTTTATTTCGGTTTATCAAGAGAAAACTCAATGGCATATATGAAGAAAAAATTTCAGGTCAATTTCCATGTGAAGCGTCCGAAAATTTGTATAAATAGATCGCACACACAAAACCTGAAGATTTCTAAAAATTTACCATTTGCATTATCGGAATTTTTCGGCTGGGTATTTCTGTACATTTTTTTTAACCATTTTATGTGTTTTATTCAATCGAACTTTTTCGTACTCCCAACATGGAAATTGACCTGAATTTTTTTCCAGGTGTGAGCATCAATAAGACCTTTCCTTTGAATCTATTTCCAGCCATGACACTTTAAAGGTCAATTTTTAGAAATTTCAAATTTTGTGTGTTTCAAATGATCTATTTATAAACGCCGCCTCTTTGCCGCCCAGGTAGCAAAGTGACAACTGGAGGACCCGGGTTCCATTCCCGGTGGTGACAAGGAAAAAATTTCACGACTGGTTTAGGATCAATGAATTAATCACTCATTATCCGAAATGAAAATATGATTATGAAACCTCATTTGAGGCGGCCAAATCCCTTGATGCGGTATAGTGCCAGAGAGAGAGAGAGAGAGAGAGAGCGAGAGAGGGAGCGAGTGAGTGAGAGAGAGAGATCTATTTATAGAAATTTTCTGACTTCACATGGAAATCGACCTAAAATTTTTGAAATTTTGCGTGATATATGCCAATGATTTTTCTCAGTATTACAATTTTTTTTTATTATAGTTTTAATGCATTTAATAAAAAAGTTTAGTTTTGAATAATATACGTTGATGAACCGAAATAAACATTTTTGATTTAAAAAGAAATTATTTGTCTGCTTTATCGTCATTTTTCGGTTGGCCATTTTTACGAATCTGCCTTACCAACTTTTACCGGCGAGTAATATAACACTATTTTCTGTGGCACACAAATTTTGATCTATTTTTGATCTTTTTTTGATTCAAATTGGATTTGTTTACATTTTTTGTCTTTTTCCTTTTGAAAATGGATCAAAAAAAAAAATCCAACAAATTTGTTGGATTTCTTTTTGATCCATTTAAAAAAAAAGACAAAAAATGTAAACAAATCCATTTCCAATCAGAAAAAGATCAAAAATAGATCAAAATTTGTGTGCCACAGAAAATAGTGTAAGTTGTTTTTGAATCTGTGTTATCGGCATTTTTAGGCTGATACTTTTTAAGAGCGCTACAGACGATCCGACTTGGTTGGATGGTCGGACAGATTTGGTCGGATAGGATATAAAATCGGATAGTGTGAAATTAAGTTGGATCTGTCCGATGAAAAATCTATCCGACCTTATGATGAACTAAATAAATCGGATGGTGTGTATTGTTGTTAGACGATTTTAAGTCAGTTGTGTGAAATTTCAACAGAGAAAAATAAAAAAACAATGGCACTAGAATGCAACTACAGATGCATTTCACATCTTACCTCTCCAAACATCTAATACAACACTTAGAAAAATTTGGTTTAAATAATTGTCATAAATACCGTCATAAAATTTGTATCTGCATTATCGACATTTTTGGAATGGGAGTTTTGAAAGGACATGTTACCGTTGTATGTCATTATCGGCTGTCATTTTCTTTGCATTAGTTTGAATCTGTAATATCGACTTTTTCGTCTGGAAATTTTCGGCTAACTTTAATCGGATAGAAATTACTCCTAAAGGGACTCAAACCCATAATAGAATGATGAAATTTTATTCCTCCACATCAATTTGGCTTCAGAGAAAAGCATTCAACAATAGAACTTACGTACTTCGAATTACAAACATAATTGAAGATGTACTTGAAAATTAGAAAGTATGTTAAAAAAAAAATTCAATCGCCTGTTTTGCTGGAATCTAATCGAATAAATATCGATCATTTTTTTACACAAACCCTTAAAACGGTAAATAATACAGTGTTAGTCAAAGGTAAACAAGATGAGAAAGAGGAACTACCATAAACGTAAATTAAGCAAGCAAGCGACTCAAAAAGTCAACGCAATTTTTTATTCCATGGAAATATTTAACGATTCGTTGAACAGTTATTCAATCAAAATTGGCCATTTAAATATACGCAAGCATTTACTTTTTTAAGATTGCGAAATCAGATTTCGGCCGTTAGTCATTTTTCTGAGCAACCGAGCATGAAAAATTTATAATTTACAGTCATTCCCATTTAACGTTTAATTTATTTTATTGTAATTTTTTGTGAACATTTTGAGTTTGATTAAAAGGAGAATTTAACTTTCGTGGGCGTATTTCATTAGAACTGACACCAATCCATTAAATGCGCCAATCATCGTTTTTCCTTTTGATCCAAACCAAGCTCATCACGTGGTCATGTGGATCCGATAAGACACTGCATTTGCGACCACTTCATCTGACCATCTGCATTATTACTTCGATCTCATACATTTGCAGAATGATCAAAAATTCGGCTCGAATAATTCGAATGCAAAGCAGATGAAAGTAACTGAGAGTCGGAACTAAAAGTTTAATTTCGAAACTGAGTTGGTGGAGAAATCTACTATTCGTTTATGTGTGGCTTAGATTTATTTTGTTTCTATAAAAAAAAGAAAGAAGCGAGTGGCAGATGGAGAGTAATACGAGGAACGAAAAGAAAGAATAATGGAAAACGCATTACAATTTGTAATTTTGAACTTTACTTTAATTTATTTTAACCTGGTTTTAATTGTTGTTGATGGGAGAAGTTTTATTTAAAGACAAAAAAAAAATAACAATTGTGTCCAAGAAAGGAAGTTAAATTAACAAAACGGTGTGATTTTTTTTTATTAAGGATTGGTTCGCGTCTGACTCAGCCAGTTGCAGGGCGATTTCAGTATGAAAGCAATATTTTTACAAATTACACAACTTTAATTGTGTTATTTAAGAACAAACTAAGTGAAAATAAAATATATTCGATATCGATTGAATGAGCAACGGGAACATGACAAACAATATGTGGACTGAGGGGAAGTAAGAGCTTTTAAATTTGAATTTTTGACTTGAAGATGGCTAATGTGTAAGAATCACAACAATCAGTTTCGAACAGATGAGACTAATGATTTGAAAAAATCAGTCTTCTCATCAGGTCGCGACGACTGATGTTGTATATAAAAGCTTTAAGAATTATCAGGCCGTCTAGTAGCATTTCTGACGAAGATAGTTTAAAACATCGAGTGCAACAATGGGTCAATTCGGTAGATCATTCTCATGATGAGAAAAGCGGTCGTCTAGTCGATCTGAAGATTAACGATGTTTCTAATAACGCCGTGAACAAGATATCGAACGTCTCCACGGTTTCACGCCTAGATCTTCCAGCGCAAACAATGGAAATTGATAGTAAAATCTACCAAGTTCAGTCACCTCCGAAATATATAATATCGAAGATTCATTACAACGATTGACCAATAAAAAATATTTTACAATCCTTGATTTAGCTTCTGGCTATTATCAAATTCCGGTTGCAAATTATTCCAAGAAATTTACATTGTTTGTCACTCCTGATGGGCGCAGTACGAGTTCGAGCCAATGCCTTTTGGATTAGCAAATGCACCGGCGGTATGTCAACGTTTTATGAACAGCCTGGCCCGTGAAGTAAACTACAAGATTATAATATATTTAGACGATATAATTACAAGTTCCTCTATTGAAGAGGGAATACAAATATTAGAGGAATTGTTAAATAAGAATCGTGACTACGGGTTAACATTAAAACTTGGTAAATGCAAGTTTTTGCAAAATAAGGTTTAGTTTTTGGGATATGAAGTACTCGAAACTTGCATTAAACCGGGTCAAGATAAAATAAAGTGCGTTGTTGAATTTCCCGTACCCAAAAACGTGCACGAAATCGGACAATTCACAGGGTTTTCCTGCTATTTTCAGAAGTTTATGCCGAACTTTTCGATTATCGCAGCACCAATAACTCGCAATGCGTGTTAAGTTTTTCACACTGTATTTCACACGAATACATATACGAATCATATTGTAATTCGAAAATCCAATTAGATTCTAATTGATTTATTAATGTATTAGTGCATGTGTACACTGTAAAGAATGAATTATTTTTTTAGGAATTATTTTTCAGGAAAAATCTCATTAAAATTAAATAGGGATTTTTAAGTAAAATTTAAATATAAATTTACTTAGAATTTGGTAGTGTTCGATAATGTGGTTATTTTGATTTAACAGGTTATATGAAAATATATTTTTTATATGTGTGTTGATTAAATAAAAATTCTCGTTAATCCATATTTTCCTCGCGGTTCTATTAATGTCTTGTCAATTTTTAATTCTTTACATTTTCTTATACGCAGTTTGCAGCTGCAACAAAATTATTGAAAGTTGCAACGACGAAAATTTATCGTGAGCAACATAACTTTTCAAAGAAGCATTCCTGATTTTACATCAAACGGTTGCTAATGGCTTTAATTAGTGTATGTAAATTGATGACATTTACTAACTATGCAAATGTGGTACAATTCATATCGTGTCGGATTCTAATACGTTATTTGGTAAAACTTGTGTACTACCATAAAATAAAGAAATGTATTGTGTATATCCTCTGGTATGAAACTATTATTAGTACATAAACTAAAGACGCAAACTTAAAAGCCGAGTACTTTGGTTAGTACTAAAACCATATAACTGTAATTAGATTTCTAATATGATTTTAATATCGAAATATAAGTATTAGTGTCGGTAGGGTAATAGTAAAATTGCAAGCAAATTTACTTAGAGTGTTAATGTCCATTTTCAGTTCAAAACAAATTTGATTTTCTTCGAAAAAAATTCGTGATCACTTTGGGACTCGGGTTGGGGGATCATATATAGGCTCATCGGATGAGGAGTTTAATTTTCTATTAGACACACTATCGGAACCTGAGTCAAAATCTCTAGTAAGGAATGTTAATGGCCATTTTCAGTCCAAGACAAATTTGATTTTCTTCCAAAAGAAATCGTGAACACTTTGGGACTCGGTGTAACCACATGGCTTGGGCTCAAGGCTGTTACGGTGGTCGCACACCACTTCTGATAGCTCGTAGTCGGACTGGGGGGTCCCGCTATCCACCGCTAACCAGCAGCCATGTTACAAAGATTGAAAAAAACTTAACGTGTGCTTAAAATTACCAAATTACAATCCTAATAACAGAAAAAAAATCCGAAAAGCATATAGAACCTTGCAATCATATAGAACCTTGCATCTGATCCGAAGTGTAGCCACCATCTTTAATTTATTTTGGCTAATTTTGAAGGAAATGCTTAAGTTGCCTCCTCATCTGCAGATGCGATTTCACCCTTAATTTTTACATTATAAAGCGCGTGCTTTTGTAAAAAAAATCCATCATCCGACCTGTATTTGCAGAAAATTCAAATTTTTTAACTTTCTAGCCTGAGGGTTGTACTTGTAGTTAATCTTCTTTCACCTCTTTGTAAATTCGTAATGCCATCTGCTTGATGATATTTCTATCAACTGATATTCGTTTTTGTGAGCAATCCTCCATCCATATTACAAGAGCCTTCTCCATTTTCTCTTTTACTATGTCTCTTGTGTATGATGGTGTATGAGTACTTATACTTGTTCCAGCAATCACAGATTTTCTAATACATACTTCATTTTGTATTATGGTTTGTATTATGGTCATTAGTTGCTGTTGTGATAAAATTGTTTAAATATAGTAAACAACTAAATGATTCGATTGCAATTCTATATGTATAAACGGAATTTTATTTAATGACATTAATTACTCCATCTGACTCCAAAACAAGATGATAAATGGGATATTGATAAATTTAACGAGGTGTGAAATTTGCTTGAGATGAAGAATTCGGACTCTCCGAACCATCAATCGTTCTCAATATTCACATTTATCGATCATTGATAATTTATTTTTACTGGTAATAATAATAAAAAAAATGAATTAATGATTGAATTGAAGTTAATTATGAGAGCGAAAATAAAATTGCTATGACTCTATGTTCAATTTTCAAAAGTAATTTTCACTTCATTGGAACACAAGGAATTCAAATCATGAACAATCGACTGTGGACCCGATGTGAAAATCAATAATTGATGATTGTTTTGAAATTTAATTTGGAATCAAAATGAAGAATAGAAAAAAAAAATTATTGGCAAAAAAAACTACTTTAATAATGACGTCATACTTAACATTTCTTGAAAGAACTGCTGAAACCCAGGCTATTGAACAAGCTGTTATTCAAGAAAGATTCTTTAATTATGAGCTGAAGAATCTGGACTCTCCGAACCATCTATCAACTTCAGAATTAAAAATCTTTATCGATCACTAACAGTTTGTTTATTAACAGCAGAAAAATAATACGGACCCAGTAAAAAAAAAATTGAAAAAAAACTTTGAAAGAAAATTTTGAGGCTACGATCAATCTTCATGAGGAATTTTCATATTGCAATACAAGGTATTCAATTCATGAAAAAATCATTTGCACGACAAATACAGAAACTATCAATCACGTCGATTAACAATAGCTAACATTTGTAAAGTACCGAAATTACAATCAAGAAATGATCAAGTAGGAAAAAAACTGTTTATTTGACAAGTCACTAAAATGTGATTGGTGAAAACCTGAAGGGCAAAGTACAAAAAGAGATAGATCAACCGCGTTTATGTTAAGCGGTTTATATGATCTACCTGTTCTAGCTGGGTAGTGAAGCTATCTGGATGCCTTCTTAGGGCCACCTGCTGACATAATCACAAAATATAACTGTTAAAATTAAAACATGTTAAATAATAAGACCCTTACGGTCCCTGTTTCGGCGCCATTTGTAACCACATGGCTTGGGCTCAAGGCTGTTACGGTGGTCGCACACTTCTGATAGCTCGTAGTCGGACTGGGGGGTCCCGCTATCTACCGCTAACCAGCAGCCATGTTACAAAGATTGAAAAAAACTTAACGTGTGCTTAAAATTCCCAAATTACAATCCTAATAACAGAAAAAAAAACCGAAAAGCATATAGAACCTTGCAATCACATAGCACCTCATCCCATTATCCTCCCGAAACGCACAACACTTTAGCACATATTATATTTACCGACAGGCCAGAGCAAAAGTCATATGGTTTATATTTCAGAGCACACACACGAAAGAAAAAATCTTCATAGGAAGATTATTATCCGAACAAAAATAAATCAAAAAAAAAATTGAAATTTTTTGATATCAAATAAAAAGTACGTTAAGAAAAAAAAAGTTTTCAAACTAAAAATTGAAAGATTTAAAAAATAAAAGAAACAGTAATTTAAGAAAAGAGTATCATGCTATACTTTACAATTTTTTCTCGAACCATCCAGATTGATGAGCAGCATCCAGAAACTCCGCAAGTTCGCAATACTGGTTTGCACCGCTGTTGGTTTCTCTTGCATTCGCACGCCCGTAGCAATGTTAATTGTACACGTTTGTTGAAGTGTATTGTATGTACCACCCTCTCGTATTTTGATGGATATAATAGCAGCATATAATCGTTGTATATTATTTTATGTTGTTGTTGGTTACTACCACACGTGAGTATTTATGTACGGTAATATTAGCTCCCAGCGTGGAATTATAAAACGTTTAGGAACACAAGTCAATCTTTGTGTTTTCGGTGAATTTTTGGTACCACGAATAATAATACAACACCCAAATAGTTTATAATTTATTTATTAACTGTATATAGATTTTAGTATATTTATGCACTATACATCGCACCATAATTCTCGATGCACAAAAATTTTCTTTACACCATTCAATTTTTATTTTGACAAAATATTTATTCATTGTATAATTATGTTTTTTTTATAGGCAAACAAAACAAATCAAAATTTTAAACTTTTAATTGAATATTATCATTACATACACAGGTATATACTATATATACTTAATTAAATTTACAAAAACGAACTTTTTAAGTAAATTTTTATTTTTATTTTTAATTTATTTTTGGTCACAATATTATTGTCGATTTTCGACCATTCTTGTTTGACGTCTCCAACTCTTCGCTCTTCAACCTCAAAAACGATTTTTTATTACGGCTCGCGGTTGTCATAGAAGATCGCGTTTTAATTATTTTCCCCTTTGCCAATATCGTCACCTGTACTAATTAGTACAATTTTAACCAGCTGATCAATTTCGGAATTGTAATGCAACACAGGGTAGGTAAGAAGTAAACACAATCGTGTATATGTTCAAAAGTCGGTAAGTATGAATAAAAATGGTTAGGTATGGAAATTTAGGTAAGTATATAAAATTGACATGAATTATTTGAACAAGAAAAATTAAACAACAAGGAATTTAGGTAGGTTTAATAGGTAGGTTTATTTAATAACAACTGCCAGTGGTAATATTGTAAGATGATAAATTTAGGAATTTCGTTACATCGGGTTGGGGGATCATGTATTGAAAATCAAATTTGTCTTGGAACTGAAAATGTCCATTAACACTCCTTACTAGAGATCTTGGTGTTATTAAATTCCTCGAGCCAGATTTCTATACGAAATACTAGATTTTTACATGAAAGTGGAAAACTTTTTTTTCTATTTTTCAGTGATTTGTTAGGAATAAATACTTAATTTTTCCCATGAGCTATTCTTAAGACAAGAAGAGTTAAATGCTAAGTATGAAAAATTTCAGCTGTAATAAAAACTATAAAGTATCCTTTATTTATTCTACTCGACATTGGATATATATTATTTGATCAAACAGAATAAGATTTTAAATCGTTCAATAAAGGGCTGACACAAGACCGACTATTACATTACATTCAATTGGATACAATTTTAGTACACACTGACGTAATTGGTTTTAGAACTAATTTTCGTACACGAATAGTCATGTTTTCTAATTAGATTTTAGTTTAACAGTGTTAAACTAATACAACAATAGAAGGGTGATTTTGTGGAGAACTTAATACACATTAACTCGCTTAACTAAAAAGAATTCAACATTCGACTGGATCGAAGAGCAAGACGTTGCGTTTCTTAAGTTAAAAAATATTTTAGGCCAGCGGAGTGTACTAGTATTATATGATAACTCTAAAGAACATACGATACATACGGACGCCAGTTCAATTGTAATAGCTAGGGTTTTGTTCCAACGGGAGTCTGATCGTGAATTGCATCTAGCACTTCGCTTTAGAAAAAAACGTTATCGGCAATTCGAAGAGTATTCTGGTGGCCACATCTGCGACCATTTGTCCAAAAATATATAAAACTTGCGTTGATTGTTTGTATCATCGGGAAAAACTAAATGCTAATGAAATTGAACTACACACCGGTCGAGAAGGTTCCCATCCCCTGTCATTCATGCCATCTGGACCATCTAGGGTCATTTCGACTCGTTTTGTAGTAAACGCGACCAATGGTAGGTAAATGGCCTTTGCTCATCTTTCAAATTAAATAGTTTTTGAGAAATTATGCGCTGATTATAAAATAAAATATGTGCTGAATGTTACTGCTACTCCAAACACGAATGGGCAGGTAGAAAGAACCAACCGCACTATTTTACACTCATTAAGGACCATGTCTAATAACGATGACGTACATTGGGATAATGTACTCGTTAAAGCTCAATGGGCAATTAACAGTTTACCCCACTTCGTTAGTGAGAAATTGCACTAATTTTGAGCAGGTTAATCATGCTCACATCAGGGAAAAGGCTGCATAAATACAGCAATAAAATACAGAAAGACCAAAACCAACAAAAAATAAGATTTCATCCCAAACACCGAACACCAGTTAAGTATAAAGTTGGTAATAAGGTTATTGTGTATACTGAGCCCGTCTCAACTGGGCAAAGCCGAAAATTGATGAAATGATGCCGAGAACCATATACAGTCATTGATATATTGTATGGAGACCGATATCGTATCGAAGAACTAACGCAAACAGATGGTCAACACCGTTTTAGAAGGACATTTCTATCCGACCGCTTGAAGCTGGTTGAGTTTCCAGACGAGGATGAATTGTTCAATTAAAATATAAATTAAAAAAATAAAATTGTTTTGTCAGCGTCTTTTTGCAAACCTGACAAGTAACAAAGGATCGGTGATTATTGTTTTCT
Source organism: Nephrotoma appendiculata (assembly GCA_947310385.1). Taxonomy (NCBI): domain Eukaryota; kingdom Metazoa; phylum Arthropoda; class Insecta; order Diptera; family Tipulidae; genus Nephrotoma; species Nephrotoma appendiculata. The sequence goes on from OX371223.1 coordinate 101,294,530, forward strand.
AATTATTTCTATTAACATTAAATGTTAATTATAATTATAAACATATTTTTGTAATAAACATTCAATATTTTTAATATTTTTTAGAGTTTTTTTAAGTATATTTTACGTATTTTTAAAATACACGAAATTTTTGTAATTTTCCTTTTTACATGTAAAATACCCAAATGTGGGCCTCACTAAATAATAGTAGGCCTCACACATCTATGTTCATTCATGTATATGTTTAAGCAAGTAAGACACCTGTTGGGTGCATAATATAACATCATTTAACAAGTGGTTTCAAATAATATAATTAACAAGTGGTATTTAACTACTAAATTTATTCGTCTAAATTTTTTTTTATTTATAAACACCGACCGACATAAATCATAAAAAATAATATTAAAAATAAGAGTTAAACAAACAATTAAAATATTTTACACGAAAATGCATCGGGAGAAGCAGCAAAATAAAAATAATAAAAAAAATAAATCTTACCGGTAATTTTTTAATTTTATTTGTATTCACGGTAATTTTAAATATCTATACAAAAAAAATCTAAAATTAGATACTTTTTTTTAAATCACTTCTTTTATTTTGACTTTAAAACAAAATATTTTTCACAAATTTTCACTGTACTACTCTCACTTCTTAACTCACATACAATATATGTATGTATCGTTCCACTTATTTAATTAATAATTAATTATAAATCTGGAACACATTTTTTGGTGATATGATTGACAGTTAGCCGAAATAAAATTGACACCAAAAACGTTTTTTTCCGAAAAGGCACACACACCACACATAAAACGCAATGATTGACTTGTGATCGACTAATGAAAAAGTGTCGCACCGATTGGACGAATAAATCGGTTCTATTTATATTGTGTAAATGAAAAATCATTTATATTTTTTATTTCGTCCGAACTCAGATGCATAACGTTTATATGTATATGTATGTACACACTCGAATTTGAATAATAATCACAATAATAAAGACAAATATACATAAAATTAAAATTGTGTGTGACCGAAAAATAAAGAGAGACGAAAGGATTTGTAAAATATAATTTGAACGGCGTGTGCGCGTTTATCTTGGATATAGGAGGTAATATTCGGGGATCAACAAATTAAAATGAAATAAATAAGACGAGCACATTACGCAAATTGCAAGATCAGTTTAGTTTAATTTTGAAAGTAGTGCGGTGCAGAGTGAAGTTAGACAAACGAGTGTGATATTATAGATTTTTATGTGAAACAAAATGTTTTTGTGTCCAGTGTGAAATAATTGCGAAGTAATAAAACGTTATAGTGTGAGTGTTTCGACGCCTGCTTGTTAGAATTCTTTTGTTTTGCTATTCGATTTGTTTTTATGTTTTTATCGTATATTGATATAAAATAATTTTTATTTATTTTGAATTTTCCGACCTAACCTTGGGTGTTGATATTCAAAATGACATAATGAACTAGTATGAAGTAGGCAGTTTATCACACACAAATTACAACGGGGAATAAGTTCAGGTATGTTTTTGAAAACTGTTATGTTGTTATACAGAATTATAAGGCCAAATTATGACCAAACTATAAATAAGGCTTTTGGGCCAGAAAATGAAATCACTTTCAAATAATTTATAAAAGTAAAACGATACGCATCTGTGGGAACATTTTCTTCTAGAGCTTTTTGATATTCAATAGCTAATTATGTAAAACTCGTGCTTAGTTTTGTTTTCTCCAAATTTACTTTTAAGCAAGGAATATACAACAACCATAGACTCAATTTTTGTTTTGTTTTTAAATATTTTAATTTTATATTATAGAAAATTAAATAAAAATAGATTACCCATAATTTTCAAAAAAAAAATGCAAAAAATTAACTCTTAAAATTGCTGATAGAGGGCCGGGGGTTGTTGGATATGCAAGTACGGTGGTTTTATATTAGATAGGTTCGAATGGTAAAGAAAAAATTTATAAATAGACACATTGAAATTTAATTTTTAGGTTAGGTCCACTCACAACTTTAATTTAGTAAAGAAGAGTCTTAATAAAAATATTCTGATGGGGCTTGGGACCTGGACGTTCACGAGTCTATACTATACGATGATACGTAACCATCTAGAACACTTTTTGGGCGGTTATGAAGAAGAATTTATAAACTTTACCATTTATAAATTAAAAATAGACGCACCTTCAAGAAATTAATTTCTCGTAGCTAGAGTGTGCCATTTCAAGCATGTACTAAACCTTAACCCGTTACGGTCACGAGAAATAAATTACAAGAATGCTGGCCGATTATAGGCTAATGATAGGCTAATGAAATCCTCTATTAAAATTTTTTGGGCTCCATCACTTCCAACTAAAACATTGGGTTCTGCTAGCTTTAGAAAAAGTTAGCAGAACCCACATCAAAAATGATTTTAAAAAATTGGAAAATTAAAGGTTAATTTTAGGCTAATTAACAAAAGTTTTTTATTCTGCTAGGCTTTATTATCCGTGAAAGTTCCGCAACCCAAATCACAAATCAGATCAAAACCGAAATTATAGTGCAAACCAAGATCCATTAACATACCAATAGATTAGCCAATAGAATAGAGGCTTATTAAGGCTTATTTAAAGTCTTTAAGAAACAAAGGATGGCTTCCACTCGTTCTTGACTAAGTTTAAGAACATTTAACTTAAAGCTAGAGCCCGATTTGAAAAACGGACCAACACCGAACAAGATCAATCGACATACAAATAATTTTAGGCTCGTTATGACCTAATCAAATGGTATATTAAACAATTTTGGGCTCCACCCGTTTTTGACCAAATTTCAGGTCCACTAAGCAATTTTAAACATCATGAGTCATTTAATTAGGCTATAATGAGCCTAACATTGATTGTAAAACGGTTGATCTTGATAGATTGCGAATATAGCTTCTGTATCTCAATTTAAAATAAGATTCAAAGTTTTGAGAACATAATTTGAGGTTTTCTTTGTAAGCCTAGGCTTTTTTGTGATTTAGACTGATAAGTTAATCCTCATGCCACGGAGAATATTTACGGTTTGCTCATAGACAGGGGAATGAATAAATTCGTACGCCACGTAAATTCGTAGTGTCTTATTATTGATTCGTTTAATCTACCAATTCATTAAGTAGTGATGTGTCGGCGGGTATGAACTATGAGTGTTCCGCCACCGGACTTTGTTATGCTTGTTCGTAGAAGTTGATGGCGCTTTAAAAAACTTCATCTGGGATATTAATTTTATACGATACGTAATCATATTTCAATCCACAGTTTGGTTTCGGCACCATACATTGGCCAAACACATCGTCAGTATTAGCGACCTTTGTCAGTAATTTGTGGAACTGTTCATCCGGAACTGAATTGTGTATGTGGCTAACGAAAAGCCACTTTCTGGGTTTTACACCCATTCCCGCCGTAGTAAACTCATACAAATATCTTTGGACAAAGCAGTTTTAATGCGACTTTATGTATTGTCAAATTAGATTATAAACGTTGTTGTTGAGTTTAAAACAAGTTAGGACAAACTAGAAATCTGTGAAATACGCGTGACACCCATAGTCATTCTCAGGATTAACAATCTAGTATCGCATATTCATACCTCGTTTTCCTGAAATCACAGCTAAAATAACACAAAAAAAACTTCATTTGTGTTCACAGCAGACTGTACACACACTTTTAGACTGCGTACGTGACATCGGGAGTTAGATCGGAAAAATTACCATGGTATCACACAAAATGTATTAAAACAACAATAAAGTTAAAAATATTGGGTTGAGTACCAGGAATCTATTGATATGGGCCCTTGTTTTGTTAGAATTGGTGTGTCGCACGCTTTTGTTTACAATTTGGTGGGAGAGCGTTTTCAAGTGCCTGGAATCGATTGCGATGGTTGATAATTTGTGTAAAATCCGTTGAGAGGGCTTTTTGGTGGGGCCCCAGTTTTCATTTAGCATGAGTTTTTGAAAAAATTACTCTAACGGTGTTTTCGAGTGCCAAAAAAGATTGTGAAGGGTGCAAATTTCGAGAAAATTCATTAAGAGCGTCCTTCGGTGGAGCTCGGGTCAATTTTTAGTTTATTATTGGCTCGTATGATTTTGATAAAAATTGCAGTAGGCGTTTCTGATGCTATAGAAGTTTATTTCGATGAGCCCAGGTCAATTTATTTAAAAAAAAAAATTGGATCTAACGACTTCGATAAAAATTGGTGAAGGAGATTTTCGGTTGCTAGGAATCGATTTCGATTGATCCTTATTCATGGTTGTTCTAGAGCTTCTAGCTTTCTTTTAACATTTTATTTGATTTGAATGATTTGGAGGAAATTTTGCGGGACAGACTTTTCGATTGCAAGGAAACGATTACAAGAAGTACTGTTTTGTGAATAATTCATTTAGGAATCCTCCGAACGGACCGGACCGTTGCTTGATGTTACACCATGTTGTTTGATTTGGCATACTATTGAAGGATATTTTGTGATGTTCCACTATATTTCGTCATATTACAGAAAGTTTCATGTTGCCTGATGCACCATGTTGGGTGATGATTCGCTGGAAAATTTTAGGAAAAATTAGGACTTATCGTAATCTTGATCGATTTTGAAAAATAAAATTGAGGGGGAATTTAAATTATGCTAACTTTCAAGTTTTTCTAGAATGAGCATGCGTGTGAAGTTAGACCTAACTAGAGTAGAACTAATATTAGGAATAGTTTAGCACAAACTTCACACGCCTGTACACGCTTTTGAAGTTAAAAATAAATTGATACTAAACTATCAAACAAACAAAAAATGAGAATGTATTGGTAAAAGTAAAATAAAAATGGCATTTAGGCGAATTTTTAAAATATTTTAATCAATTTTTTGTGTTTGGTAAAACATATATTGGACTAGTTTTGGGTTTATGTTACACTTTGCGTTAAATACTGTGCTATGTTAAATGTTACGTTAAATTATTGCGTTAAACTGTTGCGTGTTATTATGTCACGTAAAATGTTATACAGAAAAACCTCGATTTAACGGACTTATTGGGGAATCCGTTAAATCCGATTGTCCGTTAAATCCGTATGTTTATAAATTTAATCGATTCGATTGAATTTAATCTGGGACGGAACTCAGGCATTTCTTAGCCAATTATATTGGGATTGGGTATGTTGGATGAAAATGGGATTCTTAAATGATTTTTGGAAAAGTTCTGGAATATGGCCACCTGGGTTGATCAATTCTTAACCGTTCGTGATCGGATTGGGCATGTTGAATGGAAATAGGATTCCTAAACGATTTTTGGAAGAAATTCGGGAATATGGCTACCAGTGACCCTATTCTGGCTTTCCCTGGGAATAGGGAATTGGAAAAAATATTTTCATAGCATTTCTATCAAAATTATATTTTTCTGGCCTACTGAAAGAATAAGTTTAGTGCAAAAATTTTCAAAACAAAGTGAATTGGGAAACTTTTGTTCCACAAAACTTTTATAGGGAAAAATATGTTCCCATTTAACTTTGTTTCGAAAATATTAACACCAAACATGTTCTCTCAGTAGGCCAGAAAAATACGATTTAGACAAAAATGCTATGAAAATATTTTTCCCAATTCCCTATTCCCAGGGAAAGCCAGAATAGGGCCACATGGACGGAACTTGACTTATTCTTAACCCGTTATGATGGGATTGGTTATGCTGGATGGAAATGGGATTCTAAACTGTTATTGAAAGTAGTTTTGGAAAAGGTCACCTAGAACCCGGCCATTCTTTACCTGAGTATGATGTTATTGGGGTTGATGGATGAAAATAGCAATCTTAAGTAACTTCTGAAAGAAATTTTGGAATATCGCCACCTTGGACCGAACTCAGGCAGTTTTTAACCGATTACGATGAGATTGGATTTGTTTAATGGAAATGAAATTCATTAATGTTTTCTCGAATTAGTTTTTAATATGGCCACCTGAAACGGGGCACGGGTATTACTTAACCGATAATGATGGAATTAAGGAAGAGAAACCGAAGCATAATTTTCCTCTTTTCTGTTTATTGCTGTAGTGGAGAGTATAATTATTGATTGTTTTATGGAATTAACTCCCAGACCATTTAGGCTCTTGTATTGCAACTATACCTCAAAGTTGTAAATTTTCGTTTAAAAAGTTCTCAAGTGGAAATCTCAAGGTCTTAGAAGACATCATATTCCATGTTCCCGTAAACAGTTTTCGAGGTCGTTGTTGATAAGAATACTATAAGTTTATCTGAGCACTTTGTGTAAGGATCATTAAGTGTTTTTGTGATAGGAGGTAGTTGGCCTGCTGCTCAACCACTAATCACATGAGTGGGTCACGTACTGGTGATAGATGTTTAGTCATCAAGCCTTATAAAAAATATGTTAACATCACGAGCCACTTACTTCAAAAAAGACGCCTAGTAGGCAATATTCCAGAATTCCTTCCCAAAATCATTTAAAAATCCTATTTTCATTAAGCAAACAAGAATCCCATTTCCATCCAACATACCCAATCTCAACATAATCGGCTAAGAACTGCCTGAGTTCCGTCCCAAATTAAATTCGATCGAATCGATTAAATTTAAAAACATTTGGATTTAACGGACTATCGGATTTAACGGACTCCCCAATTAGTCAGTTAATACGAGGTTAACATTTTACGTGACAGGTTAACACAACAATTTAACGCAACATTTAACATAACAGTAATTAATGCAGCGTGTGACATGAACCCAAAACTAGTCCTCTAAATGTTTTATCAAACATAAAAAATGGAAGCAAAATGGAGCGTCCGTTAAATCGAAGGGTTTACTATATATCGCTAAAAACAATTTCAAATTTTTCCATCGCCTCCAAAATCACACTCCCAAAATGCACGAACTCCGCAATGAACTGCAGTGCTTCGATAATCAGATTAATTCTATAGATATTCAATTTCTGAAGAAAATTTTATTTCTTTTAAAGAATAATTTCAGTTGGAAAACTATTCAAATATTTCATTATTTCGCATAGATGTCATTTTTATTTAATTTTTACCAATACAAACACACTTTCGTTTTTTTTTGGTTTAGGACTAGTTTAGGTCTAACTTCAAAAGCGTTACAAAGCCACTATGTGGAAATTACACGATAAGAAGATATCCAGACAGAGAAGACAATCAAGTGAGCTAACGGATATTTCTAAAAAACGGGATACTTCTGAATTTTGTTCTGGTAAATTAAGTCAATTTGTTTGGTATGAGTAGTTTTAGTTTAAATATATTACTAAAATCGTAGAGTTTGTCGGAAAATGCCTATAAGGTAACACAATCAAATGAACAGTTTCCAAATATGCTTTTTAGTTCTGCTAAATTAAGTCGTTTTTATTAGCTTACGGAATTCTTGTTAAAATAAATTCTGGTAAACTTTGTCGGAAAAATCACCGATGTAAAAATAATAGCCTCTGTTTACAAAATTAAATTAGTTATAAGTGCCATTTCCAAACGGAAAGCAGGGATATCATATTTAGTTGTGGAAAATGAAGACGATTTTATTGGATTGAATAAAATTTGTTTAGTTAAATTCTGAATATCGTAGAGTTTGTCGGAAAATTTCACTATATATAAATGTTAGCTTTAGGTTGACATAATCAAATAAATCTATGAGCTATTTCCATATCTAGCGGATAGGTATCTCTTTAGCCAAATCAATGTTTTTGTGTTATACTAAATGTATGAAGATTTGCATTTTTGTAGTTAGGTCGTTGCAACCTGATGAGTACTGAGTAGAACAACTTTTTTCAGTACGATACCAAACTGCCAAGAAAGAACTTGAGGAGGTTGTCATAATGTTTTTTAAGGGTTGTGTGTATTTTATACAATGGCCCTGGGGGTTAAAAATTGGGGAGGGTGGGTTAATTTTCTACTTCTCGTGGTAGATATATAATGTTATGAGTAGATCACCTCTTTGGTTTTGCTGATTTAAACAGTTGCAAACATTGTGAATGTCATTATATTAGTAAAGTGTGAAACTATTTGTTGTAAGGGAAAGTAAGGAAAGTATTTATTTTTTTTATTTTTATAAACAAATTTGAAAAAGATTATCCTTGTGTTTTTAAAAACAAGGCTTTTCGCCAAAAAAATATATGTATAATTTTTATATTTACTGTTTTTTTGTATCCACCAATACGGTGGATTTAAAAACTAACCTGGTTTCGTCAAAATTGTTGGCTGATATACCCAACCACCTTTAGATAGACATTTCAAAAGCTTTCCAATTCTCCGATTTAGAAATAAAAGAAAGTTGACAAAAAATTCGAATCTGTACAAACTTCCAGACGGACTATAATGCTACCAATCATTAATCCACATATAAACTATGAGTATGTAGGCAACCAAATCCCTCTATGGTATCAATAGCGCAAACAAACCTACAAAATAGGTTAGAACAGGTTTGATTTTTACAATGGCGATAAACATTTTTTTGAAAATTAATGATGATCGTTTAAGTTTACTAGGAATTTATAGTGTTTCCCAATTTCTCACGAATTATCCGGGTTTGCCTATTTTTAGATAAAAATTACCTTGTGAGGTTTTAGCCCCATATTTTGAAGGATCTTCAAAACGTTGTAACGCCGCGTTGCCCACTACAGCGTTAAATTTTAATACACCCTATAATTGTAGTGACGTAACATGTACCGTCAACCAAACCTGGTTAGTTGAACATTTAGACATGCATGCTTGCTTCGGCTTGCACAGTTACCACATTTTGATTATAAAGTTGACGACAGAATTCAAAATTGGAAAAAAAGAGGATTGAGTTTTTGATTCTGCTATCGATCGGATCGCTTTATTTAATGATATTAAATAATTTTTAATTCGAGTGATATTATTCGTTCACTAGAAAATTACTGTCTTATAATAAATGTGAATAATTGTGCTTCACGAGAACGATAAGATTGAAATTATAATGAGAGATTTGACGGGTTTTGATGCGACCGATCGCATATAGTTTTGTGATATAAGGGTTTTCTTATTACATGGTGCAAAATTAAAGTAAATATGTATATTAAGTAAGACTTTTAAAAAAATAAAAAAATAAAAATAATTAACTGATAGTTATAGTTGTTTAAGATAAATTGATAATTATAAATTGTGCTCGTGAATGAAATGTGCTTGTATTTTATATATGAAAAAACTGTGTGAGTGACCTCAAGGACGTGATTCTAAAGAAACGGAAAAATTTTAAATTGGGTGTGGCTCACAAAAAGACCAAAAATAAAAAGAAACCCCCAAATACAGTGAAATAGACTCTAATTTAACTTGTACATAACAATTGAATAATAATCCTATTTAAAAATAACATTAAATCACATAAAAAATAATAATCTAAATATTAATAATAATCAATACATAACATTTGTGTCCGGCTGCATCTACATACATATATGCAAACTATGAATTCTTCGCTGCGTTATAATTCAAGTGAATATGCAACAGATTGCACAACGTTTACTGCGCAACCACCATCGTTACCACAATCAACATTTCATCTTTATCCATCATTGCCGTACATATCTCACCAGGTTTTTTTTTATCATATTTTTATATAAACTCAAATTGAATTTAGTAATTAAAATCTAATTTTCCTATTGTTAGTTAACCATTTTTTTTGTAATTTAGCATATAGTTAGTTAGGCTGTAGTATAGGTTTTGCTTTAGTTTGATTTTGCATATTCGGGAACGGTTTATATTCCTTCATTTTAAATTCATTATGGTTATTTTTTTTTTATATATTAAATATTCATATATCAAGTGTTATTTTAAAAATATTAATAAATTTATGAATTTATGTTATATTATGCATCGTAAAAATCTAATATTTTCAATTATTATCATCATTATGAGGCATTGAACGAAATAATAATGAGGCCAAGGTAGGTTCCGTCATGACGAGCAGAGGTTTCAACGTAACTGCTATTGCGATTTTGTGATTGAATTATAGTCTAGTTCTGATGAATGATTTTCCTATTTTCTCTTAGTCCTAGCTTCGTCCCGGTCAGAATTCATAAATTGAGATATTTCTGTGTCAACTATCAATTTGTCATTTGCAATCCGCTACAATTTTATACCTCCATACAGTTAATTACGTGCTATAGTCGTTAATGTCTTAAAACTTTATCATTTTTTTTCCCAATTTTTTTTTAAAACTTCATACTCGCGGTTTAGCCAGACTAATTCAACCCTTAACAAGCCCACCCCTTAACTCCTGAGATCTAGCTGCGCTATACGCGACCGCGTAAGGGCTCTGAATTGGTATTGTACACTTATAAATATCTATAGCAGTGTGTCTCTAAAGCCACACTGTTACAACGTCTAGAAAAATGTATTTGGACCAGAGTCATTTTAGCTTCGCCTTACAGACCGAAGTTAAACATTTTCTTGAGAAGTAAACTAAAATTTACCTAATGAATCTTACTAGAACTCACTGACTCAACAATATCTTTTTCTGACAAATTGAGTATCCAACGAATGTTCAAATTAAGCACTTTTCAAAAAACTTAAACCAGAATTATGTAAACCAAGATTTTGGAAAATCGTATACTTAATCTCTAATTAGGCTACCAAATTCATTCATTTCATTTAAAGAAATCCTATTAGTGTACTCCCAAACTGCAAAACTTCTTGCAATCGAGTATCGAGCTGTCATTAAATATTTATTTTAGAAAGATAATACGCCTACGCAAATCGAAGGCGAGTTGGACGCTGTGTACGGGGACTCTGCAACATCATTTACCACTGTGATATTTGGGGCAAGTGAGTTTAAACTAGGCCATACCAGTTTGAGTGACGATGAACGTTCGGGACGTCCGAAAACTGCAGCCACTGACGATACCAGCCGTTGAATTAAAGTTAAGGAGATAGAAGAGGTTATGAATATTCTCAAAGAAAGTGTTTTTCACGTTTTTAATAACGATTTAGGCATGAGAAAACTGTCCGCGCGTTTTGTGCCACGCTTGCTCCATCCAACTCTCTGTTGGCGCCGGTTAGGCGCAACAAATCATGGATTTTGCGCTGGCTAATTACTCTTGATGAAATTTGGATATACAATTACACTCCAAAATCAAAAATGCAGTCAAAACAGAGCAACTACCAGCGGGAATTGGCTCTAAAAAAGGCAAAGGCTGTTCCTTCGACCGGGAAAGCGATCGCGACTGTTTTATGGGACAGTCATGGGGAGAGCATAACTACTATATCATTACTTGACAGGCTGAAAAATTTTGTTGCGAAAATTGCAAAGACAAATTACCAAGACAATGTGCCGTTTCATACCTTATAGAAATAAAAATAAATTTGACGAAAAATGTCTTGTATCTTTTCAGACAACATTCGTATTTAACTTTTACTCAGGTTAACAAAATTCTTGAATAACACAAGAATGGCTATCGCAGTACATATTTGTCGAATATTAGTTAAACAAATTAGGAAAAATTGAAATCGTATAACTTACATTTTTAATATTACATCTCGATTTATTAGCCGTATGACTCAATTTCTGCGCTCTTGTATTTAAAAACCACAAAATACCGTCAACAAATTCTTCTATTTAAATATAATTTTAAGGTCGATTTTAACCTGTGAGTGTTCACTTTTCGATTACCAAGGTTCCTGTCATTTTGCTAATACCAAGAGCGACTATTTTGAAATATTCGCGTTCATCTCGTGAAAATATAGATAATTCTTAATATTCTTTATCAATTTTCTGCACCTAATTTTGTGATGGCCACCACAAACTGACTTCTTATCTATATACAGATCTTACAATGGTAGAGGCCGTGTACCTATATTAGGTATACTTGGTATTTTAGCATTAACTGTTTATTTATTTTTTAAATTTTTGACTTCCAACTAACCCCTCTCCCACCAGTTTTGGGTTCTTGACAGTCGATAATAGTATGTGGATCTATCGCTTTATCATTAAAAGTGAGTTTAGTGGCTTTCAAAGTAGGAGGTACAAAGCTTAAGGAATAGCGAGCTTCGGTGTACGGGACCGGGTTGTCGGGCAAGTGGTTCAATGGTTAAAGCTTCAACACTTATACCGGGAGGTTGGATTCGAATCCCACTAGCGGCTAGATGCAAAGGAAATTTCCATCAACAGATTACGATCTGTGATAAAAATTGATCAAAACTATGACCTCCTATTGGCATGCAAAACTCATTGGCCCACCCATCTTCCATGTCCAGTACTATTGGCTGGCAGGGTGCTATGGAATGCGCAGATGGTAACGTAAATTCGGACTTATAGCCGTATACGTTTTCAATTTGGTGGACAACTGCGTATGGTAGGACGGGAAAGATGAACCGCAAAATAGTTGGGAGTGCTTCGGCCCCAGAATAGATTGCAGGGATTAAAATAAAAAAAAAAAACATTTAACACCAGCATGAAACTACCGTTCTTCAAAAACTATGTCCTTCCATCCAGCTATCAAGCTTACGGAATAGCGAGTTTCGGTGTAAAGCTACTTGGAGCTGTTCATGAGGCGTTCTGTTTAAAAAAATAACTGGGCTTGGTTGAATTAAAAATTCTCTAAGACTTTTTTAGTACTTTCTTTGTGGTTTTGCGTGCTTCTCAACTTTACTATGTACAAGGAAAGCGCCATCCAGCGAGCATTTTCAGGCGTTTGTGACCAAAATATTGTCTTATTCTATGGCCTAAACATCTTTTCCACCATATCCTTATATATGCCGAGTTTGTGAATGTCGAGATTAAAGGTCAAGTATGTTGGTGATAGAAAGACTCTAACCCATAACCATGTGAAGAATAGGAAGTCGAAGGCGAGAGCCATATTTAGAATCTGCAGCTAGTTTTTGTAATAATGTCGGATTCTTGACAATATTGTTAAGAGGCCAGTGTTTATTAGGTTTCTAAAAAAAGCGCAAGTTTTTTATTGTTGTTCGTGTTTCCGGAGATTGTGTGATGTGTCTTTGGATCACATTGCACAGTAAAATTTGCGTCTTCAACAAATGAACAGCTAATTTTTGTGTTGTTTTACTGTGCAATTGCAAAAATGAACAAAAATTTTATGAAAAAAAATATTTTGAAGTTCAAATTTCCTTGGTAACATTGATTGATTGGCCAGGGTTTCGGCTAGCAAATTGCTTGCTTGCTAGTCGATTCAATATCTATTCCAATATAATCTATTTTAATCAATTCATCCTGAATTTATAAAGAAAATAAATAAAATTCATTAATTTGAGCACAAATCGAGTAAATTTAGTGAACAATTTTCAAGGAATACAAGTCCAAATTTTGAGGGGTAATCATCGATCTTACTATAATTTTATGTTAAACCTATCAAATGCCCACATCCTAGACGATTTTCAGAATTTTATCATAATTATGGAATGGTTCAGAAGCATATCATTATACTGTTTAAAGAGTTTTTGCGGCTTCATCACTTACATATTGTGCCTTGTGATTATTGTTTTCAGCATTTTATCGGATCAGGTCAGGCCAAAATCGAGAACTGAGTCTTTTATTTGAATTTGAAATTTCTGAATCACTTTAATTTTCTTGATTTAGTGACGATTTCGTTAAAAATGTACCGTTCCATCCTCACTTTATTTTTCATATTCTATTAAGGTATTTCGCCGCCAGCATGTTGGTATTAAAACTGCATCGAATCATCGTGTACGCTACCTCCAGATTCGATAACTAATTATTCGAAGATCTTGTTCGACGTCGTCCCGCCAGCGTCGAGTAGGTTTTCCTCTGTGACGTCCGCCGACTGGTGGCTGATGCTTTTCTTAGCATTCGTTGTGAAGGAAGATCACACAATGTAGCCTAGTTATTTAACTCGGTTGGGTATAAAAATCCGACAATATTGCGGACCGCGAGGAGATGTTTTATTTCATAATTCGTACAAATTCAGTACTAGGTGTTCACAACCTTAACTTTCAAACTTGAATTTTATTTTATGACATTATAGTTACGGGCAGAATCAAAGAAGAACACATGGCTAACTTGGAAGTAGTTTTAAAGCGATTGGCTTTTAAAGGATATCAAAGAGCTAGCTGCTTTTTTGGGGAAAGTAAATTATTACAACAGGTTTATCAACAGCTTTTTTCACACTGCATCACCATTAAATGCGTTGAGGAAGAAGAATACCGTTTTCAAGTGGATAGACATAGAAGAAAAGGCATTTGAAGCAATAAAGAAGTGCTTGTTAAATGCTTTGATGTTGGTACATTATCACCCAGATTATCCGTTGGTTCTGGCAACAGATGCATCTAGTCATGGAATAGGAGCAGCTTTATCGCATGTTTATCCAGATGGTTCCGAGCGTCCAATAGCATTTTCGTCAAAGACTCTTGATGAATATCAACGTAGGTATAGTAAGATCGAGAAGGAAGTGCTATTTATTGTCTTTGGATGCCGTAAATTTCATCAATATACCTGTATGGCAGTAAGTTTGTGCTGGTAACAGATCATACACCTCTCGTTTCCACCCAGAAAAAGGCTTACCAGTGATGACTGCGAATAGACTCCAGAGGTGGGCAATTTTTCTAATGGGTTACACATATACGATACAATATAAGCCCACAAAGAAACATGGAAATTCTGATGCCCTTTCGCATTTACTAATGGGACCAGATAAGCAATTCGATCAAGAGGAGGAAAGTGCTTTCGCAATGGATGACATGTATGAAGAGGAAGTGTCACATTTCCCGATTGACAGCCAGAAAATCAGTGAAGCAACGAAAACAGACAAACATAATTGTCTAAAGCTTTGGAGTTTACAAAGAATGGATGGCCACAGAATGTAGACCCTAACTTTCGGCTGTTCGCGGTAAGAAAAAATTCATTTACATGTTTTTACAATATTTTGTTATTGCTGACTGTACACACGAGAGTGGTTATTCCAAGAAGTCGTGCTGATGTATTAATGTTGCTCCATGTGGTTGATTGGGGTATAGTAAGAATGAAACAACTTGCTCGTCGATATTGTTGGTGGCCGATTAAGACTTTGAGCTTGCAGTCAAGCCTTGTAAGTCGTGTCAAGAAGAGTTTTCCAACCCATCAAAACAATATCAAAACTGGCCTCGTGAACAAAGCCATGGAAACGTATCCACATTGATTTTGCTGGACTTTTTCGTAATTGTATGAGGTTAATTATTATGGATTATTAGTTATTCAAAGTATCTTTATGTCGTTAAGGTAGTACATAGTACTGCGGAGTCGACTATTCGAGTGTTGACAGGCGTTTTTGCATCAGAGGATGCAATAGTCAGTAAAAATGGTCCTGCCTTTACATCACAAACGGTGAAGCCGAAAGGTTCGTAAGAACTTTTAAGACCGCTCTAACCAAAGTATTAAAAGATGAGTACGTATCGTGCATCTCCTTTTTGAGTAAATATCGGGCATCTCCTGGAGCATGAGGCAAATCACCACTTTGTCCTAATTTCTCATCTTTACATACATTTTTTGTAGATGTATGAAAAACACTGCCATAAAAAATACTTCAATTTACATTTTTTATAGTAGTATTATGGCAGTAAACTACCACCATCACAACTATTCTCTCAGTAAAATTTTACTGACATGTTTTGTTCCGTACACAACCAGTAACATCTACATATATTTTTTCTCGCTTTTATTTTTAATGAAAGCAGATTTTTTCCATGGAATAGGGCCATTATTATATAACCTAAAATGATAGATAGATGTAGTTCAATAAAAATCATCTAACAAACAACATTACAATTTAGTACTGTACACAATAAATAATTATAAATAAAATACGTAACAGTTCCATTAAAATTAGCCAATTTTCAGAACAACACTCAGAATTCATACTGAAGGACCATACCCGAGATATCTCGGGACATACGATATTAGTTAAAAAAAATCAGTCCTTAAGGGGTTAATTTTAAAACTGAGTTTCATTTCAATCGGCTAAGAAATTGATTTATCGTAAACGAATATATTGAAAACCGAAATGGGGTCCAAATCCGGTATTTTGGTGTTGTGGGATTTTTAATTTAGCAGATGGATTTTTGATTTCCGGATTTTTTTAATTTTCGGGATTTTGAAATCCCGGGATTATGAAAATAACAAAATTAGAAGCAGATTCCGTGAACATTGTGAGTCGAAAATTTGAGTGAAGAAATAATGAGATTTTCAAGATCAATGTAATGCGGTTGGATAATATATGTTTAAGAAAAGTCAGGTCATCAAGTGTTTTATAAATAATAAAAAAATTTTTACGATGTTGTGGTCTGTTTAAAACTTTTACGACGTTCGGTGTTATTCGTATGTTACCGGTGTCACTTTTCTTTTTTGAAACAAAACAAATTTGTAAGTCATAATAGTCTGTTATTAGCGGAATGGCAATATCATAAAATTTAATATCATATGGCATGACAAATTTATTATATTTTTTATAAAAATAATTTTTTTAATTAAATTAAACACTCGCTTTGAGCACATTAAACTTTTTTCTTCTTGGAAATTAGAAAATCTGCCTTTTTATGGTTTGTTTTTTTTTATTGTTTGCAAAGTGTAAGAAATCAGATATGCATGCGAATGTTTATAGATTCGTATATGTATATTAATAACAAATAATTATTTTAATTCTTAATCAATAACTAATTAATTATATTATTTATGGTAGTGTCAGGTTATTGGCATCAAAAATATGCAAACAAAATGTCTACGACATTTTCTAGAACGAAATCTAACCGCGTAGACTAAATATAGTTGCTGTATGCTGACACATTTAGGAATTGTAGATTATATTAGTTCTGCATTTCATACACGTAGTCACTTTTTTGTTTGTTAAATTTTGTTAAGGAAGAAGAAGTGTAACTTACAGGGTAATAAATTGAGGCGGGTTCTTTGATGACGCTCCATTCAAGGGGTTTCATGAAAGCAATCATCGCAGATATTTAGTAAGGAATCGGAATAAAGTTTATGCCAAAATAATAAAAGTGTATTGTGTCTCTTATATACTTAGAATTGATAAAAACACTCAACACACAATTATTTCAACACAATTAAACAGAAAACATTTAATTTTTAAAGACATTACGAATCGCAAAGTGGTGATCGAAGTAGTTCTGAATTAGTTGTTGATGTAAGAAACCAATCTTATCTAACCACATTTTTGTGAATTGCAAATTTCTATTAAAATAAATTAATACTGATCGTAATTATATGACCCGCCCCCGTCTTTCCTTGTGAGATTCGCGCCCAGAACCTCCTGGTTCACGTGCGGAAGCTAAGATTTTATTCCATTTGAGTTAAGGATGTTGGGAACTGCGATCGGTAATTTTTTATATTTGTTAAATATCTGGTTTCAGTCCTCCACTTCCTTATCACAAAATGTGCAACATAAAACTTAATCAAAACACCGTTAAACTTTATATAAGAATATACTTTATAGAATTGAGTTACGTAATTGCAAATTGCTACCAAATATTTTGCATTTGAAAAAAATATTTGGTAACTTTTTGTGATTGCTTTGCACAAACCAATCAACAGACGAAGTTATTCAAAATTGAACATTATCGTTAAAATTCTTGTGTTGCTGAAATGTTTAGTAGTATTAAAAAGTATATTTAATGAATCGAAGGTGCGTACAAATAAACAAATCATCGTATTGGGTTAAGGGTTTGCTGGAACCAAAACAGAAACTTTTGTCTTTTCTGAGAAATTGCTGGATTGATTTCACCAATTCCTCGCTTAAGTATTTACAAATTACAGAATAATATTAACTAAATAATTAATTTACAGATAGGTTATTAACGTAACGCTACTTGAAATTTGTTTTGGGGTTAGTCGTTTGGGAACACGAACCATTAATTTAGGTTTAAGAAAATGATTTCTGGTTTCTGTTTCTAAACTCCTAGTGTCAAGCAGTGCAACATTAACGTTTCAGAGTTTGTTTTCCTGCAACTGAAAGGCAGCGTATCGGACTTTGAATATCTTAGTTAAATAAGTACATCATTTAGAAGTGACACACACTTGTGTTAATTGACTACAAGAATTTTTGATATTAACTTAAAACTTTTAGAAATTTGTGTGAGGTGAATACGTTTTCATTAAACTTACGTGGATTCACAATTTTTTTACATTGGCTTCAATTCGTATAGTATTTTAATTCATAATTTGACTGTTTTACGAAAATTTGCTAATAAAGTCTTTAAATAAAAATAAACTTTTTAATTTACACATACAAAACAAACTACTATTAAAAATGTATCTCAATTTGGTCGTGGTTATGAAAAGAAAGTAGCCATGTCTTCAAATTTCTCAGAAATTCTGATTTTGATGAGCTTAATTTAATATGTGATGGTAAATTATTGGATAATTTTTGAGCTATGAAAATATAGAAACGTCGACAATATTCTTTTCTGGTGAAGTTTACAATGCATAGGTTATTATGTCGGAGGTAGTACCTATCAATCGACTTAATCCTTTCATAGCCTCCTCTATTGTACTTTATAGAAATACAAATATCTCAACGGCAGTATTTCATTATCGACGAATGAAGAAAACGTATTTTTGCGCCACAATCAATTTTTTTAGCGACTCATAGACAGCGCCACCCCAAAGAGCTAGACCATAATCTAACCTCGAGTGAATTAAAGCAAAGTATAAAGATTTTAACAGAGCTCTGGGACACAATTTTCGCAAAATGTAGCATTTCCTAATTGTAGATTTTATTTGATTAGAACGCGATGTGGGGTCCAAAATTTAATTTGGTATCAATAATGACTCCCAAGTACTTGAACACTACCACTTTTTTAAGCCTTTAACTGTTTAATTATTTTTCAGCGAAGACGAGTATACTCGACGAAAACAGAGTAACGGAGCATCCCCAATACAAAATAATTTTTCTATAACTTTTTCCTTTAACTTTTTCCTTATGAAGAGCATACCCAATGAATAGGGAAAGTCAAAGTAAAGCTAACTTCATTTTACAAAATTATTTTTTGTTTACCTGTTATTTTATATTATTATATTATATATTATTTATTACTTTTTCACAGCACACAAAATACAACACTAACTGTTAAAAGACAAATATGCTTTGAATATTTTTTAATTTGTGACAAGCAGAAAAACAACAACAACAACCAATTTTGCAAATGCGGTTTACTTCATTGTATTTTTCATAAGGAAAAAGTTAAAAGTTTAATAACATTTTTCATAAGGAAATCACCAACCTAACAAAAAAATTTTTTTTTTTCTCAAAATTTTTTTCATACTTTTCTGTAAGGAAAAAGTTAAAGGAATTTCATTGGGGATGCTATGTAACATTTTATACAAAGCAACTCAACCAAAAATGAAATAAGAAAAATTCAAGGGCCATTTTTGTGTAGTGATAGAACAATAAAAAAAATTTCGGGTGATGATATTTTGATACATAATATATAAAATAACGGTTTCAAAGCAGTAATAAAAAAAATCCAGTTCATTTTTGTGCTTTATGTTTTAGTTATAATTAATTAAAAAAAAATTTCGATAAATTATTTTTCATCGGTGCGAACTATGCGAAAACATTTTAAAAATTATTTTTTTAACAATTTTATTATACATTTATAGACATTTTATCGATGACGACTTATTTTGAACCAAGAAGCAGTGCTTCAAAGAAGCCTCGGTGATTTGCCCTTCTTCATGAAAAAAAAAAAAAATAAAATTGATTCGTTGAATAATAAGGACGAATGTAATTTTTTTTATCTTGATGACGAGTATACTCGACATAAACAGATAAAGGGTTAATCGATATACACTCATCATCACACCGATTGGAAACACAATAGGACGAATGTGGAATAGGACATCTGGGGTACCATCAGTTTGGTTGCGCATCACAAACGGCATGAATCTAGTTTTACAACTTAAAACCATACTATGGATACTAAACCATGATTTTAAAATTGTCAGATCGTCCTTAACTTACAGTTTGATTGCAGTTCTCAGCTTGATAAGAGAAAGCAGTGTCGTTGGCAAACGCCACTACTTTTTCTTTAAATTTAAGATTGCACAACGAGTTAACTAACATAGACCAGAAATAAAATAGGACCAAATACCGATCCTTGAGGTACCCCACAAATAGCATACTCAAAATCACTGGACACACCATCAATCATAACAGTTTGTGGACGAAACGATAGAAATGATTTCAGCATGTCAAATGGAACACTTAGTTTGGAAATAGGTCGGAAATTAGATATGTTAGTTTAATCGCCATTTTTAAAAGATATCTGATTACAGCTCTTTTCATTCGTGTCGGGAAAATTCCTTTCAACAAACTTACAGTGGCTCACAGCGAAAATGATGCAAGTCATTTTTATTTTTTTTTTAAAATAAATATCCAAAAAACAATTATAACTATCTACTTTTAATTTACATTTTTTATGTAATTTAGTAATTTAGTATTAATTTAGTAATTGTTAATTTCATAAAACAAAACAAATATGAAATTTTAATTTGTAACAAAATAGTAATAAAAATCAAAATTTCCACGTAAAAACATGTCACAGCTAAATGATGCAGTTTTAAAAATTCTTTAACCTTTTTGTGTTTTACTAACACAATTGTGCGAGTAGGGCAAAAGTACCATGTCAAAAATTTAATTTTGTATGTTTTTTGAACCAACTTACACATTTGTTAACCCTAAAGCTCTTAACAAGAGCCTGTAAGTCTCTAATTTTTTTTAGTTTAAGTTATGTTTTTTAATAAATGAATTAATTTTTTAAAATAATTAAATGTCTATTTTCAATAAAATTAATAATATACAAACAGTTCCATGTCAGACTGAGAGGCTCTTGCTAGGAAGATATGTTATAAAATTATGTTAAGAGCTTTAGGGTTAACTTATTTTGGTCCGAAAAAATACACAGTGTATAGATATACACACAATTGTGTTGGTTTTACTTCAAATCAAGCGAAATTTTTTATCAACAACGCCGTTACATACTATGGTTTTTACTCACACATTTGTGTGGGTTGGACTAAACTGAGTCAATTTTTTTGTTTTCTTGGTTGAAAAAGGGTTAAAACATTAATTCATATGTTTGTAACTGATATTATCACATTGTATAATTAATTGATTAATATTTAGTAGAATATCCAATTTGATTTAGAATCGCTTTGAGTCTTTTTGGAAGCGAATCTACGAATTTTTTCGTCTACTCTGGAGTTATTTTACTCCACTCTTCTAACAATGCTTTTTTATGTCCGCTACATTATTAAACTCATATTTTCTGATTTCGCTTTCAAATTTAGATCAAAAGTTTTCAATAACATTGATGTCTGGTGATTGGGCAGGAGTTTTCATGACATGAGGAGTATTCCTAATGTGCCAACTTTGAACAATTCGAGAGTTGTGTTTCGGATCATTGTCCTAGTAGAACCGAAAACGTTCTTTAATATTTTACTTTTCAGCACTTTCCTCCATATTTCTTTTTAGTATGTCTAAATATATATTTTTGTTCAAATTGCCTTCGATAGGGTCTAAATTTCCAACTCCGGAAGAGGCTATATAAGCCCGTAACATGACATGACCTCCACCGTGTCTAACAGTGCTTCGTACATTTTTAGCTGCTAGCTCCGTATTAGTCTTTCTCCATAAGTAGTTTCTTCCATTTGATCCGAAAAGGTTAAATTTGCTTGCATCAGTAAATAAAACTGTGTTCCAGAATGTTTCATCTTTGCTTTTATGGTCTTGGGCTAATTTAATTCTAGCCTTACTATTCACCTCACTGATGTATGGCTTTTTCCGTATTGTTCTACCATGAAAATTTGGTTCTCTTAATATTCTGCGTATTATTTCTAGATGGAATTTTTTAATCCTTCTAATGATAAAAAAAGAGTAAATGTTAAAAATTTAATTAATGGATTATTATTTATAATAATGAATATATATATATATATATTTCTATTATATTTTCTTCTATTATTTATTTATAATGGATTATTATTTATAGAAATAAAAGAAAAAAATAATAATAAAAATAACTTTATTGGGTTTAATTGGATTTTATTAAATCAACTGATCTCTCAGTAGTTAATAAGAAATGAAGCATAACAAATTCGAATGTAGTAAAATAATGTAATTAATGTTAAACAGACTATTAAAATTATTAATAAGATATAATTATTTATTGTTATGGATTGGATAACCTTCTCGGCCCACTTTAGAGCACTTAATTTGGGGTTTTCTTTCATTTTTCGGACAATCCATCGACAATCTTTTACGGAAAATATTTTATTTTGCGCTTTTCTAGGCTTATTTTCAACACGGTGTTGATAAATGAAGCGTTCGATAATATAATGAACAGTAGAAGAACTTGTTTTCACCATTTCTGCATTTTTTGTGAGTTTTGCCATCTTTAAAGTGTTTAATAACTAATTCACGCATTTCAATACTTGTGAGGCTACTAATTTTTTTCAATTATTACAAAATTTCACTTATTTGCCTATATTGACGCACTATATTGATTATAATCGCACAAAAGGTTGCTTAAAACTGACGCTCAAAATTATTTTCTTTGAAAATTTTGTTTTGTGGAGGAAAAGTACTGCAAATTTCAAAATAAAGAGAGTGCATCATTTTAGCTGTGACATGTTTTTACGTGGAAATTTTGTTTTTTGTTACTATTTTGTTATAAATTGAAATTTCATATTTGTTTTGTTTTATGAAATTAACAATTAATATTGAAGCTTATAAAAAATGTAAATTAAAAGTAGATAGTTATAATTGTTTTTTTGGATATTTACTTTAAAAAAAAAAAAAAATGACTTGCATCATTTTGGCTGTGACCCACTGTAGGTTGAAGATATGTTCAATAGGCGATATTATGTTTCCCGCCGTTTGTTTTAAAGTCCTATTTGATATTTCATCGAACCCACTAGAATCAGTATTATTCAAATCATTTATGAACGATAGAATTTCACAGGCGAGACAAAATAGGTGGGGGCTCGATGAAATTGGAGAACTTCATATCATATTCCTCCTAAGCACTACAGGTCACTTTATCAATGCTGTTGTTGAGATGAGTTGGTATTTCCATACAAAGAATTTATTAAACATGTTGGCGACTTACCGCATTAACAACGTGTTTAATGCCAGCTTCATCTTTCATGCAAAATTTATTTCTTTGTGTCTCTTCACCGACCACAGAGTTAAATAAAATTGCTTGTCGTTTCACTTTTCTATTTTGTTTTCTATATTGCGATCGCACACTACTAGAATAAATTGTTTATTTATCTCTTCTTTTGTTTTCCGATAAAGTATCACTTTTAAACTAAGTAGGTTGTACAATAAGAGTAGAACGGCATAATGTTTTACTCGAATAGGTAGAGATCGCAACAGAAGCAAAGTAATTGAAAAATGAAAAACCGATAAATTTTAATTGTGATGAAAGAGATGTAAATTTCGATAGTATCGAAAAAAGTGATGTTACAACATCCCACCCCTGGGGTGGGAAAAAATACTGCAAGAGAGAAAAAAGTAATGGATATATGTATATATGTAAATGTAATTATATTAAAAAGTTGGTCTAAATTTTCCTGCATAGATGATCCTTCGGAGCGTCTCGCCATAATTTTACCATGCCGGGCCCATAAAAATTTGAGATGACCTTCCTTTTTCAATTGAGCTGCTTCTTGATATAACTTTCGTTTGAATGAATGATAGGCTTTCATGTCCATTTACCAATAGTTTGACAACTTGCGACGTAATTGACTTAGTCGATTTGAATTTCTGTAATATGGATTTTTTTCATTTCGGCGGTTTTTAGCTTTAAAACGATCTTCGATTTCATGTTGTCGCGCCCTAAAACTACTCGAGAACATTGACCAATATCCGAATTGATGATAGGAATTTGTAATCTGGAGTGAACAATAGTGAGCACAGTATCCTCTATAATTTCGTTCTGGATCACCGGTACACCTACAAAGTCGATCGAATGACCCATCAGTATTTCCTGCACAAATAGTTAATTTGTTTTTCTAGCTCGACTATTCTTGTCTTCAGAGCATGGTTTTCAGTTACGATGGCATTAAGCTGGTCCACCGAGATGTTGAGAAGTCTCGAATCGAGAGTTTACAGTTAGTTCCAATTTTTCCATCTTGTCAAAAATTGTCTCAAGGTTGACGGTTTCACGAGGCCGACTGATTACTGTAGGGTTTTTCGTTATTTGATCACTATTGGGGCCATCCACCGACAGATTATCTACATACAGTTGCTTTGTCTTCTTGAGGACAAACAGAGATCACACGTCCATTTGCTTTGATTGTGAAAAAACTTTTTTCATGCTTTACAGTCTATACTCGAAGTAAGATGATTACGTTTACTGATAACTATTACACTTCACTTTTGAACAAACTAAAGACATTTTTATATTAATTAATAACACAACCAGAGACAAATTGATTATAGATAATTCGTTTTTCGTTCTGTTTTCGATTTGGGTTCCGCTAGATTTAAATTAAATGACCTAAAGTTTGCTCAAGAATGAGTGGAGCGTAAAATTGTTTAATGATTCATTTGCTTTAAATTAATTGACGTCGAATTCGGTCAAGATTGAGCAGATCCCAAGATTTTGGGGCCAAATTTGTTAATAGAGCGTTTAATTAGCCTATTATTAGTCTATAATTACGTGCAAAGATTACGCTACTCGACTCAAGTGGGAGCACTAAAGAGAATACATTTTGTTATATAATTACTAGCGGAATTTTTTTATTCATTGTTGCTGTGTGCCTCACGTCGATTTGTTTTGTGTCTAAATGTCCAACTAACTAAATTGATGGTTAGTTCATACAATCGTTCAAATATGGCACAAAACAAACCTCATCTCATGTTTAATTAAAAACTGCTCCATAAACTTAAATTAAACATTCTACAAAACATTTCTGATCAGTAATTGATAAATCGAAACTAAGTTTGCAGTTTAGAACTGTATATCGGGTATATTTTGGTTAATAAATGCATGAACTAACGATCAATTTGTATCTCTTTTTCACTAAATAAAACATATTAGCGGAATAAAATATAAAAGTAATCCTTAAAATAGTAAAATGGTTGATCTCCGAAGTAAAAGAATCGGTATATGGAAACGAATTACGAATTTTTCTTAACGAATTACGGCGAAATTGCTGGACTAAACTTGGTCATTTCATAACCAATCCTTATGAAAAATGGTATCTGTACATTTTACACGATATTTAAAAATTTTAGACTGGAGGGAACTCGTCTGTTTCAAGTCGATGAAGTTAGCCCGAGCCCGAATTTTTTGGTAGATTTCTTGGATAAGTCTTACCATCCCGAAAAAGTGTAAATACATTAAAAAATGTAGCACCATCCCGAAAAAATATTTATACATGAGAAAAAATAATAAAATACAAAAATAAATTTAATGTAAAAAAAATTACTGGTAAAACTTTTTTTTTTAAATTTATTTAACCCGAATAGCGATAATTTGTGTAGTTACTATGGGTCCACATTAAATTCTATACCGCAATACCTGGAAATAAAGCCACCAAGCGGTATATACGGCCAGACAGGTCAGGATACTAGCTAAGATATAGAATTGGCCTCAAGTCCATATCAGGTGGAAATAACCTTTTTTTAAATTTATTTGTTTAGCCCGAATAGCGATAATTTGTGTAGTTACGGTCCACATTAAATTCTATACCGCAATACCTGGAGATAAAACCACCAAGCGGCATATATGTCTGGCCGTATATGCCGCTTGGTGGCTTTATCTCCAGGTATTGCGGTATAGAATTTAATGTGGACCCATAATAACTACACAAATTATCGCTATTCGGGTTAAACAAATAAATTTAAAAAAAGGTTATTTCCACCTGATATGGACTTGGGTTCAATTTTATATCTTAGCTAGTATCTTGACCTGTCTGGCCATATATGCCGCTTGGTGGCTTTATCTCCAGGTATTGCGGTATAGAATTTAATGTGGACCCATAATAACTACACAAATTATCGCTATTCGGGCTAAACAAAAAAATTTAAAAAAGGTTATTTCCACCTGATATGGACTTGAGGCCAATTGTATATCTTAGCTAGTATTCTGACCTGTCTGGCCGTATATGCCGCTTGGTGGCTTTATCTCCAGGTATTGCGGTATAGAATTTAATGTGGACCCATAATAACTACACAAATTATCGCTATTCGGGCTAAACAAAAAAATTTAAAAAAGGTTATTTCCACCTGATATGGACTTGGGGCTAATTGTATATCTTAGCTAGTATCTTGACCTGTCTGGCCGTATATGCCGCTTGGTGGCTTTATCTCCAGGTATTGCGGTATAGAATTTAATGTGGACCCATAATAACTACACAAATTATCGCTATTCGGGCTAAACAAATAAATTTAAAAAAAGGTTATTTCCACCTGATATGGACTTAGGGCCAATTTTATATCTTAGCTAGTATCTTGACCTGTCTGGCCATATATGCCGCTTGGTGGCTTTATCTCCAGGTATTGCGGTATAGAATTTAATGTGGACCCATAATAACTACACAAATTATCGCTATTCGGGCTAAACAAAAAAAGTTAAAAAAGGTTATTTCCACCTGATATGGACTTGGGGCTAATTGTATATCTTAGCTTGTATCTTGACCTGTCTGGCCGTATATGCCGCTTGGTGGCTTTATCTCCAGGTATTGCGGTATAGAATTTAATGTGGACCCATAATAACTACACAAATTATCGCTATTCGGGCTAAACAAAAAAATTTAAAAAAGGTTATTTCCACCTGATATGGACTTGGGGCTAATTGTATATCTTAGCTAGTATCTTGACCTGTCTGGCCGTATATGCCGCTTGGTGGCTTTATCTCCAGGTATTGCGGTATAGAATTTAATGTGGACCCATAATAACTACACAAATTATCGCTATTCGGGCTAAACAAATAAATTTAAAAAAAGGTTATTTCCACCTGATATGGACTTGAGGCCAATTCTATATCTTAGCTAGTATTCTGACCTGTCTGGCCGTATATGCCGCTTGGTGGCTTTATCTCCAGGTATTGCGGTATAGAATTTAATGTGGACCCATAGTAACTAAACAAATTATCGCTATTCGGGTTAAACAAATAAATTTAAAAAAAGGTTATTTCCACCTGATATGGACTTGGGTTCAATTTTATATCTTAGCTAGTATCTTGACCTGTCTGGCCATATATGCCGCTTGGTGGCTTTATCTCCAGGTATTGCGGTATAGAATTTAATGTGGACCCATAATAACTACACAAATTATCGCTATTCGGGCTAAACAAAAAAATTTAAAAAAGGTTATTTCCACCTGATATGGACTTGGGGCTAATTGTATATCTTAGCTAGTATCTTGACCTGTCTGGCCGTATATGCCGCTTGGTGGCTTTATCTCCAGGTATTGCGGTATAGAATTTAATGTGGACCCATAATAACTACACAAATTATCGCTATTCGGGCTAAACAAATAAATTTAAAAAAAGGTTATTTCCACCTGATATGGACTTGAGGCCAATTCTATATCTTAGCTAGTATTCTGACCTGTCTGGCCGTATATGCCGCTTGGTGGCTTTATCTCCAGGTATTGCGGTATAGAATTTAATGTGGACCCATAGTAACTACACAAATTATCGCTATTCGGGTTAAATATATTAAAAAAAAAAAGTTTTACCAGTAATTTTTTTTACATTAAATTTATTTTTGTATTTTATTATTTTTTCTCATGTATAAATATTTTTTCGGGATGGTGCTACATTTTTTAATGTATTTACACTTTTTCGGGATATGGCTAGGCTTATCCAAGAAATCCACCAAAAAATTCGGGCTCGGGCTAACTTCACCGACTTGCTGTTTCTTATTTATATTTTGTAAAATTTGCATCGCATACAGGGAAAATACGGAAAAAATTATGGATTAGAGTTTTCATTATAATTTTTTGATTTTCTGCGGTCCTACCTACGCTATTAGAAAAACAAGCATACAATATACTACAGAAACGAAAATTAGAAAACAATTTTTTTTCACAATACTCCTAAAATAGTTCGTTCCTATGTACGCCAATAGATGGTCTAAATTTGGAAAAAATCATGTGTAAACATTAAATGTTTTTAGAAGATGATTCAATTGAGGCTACAAATTTAGCACGGTCACAGAATGTACTATATTCTGTGGCACGGGTATCAAATATTTTTGAACGAATATACCGAGATCGAGTAAAAGATATTGCAGCCTTTTTCCACGGATTACGTGGACCGAGAGTCCAACGTGGTTCAATTCAGCCGAGGTAACTCATTTATTTGAATTCGTCATCAAGCTATATCAGAATGGATTTAATTCATTGGACATCAGCATAATTACCCCTTGCGTACGCTCAACAAAACAATTGACATTTAAAGACCGGCAAAATGCTATTGGATTTGTCGATGATATAAAGCGAATCAATGAGGCGATTTCATGAACTCGAGCATTTTACTTGTAATCTTCGGTATTCCCTACTTAATGCGCATCGACCAAAATTGGCGGTTCATCATCAATTATTGTGTTCAGAACAACACTTATATTTCGGATTTAGTACTTCCAATTAGATTTACCATTTGTGCTTTAGCTTTATGTTGTCTTTTTACAGAACCAGTGAGAGCTTCCGAACGAATCGAGAGGGAATCAATTTTTTGAACTAGCTGTTGATATGGTGACGCGTTCCCATCACAACTTGTCCCAATTTCGGGTGAATTTTAGCATCGAGTTAAGCATTACGAATTAAATTCACAATCCAGCAATCAGCTTTCTCCAATTTTATGTTTAATTTTATCGAGCAACATACCATAGCATTGATGGAAAAATTGTAATTCAATGCTAACTTGTAGGTTATGTTGTTATTATACATACAGATGTTTGGAAAAATTATTATCACATTTAGATATTTGGAAGATTATTGCTTTAAAAAATTAATTTTTCAAATAAAAGTTAAAATTTTTTATGATAACTGTATTTATTAATACTTGTTGAACATTCCTTTAGCATTTTTTCATAATTTAATCCTACGGGGCATTTCACTTATTGCATTTTTGGCTTTGATGAGTAGATCGGCGTCATTTTCCTAGACTTCTTTCATCGCTTCAATCAATTCTGATTGGGTGCGCGGGCACTTGTCTGCTACTCTTTCTTTAAGAATATCCCAGATATTTTCGATGGGATTCATATCTGGACTATTTGCTGGCCAATCAAGAATTTGGATGCCGTTAGTCCTTAAATATTCGGTGACTTTTTTGCCGTATGGCATGGAGCCTTGTCATGCATATAAACTCCGTCCCCATTGAATTTTTCATTCATAGTCGGTGCCAGTTGTGATTGCATAACAGTTAAATATTGATTCGCATTCAATATTCCGTTTACTACATAAAGTGGAAAGAGTCTTTTGATGATATTCATGGCCAAACCATGACTCGTAACTCTGCTGTTGGACAGAGGAAGGTAAATATTCTTCTCCTTTTGATCTACGAATGGTCCAAAACATTGCTAGTGTCAAAGTCATCATAGTCTCGTCATTGAATACAACCTAATCAAGAAATAGAAAAAGATAAAGTTGAAAGAAACATGTATTGAAAATTGTAACTTTAAACTATTATTAAAAGAAGGATTTTTATTGTTTGTACCTTTTCCCAGCCGTTTCGAAACCATGTAAAATGTCCATTTGCACATGTTTTTCTTTGTTGTGTAATCCTAGCATTTAACCTTTGCTTCTTGCTAGGTCATCTTACACATAGCTCATATTGAAAAAGTCTCCGTCTCACTGTTCTCTACAATATTTTCGCACCAAAGTTACGCATTGTACCCCTCAGAGGCTTACTGGATAACGTTCGATCTTCTTTAGGTTTCCGCATTAAAAATCTGTAGTGCCTGACTGTTGTTTTAGGATTGCCACCACATTTTCCTCTTCTTCTGGGACTTGTTGAAGACTGAGATGTTAATTTTTGCGAAAATTTGCTGACGAATGATCGGTTCACTCCTGTGCCCTAATTCTCTAAGCAGTAAGATAATTTGTAAACGTGTAAACGATAATTTATCTTGCCTTTTTTACAATATTTGCATTCTGTAATTGCACTCCAAGATAAAATTTAATACGGTTACGATAAATAAATGTCAAAACTTAACACACTCTTATGATGTATGTAGGTTCATATTTAGACTTTGAGGGCCTATAACTACCGTTCCCATTTAAATTTCAACATTATTCTTATGGATATAAGTTACTCTAAATAGCATCTGTTCACAATCTATAGTTCGAGTTTTTACGGGTTGTGGTATGGCTAATTTTACAAATGAAAATTTTATACAATATATTATCTTGGCATTTTTAAATCGCATTCTCTAAACAGTTTTTTTACCCAAGATAAACCTATTGACAGCAAGCGAGCATGATAACATTAAACGTCAAAACGAAATTTTAATTATTTTATATCCTTAATAACTCAAAAAATATAAACTCTAGAAACGTAAATTGTTGCATATTAATCAAAGCCATCCTGAATCACACATAGCCCCCAAAATCATATTGAAAAATAATCGGAGTCGGGAGTCATTTGAAATTCAAATCAAGATACGGTTAGATAGACTTATAAAACAAACCAAATGTTTCACAAGAACATTACAACAGTCAAAAAATTCTTTACTTCGTATGGTAAAGACGTGTACAATATAAGTCTTGTTTACAATTGATCGATCCGTTGAATTTTGGTTAATGTTGTGTATTCTAATCTGTTTAAAGGTTATTCTTTATACTAAGTACAAAATCGCATTATTATGTAATTATTATTTGGGATATGTTTTTGAAATCCAATCGAACCTGTCTTAAGCAGATCATAATTTCAGTGTATTTCGTTGTTGAAGACCCATTTAGCTCTTTCCGATGCCCTATTTAGCTCTTTCTGCACATGCGGATCTCGAAAAGTTCGTGATTGTCTTATTAGAATTTTAGAATTTCGAGTAAACTACAAAAAGCTATGCGTTTTAAGAAACGAAGCTCATTTAAAGATCAAATTTAGTTAGCCACTGCCACTTTTCCGCATTCCACGAGTTGCTCATCCTATATTACTTTATGTGCCTCCTCAACAGCACCGAAAATTTGTTAATCGAAACCGTTTCTAGTAGTTGTGTTACTATTTGTTTTTTTACCATGAGTTAATTTTTAATTTGTTTTAAGATTTTTTCGGCTTTTCGGACAAAATATCATTTTAATGGACACCCATACAATGTTTACGACATTTTTTGTCGCAGAAAACAATGAGGCCATTTATTAACAATATTTCTACCACAAAAGTAGAAAAAAATGCACTCCCCTCCCCCACGTTTAACCCCAGGGCACTTGTGTACACAAAGATACACAAACCCTTACAAAAATGAGAACTCCCTTCGGTAGCTTCTTGGCAGCATGGTTTCGTACTGATAAAAAGTTGGTCTACTCATAAGGTTGCAACGACCAAACTGCAAAAATCCAACTCTTGCTTTGTACTGATAATACAAAACAAGAACATATTGATTCAGCGAATATATATTACTAAATCAGAAACCACAGGAAAATTCTCACTATGTATGTGTGTAACAAGCCAACACGCCAAGAAGAATTATTAAAGTCGTTTGTGAATTTAATTTGTTTTTTTTGTAAGGGTTTGTGTATCTTTGTGTACACAAGTGCCCTGGGGTTAAACGTGGGGGAGGGGAGTGCATTTTTTCTACTTTTGTGGTAGAAATATTGTTAATAAATGGCCTCTTTGCTTTCTGCGACAAAAATTGTCGTAAACATTGTAAACAAATTAAATTCACGGACGACTTTAATAATTCTTCTTAATTTTTAATCTTTGTAAAATGTTTGGGTTAATCTTAAGGATCGGTAACGAGTAGGTAACCTGCACTTTAGAAATCGATTTTAAGCAATATACATCTTGTTTGACCTTAGTGCTTGTTAAAAGCTAAAGTATTTAATGCATATAATATAATTAAATTTTGTACTCGTTCATTATTATTCGAAATTTGTCCTAATTATTAATTTCTCAAAACAT
Source organism: Nephrotoma appendiculata (assembly GCA_947310385.1). NCBI lineage: Eukaryota > Metazoa > Arthropoda > Insecta > Diptera > Tipulidae > Nephrotoma > Nephrotoma appendiculata. Next base: position 101,326,562 of record OX371223.1, read on the forward strand.
AAGATTAATAAATAGTTTAGAATTAAAGCATTGTAAGATCTTATAGATAGACTGTTGAGAGCTCCTAGTGCCTTTAAATGAAATATTAAACAACAACAAACTGAAATTTGTTAACTAATTTAGATTTTCTATAGGCCGTCATATTTATTGTGCTCGTCAGTTTTCTTAATTGTGCATGTGTAATGATCAAGTAAAATATTGCAAGTGCCACATATTAGCAGAAAACTAACTGGATAACCATTAAATAAAGGAAATGGCTGTATTTGGAATTTTATTAAACTGCACATTTGAAAACAAACGTTTTACGTGTACGGTTTCATTTTAAATTCTAATGTTAATAAATAAATAAATAAATAAGTGCACATCAAGTTGAAAGCTTTGCTTGCTATGTGGAGAGTGGGTCCGTTTTAGATGTTGTCAAATCAGACACTTGAAACACTTGGTATTTATATTTGAAAATTGACCAACTAAAATTGCATTTTATGTAATCCACAGACCATCTTATTCTAGGATATTCTACCCCTTAAGTCTTTTTCTTCTAATATTAATAGGTACATACATTATTTATTCCCTATTTTAAACATAAAATTATAAATAATAAATTTATTTGTTTTATTGTTTTTGTAGCAATACTGGAGCTAACCTAAGCAAAAGTATAGGTAAAGTGAAGACGATCGATTAAAATATTCAAATGTTTGATTTACTGAAAGAATATTTTAATTCCATAACAGTCCACTTTTACATTCTAAATGGAAAGAATTTTATAACTTTTTTATGTAAAGTATCGCAGTTATTTAAATTGTTAGAACTTGGCTTGTTTAATTCCAAAATAAAATTATAACTGAAATATCAAAAATTGCAATTAATTATTAATAATATCCAAACGAAAGCGTTTTACACATTCAAGCTAAGTTTTTCCGCGATAAATTACTTGTGTTACGTTTTGACATAAACTTATCTTGCCACTTTACATTTTACCTTGAAAAAAATTTAGAGAATGCGAGTTTACTAAAACATCACGATATCCAATATAAATCTAGACTTCTACGATAATTTTTTTCGTGTGTAAAAGTTATCACTTTTACATTTTAAAATTTATCTTGGTTTTTAGAGAATTAGGGCACTGTTTTCTGGGCTATTTGCTAATGTGTATACTGGCCTACTTCCAAACACGTTGAAATTTTGACTCTGGTTATAATACTAATGTGCTTTGCTTTACCCATAATGAATTTCAGTAATATTACAAAAACCACTTTCACTTTCACTTTTCAAAACCACAAATGAGACTGAAATTCTTCAGTAAAATACTAATTCTTAAATACTACCTAGTTGTCATAAAATCAAAACAATTCGGAGGTCTAACTAATTAACAGGATTGTCTTCGGAATTCATATGTTGTCGAAAAGGGTTCACAGGTATTAATGACTCATAAAAGTCGTATTTTCTGGGTATATTAAATTTTTATTGCACGAATTCTTTGGATTGGTCGATATCTTAAATAATGACGTGCCAACTGTACAATAGGTTGCAGTTCTGCATTTTGAAAATCACATTACCATGAATTTCGTATGAGGTGATAATAATTTGGTCACATCTGTACATTCATGTCGTCACAAAAATTCCAACAGCGGAAAAGTTAATTACCGATCCAAATATTGGCAAGTTTTTGAAAACTAAGTTGTAGTTGAAAACTACTAGCGCTATCTATTATCCACCTATCTATTTTTATGTAGAAGGTCAAATATTCGAGTCGAAAGAAATTTATACAAAAATCGAATTATGTCGTTTCTGTATATTCTGTGGTATTAGTAGTGGAAGTTTTTGAGATATTGACCAAAAACTGAAAATAACTTATATGAACGCAGAAAATCAAAAAATGGCCAGTTTAGTCCAGCACGAACAGATCCTAGCATTTTGTCCAAAACTTACTTTCAAATCCCTGATCAATACAGTATCCGAATTTCATCGTAATTCGTTAAGAAATGGCGAAAAGACTGAATATTGTTAAATTTCAAGATTTCATATACCGAGTTACTTTACTTCGGAGATCAATCAATTTACGATTTTAAGGATCACTATTTTATTCCTCTGAGATGTTTTATTTAGTGAAAAAAGAGAACATACAAAATGAATAAAAAAAGGTCCGTTGGTAATTACATAACAAAAAAATTCTCTTTAGTGATAGTGCTGCTACTTGCGGCGAGCAGCGTAATCTATTATTTTCCGCTGTCAAATTTCCGCTATCTTGTACAGTATTATAATTATCCTTATTATTTTGTAATGTACTAACTTTTGTTTGGGTTCTGCTAGCTTTAGGAACGTCATCTAACACCATTATTTCATGAAGTTTAGATTTAATATTTCGAAAGCTGGCGGTCGCATGTCAGCTTGAATTGATGTTGATTGAACAACAGAAGTAGAAACGAAGGAAGGCAAAAGTTATAATATTTTAATCTTAAAAATTTGTTTTATCGTGGCAATAGAACATCATGAATTTTTGAGCAATAATCATCAATGAGAATTGTTCTTAAATATTTACGCAGGAAATATTTTGCTATGTGGTGTCCAGAAGAATAGCTGTGTAAGTGTATCATGTAACCCATTAAATTGCGCAACTCATGAGGTTTCCTTCTGTTTCGTTACTGCAAACAATAAATATAATCTTTGCTTGTATTCAAATTGTAATATTTAAGATCATAACCGTAAGTGTTGCCCTGGTGGTTTTCGCATAACTAACTTTTCGAGCAAACTTCTCTTTTTAACTTTTTACTACTTTAGGTTTAAGTGCACTGAAGCACGTATTTTGGTAATTTGGAAATCTCACCTTAATCTCACTCAATTTGAAACAACCTTTATTAATTACTCAAAGAGGATTAGTTTATTACAAATTTCTATCAAACGTTTTGCGTATGAAATCAAATTTTGGTCCACGGACTATCTTGCAACTCTCTAGAATTTCTTGGTTCAGTTCGTTGGCGTGTTTTGCCTTCTTATCTCGACTTTCACTTTATTTTACAAAGTTAAATAAACGTTTTCTTTCGGTTTTCAGTCATACGTATACCGACCCAAAAAGTCGTTTAATTTGTAGTTAGAGCCTTTAAGGTTATCGGCTATTTTTGGGTGGGGTAGGGATGTTTAATTGTAAATACACATTTTCCATATCTTTCCTTGATGGTATATCTTCCGCTCCGCTTTCCACGCTGGTCTTTTTTTGAACCAGTGGGCGTCGCCTTGTTTTCTCATTCGTTTCATTTCTGCAGTGTGGTTTTCTGTGACATGTTTCCTCCTCCCTAATTTTCAAGTTTGCACTGCCCTTTGTACAGGCGTCCAATATCATTGGAGCCCATGTGCCAGTCAATTCTCTGAAATAAATGTTAGTTATGTATACGCAATAAACCCAAATGGTTTCAGGTTTTTTCATTACAACGAGCAGGTAAGTAACTTGTTTTCCTCTAATCATTTATCGCGGGCGATTATAAACACCATTGCCTAAAGTTACATTTAATATATCAACGAGAAACGTTTTCAATAAATATCTTTCCAACAACACAGCAAAATAAGACTTACACTACGGTCCAATTCGCGTCTTATTTCAAATATGTCGACTGATTTGACTTATTCAAAATGGCGGCTTGAAATAAGAAATCTGCTGGTCCAATTGAAATCGAGACTTATTTGAACATAACCCTACATTTCATTAATTGACAATTGATCACAGTTCTAATACTTATTGGTCTTTTTTATTGTTTGTGGAAATATAAATTACTCATTTGAAAATTTATTAAAATGGAAAATCGTCGGAGTCAAATGATGTTACTCTAGAATCATCAAACATGATGTAGAAATACTGAAGTATTTGGAAACGCGTCTTATGCGAAGAGTGTATTCAAAGTATTTATTATTTGATTCGTATATTGTGTAGTTCATATTTGGTCTATAGGGTTTGAAATATTGTACAACCAACTTTAGTTTTGGGAATATATCTAAAATTATAAGAGGGAATACCCATTTGGTAAAACAACATTTGAGAGTTAGTTTTATTACGTTTAGAAAAGTACTAAAATTGGTACCAAATAAACGTTCATGCCATTATCTGTTGTTGTATTATCACGGCTAAATTCTATTACGAACAAAAAATATATGAAATGTCATTTTTGTGGAAACTCTCCAAAATAAGTCAAGAAACTCTACAATAAGTCTTCTCGTGAGGTTTCTTATTGTAGACTTTCAAATAAGTCAATAATAGTAATAAGTAATAGTTCCCTGGTGGTTTTTCGAATTGGGAAACTTGGTCAATGAAGATTATGTTATAGGTTATGGTTGATGTCCTAAAAAGTGGCTTAAACCGTCTAGTTGGAAGTTCTTTCTGGATTGTTGAAGTTTGCAACCATCGGCGATTTCTCTTGAAATCTGTGCCTCTTTGTGAAAGAGTGTAGGTTTTTTTGAGCTTCTGTAGCGTTTTGGAGGTCCTCTTCCTCATTTGCTATAGTTGAGCGCATGAGGACATGGAGTAATTGTTTTTGAGGTGACAGTATTATTCATGCTATGCTAATACTATTTTTCATTACGCTTTGGAGGGACTAAAGGTCAAAGTTTCCTCAGCAACAGTTTCTAGATTTGATACAGAGTGCGACTTTTAATTGTTGTTTGTTTGTTTTGGACTATAATTAACTGGATTGGTTCGATATCCGTGATACGAAGATAAGGACGACGTAGACAGGTGTCATGATATACCGTTAAATATGAAACTAGGTTTTATGTCTAGCCTATCAATTAATCAATTAATTTACGTGTTATTAAAATTTTAAAATAGCCTCAAACTCAATTTGAAACAACCTATATTAATTGCTCAAAGAGGATTAGTTTATTACAAATTTCTATCAAACGTTTTGCGTATGAAATCAAATTTTGGTATTGATTTGTGATAGCCTAGTGCGACTAAATCAACAATGGATGGTATAATTGAGAGTGAGCTAGAAATTTATATTGTAATTAAAAAATCTACAGAAATTATTTATAATTATACATTTGGTTGGGAGCTAGTGGTGCTGAGTGCGGCAATTTGTAATTTTAGAGGAATTGCCTGACCCATCATCATTCGCTGCTGGCACAGACATGTCAACAATGGTAGCCATACCATAAATTAGTTAATTCACTATTATCGTGTTAGAATATTGCTAATACTTACTAGGTATTGCATCAATTTATAGAAGTGTCTAGTATCTATTAGTTACTTTCTGACGCCGATAAATCATCAATTTAATTATGAATTTTTATAATTATAAAAGATTTTAACCGCAGGCTTGGAAACACCATTTTTCATGCTACGTAAATAAATCAATGATTACTTACTCAGTTACTAACACCTCACGGTGTATTTTTATTTAGAGATAGCTCAATTTAAGGATGTTATGAAGGGCAAGGGAACATTTTGGGAACTTACATAGGAATGTCAAAAATAAATCTACTTCCAGAACGATAAAGCAGAGATTCTGAGTTCTAAGATGCTTCAGTTAAAAATGTGGCATACTGGAAGATTTTTTCAATGAAATGCAATGACTTCTATAATAAACAAATTCATTGTGAACAGCGCTAGAATGGTGGATTTGTGAACTAAAGCGGTATTATCAACATTATTATCTGATAAACTCAAGCAGAATGTCACAAATTTAAACAACGCAGATTATTACTAAACATCACCGCTATGGCACTGGAACCAGATTGATTTTATTTTCATAAAATCATATGGCTTATCCTTTGATAGGTCTTGGACTAAGAAACATTTCCGAAGTTAGCACTTTAGTTCACAGATCTACCGTTTTGGCGTACGTCAACTAAAAATTTAGTTAGTTCGCGTTTATGTTCGCAGGAGCCTTATGTAAGATTTTAATATTTTTCTTTAGGAATAGATTACCACGAGTGGGGTCTATTAATGAGAACAGGGGCTTGTGTTGGAATTTTACTTTATTCTGCTTTAGTTTTAACTAAAGGTCTTATTTAGTTTACATAAAATTTCGGTTGCCTAAATAGTTTACAGGTATCCGAATCATTCTGAACTTTTCAACCACATTTTGTCGATTAATGGGGGTATCCATGCACGTTTACATCGATTATCGATGTTTCTAGTCGTTTTCTATGTTATTGAGTTTTCGATATAGTCTTTTATGATATGGTTTATTGCTAGATTTAATTCTTGTCTTGTGGTCTTCATTTATCAACTCACTTAAATTATATTGTAGCATAAATAACATTTATAGTTTATTGGTTGATGTCCTATTTCCTCTTAAGATACAGTTTGGACGCAATTCTAGAATTCCTTCTCCTTCAATGAATATGGTTGCTGTTTCAATGGCCCTACTGCTATCATCTTCGCTTATAAGATTACACAAGGTGCTGCATTTTACCACGAAGATCCAGGCGTGATGTCCATTTTGCTGATTAAGCATGTTTCGGAAGTTATCATTTTGTTGGAGTTGTTGCACTTTACGTGTAAGTTGCTGAGTTACTTTCTATTGAGGGAGGTGCATGAATTAAATTAATCAGCAGAAACCTTCATGTATTTTGTTGTAAGGCAATCATCAGGTGCTTAACATTTGGTTTTATATATACGTATTTCAGCTGATGGATAGTAAGAATTGGTTTAAGATCGTGCTCTTTCAACCAGTGGGGTTTTTATTTCGAACATTAATGTTTCAGAAATTTTATAGCTTTATATCCTTTTTTTTGACATGGTATGTCTTGACTTGGTTTTAGACTGTAAATGATTTGTCCTATCTGTTCTTGGAGCTGGTACGGTGTCAGTATTAGAAAGTTTTGTCTTCCTTATTGACGAACTTATGTAGTCGAGGCAATGAAGCACTAAAACGGCCAAAAGTTCGAAATTTTTTAGAGCAAGACGGATCGGAATGCGGTTTTTTTAATTCGCTTCTAAAAATTATTTGTAAAAATCGCCCCTATTTTTTTTTTTTTTTGAACAAACCATTGCATTGCTGCAGCCAAAAATGCTTTCAAAAAATGCATTTTTTGAGACGGCTTTTGGAAGATTAGAGAACTTTGTATATAAGAGTCAGAACTAGCCCCACTCGGGTTCCTGGTGGTTTTCGAGTTCGCTGATATCGATTATGATGTTCAAATTGACCCACAGCCGACCGCTCAGGAATACCGATGAACGTCATCTCCGTGGGGAAGCGGGGAAGGAGAGAAACTCGGCGCCCGGGGGTTTGTTGGATCGCTAAAACCCCTCGGACACCTGGTGCGCTCGAACCTGGACGCGGACGTCATCCCCGAGAATTTTCCTGACAATATCGGCAAAACCAATCCGAAAATCATTATGGGGGCGTTTTTTGGGGCGCCTAATTCAAATTCCACGTCGAAAACGACCCCCTGAACACATGGTGCATAGGCACCTTTATCTTGGCATCGATGTCATTCCCATGAATGTCAACCAAACATTGATGTTTTAGAGTAGGACATCAATACTGCAATATGTGGGTGGAATTGTTGATTCTATTTAAATTATGTGAGGAGGGAAGAAATCGAATGAATAGAAAGTCAATATTTATGTAAGTTAGATACGCAACTATATATCAAATTCTTAATCAAGTGACACATCGCTAGTCTGCTCATTTTCTTCGTCATCGACTGATGTATTCATAAATAGAACATCTTCCTCATCTAAGGCCTCTCTCTCTGCCGCAATAACGTTTTCAACTGAATATCTTTCAGTATTGGTGCAAGTTGAGCCTTCACAAATTTTACAGGCAATATTGCAAGGGAAGCCGTGCTTCCTGCAATTACAGGTCTTCCGATTACAATCTCCTGCGCATCCACCGGATATTAGTTCCATAATATTCTTGGGCGCAGGTTTTTGTGTCATTTCCACAGGTACCAGTGTGTCGTCTTCTTTTCTCCACCCTCATTCTGTTGGGTCCATGGTCAGCTGGTCTCCGTGCAGCCAATGTTGCACTTGAAAATAGACCCTCTTTTGATGATGTTGAATGGCGTCTAAAATACAAAAATACAATAAATTTCAGTTGAATTCGATTCCCAGTTAATTCTTTCCTAAAATAGGTATGGAATAATAAACGTCAAAACTGCTATAATGGGGAATAATTTTTTCCCCAATTTTTTTTTGCAAACGTCAGAATACACTTTTGGGGAAAAGGGAATAAAACTGCTATAAAATTTAAAATTTTTAATCCCCGGGAATTATTAGAATAGAGCCACAGGCGAGAGTTACACATCAATGAATGTGTGAAATTATGAGACGATTTTCGGTTAGCATTTTGCGATCGTGTGAAGAAAACCCTCGGAGAAGACGTTCAGGCCCAGGTTCCGGTACACTAGAAGGTCGGAGGATCGTTTTCGATGTGAAATTTGAATTAAGCGCCCCAAAAAATGCCCCCACAATGATTTTCGGATTGTTTTTACCGATATTGTCAGGAAAATTCTCGGGGATGACGTACGCGTCATGCCATATTCAGCGACCCAAAAAACCCCCTGGCGTCGAGTTATTCTCCTTCCCCGCGTGGATTTTCGGAGGAGTCCCACGGAGATGACGTTCATCAGCGTTCCTAAGCTCCAGGTCGGCTGTGGGTCAATTTGAACATCATAATCGTGATCAGCGACCTCAAAAACTCCCGGAAACCTCAGTGAGGCTGGTTTTGAATTTTATTTACAAAGTTCTCTAATCTTTCAAAAGCCGTCTCAAAAAATGCATTTTGTGAATGCATTTTTGGCTGCAGCAATGCAATTTCCGGTTTGTTAGAAAAAAAAAAATAGGAGCGAATTTTTACAAATAATTTTTGGAAGCGAATTCAAAAAACCGCATTCCGATCCGTCTTGCCCAAAAAAATTTCGAACTTTTTTACTTCATTGCCTCTACTAATATGATAGTATCGATTATTGCGGACCGAAATGTGCGAAGTTTGATAATTTCCTACATAGCATGAAAAGCTAAGTCAGTGAATTCTTCATGAAACATTGTATTGTTCAGAATATTAGTGAATGTCTCGAATTTTTGATTGCTTTCCTCATGCTTAATTAAGTTGATTGTTGACACCATTATCGACATCTCTTCTTATAGTAATTTCTGGTGATATTTTTTGTCTGAATTGAACTTCATAACTCGTTGCGCCCCATTTCCCACGACTGCTTCGACTATCTTGAGCAATTATCAATAGAGAGCAAGATTAAAGTAAGTTATAACCTTCCATTCATCATTGATTAGACAAGATTGGCCAATTTTATTAAAATGGGTTCCAGGATGGGAGGTGAATCGTCATAGCCTTGGGTTGGTGTTTGCTATTGTCACTCGTCTATGTTCTTTCGGTTGATTATCTTCAGTGTTGTCCGCAACAGCGTCATCGGCTTTGTCTGTTGTTGGTGGTTCTTCTGTTGTCAAAATTGACATTTTTGTGATGGCTACCCGGGTGTTCCAGGATGAGTCTTAACTATTCTGCCACGTACCCATTTAAAAATAGATATATTGTCTTCTATTAGAAGAAAAAAGATCCCCGATATTGATTTGTGGCTTTGTACGTAACCATTTTGGGCGTTGTTGTAGACTACGAGAATATACTACAGAAACGAAAGTTCCAAACCATTTTTTTTGACAATACTCCTAAAATAGTTCCTACGCATGCCAATAGATGGCTCTTAATTAGAACCAAATAAGTTTTTAGAAGTGTAAAAATAAATTCTCTCTCTTCAACTGTCTGTCAAATTGTTCGTGATCATTTGTCAAACAGTATTATTATCAAAAAATTTTGATCGAATATTCCCAGATCGAGGAAAAAATATTATCTTTTTCCACGGGTTCGGAGGTAACCAAATTATTTGGATTCGTCATCAAGCTATATCAGAATGGATTTAATTTATTGGACATCGGCATAATACCCCTTGCAGTCAATAATGTCGCGTTTGAGGAGTCTAACATAGGAGCTCGAAAAGGGTCAGTCGAAGAATTGCATGGTCAAGAAAGACATTATACTCATTTTAACCGTACGTTCAAAGAAACAATTAGCGATTAAAAACCGTAAAAACACTTGTATTTGTCGATAATGTAAAGCGAATCAATGTGACGATTACACGTACTCGAATATTACTTGTAATCTTATTGTGCATCGACTAAAACTGGCGGTACATCAAATCAGTGTTCAGAACAACACTTATGTCGGATGTAGTTTCCCTGAAATTTAACAAAAATAAAACAACTTGATTAATGGAAATTTCCGGCTTTTTATTAAAAATTTAATTTTCATAATTTCGGACTATTCTGGTCGGATTAGATTTTATAATCGATTTTAATTTTTTGGAAACTACTAGCGCCATCTATTATCTACCTACCTAAACTATTTTTACCAGTTCTATTTCGATGCAGAAGGTCAAATATTCGAGTCGAAAGAAATTCATATAAAAATGAATTTATTTCGTTTCACTCCGCAATGAACCGATCTAGAAATTCTCACATAGAAACCTAACGAATCCAAGTGTTAACAGACTGTCAATATGGCAGCTGTTGGAACTTCACAACTACTAAAACGGAATTTTTGGAAAAGAGAAATATTGGGCTCACGTGTCGAGAATTTAACACTGTGTATATTTACTGTTCTTGATTCGGTTGGTTTTAACGTAAAATCGCCAGCTCCCCATAATCTACCGAAATGAGATTATTCAGGTGGTTGAAATGCAATGATATCCCGTCCGAAACTAGCTATTTTGACACACTTTTGTTCAAATCTACCGCTACCACATTTCTAGCATTCTTTTTAGTTGGTAATTGGCTCCAATGAAGTTATTTGCATTTCACTGTACATGCCACGACACTATCCTCGTCTTGATCTAAATCTTTTGAAGGAGGCAATGAAGGCTTGTGTAGAAAGATCTGTTACTACTCCTATGTGGATGGATTGCTTTGGTGGTAAGACAGATGATGATACCATGTAAACTTTATAAGTTTGTATTTTCTATCTTTGTTAGGTTTTATTTGTAGATGGTAGGTTTCCTCAGCTGATTACACACTTTATTAACCTACATCGTTGACAAATGACACATTCTGAAATCACCGTCTTGCGAGTAATTAATGAATGCTTTTCTGAACTGATAGGACGTTATCTTCATAATTTGGTGTCCATCTAAAAAAGGATTGAATTGTAACAACTGATTCGGGTTTGTCTTATAATGATGCTTTCTATCTCGTGCAGATATGCGATCTCTATTAGAATTTTAATCGGGCTTGCATAAGTAGAGTACACAAATGAGTGTACCAAAATATTATAGTGGCAAAGTTATTGGTGCAAATTTTGAAATATGAAATTTCTAAGAATCAAGATTTCTAGAAAATGTCGAGCTTCATCACAATGTCGTTTTTGGTATGCTAGATTTTTCAGAATTTTAATCGATTTGGCACTAGTAAAATAGTCATAAGGGTCTACCAAAATATCATAGTGAAATGTTACGTATTGGTTGCAAATTTTCTGATTCGGAAAATATTTCAGCATATTTAAATTAAAGTTTAGAGTTAAATTTTTCTTTTTTTAATTGATTTCATGATAATTAAATTTGTGCTACAACAATTTTTAATTTGTTATTTCTCCATTTGGAATTTATTTTCGAAAGAAAAGAAAATTGGACACGATTCTAAATGTTATACCGTCGAGTCTAGAAATATCTACAGATTCTAGCTGACATTTTTGAGAAGGTAAAGCATATTGCTAAGATTTAAGTAAAGTTCAATTGAGCATTTTTGACGGGTTTCAAACAATATGTCAGCTAATTCTGGAGATGTCCACGGGTTTTCAATAACATTTCCAAATAAGCTAAATATAAAAATTACAGAACTACAAAATTTCAAAAATAATTGTTAGACTCATAGCTAGAAAATCTTATAAGCTTTAGAAAAATGTAGAATAGATTCCGTGAACATCTCTGGTAATGCCAGTACAAATGAAAACATGAATTCCATCATAAACATATCAAAGTCCATTAGAATCGAATGCCAATCACTATAACGGCAGAATATTGGAATCTATTGGATCTATCCGATATGATGGGTGAGAACCTGTGTACATTTCTTTTTTATTAACTAAAGCAAGTATCATCACAACCCAGGATTTCTGTTTAACGTTTCAAATTGACAAATATATAGCAAAGTTTATTAGGAATTAAATTCTGTTTATACACATTTCGAAAATATTTTTAGCTATCTAAAAATATAAGTCGATATCTCTAGGATCCTCGATAAAAAATTTGTACATAGGCAAAAATTATGAAACCGTTAATGGTTTGTGCGGTTTGTCTGATCTATCTGTCACAAATCAAACACAGTCCAGGACCTGTGAATGTATCTAGCTCGCTCTTTATAAAAGAAATAGTCATCAAAATTGTGAGATTTCTAACTTCTTTAAAACATAGTAAAACCCAGCATAATTTTGTCCCACTCACTATAGACCCGTGGACATCTCCAGAATTGGCTGGAATATTGTTTGAAACCCACCAAAAATGCTCAATTTCGAATCTCAAAAATGTTTTCTTTCTCTCTCTCTGGCACTATATCCCATCAAGAGATTTGGCCGCCTCAAATGAGGTTTCATAATCATATTTTCATTTCGGATAATGAGTGATTAATTCATTGATCTTAAACCAGCCGTGAAATTTTTTCCTTGTTACTACCGGGAATCGAACCCGGAACCTCCGGTCGCTGAAGCAACCATTCTAACCACTTTGCCACCGTGGCGACAAAATGTTACTTACACAAAAATGTCAGCTCAAATCTGTGAATATTTCGACACTCGATGGCACAACATTTAGAATCGTGTCCTATTTTATAAGTTTCTTTTCAAAATAAATTCCAATAGGAAAAATAAAAAATTTAACAGTGTAATTTTTTAATAATTTATTTTGAACAAACTTCATTATCATAGATTTTACTATTTTTTTTTATTAACACTTTGAATTAAATAAATAAATAAATATTTAAACAATTAGTTGAATTGAGATATTTGTTGCTTTTTGTTTAATTGTTTAATTTGTGTTTTTGTTGGACTAAGATTATTTAGGATAAACTTCAATTGGGTGATAGACCAAGATTTCCCAATATTCTAGATGCTTCTTGAAACCTGTCTAAATTTCCTTATAATATATTAGTCTGTAACTGGAAAAGTTAACCGAAATATAGAAGTGTTAGTTAGTTAATGAGAACTAATCATAGATCTGTGGCACTGTTCCGTTTTTCACGGGAAATTGGGAAAAATATTTGCATAGCCTTTTTGCTAAATTATATTTTTTTTTTGTCTACTGTTGAATTTATTTTGGTGTAAATAATTTTGAAATAAAGATATTGGTAATTATTTTTCCCTTTAAAAGTTTTGTGGAACACAAGTTTCCCAATCAACTTTGTTTCGACAATATTTATACCAAAACTAATTTCAACAGCAGGCCAGACAAATATAATTTACGCAGAAATCATATGAAAATATTTTTCCTAATTGAATATTCCCAGCGAAAGCCAGAATAGTGCCACTGGTGGGAAAAAATTTAACTTGTTGCTGACATATTTCGTGTGAAACTTTTTATTTACATAAAATATGAAATAGATAAGAGAATTCGTATACTTTAAAGGGAGGAGGTAGGGAGGGGGGGGGGGGGGGGTTAATAAATTTGTTTAATTGAAACTATCGGTATTTGAAAGGTTCGTTTCATTGAATGAAATGTTCACTTAAGAATCATAAACAATGGTTTAGTCTTCTTATAAAATTCACTCTATCGTGTTAGGATATTGCTAATATTTTCTAGATATTTGTCTAAAGAATAGAATGTCTAGTATTTATTCGCAAGTTTTTAGCATCGATAAAACACCAGCTTTACTATATCAGTTATACATTTTGATTGATGCAGATGACCCAGATGAAAATCCTCGTTTCCTTAAAATTCACAAAACTCGTCAAATTTAAAATATAAATGTTATATGGTTGGTAGTTTTTGGCGATTAATTACGTATTTTTGTTATATAAAATAAAATGCCTGATTCATCGTCTTCAACTCCTAATACAAACAATAATTTTAACAGTGTACAGTTTTATCGGGGGATACAATTTTATTAGTATTAAATAATTGTTTGGTTGGTTTACCTATTCCATTTAAAATATTTAAGTGTATGTGGAGTAAAAATAATCGCCGAAACCTAATTTTTTCGCTGCCATCTGTAGTGGGGCCGAAGCACTCCCTGCTCTATAGCGATTCTGCCAACTCGAAGACGTATGCCTATAAGACCGATTTACCCCATTTGCGCATTGCATAGCTCCATGCCAGCCTTTAGTACTGTGCATGGCAGATGGGTCGGCCAATGTGTTTTGCATGCGTGAGATCGTAGTTGTGTTTATTTTAATCACAGATCGTAATCTTAACTTGTGTTCGCCCATTTTCTTTAACGATGGTCCTCTTTCGTGTATTACCGAAATGAGTTGAGATTTTTTAATTCATGGAATATGTTTCACTTTGATTGTCTGAAATACCTGAATAAAGTCTGCGTAATATTTAAAATATTAGTGGGATATATTTAAATAGTATTTCCTGAAAATATTAATATGAACCTTATGGGCAATGTTTCGGATTAATCATAAGAGCGACTTATGCTAAGCCACGAGTCAGAATTCTAATTTTCGGTGAATTGTATTTTCGGTGAACGTTTTAATGGCGAAAGGTCTTCTAACTGCATGCATTCTCCACTAACAATGGAGGGTTTTTAATTCTACACTCTAACAAAAATGTAAAATCGTCAACAGTTTAATTGATTGAACCGATCGTACGTTTAGCCACCGCACTGAGAGATGCTTCGTTCTTTCTTATTGTTGATTTAGCTAAAATTCAATGAATTGGCAAAATAATCGATCAAAGAAGAGTTCGAGTAAGAAATCGACAATTATTATTTTGAATATCTTAAAATGTTCCATTTGGAGCATATAACAATCACCTTGCGAGTAAATATGTGAAGATTTTCCAATTTCGAAAATGAAAAATCTTGAATATTAAAATCCGATATACAGGGTTATCCAATTCGAGGTTGATAAAGTAAACTTAAAAAAAACACACAAAATATTCGGAATGTATTGTAATTTTTATTTCATTTTACAGATTGATCCTTGCCATTTTTAGTTAAACAAGATATCATTCAAATGTCCTCCACGGGACTTCTTACAGGCCTTGATTCTTTTGAGGTAATTTTCAATGACTTTTCGGCACATTTCGGGCGGTATCTCGGCATTTACCTTACGAATATTAGTTTTCAATTCGTCAAGAGTTTGAGGATTGTTTGCGTAAACACGATCTTTCGCGTAGCCCCACAAAAAGAAATCCAAAGGCGTTAAATCACAGGATCTTGGAGGCCAATTGACATCAGCCAATCGCGAAATCAAACGTCCAGGAAGTTTCTCTTGCAAAAGATCTCGATTTGCTCGTGTTACGTGACTGGTTGCTCCATCCTGCTGGAACCACATATCGTCAAGATCATAATCTTCGATTTTCGTAAAAAAATAATCGGTTAACATGCGACCATAGCGCTCAGAATTGACGGTAACGGTTCGTCCATGGTTGTTCTCAAAAAAATGCGGCCCAATCACACCACCAGACCACAATGCGCACCAAACAGTGACTTTTTCCGGGTGTAATGGCTTCTCTACAATCAATTGTGGATTTTCTGAGCCCCAAATTCTACAGTTTTGCTTATTAACGTATCCACCAAGCGAAAAATGAGCTTCATCACTGAAGAAAATTTTGTTCGAAAAATCAGCATCGACGGCCTGTTTTTCCAACACCCAATTTGCGTATGTTCTTCGTTGTCCATGGTCAGCAGGCTTTAGCTCTTGTGTCAAATGGACTTTATACGGATGAAGATGCAAATCCAGATGCAAAAGGCGCCATAATGAGCCATAAGATAGGCCTAAATGTTGAGCTCGACGAGGAATTGACAAATTTGGATCTTCTTCCACACTTTCAGCTACAGAAGCGATATTTTCAGCATTGCGAATGTTTTGATGATGCACAGACCTTACAATATCAGTAACAGATCCAGTTTGTTCAAATTTATTCACTGTATTCAATATGGTTTGCTTTGTAGGACGATTATGACGACCATAATCTGCTCGTAAAGCGCGAAATGTGGATACGACAGAATCACTATTTTTATAATAAGATTTAATAATTTTAACGCGTGGGTCGATTGTTAAATGCTCCATATTCTTAAATGGCAGAATGTCAACTAAATAAATGACAGCGTACTTGACGTTTATCTTTGACAGATGTCGGTATACAGATTTCTACTTAATCAACCTCGAATTGGATAACCCTGTATACTATTCTTGGATATTAAAACCTCGGACATAAAAACTCCGGGTACTAAAGTCCAGGATTCAAAATCCTAGAAATCGGTTGGTGGATAAACCGCGACGAAATGCGTGTAATAATCCAAATTACTCCGTATGACACCAAAGCTACCTTCGCAGCTCTTATTCTCAGATTGGTTCAGTTGGGAGTTGATGGCTCAGTTGGGTCCTATCCAAGGACCGTGGGTCAAAGTCAATTGGTCTGTGGCCTCAGGATGAATGTATTAAAAAATTCGACATTCACGAAAAAATTAGACTTATTGTATTCTTGGGGAAAGTGATTAGAATATTTTTCTAATTCCAAAATATAACGATATAACTGCGCGCAGGGTGTACTATGAATTCTCGGTTTTCAAAATCTCGGTTTTCAAAATCCTGGTTTACGTTTCTTCTAGTTCTAAAGTCTTGATTTTGGAAACAATATTTTTTATTAATTCGGGCCGGCTGGACTAATAATATTTTAACATAAAAATAAAAAATCTTGCCCAAAAATTTACTAGAAAACACCATTGCTGCGAAATCAGATGCTGCAAACATGTCGGACTGCGTGCCGCACGTAGGAGTGGATTATATACAATCTATTAATGACACCTACTAAAAAGAAAAATAATTGCACCGTTTTGTAATGCAAGATTTTGTACTTGCAACATTTCCAACCCCATTTCCATCGATTTTTTAATCGATTAAGAAATGGGCTAGTTCCATCCCTAATGAAAATATTCCAGAACTTTATCAAACATCATTTTAAAATCCCATTTTTCGACATAATCGGTTAAGAAACGACCAGGTTTCATCTCTATCTGCCTTATTCCAGAACTTTATCAAAAACGCATTTTTTGAATCCCATTTAGAACCTACATGTCGAATTTCAACTAAATCGGTTAAAAAATGACCTAGTTCCATCTCGATTGATCGCTTTATCGAAAAATCATTTTAGAATCCCATTTCCTTCGCACGCATCGAATTTAAACAAAATCTTTTAAGTAATGGCGAAATTCCATCTCTATTAGCCATTATCTGGAACTTTACCGCAAACTCATTTTTGAATTTTGTCAAAATATCATTAAGAGCCCCATTTTCCCACATGTCAAATTTTAAAAACTCAAACCGGGATTTTCTAAAAGTTGGGATTTTTTTTTATACCAAACTGGGATTTTGAAAACCGGGATTTCGTTACACACCCCTGCGTGCAGCCTAGACGTCAGGGACAACAAAAATTTGTGGACCATCATCGCATATGTGGACCAAGATAAGAATGATTCAGCGTAGAATTAGATGCTTATGGATTGGAGCTTTTCTGACCACTCATCCTGCTACCTTCTAATACATTTAGGATTCCTAAAAGCACAAATTAGGAAATGTGGAAAAACGTTTTACAGTCTGAGGCCCCTAATCGTCTGGGAAAAACTGAGATGCGTGATAGGATGACATTGGATTACGATTGCTAACGCTTGCAGCCTATGTATCTCTGGATGCTGCCTACTCTTAGTAAAGTTAAGGGCAAATAATACAGGCAGTTCTTAGTTTAAACAAGTGACACCGTACTTCAGAAGTCAGCGACCAATCATCAAGTGAATATTAACATGCTATAAAAACACCATTCGATAAATCTTGGGTACACATTCAATGCCATTCAAGTAAAATGTATAACACTAAATACTGCTAACAGCAGTTTTTAACATTAAAAACGTACCGGTAAGCTACAGCCATTCTGAGCGCTCCACATTCAGGCTCAAAATCATCAGTACTGTAACTACTTCAGTTGGAAAAATGAGAGCAAAATCGATAAGACCATTTTATCTCGTCGCTATCTCGTCACTTCGAAATGAATATTACGGGCCTATGTCATTGACAGACCTCCAAATTATATGCCGGTTGGCAGAATACTATATCACTCCCTATACAGATTTAGATTTACCCAAAAAAATGTTTTTGTTTTTATATTGCCATCTAAAAGTAACGCGTAACGGAGTTTTTGATCGCGATAACGTAGCCGTTATTTGCATTTAGTCCGTCATGTCAAAATATTTTATCCGCCCGGATGAAAACTTGCTCTCAATCCTGTAAGTCTTTTGGAAAGTCACGTGGTTATCCCGAGTTTCTTTGGGTACGACTTTGCGCATCGATTCACGTAATTTTTCGACCAGTGATGTAGCGTCTGTGAATTGCGCAGAAACAGGATGCAATACTAATTCTTTTGGGACTTTCAGCGGATGTCCGTAGACAACATCGGAATTTATCCGATATCAGCCTTGATAGCAGTTTTTATAAGATGAAGAAAGAAGGGGAATTCGTTGCTCTAATAAAATATTTTGGATCACACATATCAAAAGGCTTTTGTTTAAAGACTTAGACACACTTCTATCGAACTGACTGCCTTGATCAGTTGCTATTGCGAGTGATACACTCAATCTTTAAATGTATTGGCCAACGAAAGTTATCACTACTGTAGGTGCTTTTATGTCAGCCAGTGGTATCGCTTCTGGTCAAGGTGTGAATCTATCCACAATGGTCAGAATGAATGAGTAACTGTATTGGATAGAGGTAATGGGTCAACAAGGTTTATGTGCGCACTTGTTCAAAAAGCAGCGGGTGTGTTAAAATACCAATATTCAGAGCACGTATGTCTATTGAATTCCAAATTTTGAGATCGTATATGCACGTTTTAGACCAATATTCGGTATTACGTTCATGCAGTGCCAGAAATAATTGCGTGTAAATAATAGTTGCATGTATTCCTTGCTGGGCAAGATTATATGTAAATTATGGAAAACAGATTTTCGCATTTCCTCTGTGATATATGGTCACACTGCAGAATTGAAGTTTTGACCCAGCATCAGGTACGAATTCAGTTGTTCGTTTCTTGCTACCTAATTCCACTTGTAATAAGGCCGTAAATTCTTCATAAAATGTACTTGTTTCTTCTTCCGAGCAAGATAATGAATCAATTACGACATTACGGGAAAGCGTTTAGAAAAGAAACCTGGCGGTTGCCACCTTCTATTATGAAATTGCTCCAATAGGACACCCAAAGCAATATTGAAAGTTTCATTGGTAATTCGAAGGGACTCTTCTGTAATCTCATCCTTAAGGTGTTAAAATGTCGGCGTTTATGAAACAGTATGTCATCCGAGTAAATACGAAAAGTTTGGAAGGCACGACTATTGCTGTTGTGTATATGTCTTCTTCTGCGACCGGTATTTGATGACACGCATGTTCTAGATCAATTTTAGAATAGGTGGGGCAGACTAAAGTCAAACATTAGCCTGGCCCGACTTTTCCAAAATTGATCTCGAGTGTATGGGAAGACGGAATTTTGAAATACGGGATTTTGGAAAACGGGATTTTGTAAATGGCATTATGTCATACGGGTAGCTGTACGCAACCCTAATTGCCGGAGGCAGGTGGGGCTAGTGATTTTTCGTCTGCTAATATTTTTGTTTTTTGCAGGTTGCAATTACTGCGACAAATACGAAGAACCCCTTATGGGCTATGTGCTGACCGATAATTGAATGATAGTGTGATGATAGTAGATTGTTTGTTAAAAATCCAATGACGTTTGTGAAATATGTCCTAAATCTGTCCTAAATCTGTCCTAAAAAGCAACAATACCAAAAAATTTGTGAATGTGTTTGCATGTACAATGTACATATAAAATGCCCCTATATAATAGATTTTTTGACGGGCAAGTCAAATTTGTATTGATCTTCTTTAGATCACATGTACGATTTTCCTAAATTTCCCGGGAAAGTACTATAATCCGTGTCTCTAATGAGCATTTATTTTTTTATAATTTAGAAAAACCTTACATATGATTTATTGAAGATCAATTCATATTTTGCGGCCCTAACACCCTGAACCCCCCAATTTTGCCACAACAATCACGATTTCTATTAAGTAGGACCTAATAGTATCGCATTATATATGTACGTCACTTTGCATATTGGTTTACAGGAGATTCCCGGAAAAATGCAAAAAATTGCACGTTCGATTTGTAGTTAAACAACTTAAATATCTTAAACCTCCCAATTTGAACAAAACTAACGTGTTTTGTTATTAGATAGGACCTAGTAGCATCACAATAAATACGAGTATAGTGACGTTTCTGACAAACTAGAAATCTAATTTAGCCATAACCATGTGCAATAACCATTCTTTATGTTTTCTAGAAGCCAACATATTTATACGGAGTCATAGATTTTTTCTAATTTTAAAATTTTTCCATAGAAGAAAGTGTAGTGGTGCTTCGATCGTCAATGACAAGGCATCGTACAGAAAAGTAAATCGAAGTATGCTATCATGTAGTACTGTCCCTATTGCATATTTTGTAGAAGACAACATAATTATGAGGTTGAAGCATACATTTTCTCTTTACAGATTAAGTCGCATAATGGATTCGTTGTATTGGATGTGCAACCCATTGACATTAAAACTTACTACAACGTAAACATTGACGATATTACGTCAGAACTTAATTTAGGATCAAAAACTTATTTTTTGAGAGGAATCATTCACGTCCAACGATCAGAAAAACTCTGTAGGCCCGGCCATTATATATCATACTTAAAAAAAAATAGTGAATCTTAGGAAATTATTGACGATTTGCTATTCATAAAATTGAATGCGTCAGGGCAAACCAGGTGTCGTCCATCAATCCGGTGTCTCTAATTTATATAGAAAAATAATAAACACACCATGTGTATTAAAACATTACATATTTAATATATTGAACCATTTGAGTTTATGATTGAGTCAACTCAATTCGTTATCGGTGGTAAATTCAAATGCTGACGAAATTACGGCTGCAGATTCAAACATGTGAATTCATCATCCAACCGCTATTTCGAATTTTCGAATTTTGCTTATTCCAATATAGAAAATTTATGCTTCGACGGCACTCATAATTATGTTGGATTCTATAAAATATGCAATAGGGTCAGTACTACACGATAGCATACTTCGATTTATTTAGACATCTCTACGATGCCTTGTCAATGGCGTTCGAATGTTTGAATTTTCGAATTTTTATGATTCAAAACAATTATTTATTTTGTTATTTTTGATTTTAATGACGTAAAATAAATTTAAATATACCTATATATATATATATATATATATTTTCCCATATTTTCTTTAATTATCTTGTTGTTCTTAATTACAAATTATGTTTAAAAAGTGTACCAATCTTAATTCAAAGCGTAACATTTTCTTTCACACTTTTTGGCTGTTATAAGGATTTTTACCCAACTGAAATATGTCCCCAAAAAAAAATCCCAAATTTGTTGCATGCAATAAACGTTTCAAAATGATTAGGTTGTTGCAAACAAATTTCAATTATTAAATTTGTTCAACAAACTTCTAAAGATTGATATATGGATAGGTTTTATAGAACGCTCATAATACGTTCTCTTAACGGGATAAACGAATCGAACGGTTGCTGGGGTCGGCGATATAAATAACGGGTTTTTTATAAAGGGGTTGTTGCAACAAATTTCAATTAACAAATTTCAAAAGATGAACATGTGGGTAGGTATTCTAGAACGCTCATGATACAAATTGAACAAATTTGTTAATTGAAATTTGGTGCAACGACCCCTTTATATAAAACTCGTTAAATATATCGCTGAGCCCAGGAATTGTTTGATTTGTTTGTCCCGCTAAGAGAACGTATCATGAGCGTTCTAGAAAACCACCCACATGTCAATCTTTTGAATTTTGTAGAACTGATTTCTAATTTTAATTTTGTAAGAATAAACCCTGTGTATTTGTCTATTAGAACAGTGGTTCTTAACCTTTTTGTACTCGCGGCCCACCAAATAATTCATAATTTTTTTGTGGTCCCCATTTTTTTAATAATAATTTATATATGTTAAATTATCTATAAAAAATTTATTTTTTACATTATTCCTTTATTCTTTTTTATATAAAAAAAAGTTGTCCGCGACTTCGTTCGCGTGGTTTTCAATTGAATGTGATAATATATTAAGTACAAATCCGGGCATGCATTGCAATCCCACACAAAGAAAGAAAGTTTTTGTGTTATAATTCTGTTTATTGAAGTCCATGTGAGAAGAATGGATTTTCCAAATTTAATTCACATATTTGTAGCGATTGTGCGTGTGCTTTATTGATGGTTGCAAATCCGAGTCGCACCGGAAACTGCAAACGTGTTTTAATGCTAATGGAATATCTGTCTGAATCATTTGGATTCGTGGCAACAGTATTTCTTCTGGCTTAAATCTTCCACTTAAAATTTTAGCTTTGACGATATTGTTCATCATATTTTTCACTAAAAACCTGCTACGGTAGCACAGTAGATAGATATATCAGAGAAGATTGATAGCCGCCAATTTTCAATGTTAAAATGGTTGTGTCCCTGGCGATTCAGGTGTATTCAAGAATTCAGTTGGAAAATTGACAACTTTGTTTGATTTACTCCATTATCGTTGGACTTAAACGTTGTCATTGAATGATGTAATTGATGGCATTTGCATCATTGTTTTTGGCTGCTAACTTAGCATGTGCACTGAGTAAAACATGATTTTCGAAAATTCTATGCGATATTTAGGAAGATTTTGTGCATCAATTCGTCTGTGGTTGCCGTGAGTTTAGAGAAGTTAGTTAGCAATGTGATCCATCATTATATGGATTCGTAAATTGCTATTTTACTATTTCCAATATCCAACAATTATTTTGCGAAACATAGTGGATGCATTATGTTGTAGTTGAATACGTATCGCCATACAATTGATGATTTGACACATGCATTAAGTTCATCAGCGGCTGTTGAACGTGTTATAATTGGTAAAGCTTTTCGAAAATCATCAGATAATAAAATAAATGCGGCACCGAAGAGCTGATAATTCCCTCTCAAATGTTTTAGTGTTCCATAAAGCGCTTCCAATGCTTTTTTGTGCGCCGATGGCAGTTTCAGTGCTGAATGTGCTCTTCGGCCACTATTCAAAAAAGTAAAGTCTAGATGACGCGATTGAGAGTGCAATATCTTTTCGTGATCATATAGTTGCCAAAATAAACGAAATGAGAAAAGTACTGCTTGTGACTCCAGGCGTATCTAGAAAATACAATAAGCGTTGTTCTGAAACCAAGTTCTATAGATTAGTTTGAACCAATTATTCAATTCTTTGACATGAAAATATCTTTCTTGTTGCAAATCACAATCGAAAATGTCGTTTGCAGATCCACTCGGCCTAGTCATTCTGAATTGAATCAGTGCTTTGATAGTGATTACCTCGTTTTACTCAAACGTGTAAAATGAGGCAATCACGATTGGATGGGAATCGTATTTGCTGTGGTTGAGAAGTGCTCCAGTATGCAACGTTTTCAAGAAGATTTAATTCTCGTCAAGCTAATTCACGATAAGTGGCACATACTTGACCGTTAAGAGTTCCCATTTCTTGGTAAGGTGTCGGTTCACGTGCGTTTATTATAGTGTGGTTATGTACGCACGGCCTAACACGCCGTTTGAATATAAATTGGGATATAAATCAACTGCTTTATCTTGTTTGTGACGTTGAAACATTTTCGCTGATGCATCCATGTGTTTACTACACTAGGCACTTTAGGGTAAAAAAGCGTCTTTGCAAACATATCAAGTGATTTGTCTTCTCTAACTGCAGATTCGTAGTCATCAGCTGGCATTTGTTCAAAAGTAGTTCTAACCAATCGAATTAATTCTTTGTGTTGATCGAATAAAGTTTGTAAAGTACGACAGTTTCTAGTTTGAAATAGATTTGAACAAATTTGTAATTTTCGTTCGGCAGTGGTGGTAGTGTTAAATTTGCCGTTGCAAATTCCTTGAATGTTGGCATGTATTTCTTGCGCACGATATTTGTTGCATCGGACAATGACATTTGGAAACACTAATTGCACTTGCGTATATTTACCAAGAAATATTTTACTTTGGTTTTTATCAATTGTAATGGTGTATTGTGATTGTTCCGTATATTGGTCTATTTCAGCACTCTCGAATTAATTACACAACTGTAGGAAATTCTTCCATTTGCGTCAATCTGTATGACAACGACCATGATATGATAATCGACACCTACTTATACACAATCAACTTCCCAATCACCCCATACATTTTTCTTTCCTTTAACGCTGGATCGCGGATAAATTTGAATTTTTGACTTATAGATGGCTAATGTGTAAGAATCACAACAATCAGTTTCGAACAGACGAGATTAATGATTTGAAAAAATCAGTCTTCTCATCAGGTCGCGACGACTGATGTTGTTTATTACATTGAAATATTGTCTATATATATAGAGCAATACCATGTAGTTGTACTACTAGCGAATTACTCCGTAGCGTACGAAATTTTTTTGATTCTTTCACATTTCCATCTATATTCTATTTTAACAATTAACTTTTCGAATTCACGAATTTTTGACGAAAAAAATTCGTGAATTCAAAAAGTTAATTGTTAAAATAGAATATAGATGGAAATGTGAAAGAATCAAAAAAATTTCGTACGCTTTTTTTTTTTTTTTTTTTTTATTTATTTATTTTGCACTAGCCCCAAAATATGGTGCCATTTGGCCCAGTTTCAATATTTACAATTTTTACAATTTTCATTCAAATTTTACAAATTTTTAAATTTTACAAATTTTTAAATTTTACAAATTTTCAAATTTTACATTTTTATTTTTTTTAATTTTAATCTTTTATTCATCTTTCACGCATCGATCCCCTTTCATACTTCTATCTGATTCATTCTTATAAAATCATACACATTCTTATATACTTGCATCCCCATTCGTAATAATTCAGTCAGATTCCTTGCGCTCAAGAGGCCATCGAACATTTGTCTATTCTGATTGAATGAAGAACATTTCAGAATCAAATGTTCGATGTCCTCCACAACCAAACAGCTTTCGCATAATTCACACTCAATCAAATTGCGTTTCTTCAAACACTCTTTCCAATTACCATGATTCAATCTCACACGTTCCATTGTTCGTAACATTCTAGTATCTCCTTTGATCTCCTTAAAAAAAGGTCGAACCAAAGGAGAACTAACCAGCTCAAAGTACTTCTTGCCTTTCACCTGACATTTTTCAATAAATTCGCTCTCCCATTTTCTCCACAGATTCACCTGAAACATGCGAAGTACATCTCTTGCATCCATGAATTCATATTCATTTATACCTTCAACCAAGCAACCCCGTTTTGCAAGCAAATCGGCTCTTTCATTACCTTCAATTTGTAGGTGTGAAGGTATCCATTGAAGAATGACCTCACTCCCACAAGATTGAAGGTATTCATACAACATTTCCACATACACATTTCCATGAGTTCCCCCACCCTTACTAATCAATTCTAACCCACTCCGGGAGTCGGAGAATAACACTACTCTCCTCCTCCCTTGTGCCATTGCCAACTTGATCCCTTCCATAATTCCAATCAACTGTGCATTCATTATACAGATACTTTCATGCACTCTTACCATTTTCTCTTTCCTCATTGAAGGAATAAAAATTCCTACACCTACTCGCTCACCACTCACACTAGCATCTGTATAAACTTCCACATGTGCAAAATAATTTGTTCGCATTTTTAAAAACTCACTCTTAACCGATAACTCATTCATCATTGCTTTTGTTGTATCACCAAAATTCAAACGCACAATTAGATTGCTCGGAGCGACTTTCGGATTTACGGGCCGAATCTTGGAGAATATATTCATATTTTCCAAGATCACCCGTGATCGTTGTGTTCTTTGGTAATCCGTCCCTCTTTGCAACCTCTCTTTCATTTCATTCACCAATTTATTGTCCTTAGTCAACATCCGCACAGTCTCTCGCACGGTGATCCATTCCCTCTTATAATTGAGAGGTGAGTCACCCAATTCAGACCATAGAGTGTGTATTGGGGTTGAATTAATCGCCCCCAATACCACTCTGGCACAAGCATTCTCCACAGTTATCAACTTTTTAAAACCGACTTTAGACCCATCACCATAAATGCTCATTCCATATGCAATTTTCGATGACACTAGCGCCTTTCGTAACATATCAGTCACACAAGGATGAGCTCCCCATTTCGGTTTGCTCACCCTTTTAATCACATTCAATCTGCTCTTGCAATTATCGGCTAATTTATCCATATGTACACGAAAATTTAATCGCTTATCAATCCAGATTCCCAAATACCTAGTCAAATTTACACACTCTATTCTTTCATTATACACTTGCACATCTACCATACGATTTGTTCGAAAAGTCATACTACAACATTTTCTCGAATTTACGCCCAAATTCAAATCAGTCAAACATTCTGTTACCTGATTCACACATTCTTGAGCCCGACTCAAAGCCTCCTCGATGGTCTTCCCCTTGCCCATCAGAACAAAGTCATCTGCAAATTGCAAAATGATTTTGTCCGGGGAGTTAAACCTATGCACCGAGCTCGTGTATAGATTAAAGAGAGTCGGTGAGATTTTACTGCCTTGGGGTAGGCCTATATTCACCGTTCCCTCCAACCTATACCCTCTACCACACAACACTAACTTTCTGTCATTCATGAACTCATACACCCATTTGCAAATTTTCCAAGGAAACCCCAGGTCCAAAAGGACCTGAAAAAGCTTCCCCGGAACCACGTAATCATATGCCATTTCTATATCCAAAAATACTGCCACAACATACTTCTTTTCCTTTCTTACTTCCCATACAAACTTTTCAACACATTCATTTGCTGAGTGGTTACGGCGGAACCCAAAGGTGGTTTCCGGCAACAAATTACCCTCATTCACCAATTTATCTAAACGACCTTTCATCATACCATTCACAATTTTGACAAATACATTCAACATACATATTCCCCTGTAAT
The DNA here is from genome assembly GCA_947310385.1 of Nephrotoma appendiculata. Classification (NCBI taxonomy): domain Eukaryota; kingdom Metazoa; phylum Arthropoda; class Insecta; order Diptera; family Tipulidae; genus Nephrotoma; species Nephrotoma appendiculata. Next base: position 101,353,795 of record OX371223.1, read on the forward strand.
TTGTTGCTATATTTTGGTCCCGATCTCTTTTCGGAATGGGTACCACCCTGCTTTCCTTCCATTTTTCCGGTATTTGAATATTCATCCATACTTGATTAAGAATTCGAAGCAATGCCACCTTGGCTTCGAACTCCAATCTACCAATCATTTTATAACTCACTCTGTTAGGTCCGGTGGTAGTAGATTTGGAGGATTCTAAAACCCCACGGAACTCATCCCATTCAAACTCCTTACACATGCCATTCATCAGTTCACTTTCATTATCAAGTAACAAAAATTCATTCCTATCACCCAAATTGTTTCTATCATTCATCATCATTTGTAAAAAGACTCCTCCCTTCTCTCTATCATCTAACACTGCATTTCTGCCTTTCGCTCTATAGCCTCTCACTCTATTAAAATTATCCCATACATCCTTTGTTGTTGTCCTATGTGTCATTTTGGACACATAGTCCCGCCAACTTTTCCTCTTCGCTCTACGTATAGCCTTTTTCAATTTTGCATTCATTCTTCCATAATTTATTCTACATTCATGACATATACACCTATTGAACTCTCTCAATGCTATCCGTTTCCTTTCATACCAATACTGGATTTCATTATTCCACCAACCATTCACCTTCATTCCCTTCATTCATTCCCTGTTACATGTATACAGCACATTTCATTTATTCTCTCTATTTCATCCTCAAGTTGGTTAACCTCATTTGCTTCATTTGTTATGAGAATCTCATTCATACGTTCTACCCATTTCTTACCATTCAAAATAACCTTACGGTCTATGTCAACATTTACACCACCTAAGCACGTCCTGATCAAATAGTGATCGCTACCCAAATTCTCATCTGTTACATTCCAAGTGACTTGGGCCGCCAGCCCACTAGACATTAAAAGTCTAATGCATTGGCTGTCGACCCCACAGACGGTATCCTTGTTGACTCACCATCGTTCAGGATCACGAGATCGGAATCCAAAATTAGTCGAGTCAACAAGTTTCCACAAGCATCATTTCTTTCACACCCCCAGACTCTCGAATGCGCATTCATATCACCCCCTACAATCAGGTCACTTTTTCCTTCCACCCAGTCAAGCAAAATTTGAAAATCTCTCAGGTTTTTTTCTCTATCACTCACTGATACAATTGGAGTTGCATATACACTCACAAATAACAAATTTCTGTCCAGATTCCGAGTTTTGGCAGCGATAACCTCGATGCGCTCGAATGTCGGTGTGTCGCACAGGACCAGGCTGATATTGGTTCGCGCCAATATCGCCACTCCGCCAAAGCCATCAGCCCTCGGTCTGGACAGAAAATTGTACCCTTTTACCCGAAACGTCTTACCCGCACGCTCCCAAGTTTCACACAAAAGCATCACATTCACATCATTTTTGGCCAGATAATTCCGCAACATATCACCATTAGCATACATGCTGCGGATGTTTATCTGTCCAATTGTCAAGCATTCATTGGATCTTATCATACGCTCTGCCATTCAAGGAAAAGGAGAAAAGGAAAAGGGTTTTAAAAAGTAAAAAGTAAAAAAGAAAAAAGAAAAAAGAAAACTCATTCGAGATCATTCATACCTACATCGAAATCGGTTAAAACTGACAACTCGTTTTGGTTGAGAAATGTGTATCTTCTTGCCAATATTGCATCAATATTTTTTGTTGCTTCTGCTCCTATTTCAATTTTTGAACTGCTTGCTGTTAATTCTCGTGTTCCATTTGTTTTCAATTCTGTTTTCGTCATTGCCTCGTTGGCCTTATTAGTGTTGTTGTTCTTGTTGTTATTAAAGTTGTTGTTATTTTTATTATTATTGTTGTTACTGGTTTTGTTATTATTATTGCTGCTCTTATTATTATTATTATTATTATTATTGACATTATTATTGTTGTTGTTTTGTAATGTATTATTGTCGCTATTATTTGGTTGTTTGTGATTTTGATTTAACGTGTTCTTTGCGGTCTCATGTTGGATTATTTCACTATACAATGTTTTTGTTTGTGCTCCAGTTGTATTCGCATTTTGTCTATAATACACCTCTTTGGCTTTGAAATATGTTATCCTTTCATCCGTTTTGATTTTTATTACAGCCTTCTCCAATAGGAATGTGGGACACTTCTGGTCAAATGCGGAGTGCTCCAGCTTGCAATTTGCGCAACTTATTGGTTCGCATGCTATGTTGTCATGTCCGTTAGGAATATTCTTTGCACATTTTGGACATACCGCTATTCTATCGCACCTAGTTTTTGTATGCCCATAGCGCTGACATGTGCGACACCTCATTGGGTTCGGATAATATGTTCTGACGTCGAGCTTTAAAAAACCAGCTTTTATAGTCAACGGCAACTCGGTCATGTTGAAAGTTAAGATCAGTAGCGGCGTATCTTTCAATTCATTGTTAATTTTCCTCCTTATTCTTTCAACTTTTATTACCTTCTGACTTTCGAGTTCCTTTGTGATCTCCTCCTCGTTTATCATTAAAAGGTCTCTGCAATATACTACTCCTTTAGAGTGATTTAAGAATTGGTGTTCTGTTACTTTTATTGGTATGTCACCAAGTTTTGTCGCACCTAGCATCTTGTTATATGCCTCCTCTTTGTCTAAAAGTACTAAAAGCTCCCCATTTCTTGTCCGTTGTGTCTCTTTAATTTGAATGGTTATCATAGATAATCCTTTCTCGATGTAGAAAGGTGATACTTCATTAAAAGTTTTGTTGTTTTCATCTACACGTTTGATCACAACATATTTGTGTGTAGATTTCGCGTCATCGAAAAAACTTCTTCGCCTTTTATTTTTGTTATCTTCAAGTCTCGCGTATCCTCTCGAATCGACAAGAGTCGAAAATCTGTTTTCCAATGCACTCGGCATCCTGCCCGTAGGCAGTTACCGTATTAAATAAAAATTCGGTGTTTTGGTTTTGGACACCTTACCGTACAAAAAAAATATTTTCACCAAAATTTATTGTGTTTTAACAATTATTGTCTTTGTTAACACTCACTATTCACTCAGTCCACTTAGTACAATTGATTAAATGGCGCTTTTCTGTATGAAAACGCAATTCAGACTTGAACTTTAATATTAAAAAATTCACAAAAAAAAAAATTTTCCAAAATTTTTTGGAGCTGTCAATAAACTTTTCGCAATGAAAACGCAATTCGAACTGATTTCGTACGCTACGGAGTAATTCGCTAGTAGTACAACTACATGGTATTGCTCTATATATATAGACAATATTTCAATGTAATAAACAACATCAGTCGTCGCGACCTGATGAGAAGACTGATTTTTTCAAATCATTAATCTCGTCTGTTCGAAACTGATTGTTGTGATTCTTACACATTAGCCATCTATAAGTCAAAAATTACCAAGAAATGTTGCGATTGGCCTGTACTATCTGATACCAACGTTAATAATGGTTCGGGTGGTGAATGTAATTCTGGTAATTTCACATTTCCTACTGCGCAGCACATTCCTTGTGTTATAATTTCGAATTTGAAGGCACTTCGTGTATTGATTGCACAAATTATCCATTGTCTGGTTTCCCGTTGCTTGTCTGTTTCTGACCACGAGTACATCACGATTACATCACGTAAATTAGACATCAGACGCACTCTTCCAACACGAAAAAGATGAAAAAATTAAAAAAAAATCTGTTATTTCGTTTGGCAAACATAATTGATTTGACAGCTACGGCAATGCTTTGGGCGACTTCGAGCCCATCAATACTTAAATTTGATATAAAAACTAATAAAAAATTACTTTTTCAATAAAATAAGTTTTTCGTTATTTTGGATGACTGCGGTTGGTGATTGAGCTGTCGCGCTCCGTATTTTCAAAATAGAATAGGATATTGTTTTTATTTTTTGTATAGCTAGTAAACAAAATTCTGATAAACAAAGGTTGGCATTATTTGCATAACAAAATCCAGATTTAACCAATTTTCTGTTTTAGTAAACAGAATAATAAATTTCTAAAATTGATCAAAATAAAATCTGTTTTAACTTAGGTACGGTACTGAATATAATTGCAACGATTACACACACCATCGATTGTGTCTTGGTTATCACAATACTATTCATTTAATTGACGATGGGCTCTGTTTGATCGGGTCGGAATACCGCATTCAAATGTATCGTATCGCATTCCATCGTATTCAATTGTTGGACTGTACTTAACGATTTCATATTAATATTGATAGTCGGTATGATTATAAATCAAACAACACATTTCAGGCGATTCAGGAACACCTGGATTCAGGGGGCTTACCCCTTTATAAATATTAGAAAATCTGCTCATTTTAATATAAATTCACTATGAAAAGTTTGGATCAGGTTGGATAAATGATGTGGAAACTTAGGAGGGTTCCTTTATTCAGGAGACGGACCCCTCGGATTCGAGTATGTCACTAATTTCATATTTGTACATACGACTTATACATGGTAAAAATTTCATGGCGATAGGGTGAGTGGCTGAAACACCCTTTCGGAGCAAACAGGCATTTTTGAGAAAAAATTATTTTGGAGCACTTAGGGCTCCTTTAAAAATATTTCGAAAACCTGCTCATTTTGATATAAAATACCTATGCTATTTTAGAATTCGATTGGATAAATGGCGCGGAGACTTATAAGAAGGGACTGCTTGATCCATGGGATGGACGCCTTAAATTCAAGCATGCCACTAATTTTATATAAACCCTTTTCTAAACTTATTCCCGTGGAAAATACCTATAACACAATCAATTGATTTGTATGCCGAAAATGACATCCATATCCGCATTGTAAGCGCATTTAGTAGGCGCATTTGGTATAATTAGAAAAAAAAAAAAAAAAAAAAAATTAGGTGTCAAAATCCACCATCTCGACATGCGAAAAACAAAAGTCAATTACGTAATTAGTACCCTGAAAATGACATCCATGCCATCATTATTGGCGTAGATAGTAGTTACGTACCAAAACAACATTGTCGCCCACTCCCTTCATCACGATTTGCAAAAAACAAGTCAGTAAAGTAATTAGTACCCCGGAAACCCCAAAAATGAGACTCATGTCAACATTATAGGCGTAGATACTATAGACACCGCCACGCGCAAAAGAAAATTTCTCCATCACGGATCTGAGAACGGATATTCCTAATTAGCACTCGAAAACCGAAAACCACGAAAAGGACCTCATTGGAGAAAACTAAAATCACGGGCCGAATTTTTGTTGAAAAACAGTTTCTTGTCAAAAATCGTCGTTTCCGCTTATATTTTGAAAACCTGATTTGGAACTGTATCGTTGCAAAATTAATTTAGAATCTTTTATTCTTAGTAGTTTCTCTTGTAAATGATACACCTTTCAATATAATTGCAAAAAACGAAAATGCTTCTATGAAAGGGCCACTTCCGGTGGACCGTTTTCGACCAAAAAATACAGAATCACTCCTCACGACCCATATAATACATATGTACATTTTAATTGAAATCGGTATAGTAGCTCTTGAGTTTATCGATCGAAAATGATCCTATGGAAGCTGCAACTTCCTGTGAACTATTTTCATAGAACATATACACAAATTATTATCAAATCAGATAGAGATAATAAATATAAAAAATAACTATATTATTTCAATATCTATTTTAACTTTCATACTTCACAATTTGGTACGAGGGTATATCAAAAAGTCTTGCAATATCATATGAAAAAAAAGAGTGAGTGAGACAACAATATATTTTTCAAAACCATTTTTTGTCGCGATAAAACTTCTAGAAGAACATTTTGATGTAAATTTTACAGTTCGTTTGTTTTTGTCAATTTAGTAACACGTGTTTTGAATTTTTCTTAAAATTAATGAAATTGAATATCGCGCCCTTATTAAATTTTTCTATAAAGATGGACGAAATGCAATTTATATATTCAACTATATATCAAAAGTTTACGGCGAATCTGCACCATCATATGCCACAGCAACAAGGTGGGTAAAATTATTCAAAAGTGGCCGGGAGTCATTTGAAGACGCCAACCGCTCGGATCGGCCAGCAGATGCTATTAGCCATGAAAACGTAATTTTGGCCGAATCTATTGTATTGGAGGACCGGCGTATTTCTGTTCCGCGGTTAGCGTGGAGACTTTCTCTTTTATACGGTACCACATATACTATATTACATGACCACCTTCACATGTCGAAAGTAAGTGCGCGATGGGTTCCCCGTTTGTTGAATGCAGAACAAAAAAAAATGCGTGTTCAAACTTCAAAGGCGATTTTAGATATGTACAAAGAAGATCCAGAAAATTTCTTGGATAACATAATAACAGGCGATGAAACATGGCTTTATCATTGGGATCCGGAATCCAAACAAGAATCGATGCAATGGATTAAACGTAGTGAACCACCACCAAAGAAATTCAAAACTCAACCGTCTGCTGGTAAGGTTGTGGCAACAGTTTTTTGGGATGCTGAAGGAATTTTGATAATCGATTATATTGCACCGAAAACCACAATCACAGGCATATATTACGCAGAAGTATTGGGAAAATTGAAAAAAGCATCCGGGAAAAACGGCCAAGGAAAGTTATTAAAAAAATCTTGCTTCTTCACGACAATGCACCAGTGCACAAGGCTAATATTTCTCAAGCTGCATTAAAGGGCTGCGGCTTCGTGGAAATTCCGCATCCACCGTACAGTCCAGACTTGGCACCCAGTGACTACTTTCTGTTTCCCAATTTAAAAAAAAAACACTAAGGGGCCCGAAATTTTCCAGTGACTATGAAGTACAGTCTGTTGTAAATGAATATTTTATGGAGCAAAAGAAATCTTTTTTTTAGAGGGTTTAGGCAAGTTAATTGTTCGATGTGACTAATGTATAAACCTTAAAGGAGATTATGTCGAAAAATAAAAATATTGCTGTCTCACTCACTCTTTTTTTTCATATAAAATTGCAAGACTTTTTGATTTGCCCTCGTATTACGGTTCGTATATTTGCATTTATTTCATTTGTACTAACAAAAATGTATTTAGGTAGAAATAAGCAAAACTAAAAAAAAAAAAAATAAGAAAACTTTATTTTTCTTATTTCACTTTTCAATACGATAGTCAGTTATAAATCAATTTTTTTTTAAATATATTTTGTAGGAACTAGTAGGCCGCGGCCCTACTGTTAAGAATCACTGTCTTAGAAGAAGACTTTTGTTTTTAACATTTTGAAAACTTACATGTTTATACATTTGTATTATAATACTAGCTGACCCGGCGAACTTCGTACCGCCTCAAAATCAATAAATGTTTTTTAAAGTTATTAGCTTAATAAAATTGAGTTTTTTATTAAGATTAAATAAATTAAATGAATACTCCAAATTAATTAAATTCAATGAAATTACAAAAATCAAAATGAAATATATTTTAATTACATTGAAATGAATGTAATTCACGTGGCAGCAAGGCTTTCGTTTTATTGAATTGAATAGAAATGGTTCGCGTAGCATTATTGCACTACTTTCTTTTAAACTATTTGCTGGGTGAGTTGCAATGGAGTCGAGTCCCTTCATTGTAGCACCTTGTGATATACGACATTTTTTGTTTTATTGTTAGGTGCGAGAACGAATAAAGCGGATGGTTTACCGACACGTGAACATGCTACGTACAATTGGCCGTGAGAGAAACATTCATTTTCTAGATTCAGGCCACAAACACTCAAGGATTGGCCTTGTGATTTGTTGATCGTCATGGCGAATGCAAGACGAATCGGAAATTGAATTCGTTTAAACTCGAATGGCATATCGGTTGGGATCATCGGAATTCTCGGAATGAGAACTTCCTCACCTTTGAACTTCCCTTGAAGTATCGTCGCGTGAATTACATTGCCCATGAGTTTTCTCACCACCAAACGCGTTCCGTTACATAGTTTTGGTTGATTCAGGTTTCGTAGCATGATGATTATCGAGCCAACTTTTAGTTGTAAATTGTGCGGTGGCAAGCCAGGTAGATCCAATGAGTTTAAAAATTCAGTTGGATAGTTGGTTGCTTCGTCTTCGTTTGTCACACAGTTAATAGATTTGAAGGAATGAAGTGGACCGACGGTTAGATTTTGAATTGTAAAATTTAAGTGATCCACATCTTTGTTCTTTGCCGCAAGAATTACTCGTTCACTCACCCAATTGTGATTTTTGTGGTTAGTAATGATGTTCGGGAACACTTTGTTGATGAGCTCGTCCTTCGTTGAGACAAAAATGCAAAAGTTCTGAGGAAACGAAATCAATCCGTTCGATTTGTCGACCGGAACACGGCCATTACCGATAATCAGCAATTGTTTGGAGAATTCTTCGGCAGATGGATCGTTTAACAATGCAACTCGGATGTTTGTCGTCAGCTGAAGTTTCTTCACATAACACCACAGAGTCGATGATTTGAGGCAAGCGTTTATTTCATCAGCAGCGGTCGATCTTGGAATAACTGGTATTGTTTGACGGAAATCGCCAGAAAGTAGAATCATTGCGCCTCCAAAACATCTTGAGTCATTGCGTAGATCTTTCATAGTTCTATCGAGTGCTTCCAATGCGCGTTTGTGCGCCATTGTACATTCATCCCAGATGATGATTTTACTTGCTACCAAAACTTTCGCCATTGCTGAGTGTTTTGCAATGTTGCATGTCGGGTTTTCAGCCGATTGAAGGTTTAACGGTAATTTCAACGCTGAATGAGCTGTTCGGCATCCTTCTAGCAATGTGGCCGCTATCCCAGAAGAAGCAACTGCTACAGCAATATCGGATCTCGCACGAACATTGGCCAAAATCAATGACATGAGGAATGTCTTCCCAGTTCCACCGGGCGCATCGAGCAAAAGTAATCCACCATTTCCATCATGAATTGCCTTCATTAACGTATCGTACACTCCTTTCTGTTGGAGGTTCAACAGTGGTACATTGGTTCGAACTGATTGGTTCAATGCATCTCGATCATATTCATGTTCACGTTCCAATTCTCGATTGAAAGCGTCGTTCATTCCACGACATGGCGTTGGCATTCCTAATTTGACTAACAAACTGCCGCACATGCGAAAACACATGTCTTCGATCAAAAGCAAAGCCTGGTTATGTATCTCCTCATTCACCTCGAGATCGGGATTTCCGAAACTGACACGAATTCGATGTAGAATGTCTTCTGACATGTCATTCTTGTACTTGCTCCATAGTTCACGTGGATTTGATGGGAAGCATGTCGAAATAATGATAGCAAATAATGTGCGTATCTGGTTTGGAGTTGCAGAAATAATTGATTCAGCGATTGTCATGTCCCAATGAGTATCGTTTTCAAGCAAGTTGAGCTGTTGACATGCAGCACGAAATGTTGGGCACACTACACCATTGACAGTTCGAAGTGATTCAAATGATGTCGGCCCACGAATATTCACCAGCAACAACCGCAAGTAGAAGCATTCGTCATTCTTCGGATGAACTGTGTTAATGCGACCAAGAGCATCAGTAGAACGCACATTTGGATGATCAGGAACCTCATCGCCTTGCTTCCGACGTTGAAATTTTTTTGATGAGGCGTTCCAAGTGTAATAACGTGGCATCTCAGAGTAGAGCAATGTTCGTGCAAACGGATCACTTTGACAAATCGAAAAGAAACTGGTCAATGTTGTTGCTGGAGGTGTCTCAGCACGTTGAGCAACATTCGATGAGTTGAAATAAACTCGTTGACCATTCTCCAGATGCACCGCCAAATGTACAACAGTGGGATGACGTTCATGAATAGGGAATGAGAATATACGCCAAATCGCCTCATTGCAGCTCACATATCGACCAACTTGATAATGCGTGATTTCATCGTTTGTATTGGGATTTTGAACACCAAAAACTGCCATATCGCTACCTTTCGTGACATATTTACAAATGTATTTTATGGACTTCACTGAATTGCAGTACTCCACGTTGCAATGCGCCTTGAATGTTTTGGAAAGAAGTGGCGAATATGGAACAATCCAAGTGTTGTCGACCACGAACTCATTTCCTCTCACTATCGTTGTGATAGTTCTACCGTTATCATCGGCTGATCGACGCCGGTACAGTGGATAACCATCATTGCCAGTGATAGTCTTTGCGGTTAAATTTCGTGGATAACGCTTGGAACACTTGTTGTCGACCATGCACGGTGATTGGGGATTGATGGAGCCACACGGACCGTGAACCATGTTTGTAATTACAACATCATGCAGGTCTGGATCGGTTTCGGGATCAGGAATCTCGGCACATATGGTGTCATCTATTTGGTCTGGTCGAATTTTTTCGGCTAACCAAATAAGAATGTGAGCATGCGGCAAGCCTCGTTTCTGCCATTCAATTGAATACATCCAACATCGAGTATCCCCAAAGACGCAATGCCTAACAATGTAGTTCATCAGCGACCGGATTTTTTGTTTGAAGACACGTGCGATGATGTCGTGCCGATCACTTGTTATTTGCCCGGGTAGCAACAGTTGAACAATCTCTATCCATTTCGGATTGCAAGTAAAAGTGATGAATAAATCTGGACAACCGTAATGACGAACATATGTCATTGCGTCTTGCGCATATTCATGCATATGACGTGGGCTGCCAATGTACGTCGCCGGTAGAATAGTCAATCGACCAACATTAGCTGCATCTCCTTCGGTGCTGATTGCATCGCGTAAATGGATATATTCCTCCGAACGCAGTTTAGCTTGGTTCAACCGAATGAAAATGAGGCGCTCTGTTTCGATTTTGACGTACATGTCGACGATATATTGCTGAAGCAAACGACGAAATCGCAGCAAATAGTTGTCAGCATTTTGACGAATCATCAAACGATATGCATAATAATTCATCGAGCTAACCTTCTTGTTAGTTTCCTCACCTGAAATGAAATCAGTAAAATTAGTGTCATAATCTAAATTATGATATCAGTACTCACCGCTCAATGGATTTATCATGTTGATATTGAAGTGATATCCATCGTCTCCTTGCCAAAACATCAGCGGGTATTGCAATGTATCGTATGAACGGTGTGTTTCATTTATTCGTTGCAGTTGTCCAGTGTCGCGACGTGTAATCACAATATCGCGCGGTTCCACGCTTTCACCAACAATCACAATTGCGACTTCATCTATTGTTGGAGCATTAAATTGGCGTTCGTGTGTTCCAGCGGGTCGTTTATCTGCTCTGATCACGACTTTGCAGTCGTCACTTGGCATGCGATCCAACGCAGATTTAAACAATCGAACCAATGCATGATGTTCATGGAGTAGTTGCTGCAAATCTTTCAGAACTATCCTTTTCATTGCTGTATTGATCGTTTGGCGCCGATCAAGTTGATCCTCCATATTGCCCATAAAGTATATTTGGATGAATCTATGCTGTCCATCTTCAATCGGTTGCAATGACCCAATTCGGTGGTGAATTTGGCCTTGAATCTGTAAAGTCGAAGACGAAGTCAGAATTATAGATTTTTGATCACCAAAAGAAAATGAATGTTTACTCTCTCGAGCAGAAATGACCTTAAATGTTGGATTGAATCCGCGTTCTTCGATAATGTCTGCTCCAAATGAAGTCATTTCGAAACATCCGTTGTATCTTTGAGTGTTGGATAGAAAATGTCGTGATTCTGGTGTCTCGCCACGAAGCAATGAACGCAACAGTTCAGGTGGTGCAGGCAATAATGGCAATCTCACCTTGCCACTGAGACAGCACAATCCAGGCGTTTCTCCAGCGAACTTCAATGCACCGCAATGGTCGCACACAAACTCCATTGGGCCAATTCGAACGAAAGGATGCGAGTTGTAGTCAATTGTGCAATCGTATTGAAACGCTATTCGATTCAAATCAACACTTGAAGGATTTCTTCTTGCGCGTCGAAAATTATCTCGTTGTTGATCTGTGCGATAAGCTCGACGATTTCTCATTGTCAACTGAGCCATTTGACGTACTGCCTCTCTTTGTGCTTGTCTTTGTGAAGCGCGAAGTCGGGCCATACTAACGCGGCGCACTTCTCGTGTGATGTCTTGTTCATCTGCAGTGGATTGATTCGCAATAGTCCGAAGTCTAATTGCATTACGGCTTCGTGGTGAAAGATTAGATCTTCTGGCTCGCGGCATTGTAAATAATACTGGAAAATTAATCACACAATCCAAAATTACATAATCAATTATCGATGTGCGCACAATCACAAATGTGATAACCTCACAAAGTGAACATCTTCGAAGGGAACTTACCGTTTAAAAATCCCGATCGAAAATAGAATTCCGCAGAATAAAAAAAAAATTAAAAAAACCAAAAAAAAAACTGGTGTCCGGTGTTGGGACACTCTGTACCACTAAAAAAATTACGTACTATTGTACGCAAAAAAGTACTGTTTTCTTATTGTTATTGGCATACACCACACAACCTCTTATTTCACTAAATTCCACCACTTATTTTAATATTATATGCTAAACCACAAACCACTTAACTAATATGAAATAACCAAAACCAAAAATAAATTAAATTTAATATTAAAATCGCAAAGGAAAAAAACTTTTTTTGGAGCTGTCAAAATCTACTATTCGCACTGAAATCGTAACTCGGACGAAGATTTTATCTATATAAATAGATAAGTAGATGAAATAAAAAAAAATTGGATAAAAAATAAAATGGTAAATGTGCATGCAGCCTCCAGTCGGATTCGTATACAGTACGTTGCAGTCCAAGCGCCGAAGCTTTAACCACTGCACCACTCGTCACATACAAACTACACCTACAAAATTCATATAAAAAAAAAGATTTTTTTATTAGATTTTTGGGGCTTCCCTTTTGAGTTTTTCCGACTTTTCTTTTTTCCTAAATCACCACTGTATTGAGACGAACAAAATAAAAAAAAACAAAATGTACTAAATATATGAGAAAATGAATTTTCTTGATAACTTTTTTGTTGGTGAATTTTTCCAATGTTTTAATAGTTATTATGCTATTCGGAACGGAGTCAAACTCAACAAAACAAAGATCATAAAAATCGGTCCAGCCGTTCTTGAGTTATAAATGGTGTAACTAACACGACTTTGTTTTATTTATATAGATAATAAATAAGTTTTGTGATTTGATCCGTTATTTATATATTTCCAACATATAAGGTTATAACATACAATACTAATGAAACAACAAAAATAATGAAGAAATTCTTTGCAATAAAATCTTTGGAAATAACGCGCGGAAACTTTCGATAACTTTCGAAATCTTTCATTTATTTTTATTCCAAATCAATCGTTATATTTTTTGAGATTTCTGTGCAACAAAATTGGGTTTTGCATGCAACAAATTTGGATTTTTGTCAATTTGTCAGAAACTTCAAACTGCCATTAATACGTGACTTACTGTGCACGGAAAAATTGCATTTCTCATAGATTAAATCTAAAAACTCGATCGACAAGAAATATCAGGCACTTATCTCGATATGCATATACAAAATTCCAAAATCGTAATGTCCGACTGCACATATGTTTATCATAAAATGGTTCGATCACAAACAGTAATTTTGTGAAAAGATAATTAGAAAATAGAAAATCATCGTCATATTTTTAGAAATTTAGTTTTGAATAAAATTGGTCGATCCCTGCTAGTTCATCGACCCCCCAGAAAATAATTTAAAAATATAAAATAATTAAAACGAAATATTTTTATTGCATGGGTTCCTTTTGTAGCTTATTGCATTCGGCGGTTCCTTATGTTTATTACTCCTATACGATATTCAGACTCAATTTCAATAACAATAAATGTTTTAAAATTTTAGAATTTTTAGGACCGGTCGTTAATTTTTATGCTTTCGTATTGAAACGTTACGGTTTAAGCCGGAAAAATATTAAAATTTGTTCGGTATATGCGCATATATATGGTTTATGTATAGGCTGCGGGTGGAAGATGCTTGCACAGAGAAATACGTGACTTATCACAAATTCTTAATTTTCACAATTTTTCGGCATAAACCAATTTTTAACTCATAATATGGATTGAGACACAAATTGTTTATAACATTTTTAATTTATTTTGTTATCGACGTTATGCATATCAAAACAAATTTTTATGTTTATTTCAACAACAACAACAAAAACAACGAAATTAAATCAGCAAAATTTGCTTTGTTTCCGTCAATAATTTATCAAGACCGTAACAGCGACATATGGAATATAATTTTGTTATGTATAAAAACATAATTATGCACCATACCATATTTATGTAGACATCTTTTGGCTTTTAAAGGATTGTACAGATATTTCTTAACAAAGCTTATTTAAACGAGTTATTGAATTCATTTTTGTTCCGGTGTGAGGTTTTTAACGTCAACGAAATTATATCTTTAGCATGCATGTTGCTAATTCAAACATTAAACGAAAACCAAATAAATATCATCGACTCACTAATTTTTTAATACAAAATAATTAATTAACACACCGAATTTAAGTCCGCATCCTAGAACATTCGCAATATAGTCTTATCAGATTACAGAATTTACCTATAATTTTACCTTTCAAAATTTCAATGTTCGGTAGTTTCGAGTAAACGAGACCGGATGAACCATATAAGTTAAGAATTTTAATTCAGAGCGATTTAAAAAAAATGGAATTTATTTTAATCTTTGTTGTTACAATTCCAAACTATAAAACTAATACTTAAATCTAACAAAAATTTTTATTTTCAAAAATTTGCAGTAAGCAAAATAAAATAATCAAATTTTTTGTAATTATACCGGATAACTAAGCCCCTTTAAAGATCCACGACCAATGGTTCAGAATTCCAAGATAATTGGTTGAATCTCGAGTTGTTTGATGGTCCCTGGTTGAGGAGTTGATCTGTTCTGCATATATACCACCTCAATCAAATAGTGAACATTATGCAACTTGCATCGATGCGATTGATGAAGTTGTTAATACAACAAACTCGTCAGATTCAGTTCTTGTGCTTGGTGATTTTAAAATCTTCCCAATATAACTTGAAATTTGGACCCGGAACTAAACTATATTTTACCATGCAATATAACAACAGATGCGGAATCTTTATTTGTGGATGCCAAGCTTGGTTATAATTTGAACCAAATAAACACAATTGCTAATAATCGTGATAGATTATTGGCTTATCTTCAGCAACGACATTGACACCTTTAAAATTTCTGAATCCCTATTACCTTTTGTCATAAATAATGTCAATCACAAATCTTTGGATATTGTATTTGGCTTGACTAAAATGGCGAGCTCCGAACACCTAAAACCAATCAAATATAACTTTAAAAAAACCGTGTGGGGTAAAAAGTTATCTAGAATTCATCAACTGGCAAATAACTCTCAAATCTAATGATATAAACGAAAATGTGGACAAATTTAATGACATCATGCTTCAAGGCTTCGAACTGTATGTACCTATGTGCTGTAAACCACAAAATGCTCACCCTCATTGGTTTGATGATAGACTGGTTAACTTAAAAAAACGGAAGTCGAAAGCGTATGCCAAAATGTTGAAAAGCGGGTTAGGAGCAGACAAAACTACGTTTCTACAACAGTAATGAATTTGAAATTTATTTCAAATCAAAATACAGGTCGTATCTTAATCAAATTCAAGACAAAATCAAAGTAAATCCAAAACAATTTTGGAAATACTTTAGGAATAAACGCGAAATTGAATGATACCCTGCTATAATATGACGTACAACAATACCTGGAGGTCTATTATGAAACTTTCGACGCGCGTATTTTTTTCGACAACGTCGACAGTCGTCAGCGTCGAAAATCGCTATTGTGATTATTTATCGACGATGTCGAAAAATGAAATTAATTATTTTTTATGTGAAAATTTAAATTATTTTTTATTAAATTTAAATTAGTTAATTTTTATTAATTAAAATCTTATAAGTTTAAATTATTAATTTATTTTTAATCACAAACTTTTTTTATTTCTAAACACTTAACACTTTTCTTTTATGTGCTCGACACCTCAAGAGCTATTATTTATTATATGTGGCTCGCTTACCTCCATACCCAACAAGATGCACGGATTACAAAATATGCACGCTTGAAAATAGACGACTTCTTTTGAGTGCTGCTTTTAGTGGTTTGATGGTTTTGTTTGGTCACGTTGATTCAGCTTACATTTTGGAAAACATATGAATTCACGTGCCATGGTCAAGTGTGGGAAATAATATTTTTCCAGAATTTGTTCTTTATTGTTCTTCCAGTTAAGGTGCGCTCTTTTATGCTCTTCCTGAATAATCCTGAATTTATTTTCCTCATTCTTGATGTGTTGCACGACTCTTTCAGTTAGGCGGATTTTGAATCCTGCGAAATGTTCTGTATATAACTTTTGCAAAATTTGGATGTATGGTTCCTGAATTAATTGTTGTATCGGTTCAGCCTTTCTTTGAGTATGTTCATCAGGGTCACTTTAGTTATTCTTTGTAAACTGATGAAATGCTTGTGAACATTTGGATGTGGTTCTTCATAGGCGTAAACATTCTTATTCTCCGTAAAAATAAGTTGGTTCCTAATTACGTTTATCGGTGCATCGCAGTATGGAATCAAATCTGAAGTATCCTGATTCTCGCTATGAATTGTTCCATCTGTTGATAGAGTATTGGCCTCTATATCTAGTCGGGATGGGGCATCAACAATTTTGTTGATGTAACCTGGTTTGTATGGACTTTTGGAGGGCTTTATGATTTCATCTTTTAATAATTGATCAGTTTGTTTCTCGACTTCGCTCCTCTTAATACCGAATAGCTTCTTCGGCATTCGTCTTAATTTCGGCTTTTACAACCTTATTGAAGTTAGCCGAAAGTTTCCAGCAGAGAGATAAAAACGTCGATAATGCAGATAGTGTCTTCGCTTACTCAGCCGACAAATTATAACCTAGTTAAAGTTAGCCGAAAGTTGCCAGCCGAAAGATAATGCAGATAGTGTCTTGACTATTTCAGTCGAAAGTTAAACTCTCTTTATACTCTCGCTCCTATCGATTTTTAAATTCCTATAAACTGAAATAATTTACCCTTCACCCGAATGATATAACTCGATCCAAAATTTGAGTTCATAATTGATTTTTGCTATATTCAAGACACTATCTGCATTATCTTTTGGTTGGAAACTTTTGGCTAACTTTAACAGTATCTTAAATCTAACAAAAATTTCCATATTCAAAAATTTGCAGTAAGCAAAATAAAATAATATAATTTTTTGTAATTATGCCGGATACTCGTGCATTCATGTTTCGCTGCTCCTGGTCGTTAACTTATATATATCTAATAACAGTATAGTACATCCAAGAAATATTCGAAATTTTTCTGTTTATTCTCAAGTGCATCTTCAAAAAAGTCCGCTGTTTTACGAACACGTTCTATCGCTGTTCTAATTAGGGTTGGGCCTCTGGAGCAGGCAAATATTTTTGAAATGACTTCAATATTCATGATCCTTATCTTTTGTTGGTTTACTTGGTTTGGGAGTTATAACAGCTGCACCTTCCATCCAATGGTTTTTCTTAGTATTCCGAACCGAAAGTTAAAACGTGACGAAAATCATCTGAAACTAATATAATTTTCTAATCGGATTTGATGTCAGTTAAGTGTTGTCTTCTTTATTATATTTTTTATGTTTCAAATGGGTAGTACTGGCTAAAAATGTCCACTATTATGAATATATTCGATGAATTGTATCTTTGCACAATTCATTTTTGCACATTTTTTGGGTCCCAAAGGAATTTACTATGGAGATTTTACAATTCATCGAAATAAAATTATATCAATATTGAGTAGATTTTGAAACGAATTATTGTGCTTAGGTGCATAATTTATTGGAATCAAACTGAATTGCTATAATAATTCGAACATTTCGGGAAGTTATTGTGCAAGTGGTTGGCCCCAGGCACTATAATGAAGGGATCATCTAACATCATTCCTTGGGGAAAAATTATTAAAAAAAAATTATTTCCGTGATTATGTGAATTTTGATATAAAATCTCACTAGAATGAATTATGATGATCATAATGAAACAATTTTTAAACCTTAAAAGGCTTGCAAAAAATTAGTTGATTATGGGACAATTTAGCTACCATTTCTTCAGAAGCAAATTTTTTATAAATCTTTTAGTAGAATGGGTTTAAGTTTAGTGACAATGAGGTACGAAACTTATAGTATTTCGCACTTGAAAATGTAAATAAATGACGAATTTAATTACTGAAAGTGGTTTGATTAGTAGAAATAATCTCGGGGATCCCTCCTTATTCCCCATTTTATCACATAAAACTCTCCAATACTTGCTTGTGAATGCCGAAAAACACTTCAATTTAATCACGAAACTTTTTAACATTCCTCAGTTCTTTTTGAATAATTTTAATTGTCTCCGTGTAGGAATTCCAAAGCCTTTCTACTAATTTTAATTTTATTGTTGGCTTCTCTACATATTTTTTGGTAGGCTCCAAGTTCTTCTGACCGCCGCATTGGTATTGGCCTGCTCCCAAACTTTGTCAGGTCATATACGCTTATATTAGCCAGATCTTGTAGTAACGATGCTTATCTCTAGACAAGTCACCATTATGTTGCTGTCAGTATATTGAGTAGAAGGTAAGAGAAAAGGTTTTTATAGTACTTTTCTGAAGAATGCTCAATACCCGTTCGCTCTAAGATCATAATTTTTGTTAATATTTAACAACGGTTCATGTATAAGAACTATTTTTTCTCTATATTTTGCTAGTCTGAGACGGAGAACTACTATATAACAAAACGGCTTTGGTGTAATGCAGAATGAACTTAATTAATTGTAGTCTGTGTCAGGCAAAAATTCCCAACTCTGCATATTATTTGCTACCCCAGGCTAATTGACCGCACTACCGTCTGGTTGGTTAGTTTCCAATTTCTTCAGTTTTGCCTCTTGCACGAATTTCAGCTCCATCCTTTCAATGTACTCCAAGAGTTATTGACCCAAAGTCAAATATGTAACACCGTTTGTATTTCGAAGAGTGGCTAGCGATTGGTTAATTTTATAGGAAAAAATAAAGAACATTTTTGTTTCCCCTGAGTGACAGTTTTCTATTCATTGGTCGGAAAATAAAGATTGTTGCGCTTGCAGCCAGTTTAACACGCCCTAGACCCGAACCCGCATCCCCGTGTGGGTTTTGATCCTGGTATCTCTGTCTTTTTGGTGCGGTTGCCCTATCCCAGTTCTTTTTTCCGCATTTTACGGATTCACCGTAAATATGGGATAGTTGTGCCACCATTCAAATATTAAACCTGCGACGGATTCTAAAGGTTGATTGCCGATCCCCGTATTGTCGTTTTGGCGAAAGAGCTACTTGCAATCTGCACTTCCCAGCATTGCTCCCTCCTTTGGTGAGTACCGATGATTTTGGCTTTATTAAGTTTAAATATTTATTTCCCATCATTCCCCCGTTCAACGAGTATCGGTTCATTTGTGCAGAGATGCTTTACGACAGAAGAACGGTTATGACATCTAGCCTTTATTAAATAAATCCCAACCTGAAAGATTGTTGGCTCGAGTCTTTCCCCTAGCTATTCAGAATTGCAATAAAAATATTTATGCGAATTTTTACGGGGATTTAGGTTTATAAAGAAAATGGTAATTTGCTTGGGAAATATATTGTTCAAAAGTATTCGTCGATTTTGGAGCCTCACTTGACGAGAATATTCATATCTCAGCTTTTACGGTTAAGAAATCGTCAAATCACATATTTATGTGAATTACCTGGAATTAACACTGATTTTTAAAAAATTTCAAATCCTACTAAAATATTTACAAAAAATTTACTGCTGAAGAAATGGTATGTTGTCCCATAATCAGCTAATAAAAAATGAACTTATTTATTTAATTGCGTATTTCTACGGGGAATCCTTGTTGTTCCAATCGTCAGGATCATTCACAGAGAAAACGATGTATATTATACTACTGATGTTAGCAGAAAAATTCAACAGAAAGACAAACTGCATTATCCCTTTATATATAATATATACTGGTAGAAAAAGTCAGCAGATTTTTTTGTTGTTGTTATTTTTGACATTCGCTTCCGCATGCGTCCAACTTTTAATTTACTTGTCTATTCTTGTCTACATTAAATACGGCCTGATTTTTGGCACAGGTGTTCATTGTTAGTCAACTCAAATTGAGTGTTCGCTAACACGATAAATTATAAACTTGAATTCCAGGAATTTTCGATTTTTTCTAATTTCAACCAAAGTTCGTAAAATATCATAAAACAAACACTCAAAATTAAATAGCAGGAATTCTTATGATCAGCGGGTCATCACACTCGCTCAGTAGATAGCCATAGGAGGCCAGAACTTGTATAAATCAATAAATTCGCGGATCTTTTAAGCCCTAAGGAATTCCCAAAACAGTTCTTGTGCTTGTGAATGCACTTTTATAGTAAACAATTGAAAATTACTCGAATTTCGGCCGAAAACGTGCTTACATAAAGAAAACTAAGTCAATTTTTCTACGATTAGTTTAAATACGTCAATATAAAGGGTGTCGATACTGCAGTTTGTCTTTCTGCTGAATTCAATAGCATATCCTAGAAACAAAATTGTTTCGGTAATGCAAAATTTTAGTTGAGTACAATTAACATACCGCCCAATAGATGTCACACTGTCAAATAAAAGAAATTCTATGGTAACAAGCAAAAAACAAAACAAACAGTTTGTTGTTTTTTTATTGTTTTTCCTAATTTTCCATTTTACGTTAGTTGAAATTAAAATTTGAAGCAAGAAAGACAAAAAGTATATAAAAAAAGAAAACCAAATAATTAAAAGTAATTTCTATTCCAAAAAAAAATAATAAAAAATTTCCTGTTACATTTACTCTGTTCTAAAAATAAAGAAAATTGTGTTTTCATTTGAATTTCGTGTGTGCGACCGATAGTTTTGTGCGTGTTCTGTGTGTTTTTGTGTGTGTTTGTGTGTTATGATCCTGCGGGGAAAAGGATAATTTTCAATAGTAGACGGCTAATTTTATAATAAGCGGTAAGTTACACATATGCTACTCTATAAAATATACCGGTTTGATGTATGTGGATACTGAACACAACAAGAATTTGAAGCATTCTAATTATGATGTCTTGTTGAAATTCGCATCGATTAAATTCGAATGTAAATACGAAATAATTATTGAATAAATATTATTTTTGCTTACCGTTGTCGTTTACCTATCTGCCTGTCTATATGTTTGGGGTTAAATAAATTATGTCAATTGTTATATCTAGGTATGCTAATCATGTAAATGTATACGTATATATCTAAATAATGAACTCCCGCTCCCGTTTGCATGTCGATACGATTTCGGAATATTTATTCCACCAGATACTTACCTCTCGCCGTTGTGGTTTGCAGAACTTCGTAATTATTACATTTTATTTACCCACCTACTTATATAAAGCGTTCAAGAAAGCTGTTTGATTAAAAATTTATGTTGGTTTTTTATTGCCATTAGAAGCGCTAACGAGTCGCAACCGGTCAAATTTTATCGATCCAAATTTTGCCGAACTGCGTGTACATAGGTCAATTATCTTGATGTAAATCAGAATGTAAATTAATAGTTTCTATTTTATTCAACACAATTCTACGGCATTATACAGGGGCGTTCATTCATTGATTCATTCATCTTTAGCTAAGATTCATTTTAAATTTATATAAATTATTAAAGCCAATTTGCTTAAAGAACTGATATCAGTTCTTTTTACATTTAGCTGTCTACAATTAAAAAATTATGACATTTACCATTCGTAGCCGGAATTATCTCTCGAGAATAAATTGAGAGGTGTGTCTGCCATTGACCGATTCATTCCACAAATTCACCTAATTTGTTTGGTTCATTTGTGTTTGGACAGTATTGATTAGAATATCCACGGCATCCAGATCCAGTACACTTTGGAAAGTGGTCGGTAAGCCTTAGTTACTCGTATTAGGATATTTTAATGCTTCCGCTACACCTTTGCGAATTATTATTAATGTTTTACGAATCAGTCCCCACTTTCTCTGACACCTTTTCCAGGGACTGGAATAATTTCTTAGAAGTTTCACAAATTCTTAGAACACTAGAAGCTACTTTTATACGTTCATCAAAGTCAGCTGCTATATCACACAGTTTTGACCATTTTCAAGCTTCGATAGTTTAAAGATATTGCTGGTGGTTAACACTAGTCAAATTTGTCTTTGAGTGGCAACATTACTGTTTTATCTGCAGATTGTGACCAAATGATTTTTGGAAGAAAGAAGCTCTGGAATACGGCACCTTTATTAAAATAAGAGTTTTAATTGATTTTGGGAAGAAATTTCGGAATATGGTCACCTAGATTGGTTAATCATATCTTAACAGATTATATGATGGGATGTTAAGGGATGTGACCGTCTAAGACTATAAACCAAATTTAATGACTGGATGTATCAGTACCTTATACATTTTCAAATTAATTTTAAGCGATATTAGGTGAGACTTTAATACTCTAAGCTCCTCGATGCAATCCTTAATGTCTTCATACAGTCATGGAAAAAATTATATAACCACCATTGTTATTGAGGTTAAATGAGTCTGATGCTATATAAAAGGCTAATTTTGGTTTAAGTGAATAACTTCATTTATTGTTAGAATGTTCACTTTTTGCATGTAATATTATTTTTTCGTGTGGAAATGATTAAATGGCCACTTTAAATTACGGTAAAAAAAGTATAATTAATAAGTAGTTTTTATTCCATTGTATATTATGACATCATAAATGCGATTTGGCGTCGGATTCACCATCAAGTCTGGGCTACATGCTAGCCACTCCAAAACTGATCGCTTGACACACTAATCACCGCATTGTCTTGCTAGAAGATCCATTCCTGGTCATTCAGTTCAGGAATATCTTCAACCATGTTTAATAATGCATGGCCTAAGAGATCTATGTAATTCGTAGATTTGATTTTTAAAGATATACAGCATATCCGAGACTTACCAAAGAAGCAAAAGGCACCCCATACCATCACAGGACCTCCACCGAAATTTCTGCTCATTCTAGTCTCCGGTTTCTTCCTTAGATCATGCCAATAAAATTGACAGCCATTCGGGCCGAACTAAATTAATTTTTTTTCGTCGCTGACCAAAACCTTTTGTCATTCATTGGACCAAGACATGTATTTTTTGGCGAAAGCTAATCGTGCTGCAATATGATGTGGCTTTAGTTGAGGTTTACGTTGTCTCTTCGTCTATTTAACTTGATTACTTTCGCTCAGAATTTGCTGGACACGACGATCGGTCACATTTAGATTTAATCGATGTTTCATTTTTGTGAAACTAGCTCCAGACTTGCTAGCAGCGAAAATAATTTGGCGTTTTTGACGATTCGTCAACTTTGATTTGCACCAAGATCTTTTTTTTGGCCCATAGTTTTCTATCAAGTGAACATAATTGTCAATTACACCATGCGATCTATTGAGTCTTCAAGCAATTTCTCGATTTGAAAGATTATATTCCAAGTAGCTACTAATTTTAGCTTTTTCGTCTACAGTTAACTCCTTTTCACGAGGCATTCCTAAAAGTTTGAGTAGATATTTGTAAAATAATTATTTGTGTGTTTAAATATGTCTAAGCACCTTTACAGAATAAATATAAATGTACCCACTTAAGCAAGTAATATTAGTTAAAAAAAACCAAAATATGTTCACTGGCTACATAAATACTTCCACTTAGTTCAACGTTTTAAATGAGTCTGAGAAGAAAGAAAATGCGACTGAACGATTTGTTACGTTACTCACACTGTTATCTTATTTCTAGGCATTAGGGTATTGTATACGTATATCAATAATTTTCTATTAGACATTCGCTGTATGCGTTTGCTTTAAGTTACTGGCTATATAACTATTTCGATGACTGTATACTGCATTTGTTCCGTTATCCTCCATCCGTGATATTTGTTATGCAACCAAAGAATATATACAACAAGAAAGAGATTTTGTTCGACAGAAATATACCAACAAAAAATCGTTCATGATTTTCTGAGTTTTTGTTTGTAATTTTCGAAGAACGAGATGGTCTTATAATCATACATTTCTCGTTCTAACATTCGTTTGATAAACACAACTTCGGCGATTTCAAAATCAAACGAATCAAATAATCAATGAAAAAATCGAAAATATTTGAAAAGGGGAAAAATATTGCGAAGCAAAGCATTTTTAATTATCTCGTACGTAATTTAGTAACGCTTTATTCTTCAAAGGATGCGTTTCGTTCGAATTTATTGGAAATGCAAAGTATTACGTATTATTTTTCAGCTTGAGTTTGTTTATGTACGTAGCTATACATTTTTAATCAAAATAGCTCATGAAACTAACCAATTTTTTTATTTTTTTGGAATTAATATATGCATACCGGAATGATTTATTTGAAAATGTTTGTAGATTTCGATGTATGTATTTAGGAAAAAATTTGATTTTAGAAGAATAAATAATGTGATACACATAGCTACTCACGTAGTGATGGAAGTTTATGAATGGAAATATTATAAAATGGAAAACAAAATATCAACTCAAATAAAAATGTACGAAATGGATAAGTATTGGTTCTACAAAAATGAAATATACATGTAAACGATTATTTTTAATTTCGATCGTTTCATTGTTCATTTTGGACTATTTTTCTTCTGCATTCAAAATTTTTTTATGTAAAGAAAATTTACAATTGCGTGAAAGTGGAATAGCTATCTACGGGTCCACGTTTTATGCCTAGCCCAAGCCAATAAACGCAATAAACTGAATCTTTTTTCATTTATGTATGAGCTAAATATTTCGAATCTAACTATTTAATGGATTTGATGACATGCTGTATAGATGGATTAGTTTAGAGTATTTAATAATTTTGTGCGTTTTAATTAAAATCTTGAAATTGCTATTTGATATTTCATTTTTGTATAAATTATAAATATATAAATATATAAATTTGAAATTACTTAAACGTAATAATTTTTATTATGTGGCTTTGTGTACATTAATTGGTTATGACTTCTTCTATTTACCTACATTTATTGAATTATTCGATAGAAAGATATCTCGACATATACAAATCCTATAGATAACGTTGTTTATAAATTAGGAAAACAATTTTTGATAACATTGTATATAGGTCAAGTTACGGAAAAACTACTTTACTATTCTATGTGAAAACAGTGGCATTAAATATTCATTTTCATGAAATTCGTAGACTTCCTCAAATGAGCGAATAAAGCATCTTGTTTTAGAGCTAAACAATTATATGAAAGAAAGCTTAGATTTTTTGAAAAAAATGAAAATCCTTTCCAAAAAAGAAAGTTATTTTAAATTTATTAAAGGTCTTCAACTAACCATTAAATCACAACTAATGTTAATTGATTACTTAACAATAAATCATGGAGTTGATTTCATTTTAACTGGAAAAACGAACCAAGACTGCCTTGAAAACTTTTTTTCTCGGTTACGCGGTAAAGGTGGTTTTAATTACACCCCATCCAGCAACGAAATTGGCATACACTACGCTAATATGATCGTTACCAAACTATTATTTAAAAGTCAGTATGCCAACTGCAAAGAAGATGACGGAAAGATGGTTGACCTTCACTGGGAAAATTTCCAGGTGCTTTACAAAGAAAGTTAATTTATGAATGCGAGACTGAAGACGATTCAATTTACGATGAGTTTTTAGCCTGTCGAGACTCTACCTCTGAGACTGACATTCTACAGAAAAATGCGGCCACATATTATGCTGGGTATTGTGCGTTCCAGAAAATAAACTGCAATGCATGCAAAATTAAGCTGATAAAAGAATCTAATGAGATTCCTACAGCAATTGATACATTTATAAGCGAAATTTTTTTTAAAAAATCATCAAGATATGGACCGTTAAAAGTACCGACAAAGGAATATTCAGAAGTGGCATACACTTGTTAACGATTTTTGAGCATTCTTTCAAAAATGAGTGTCATTTACCTAATATTTGTGAAAAGGCTACTGTCAAGTGCTTAAATATTATCGAGCGAAAATTTCCTGGTTTTCTACCGTTAAAAGAAGATGGACCGTGTAATGAACACATTAGAACTTTAATAAAAAAATTTAATCTTGTATTAATTAGGAAAAATTCGAAATGGTATCTATTGAAAGGTGAGTTTACAAAAACAAACAATAAATTATCATCAACAAACGCTTCAAAGAGATTAAAAATTTTAAACAGTTAAAAAATAAATAAATTATGTAAAAATGTACTATGTATTTAAATTTAATAAGGATGTTCGAATAACTTAGAATTGACCTTTAGTGACTAATGTACAATATAATGTTATAATATAGTATGTATGGGCCGTATATTTCCCGTACAGGTAAATAATCTTCAATGGTTCACTATTATTTATTTCAAAATTTCTCTTGAGCGTGCTTAAGAAGTGAAAAAGCGATATGCAAGGGTAATTTTTACCAATCGGCAGTTTGGTTTCCAACATATACGTTGTAAGTGTGCAGCTTTATAAATATAATTTTATAAATTTAAAAAAGTATAATAATCTGAATTCTAAAGAAAATTGTAGGTATTACAAACAACAGTTTTGTGAGAGAAATTACTCTTCTCTATTTGAAATTTTAGATGTACTTTCTAATTGAATTCAAGTGTGTTTATTTATGATTATTTAATGATTGGAAATGCGTAAGGTTGGTAAGGTTGGTTACAATATTGTAATTAAATTTTGAACTGGACCATATAATGGCGCTCCTTCAAAAGTTAACTCAATTTCAAAAACAAAACAAAAAATCTATTTTGCTTGCCAAACGTCGTTTTATTATCATTAGCACACGTTACATTGTTTTCGTATTTTTTTTTTGAGTTTGTTTATGAAGTAAAGGAAATTTTGTTTCTCTTCTTTTTTATGGTGGTGTTTTTTGTTTGTTTACGAGATTATTTTTTTGCTATAGTTGTATTAGTTAGTTTTTGTTAATTATGTATTATTAACACACATTATTGTCAATCATTCGACAAGGTTTTGAAATGCACAATATTTTGAAATGCAATAATTGTAGAGGCTAACGGCTTCGATAACTCTCACGGGCACGCGGGAGGTCGCTGCGCTCCCCCCCGCTTAGCCCTCCGAGGGGCTTTAGATTTGAACTTCGGGGGACGTAGGAGCCGGGATCAGCAAACATGTCGCACTGCGTGCCGCACGTAGGAGCGGATTATATAGAATTTATTAATGACGTCAAAAACCCAAACGTTCTTTTCAGGACGACCAAAAATATATTTTATTAAAAGAACGTATTTATATAATTCCAATTTTGAAAATTAAATTTTACAATTATTGATTATGAAATGGTCAAATTCAATTGAGCAGGCCCAATTCCAAAAATTCTAGAAACAAAAAAACAGAAAAAAGAGAAAGAAAATAAAAAACGGGATTTGGCAAGCAAAATAGATTTTTTTTTTGATTCTAAAATTGAGTTAACTTTTGAAGGAGCGCCCATATAATCATCAATCCTATGTATATAAACATGCTATCGAAACCTTTTAAACATATACTCCACAGGATAGATGTTGCAGGGTTGGCTGGAAGAAACCCAGCAGCTTTAGGCCGATGGATAAATTATTTAATTATTTTGTATACAATCGCCTACAACGAAAAAATCTAAATATTTGATGAAATTTAGATATCTCGCATATCTAATCACAACTAACTCAAATTAATAAATTAACAAATCTTATGTACGGAAAGTGTGTGTAAATAATTAACAAATCGTACAAATAATTTATTAGCCAAGTACATTGTTAGACAATGATTGTTGTGTAGCGTATACCATTAACTAATCCTTTTCTGCACCAGCGCCCCCATTATTCTGAAGTACGTTTTTGATGTTCAATTACGTTTACTCCAGGATTGTGCTATACATACCTACCGGGACTGCCATCATGCCTTATAGATCATGTACGCATTTATCATATCATAATATCATATTATCAGATGATCTGGCAGTATTGTCTACTTATCTAAGCATTAGATTCATGATAGTAAAATCAATTGTAATCTAATTATATAAAGTGTGGGAATTGTGATAATATGTTGCTACAAATTGTACTAATTTCAAAATATTTATTTCCCGTTCTCAAATGTATATTCTGGTAGGCTGGGAATAATTTTTTTATGTAAGTTTTTATAAACTTAAACGCGTATTCCGATCTTATTACAAGTTAATTTATTTTTAAATATATATTTATAAAATGGAATTATTTTTCCCGATAAAAAAAAATCCCAATTCTCTATTCCCGGGGAAAACCAAATAAAGCCACTGGTAACGTTAAATCCTTAAAAATCATAAAATATAAATCTATCATTATTGAGATTTCTTAAAAACCCGGATTAAAATAAGATTTGAAAAGGTTTAGCGGCCTTGCAAAAGCCTCTCTAAGATTAATAAGATTGATGTTGGTTGTCAAAATTTGTCCAAAATCAATTAATGAAAATGATTATATAATACCACCGTTTTCATTTCGAATATTAATGTAGTTTATCCGTGACTTGTAACAATGTGAATATTATCAAAACTTGTTTTACTAATTTAGCAACATCGTGACATATGGGATTTTTACATGTCGAGATATCTTTCTATCGAATAATTCAATATAGGTATATAGAACAAGTCAAAACCAATAAATCTATACGGTCACATAATAAAAATTATTATTTTTAAGATTAATATGAGATTTGATTATTATTAATAATACTATCTATATTTATAATTTATGCATAAATCAAATAACAATTACCAATTTTAAATTTTTTATTAAAACGCGTATAATTAAAAAAAACTCGTATTTATTCCTTCTATACAGCATATATCATCAACTCCGTTGAAAACTTTCTAAACGAACGATTCTAAATATTTAGCTTATACAAAAATGAAAAAGATTCAGTTTATTGCGTTTATTGGGCTTGGGCTAGGCATAAACGTGAACTCGTAGATTTTCCGCTTTCACGCAATTGTAAATTTTCTTTACATCAAAAATTTTTGAATCCAGAAGAAAAATATTCCAAATGAACAATGAAATGATCGTAAATAAAAACAACCGTCTAAATTTCATTTTGGTTTAACAAACACTTAGCCATTTCGTGTATTTTTATTCGAAATTTACTTCACAAGCAAATAACAATAGTACAACGGAAGATTATTTTGTTTTATATTTCTTTATATTTTTCATTCATAAAGTTCCTTCACTACGTGAATATGTTAGTCACATTTATATTTTTTCTAAAATCAAAATTTTTCCTAAACTCCATACATTCAGAGAAATCAACAAACATTTTCAAATTAAATATTTCGGGATGTATAGAAAATGTATACCAAAACAAAAAAAAAATTGGTTTGTTTCATGAGCTATTTTGATTAAAAATGTATAGCTACGTATACATAAACAAACCAAAGCTGAAAAATAATACGTAATATTTTGCATTTCCAATAAATTCGAACGAAACGCATCCTTTGAAGAATAATGTAACATACAAAATAATCGAGAGGCTTGCCAACGGGAGGGCTAGGCGGCCTTCCATTCACCGACAACAATTGATCTAAATTATCATTACACTATATGCTTGAGAAATGGTTACAGAATGATTCTTATATTTTCGACAAAATGTTAGAGTAATTTGAACCCGGAATGGGGTTTACAATTAAGGGTATTGATAACCTATACAGCATTCTATTCTGGAATCTAGAAATGTATTTTAATCTGGAATCTAGAAATGAGTTCTATCCGAACATTTTTTAAGGGTTCAAAAATTTCACAAACTTTAGAAAGGCTTTCTATGAATAATTTTGGAACAAATTGATTTTCAGTTCTCTATAGCTGCTTCCCTTGCTGATCGAGCGAAATCTATACTCACTCTAACTTAAACGTTAGCTGTAACCCTTGCGGTGCATTTATGTGTTTCCAATATGAAATTCACGAGAGTTGGATGTTCTATTTGAGAATCAATTTTCATAATCTTACCAAAATGTCATAATGATCGCTCACGAAATTGTTTAGTTCTGTTACAGTTAGCCAATGTTAGAGAATTATCCTAAACTATGTAAAAAAATCAGATTTTACCCATTTCATTTATTTTCGAGACTCCAAGAGATAATTTCCATCTGGCATAACAAACTTTATTATATCCGGAGAAGTAATCACCTATTTCTAACCAAGTTAGAGTTCTAATCCATTCAACATACTAAAAACCTTAATGATCAGTTCAACAAGAGCCACGTTCCATGCTACATTCCTAACATAACTAAACATTATCGGTTAAGAAATGACAAGTAGATTAGTTAACAGAGTACTATATTTAACTCAAAAATCACAATTAAATCGTGCAATATCGATATATTGAAAATAGATTAAAAATATCTATTTCTTGTAAGGAGTAAGAATCATCGGTGGGTAATGACCGGCGAGTAATGTTCAGAGGTAATACACGGGAGGTTATTGCGCACAGATAATGACTAAGGAAAAAAGGCCGGGGTAATGACTGGAGCGGTAAATGGCCGATTAGTACAGACGGAGAGGCGGGAACAACTTGCCGAATATAATGTACCGACGGCTAACTGACCAGGAAGTAATGGCCGGAATTACTGACAAGGCCCTAAAACCATACTAAAAGTATTATAACCAGAATTTTAAAGAAAATTTTGAAATAAATACAACATTTTTGATCAAGAGGTCTATATTTGCAATTTTATCAATAAAAAAGAACTCATTCTCAATGCCTTTGGTGGAAGATAAGTTTTTCCGATGTTCTTTGTAATTGGATTCAAATGTGTTTATTTCTGTTATTTAAGAGGCGAGGCATGCAGTATGTGTTATAATTATCCAAGTGTTTTTGTTGATTAGAAATGAGTAATAGCTACCTTACTTTAGGTAGTTGTATAGAGTTCTAGTCATTCCTTTCGTTAACTAATCCTATCCTTTTACTACTTTTGATGTGAGGGCTCAATCAGGGCCTGAGCTCGCATAATTCTTAAGTACAATTCGTTTCTTAAATGTGGTCTTCACATTGGATTGCGCTTACTCCAAATGCGCTTTACATAACTACAAAAACCTTCATCATGGATAAGTTGTACGTCTATATGACAGCGTTCTCTAGTTGTTTAAGCATTAGATTAATGATAACAAAATATTGTATTCTAAAAACTCGTGTTGTGTAGTTAATTTTTTGTAAACGCCTTTTAAGATCAATAAAATGTCGGAACTCTTGGATATGTCAAAAATAATTATTAACTTAAACTAATTATAGTTAAATTACCAATTTAGACTATGGTGTTATTAATTTTTAGTTTGCTTATAATTTTTAAAATCAAATAAGCGGATGATAGAATAAAGTAAGCACATGATTATTTTTTTCAATTTGTTTACTTACGAATCAATCGTTTGATTTCTAAACCGCCGAAGTTTTGTTTATAAAATGAAGGTTAGAAAGAGAAATGGATGATTATAGAACCATCCCTTTCTTCGAAAACTACAGGAAAAAACTCAGTAAATCAGAAGCGATTTTTTGTTTGTATATTTTTGTCGAACAAAGTCATTTTTTTGTTGTATATTTTCTTTGATTGAACTACGTTTACTGCAGGACTGACATCAAGGTTAAGGTGTACACGTTTATCATATCATAAAATCATATTATCACCTGATCTGGCATAGTGTTATCTAGCTAATTATCTAAGAATTAGGTTCATGATAACCAAATCTTGTATTTTAATTATATAAACTGGCGACGTTAAATCCTTAAAAATCATAAAATATAAATCTGATGAGATTATTTAGATTTTTTAGAAACTCTGATTAAATTTAGTAAGGTTTAAATAGGTTAAGGCTGTTTTGTAAAAGCCTTTCTAAGATCAATAATAATTATGTTGACATAATTTGTCCGAGATAATTCCTGGATAGGTCAAAAATTAGATAGCTCTAAAACAAGATGTCTTATTCGCTCATTTGAGGAAGTCTACGAATTTCATGAAAATGAATATTTAATGCCACCGTTTTCACATAGAATAGTAAAGTAGTTTTTCCGTAACTTGTACTATATACAATGTTATCAAAAATTGTTTTCCTAATTTATAAACAACGTTATCTATAGGATTTGTATATGTCGAGATATCTTTCTATCGAATAATTCAATAAATGTAGGTAAATAGAAGAAGTCATAACCAATTAATGTACACAAAGCCACATAATAAAAATTATTACGTTTAAGTAATTTCAAATTTATATATTTATATATTTATAATTTATACAAAAATGAAATATCAAATAGCAATTTCAAGATTTTAATTAAAACGCACAAAATTATTAAATACTCTAAACTAATCCATCTATACAGCATGTCATCAAATCCATTAAATAGTTAGATTCGAAATATTTAGCTCATACATAAATGAAAAAAGATTCAGTTTATTGCGTTTATTGGCTTGGGCTAGGCATAAAACGTGGACCCGTAGATAGCTATTCCACTTTCACGCAATTGTAAATTTTCTTTACATAAAAAAATTTTGAATGCAGAAGAAAAATAGTCCAAAATGAACAATGAAACGATCGAAATTAAAAATAATCGTTTACATGTATATTTCATTTTTGTAGAACCAATACTTATCCATTTCGTACATTTTTATTTGAGTTGATATTTTGTTTTCCATTTTATAATATTTCCATTCATAAACTTCCATCACTACGTGAGTAGCTATGTGTCTCACATTATTTATTTTTTTCTAAAATCAAATTTTTTCCTAAATACATACATAGAAATCTACAAACATTTTCAAATAAATCATTCCGGTATGCATATATTAATTCCAAAAAAATAAAAAAATTGGTTTGTTTCATGAGCTATTTTGATTAAAAATGTATAGCTACGTACATAAACAAACTCAAGCTGAAAAATAATACGTAATACTTTGCATTTCCAATAAATTCGAACGAAACGCATCCTTTGAAGAATAAAGCGTTACTAAATTACGTACGAGATAATTAAAAATGCTTTGCTTCGCAATATTTTTCCCCTTTTCAAATATTTTCGATTTTTTCATTGATTATTTGATTCGTTTGATTTTGAAATCGCCGAAGTTGTGTTTATCAAACGAATGTTAGAACGAGAAATGTATGATTATAAGACCATCTCGTTCTTCGAAAATTACAAACAAAAACTCAGAAAATCATGAACGATTTTTTGTTGGTATATTTCTGTCGAACAAAATCTCTTTCTTGTTGTATATATTCTTTGATGCAACGAGAAATATTTGCCTTTTGCTTCAAGGAGAACTATTTTATGGGAAATTATATTGCAACCAATTATAGTTTCTCATTGTAAGCTAATAGCTGACTCTATATATGATATAAACACCTACGCTGAGCTGTGTCAAGCTATGGGTTGAACGGAATTACATTGATGGTACATGACTGAACGGTTGTACGGTTTTATTATCCATCGGTGAATCTCCATAGTCACTGCGAATTTCACTGCTACGTGGGAGGTAGCCTAAGGCTATTTTATAGTAACAACGATTTTGATCTCTATTGTTCACCTTTTCTTACTTCCCTTTCCCGCGTGAACAATCGGTTGGAAAATCTCATCGCGATGATGCAGTCTTGGTGAAATTTATTTGTATTTTTCACTGACGGATCTAAATATATCTCAAAAGGCTTTCTAGATTCTTCATCATACCAGTTATTTTTAGGTTGTAGAATGCATCTGTTAATTCCGTTTAAGTAATCGTCCACTGATCCTCGATGGACTCAAGAAATAGCTGAATTAGTATTATCAAAATATTCGGAGTTATAGGAATCCTATATTCTCGAAATCATTCACTCTTCAGCCACGGGCTATTTTTTATGATATTAGTGTAAAGTGCTAACTCTCACGGACTCGTGGTAGCTAATCGCGCCACTCATGCCGCTTAGCCCTCTGATCGGTACAGGGGAAGGTAAGCAAACTTTTGACTGTGTACAACCGGTGTATAATCATGTGAACGAATTTAAAAAATAAAAATTTCGAGCATTTACCTATATCGAACTTTAACCGTGACATATGGAAGGAATGTTTCGTATTTATTTGACCAGCTGCGTATTTATGGATGCGTTTATATGAACATGACTGGCTCAATGGGTCAATGTCTCTTTGTTGTTTAAAAACAGGTGTCGGTGCAACGATGTACTCTCGTCGTATTGTAGAGTTTTGCTCAAGACGATTCCTTGATGTTTATCTTCATCGGGGGCTTCGATACTGCCAAAGGAAATATCAAAGTGACGCTCATGAAACCTAAATAAATAACTACGATGTATAGTTGTGAAGATAATCACTAATTGACATACGATTCCACAGAGTGTGTTCCAGGGTGGTTATAATCGACGATTGTTGATTTGCAACATTGTTTCCGATGGTTGTAGTGCTAAAATACCTAGTTTGTATTGAAAGGCTTGCTGAAAGAGTTAATTTCCGCTCGATTTATTTTCCGTAAAGGGAGTATTATGTCCAAAACTCCAAAGGACCTCTAAACTAGTTACTTATGCCACTTCATTGAAAAGGAGAATGTTTAATGGCAATAGTATTACATTTTGCTATTTCTTTATTTTTGTAAATTACTTATAAGTTGTATATCGTCAATCTTTTTAATTTATATTTGACGATTGCGGGAGTGAAGTTCTAGATTTATACCTCCTCGCCTTGCGCACTATGTATAACTCTAATATAATAAAGCGGTGTAAAGAAAACGATTCAGGGTAAGTTATTGGCGCCGCGTAACCAACAAACACCTCACTAGTTTTGGTCCTCCAGGTTGAGGGTGGGGGAAGCAGGCGTTCATTTTCTAGCAAGCGGCTCGCTATGTTAACGTGTTTCAGGTAAAACTTGATGCTTTATTATCTAACATCAGAACGTGACCATCACACGTAATAGGTTGGTTGAGCTGCAGGCCAACTACCTACTCTCACAAAGGTCTCGTACATAAATGTATGGTATTCATAACAACAAATATAATACGGGATCAAGTTACACTTTTCACATACATTTTAACAACTTTTGAATTACGAGCTTAGATGGACTGGGAGTTAGATCTATGATACAACCATTGGTTATACTATCCATTACAGTGGTTACAAAAAACAGAAAATTTGGATTCATCAACTTCTGTTAGATCAACATGTGGTTAAGGAATTACCGCGTTACATCCCAGGTGGCCATATTCCAGAACTTCTTCCTAAATTGATTTTAGAATCCCATTTCCATCCATCAAGCTTAACCAGACCACAGGTGGTCATATTATAGAACTTCTTCCAAAAAACATTTTAGAAACCCATTTTCATCCAACACATCAATCTCATCATAATCGGTTAAGAAATAACCGAGTTTCAACTCAAGTGGCCATTTCCCAGAAATTCTTCCAAAAATTATTTTAGAATACCATTTCCATCCAACATACAAATTCCCATCAATGTTGGTTAAAAAATGGCCAAGTTCATGTACGAGATACGGGTATGTAACGAAATCTCGGTTTTCAAAGTCCCGGTTTTTAAAATCCAGGTTTTTAAAATCCTGGATATATATATATAAAAAAATCCCGATTTGTAGGAAATCCCGGTTTAAATTTTTAAAATTTGCCATGTGAGAAAATAGAGATGGAACTAGGCCATTTTTTAACCGATTTAGTTGAAATTCGACTTGTGCGTCCTAAATGTCGTTAATATTGTAGATTTTATATAATCCGCTCCTACGTGCGGCACGCAGTGCGACATAGCCAATATTTTTCCCGAAAGATGGTAATTTAGATAGTGTCTTTGCTATTCCAGCCGAAAAAAATATTTTGTAGCAGAAAAATATATTACTTGATATAGCTAGTTCTATTATCACCGCCAAGTAATCAGAATACAGCAAAAATCTGTCAGGAGCTATATAATTTTACCAAATTGGTAAAAATTTTATGACGTAATTTACAATAGATTTAGAAATTTTCGAAACTAAGTTAATAAAATGTTCCGTAACTTCCGAATTACCCACTTGTCCATCGATCCCACTATGTTTATTAGATAGGTCCTAATCTTAGGTAAACCCAGGCGAAGTTTGGGGAAGACGGAAGAGGCTAGGGGGGAGGGGGTGCAGTTTAGTATAATATACTAGAAAATTCGAAATTTCCGAAACTAAATAAAATGTTCTGTAACTTCTGAGTTACGCACTTTCACTACTTTCCACGTTCTCGCGCTTACCTAGGATTAAAACCTATCTATTAAACATAGTGGGATCGATGGGAAAGTGGGTAACTAAGAAGTTACAGAACATTTTATTAATTTAGTTTTGAAAATTTTTAAATTTATTGTAATTTACGTTATGCGAACCAATTTGATAAAAGTATATAGCCCCTGACATATTTTTGCTGAATTCTGATTATTTAGAGTTGATAGTAGAACTAGATGTATCAAGTAATATATCTTTCTTCAAAACCACGATCTGCATTATCATCTTCTCATTCTTTCCGGTAGTGTGTAAGATTGTAAAACGTTATAATTTTCCACTTCCCGCTTATTACTTAGACTTCGTTGTCTGATTTTGTCAAAATAAAAGCCAGGATGGGTATTGAACTTTGGTATGTTATAATTTGAAGTGGGTGTTGCTAGTCCGAGGATGCAGATTATTGAGCCCGTGTTAAATAAAAAATTTCAGTTTATGGAACCTCTTGCCACTTGCCTAGGTCGTTTACTTCAATATTATACATAGAGGTCTTGCTATCGCACAGTTTGCCGGTAGTTCTTTTTTCGGTAAAACCGAAATCTTCCTCATTGCGTGCTTGTAGAGAGAATTTGATGGGCCCCGCACTGGGGCAAGTAAGTGTTTTTCTATAAGAAGAACAAGATCCCCAATTTGTAATTACTGTTTTATCAGTAACCACTATGGTCGTTGTTTTAGTCTCCAAATATATTTATTGCTCCATTTTTTCCAGAAGTTTAGTTTGATTTTTTCTAGCTGCCATCTTGAAAGTCTGTCAACGTTTATATATGAGAGATTCATATCGGGAACTGCGGTTATTGATAAGCCTATAAAAAAGTGTCTTGGTGGTGGAGACTTCCAGATTGCTTCAAATTTAGCTCGTACGTGAATGGCCCAATACTTTTTTAGTTGACCAAAATGAGATGTTGCTAGTGGCTGAAACTGCGAATCAACTACTGCCGCCTTTGTATCTTTTGTGTCCTTGTCCTTTAAATGACACATTTCGAAGTGACTGCTTTGGTTGCGTCTAAGGACTCCCCCAAGTGCTGTTTTTTTGTTTGCATAGTTTATTAATTTAATACTGAGCTGATTGTGTGAGGAAAATATTGGGGGATGATTTTTTGCAAGATTCCTTGTTGATCTAAGAAAGGGCTTAGCTGTAACAGCTTATACCTTTCTTGTTTACTGACTCATTCTTTAGAAGTTGCGTTATTTCATCTTTGATTCATAGTGTCCTATTCATTTCCTATTTTTTATTTTTTCTATTTTGCACCTTTTGATGAAGTTGCTTACTATCTTAACAATTTTCTTCAGCTTTACGGAACTAAACTCTTCATCTTTGGTTGCTAAGTTAACACTTAATTGGTTTTTGAGTTTTTGTTGATCGGGAACATTCTCGAACAGAGAATGTGATTCACGAGATCTTTAGCTATTATTCCTCGATTTGCACAGTCGTTGTATTATTGCTCGATTGTATGTGATGCCATTGATTTGGTTCAGTTAGATTCCTGATTTC
Source organism: Nephrotoma appendiculata (assembly GCA_947310385.1). Lineage (NCBI taxonomy): Eukaryota > Metazoa > Arthropoda > Insecta > Diptera > Tipulidae > Nephrotoma > Nephrotoma appendiculata. Next base: position 101,391,528 of record OX371223.1, read on the forward strand.
CGACACAATTTGCAATATGATTTGTATTTTTGTGTGTCGCCTTTAATCCATGAAAGTACTATGGTGGAATCAGTCTAGGCGTTAGTCGAGGTGTTGTGTAGGCTCGCTACTAAAAGGGATCCATTTAGCTCCAGTTGTGGTAAAGTTATTTTCAGTTTCGTGGGCACCACTCTTGTTTTAGCTGCATATGCTTGTCCATGAATGCCCATCTTGAAATTTTAAGATCGTCGAGCAAAACTAATTCATTGATGTATGACAACCGCATTGTGCCGCTAGTTATTTCAGATGGGTTCATTCCATCCAAGTCCTAAAATCTTGAGTTTTGTAGGAAATTTTTGGCGTTGTTATTACTGGTACTAGCCATCCAAGTGGATCAAATAGGTGTCGTAGAAAGAATATTCCGGCTTTGAACTGGCCCAATATTTCCCTGGAGTTCTATGTTAAACCTAAAGATCTCAAGTTTAGGTTTCCAATAGAGCTCTAAAAGATTTGATCGTTTGATCAATTTCAATCTTATATATGCATCTGTGTTCTAAATTTCATTTGTTAGTAGTTTTTGTTGTTATCTGACCACTTCCTTAGATTAAAACCGCCATGTCGGAGCATTTCATTTCAGTCATTGATTTCGAATGTAATTGCTTGAAACAAATCGCTCTGCTGTCAAATAGTGAACATATATGAGTAGAAGCGGTTCTTTTAACTCATCGCAAGCCGAAGAAAATGCATTTTTTCGTTTTTTGCCATTTGTTACAGAGTTCTGACAGCCAAAATATGTAGCAGCAGCTGTTCCATAGGTAATCGTTTTTAGTTGCCCGTTTTTCGGAGATTTCTGTACTCTTTGGAAACTCGTAAAGGTGTATTGGTGATTCCGCCATCCCATGACAACGTGCCAAAAATCCAGCTGCTATTTCGGTCCGATGTGCATTATGTTATTTAATGATTTTCCATTGGTTGTTTTCGGTTTTAGAAAAGCATGATGTTGTATGTGATACATGACATTGGTTTCTGATGCACTTGTTTATTATTTACATGTGTCGGAGATCATAATTTTTCATAAATTCTTTGTATTGGGTTGCTAATTCATTATTTGTAATATAGGCCCCCCGTATAAGGGGTAAGTTGAAACATAGTATGGTATAACCTTTTGTCGTTTATCCAAAAGGAGTTTTGCTGGCTTAGGCCTAAAAGCAGTCTAGTCGCTTCCTCTTTCACAAATGCATTCTTTTTTTTTTGTATCAGTGAGTATTGCACTTTTCCTCTTTTTCCGTCAACAGCGATTTTCTTTTCTCGGAGCTGCATTTGGGAAATGACGATATTATAAATTCGAAATTGAATACTTATGTATAGTATATTGATTATAAGATGAACATATAATGAACTTAACATTAGCGATTTGCAAAAACTCTTCTTGAGTAGCATATATAATTGGTAACAAAACAACTGAATATCGATTTTTTCAATAATTGTATTGCCAGGTTTAGGAATCTCAAGGAATGTAATATCATCATTTGGAATGCAATCGGTTGTTTGATCAATAGTCACATTAGGATTAATTAAATGAGCCTGGATTGGTGCACTTTCATTAAATGATCGATTCAAATCGGAATCGCTGCTAATATTTGCAACTGGTAAAGACTGAATATCAATTTGTTCAATAATTGTTTTGGAATCTCGCAACTTGTAACATAATTATTGGGAATGCAGACTGATGTTTGCCCAATAGTCACATTAGGTGGTGTTACACGAACCTGAGTTGTTCACATTCTGAATAACGTTGGTCAGTTACAGTTGATGGAAGGAAATCTGAATCTCCAAAAATATTTATGTCAAATGGTTCTATTACAGATACTCTAAAGCCTTTTGTAATCGACTCTGGTATGAAGGCTCGTGGTAAAGCTTGGGTTACTAAACCAGGAATATCATAAATTGTCATACACTTGCCGGGGTTATTTCTCAACCAAACATCTTGAGCAACCGACATAAATTTTTGAAAGGGCCGTATACTGAACTATCTAAAGCCTGGAGCTGATGAGAGCAATGCGGTAGGAACGATAATAACACAACTCCGTTGACCTTAGCAAGGTTTATGGTTTTAAAAGCTAAATGAGTTTCGTGGTTGCGAAATAAAATGTTCCATCTATGAATAAAACTCAGTTCCAGCCATCCATCCTGAACCAGTTCCAATACTGCCGATGGATTCATCTCCAATAAAATGTGGCTGATATCTTTTTCTGGGGAAAATAAACATAGGAGGATGAAAGTTTCCGCCAGCACTTACAGCACAACAAATCTTCACAAGCATTCCTCTTTCACTTGATGTAAACCCTCCCACTTGATTGACTCCTTTTACGCAGCAATAACTTTGTTCAGTTTTTGCACCATAGTAACCCCTGTTTCATCTACGTTCCATATATTGGCGGCTGTAAAATTATATCTATCGCGGACTTCAGCTAATTTTTGAAGAAACATTGCCACATTTGTTTTATTAAAGCTAGTTGCTCTAGCCAGGCTGGTAGCTTCCGGAGTTCTAATAGAAAGTACTGGATTTTTCTTTACAAAAATTGTGGGCCATTCTGAGCCTGCCATTTTATTTGTGTGCCAGGACGATGGTACGTCTACCACAAAAGCTACAGCACATTAAAAGGCAAATTTTTTAATTTCTGTCGGCGACAAAATAAATTTGTGACGCGTATTTGAGGTAATTTACTAGTTCACTCGTTTGCGTAGGATTGAAAATTTGGCGACTTGGTTGGTACCCAATTTTAATTAACACTCCTTGTTCAAATTTTTTTTCCATACCGAGAAAGCGTTGCATACGAAAAATGATAATCTTTTGAAACTGAACGTATAGACTCCCCGTTTTTTAACCCGTTCGACTGCTTCGGTAATTTCAGCAAGTGATGAGTTACCTCGTTCGGTTTTCTTTTTATATGACTCATGTTACCTGGAGGAAATAAATTTTAATTTTTATAAGAAAATAAATTAAAAAAGTAAAATTTATAAAAATTTCAATTTCAGAAACGGTGGGGCAAGTTGTAACATGTTTAAAATTACCCCGCGTGATTTGTTACAACTCGCCCCACACGGTGGATATGCATTATTTTAATTATTCTACAATTATTGCATATTTATTATCACTAAAACATGTTATTTTATAATTTACAAACCTTCAAAGTTTATAATATCGTTTACATTAAATTTACATTTCATATTACAAAAAAAAAATTGAGTAATAAACAATCAGACAAGTCTGTACGTCTTGAAAATTGGAAGAGAACTAATAAATGAGAAAAGCTATCGTTTATCGTTCTCAAAACTAAAAAAAAAAATATTTTTACTAGCGAAATTACATAAATTTCAACTTGCCTCGTGTTCCAACTAGCCCCGGTCTCCCCTACTATACATGTGAAGTGATGATGTTATAAAATATTATAAATGCCACATTTCATTTTATCAGAATCGAATATATGTATGTGTTGTGAAAATTTAGCTCCAATAAAAAATATCATGAAAAATTGTCATTTTATCGGAATCCAGGCCACGACATTCATAGATATCAACAGTTTTTGTAACATATTCACCAAAAAATGTCTAACGTCCTTGCCAATATTCTAAAACAAGAGCCAAAGTGATCAAATTATTCAAGATAGTGTGTATATGATGTAAAACTTAACCTTAGATTTAGAGACAATATCGCGCATAGGAAGTGGCGCTAACTGGACGGTGTTGGAAAAATAAGTTCCGATTGTTTTTCTGTAGGTAACTGCAGCAGGGAAACTTTCGATTTACGGGAAAAAATTAGTGCTGGTTCAGGAGTCGTAAAAAGGGAAAAGAAAATTTCATATTTCGCCTGAAAGACGAAAGAAGTAAAATAAAATTTCTTGAAAAAACCAGACATAATTTAAGTCTAATTTTACAATTTTCCAAGGCGGCTTAACTAACGAAATTCATGATTATCATAAAAATATAATTTTAATAAATATTCATTCAAAAATTGAGGAAAAAAACTAGCCCCTGAAAGATACTATGTTAAACAAACCCAATACAGAAGTATTATGTTCAATAATATTTGTGTTGAATAATAAATTAAACAATAAAAATAAAATGTTTTAAAATCCAAGAATACGATTCAGATTCCTGTCAGGCATGTTTATTGCCATCAGAAAAATATAGTGGCTGAATTTATGCTAATTCAGAATTGGCTCAATTCTATTGAACAACAAAGTCAAACTTTGTTATTAAATGGAATTTTACCAATTCTGGATTAACGATTTTCTAACAATTTTTTTCTAGAAACAACATTTCATGCAGGTCGATTCTGGCTTTTTCATAGAGAGAAGGAAAAAGGAAATAGAAAAAATATTTTCATAACAATTTTTTTTCGGTAAACAGTTTTTTAGGTAAATAGTTGGTAAACAATTTTAGGTAAACAGTTGGTAAACAATTTTAGGTAAACAGTTGGTGTACATTTTTTTAAAACCAAAATTAAATTGGGAATATTTTATTTCTATTGTTTAATTTATTGTTCAACACAAATATTATCGAACACAATACTTCTGTATTTTGTTTGCTTAACATAGTATCTTTCAGGGGCTAGTTTGTTTTTCCTCAATTTTTGAATGAAAAATTATGAAAATTATATTTCTATGATAATCATGAATTTCGTTAGTTTAGCCGCCTTGGAAAATTGTAAAATTAGACTTAAATTATGTCTGGTTTTTTCAAGAAATTGTATTTTACTTCTTTCGTCTTTCAGGCGAAATATGAAATTTTCTTTTCCCGTTTTTTACGACTCCTGAACCAGCACTAATTTTTTCCCATGGACACTAATTAGCACAAATTGGGATTAATCGGTATGCAACGTTTCATTATGAAATTCGAAAACACTTGTTTTTTTATATTTTTATTTTGTACCTGACGTCGATTTTTCCGACGAAATTGTTGACTCAATTAAATTGCTTAAGTTCCATTTAAGATAAAATAAATAGATTTATAATGTTTAATTCATCCGATATTATTAAAATGCTCAGATCGCGTAGATCTTCGTTAAAATTTCTGGTTCAATTTCATCGTTTTCTGGTTCAGTGACATTATTGAATTGAATTTGGACAATCGACTATAATGAAATTCGGTCGAAATGTAAGAATATGAATTTTAGTTGTAATTTTCCGTGAGCAGGAGAGTAGGAAGGTGTGTAAGAAAAGTTTGGAAAGTAGGAGTACATTTGCTCACAATTTAGGTAAGCGTATCGTTCCGCTGATTGAAGTGGGAAAACTGATTGAAAGCCCTAAGATGTAAATAATAGTCAAGTAAATAGAGCCATAATTCGAAAGAGGGATTAAAGCTAACATTAGAAAAGGTACAGGTCCAATTCCACCAATAACGTATATATAGTTTTTTTTGACAGTTTTTTATTTTCCATTACATTTTCACAATCAATATAACACAACTAAATAAAACAATAATTATAGAAGTGAACTATATGCATGTCTAGCTGACGGTATCCACATATTTTGGCATATTCCGTTCATATTCAAACAATAATTAAAAAATAAATACTTCGCTCTACTACAGATTAATATTATTTAAAGCTAAATGGTTTAATTTAATGAGAGTTAAATCACTTATCGTTTGATTAGATAAACGATTAATTGCCTTTTCGATTACCGATATCACGGATAATGCAGAATCGTGTGTTAGTTGTGAAATCGGTACAGAAAGTGCGACTTGTACCAAATTGCAGAGGCGCGGTTCTATATTCTCCAATTTTTTCCAGTACTGTAAAACATCGCTATGGAACGGTATCCATTCGCAATACGCTAGGTTCAACAATTTTTGTTCCATACATTTTCCAAACGATTTTCTTTGGGATCTACCAGCCATAAGTTTCATCTTGCGTTCCAGTTTCTTATACACATTACTAGCCGATGGTGTTGGACTACTAACATTCTCACTAATATTTTTAGCTTCAAAATTACTGCCAACAAGTTTCATTAAATTATGGGTGTTAATTAAATGTCCCTGAAACAATATAAAAATATTTGCTTAATGCACAAAATTATACAATTTCATTAAATTACTTACCACAGCATTATCCTTTTGATCACCGGTTAAGAAAGGTGTATCTACGAAATTAAATCTTGGATCTACGTATAGTGCAGATAGAAATGCCTCGTTTTCAAGAAGTCTCGCTTTTCTGTTTCCAAATGCCTCTATTAGTAATTGAGCGCAACCGTTTCGGGAGCCGATTTCGTCTAACTCGAGTTCGCACAACAGCCAGTCCCGATAAAAATCACCAATGATATATTGGTCCGAATTAAATTTATTTATACAGTTTAACAGAGGTTTAAAAGCACACACAAGATCCGTGACGAATGTCCAGTCAACCTTTGAATCTTCTCCAGGTTTTTGTAAAAAATCACGTAAACCCTCAAGAGATTTGAACATGGTATACGTTGAGTTCCATTTTGTAGCGTCATCCAAATCTTCAAATGATTCATCGCACATGCGTAGCCCTTTCAATATTTTTCGACAATCTTCGATGTTGGTGGTAAACGCTTCAAATACGTCATCGGCAGCTAGCTGTATATTATGTTCGGCGCACCTAACAACCGATAGGACGTGCGATATTGAACTTTCTTCTTCGTCTTCTTCTTCTTCGTCGCTACCGTCCGTTGAATCCCAGCCCTCATTATCAATTAGCCAAGCTTCTTGATGTTCTTTTAAAAGTGCACAAACTTTTAGAGCATTAGAACCAACCCCGATCGGAGTACACGAATATATTTGACCAATCTCAATATTCACCTCTTTAAGAAGTTGTATAATTTGATCTTTTATAACCGTCTCGGTATGCTCCTCATTCAATTGTAACACTCCGATCGTGTTCGCAACTAGTTTAAAATCTTTAATGTATTGGGCAGTCAATATTCCTAAGTACCAACTTCTATCGTTGCTTGAAGCCACGTCCAATTTTAAACATACAATCCTATTTTGGATTGTCTTAGCTATATATTCTTTGAGTTGTATAACCGTATTTCTTACAAGTATCGCCATTGTGGTTGAATTGAAATTCGTTCCAAATTCCTGCTCGTACGGGGCAATTAACTTTTTTAAAAACTCATCGTCATCAAAATAATGAAATGGCAAATTCTTAACGGACACTAATCCGACACAACATCTTAAAAATTCACTTTTGGTTAGGCCAGCCGCCACAAATCTTGGATTTAATTCTCCCGTATCCAAACTAAAATTGACAAAATGACACACGCGATAATGTCGCTTAATGTTGCTTGTGTTTCTCCCCTTAAACTCTTTCTTGCACTTTAAACATATTGAGACATCACGATCTCTATCATACGTAATAAAATGTTCACTTTGAAACGGTTTTCGACTCGACATTTTTACAACATAAAAATTATCGTTACAAAATTGTTACACCATAATTTGTGTTGTACTGAACCTGATCACAAGTACTTCACAACTAATTCAATTATTTTCTTTGATTATATGGACTGCCCCCACTTAATAGGCGGAGCTAATATTTTAAGCATTTCAACATAATAATTTAATATTTGCATGATTATGCATGCTAAAAATTAACGATCGATACGCATAAGAGAGAGTACGGTTTGGATCGTTACGAAGTGGTAGATAATAGAGCGCGATCGTTCACCCCCAGAAATTTTCTCGTTTTTTTTCTCGATCTTATCGCGACCTCTTTTCATATTCAACGATATCCACAATTTTCTATTTATGTTATGAAATATTATCCATAAATTAACGATTGGTGCTAACTGCAAGATGGTTTCGCTATTCTTAATTATAAATTTATTATTTCCTTAGAATTTTACGTGTTGCAAATTAAATTAGTTTGGTTCTGGTTTTGCAAAATGTAAATTAATAAATCAAATTGTTTGTTATTTGTGTTATATGAGCTGGGGGCTTTATACTATATATGAATATAAAATGTTTTAATTATGTAAAATATAGCAAAATAAAAGGCTTAGCTCCTCTTATTCTTTTGTCTCGCTAATTGTTTTGTGGCTTAGCTTTATTCAGAGATTGCTTGCATTTATTCACGTCGATTATAGAATCGGCGGGAGCGAATCGATTGCAGATTGAAACCAGTGCTGGGATGTTCAAACATCACATTTTGCGATATTTTATCAAAGTTTTCGTCTCTTGCAGCTAGAATTAATTTGATTTCTCCTTCGTTTATCAATTATTTCTTCTCTATTGCTATCACAACCTACTAGAATATGTTTGAAGAATATCTATTTCACTTAAACTATAACCAGCGAGTCTGTAAGAAATTTAAGTAACAAAGCGACATCTGAAAAATGTATGTTTGTTGACATTACTGACCAGCGAAACTCAAAGTACTTTTCGTTCAGTTTCGTTAAATTTGAATTGTCATTTAGCAATCTGTAACACGAACGAAAATTATCGCCCAAACTGAAGGAACCGTAAAATTGTATATTTGAAATAGCGGTATGTTGGTATGTTTACATTTTTATAATTTATGTGTACAAATATTTATTTATATTTTAATAATTTATATAATATTTTATGTACATTTTTCATCAGCTCATTTTTCATCATTTTTGACCAAAATTGTTGTGTTTGTAATTTTGTAGATTGACATTTCAAAATTTAATTGACAATAATAATCGTGTTACAGATTCGCTGATCAAACTGTTAAATATTCTGTAACAAAACGTTCTCGTTAAATTCTGTAAAGTTTCGTTACTGATTCTTACAGATTCGCTGGTTATAGCTTTACATATTTTCGTTCTACAATCGTAAAAAAAAAAATTATTTGGTGCTAGAAACACAGTAGAAACGTCACAATGTTGCAATCTAGCAGGCTGGTAAATGATATACAAATTGAGATAAAACAGAGATACCTTTTATTCTACAGAAACGAGAAATAAACTTCGATAAATTATCGAAACATGGTGATGTTCAAACATCCAAGTCCTGCATTTAAAAAAAATATAAAACAAAATTTTAAAACATAGTGGGGTAGATACTCGATCGCCTAGCAAGCAAGCAATTTGCTAGCTGAAATCCTGGCTACTCGATCAATTTTACGCAGGAAATTTCTATTTCAAATTATATTTTTCGTAAAATTTTTAATGGCTTTTGCAACTGCACAGTAAAACTCCACAAAAATTTGTTGTTCATTTTTTGAAGACACGAATTTTACTGTGCAATCGCAAAAATAATCAAAATCTTTATGAAAAATATAATTTGAAATTCAAATTTCCATGGTAAAATTGATCGAATAGCCAGGATTTCGGCTAGCAAATTGCTTGCTTCCTAACCAATCGAGTGTCTACCCCAGTATCTTAGAAATCCTTATGGATTTTGAAACAGTTAGTAAAGTAAAATTTGTTTTAGATCCGCAACTATTTTATTGCGTTTGTGCGGGGAATGTTAAAAAATGATTTGTGTAGAAATTAATACATATTTTCCAGGCTACTTTGATTTAGCTATAGCTAAATTGTTTTTAATTTTTTTATATACAGTTTTCAATCCGCAATCGATTCGCTCCCACGGATTCTAAATTCGACGTGATTGATTTTATATTACTCTCTAAGGGGTATATCGTCCATCCGGTCGCAAATTAATTATTACTAGATTTATTTTACCATGCCAATTCTCACATCTTTTTTAAATTTAAATTTGTTTTGCGATTGTAAAGTAGAAATACGTGACAATACTGCAACCTCGGAAAATGCGTACCAGTCTTTAGTAACCATATTTCGCCTCGCAATTAAATAATTTGCGACTGGATTGAGGAGATACCCCATAATCCTTGTTGGTTAAATTAAAGGAATTGTTGTCAGTATTGTGAATTAAAAAATTCTTAATATTAGGTGTGCAAGTAGAAACTCCGCGTTTTTGGTCAAATTCAACTTTAATGAAAATGTAATTGTCACAAAGGTTAATTATCGAAATATTCGCCATTACTATCTATGGTCTTTTGCCATTTATCAGGTAGATTATGAAAGCCTTCGCGATAGAAACGATGGTTTCGAAGCAAAATAGTCATCGAGCCATTTTTGTACATCATCAACTTTCGTGAATCGCTGGTCTCTCAAATCTAGTGATATCGATCTGAATAAGTGGAATAAGAGGGGGCCTAGTGTAGGAAATATGCCGCATGCTATGTGAAACTTCCCAGCCTAAGGAGAGTATGAGTTGTTGAGTTGATTTTGCTGTATGTGGACGAGCGTTGTCAATCAGCAATATCACCAGGCGGAAGCCTTCCTTGGCCGGTAAATGATCTTTTTTCCTACAGAGCATTACTTAATTTAATCAATTGGAACTGGTACCGTTCAGCTGTAACAGTTTGACCAGATTACCAGAAGCAAATCCCTGTCAAATATATAGGCCAATTCAATTATGAGCTTGTAGCGCCAATCACAACAGTAGGGTCTAAGATTTTTATATTTAAGAACTTTTGAAATTATTCAATAAAACACCTATAGTCCAGTAAATGAAGGAGGAAAAAAGCCAACCTGTAAGTTATTAGTTGCGATTTTCATTTTTTGGCGATAAGTGGCATTTGGTACCTCATTAAAAATGAGACCCAGTTTTCAAGAAAACATTGGGTTGTAGGGGGAGAAAATAGCCCCAAAAGACCCGGAAAATCGGTTTTCGGCAAATATCTCCCAAAATATGGCAGATTTTTTGTTCAGATAAGAATTGAAGATCAGTTAACTTTCTACAAAAATGGTCTATATGATTTTTTTTGCAACATTAATATTTTTTGCAAAAACTCGGTTTGAAAAATCCAAAATTTTGAGACTCATGAAATATGCAAGTTTTTTACAAAATTTGAGATGAGCGGTGTTGCAAATACTTTATTTTCAATGTTTTGGACTATGGAAACCAATTGTAGATAGCGCCACTACAATCCATCCCCTGGCAAAATCCTCGGGGCCATAAATGGGAAACGCCATAAACCATGTAATTTTCAAGAATTTTTATGTTCCCGAGCGTCGTGTTTTTCTCGAACATGAGGGCTCTGTATACCTATTAAGAAAGCAGACAATAATATTAGTTACAGCAGGATGGATCCCACAAATTGGCATAAAAGTAGCGAAAACCAGTTTTGCATAATACTCAACAATCTCAATCCGGATCGAGGTTTTTGGAATAAAGAGTTATAAAGTTTCTTTAAATTTCATTTATTATAGAAAAATATATAAAAATACATTCAAATTATGACTTAAATCTGTTAATCACCAGTCCCCGTCACAAGACTCCAATAATAATTCTTGGTCATCAACGTCATCCTCGCCAACAACTCCTTCTGGTTCTAAAGTTTTCTCTAGTTCTACCTCTTCGGATAACGTATCTTGGCTGTGTTTATAATTCGAACACTGGCGGGACTCACGTGAACCACAAATAGATGAGCATGGTAGCCCTGCTTTTGTATGTGGGAACGGGTTGCGTATTTCAATCCACCCCTTTAATTTAGCCAAGTCTTCGTAATCGCGGTCTATCCGGCTGTCTCGGGCATCTACATGCTGGTCACTGGAGTTGAAACGGACCCCGCAAAACTCCTCCATTTGATTACAAACATCCACCATGAAAGGAAGGGATGCGATGAACTTAGTAGTGGTACTCGTATTGAATCCACGGTTAACTATGCCACCGCTAATTTTACCATTCTCATGAAGTCTTGTTCAATCGTCATGTCAGTGAAGTTATGCGCTGGCCGTGCGTAGTTGAAATGACCGGCCGCATGGAAATAGGGAAGCATTTGCTCGATATATTATAGAAATCAAATCGCCCATTTGTTCTGATTTAAGAAAACACTTTGCTATTTGAAACATGCACATGTATTGAATCCACAACTTGGCTGTTTTTCCTCGCCCCTCAATTTCAATCATTTTACTTATAAATTTTTCATCGCGGTTTTAATGAATGCACAGTCTTTGACATCCCTGTAATCAATAGTATCAATATTTGGGAGGTAATCTTTCATGCCTATCTTCTCAGTAGGTGAAAATTCTATTTCGCCCAATATCCGTTCACATAAAGCAGCAAAAACAAGTGAATGAGCTCGCATCGCACGGTGATACGCGTGCGCGTAGAGCATTTTCTTGGACGTTCCAGCAGCATAAAAAATACTCATCAATTCTTCTAACCCACTGCCGGACATAATAAACCCAATGATGCCGAGATACGACAGAAGCAAATGAAATCCCAGTCTAGTAATAATCCTAGAAATGGCATTACCAGCACCCGCATCTTTGACAACTTGAGTTGCTTTCTGGTAGAGTGGCTGATCGAACGTAACAAAGCAGGTATGAAGACCCAATTCGTGGGATTTTTCTGCAGCATATGTCAGGGTGGTAAAAATTGTGTCCTCGTTACTTGGCGGATGATTAACAAACGGCAAGCATATAACTTTACTTCGTTGATAAGGCATATTTTCGGTTAGCTCCTCCATGAACCCGTTCCACCCTGAAGTTTTCCAAACCTTAGCTCTACCATATTTCCACAAGAAATCTGCATTATCAATATTGGCAATACTGAAATCTAGAATATCAAGGACTACGGCAATTCTATTTTTGTACCCAATCTCGTTGCCCTTATCATAAGTTCTCAAGCTTATTTTATACTCATCAATGACTTGCTCATCGACAATGACAATATCGCGTATTAAGGGCTCCTTGGTCTCGTAACAATCTTCGGGTGTGACAGCTAGAATTCCTCCCATTCCATGAAAGGTATTTTTTCCGTCAACCGTATTTGTGTTAAAGTCGCAATTGTCAAAAATGAATTGAGCAAAGGAACCTTTCTTGATTTTTGGGGGCTTAGCGTACATTATACTATTTTGATACCTCGGTCGAGCTGTCACTATATTATTTCATGACTGATGCTAGTGCATTTTCGTTTTAGAGAATCGAGATCTTTGTTTTTATCGGTCAAAACAATCTTCTTAACTAAATACTGTAATTTATCTAGGACACTATCATCCACTTCGGCCAGGAGGCAGTCACTTGGAGGATACATGGTCCTATTACGTGAAAATGCCAGCATGTGGCGTCGAATAATTGCTGCCGCGTTTTCCAGAATTTTTGCCTCTTCATCCTCGCTGCTAAGTCCATCATGGTACCATTTTTCCCTCATAACTTCATATTGTGTATCCTTGAAGTACATCACTGTTCCACTACCATTCTCAGAACAAAAACGTAAGCATGCAATCAGGGTTACACGAATCATAGGAGGATCACCTGGGAAGAAAAATTCGTATAGCTATTATAGATACAATACTTCTAATCAGCAGCTCCAAACGAAACGGGACACAATCACACAAAAATACATTGCACAATATGCTAGGGCAAAAATACACATGACAAGGTAACAAACACTTGGACGCGATAAAAACACACTAAATCTGAACACTCTTCTACAATTCTTGTTCATATAGTACATATGAATCACATATGGTGACGAACCAAGTACTGTTTCTACGTTGAAAGTTTTTTTGGCCCTGAAACGGGCCGGTTTTTTGGAATCTTAATGTTTCTTGAAACACTCACCTGAAATTTCAAGCAAATCAGCTAGGTGGTACAGTTTTTCATTTGTTACCTCAATATACTTCAGAACTCTGCCCATTTGGACCAGAAAATGTTCTTGCTTGGGATGTCCAGCCTTTGAATGGACAGATGGAGGCTTGAAAAACTTTGCGTAACATTTTTTGTGGTATCTTGCTTCGGCACTCACAAGATTCATTGTTGAAATTCTATCCAATAATGTTTTACAAAGTTCATCTTGGATTCGAGTTTTGATTTCTGTCATAATGCGTGTGTGGAATTCTGTTTTATTAACTAAATAAAAATGGTCCCCTGGGCGTCCTTTCATTTTGTTATGTTCTTCGGAAGCTGGCAAGCCACAGAATATACAATTTTCCCTGAAATCACACCCATCACTTTTGCGCTTTTTCCTCTTGGGGCTGCTCAAATGGTCAAATCCTTTGCTCTCGTCAGCGACAAAATTTTGGCATTGGAAAGATCCGTCATTCCGTTTGAGAATGTAGCGTCTCCTGCACGCTTTGTGCATTTGAAAAGACGACTGTTTTTCCCAAAATAAATGATGCTCATCCTTCCTTTCCTTGCTAACAATAATCATATTTTTAAAGCCCCGATTTACGGCGACGGCATCATCCCCAGAAATATCTTCCTTACAAAGGAAACACACTGGTGTAGCGGAGTTAACCTCAATTTTTCTATAACCAAGATAGAAAGAAGATTTGTGTCAGACTAGACCATGATTTGAGTCAGAATTGTTACTTGTAAACAAAATTTCTTGAATAAAAACAACATAAACAAATGCTCACCTTTTGCTCCAATTGGACAAGATTTGAATCTTCACTTTCTATGTTTTAGGTTGGTGATGTAAGTTAATTTAAACGAAAAACCTCAATAATTCTTCAATATTCTTGACTTTTATCACTCTTTTTTTCTATAATTGACTACATATAATATTTATCAAAATAATCACATCGATTCAATGAATTCTTTTTGAAAAATCTTCTTCACTAAACAAAAGAAATCAAGGATAACTAGAATAATCTTCTATTTTGCTATTCACTGCTATGTGGGATTCTAATCTTCTATTTTTATTATCAAAAGTTCGAAATCGAATTTTTTTCTACTATTTGCTCTTGCTGTTATGTCAAAAATCAAAATGTATTATTTCCCAAAACTATAGCATTACGTTTAGACCTCAAGTTTTTACCCACGTATCAATGACTTTATGTACATTGATGGAAAGGTGAGAATTCCACCTTTACACTAGTCAAGGTGTTAAAACGTCAGAAATATAGAGCCAGGAGAAAAAAGCCACGAAAAAAGTGCGTTTTTTACTTGAGCACGCGTATTCCAAATTTATTGGAAAATGGCCGATTTTGTGAAAAATAATAATTGCACAGCCGAAAAGTAGACGTTCTCAGCTTTTAAATGATATGTTATAGAGACCAATCCGATCATGTATGAATTTTTAATTGGTGGTTGTTTACAAAATTTCCCCGCGCTCTAAAAACAGCAAAAAATTGGGATTAAACAAAGAAAGTTTTATTCAAAATGGAAGAAAATTAGATTAAACAAATTTCACAGATGACAAAGGACCTTTTGAGGATCCATAATCAACAAAATTTGGAGCTAAATTAGTGCAATACAAAAAAAAATAGGAAGAAATTCCTGGCGGGGTCAAAATTGCGCGGGAGCAGGAATTTTGACCCGTTTTTCTAATATGGCCACTCAAGTAACTGGGTATGATAGCGCTAGATTTCCTCTTTCACATGAACTTTGAATTATGAGAAAATATGCATTTTTAACAAAATTATTGATTAATTTGTCCGCCCGCTCATGTTTAATTGCACGGACTGTGCTCTCCGGCATATAACACAAAAACTCAATATTCTAAGTGCGCTTTTGGGCCCGTTTATCTCTAAAACGGTCAATTTATTGGAAAAGTCATTTGGACCATTTTTGTAGAGAATTAAATGATCTTCAATGTTTATTTGAACAAAAAATCTGTAACTGCCATATTTTGGGAGATATTTGTGAAAAAGTTTCAAGGTCTTTTGGGGCCATTTTCTCACCTACAACAGAACGTTTTCTTGAAAACTCGGTCTCATTTTTAATGAGGTACCAAATGCCACTTATCACCAATGAATCCGCAACTAATAATTACAGGTTAACCCCACACTTGGAAAATATATCCGAGCAATTTCTTCATTGCAATTTTTGTATTGCAATAAATTCGATAGAATTAAAGTCAACAACGAGCAAAGAGTCAATGAGATTTTAGTTGTAGTTATGGGTTTAAATACCCTTTAACACTTGTGGATGGGAACGAATATAGTATCAAATAATAAACACGACTAACTTATTCACAAGCACGGATTTTATTGTGTGAAAATATAAATTGGAATGAACAATGTTTCTGGTTTATGTTAAGTTTTTATTTCCAGCTGTGCAGTAGAATGACCCAAACTATTATTTTATTTTGATCAATTATAATTAAGCTTATCCTCGAATACACCGTGTGTGGTACAACGACATTTATAACTCTACTCGGCATAAACTCAATTATAATGATTCCGTGCAATAACATGGAGTCATTGTACTACTCTACTACATGATACTGGTCAAATTTGATTTTGGGATCCCAATTTTTTGTTTTTATAAAATTGGCTTGATTTGAGCTGCCTTCTCAGCTTCCTGGAGATCGAAAAAATCCTTACTTTTATTCGAAGTGTGACTTAAAATCAATCGACCAACCAAATATTGTATGCAATTATCATTGATTTCTCTTATCAGAAATACCCAAAAGTTTTACTTACTTTCATGCAATAATGTACATTGGAACACCGATGCGAAATAGTTAAGACGATACACATGTTAAATATTTTTTATGACACTTTATTAAAATCGTGTGCGATGTACGATAGCGAAATGTTCGCAAATTATTCAACATCTAATATAAAACTCAAAACACTGCTATCATCGGTCAAGGATAAAATAATCATCAACATTAATAATTTATAGAGACATAATTATGTATTTCAAATCGAATTTGATTTATTATACTCGTATGTCCAAATTAACATTTCGTAACAAAAAAGGTTAATGCTTTTTATGTTGATGCAACAAATTTATTGAACACGGCCACTTAATTGATTTTCGATTATTAAACCAAAATTATTATTTCAACATGTACCCCCTACTACTTCGTCCAACATTTTTAATCGGAACAAAACTACTTGAATCGTAAAGGATTCAATGAACGTTTGTTATTTCTCAACTATAAAATCTATCCTCGTCATTTTGATTAAAATTATGAAATAGTTTTTGTGAATTAACCAAAAATCAATTTAAATGTGTATTGACAAAGTGAGTTACAGTTCACGTTGCAATCGTTAACCAACAACAACCAATGGAGAAAGGGTGGCTAAATAAAAAAATTACCAGCGGTCATTCACATTTATACTGTTTAATTTTTCATAGGTATATTGTCGGCCGGGGGAATGAAATCCGCGTTTTAACTTAATTATTTATTGTGGTGTTTACTACGAATTGAATAGAAAATTTCATGTCCAGTTACAGAATAAATTTTCAGTTTATAGATTTGCGTGTTACATTAATTAGGGGTGAGGAAATGGTCAACGACGAGTACGATGAAACCACCATTTCGTATTTTAATATTTTTGTCGATTTTATATATTTGAATCGAATTATGGTATTGGGAATAGTGTTGGTAATAAAAACATTCTAGGGAACTAAATTATGTAAGGTGTTCGTAACGTCGCAAACTAACTTCCAATCTTTTAAGAATTTAAGAGAGAAGATATTTTTAAGAAACAATCCAATCAATTTATAGGGCTTCAAGCAGGAAGTACTTAGAAAGTAAAGTAAGTTGCAACATATGGCAGAGAAAAAGATGTTGAATTAAAGCCTCTCGGTTTTAAATTTGGGCATGTCAGTTGTGGAAAAGTCATAATGTCAATTACCTGCTGCATTTAGGCTGTTTGTGCTATTTATATATAATTTCGCTCAGAATCGTTTGGCGTTTATGAAGAAGTTATATCTTTTATATTCAAATTGAATTTCCTGATTTTTTTTTAGTAGTATTCGATTAAACATTTTTGCAATTTTGTGCCTTGGATTTCTGACTTAAATTATCGCACCAGAAACCCCTTCCAAATTGAAGTGCGGTTCACTTAATTATATGAGACCTGTTATGTTGCTTAAGAGTTTTTGACTTCATATGTGTGAAAATATAATATTACTTTATAAATGTATATAAGTATACATAATTACTAGGTGTACTACAAAATCCCGGTTTTCAAAATCCCGGCTTTCTAAATTTCTAAAGGCTGATATCTTGCCCAACAATTTACTAGAAAAAACCGAGGCTGCGAAGTCAGTGGCGGGATTCGGTTTCGGGGAGTCGGAGCTATTTTATCGGAGTCGGAGTAGGAAAAAACTGAACTCCCATTTTTTTTGTCAAATTACAACAACAGTATATTTAAATGGAGAACAACGTCCTTATAGAATGGAAAGTAAATAAAATAATTAGTGATTTTTGAAATATTGTTAAACATTTAATTATATTTCCAAAAACGAGAAGTAACCTCTTTGACACATTTCGCCCGTCGACACATCCGGCTCTTCGAGACAATCGGCCCTTCAACGCATTCGGTTCTTCGTAATTTTGCCCTTCCACATTCGGTCCTTCGAAATTTAGCCCTTTGATATCATATCGAGTTGTAGAGACTTCTACAAGTATCGCTCCTCTCCCTCCGTTTAGCCTTCCGAGGGCCTTTAGAAAAAAATTCCAGGAGAGCGGGGTTCGAAAACATGTCGGGAATAAAGAAGCAGTTTTACTATAGTTTTATTCTAAGTGAATGATTCGAATTCAAAACTGATTTTGATGCAGTTCTAGAATACGGTCGATAGGGATGGAACTTGACCATTTCTTCACTGATTATGTTAAAACTCTACAAGTAAGGTCTAAATAGGATTCTTAAATGATTTTTGGTAAAGCTCTAGAATATGGCCATTAGCGACAGAACTTGGCTATTTCTTGACAGATTATGAAAAAAAATCGACATGTGTGATGGAATAAGATTCTAAAATGATTTTTTGACTAAGTTCTGAAATATATCGCCCTTTTTGTCCAGATTGCACGTGACGAATTTCAGCATAATCGATTAAGAAATGGCCTAGTTCCATCCGTAATCACAATATTCCAGAACTTTATCAAACATAATTATCAAACATCTAACCATTTAGATCCCACTTGTCGATTTTCGACATAATCGTTTCGAAATGGCCAGGTTTCATCCCTATTCGCCTTATTCCAGAACTTTATCAAAAACACATTTGTTGAATCCCATTTAGGACCCACATGTCGAATTTCAACTAAATCGGTTAAAAAGTGGCAAAGTTCCATAGCGATGGACATATTTCAGAACTTTATCAAAAAATTATTTTAGAAATCCATTTCCATCGCACTTGTAGAATTTCAACAAAATCGGTTTAGAAATGGCCTAGTTCCACCTCTATTGACCGTTTTATTGAAAAATCATTTTAGAATCTCTTTTCCATCACACTTACCGAATTTCAACAAAATCTGTTAAGAAATGACTAAATTCCATCCCTATTAGCCATTTTCTAGAACTTTATCGCAAACTCATTTTTGAATTTTGTCAAAAAATCATATCCCAGATGTAAAATTTTAAAAATTTAAACCGGGGTTTCCTAAAAATCGGGATTTTTTTTATACAAAATCGGGATTTTGAAAACTGGGATTTATAAAAAAACCGGGATTTTGAAAACCAGGATTTTGTTACACACCCGTAATTACTCCATGTCAGGAATATGTAACGGTCGTTTTTTTAAACAGATAAAATAAACAAGACCCACTTGATGAGGTAACCACATTAAGTGTTTTTCGATTGTTGCGAATAAACTGCTGTGGTTATGCAGGCTAAATTTCTGTACAGTCCATACGTATTGGCAGATGGGGATGAAACTTCATCCTTAAGTTTTTCGCATAAATTGGCTGATTCCAATGATTTTTGGCTGAAATCATTCCACCGAAAATTGCAGCCTTCATAAGAGCTTTTTCATGTTTTCCAAATATCTTGAAAAGTCTTTCTATCTAATCAAATATTAATAATATACGAGTAATAATTGTGTTTGAGGGTTGTCTGAAAAGTTTTCGACTTAACAAAAATACAAGACATGTTAACTTCAAATTTCTCGACATAGTCTCCTTGTAAGTAATACAATTCTCCCAGCGATGCTCCCATCTCTTCAACCTGTCAAATTAGGTGACGGCTTACTCATTCGACCAAAACCTCTGTCCTCCGTGTGCAACTGTCAGCTTAGGAAACAAAAAAAAGTCACTTGGAGCTTGGTGGGGAACGTGGGTGGTGAAACAGTTTAAACGCATTGTCTTGGTGTAGCAAATTTTGTGGTTGTTTTCCGCAATTTCCACCTCAGCTTATCAAGTAATGATGTGTATTATACTCCTGTGATGGTTTTCTCCTTTTGAAGATAATCGTTTAATATAATTCCATGACTGTCCCAGAAAGCAGTAGCCATAACTTTCACAGCCGATAGAGCAGCTTTTGAGTTTTTTGGAGCCGATTCTCTTTGACAGTCCAAACTGTATTTTTGATACAGGAGTGTAATGGTGTATCCAGGTTTCATCAACAGTAATTAGCCGACGTCAAAGCTCTCTTTTATTGCGCCAAAACTGCGCCAACAGAGCGTTGGAAATGACAGGTTCCTCATGCCTAAATTTTGTCATAAACGCGTTATTTGGATAATTTCATAGCGGCTTCTTTCTCTCTGACTTTAATTCAACTTTATTTTTTTTGCTTGTAAATTTTTTAAAATGAATAAATCCAAGATAGCTTAGGTTTATCTTCATTTAGTGAGATCTTTTTGTATTGTAATAAGAATGTGTTATACTTTTCTTGCATGAATCATTGGTTTTCCTAGGTTTTCCATTTTGATACGTTTCTCACTAAAACTTCAATAAATCGACATCGTCGTACCGAAATTTCCACAGTATCATTCAAAGTTTCTAAACTTTCTATAAAACGGTTAATTAGGATTTGGGAATAAAATATGGAGCAAGTTCGTTTACAGTCTCAAAACACCAGCATATTTTTTTTTTGCTTTTAGACAATTTTATTTTACTCAAAAAAGTCAAAAAGAAACAAAATAAATTAAAACGGATTCCAGTATTGAAAATTCCTTCAATTAGAAGCAAAATTTGAAAATGTTATTTCTCCCATTTTTTCGAAAAAAAAATTCTACTCTACAAGAAGTTGCAGTACTATTTTAAAATATCTTCTCTTACACTGGAGGCAAGAATTTCTTATGGGGTTCAGTATTAGGCCCATTGCAGTAACGGTATTTCGCTGACCAACCTTGATATAAAAGTTTTATTCTCATGGTTCGACAAGCCTAATTTTAACCCAACAATTTAAATTTATGATGTATTTCGGAATTGTTTACATGTTAGTGTCGAAAATAGTGTAGATAATTGATTTGTGCGTAGACAATGCCGAATTTTGACAGAGTATGTAGATAATACGTGAACAATGTAGGATATATATTTTTTGTTGGTTTTCTCCATTGGTGTGCCCATGTACTTTCTAAATTCAATATGGAGTCAATCAAAGTTTTCTTATTCAATTTTACAAACCAAATAGGTGTGATTTGGACGTTGAAATGGTGTTATCTCGGCTGAAATCAAATGACTTGATGACTTATGCATTTCACTTCAATAAAACCAGTTTTGAGTTTTTGCTACGAAACTCATAAGTAGTTTTAAATAAAAATTTAACTCTTCAGGAAAACAGGGTTAAAAGAACCTCAGAGCAAATGTGGACTGATTTAGAAAAATCGTTTTCCGTTTCAGGAAGGTTCTACAAACCTTAAAATGGTAACATTTTTCGTTTATCATAAAAGTTATTTTTTTTTGTAGCAAGTATCACTATTTCGCCATTTTTTCCCGAAAACATAATAATTTCGAAAAAATATTCAGACTAAACTAAACTGTTTAAAAGTTATTTTTGAAATTGCTAGTGTCAACTGCCACCTACAAGAAACAAAAATGTCTTCTTATAAAAAATCACCAGCCACACCTAGCCTTGGCAATTGAAATTAAAACTTTTTGGTACAACATTTTGTGTGGCCATTGATTAGAATTATTAGAATATTTTTACACTTTCACTGTCCAGGATTAATATTTAATGATTCTAAAGTGAGTTCATCATTCAAGTTTTGTGTATGGCCTTGATCGGTCTTTTGGTTAACGGATGCTTTCGATATTGGTACAACTTTAATCGATTCCGCGTTCGTCTAGTGAAATGATTTTATTTTACAAATCCGTACATCAAAATAATTATATATTTCCGGAATTTTTTACAATTTTGAAATACAAAAGACTTCAATGCCATCTCATAAAATGAAACGGCGACGAACATGGGGCGAGAAAACTGAATTTCGAAAATCTTGTAAGAGATTAGTCATTGCTCTTAAAACATTATAGAAGTTGCATTTATACAGCAGTCTGCATCCATCATAGTAAATTTGAATACTTTTAATCTAATAAATTTGAAAATAATTTTAAATCCGTTTAAATTATTGCGGTCGTATTTCATGATTCCGCCCCTGGATCGGGAGCGATTTACAAAAGATGGCTTAACTGTATTAAATTCTGTGGCAATAATACATAAGGGCATAACTCGAGTTATGCCCTTATGCAATATTATTTTATATAGGGAAAAACTGCGAAAATCGTATGGTACATCTGACTATTCGATGCGGTAGAGTAAATAATTAGGCGTCACGTAACACTTAAATACTTTTCCAAGATGCTAAAACCTTTTTTACATAATCATTTTCAACTTCAAAATGATCTCCTAAAAATTTTGGAAAATTAGTTATGCCCTTATGTATTATTGCCACAGAATTATATCTGGCCATCTTGTAACCATATTCATGTTAAAGCGTCATTATTTCCCTCAACCAATCAGTATGTGTCATTTTGCTGAAATGTAAACAACATATTTTTTTGTGCTCTAACCATGTCAACCATGTAACTAAACACCATTTGCGGAAGCACTGCTTTTTTTTTTTAATTTGAAGGAGATCGATTGGTGTGTGAAGTATATGCTTAATCAATAAAAATATGTGACTAATGGTTTCGCCGTTTTAAAAGTGGCATTTTTGGCAACAGTGACAAAGAATGCGAAGGGAGGCCAGAAATGGTACACTCAGGCTTAACCCAAAAAAGCTCGCTGAAACTTTGGGAGTGAATCTCAAGACCATTGGTATAGTGCAAAAACAAAGAAATTGGGTTCCGTATGAACTCAAGCCAAGAGACGTCGAACGCTGAAATAGAATCGTGACTGGGGACGAAAAGTGTATCCACCAGGGCAACCCAAAGCGTTGAAAAGCATGAGGTAAGCTCAGTCATGAATCAAATTCTACCGGCAACTCAAATATTCATGTCAAGAAGCTAATGCTATGCATGTGGTGGGATCCGTTTGGATTAATCTATTTTGAGGTAGTCAAGCCTAGCGAAACCATCACTTAAGTAAGTTATCAACAATAATTGATGCAATTAAACCACGCATTGCGGCTCATCAAACGTCCACATGTTGCACACATTGCTTTTTCCGTCTACCATTTGTTCCGGTCGTTTATTCATGACCTGGCCGAGCAGCACTACACTGCTTGCGGAGAAGCCATACATTGGATCGATTTTGGATCGCCTCAAAACACGAGGAACTTTTTCGACGCGGAATCCATATGCTGCCTGAAAGATGGCAAAAAGTCGTAGCTAACGATGGACAATATTTTGAATAAAATACATTGTCCTAATTTCTCTGAATAAAACTTCGAAGTTATAAAAAAACCTCGAAACTTATTTGTACCCGCAATATTATCAGTAGTTAATTGGAAAACAATTGATATAAATCAAAGTAGCGGAAAAAGTTCATGGTCTTCTTCCCGGTAGATGGCTTGACGTTCATATTTCTCAGTAACTATTGATCGTATCGGGCAATTCTTATGTGTTTGAAAGGTGACATTTTAACTTGCACTAATGAAAAAATTCGATATCTTTTGCTTTTTTATCGATTTTATTACGACAAAGGTAAGAAGGTGCTTTATCAAAATCAGCAGCAAAGAAATGGTTCGCGCACTTTCATTCGGGAAATATGGATGTCAAAGATGCAGCTCGCTCTGTTTGACCAACCAATGGAAAAGTCGAGGAAATCATGCATACAATTGAAGAAGACCGGCATATACGCAGCAATGCAATTAGTAATGAACTAAACATTGAACACAAAATAGTATTAAACCATTTCAAAAAGGCTTCACGTTTGTGTGCATTAACAGTTAAACATTTAATGGACCGGATTTCTATCTGCGACACGCTGCTGATACGGAACGAAACCGAGCCATTTTTGATTGATGATTGAGCCAACGATTGATTCTAATCTTTACTGTCAGCAAGTAACGCGTTTAAGGTAAGCAATTCAGTTAAAACGTCCAGAATTGATCAGCAGAAAGTGCGTTGGTTTCCATCATGATAAGGCTAGACCAAAAACATCATTGACGACCCGGCAGAAACTGAGAGAGCTTGGTTGGGAAGTTTGATGCACCGACTCTATACAGTCCTGACCTCGCACCATCGGACTACCATTTGTTCCGGTCCATGCAGAACCATCTTAATGGTTTAACATTAAATTCAAAAGAGGCCTGTGATAATGAGTTGTCTCGACTTTTCGCCTTAAACCACAGAAGTTCTACAGTGCTGGGATCATGGCTCTACCAGAAAAATAGCAAAAGGTCATCGATCAAAATGGCACATATTTGGTTTAATAAAGTTCATTTGAAATTAGAAAATTCTTTGTTTCAATGTCACCCAAAAAAGGGCACGAACTATTCCCCTACCTATTATTATTGTTATTTTTATATCCTATTAATTATTTAAACATTAAATTTTGTAAATTTTAGGATTATTTTTTAAATTTTTTATGTATTTTCTCGAATTTGCTCCTACCGATGTTCGACATAAAATTCGCTAGATTATTTATAAATTAATAAATAAAATAAATATAAAATAACTAAAAGTAATAGTAAAAATATTTTTTTAACTAGAGAAATTCGAAATAATTACAACACCCTGTAAAAAATATTGCAATTTTTTTGCATTGTTTTCTGTGATTTAAGATTTAAACTTTGGTGAAGTTAGTCTTAAATCTGTCCTAAAAAGCAACAACAACAAAATATGTCTAAATGTGTTTGTATAATGTCCCGATAGAACGAATTTTAAAATAAATAGTTATATTAAATATTTTTTAACTAAAATATAAATTTTTATGAAATTTTCTGGGAATTTCCTATAAACCAGCAATCTAAGTAACCCATATAGTAAGATGCTATTAGGCCCTATCTAATACCGGGTTTCCATCGACATAGTATACAAGTATAATAGTATTATAATACTAAAGTATTACGATGGAAAACCAAAGTAGATAGTATAATAGTTTATTAAAATATTTCAGTATACTAGCTATCAAAATATAATACGTAGCAAATATTATTTTTAACGTTATAAATTTGACAGTGTAAAGATAAATTAAATTTTCCTTGCTTATCCATTACCATTTTTAATATTTTCTCGCCGCAATGAGAAATAATTTGTTGGCTGATTATCGTTATATATTATTCTTATATAGAATGTGTCAAATAAATTAATAATATCCTTTTTATCAAATGATCAATTCGATCAGGCTTAATCCAAACCGTACGATGGAAAACCAGCAGGGCTTGATAGTATAATAGTATTATACTATTATTCTATTATGCTATCGACGATGGAAACCTGGTATAATAGAAATATATGTTTGTTTTATTAAAATTGGGGGTTTAGAGTGTTTAGAACAGCCAAATTTGCCGTGGGGTACCTACGGAAAATTTCAGAAAATTGAACGTTCGGTTTGTAGTACTCCACGGAATAAAAATAATATTATTTTAATTTATATGAACATATCAATCCAACCAAGTTTGGGAAATAAAATAAAATCTTAAGTAAACGCCTGATCTCCTTTTAAAAAAATATGTTTTTCAAAATTGATATGCGATAAAGTTCGCCGTGATGGGGATAATGCAAAACCTGCTAAAGAAAATAGTCTTTCTACCGAACGGTACTTGATGAACGCTTTTTTGACTACCAGATACTCATTTAAACAGGACAATTGTTTATTTTTGCTTCCCATAAATCTAATAAATTCAATCTCTAACTCAGGTTTAGATTGATCTGGCATTAAATTCGACCTAAGGATATATAAACTCTCTTCGTCATCTGTACTGTTGGTACTCTCATAAATCTCATCAACAATATTTAAGTGTTTTCTGAAATTTTCTAATGCTTCACTTCAATGCATATATTCTGTATTTGTACCTTCTTATCTTCTATGTCTGGTGTATTTTCAGGTAGCCATCACATCCTAAATTATGGGTATAGACAAGTAGTTATTATTGCTTCATTAGCCTCTGTTGACAAAATCTTATTTCTAAAGATTTTACTAATTGAGGAATAATCAATTTATAATATTTTAAAGCTGGATGATTTCTAGTACTTGAAGCCTTAAATGATGCGGGAGTACTGCATTCCATAATACCTCATCTGTGTCGGGATTGGTTTCGATTTCGTGATGTTCTGATATTTCAAGTTCCACATCATCAATATTTTGTAAATTGTACAAAAAATGTTTTTATGAGGTTAATTTCATTTTTTTTTCAAAGAAAGTTTACCTGAATAATTAGTAATTTCAACGTCTATTCCGAATTCCGCAAATGTCTTTACAAAATTAGACCCGTTGTCCGTTACTTTTGAGATTATTTGGCTAGCATTGAGTTGAAATTCTCCAAATATTTCATTGAATAGCTCGGAAATTTTATCGTAGGAGTGCGTTCCGGGAAACAGTCTACAAGCTAGAGCTCGAAAAACTCTTTCTAGTGTGTCTGGATCAACCTACATTTAAATTTAAAACAACCGTAAAATTGAATTGAATAATTACCCAATGAACTGTTACGCCCATGAAACTTCTATACTTGGTCGACCAAATATCCGCCGTAGTAGATACGTATCCAATAGAATTTAATTTCTTTGCTATAGATTCAATTTGATATTTTTAAATTGCATATCAATCTTTTGACCTAATGTCCTTCGAGACATTATTATTTATATACGCATTGCTTGCCAAATCGAGGACGTACGGCTATAGTTCCGATTTTATCACCATCTGCACATTGCATAGCTCCGTGCCAGCTTATACTGTCATGGAAGATGAGTCGGCCCATGAGTTTTGCACTCAGATCGTAATTTATTGATTGAAATTCCCTTTTGCATCCTGTCCCTATCGGGATTCGAACCACCTGATCCAAACGCCAAAGCTTTAACCACTGTACCGTTTGGTCGGTATATTTCAAAATTGATATCTAAGTCTACAGATAAATGGAAAATTTAGTAAATATTTAACCACAATTAATAAGTAATTATAAAAATACCCAACTTTTATAATTTTTACGAAATTTGAACCAAAAACTGTATCGTTCTTACTCCTTTACTTCTTCTGGGTGGACCGGAATCGGCTCAAAATCCCGATTCACAAAATCCCGAAAAACGAACAAAATCCCGACAAAAAAAATCCCGATAATCAAAATTCCGATTTTTAAAACCCCGACTTTCAAAATCTCGATTTTTAAAATTTCGATTTTCCGATCTTGACTTTGTTGAAACTTTAAAAATCCCAACACAAGTCGGGGTTTTTTTAAAAATATTAAAAACTAAATTTTATTTTTTTACCTTGACTTTTATTAAGAACCGATTTTTATTAAGAAGCCCGATTACAAAAAAATTATATGAATTCGAGCGCCAGCCTTCGTAAGATCGGCTCAAAATCCCGAATTATCAAAATCCCGGCAAAAATAAAATCCCGTCTTTCAAAATCCCAATTTTTAAAATGCCGATTTTCAAAATCCCGAGCTGAAACTGAGATTTCTTTTATAAATATTAAATTTGGTTTTTTTATCTTCATTTTTATTAAGATCTCGGTCGTTTTTTGGCCGATTTTGGTTAAATTTGGGCCATCGGATATTATTTGCATTTTAATGTGAATTATTCTAGAATTTTTGAAATTGGGCCTTGTCAATGCGAATTATTCTAGAATTTTTGGAATTGAATTTGACCATTCCACAACCAATAATTGTAAAATTTAATTTACAAAATTGGATTTGTATAAATACGTTCTTTTAATAAAATATATTTTTGATCGTCCTGAAAAGAACGTTTGGGTTTTTGACGTCTTTAATAGATTCTGTATAATCCGCTCCTCCGTGCGGTACGCAGTGCGACATGTTTGCTGATCTCGGCTCCTACGTCCCCCGAAACTCAATTGTGAAGCCCCTTGAGAGTTTTCGAAACCGTTAGCCTCACAATTATTGCATTTCAAAATGTTGCATTAACAAAATATTGCTTTTTTTTATTAATCTAAAAGAGAAAGTATTATTGAATGCGATTACAACTGCAGGCTATATTAGCCTTTACATTGCACTCATTACAAAAAGGTTTTTAAAAGTCCGATTTTTTTAATGAAAATTGTGAATTTTCTTGCCCGGCGACCCGCGGTCGCCCGAATTCACAATTTTCTTTAAAAAAATCGGGCTTTTGAAAATCGGGATTATGAAAATCGGGATTTTGAAGGTCGGGATTTTGAAAGTTGGGATTTTGAAAATCGGGATTTTGAAAATCGAGGTTTTAAAATTCGAGAATTTCAGCGTCGGGATTTTGTGGTTCGGGATTTTGATTTCGGGATTTTGATTTCAGGATTTGTAAATTCGGGAAAACGAGTCCAACCCACATAAATTATGTATTGATTACCTTTATATGAGTAGTAAAATTTGAAGTAGACGTTAAATATCTACTTGTTATAGTACTTTTATTACTTTTGCAACATAATTGGCATTTTGCCTTAATAACAATTGCTTTGTTCAAGGCACTATTCATATCGAGTCCATCCCCAATTATTTAAAAAAATGTCCCATCTTATATTAGTGGTATCCTCGAAGCACTCATGATTCGATTTTTCACAAATTAAATAAACATAAAGAGATTTATATATTTTATTCAATTTACTCAACAAATTTTTTAAATTCAAATTTTTACTAAGGACGTGCTTTCAGACACATTTCATTAAATAAAAACCCCAATAAACCAAACAACAAAGAATTCGTATCGAAAAGTGGTAAATTAGAAAACTTTATCATAATTTGTAATTTTTTATGGAATATTTTATGTAATGGAAATATCAAATACAATAACAAAAAAATATTTTAATTAATTTATCAAATACGACATTTATAATTTAAAGTAATCAAAATACTAATTGTAAATTACAAATTAGACATTTAAGTAATTTAACTACGTAATTGAACTATATGTATTTATTAATGCCCACTATTGTGTGCTGGTTAACAGGAAATCCCCGGAAAATTTCAGAAAATTGTACGTTCGATTTGTAGTACTCCAAGGCAAATTTGGCGATCTTAACACAACAACTGTAATTTTGTCTTAATTTAACTGAGATTAAATATTATTAAACTTAATAAATATTTCATTAATATTTATTTAATTTTTGTGGCCATTTTCTATTTGTTTCACAGATTATTAGGTATTGTTAAATTTGTAGCAAGTGTAATCTATATTAGTACTTAAAAACGAATCAATCATTGGTTTAATCAGTTTATCCGATTTTATTATATTAAATTTACTAACAATTTAAATGTTTTTAGGATTTAGGACAAACTTCACCATTTTGTTCAGTATAGTGCAATTTGTCCAAAAGAAACCAATTTTTTTTTTAGACAGTTGTGGACAAACTTCACGCGAATAGACTTAACCCGGCCTCTCCACCTGCCATTAACAGAGAGTTATACCATTAAAATTCGAGCAGTTACAGGTGGAGAAGCAAAATATTAATGTCTTGACAGATTTCGTAAATTATTTTCTGCCGGCTTTGCAGAAATTCAAGTTATACCAATTTATGTCATTTTTTAGATTTCAAAATGGCGAATTCCATTTTTTTGTACGACCTGTCAATTGTTTGTTGTGTTTGTGACGTTGTTGTTTTTTGTCAGTGATTATAAATTTGTGTTTTTAAGACAATATAAAAAAAATTCAATTTTTCGTTTAAAAAGAGAGTGATGAATTCTAAACAAGAAATTTTAAAGTTAATCGAACTTTATAAAACGCATGAGTGCCTCTGGAATATAAGCTCAAAATATTTTCGAAGGACAGATATAAAAAATAATGCGTACCGCAAAATCGCCACTGAGTTGGTAATTGATGAGGAAGTGGTCAAGAAGAAAATAAAAAGTCTCCGGACTTCATACACAGCCGAAAAAAGAAAATTAGAAAATTCGAAAAAATCGGGAGTAGGGCTGGAAGACATAAAAGAGCCTAATTTATTTTATTACGAAAAAATGGCATTTTTGGATCCCTGCATTATTTATAGGAAAGGCCAAACAAATTTAAATGTAAGTTTGTATTATACTTATTTTAATATAAGAATTTTTGTTAATGAATATTATTTTAATTATGAATAGTGTTCTGGGAGCACGAATGATAACCAAGAGAGTCCCATAGAGATACCATATGAATCACAGTATGAGTTGAATCGGGGAGTCAGTTGTGATAGCGGGGCAGAAAATAAAGGACCACCCGCAAAAAAGCCAAAAGAAATTGAAAATTCAATTTCGAACTTCGATGATGCTCTAAATAAATTTATATCATCTGTGAATTCGGATACCGAAGATGAATTTCATTTCTTCGGGCTTCAAATGGCTTCAAATTTGCGAAAGTTAGGACACGCATTACAACTAATGGCATCTTTTCAGCAACAGATAACCGATGGAAGAGTACAGATTTTACATTCGCCACATGAAACTACGCTGAGAACATCAAACGTTTCATCAATTTCGCTCATGTCATCATCATCACCTGCAGCAGAAATTTACCCAACGATATCTACACCAGTCATATATCCACTTCCCAGCTCATTACGGACAGTACGTAGATTGAATGAACCAATTAATATTGTAAAAGCTAAATCGGTCAAATTGATTCGCCCTCCATCAATTTCTCCGTCATCTTCATCATCAACATCCATGGGTATACATTGGCATGAGAAATTTCAACAACCACCCTATAGTAACCCAAAACCAAATGTGGCCACTGAACCGAAGAGCACTTCTAATTTAATAAATATAGCAATGGAATAAGCGGACATCGAATATCAAACTTATTAATAATTAATATGTAATTTAATTTTTTTTATTTGATTATAATACAAATGAATTATTGTTATAAAATGGAAACATTTTTTTGTATTTTTTTTTAATTTTTATTGTAAACTTAAAACATGTACATTCACAAAATTTTTTTCCATTGGCTGTCGATCACACCATCGCCGACTACAAATTTTACAATATTTTCTCTGGCCATATTGGCAACCTTATCGCATTCAACATATTGTCTTTCGACTGAAGCAAAGTTGTTAACCGGTAAGTACTCCTCATCCTCTTGATTCGTAAGGTGATTTTCTTTAACTAACGAATTATGAAGTGCACACGAAGCTTTCACAATTAAATCGGTGGTGTCTAGTGATGTTTCAAGTGGCCTTTGGAATATTCTGAATCGCGCTGCTAATCTGCCGAAGGTGCACTCAACAATCATTCTAGCTCGACATAGCCGATAATTATATACTTTTTGAGAGATGGTTAATGCAATATTACATCATCCCCGATAAAAAAAATGGTGTTTCAATATCCTGCCCTGGTAACTTGGACAGCGATGGAATAACCAAATGGCCATTGATTAAGGCTTCGTAAAATGAACTTTCTTTGTAGATGGTGCTGTCGTTAATTCTCTCATTTGACCCAACATCAATAAACAAAAATTTACTATTGGCATCAACAATTCCCAATAAAATAATGCTGAAGTATCCTTTGTAACAGAAAAAGTTTGATCCAGAGTGAGCAGGAGCCTTAATTCGTATATGCTTTCCATCGACTGCACCCAATGTGTGTGGAAAATCCCATATTTGATTAAAATTGTCCGCAATCTTATACCACTCAACTCTACTATCTGGAACCTAATACAAATATGAAAATTTATTATTACATTTTTAATTACATACATATAATTTAAATTTAATTTACTTTTGGTTTGAGCGCAATCCAAATGGCTTGAAGAACCTCAGGAACAAACTTCGATATAGTTTTATGTGACACTCTCGATATATATTCCAAAGAACGGTATGAATCACCTGTTGCAATAAATCTCAACGTTATATCGAGTCTAACTCTTGCTGGCTCAATATGGCGTCTTTTTTGGTTATTGCATTTCTTACCTATAACATAATGGGTATTCGTATGTTCACTAACAAAATAGGGAACAAAAATTTTACATATCACATATAATATAATGAATGTAGCTACCAAACTCAAAATTTCTTCAAACTGCTCTATATGAATCCTAGTAAAATTTTGAAAGTTGGTTCCAGTTCCCCAGTCCAAATCTTTTAACAAATGAATTTCCACATCATGGTCGCCTCGTTTAATTAAAAATGGATTAACCCAAAATATTGAAGGTTTTCGCTTTTGCTTTTCCTCAATTTCTTTTATTTCACGATCATGTAATAATTTCAATTCACTTAGAACTTTCAATTCTAAGGCAATTTTTTTTTGACAACATTTTAATTACATATAATAGCAAACCAACATTTAAAAATTCGAAATCACAAATGATTTCGACACGTCAAAATACTGTAAGTGTTCCTCACCGAACGCCATTTTTTTTGTAGTATATTTAATGTTAATGGTATAAAATATGTCAGGTGGAGTAGCCGGGTAAGATCTTATAGAAATTTCAAAGCAGATGTCGCAATACAAATTCCAATGAACAATAAATATTTTAGTACAATACTAAGGGATGATTATCCAATTCATTCACTGAGTCTCAAATGAATATCAAATTTAGTTGGCATTTCATAAACAAATAAATTATCGAACTCTTGTACAAAGACATTGGGTATAAAAGTTTTTCCAGAACATCAAAAATGTTTCGAATTTGTTAAAAATAAATCAAAAAAATACATAAATATTTGTGGGTGAACATCACCCGTTACATAAAAAAACTATAGAAAAATTAGGGAACAAACAAATATTTTTATTATTTCGATTTGTGCGCTTCTTTAATGAGTGCCATTCCTAGGTAAACGAAAATTGAATTTGTTTGGCAGAAATACCTAACAGATACTCGTTTGCCAGAGATTTCAAAATATGTTTTATCTTGCAGCAAGTTGAAGCGAACTTTAAATTAATTAGACATTAAAGTATGTAAATGTTGTAAGGTATAAGGAACCGTAAACTTTTTTCCTCGTTTTTTAGTCGGTTGTACTAGGTATACATTTTTTCCATACATAACTAAAACCAGGCATACCTAGGGTTAACCGCATGTATATTAACATAATTCCATCGTTCTAAACCACATAAAAATTATTAAAAAAAAATAACTTTGTCATATTTTATGGATTTATCAATTATATATTGTATGGAAAAATAACATAAAAGAAAAACTAAGGAAATTCATGTATAGCAATGAAAATGTTTGGCTGCATTCCATTATTTTGTTTTGAATATACCACAACCATACATACGATTAGGAAAAAATATTTCAATCACCCGTCTTCTTTCTAACTACCCGTTTTGTTGTGATTTATATCCGTAGCCGTACATTTTCATGTCCATTGAAGTAATTTATATTTTTTAAACTTTAAAAATTTTCCATTTGCCTTGATTTTACCCTGCCCGTCGTGCCACCACATACAAAAATAATTTGCATAAAATATTTTTACATAAACAATGATTTTCAAGTGTTGATAAGAAAGTAAAAAACTATTTTATGTTTTTAAAATTCTAAGACATTAAAATTTATGTTTTTTACTGCTATATAATATTATGGTTTGTACTTTGGTTCTAATATTACTCGCTTGTACCGGAATTTAGTTTGAGAAAAATATGGTATTATTATGTAATTGTAGAGGTTTTGAATTTTAACTTAAACGTAATTTGTAATTGCAATTGGTTACTTGGACAAGTAATAGTGCTTTCTTTCAGTTTTTGAAATTACCGAATTTCAATAGTTTTCCCTCCTTCTTAAGCGGCACCCTTAATTGGAACTGTGTTTCGTGTACTTTTTTTATTCATACTTATAAAAAGCCATACGAGTAGATTATACTTACTCCTAAGACCGGGTTTTAATCATGCTGCTATATAGAATGCCAGATACAAGAGGACGAATTTAACAAACTAAACTTAATAAACTGGAAATTTTTCATCATCAGAATTAAAATATAAATGTTCTTATCATTTCAAATGCTAACAATACGGGTGAATTCTTAGACGAAAATCAACAGTAACTTAAAATTCATTGAGATTATCTCGATTTTAAGTCGAGGAAATTAAATATTCTGCAGTATTGTAACGAATGGTTCGTTCCAGGTTTCCGTTCGTCTTGATTTTCATAAATTAAAAATTCTGTTCAACACTTCTCGTTTGTTTTGCAGTACATAATTTTGGGTCATGACTGTCAATGTGTTAATTAGTATTGTTGTCTGTGGTAATATCGTCATTGCTTCAATATGCAATTGATTAACCAAAAATATAAAAACACTGTAACGCGAAATACATTGTTAACCCTTTATTTTATATGAATAGGTAATTATATAATTGAATAGTTAAGTATATAGATACTATGTATTTATTGATATGTCAATGTGTATTGTGTATACAGATATAACAACAAACTTGTAATTACGGGATTATCGAGAAGATACATTTTTTTTGTGAAGATGGATGGAAAAAGTTTTGGGTTGGAGTGTGGCAGTTGGTATTTTAAGTTCATCAAATCAACAATAATAAAATAATAATTAATTAATAATAACTATTATAAAAGAAAAAAAAAACTTAATAAAATAATAAAATAAATTAAGTTTTAATAATAAATAAAATTAATAAATAAACTTATAAATAAAATACCATTTGATTTGACGAAATCTAATAGTGATAAGTTAGAAAAAAATTAAACCGGGTGATCCGTATTGGACTTTACGTGCATGTGATAATAGATTGTGTATGTGAAAACTGGACTAACTAGTGTATTGAATCATGTTACAAAGGCGGACATTCACGTACGTAACAATAATCGTGTAAATCGAAACATGTTAGTTATCCGACTACCTAATTTCGCAAAGTGTATAAATTTTCTTGCACGTTGATGTAAAATAATAATATACGTATATTATATTATATGTACTCTAATAAGACCGTGAATCTTTAGTTGGTAGCGAAATTCTTTAAGTGGTCAACAGTGGTTTGTGATGGACATTATAAAACAATTGTAATTTAGAATTAAACGGATTAAACGTGATCTTCAAAACATATATCGCCTACTTTCTTATATTGGTGGCCGTTATGATATCGATATCAATAATCTAAAATCAACAATTAATTTCATCGGATGCTGTTGAGTAATTTAAAAATATTCATAATAATAAATAAAATTATAAATTAAAATCTAATATACGTAATCCGTAAAACCCAAAATGAAATACGGTATGCTGCGTCGTATTATCCATCATTCGTAACATCATGGCGCCCAACGCTTCGTTATATTTTAGTGTAAGTTTTTTTTTTATATAAATTTGTATTTTTATTTAAATAATTTGATTTTATACTCAAAATTTATAATATTTAGTTTAGGAACTATAGATTATTTAATTCATTAACCCCAAAATTATATTGAACTCCTATTTGGTTTATTTTCTTGTCAATTAATTTATAATTAAATTCCTTAGTTTTTACTATCCGGAGAATTCCTAAATTTTATATCTTATGTTTATTCAAAATTTTGTTGCTCAGTGAATTTCTTTATTTCAATAATTATGGTTTCATATTTAAATTGTTGTGTCATTTAATTATTTAAAATGAGATAATTTCGTTTCAAAGTGGGAGAGGTAACGGGGTAAGTAAGTATCGAGACATGTGATTAACATTTTTGTTTGGAACGGGTTGACTTTCTTTGATCTTCAATGTGTCTTTCATGTTATGTGCTTCTTTTGATTTTCTTTATTATTATATTTATTCTATACGGTCATAACTGATCGTCACAAGTTTCAGAAACCCCACCCCTACAGCTCCTGAGCCTTAGTCGGCAAACTGACCGTTAACCGAAACCGCTGTGACGATACAAAATTTTCTGTTAACATTCCACTCACCAAGTGGAGTGTTACAGTATAATGTGCGAGAACATTGGTACGTTTGATGAATGACCCTAATGCTGCACCAGCACTTGTAGCACAATCCAATGAAAATGGACTGGAATTATATTACAAATTAATTACAAATTTGTTACACAGTTAGAAAATTTTTTACAGGTCCCGTTATCCTGAAATTTGTGTGTGGGCTGGCGTTAGACAAAGCTACACCACACTTTTCGTATTTTTGTTAATATTGATTGTATCGTACTGAGAGTGGTACTGGAATTTTTTACAAATTAATTACAACTTATCGGCATAGTTCAACCCCAAAAAAACTATCCCTAAGGGGTGCAATTCTTCAAAAATCATATTTATCTTTACAACATTCTTATCGCATTTCTGTTAATATATATTGTATCGTAGGGGGGGTGGTACTAAATTTTTTTATAAATTAATTACAACATATTGGCATAGTTCAACCCCCAAAAAACTTCCCCTAGAGTTGAAATTCTTTTAAAACCTAATTTTTGATTAAACCATGCTGTTGTCATTTCAGCTAATATTTCTTGTATCGTACTGGGGGTGATACTGTAATTTTTAACAAACTAACTACAACATATTAGCATAGCTCAACCTCCAAAACACTCCTCCTAAGGGATGCAATTTTTAAAAACCTTATTTGTCACACCACGCCTTTTGCATTTCTGTGAATTTTTGTTGTATAGTGCTTTTTTTATACAAATTTATTACAATAAAATGGCATAATTAAACCCCTAGAAAACTACCTCAAATGGGAGCAACCGTTTAAAATCATTGTATCGTACTGAGCACTGGTTTATATAAGAAATTTTTAATAAATAAATTACAATATATTGGAATAGTTCAATTGGCAAAAACTGTCCCTAAAAGTGAAGCTCTTTAAAACAATATTTTTCTGTATAGATAAAACCCTCCAATAATTACCACTGAATTTATTACAACAGCCCACACCCACAAAAATCGAACATAATGCATCGAACTTCCTTCCTATGGAAGAAATATGTATCCCTAAATTTATTCCAACAGCCCACACCCACAAAAATCAATCATTCTGCATCAAACTTCCTTCCTATGGAAGAAATAGGTATCCCTGAATTTATTACAATAGCCCACACCCACGAAAATCAATCATTATGCATCAAACTTCCTTCCTATGGAAGAAATAGGTATCCCTGAATTTATTACAACAGCCCACACCCACAAAAATCGATCGTTATCCATCGAACTTCCTTCCTATGGAAGAAATAGGTATCCCTGAATTTATTACAACAGCTCACACCCACAAAAATCAATCATTATGCATCGAACTTCCTTCCTATGGAAGAAATAGGTATTCCTGAATTTATCACAACAGCACACACTCACAAAAATCGATCATTGTGTATTCCTATGTCAAAAAGGTACCATTGAATTTATTACAAAAAGTTGTAATAAATTCAATGATACATATTTCTGGCATAGGAATGAAGTTCGATGCATTATGCTCGATTTTTATGGGTGTGTGCTGTTGTGATAAATTCATGGATACCTATTTCTTCCATAGGAATGAAGTTCGATGCAGTTTGATCGATGTTTGTGGGTGTGGGCTGTTGGAATAAATTCAGGGATACCTATCTCTTCCATAGGAATGAAGTTCGATGCAGTTTGATCGATTTTTGTGGGTGTGGGCTGTTGGAATAAATTCAGGGATACCTATTTCTTGGATAGGATGAAAGTTCGATGGATAACGATCGATTTTTGTGGGTGTGGACTATTGTAATAAATTCAGGGATACCTATTTCTTCCATAGGAAGGAAGTTTGATGCATAATGGTTGATTTTTGTGGGTGTGGGCTGTTGTTATAAATTCAGGGATACCTATTTCATCCATAGGAAGGAGGTTCGATGCAGTTTGATCGGTTTTTGTGGGAGTGGGCTGTTGGAATAAATTCAGGGATACCTATTTCTTGCATAGGATGGAAGTTCGATGGATAGCGATCGATTTTTGTGGGTGTGGGCTATTGGAATAAATTCAGGGATACCTATTTCTTGGATAGGATGAAAGTTCGATGGATAACGATCGATTTTTGTGGGTGTGGACTATTGTAATAAATTCAGGGATACCTATTTCTTCCATAGGAAGGAAGTTTGATCCATAATGATTGATTTTTGTGGGTGTGGGCTGTTGTTATAAATTCAGGGATACCTATTTCTTCCATAGGAATGAAGTTCGATGCAGTTTGATCGGGTTTTGTGGGTGTGGGCTGTTGCAATAAATTCAGGGATACCTATTTCTTGCATAGGATGGAAGTTCGATGGATAACGATCGATTTTTGTGGGTGTGGGCTGTTGTAATAAATTCAGGGATACCTATTTCTTGCATAGGAAGGATGTTCGATGCATTATGTTCGATTTTTGTGGGTGTGGGCTGTTGTAATAAATTCAGGGATACCTATTTCTTCCATAGGAAAGAAGTTCGATGCACAATGATCGATTTTTGTTGGTGTAGGCTGTTGTTATAAATTCGGGGGTACCTATTTCTGGCATCGGAAAAATTTGGTGTATAATGATTGGTTTTTGTGGGTATGGGCTGTTGTAATAAATTCAGGGATACCTATTTCTTGCATAGGATGGAAGTTCGATGCATAATGATCGATTTTTGTGGGTGTGGGCTCTTGTAATAAATTCAGGGGTATCTATTTCTTGCATAGGAATGAAGTTCGATGCATTATGTTTGATTTTTGTGGGTATGGGCTCTTCTAATAAATTCAGGGATACATATTTCTGGCATAGGAAGGAAGTTTGATGCAGAATGATTGATTTTTGTGGGTGTGGGCTGTTGGAATAAATTTTGGGATACATATTTCTTCCATAGGAAGGAAGTTCGATGCATTATGTTCGATTTTTGTGGGTGTGGGCTGTTGTAATAAATTCAGTGATTATTATTTTAGGGGTTTTACCTATACGGAAAATATTGTTTTAAAGAGCTTCACTTTTAGGGACAGTTTTTGGCAATTGAACTATTCCAATATATTGTAATTTATTTATTAAAAACTTCTTATATAAACCAGTGTTCAGTACGATACAATGATTTTAAACGGTTGCTCCCATTTGGGGTAGTTAAGGGGTTTAATTATGCCATTTTATTGTAATTAATTTGTATAAAAATTTCAGCGCTATACAACAAAAATTCACAGAAATGCAAAAGGCGTGGTGTGACGAAAAATAAGGTTTTTAAAAATTGCATCCCTTAGGAGGAGTGTTTTGGGGGTTGAGCTATGCTAATATGTTGTAGTTAGTTTGTTAAAAATTACAGTATCACCCCCAGTACGATACAAGAAATATTAGCTGAAATGACAACAGCATGGTTTAATCAAAAATTAGGTTTTAAAAGAATTTCACCCCTAGGGGAAGTTTTTTGGGGGTTGAACTATGCCAATATGTTGTAATTAATTTATAAAAAATTTCAGTATCACCCCCAGTACGATACAATATATATTAACAGAAATGCGATAAGAATGTTGTAAAGATAAATATGATTTTTGAAGAATTGCATCCCTTAGGGTTTTTTGGGGTTGAACTATGCCGATAAGTTGTAATTAATTTGTAAAAAATTCCAGTACCACTCTCAGTACGATACAATAAATATTAACAAAAATACGAAAAGTGTGGTGTAGCTTTGTCTAACGCCAGCCCACACTCGAATTGCAGGATAACGGGACCTGTAAAATTTTTTCTAACTGTGTAACAAATTTGTAATTAATTTGTAAAAAATTCCAATACTATTTTCATTGGATTGTGCTACAAGTGCTGGTGCAGCATTAGGGTCATGTTTGATGATGTTCTTGCCTTTAATGAACGATTGCAGGAGGATATAGGTGTGATTGTGCTTGGAAAAACCTGGGTTCAGAGTATTAACACCATTTCGTTTCAGATCGATAATTTTAGAAGTTTATTCTCGTACCGTGATGAAGGAATTGGTGGAGGATTAGGAGGTTTATCTAAACAATAACCCAAACTTCAACGTTTTAGAGTGCGATAATGGGGTTTTTCCTTTGCATTTTATAAACATTGAACTTCCTTAGTATTTTTCAACCAAAATTTGGGCCTTGTACAGACAGCAAAATTCAAATGTCAACTTTTGTTTAAATTTTTTGGACGGCTTAGATTTAAATAAAACTGACACAATTATTGTCGGTGGCATAAATATCCCTACAAATAAAAACTTGGACCTATGTAGTTGTTGATTACAAAAATATTTTAATGAGTTCTGCGATGATTGTCACCAATACATATTTGCTACAAGAACTGCAAATATTCTGGACCATTTAGTATGCAGTTTCTCTAACATTAAGGATGTTCATATAATTTCACATTTTTTTCTGAAATAAATCACCATAACTTTATTTTTTCATCTGTCTTTTTAAAGAAAAAGTCATCCGGCAAAAATTAGAACAAAAAATGATAGATTTTGATAAAGTTGATACAAAATTTTATGACTTCCTTAAAACTACTGATTTTCATTTGACTGACCCAGAAACTACGTTAAAACTAATTAATGAAAAATACAATTATTTTATAGAAATTCACATACGTTTAAGAAAAGTGTTGTCGCTAAATTAAAGAATAGCCTTTGTTCCTGGATAATATCTAACTTATGGAACCTTATTGGGAAACGGAATAGAATTAAAAAAAAAAAGTATAAATTGCACCCTCATAGTATTGAAACTAAAAACCTACTACATTTCGTTAGCAAAAAGTATCGTCTGAGAAGTGTTTCGCCAAGAAACGTTAAGCTCGAAACAGAACAAGGGCGACAACGACGAGCGTCGACGAATAAATAAAAAATATCGCTGCAATTTCGCTGTAGCTAACAGAACAAGATCATCAGCGTAAGGAAATAAAAAAACAACAACAAATGAAATAACGACAATTTTATCTATGTCAAAATGGATGCGAAAAATTAGCATACTCGGATAATAAAAATTTTAAAATTATAAAAATTGTTCAAGTATTATGCTTTTGGCATATGACGTTGGGGCGTTACCAACTTATATATACCGGGTGAGTTTTTTAAGCTGAAAATATCAAATATCTCGGAAAATAAGCCCTCTACGATAAAAATGACCATTATCAAAATTAAATCATTCTGGAGGGGAAATACATTAGTGCTAAAATTAGGACCCCCGGCCCTGTATGTAAGGGGGTGGGGAGCAACTTGGAAACTAAGATAGGAATCCCTATTTTTTATTGCAGATTCGGATTCCACGGCTAAAAGTAATAGGCGCTGTAATAGGCGATATTAATTTTTTTCGATTTTTCCTACTGAGAACATTATGCATACGATTCTGCAATATGTTTGCATTAAAATTAACACATATTGATGCAGATGTTTCTTAATTTACGTGTATAATTTACGTGTTGTAATTGGTTAAAACGATGGGATGGAAAAATCCAGGATTTTTATCCACTATCGCAACGGTTCTGTCAAAGAGGAGAAAAATGTTAATTTTTTAGGAATTTTTTTTTTTAGGAAAAATCACCATAAAATCAACTGAATCGATTTAACTTTCTTTTAAATAGTTTCTATTGTATCTATATTTGTCGATGCGATGTTTATTCGATCGATTCTACTCGATTTAAATTCAACAAAATGATTAAATATGATAAAACAGTGTTTTTCGTCGAAATGAAAAGCAAAAAAAAAAAAATTAGATGAGGTTTTTCGGTCTTGATATGTTCGGCAAAGTTGTTGGTCTTGACCTGCGCAACAACTTTGCTGAAGAAAGTAAAACAAAAATCTTAATGGTTCAAGAGCTATCATCGTGAAAATGAGGGTATATTTTGACTCAGAGCCAAAACATGTCGAATGCGATATCTCAAAAATGGGGACTAACTTTGAAATGAGACTAGCACCATTGAACTCAGCTTACTCGAATTAGGTTTACCCCCTGGGTGCCCAGCTTGTCACATTTTTCAACTAGCACAGTGTAATTTTTCAAAAATTCCAAACTACAATTATAAGTTCTTTGATAAAAGATAAAAAATATTTTCCAATTGCACAATAATAAGGCAACATACAAATGCGCTATCAATTTTCTTAAAAGTAATTATTTAAAACAATTCTAAGAACTGAAACCAATAAAATCGATAAATTGAGTCGAAAGCACAATAAAATATATTAAATGACCGCACTTGGTGTCTTTATTTTCGAAAATCAAAACACTTGACTAGTGAAGTAATAAAATATTTCCTTAAAAAACTGTAAACATTTCTTCAAGTTTATCGTTTTGTTCGTATATGAATATGTTTTTTTATTGTCTTACTACAAAATATGTTATTTATGCGTAACGACTGAATATGATTGTTGATTGATAAAATCCATGTATGTTTGATATGTAAATATGGTAAATAATATTATATAGACCAAGGACATATGACATTTAAGTACATGCTCGTTGTAAACATATAAATTTATGTTTTTAAGCAAAATTTTATGAGCAATGGCAGATAAGACGATGGTCGTTGCGTATGTAATATGATATATGTTTATACGTTCATGAATTAACTTTTGTTCATAAATTGATGTGATTTACATGGAAATTGTTGTCTGTTGGAGTCGAATATATAACGCAGACAATTCATTTGAATTTAACGAGTTCTTTACGAGTGTTGGTCATGCAAATGCTACTAGTCTCCTCATGAATGAAACTGACAAAAATAAATTAATATGTCAATATTACCAATCTATTAATAGCTACGTTTTTTCGAAAATTTCATCTTGAACACTGTATTTTACCATTCTTTCGCTAAAAAATAAATTAACTCCTGGTTTGGCTGGTATTTCCAATAAAGTTGTTAAATAAATGTCCCGGTTTTTGCTCGATATTTTATCTTTTATTTAAGCTTACTGGGTTTTTTCCTGCATCATCAAAGCAAGTCTCAGTTGTTCCGATCGTTAAAAATAATGATAAAACAAGTATGAACAACTATCGACCAATCTCCCTCCTTCTGTATTCCCGAAAATATTTGAAAAAGCTATTGTATCCTTCTTGGATGAAATAATTGAATATATTGATAAAGGGTTCAAAGTATCAACCCTATTTATATATTTAACTAAGGCTTTTGATACAGTTCAATATAGCACACTGTTAAAAAAAGCTATATTGTTGTGGATTCAGAATCGTTCAAATCGTCAACTAAGTGATGACCTACCGGAAAAAATAATATTAATGTGGGAGTGCCACAGGGTTCTGTTTTAGGGCCTTTATTATTTTTAGTATATGTATATGGTATATGATGGTTTTTCGTTTACATACGCTAGTCCAAGTTTTCAATATCAAAGTGAAGGATTCGTCGTGGATTTTGGTAAATTAAAGCTTTATTACATTATAGCCATGTAGGTGTTTAGATTTTAATGTTACTAGTATCTGTAATATTATTCAATTTTACGTTTCGCGTTTTACGGAGTCAATGCTACTATCCGCTTCCCCTATTGTATCAGAAACAAT
This sequence comes from Nephrotoma appendiculata, assembly GCA_947310385.1. Classification (NCBI taxonomy): domain Eukaryota; kingdom Metazoa; phylum Arthropoda; class Insecta; order Diptera; family Tipulidae; genus Nephrotoma; species Nephrotoma appendiculata. The sequence continues at coordinate 101,435,006 of OX371223.1, forward strand.
TGTTGACTATAACAGGCATCCCCGTACCATTTCGACAATAGTATTATTTCGGTAAACCCTCAATTTTAATTTCAGGTTAGCCCTCTAAAGGTTTTTACTTTCGGAATATTAGATCGGGTTTGAATTTATTTAGGATTCGTTATGTTTTCTGCCCTCAGACATTTATGAATCATCATTGAATACTATCATTTCTTGGGTAAACAAATGCTGTGTATTTTATTGAAACATGAGGCTTGATTTAAAGCGGGCCAAATTGGTTGAACACACACCAACCGTGTCAGAGTGGATACTCGTACAGTATTCGTTTCGAAGATGCCAAAAGATGTTTACAGTTCATATTACATCCCTAAGAACAATGGTCCGATGTGCGTTAAATTTACCGACCGATACGTAAGAAATAAATTTTGTCTATTGAAAAATGGTTTATACTAATGATTTTAGTTTTGGAAACAAAACAATTTAATTGCGCGAATGGTAATATACCACTTGTAGTTGTAATAAAATCGATTAGTCTGATGGCCGGAGGACTATCATTGAAAAATGTTTTAGTTTATATACACTTCTGCCTGGTATGCAATTCTATTGATCCTGGACAGGAAAAAATACTTATGGAATCGGTACGAACGAAGACTCGAATTTCAAAATCCGGAATTATAAAGTTACGCTTTCTTAAACATTCGCTTTTTTAATATCCCGCTTTTCAAAATTTCGCTTTTGCCGAAATCTTAAAAAATCCTAAAAGCGGGATTTTTGAAACATATTAAAGTTGCTTTTTGTTAAAATTTCTTCACCGATTATTATCAAATTTGATTTACGGTATGTGATTTTCTTTTTAACGTTTATTTTTGGAATTAGACCATGCTCCTTTCAATGAATTTTTAGAAGGGAACGGTTTGTTATTCCAAAAAAAGTTCCAACTGAGCTAAATTCCAGAACGAAAACGAGCTAAATTCCAGAAATCAAAAAACCAATTTCTTAAATTCCAAAATTTATTTATTTTAGAAGAGTTACCTATTTAAAGAATTCCATTATTTCATCAGTTTACTATAATATTAATTGCAACATTTCTCAAAAATCTTTTTTATTTAATTCAATAATTTTTATCATTAATATTTAATTATTTAAATTTAATTTAATTATTTTATCAAATTGCCGCCCCGGTGGCAAAGTGGTCATGATGCTTGCTCCAGCGACCGGAGGTCCAAGGTTTAATATGTTTATGAAACCTCATTTGAGGTGGCCAAATCCCTTGATGGGATATAGTGCCAGAGAGAGAGAGAGAGAGAGAGAGAGAGAGAGAGAGAGAGAGAGAGAGAGAGAGAGAGAGAGAGAGAGAGAGAGAGAGAGAGAGAGAGAGAGAGAGAGAGAGAGAGGAGAGAGAGAGAGAAATGTTATCAAATTAATAAACAAACTTGGGGAACGGGTATCCGGTTATCCATCGGTCGGTTATCCATAAAAAAAATCCAACTAGCCTAAACTTCAAAAATATAAAATTCCATTTTACAAAATACCATAACAGATAAATCGAAATTCAAAATTCCAATTGATAAAATTCTAAAATTTATTTATTTTAGATAAAAAACCGGGTTTGGTGCGCTTTGCCAAATTCAAAACTTAAAAACGAAATTCCAAAATTAAAATTCCAAAAAGCAAAATTCCAGAAACAAAAATTCCAATAAAAACAATTCCTAAAAGTAAAATTCCCAAAAAACAACATTCCTATAATATAACATGCCAAATTTCAAAATTCTAAAATATAAAATTCCAAAAAATGAATTTTTTCTGGAGTTTTTATTTAATTTATAATTAGGAAATTTTCTATTAAGGTTTATTCAATGGTGCTGTTTTTTTAATCTGCTAAAACCGTTACAATAGTTGAGTAAATAGTTGTCTCATGATGGAAGCCACCAATGGAATTTATTTTCGATTCTTGGTATTTTGTATAGAAATTTTGTTGTTTTGGACTTTTTTTTATAATTATTTTTATTGGAACTTTTATTTCTGGAGAAATTATTGCACTCCAGAACCGCCGTGATTTCCATTTATAACTAAATGTTCGCTGTAATGACCTTCTTGAAACCATAAATTAATTTGAAAGCAATTTTTACTATTCAATTAATTTTATTTTTACTCAATTAACGTTTTCCATCACTAAATGATTGTCTTCCGATTTAATTTATGACTGTTGTAAATTAAATCGGAAGATGATCACTAAGTGATCGAAACGGTTAGTTCAGTAAAAATAAAATTAATTGGATAGTAAAAATTACTTTAAAATTAATTTGTGGTTTCAAGAGGGTCATTACAACGAACATTTAGTTTGTTTCTGGAATTTTGTTTTCTAGAATTTCGTTTTTAGAATTCAGGATTTGGCAAATTGTACCCAACCCGTTCTTCTTAACAAATTATGATTAAATTAAGTAAGAACGGGTCGGGTATCCAAAAAAAAAATCCAACTGAGCTAAATTTCCAAAATCCTAATTCACAAAAAATATAAAATTCTATTTTACAAAATACCGCATAACATAAAATTCAAAATTCCAAAGAAAATTTTAAAATTTATTTATTTCAGAAAAAGAAATTCCAGATATAAAATTCCATTATTTTATATTATTTTAATAGAACAGAATTGATTTATTTCAATTAATTAAATTTAATTTTATTTCAATAAAATGCCAAGAGCCTGAGTCGGTATGAGCTGTTTTTGTTAACAAAATTAATTGAGTTCTGCACCAATAAGCCCAGCACGAAAACGTTAAGACGATTATTCATAATCATCCTAGGTACTACAACAGATCGGAACCGGTATTAGTTCACGGGGTCATAGCCACCAAAACCTAAAATAAAGTACCTAACCTTTTGTCTCCGACAGAAGATTTGAGATTCGGTTTGTGTCACCTTAGGTATCTATCAAACATCATATCCTACAGAGTTTTAAGATTAAATGAAGCATAGGAGAAACTATACTAAAGGAACGTGTTATTACGTTAGAAATATGTTGCCTCCACAATGAAACAAACACTCGCCTTACATAAAGTAATAATATTTTTTTTTTGTTCTGAGCTTTTCGTGAATCATGGAATACAAAAAATATAAAAAAAAAAAAAAATAAAAAATAATGAAAGTTTCAAAGAAAATTTCAAATAGGTAACTAACAATGGGAAAATAAACTATGTCAAATGATTATCATTTCGAATGACAAATAATACAGCAACAACAACAACAACCACCAAATGTATGGATCGGGGAAATCTAAAAATAGTACATCGAATTTAGTTAGTTTGGCAAAATTTATGTGCTTTTTGTGCTTGTCTTTCGATCCAAAAAATTCATTACTCATACATGGAATATTTTAAAATGTTATTATATTTTAATTGAACTCTGGGTCTAGGGGGGCACCACCCATTTAGTATCATCTTTAAGGTTTAAAAGTTTCTAGCTTCTACTGAATCTACCTGCTAGGCTGACATGCAAATTTTAATTATTAGATTTAAAATTTTTGTCGTGGTTAAAACCTAAATCGATTTTTTGCCAGACGGAATTTTGGCAGATTCAATTACGATCGGACGTTATTGGTGTTCGAAATGAAAAATTATTTTTTAAAGGTTTCCGCAATTTGAATAATAATAAATTGTATTGTGACAATTAGCATGTTATATTTGTTTTATATTTCTCTAGCACGAAACATTTTCTGAGAATTTACATTTTTATTGCTAGCGGTAAGATTTTGTTTCTTTCTTTCACCTGCTATAGTTGGTTACATGGTTAAGTTTATGTTTAACAAGGTTAATAGTATTATTTAAGTGAAGAAGTATATATGTTCACTAGGGTGGTCCACGTTTGTATGGGGAAAAAAGTATTGAGATATCTAATGGGACACCCCTAGAAATGTGAGGTTATGCTAAAAACATAAACAGAAAAAATATTGAGTCGATCGAAGGTCGTTTAGAGGTCGCGACTTGAGCGCAGGGTTCGATAAAAACGGTATTTTTTCAATTTTTCACTTTCAGACGAACTGAAAAATTATTTAAAATTTTTCCTCAGACGTAATAAAAATGGTGGTCAATAGAAGAGATAATTACCTTTCCAAAACATCAAAGATAACGAAAATCGGTTAACAAATAGCGAGATTATAGCCAATTTTCGAAACTAAGAAAATCCCAAAAAAAAAAAAATGTTTTTTTTTTAAATTCTGGATTTTATATTCAAAATTACAGAAAAGATAAATAAATAAATAAAAATGAGGTTAACGAATTAACAATGGAATGTTTTATGATGTCATAACAAACCGTATGAGTCATTAGCAGTTAACATAGTTGTGTTTTATGATGCCATTATCATAAAACTCAACTATGTTAAGTCCTTATGGTTCGTTTGTCATTAGTTATTGTATTTAAAATTTAAATCCGCCTACCGCAATAATTATGACCTGCTATGACCAATATATTTCATTGTATCATAAAATATATGAACAAAATAAATGCAAATCTATTTCAGTTTAAATCCAAATCTTTCGAGAAAAGGACACAAATTTGTAATAATTAGATCTAGTCCGTTTAACAGTTTTATTAATATTTTTAAGAAAGTGCTACTACAGTTCATAAAATGGCAGCTAGTTTATGGTCCTCTACAGAAATTTATCTTTTTCGGCATGAGTACTGTCAAATTATTGGTGCTAAGTTACCATCAAAAAAGCAAGTGTTGTGTCTATTTTTACAATCACCGTGCTATTCGAAAATGCAGCTTTGACAATCCAGGAAGTGCAAGAAGTGTCTATTTTTTGGTTAAAAGCACGAATTCTAGTGAAAAAGGAACAACATTCTATTGAAAAATTGGGAAAATTGCATGATGAGTGGAAAAATCTTCTAAAGAATAAAAATAAACCTTCAAAACTTGAAAGCAAAATTGCCTTTAATAGTAAACTGGATGATATTTTCGATATCGCACACACTAATGCCTTGTCCATGATGATCAGTGAAGGCGATAAGCGATTCCTCTTGTCACCGCGTGAGAAAGGGAGATCCGGATATTTGGCTGGAGCCAGTCGATATGAAATTGAAAAAGAAAAACGGAAATCGGAATGTATGAAGGCAGATAAAAATCGTAAACGAAAATATCTTGAAGAAAAAGTAAATCAATGCCAATAGACTCACAAGCATTATTTTCGTCATCGGAGAGTGACAGCGAAAGGATATATATAAGTCCATGACTTTGGACATTCTATTGATGAACTCGTTTTGAATCGAACAACAGCATCAGTTAGTACATTTGGATGGAAAATTACTTCCCGAGTTGTCTGGAACGGAGACCGTGGATCATTTACCGGTGATTATTACCCATATAGATGGAGAACAGTTACTGGGCTTTCCCAAAATATCAAGATTAACTGGTTTGAAATAGCGGAGGCTGTTATCTTATGCTTATTCGATTAGAGAGCAACTGACGGTGTCGTGGTGGCTTGCTTCGATACAATATATTCAAATACTGGAAGATAATATGGAGCAGCTATTATTTTAGAGCAGAAACTGGATTGAAGCTTATTATATCTTCCTTGTCGACATCTCGACAGATTTTGTTGCCAAACACTGGCGATTTATTAAAACGGTTCAAGATTTTTCCCCAGATTTTCTTATACAAAATCCGGATATGTAGCCTCAAGATGATAATTTCAAGAACGGAAGGAAGACTAATAGTCAAATAAAAATCGCAAATGATATCGCAGAACGTGGTGTTAAGTTAATACAAGATTAAAATAGGAAATTAACAAGAAATGAAGATGACATGCAATATTTTAAAACAAGTCGTAAATGACTTTACACAGAAGTTTGCAACATATAACAAAACATCCTTAATGAGTAGAAGGTCATCTTAGATTGATTATTTGTATCATAAAAATTAATTCGTAATATCATTGTATAGAGGAAACGTTATGCATTAATAATAAAAAAATATAGTAAATAATTGGTGTTGTTTTTGTATTTTGGAAATTTGGCAATATTCTCGCTATTTGTTAACCGATTTTAATTATCTTTGATGTTTTGGAAAGGTAACTACCTCCTCTATTGACCACAATTTTTATTACGTCTGAGAAAAAATTTTAAATAATTTTTCTGTTTGTTTGAAAGTGAAAAATTGAAAAAAATGCCGTTTTTATCGAACTTCGCGCTCAAGTCGCGACCTTCGATCGACCCAATATTTTTTCGGTTTATGTGTTTAGCATAACCTCACATTTCTAGGGGGTGTCCCGTTAGAAATTGCAACTTTCGAAAATTTGGTCCACCCTAAGTCCACAGTAAAAGACAATTATGGGTAAAGTAAAATTACCATGGAAAAAAATTTGCAGCTTCGCACCTTCACTCTCAGAATGAATTAGATTTCAAGTCAGACGCCTTAGTTACTCGGCCACCACAGTTTATGTAATAACAAGACATTTACACATCAATTACTGATTATTATTATTAATATAACGGAGCTCAGTTTTAATGTGCCGTAAATAAATTTGCGTCAATAATTTTCATGTGGTGGGGTGTGTTTGTTAGAACTTCAAAGCTTGCATATACACATTTCTGTGGGCTAACCTTTAATATTGATGAAAAGAAAAATTTCGAGCATGAGAGAGATACAGATTGCTTCGAAAACTTACACCAGCGTGAGGTAAATTTTTAGGCTGCAGAACAAGTATTAGTTAAATGAAACCTCCGGTAAGATCGATGATTAGTTGTCTATCAACTCGAATAATTATTGAAAATTTAATATTTTGCTGCTGTTCCCGTGTCCTCGCTCTTATTTGTACTATCTCATGTAACGATTGCCTTACGTTTCTACAATGTAGTTGTTGTGCCATTATCTCTCCGCCACGCGCCCGACGAATAAATTTTGTAGTATATAAGTCTCTCTCTCTCTCTCTCTCTCTCTCTCTCTCTCTCTATATATATATATATATATATATATATATATATATATATATATATATATATATATATATATATATATATATATATGTATATATATATACCTCTGTGGCCACAAGGCAAAACGTAATAACTCAATTTTCTAGTTTTTTCAGCAGAGCTGTTTAAAGAGTGATTTTCGTCTAAGTAAAACCTATTTTATCCAGTTATAACAGTTCACCAAAATTAAAATTGAAAGTGTAATAAAAATAACTAAATTATGCTGTTTTACCAAAAGAAAAACTTTACAAATATCAAAATAAGTCGGACAATCATTTTTTGCCAGATTTAGATTTAACTCATTGATATAAATAACTCATTTGATTTTTTTTATGAAAAATTTGTCTCGAATTTCAAATTCAGCATTATGTAGCTTTAAAGTGGCGGTTTGCATAACATTAAACTTCATTCTTCTTCATCTGTCAAGTCTGGATGTATATCAGATTCAGGTGTATCTTCGCTAGCTAAAGTTTCATAAAAATTGTGAAATAATGAACTAATTAGTTGCAGCATGGACAACAGGTTTCTTTTTTTTTCAGCACCAGTCTTAACTGGTTCGTCGTACGATTTTTGTAACTGAGAATTTAAAAATGAGCTGACTCCTCTCTTCTTGATATTTAAAATTTTAAAAGGCTTTTCAACTAAAGACGTTTTGTATAACATATTGCCAAACTCTCTTGTATAACGTAGCCATCTGACACTATGTCAAGAAAATGCATGCCCTTCTGAAAATTTAAAATAAATGTTAGAATAAAACAATTAAATATAACAATAAGACTTACTTAATGATTTTGGCCGCCAAATGAACTTAGATTTTGCTAGTTCAGAATAACTGAAAAAAATCCTCTTGGGTTATCTCATGAATGGTGAATTTTTTTTTTGATTACACGGACTGAACCAGTTTCGCGGATGATGGATTTTAATGCAAGATCGTTTTTTTTGTTTTTCAATTGTGGCGTGGTCCGTACACTCCATACGTGTGTGACCAACCGTTAGAAATTTATGATGTATGACATCAATATCTTGTTGCCATTGAAGAAAACAAAGAAACATAGTTGCAAGAAAGCTGTTCTTATTTTGGCCTGGACATGAGTCACTATAATAAGTAACGTTTTTTACATACGATGGCAATGATTTTAAATGTTTGAACAAGCAAGAAGCTATTTCATTTCCACCGCGTTTGGCTGTTCCTTCATGCCACATATAACAGAAGGGTTCATCCGAAACACAATCATGAACCGTGAGATTGTATGTCCATAAGGAACGTTTATAAAAAAATACCGAAGTCTGTAAAAATGGCGTTGGCAAATATTGTTGCAGATCAAATGTAAACACTTTAGCCGAATTTACACCTTTACAGAAATTTTTATCATTAGCATTCGATTTATAGCCGTTATCAGCGTCTTTATGATGGTTTTGTTGTTCGATTAACAAAGCATTACTTTCAGCTTCGTTTTCAAGGACATCGATTTTCATTTTTATGATTTCGCAAATATTACAAGTGTCTGTTTTGGGTTTTTAAATGATAAGTTGAACTCTTTAAATATTTCAGAATATTTTGACAATGAAACGGGATTAACATGTTTCTCAGAATACATCTTTTGCATTTTAGAAATGGTCAAATCACCATTGAGGTATATTTTTATGGAGTAATGACTCATTTGCGGGTTATTAGTTGATATGAACCCGAATTTCAGCTATTTTATTGTCAGGAAGCTTATTCATTGGTACATTTTCACCACGAAGATCCAAACTGGTGACTGGTCTAGGAGACCAAATTTTTTTATCTATAACTGTGTTAAGAAATCGATGCGTTTCCCCGAAGGTATTTTTCAAATAGTTTTTACACACAACAATTTTTTCTCCTGATGCATTTACCGTATATGAGCACGAAAATCTACTATTTTTGAGCGTATGGCATCCAAAGACAAGTTTTTGTGTCTTCTTGTCTTTAATTTCTATCAAACCAGCCATATATGCCAGACGAAGATTATAATTTCCGAGGGCCCAATATTCTTCAAACCTAAGTTTTTGTGTTTCAAATGTTAAACGATCTATGCAATTCTTCCTGCAATGTTTGAATGCAACACAAATACGATCATTTTTAACAACTCCTTTAGCAGTAACATTTTTCTTCCCGAGATTACGGTTTTGTTGGCGATATTTCCGGATATTCTTTACTCGTATTGGTTCTGTTATAGATGTATTTGTATTAGTCATGTCTAACAAATTCTGCTCGCTGGTTTCCTCAAATTGCTCTAATTCATAAATATCATCCATATCTACACTTTCGGTTTCGGGCGGGGCATAATCGGGATCTTTATCACTGTCACTTTGGTTTTCGAATGGATCCGGTTCTGAGGTAGGTTCTTCGATAAAGTCTAATCTTTCGTTTTTGAAGATTGATTTTAATAAACCTGATCTTAATGACACAGATCTTATTGACAATTTTGTAAATATTTAAATATAATAGTTTTATTTGAAAGTTTAAAACGGATAACTCAAAATCATATTATAACACTAAACAAGCAAAGAGTTATAACAGTATTTATTTGTCACAAATGACAAAAATCCAAAGTTTGTTCTTCAGTTATGTCAATTTTCCGAAATTTATTAAACTCATTTCGATCACACGTTTGTTGGACTCAGTGACATATTTCGATTAAACTCGAGCACAAAATATTATATTTTTGTTTGAAAAATTGATTTAACTCTTGTTATTTCACTACAATTTATTCACTTTAATTAGGAAAAATGGTGTAATTTGAAATATATTTGTTGTACACAATTACTATTCATACTAAATAAAATTTTAAAGTTAAATAACTCGACTAATTTTTCTGAGTCGAGTTTTGTCATATCAGTTATTTTTGAATTTGGCATTTAATTTGAAAAAATGCTGAGTTTCTCCGTTTTATCAAAATCAAATATAATTTCGAACGAAATATTCCGATTTTCATAGTACGATAATATTCCGATTTTCATAGCACAGTAAAATAAGATGTGGGTAGCGTAGAAAATAACTGTGAAAAGTGAAATATTCATCTTGACTTAACGAAGCGTTTTCTATTAATAACTCACTTCCGCAATAACTCGAGTTATTACTTTTTGCTTTGTAGCCACAGATATATATATATATATATATATATATATATATATATATATATATATATATATATATATATATATATATATATATATATATATATATATATATAATAATAATAATAATTATCCCAACGACCTATTACCCCTCCCAACCGCGCGCGGGGAGTCTCCATCTGTATTATTATTATTTTTTTGAGTATAATTCAAGTGAATTATAAACAAGGATATCGAGTTGCCTAACCAGTGAAATTGAAAAATTGAATGTTGAAACGGCTAAATATGTAAAGTATAAAAATCAAATATGATTATAAATGAATAGCTAAGTGAATAGTTAAGCAAAACGATACCCATCGCAGACGGAAGGAAAACGGAAGTTGAGTCTGCTTAGTACAAGCAGATTTAAAAAAGATAAAACAAGATAAAATAAAGCAGAATAAAATGAAACAAATAAAAACAAATAAGTTAAATAAAACATCAAACTATAATCAAGAAAAATAAAAATGTTTTTTCAACATGCGTTTCGTCATATTAAAATCGATCAAATGGAAGTGCTGATTAGCTTCGAACAGCATTCTAGAGACGGGCTCATACTTTCCGTAATCAGTTCGATGAGGGTCGATTCTAAACATAGGTACCGTTCTTAAATCTCGTGAATTTATATTTAGATTAATTTTACCAAGCAGAACTGGAGAATCGATACCGCCGGTTAGTATTTGATGAATGAAAACCACGTCTGCAGCAACTCGGCGCTTACTAAGTGGTTGTAATTTAATTAGCTTTAGACGATCCTGATATGGAGGCAGGTTGAACATTCCACCCACGGTAGCCCCCGTAAAGCAAAGCGAAGAAATCTTCGCTGGACTGCTTCAATCCTCTTAATATGAACCTCATGATAAGGCGACCACACCTGGCTAGCATACTCGAGCAGGGGACGAACGAATGTTGAATAAAGAGCTTTCGTAACATAAGGATCATCGAATTCTTTCGACCAACGCTTGATGAAACCGAGGGCAGAGTTGGCTTGATTGATAATACGATCGATGTGTTGTCTGAAATTCAATTCACTGTCGCAAATGACTCCCAAATCACGAACAGAACTGGCTCTGGTAATTGCATCGCTGTTAATGTAATAGTTGCGAGAAATGGACTGTACACGTTTTCGAGAGTAGGTGATTGTCTGACATTTACCCACGTTCAGATCAAGGTTGTTCTTTGAACACCAAGTGGAGAAGTTATTGAGGTCGGATTGTAATAGGCTCTTGTCGGTAATGTTTGAAATCCGTTTGTAAATCTTCATGTCATCGGCGTATATAGATATCGATGAATTTTTTATTAAACAATCAGCGTCGTTGATTGATAGAATGAAAAAAATTGGCCCCAGATGGCTGCCCTGGGGCACTCCAGATGTTGCTGATATATGAGTTGATACTGATGACCTGAATAGAACATGGTATAAACGGCCTTTGAGATAAGAGCCCACCCAACGGAGAATTTGGGGAGGAAAGCCAAGGACCCTAAGCTTAAACAAAATAACTTCATGAGAAATCCTGTCAAACGCCTTGCTAAAATCGGTGAAAATAACGTCAACCTCTTTTCCTGCTTCCATCGTATTTAGTGTTTGTGAAGTGAATTCAATAAGGTTTGTGGTCGTGGACCGTGCTTTGAGAAAGCCATGCTGCTTGTCGGAAAACAACGGTTTACAATGAAAGTACAGTGAATCATACACAATACTTTCAAACAACTTAGGAATACTAGACAATTTTGCAATAGGTCGGTAATTACAGATGTCTGATTTGCAGCCGTTCTTATGAATTGGAACTATAAAAGAGCTTTTCCAAATGGATGGAAAAATTCCAAGCGAAAGTGACTTTTGGAAAAGTGTCGTCAGTGGCTGAGCAAGAAAATCACTGCAGTTTTTTATGACGATGGATGGTAGACCGTCAGGGCCGGATGAAAAATTATCTTTAAGTTCGGAAATCTTATGTACCACGGAATCATAATCGATTTCAATGGAAGTTAAGGTTGTTTGATTACAATTATTCAAGTATGTAAAGTAACATTCATCAGGTTTAAAATCACTGCTTGTGAAAACCAGACTGAAGAAGTTAGCAAAATCGTTTGTTATGACTTTAGGATCATTAGAGGAATGATCCTTATATCTGAAAGTGGAAGGGTATCCGTCGGACTTTTTCTTCATATTGATAAAGCGCCAGAAACACTTAGGCTCAGCGATTAGATTGGATTGCATGAGTCTGATATAATTCCCATAAAGTTCGTCAGACAAACTACTGAAATCATTATAACTATTTAAATAGTTAGAGTAATCAGAGTCAGATTTAGTTTTCAGGAATCTTTGCCAACGTTTGTTCCTAAGGTTACGTAACGTTCGTAATTCATTATTATACCACGGAGGGGATGGCGATACAGTTTTTTTGCGGGTATACGGAATGGAATGTTTAAAACATTCAAAAACTGCAGAGTAAAAAATTGACAGTTTGTGTTTCTATATCGTTGTGATCATTTAAAATTGTGTTAAAGTCAACGTTAGCCAATAATTGTTTAAGCTTCACAAAGTCGGCCTTACGAAAATTGAAACGTAGTGGAGTTATAGAGTTGACATTGAGATTGTCTTGTTCGAGACCAAAGGTGATCAAAATGGGAGGGTGGTATACATCTATGGCACAGAGGATTAGATTGGATTCAGAAGCGACGCTATTGTCGATAACAGAGGAAAACACCAAATCGAGCTGCCTGTTCAGACTGTTCTTAACGTTGCTGATCTGAAATAGTCCAGAGTTCAACATATTGTCAGTGAACAAAGTTTCTTTAGCGGTTAGTGCATTCGAAGCAACATAATGAGTGTTATCATCTGAATAATCCCAATTAAGTCCGGGGAGATTGAAATCACCAAGAACAAAGATTTCATCTTTAGTATTCATCAGGTCAAGGACGAAGTCAACCGCATTACTAAGAAGCTGATAGCTTACAATCTGACTTAGTGGGCGAATATAGCAACATAAAATAAAAACATTATTTTTATTATTTTTAATTTTGACACACATTAGCTCTATATTATCAGTGTTGGGAATGATAACGATTTGACTATCAAAATTGATGTGAACTGCAACAAGAACCCCTCTACCGGTTAAATTCGTGTCTGAACAATAAAAACCATCTTTCCGGAAGACGTTAAAATCCGAGGTAAAAAATTCGTTACTGTTGAAATCACTGTTCAAATTGGTCTCAGTGAGTGCAAAAACATCAAATGGAAGTCTTTGAATTGCTAAAAAGACGTCGCGAGATTTAGTTCTCAGTCCCCTTACGTTTTGGTAGTAGAGGGACAGGCATTTAAGTTTTTTGGTACTGCCAAGTTATTAAAATTATTTCGGAAATCGACAAATTCTTTGAGATAGGTGGTTTCGGGCCATGACTCTGGGGAAAGTAATACGTCAAATATAGTTTCAGGAATGGTTAATTTAAATGACGCAACTTGTCCATTGAAGCGGGATAATATTTTTACATTTGACATTTTGTCCTTGAATGTTGTGCTGATTTAATATAAAATTAACGTGTGATATAACATCGGCGTTAGTTGTATTGGTACACAACCGGGATACAAATATAATTTTCGGTTTAGCGACAGCCCTAAGAATGTGTGGAGGATTAATATTGCTGTTGCTGCTGTGTTGAGAGTGGCTGGAGTTGGTATCAATGCTAGCAGGAACAACTTCAGATGAACGGGCTAGGCTGTTACTTAAATGATTGATAGCTGTGGCAGGAGAAAGTTCCTGATGAAGACTCAGATTATTAGCGCGATCTGTAATTAAAGCTGGTTTGTGAATTAAAAGGGAGTTCGTTAGTTCATGGCAAGCATCCCTGGTAGCTTTCAATTCCTTCTCGAGTTGCATGGTTAGGGAGTCATCATTGGTTTTACTCGACCTGGTATCTGCAGTAGTGCATGCCGATATACGAGAATTAATATCGTTGGATAAACTCATGATTATTTTAGTATTCGATGCAAGATGTTTATTGATATTGTTGTTAATGTTGTCAGTTGTAAGTTGATTGTTGTGTTGGATGTTGGTCAATATGTTCTTAACACCGGAAACAACTGATTCAATCTTAATACTGACCGCTTCATTAATGATTGAATCAAAGTTGTCGATAAACTTAGTAATTTTTGCGTAAAATTTTTCGTTGCCGAAATTAGAAAGCGCGATTGATTTAGTATTAGCGGCAATGCAATCTTCGGTACGATCTAAGGAAGAAGAAATTTCGTCTAAATTGTTACACAACAAACTTAACTTCTTCTCCATATTAAATAAACGATTACAGTTTTCATTATACCCGGTTTTATAATCGTCAAGACTGCATATATATATATATATATAAATATTTTTTTTTAGTTATGAGTTAACCCATGTTTAATAAAAATTTTTATTAAAAATTGCCTTCTAAAACTACCGTTAAATCCCTTTCATTTGAAAATTTGAGACCTCATTTATTAAGATCGGTTAAGTATTTTTAAGGTTTAAGGGGCTCCCCATAGTCATTATTCCGATGATGGTACCATTCAACGAAATATGTAATTGATTTTAATTCTCTATCGGAATAATTTGAGTATGGCCCCTGAATATGAATAGCTTGTATGTCAAAAGATACATCAGGGCATTGTGGCTGATAGGGGAAAACTCATCGGCTACAACCGAAGGGTAGGAGAAATGTAAAATAACTCCCACGGACCAACAAGTACACGTTTCTTTCTGGTGTAAATGACACTCGAAGCACATTTACAGGGTGTCCCTAAAGTTGCTGACACTAATTTTTTTGTTTCGGTACCATTTAACTATTAACAATTACTCTACGTCCGTAAATACTTTTAAATGGAAACATAGTTCAAACTATGATATCTACAAAATTGAAACTTACAATTTTTTTTTTGAGTTTCTTTATTAGACACAAGTATGTTGGTACCAATATGTACTGGCATTAGACACATGATTTGTCTAATACAGAAAAATTCAAATTTTTTTTTGTGAATTTTAATTTTGTAGATAACATAATATAGTGTGTTGTATAATGTGACAAATAGCTGGCTTTTATATAAGCTACGAGTCTGAACTATGTTATTGTTAAGGGGCATCCCTTAAACCTTCGAACCCTAACAAATGTTTGTCGTTTAATGCTCTGATGTACCCTTTGACTTAAAAGCTATTCATATTTAGGGGCCATACTCAAATTGATCCGATACAGAATTAAAATCAATTACATATTTCGTTGAATGGTATACTATTATCATGATAAAGACTACCGTGAGTTCTGAAGCCTCTCAACAAATCTTTATGTCGTATAACGCTCTGATGTATATCCTTAAATTTGTTGCCCTTGATAGCATAGTAAGTCGTAATAGCATAATAGTAGCATAGTAATTTATACAGAAAATAGAGTATTTTTAAACATTTTTGGGCTGACACTTGCCTTATTCAAAGTCTGTATATTTCAGTATTGCCATAGAATTTTTGGGGTTAGAATTTGGGCCAACTTTATATACATCAGAGATATAAGGTTTTGAGATGATCAGACATATACCTCACTTTTGATAAAATATGAAAAAAACTCGAACGGTTGTAACCAATCGAAATTAGGCTCCGCATAAAATATTTCCTTGGATTTCAGATTTGACCACAAATGACATTTTAATTTAACATGTAAAAGATTATTTTTGGTCAAAAATAAATTAAATGGAAATATTTTGCCCGGAGCCTAATTTTGCTATAGGTTGCAACGGTACGATTTTTGTTTTATTATTTTGTTAAATGTGAGATATGAGTTTGTCCGTCTTATAGCCAGATTATGATAATCTGATTAGTTTATGTATTTTATAGGCAATATAAAATTTATTTTACTTCATTCTATTAAATTATTATTATACATTTATTTTATTTTTTTCATATCATACGATGGGACTAACAAAAGGACCAGAAAAAAACAATTTTTTTTTTCGTATTTATTCTTAATCTTCGTCTTTTGCTCGGGGGTCGTATTTCTTCGATGCCAGATATCGCAATAAAGTTACCTGTTATTTTAGCAGTGTGAGCGCGTGAGCAGTCTTCGGTATTCTATTTTGCAGTTACCGTCTGACCCTTGTCCAGGGGAATAGCAGCTACAATTTTTGATCGGGTGAATTAAACTGACAATATTACATTTGTTGCTGATTTTTGTTGTTAAGGTTTTACGGGTGGGTTTGCTCCTGTTGGACTCCATACCATGAACTGTTGTTTTGTTTCCGGATCGTGCTTATAGAACCAAGATTGAAGATGCTAGACTGCCCATTTTCTAATTTATTTAGGAAATATTTAGCAAAAAGCACGCGAGCCTCTTTTTAGGCCTCATTTAAAATTCGTGGAACCCATCGAGCAGATTTCCTCGTATATCCCAGATGACTACTCAATATTCGCGATATAGCCATAAATTTCAAGGCCAATCTATCAGCAATAGTTTCTTGTGTCAATCGTGGATCTTTGTCAACTTTAGACTTCACCAGCCACAGTGGCGTCATCAGTGGAATATTTTGGTCGACCTTCTAGGGGCTCGTCCTCTACAGAAAAATGTCCCATCTGGAATCTTTGGAACCTCTTGGAAATAGTCTGTAGAGACGGTGCAATCGTTTCATATGCAATTTGGCATTCATTGATTATTTGTAGTGGCTTTAGTTTACCCCGAAACTCGAAGAGAATCACATAGCGAATTTCTGTTTGCGTTGGTGGTGAAATTTTGTTTGATCCATCTTCAGTTATTTGGCGTTTTCTCGTCTTCTCCAACCGAACGTTATCAAATTTTGAAAACAGTCTCATAAAATAATTGCAAAGAACTTGATATTTGGTTTTTAAAAAAAAGATTTAAGAGTCACCAACTAAGCGAACTTTTGTTAGTCTCGTATGATCGTAATTATCGTGTGTTTGGCGATTTTAATAAACATTATTATTTTATCATATAATAAAATTCGGGGTTAACTTCACAAAAGAGCTAGAGGAATATAATTATGTTAATGTTGCCTGATATTTTATTGTATTTTCGGGGATAGAATCCGGGGATAACTTTACATACGTTAATATTTATAAAAAAAAACACGATTTTAAAAATACGCAAGGTTCCAACAAGACTTTCTCTCTTCTTACTATTCGAATGCGTTCACTAAAGTGCCACTACTTTCAGTGCTCGATTATTGAAGGGTAACTGGCACCTTAAAAATATATTTAAAATCTTCTTTAATATCGTCTTTAATTCGAGGAAATATTTAAAAAATAAGTTTTGATTAAACTTCCAACGGTAAACGATTAAAACGTGTCGTGATTAATAAAATAAATGTCGGAAAATTATTATGGGGATACAATATACAAACCTTTCAATTAGTTATTAATAGAGTGCCGTTAATAAACTGTTTAATGGGTAGTTATTTACCGAACTGTCAATTACTTGCGATAATTTAATTGCGTTGACCTTTGACATTTTTGTTGCTACGTATATAGTAAATGACGTCAATTGTAAATGGCCTACGTCTAATCAGCACTTTTTTTTATTATTCACGGATTATTGATTTTCCTAATTTTTATTGTATATTTACTATTTTAATCTGAAACAACAATAGAGTTAATATTACAATGGTTCTGTTGCTATTAATAAAACTAAATTGTTTTATATCTTTTTGAGTTTCAAAATAGGACATTTTTCTATTTCCCTCGTGTGTTTATTGCCATACAAACCATTCGAGTATACGTAGACGTAAATTTTTCGTTTAGGGAAAATCACGTTATGCTACTCGTATATTGCAGGCATCGCGTAATATATTCAAATATTGGCCTCTATTAAATTGAATTAGAAATTCTAAATATATTGCATGCAACTATGATTAATTTTAAATAAATTTATGTTAATATTGATTTGTTTCTATAGTTCATAAAACTCTAATAAATTTTGAAATAATGTTCAAATAATAATAATAATATTATACGAGGGATGATATGAATTGAAAGGTTGTATATGACAATATTATGTTGTACAGACAAGAATTATAGACTTTTGCGTGTACGGATATAAATAGCAAAAATTGTGAACTGTAAAGTTGTCTTGACACTGGCGCAGAACTATAATTATTTTCTGCTGGACATGAAAACAGTGCAGTGTTGATAGTTTCATACAAATTAGGCAAACTAACCAAGATGTAACAGGATATAAGCAAACAACTGCCACTCCATGACAGCCCTCTTTAGGCTGATCACGCCACAGATGGAAGTAAAATTGTAAATAATAATTAAAATCTTAGTAAAACGGGAAAATAATGGCGCTGAACAAACGTCAGAGCAAAATAGAACGAGTAGTGCGACCAAAACTGTTCACTGGTGCGTAATAAGGAAATATGCTTTGACGCTAGCTATCGTAGGGAGCATCATTATAAAAAATTTAAGATTGGTGTATAAGGCACTTAACTTCATCTATGTGATAGTACTGAGAACGACTCCTCACTCAACCTGAATCCTAGGGATTATTCAAGTCAGCAATTCTAATCTTTTTGCCAAAAACTGGAATATTGTAAAATAAGGGACTCTAGATATTTTACTATGCTGATAAATACGGAATCTCTAGTCCCTCTTTCAAACATGAACGAACTTATCAATATTAAATATTTTCTATCACGATAGTTTCATTTTTTCACGACACTTGTATTAAAGTTGCCAGTTTTTAAATCCGCCATTTTTTGGGTTAGAATTTTGGGCCAACTTCTTATAGGTATATCTCTTATCTTTATTTCGCTAGGTTGCAAAGCTATGATTTTGTTCATGTTTTGCCAAAAGTGATTGCAAAACCATCCGACAAATTAATACTTTTGACATGTCAAATTAAAACGTTATTTTTGGTCAAGAATGAATTAAACGAAAATGTTTTGCTCGGAGCCTAATTCCTGCTAGGTTTGACGATTTTAATAATATTTTTATTTTTTATATAATAAAATTCGACGTTAGTGAAATTTGTCCTAAATCTGTCCTAAAAAGCAACAATAATACAAACTGTGTATGTGTGTTTGTAAAATGTCTCGATATAACGTATTTTTGTAAAATGACTCGATAAAATGAATTTTATACAAGCAAATTTGTATTGATCTTCCACAAAACATATGTGAGGTTTTCCAAAATTTCCCGGGGAAATACTATAATCCGCGTCTCTAGTAGGCGTTTATTTAGAGATACTTGTAGGTCCTATATAAGATGAGATAAACACGTTTATTTTGGCCGAAATTGGGAATTCAGGGTGTTTAGGACAGCCAAATTTGTATAGATCTTCCACAAATCACATGTACAGTTTTCCAAAATTTCCCGGGGAAATACTATAATCCGCGTCTCTTTTTGCGTTTATTTAGAGATACTTGTAGGTCCTATATATGAGCTTTCTTTAATTTCCTGGTTCAAACCATTAAAACGACAGAAGAAACAAAAAATTATTTGAATTTACTCCGTCAACAAATTGAAGATGTTCTTCCTGTGTACAAGTTTGGCGTGTTTTTTTTTTTTTTATTAAGGCGAATGAATATTTCGTTTACCATTTTAATGAAATCAAGGTAAGGTAAAAAATCAAATTTGATAAAATTTTAGTAGATAGTTTAAATGAATTGTCTGGAAATTTAGTGAACACTGTTGATAAATGGCTAGTGAACATCTCCAATATAGATCTTCCTTTTCATGTCAAAATTATTTTAAGTTTGGGAAACAAATTTTGTCCTCCTTCAATTGGCCATTCAGTTCCGTATTTCAAAATTATTTCGGATGTCGAAAGTGCAATGTTTCATTTGAACGATAATGATCGTTATACTATTCGGAACCGTTTTATAAATATTTTGACAAATTTTAAATATAAATCTAATTCAAATATATTAACTCCTTTTGAAAATCGTATTTTAAGTTATGTTAAACAATCAAAATCATTTTTGAAAGCTAATCCAAATATTGTGGTAACTCGTGCGCACAAAGGTAACGTAACTGTTATAACATCGCGAATTGAATATGTTACAAAAATGGAAAATTTACTCAACGATAACACAACATATGTAGAATTACCAAAAGATAATACAGTTCCGATACAGAAGTCAATTAACACAATGGTTAAAGATTGGAAAAATGCCGGTAATGTGGATGAAAAAGCTAGAAAAATGTTAACCAAATATAATTCGGTAATTCCAAAATTATATGGATTACCAAAAATCCACAAATCTGGTTTTCCATATAGACCAATTATCAGTTCAATTAATGGTCCAACACATAGTTTATCGTCTTTTTTGGGTAAAATTTTAAAATTTAGTGTTGGTAATACAAATTCAAATATTCTAAATTCGGAAGATTTTAAACAAAAAATTCAGAATGTTACTCTTTCTCAAAATTACCTTTTAGTTTCTTTGGATGTTACGTCTTTGTTCACTAATATTGATAATAGACGTGTGACTAACATTATTAAAGATAACTGGAGGATTATTAAACAAAATTCAAAAACTAAATTGACTAAAGTTCAATTTATGTCGGCATTGCAAATAGTTTTGAATAATTCTGATTTTTCTTTTGGCAATACAATTTACAAACAAACTTTTGGTTCTCCAATGGGTTCTCCTATTAGTCCCATAATCGCAAATTTAATGATGGAATTTTTGAAAAAAATGGGATTAAACTCTTTGGATTTTCAACCTTTATTTTATTTTCGTTATGTAGATGACATTATAACGGCAATCCCTGAAGACAAAATTGAAATTTTTCTGGATGTATTTAACTCTTTGGATAATAGAATAAAATTTACTGTTGAAAAAGAAATTGACCACAAAATTTCATTTTTAGATTTACTTTTAGTTCATGAACCGGATGGTAAAATTTCTTTTCACTGGTACCATAAAAATACCTGGTCCGGTCGTTATCTAAATTTTATTTCTTGGCTTCCTATTTCTTACAATCAAAATTTTAACTCAAAAAATTCTAAAATTGTCCGATACTAAATTTCATTACAACAATTTCAAACTTTTGGAAAACACTTTGGTAAATAATCAGTATCCTAAAAAATTAAGTAATAAAGTGATTTGGAAACAAGAGAGACAGATAGGGAGAGAGAAGAAGAAAGTGATATTAAGAATTCCCAAATGTTTAATGTCTAACCATTATTAAAAAGCGCTTTCGTTTTTTCATCGCCAGCGTAAAATTTTTTTCAAAAGTGTTTCGTTTAACATTAATCAAAATAATCAAAAATTTCCTAAAACTGCAATATAATATAAAATATTTCAAGAGGAATTTCGTAAACAAAATAATTTGTGTTGTAAAAACAACAAATACAAATTTTATTTTATTTGTTGCGCTGGCGCTACATCCCAAGTAGAAATTTGGCCGCATCAATGAGGTTACCACCATATTAGGTTATTTTCAGATTATGTGGAAGTTCATTGAATCCTAGCCAGGTCTCGGGGCTACTAAAAAGCTTTCAATAAGGACGCTTGAAATTTGTTGTGTTAGAGCAGCCATGTTGTTTCAGAAACATAGACCAAATTTGTTGTGAATTGTACAGTAGTGTATGGCAAACCACCATGGAAGGCTCTAGGTTATCAAATTTTATTTTCAAAATCAGTACCCCGTTCGCGAAAAGTTCCCCGCACTGCGTGATTTTTATCTTCACCATAACCATCCCACCGAAACGCAAGGTCGGATGAAAACATCGCTGATGTGCGTGAGGGTGTAAGGCAAAACTCGGGGCAGTTAATTTCTCGTCGTTCACAAAAACTTGACCTTTCTGCGACTTGAACTTTGCGAAATTTAAGTCAGGACGCAGGCCACAGAATTACGATCTGCATTCGTATAAAATCCAACACACCCAGTGAAATCCCCCTCCCCCCCCCTTCCCGAACTTAAGGTAATCGACCATAAGTAATGCCGAGTGAACTGATTAGGCTCTGGAGCAGTTGGAAGTTGATTCATATTTCACCAAATATCATCCTTAGCCAAATTGAGGAATTTGGGACAATACTAATCCACACGAGATAGACCGGCACCAAATATATTCCGAGAAACTCACTGTTTTGTATGGATTCTGGTCTAGTAGAATCGTCGATCTGTACTTCTTCCAAAACGAAACTGGCATTGTCATAACCGTCAACGGCGAGCGCTACAGATCGATGATAGGCAATTTCTTGGCAATTTTTCATCCTAAACTGTAGCCAATGTGGTATCAATAGGTCAATAGGATATGTGGTTTCAACAGGACGACACTACGTGCCACATCGAGAATGCGATGATAGAGATTCTGCAAGCGATTTGAGAACATAACTCCTTTAGACTTCCTTCTTTGGGGCTATCTTAAATCGCAGGTCTATGCGAATAAACCACATTATTGATGCCCTCAAAGTCAACATAATGAACGTTATCTAGCAAATTTGGCCAGATATATGCAATACCATGCCTAATTGCCTACCAAACAAGGCAGCGGCTGATTTTTGAATGACCTTTATATACCATACTTAATGCCAAAGAAAATTCTTTCAATTTTTTTTTACAAGAATCTAGATGGCAGTGAAGTATGTCCCAAATAACAAAAATAAACCTGTATTAGTATATACACTGTTAAAAAAATTCTTATAAGAATTTTGAGTGAAAACTAGAAAATAAACTCAAAAAAATTATTTGACATTCTTCATAATACCCCGGAAAATCATTTCCATTTTTCGCCATTTGTTAGTAGTTTGCAGAAGATAATTTATTTCAATATATCTAAATGCCGGATATAAAAACCGCAGTACTCTCCAAATTTTTGTACAAAAAAAAAAAAATTTGTGTAGAAAGCCACTATGTGGAATTTACACGATAAGAGGATATCCAGATAGAGAAAAAAATCAAGTGAGCTAAAGGACATTTCAAAAACAGGATATTTCTGAATTTTGTTCTGGTAAATGGAGTCGTTTCGTTAGGTATAAGTAGTTTTAGTTTAAATATATTACTAAAATCATGGGGTTTGTCGGGAAATGACTATAAGATAACACAATGAAATGAACCTAATTTCCAAATATCCTTTTTAATTCTGCTAAATTTAGTCGATTTTATTAGCTTGCGTAATTCTTGTTAAAATAAATTCTGATTATCGTAAACTTTGTCGGAAAAATCACCTATGTAAAAATAAGAGCCTTTGTTGACAAAAATAAATTAATAAGGTGCAATTTCCAAACGATACCGAGAATAAGATATAATTTTTAGTTGTGGAAAATGAAGACGAGTTTATCGGATTGAAAAAATTTGTATAGATAAATTCTGAATATCGTAGAATTTGTCGGAAAATTTCACTATATCCAAATGTTAGCTTCAGGTTGACACAATCAAATAAATCCAGAGCCATTCCTATATCTAGGGGATAGGTGTCATTTTTCGCTCTCGCGAATCTAATCGATTTTATTAGTTTGAGTAGTTTAAATTTAGATACAATTTGAATATCCTAGAGTTTAGAGTAGTAAACTCGAGGATATTCAAAATTTATCTGAAAGAAACTACTCAAACTAATAAAATTGATTAGATTTGCGAGAGCAAAAAATGACACCTATCCTCTAGATATGGAAATGACTCTCAATTATTTCTCACTATTTCTTTCATCTTTGCAAAATACATAAATCGAATATGAAAAAATGTGGCACCTATTTCCGACTCTTTCTATTATAATATAGTTATTTCGCAAATATTTTATTTTAACAGTGTAAATACTAATACTGTTCTGCATTAAACATTTCTAATTGGATTTGTATATGTACACGGGATTTGTTTTTTGGTACAAACTTCACACCCGTGAATCTAGTCCTTTTTGACTAATAGCGTTAAGGTCTGTCAATTTTAAAAAATAGCACTACCATGTATTCTTTACATTAAGTGTTGTTTTGGTTAATTTTGTATTATGCGGACTATTCAGGCAACTCAAAAGGAAGGTTTTAATATCTTTATTCTTCTTATGATGCCCTCTTGATGAAGTAGCCTTGCAGCTTGGTACCTCACCTGGTATTTTTGAGCGCACTTTTTTATTTCACTTGCGGCTGTGTCCTTTCCGAGATCTCTATGAAGGTCGGTATTATGAGTGTACCAAGGAGCGTTTACAAACCTTCTGAGTACTTTATTTTGAAATCGTCTCTATATAGTTGAGTAACAATATGGATATGACAAATGTGTTTGAGCACTTGTTTATACAGCATAAGCTTATTATGAATGGATAACTGAGAACTTCTTTCAATTAACCAGTACATTTTTCAATATTTCTATTGAAACTCTTCGACTTTCTTTTTGATTTGTACTTGCCATTTCCACTTTAACTTTGTATCAAGGTTCATACCAAGGTATTTTGCTTTTTTTGTATATGGTACAGGAATATTATTGAGAGTCGCATTTGTTCTATTGATCTGTCAGTGAAATTAATGTATGTAGACTTCGATTCATTTACTTTAATTCTAAGCTGTACGAAAAGGAATTACCCTAAGACACTCTAGCTTCTTTTATGGTGGAGTCTTTTCTGTTTAACTCTAAAATATATTTTTTTTTCAGGTACGAAATATATTTTTTTTTCGCAATACTGAAATGGCTAATTTTTCTCTAATATAAATATTAAACCTTCTAGCCAGACTTGGTCAAATTCCTGCCCTATGTGCAGAAATACGGCTGATCAAATATTTATTTCCTATAAGGATTTTTCTATTAGATCTGTTATTCTATGTTCTTGATCGATTGTAGAGTGTTTCTCTCTTAATTCAAACTGATGAGAAGAAACAGCGCCTGATTTTACAATTTCAGGTTTGATTCGTTTTAATAATAGCCTCTCAAACAATTTTGACACAATTGGAAGAAGGCCGATACGAGATTATTTAAAAATTTAAAATTGAAATAAAAAATTTATTTTATTTATTGCGCTAGCGCTCACCCCGTGTACGGATTTGGTCGCGTCAATGAGGTAATTTTACCTGGTTATTTTCAGATTAATGATTGTGTAAATGCCGGTGACGGGGGAGGGGGCGGGGGAGGGGGCGGGGGAGTGTGCTGTGATCCCGTTACCCACCATCTTATTTATAATTTATTTTAAGCTGTTCCCAAGCGTCTCCAAATTTGTACTAACCCAAGCAACGGTTGCTTGACGTCGATAGTGGCAATGTTGTCGCATTTTCTTTTTTTGCTACGCCCTCACCCTCCAAAAAAAATGACTCGAGTTTATGTTATATTTTTTATCTAATCTAATCTGATGTGATATAATAATACGAGGGAGAATGATATATTTATATATATATATCTAGGGTTTCAAAAGCTGCTCGAACAATTTCCATGAAAATTGATAAAAGAGGGTTTACGGGTATCGCAAATCAATAGCGATGGATCATGATTTCGGAAATATTAGTTTAGAATGTTATTCGGTGGATCCCGTTTTTAAATTTTTTTTAGCTCGCACGATTTTCGACGGTTTAAAAATTGCTGACGGGGTTTTGAATTGCTAGGTGGGAATCAATTGCGATCAATTGAGAGAGTATTTTCGAGTGCCAGGAGGCGATTGCAATGAGTGTTAGTTTTGGGAAAATCCGTTCAGTCCCATGCTTTTATTTTTTTTGGCTCGCACGTTTTTTTATAAAAATTGCTAAAGGAGCGTTTTCGAGTAACAAAAACCGACTGTCATGGGTTCTGATTTCGGGAAAATGTGTGTGGGTTGTTTTCCGGACAAGATGTTACATTAATAAGGGGATTTAAAAAATTCGTTAAGTGATCTTTCAGTGGGGCCCAGCAACTACTATGTTGCATCTTGGTGTGGAATATTGTGTGTGTTGTTCCACTATGTTGCGTCATGTTGCACCATGTTGTTAGATGCTACACCATGTTCCGTCAAATGTATCATGCTTCGTGATGTTTCGCCATGTTGCATAATGTTGCACCTTGTATCTAGTTTCATGTTTTTCTTTAAATAATTATCTCGTGCTATGTTCCATCATTAACATTGCACTAATAGGATCTCTTTGAAAATGTTGGTTGTTATGAATAGCAATAATGATTTGTATTATTTGCCGTCTACGTTGGTGTTCTTTACGCCCAACACGATTTTTATAAAATGTTCTGGAGAACCGTTTTCGAGTATCGGAAATCGATTGTAATGATCTTGATTTTGATTAAAATCGTTAAAAAAAAGTTTACAAGTTCCAGCATTCAATTTCGATAGGTTCTAATCTTGGGGAAAATTAGCTTAAGAAGTTTTCCGGTGGGGTCCGGAATCTTTTCTTATTTTTTCTCTCGATTAATGTTGATAAGAATTGCGGTAATATAGGTTTTCTAAAAGCTAAAGAATTTAGACTCGCACGATTTTGATAAAAATTGGTGAAAGGGGTTAGTATTTATAGTGGGGTTATCGTGTTTTATTTGTTTAATTAATAACACTCACTATATTTATTTTTATAAACTATTTATTTATTATATGTTATTTATTATTTTAGTATAAAATATTATTTTAGTTTTGGTTCACAAAATGGTGTGTGAACGATTGTTCGTGGCACTATCACTATATTATTTATTGTTGAGACTGTGTCTCTTGAGATTCTAAAACGCGGCTATTCGTTTTCGTTTCTCATTCCGTGTAATGAACTTGAAATCTCGATATTTATCGATAATCGATAAATATCGAGATTCGCGAATGTAGGTGGCGAAATAACTCTATTCAGCAAAACGAGCAACGCCTCGTAATTAAGCGGCGCGGCGTAAAAATAGTTTTGCTACGAGGGCTGCCACGAAGTGAAAATGATTTTGAGCCGCTACATATTCTTAGTGTGACTTGATCCATCTTTTAACATATTATTTGTCTTCAACGATTTTGATAAAATTTGTCGAGACAGGGTTTTCGACTGCAAGGAAATGATTACAAGGGGTTTTGATTTGTGGATAATTAATTTAGTCCTCCCGATGAGCCATCGTGTTGGCGGTTTGCTATATAATCTTTCATGATTTTTCCATATTTTTTAGCCTCTAATATGATGTGTATTGGCCCTGAAGTCTCATTCGTAGGATCACAATGCACTGATGTATTGATTTTCAACCTAAACAACGATGGTTGCCTAGTAATTACTTCCACCATAACCTTGCTTGTTGAAATTTCTGGCTCGCTTAATCCTAATCCTGCTACTTTGGCTTGAATTTTCTATCATTTCAATATTAGCCGTTGAACAGCATCTTCGGTGATGAATGAGCAAGGAGCATGTTGCTTTCCCTATAGTATCCTGCAATTACGTTTTGTGTGCATTTGTGACATTCGTTGATTCTAAATTGCGTTATTATCCGGCTCTTGCTCATACTTTCGATGCTGCAGCTTGTTTCCTTCAAATTGCAGGTCCTCTGAATGCAGTAGTCTGGTGATACCTTTTGCAAATATTACAACTAGCCCTTTTGACGCATCTGCGTTTATGCCGCCTTAAACATTTTAAGCAGTCGCCGAACAGTTCCGACAGACTTTGGTTTTGCTTTTATATTATAAAAAACACTTTTGGGTTGTTAAACCGATTTTATATTTCTGTCAAAATACGGAAGCACAAGGCGTTCGCTTCAGTTACTTTTTTGAAACACTTGAAATGCTTAAGAATTTCTTAATTTTTTCCGCAATTATTCACTTATCAGTACCATATTATATAAACTAAAACTTCCCATACATCATCTATTATAACTACTGATTATATTACGGAGAAATTACAGCCTCAGTCATCTTCAATTCTTCGATTATTTGAATTATCAAAACTTTGACGATTATCACGCATCTTCCGGTAAAAATCCCGAGGAGTCCAGTTTTCATTCAGGTACTTGCTCATATTCTGTCATACTGTTCTAAATACTGGAAATATTTCCGTTTCAAAATAAGAAATAAATTTTCTTTTGACGGCAGTTGCGTCTGTTTCCAAAACTTGTGAAGGTCTAAGCATAACTTTAAAATTGACAATTAAAAATTGTTTAGTCGAGAAGAAAATTCTCTTTATTTTTCTTAACTGATATTTTTAAAATTAATTTCAAGTTGAATTAATAAAATTTAAGTCAAAATCAAAAAGGAAAAATATTACAGACCCGAACACTTCGGATTGTGAGGCACGATGAGTTTTTAATGTATTTTCGCAATAAATCGTTATGCAGGGATGACCAATCGAAAAAAACTAGTGACCAATCCTCAACAACAATCGACCCAACGATTTCCATTATTCTAGATGACGTTTTGCATTTAATAGTTTCCAACTGGATTTGTTATTAATTTTGTAAAATGAAATTCCCAAATAAGCGAGCGATGAACCTGATTTTATTGAATTTATACAATTCTGATTTTGTTTTTTTCCCAATAGACCTGTTGGTGACCAAAAGCCAAAATGTGTTGTCCAATCCTGACCTAAAGATTACCTAACTACCTAACGAAATTTGGTAAAAACGGTAAGATTTTCCTGCACACCCTGTATTTTTTCAGAATTTTTCATTATTAAGTAAGTGACCGAACGATAAAAACAAGGGACCAACCTGACCAAACGAACTGAATCATCAGTTTTGTCAAAATCTCAGAAATGGGATGCTATAACGGCGGAGTCAATATATTTAATATATTTCTCGTTTTAAGAATAACTTTCTGATATTTAATTTACCTCATTCTAGTCACTGGTTACCTGCTCTTCCACTGGGCCCCTATCTTACATATATCCATATTTCTAACGGTTATTCTAGAGAGAAAACTAATTTTAACTTGAAAATTTGTAAGAGGCTGTCGTATTAAAAACACCTTGACGTGACAAAAGCGACAGTTTACGTTGCTGACCGGTTGTCGAACAGGACATTTTATATCAATATGAGGTTTATAAATACAGTATTGTAAAATTCTAGGTCTCATCACTTACCTATATAAAGATTGATGCACATTATGCCTCAACAACGATTTGTTAGTTATGCGGACGGCTCAAATTTACTAATTTTTAAAATCTTCACATCGATCGAGTAGAATTTTAGGTATTTGAAGGCCAAATAATTCCTTTTCATTTATAAAGTTAATAGTGCCTTCGACCTTTAACAAACAAATCAGAACACAATCAACAATATTGTTATTCTTTTAAGCAAAGCAAATCAATCTTTAAGATTATGACCGTCGTTAAATTTTTTTAGTAACCATAATTCTTCCATAAACTTTTTGAAAATTAAATTAAATTATTTAGTTTTTGTTGTTATTTGTCAAGTGGTAGAAAACTAAATCCAATTGTGGTCAACAGTTGTGATACAATAACAGATTATAATTTATAGCTGATTAGTATATTTAGAATTTAGAAAAATCATGTTAATAATAAAAAATAAATAAGTTAAGAACGATAAACAGCTGCTTATTAAAAAAAACGATTAAACATCGAATATACGAGCGTCTTATCACGTACTCGTAATTCACGTACCCTGATTGTTTTAGAATAGAGCGAGTTGGTAATTTTAGACGAGTGGAAATTACATAAAGGATAGTTTAGAACTCGGGCAAGCAATTAATTTGCTAATTCTGTAGAACATTATTCAAAAAAATTTATTACGACTATAAATTTGTCTAACCCTAATTTTGTAGAATACTAACTCGCACCGCATCCTAATTAACCAAAAAATATTACCATCGTTTTGGATGATTGAAATGTTTATGTTCGAAATTAAACAACTTAACCCACTAAACCTCTTAAGAAATAAGTAGCGGAATTATTTATGTATAGGAATGAATTGATTTGATATTTTGGAAAAACCTACATACATAAATGTTCAATATTTTTATTTGTTTGTTAGTTTTACGTTTTTGGTTGTAGATTTGCGTAACGAAAAAAATTAAATCAATTCCGATCAATAAGTAGTTAAAATAGTTGGTACAATATTATAAGTTTTTTAATCCTTGCGGGACTATTGAACTTTGTATGAAAATTTTATCACAATGCCCCAAATGTATTTTTCCTATAAAGTCTGATTAACTTAAGGTACAGCCTTACTATTAAATTTATATCTATACCTACGGCTACGCTTTCGGTCGGTACGTTCCCGGTGAGCATGTGATTATGTGAAAACTACCTGATCGATTTTAGACCCTTTTGATGAACGGTTTCGATTTTAGACCCTTTTCAAGATTATCCAAAGATTATCCAAAGTCCACACATTGCTTTGCACACTCGTTCAGCAAAGTAGGCGGTTTAAGGTATAATTATAAAACTGAATTTGAAAAAAAAAATCTAAATGTAAATTCCGATTTTTCCGGATGGAAAAATAATTGGATTAAAAATTAAAACACGTCAATTATTAATCAGAATGCCACGATTCATCCTAAATGTTGCTGTTTTAGTATCTTATTAGTTACCTCTAGAATTAGAATTTTCTTCATTTTTTATTTTATTGTTAAACATTCGGTTCATGCTGTACTGAAATTGGTGCTTTCTATTCGGATGTTACCTGTGGTCTCTTGGCTAACCCATGCGACTGAATTTCCGTTTTATTCGAACTCATTTACGTATTCTCTTACTTACATGGAGTCTCTAGATCCGTAGTTTCATCCAACCGTTGCATAAAGTGGTTAGTGACTGATGGAAGTTTATGAGCTCGCCACAATTCCACGCCCGATTCTAAATTTAGGTTGTAACTAGCAATATTTAAATTAAAATGTTGTTACAGCCCCCCCCCCCCCCCTCCCCACTATATTAGGTAGACATTACTATGGGATCGATACTCGATCAATATCGATACGACATTCGCAATAGTCGTGAAACTTTTTAATGTCCTTTATTTCAACATTAAGTTTTCCATTTTATTTCTGCACCAACTCATCGCTTTGCCAACTGATAGTCGTTAACTGCTTCATCACAAAACTTATACTTTAAAACCGCAACTAAAGCTGCTGAAAAAAATTCTAAATGAAAATGGATAAGAAACACCAACAACGTTGGTTCATTCCTTGTCCCACTCTTCTGTTCAACCAGAAATACTTCAAAAGATTCATGCCCGAAGTCTCCACCCAAACCTATTCACCAAGCCGAGTGAACACAACCCATATGATATCATCACTAACATCACAGTTAGCAGATAAATAAAGCAGAAGCAAATAAAAGATCATCAAAAGCCAAAAACGAAATAACGACATATCTGGAACATCCCGAAACCAATACAAACAACTATAGCTGTCCTTAAAGTTAAAATAACTCCTAATGACGTTGGATTAATGGACGAGTACCCGGTTCGAGTGGCGCCATCTAATAAGTGGCTTTTCGTAAACTGATATATACGGGGGCCGGATCGGGTGAGGTTATTAACAACCACGTTGTATAGTTCCATTAGATCTGCCCACACCATCAGCGCACACTTTTACTCTCCTTTGATCATATCAACTGCAGTCGCACTGCGCAATAGCCGTAAATTTCCCCCCTTTGCACTCGAAGATTTTTTTTGTCGGCATGCCAGTATGCCTCATTCAGTAAAAGTCTGCCCGTTCCAGCAATCCTGGAAACCTGGCTCACATAAAATGATTTTGCCACCATATGTCTATGAGATATGATCGTACAATTATTGATGTTGAGACCGAGCAGTTTGGAATTACACCAAATCACCAGGTTGTCAACAGTAATAGTTATCTGAGGAATTAAGGCATGGATATTAACCATGCGTTTTTAACCAGTTAGATTAACATCAAATTAAAATTTCTCGGATCGTTCTAAACAATAAAAATTTTTACGAGACACGAGATTTTGCAATTCCATTCCTTATGATGTGTGCCTCGCGTCGATTTTTTTGTCTAAATTTCCAACAAACTAAATTGATGGTTAGTTCATACCAATCGTTCAAAGATGGCACCAAACAAACCGCATCTGATGGTTAATTAAAATCTGTTCTATAAACTTAAATTTAACATTCTACAAAAGTTTTCTAATCAGTAATTGATAAATCGAAACTAAGTTTGCAGTTTAGAACTAAATATCGGGTAGATTTTGATTTATAAATATTAGAGACATCTAACAATACCTGGGTGAACTAATGATCAATTTCGTTAGTCGGAAGTGTGATAGTGGAGTAATAAATTTCAGACACAGAGAGTAGCCGGGCCTAAGACCTATACTTGATTAATTTTGACTCGGTTAGCCAAGTGCTAAAATTTGTAGAGCGGTTTTAACAGCGGGAATTTGAGGATTAATATCTTAGAGAGGTGATTCTAGGTAAATAAATAACTCCAAGCTAGACCGTGCCAATAGAGCCAACCGGGTCTTAAGTATGCTTTTGTTTTAAAAGTTATCGTACTTACTGTTGGATTGAGTGTCCAACGCGATCCAATACCGTCACTCTTTCCAGCCCCGAATTCCAGTATTAGTAGTACTAATTGCTGAGATTACAAACATCTTATGGCTTCATGTCTTATGGCTTCATGTCATGAGCTATGCTGGTCTACAAAGCACACATCTAATTAAAAGACCCCAGTAATTCCTCAAATAAAGACCAGGGACACTCACAAGTCAACATTCCACTGCTTGCTAAACAAGAAATGGTGGGTCGTTAAATACTGGCAAATCGCCCAAAATTACGATAGATTTATATCTTAGAGAATATTTAAATTGCGTTAGCTTGCTGCTGCCCAATCTCTACTGTACAAGAATTCGTTAATTTAAATAGCGAAATAGGTGTGCGATTAATTATCGAACTATTCGCGAGAATACAACGCGTGCGCTAAAACTTCCCAGCTTAAAGAGAAGATGAATTCCTGCATCTCTTAATTTGATCAATTTGGCTTGGTATTTGACCAGATTCCAGAAGCTCGTAGTAAATGACTCCTTTCCCATCCCACCAGACACACAGTAACACTTCTTTGGCATGAATATTCATTTTTGCAACTGATGTTGATGGCTGGCCTAGATCAACCAATCGTTTCTTCGTTTAAGAATTTCGTAGAAAATTAATGATTTTGTGGAAAAAATTCTTTCTTTTGTGCCGAGAAACTAAAAATTCATACAGGGTTCGGTTTTTGTTTTCTTCGGTCAGTTTATGAGGAACCGATTTTCGTTCCTTCTGTATTTTTCCCATTGCATGCAATCAAAGTGATATTGATTGGTGAATAATTCCTAGCTGATCTGCAAGCTCTTTTTGAGTTGAACACGGATTCTTATCCAGTAAAACTTTAAGTTCACCGTCTTCAAATTGGTTTACTGCATCTGGACGTGGTTCGACCTCAAGACTAAAAATGCCATCACGAAATCTTGCAAACCAAAT
The DNA here is from genome assembly GCA_947310385.1 of Nephrotoma appendiculata. NCBI lineage: Eukaryota > Metazoa > Arthropoda > Insecta > Diptera > Tipulidae > Nephrotoma > Nephrotoma appendiculata. The sequence goes on from OX371223.1 coordinate 101,468,346, forward strand.
TTTGAGCAGCATTTTTTTCATTTGGAAACAGTAGAATGCAATAACGTAAATGTTGCGCATCGACATCTCTTAAAATTGATGCACACGGAATGACGGCTTGTAAATGACTGAAGCTTATGTCATAAAAACAGCAATGACTAAGCTTCATACATATATCCAAAACGGCGGGCAATTTGGATGAGTTCAAGTATATTTTAATGTAACCAGCTTCAGATCCGTTTTTCTACTTGCACACCTAATAAAACTTAAAACTAAAGGCAGAGCTAGTGTTGAGTTCGCTCATTCATTCATTCATTCAAACAATTTTTTCTACCAACCATCTCATATGAAAAAATGCAGAACGTCAGTTTGGAACAATATAACGCCATGGTTTTTCTGTGGGAACCTCATTTATTTGGCATGGCTATACACTTCGTCTTTTAAATTCGAATGATCTCATTCAAACTGTTAGGAAAACGGTTTTTCTTAAATTTTCCTTCTATGGCTTGCGGCTCTCCCCGATGTTATTATGTGCTGTATTACGTTACCTAAGTGGTTGTCTAACGTCCTCAGTTGTCTTATAGACTCTATGGACTTGCAGAAGGTGAGTTTACTCAGTTTGTCGGTTGCGATTAGTATACAAGCTTAGCTTCTGTCGAGCAGATGTCTAAATGGAGAGTATGTCCGGGCATGTGGTACCTCGTTTCAGTTTTCCCTAATTTTTCTACTCATCCTGGGAAAATATAATTTTCTAATACTTCGTCTTGATTCTCCTGAGCACTACGGTGTGATCGCCGATAAACTGCCATTATTTTCTCTTGTTGATTCTCGTCTACTAAGTCCAATGCCATTTTTTTAAACCGAATTTTAAAATCTATGAAATGTTTGTACTATATCTCTTAAATTTTTCCATTATTGACGCCGGAGTCTTTAATCCATTAATCATATGTGGATTGAGGTACCGCTTGCGTAATTATGTGTCTATTGTAATTTTATCGTGTGAAGAGCTTACGTCGCTATGTTGGGTTGACGACATTTTTCAGAAATGGTTGTACGGTTCAACCAATGGATCCATCGCCATCGATTCCTGGTACTCGAAAACCTCCTTCCAGAAATGTTCATTAAAATCGTTTGAGTTGAGCAAAAAAATTAAAACTAAACTCGAGGCTCACCAGAAAACCCCTTACACGAATTTTCCCGAAATAAGGATCCATCGCCATAGGTTCCAAGTACTCGAAAACCTGCTTCCACAAATGTTCATTAAAAACTTTCGAGTTGAGCAAAAAATTTAAAAATTAACCCGGGCTCGCCAGAAACCCCTAAAACGAGTTTTCTTTAAATGAGGATCCATCGTCTTTAGTTCCTAGTCCTTGAAAACCTCCTTCCAGGAATGTTTATTAAAAACGTTTGAGTTCAACAAAAAATTAAAAATAAACCCGCGGCTCACCAGAAAATCCCTTACGTGATTTTTCGCCATCGGTTCCTGGTATTCGAAAACCTACTTCCAGAAATGTTCATTAAAACCATTTGAGTTGACCAAAAAAATTAAAACTAAACTCGAGGCTCAATAGAAAACCCCTTACACAAATTTTCCCGAAATGGGGATCCATCGCCATCGCTTCCTGGTACTTGAAATTCTAAAAACGTTTGAGCTGAGCAAAACAATTAAAAATATACCCGGGGCTCTGCAGAAAACCTCTTACACGATTTTTCCCGAAATGAGGATCCATCGCCATCGGTGTCTTGTACTCAAAAACCTACTTCCAAACATGTTCATTAAAAACGTTTGAGTTGAGTAAAAAAATTAAAACTAATCCCGGGGTTCACCAGAAAATCCCTTACATGATTTTTTCCGAAATAAGGATCCATCGCCATCGATTCCTGGTATTCGAAAACCTACTTCCAGAAATGTTCATTAAAAACGTTTGAGCTGAGCAAAAAGATTAAAACTATACCCGGGGCTCACCAGAAAACCCATTACACGATTTTTCCCGAAATGTGGAATCATCGCCATCGGTTCCTGGTACGCGAAATTCTCCTTTCAGAAATGTTCATTAAAAATTTTCGAGTAGAGCAAAAAAATTGAAAAGAAACCCAGGGCTCACCAGAAAACCTCTTACAAGATTTTTCCTGAAATGTGGATCTATCGCCATCGGTTCCTGGTACTCGAAAACCTACTTCCAGAAACGTTAAATTAATATATGAAACAAATGGAAAATCTCGTAGTGCCATCATTTTCAGAGCCGCTCGAAACGCGATATTTCAAAACGCGATATTTCGAAACTAGATATGACAAAACGAGAAATGGTACAAAACGCTATATTTTAAAACGCGATATTTCAAAACGCGGTTTTTCAAAACGCGATTTTTCAAAACGCGATATGGTCAGCGTCTGTTCTCCAGGTTAGGTGCGGCTGAAGCGGGCGTCTGTCTTGTATCAAGCGGCTCGCTATATAAATGTGTTAAAGGTAGGACTGGATGCCTTAAGATTTTCACCAGTACGTGACCCACACACGTAACAAGCGGGTTGAGCGGCAGGCCAACAACCTTCCCTCATAAAAACCATTTAAGTTACGAACCCTGAACCGGGCGGCAAAATCCCTTCATGGGATGTAAATGCTAGAGAGAGAGAGAGAGAGATATGGTACAAAACGCGATATGGTACCAAACGCGATATGGTACAAAACGCGATATTTCAAAACGCGATATTTTAACACGCGATACTTCAAAACGCGATATGGTACATATAAAACGCGATATGCGGTACAGAAGAATGTGCATTGCGAAGCGACAGGAGCGCAACGACCCGCCTGATATCACCCAGTCCTATACTCCCGCTTTTATTGATTTTTAAATTCCTATAAACTGAAATTTTTTCTAAGGAGCGGAGAGACTGAACCGCAGCGACCCGCCTGATATAACAACGGACTGTCCTCCCGGTTCTATTGATTTTTAAATTCGTATAGACTGAAGGTTTTTTCCCTAACTAAGGATTGAAGTGCTTACCTGATATAACCCGATCCTATACTCCCGCTAATTTCGGTTTATAAATTCCTAAAAACTGAAATTAAATTTCCCCTTTTCAAGAATGTACGTTGCGAAACGACCGAGGCCGACCCGCCTGATATAACCTGATCCTAAACTCCCTCTCTTATCGATTTTTAAATTCTTATAAACTGAAATTAAATTTCCCCTTTTATATAACCCGGTCCTGTACTCCCGCTTTTATCGATTTTTAAATTCCTATAAACTGAAATTTTTTCTTAGAAGCGACACGACTAGAGCGCAGTGACCCGCCTGGTATAATCCGTTGCTGTACTTCCGAACTGCTGAAGTTTTTCTTTCTTACTAAGGAGCGAAGTGCTTGATATAACCCGATCCTAAACTCCCACTCCTATCGATTTTTAAATTCCTATAAACTGAAATTAAATTTCCCCACAAATGCCTGATTTAACCCGATCCTAAACTCCCTCTTCTATCGATTTTTAAATTTTTATAAACTGAAATTAAATTTCCCCTTTTCCAGAATGCACATTGCGAAGTGACGGGAGCGCAGCGATTCGTCTGATTTAACCCGATCCTATACTCCCGCTCTTATCGATTTTTAAATTCCTATAAACTGAAGTTTTTTTTTCTAACTAGGGAGCGAAGCGCTCACCTGATATAACCCGATCCTATACTCCTGCTAATATCGGTTTATAAATTCCTATAATCTGAAATTAAATTTCCCCTTTTCCAGAATGTACGTTGTGAAGCGACCGGAGCCGACCCGCCTGATATAACCCAATCCTAAACTGCCACTCTTATCGATATTTAAATTCCTTTAAACTAAAATTAAATGTCCCCTATGTGGATTATAAAAAAAATTGAAATAACAGTAAATTTTTTTATTTGTATAAAAGTTGGGATTTGGGGCGGTAGCCCTTAATCTTAAGGTATAAAATGATTTAAAATAATCATAAAAGCATCTGTGCTTCGAAAAAAGAAAATATTTTTTCGCGTTTGTGTTGTCTTTTAAGACCATTTGGGATATTTTGGGCCACTTTGGCTCATTGAGAGCTACTTGGGGTCGTTTCTGGATATTTTCATGGCCATATTCGTAATCAGCATTCTAAAGTACCTTAGTAGACCGATTTTCAGAATTTTTGGAGGTATATAACCTATTCGGAAGTATAACCACGCAGTTAAAATTTTCGGCCGTCAATTGATAACAGGTGCAGATTGAATTTTATTAAAACCTTCAATGTTGGGCATTTCTGTATCTTGAACACTTTCATTCAGTCCCTTGAAATTTCATATTTTTATTTTTACAAAATTTTTAAAAATATTCTGTATATTGACAACCTCTTTATATTGTAACTTGGACACTTTGAAAATTTTCGTCTAATCTTTAATAAATTACCCTTTATATATTGGACACGAACATTTTTGTTCAATATCAGTAATTCGATTTAATGATAAAAAATATCACGTTTTGTACCATATCGCGTTTTGTACCATCTCGCGTTTTGAAATATCTCGTTTTGAAATATCGCGTTTTGTACTATATCGCGTTTTGTACCATATCGGGTTTTGAAATATCCCGTTTTGAAATATCGCGTTTTGAAAAATCGCGTTTTAAAATATCGCGTTTCAAATGGGACCCCATCATTTTATATACTTACGTATTTGCAACTCGATTACATTGTTGCGACAATATACATTGATAGTAAGACTTCGTTCTCTTCTTGAAAGAAGAGAATTTTGGATTTTATTAAATGCATTTATTTCTCCATTGGTGAGACTTGTTTGTTTTTTGAGAGGGCTTTGGACACGTGTCCGTCTTCTCCTTTTATAAGCGAAGTCAGAGGTTTCGAAGGATCTGCGTTGTCCTGTATGAACTGAAGATATAACCTGGTTAGTCGCAGGAAGGATTTACATAAGTTTCTACACAGTTTTAGGTATCGGAAAATATGATATTGCTTTTAGCTTCCTTCTTTTGGTTTGCTTTTATACCATTTAAGATTCGACAAATTCTAGGAATTCTACCTCGTCTTGTAGAAAGTTGTCGCATTTATCGAGTTGTATCTTCATATTATCGTCTTCTAGAATTTCAAAGATTGTCGTCATGTTCTCGCAGTGTTCCTCTTTTGTTTTCACCAATATGACGATATCGTCTATGTATACAATGTCATCTAGAGCTCGTTGGAATATCGAATGGGCGTTTCAGCCCAAATGGAGGGGGGGGGGGGGAAGGCGAATAAACTCGAGGCGAGTAATATCTACTTCTCTTCGTGGTGGTATGCAATGGAAGCCAATTTTCAGATCTATAACGGCAAATAATTAATTTTCGTCTATTTGGTCTTCCTTTCACCTATGGCGCCCCCTATCTTGGGTACGATCTATACAGGGGAGTTATTTGGGGATTTGGATGGCCTGATCCCACCATCTTCCAACAATTGTCTGATCTGATTTTGTACCTCGTTTTTTAAACATATCGGATATGGCAAGAATATATGGGATTGGTGTTCGTAGTACTGATTCCATCCTTCACTGTTGTTGTGAAAGTTAATTTCTAATTTTTTCTCAGGGGAGAGGGGAGGGTAAATTCCTTCTCCCCTTTCTCTTGTGTAGAGTTTGGCCATCTGCCAAAAATTTAGTCAAACAAAAGAGAAATCTATTTTATTGTAGAGTATAGAGACCTCTATCTTGTGATAGATTCATGACAATAACACTGAAAACCTTTTACTAATCTTTTTGAATATGACATCTACCGTGTCACTATAACATAAATATCAAAATTTGTAAAATAAATATTATTCGCTCTTCTGTGGCCCTATTCTGTCTTTCCCTGGGAATAGGGAATTGGGAAAAAATATTTTCATAGCACTTTTGTTAAAATTATTTTTTTCTGGCCTACTGAAAGTATAAGTTTAGTGCAAAAATTTTCAAAACAAAGTGATTTGGGAAACTTTTGTTCCCCAAAATTTTTGTAGGGAAAAATATTTTCCCATTTAACTTTCTGGGAATTCTTGTGAAAATAATAGCACCAATCATGTTCCCTCAGTAGGCCAGAAAATTACAATTTAGACAAAAATGCTATGAAAATATTTTTCCCAATTCCCTATTCTCAGGGAAAGCCAGAATAGGGACACTGGAAAGTGCCTTCAGCGTATCAACACCTAAATTTAAAAAGTGATTAAGGTTAAAATTAAGACGTATTTTTTTTACATTGACTGACGCATAACCTGGGCATCCCAATATCGCCCGTTAATTTAATACCACAGCTCTCTCTCTCCGGACACAGCAAACAATTCATATCATATTTTGGACCTTGGACTGTTTTTTTTTGGAACTTAACACACAAACATTACGACCCACGCTAGAATTAGGACACAGGATTTTCCAGTTGAAGTAATTACAAAACCGTTTTACATATCCACCACGGATTATTGTATACAGTCAGCAATAGAATGAAAACGAGATATGACTTAAGACCATCGAAGGATTTGCAGTGGGAGATCTGGTTTAGCTTAAACCCAACAGAATGCAAGTGATATCACCGAAACTACAAGAAAGTTTTGAAGGGCCGTATAAAGTCATTAAATGGAATAACGCTGTTGTATACCGAATTCAACTAAACCTAAGAACTAAGATGAAAGTGGTCCACATTGATAGATTATGACGATATAAAAATAGGAAAATCGACGTGTCTGCTTGTGTCGAACAGAGTTAAGGTGGGGGCAGTGTTGCAAATTCTATTCTACATAAGCATGTCAATTGGTGGTCACCAACTGCTTGCTATCAACCTAAAGGTAGTAAGTACGAATCCAGTTGGAGACTATAATTTTATTAAGCGATTATTTTTCCTCCAACACTGAGAGGGGGAATTGAATTTTAGAATAGCATTACAAGTGGAGGGAAGGATGGAGATAAGGAAAGCAATTTTAAACAGCGATGACAGCCATCATGGATAGTATTAAAATTAAGAACGGCGTTAATGATCAAGATAATAGGGGATTTGATGACGTGAATGCTCGCGCAAATACAATTTTTTATTTTGCTATAGTGGTAAAGTTTACTCTGATGGTAAGTGGAGTAAACAATAATTTTCCGCTGATAAAATTCTGCTATCTTAAGGCCAATTTATATTATCCGTTCCGTTCAGTTCCTGCACGTATCGTATCAGACAAAAAAAACATTGTTACATGTATTTTCTATATGAGTACTTATATTATCCGTTCCATACGTGTATGAACTGAACGGAATGGATATTATAAATCAACCTTTAAACAGAATCATAAGCAGATGATTATTTTCCATACATTACAGAGCGTGAACAGAGCAGCTCGACTTGAAATTGTCGCTCCGGTTCTTTCGAAATTTATAATCTTATAAATTCTGAAACACTGTGATGTCCTTGTCCCAAATCTGGTGGACTTATTTTGCACTTTCGACTTTAGAAAACTCTCAAGTCTCAATAGTGCATTACTCAAGTTCCGCGGACCCTTCAGTAAAGATCACTGATCAAGTTAGACAGTAAAAATTGTACGTATAAACATAAACAATTTTATTAACGAAAGTGAATAACTTGTCGTCAATTGTCCTTGTATGTTTTGTGATGTGTTTCTGGGAAATTTTTCCGCACATAACAAAAAACATTTTTGTCAAATAAAATAGAAAAGTATATTTTCGCAAATAGATTCGTAAATCGTAATAAACTATAGATATTAATGGTTGTTACTTTGCATGTTGGCCTTACAATTTTATTGGTGTTGTTTTCAGAATTTCCATGTAAATCAAAGATAAATTTTATTTTTTGTAAGAAATACGCGTAATAGAAAGCGCGTGTAATATACACAGGGTGTAACAATTTAACTAATTTTAATTTTGTTGTCTTTCAGCATTAATCTTTGCTTGCGCATAATGGAAAAGTACGATGTGCTCTCCGTGGTCGGCGAAGGTTCATATGGCCTTGTGATGCGATGTCGACACCGCGAATCTGGCCAGTATGTAGCTATAAAGAAATTTCTTGAGACAGAAGATGATCCGACAGTACGAAAAATGGCAATGCGAGAAATTCGTATGCTCAAGGTAAGACAACTTCGTATATATAGTACGTCTAATTAACGGTTGTTAAAATTATTTATTTTGTGATATGAAGGAAAATCAATTTTCTTTACCCTTTACGTGTTAAATTTTTTTTTTTCAAGTAATCAGAAGCCTATATATCGCTTAAAGGTCATGCAACAATTATACATCGTGTTGCGTGTTGAATTCGAAAAAAAGTTTTTTATTTTTGTTTTGTTTGTTTTGTAACTAGCATTTAGGCGAAAATAAGTTTTCTTAACTTTTTTTTTTGTTTTGTGTACAAAAATAGAAAATTGTAAAGTTCTTTCGTATTATATCCATGTGAAAAATATTTGCATAATAAGAATGAAAATTGCAAGGTGTTTTAATTTATATTTTTCTTGTTTTGTTTTTGCAGAAACTACGACACGAAAATCTTGTCAATATGATTGAGGTGTTTCGTCGAAAAAAAAGATTTTTTCTTGTATTCGAATACCTTGAACATACCGTACTTGAAGAACTGGAGGCCCGATCAGGCGGTTTAGGCTTTGTAACATCACGCAAATATATTTTTCAAGTGCTGAGGGCCCTCGATTTCATCCATTCGAATGATGTTATTCATCGTGATATAAAGCCGGAAAATGTGTTGGTATCACGACAAGGTGTTATCAAATTATGTGATTTTGGATTTGCACGGCCCTATGCAGAAAACGAAACGTTCACCGATTACGTGGCTACGCGATGGTACCGCTCACCAGAGTTATTAGTTGGCGATCCTCGTTATGGGAAAGAGGTGGATACCTGGGCCGTTGGCTGTTTGTATGCGGAAATGATGACCGGCGAACCCTTGTTTCCGGGCGATAGTGACATCGACCAATTATTTCAAATTGTTAGGGTGCTCGGCAAATTGAACTCAAGGCATCAGATTTTGGTTACCCGCAACACGATGTTCAAAGGCATGAAGCAAGAACAAAATTCCAGTTTGAGCCAATTATTTCCGGAATGGAATCGAGATAGTTTGGATTTTCTGTCTAGTTGCTTAAAAATGGATGGCAATGAGAGACCGGATACTGTTGCACTATTAAAACATGAACTTTTTACGAGAGATGATTTTTTAGATAATTTCCTGCCCGAGTTAAGAACCAAAATAAACCAGGAAATTCAAAAAAATCCACTGCTGACTCGAGTGCAAACAGGGTATGGATCGGGAAAATCAAAATCAAATGAAATTCATAATAATACAAAACCAGCGCCTATTCAACCACAAAGCTCTATAACACAATCAACGACTTATGAAAATTTGAATGCACTTTCGAAATCAATTGGCAGCAATACCATCAGCGGAAATAGTTCACAGCAGCAGTTGGGCCAATTTTTAAATAAGCCGAGCGAAAGTCATGCACAAAAAAGTGGGATCCCCATTCCAAAAGATCGAATAACACAAATTGGACTGTCGCTATTTCCAACGAAGACGCTAGACTCACACCTTTTTAAGACATCACTATCGGGAAATGAAGACTTTAATTTAAACCTAACCTCCTACAAGCACTACTTGAACCCAAATAAAAACAAAACAATCAATATAAATAATTTAACGTTTAAGGACTTAACGATTGTCAACAGCAACAATAACAACAACAATAACAATAAATATACCCGAGTCCTATCAGCCAAGCCAAAAACTCAACAATCGAGCAGTACCAACGATAACGGTAATCATCTCCAGCCACATTCGCCGGTACAATTCCAATCATTGCAACCGGATCATCACCAAACCACTGAAGAAAAGCCTCATAGTACGCACAAAACGTCACCCGTCTCCTCGATCGGCCAACACCAAGGCAACTTATCACAGTATTTTAGTAGCAAACGCAATTCCAACTATTTGGGCATTCAAAAACCCAGCCAACATGGGAGCAACGGTACAACCAATAAACACAGCCCAACCCGTTTAAACTTCAATCCCAATACGATACCGTCGTCACGCCAAAATTTAATTAAACGCGGCGATCGTGGCCTACTATTAGACGTCGGTATATCACCATTTTCGTATGGTGATACAGCAGTCGGTGGCGGCGGCGGCGGTGGCGGTGGTAATACACTGCTCACAAGTAGCACAAATAATATTGGTGGCCATCAAAAAATTGAAGCTAGTCCACGTGTTTTGCAGCCACCACAATGGCTGCAAAGTGGTAATATAAAAATAACATCGCACGGGAAGACAACCCAAATAGGAAAACGAGTCCTAACCGATTGGAAAACAATATCGAACTCGAATGGAAATCATATTGGTGGCGGAGGTGTTGGTGTTGGTGGCGGTGGCGGTGGTGGTGCTGCTAGTGGTGTGGGTGCCAATGATGCAGCAAATAGTGGTAATAATAATTTAAATTGTAATCAGAAAGATGATTTTGTGTTACCAAATTGTCCAGGTGCTTCGTTCTCGACAACAACGTCACCGTACAAGGGATTAAAAAAGAAATTGTCACCAATGCCAACATTATCACATGATAGCCAATTGCATAATCATCATGTGTCACCGGTAGGTAGCGTAGCAGAAATTTAGATTTGAAACGGCTGAGAGTAGTTAGAATAACCGCAGCAATTGAATTAATTACGACGACTGTTATCGCTTTAAATCGATAATGACGGGCACAAAATTTAATTGTAGCTTTACTTAATAAAAAATATATTAGCAGAGCGTAGTTTCGATCTACGGACCTCTGGGTTATGGGCCCAGCACGCTTCCACTGCGCCACTCTGCTGTATTTTAATTTTGAACGTTTACAGTGTTGTCAACAATATGCAGATCAGAAATCATCGGGCTAATGGAACATTATTGGGTTTGTGCATATTTTCGTCACTTGGCCGACCTTATTACATTTTTTTAGCAGAGGTATCTGTCGAGTTTGGTAAACATCTCAATTTTGTAAAGGGGCTGTTTACTGTACACACCCGTTAAAAGAAATAATTTTACTTCGGAGGATGTTATGGTAGTGACTATAGCCGAATATGTAGCTTACCTAAATTTTCTCAAATTTTCATCGAGGTACCTAGTTCGGTTGAGAAATTTGCTCAAATTTCAAAGTACAAAATTTGCAATAACAGTGCTTCCCAGATGTAATTTGCCGTTGTTTCTAGCAAAACGTGTCAGTCTCATTATCTTAAATCATTTACAACTGAAATTTGAGCAACAAAATGTTTTCAATATTTTGGGAATATCTCTGTTGAGCCTTACTGATTTTTACCGGATAGATTTTATTGTCACAGATTCTGTAAATTTCTGTCGTTTTGACGAAAATACAGAACTGTGAGTGGACCTGCGTTTAAAACCTCGGATTTGAAAATGCAAAATTTCCAATAACCGCGCTTTCCAAATGCAGCCAACCGTTAATTTCTTACTCAATATATCATTTACATTACCTATAATCATTTTGAACCGGAAAATCAACAATAAAAGATTTTCAATATTTTTGCAAAAATCCCTGATGGTTAGCCTTACCGATTTTGAACGGATAAAATTTAGTGTCACAGATTCTGTATGTATCGGTTATTTAGCGTAACTGCTGTAGTTTTGAGTAGATCAGCGTTTAAGTTGTGGCAATAGGTCGCCTCATTCGCCTGTAATCCAGTTTCGATGACAGAACATAACCGCGGATTTGAAAATGCGAAATTTCCAATAACCGCGCTTTCCAAATGCAGCCAACCATTAATTTCTTACTCAATATATCATTTACATTACCTATAATCATTTTGAACCGGAAAATCAACAATAAAAGATTTTCAATATTTTTGCAAAAATCCCTGATGGTTAGCCTTACCGATTTTGAACGGATAAAATTTATTGTCACAGATTCTGTATGTATCGGTTATTTTGCGTAACTGATGTAGTTTTGAGTAGATCAGCGTTTAAGTTGTGGCAATAGGTCGCCTCATTCGCCTGTAATCCAGTTTCGATGACAGAACATAACCGCGGATTTGAAAATGCGAAATTTCCAATAACCGCGCTTTCCAAATGCAGCCAACCGTTAATTTCTTACTCAATATATCATTTACATTACCTATAATCATTTTGAACCGGAAAATCAACAATAAAAGATTTTCAATATTTTTGCAAAAATCCCTGATGGTTAGCCTTACCGATTTTGAACGGATAAAATTTATTGTCACAGATTCTGTATGTATCGGTTATTTTGCGTAACTGATGTAGTTTTGAGTAGATCAGCGTTTAAGTTGTGGCAATAGGTCGCCTCATTCGCCTGTAATCCAGTTTCGATGACAGAACATAACCGCGGATTTGAAAATGCGAAATTTCCAATAACCGCGCTTTCCAAATGCAGCCAACCGTTAATTTCTTACTCAATATATCATTTACATTACCTATAATCATTTTGAACCGGAAAATCCACAATAAAAGATTTTCAATATTTTTGCAAAAATCCCTGATGGTTAACCGATTTTGAACGGATAAAATTTATTGTCACAGATTCTGTATGTATCGGTTATTTAGCGTAACTGATGTAGTTTTGAGTAGATCAGCGTTTAAGTTGTGGCAATAGGTCGCCTCATTCGCCTGTAATCCAGTTTCGATGACAGAACATAACCGCGGATTTGAAAATGCGAAATTTCCAATAACCGCGCTTTCCAAATGCAGCCAACCGTTAATTTCTTACTCAATATATCATTTACATTACCTATAATCATTTTGAACCGGAAAATCAACAATAAAAGATTTTCAATATTTTTGCAAAAATCCCTGATGGTTAGCCTTACCGATTTTGAACGGATAAAATTTATTGTCACAGATTCTGTATGTATCGGTTATTTTGCGTAACTGATGTAGTTTTGAGTAGATCAGCGTTTAAGTTGTGGCAATAGGTCGCCTCATTCGCCTGTAATCCAGTTTCGATGACAGAACATAACCGCGGATTTGAAAATGCGAAATTTCCAATAACCGCGCTTTCCAAATGCAGCCAACCGTTAATTTCTTACTCAATATATCATTTACATTACCTATAATCATTTTGAACCGGAAAATCCACAATAAAAGATTTTCAATATTTTTGCAAAAATCCCTGATGGTTAGCCTTACCGATTTTGAACGGATAAAATTTATTGTCACAGATTCTGTATGTATCGGTTATTTAGCGTAACTGATGTAGTTTTGAGTAGATCAACGTTTAAGTTGTGGCAATAGGTCGCCTCATTCGCCTGTAATCCAGTTTCGATGACAGAACATAACCGCGGATTTGAAAATGCGAAATTTCCAATAACCGCGCTTTCCAAATGCAGCCAACCGTTAATTTCTTACTCAATATATCATTTACATTACCTATAATCATTTTGAACCGGAAAATCCACAATAAAAGATTTTCAATATTTTTGCAAAAATCCCTGATGGTTAGCCTTACCGATTTTGAACGGATAAAATTTACTGTCACAGATTCTGTATGTATCGGTTATTTTGCGTAACTGATGTAGTTTTGAGTAGATCAGCGTTTAAGTTGTGGCAATAGGTCGCCTCATTCGCCTGTAATCCAGTTTCGATGACAGAACATAACCGCGGATTTGAAAATGCGAAATTTCCAATAACCGCGCTTTCCAAATGCAGCCAACCGTTAATTTCTTACTCAATATATCATTTACATTACCTATAATCATTTTGAACCGGAAAATCAACAATAAAAGATTTTCAATATTTTTGCAAAAATCCCTGATGGTTAGCCTTACCGATTTTGAACGGATAAAATTTATTGTCACAGATTCTGTATGTATCGGTTATTTAGCGTAACTGATGTAGTTTTGAGTAGATCAGCGTTTAAGTTGTGGCAATAGGTCGCCTCATTCGCCTGTAATCCAGTTTCGATGACAGAACATAACCGCGGATTTGAAAATGCGAAATTTCCAATAACCGCGCTTTCCAAATGCAGCCAACCGTTAATTTCTTACTCAATATATCATTTACATTACCTATAATCATTTTGAACCGGAAAATCAACAATAAAAGATTTTCAATATTTTTGCAAAAATCCCTGATGGTTAGCCTTACCGATTTTGAACGGATAAAATTTATTGTCACAGATTCTGTATGTATCGGTTATTTTGCGTAACTGATGTAGTTTTGAGTAGATCAGCGTTTAAGTTGTGGCAATAGGTCGCCTCATTCGCCTGTAATCCAGTTTCGATGACAGAACATAACCGCGGATTTGAAAATGCGAAATTTCCAATAACCGCGCTTTCCAAATGCAGCCAACCGTTAATTTCTTACTCAATATATCATTTACATTACCTATAATCATTTTGAACCGGAAAATCCACAATAAAAGATTTTCAATATTTTTGCAAAAATCCCTGATGGTGAGCCTTACCGATTTTGAACGGATAAAATTTATTGTCACAGATTCTGTATGTATCGGTTATTTAGCGTAACTGATGTAGTTTTGAGTAGATCAACGTTTAAGTTGTGGCAATAGGTCGCCTCATTCGCCTGTAATCCAGTTTCGATGACAGAACATAACCGCGGATTTGAAAATGCGAAATTTCCAATAACCGCGCTTTCCAAATGCAGCCAACCGTTAATTTCTTACTCAATATATCATTTACATTACCTATAATCATTTTGAACCGGAAAATCCACAATAAAAGATTTTCAATATTTTTGCAAAAATCCCTGATGGTTAGCCTTACCGATTTTGAACGGATAAAATTTATTGTCACAGATTCTGTATGTATCGGTTATTTAGCGTAACTGATGTAGTTTTGAGTAGATCAACGTTTAAGTTGTGGCAATAGGTCGCCTCATTCGCCTGTAATCCAGTTTCGATGACAGAACATAACCGCGGATTTGAAAATGCGAAATTTCCAATAACCGCGCTTTCCAAATGCAGCCAACCGTTAATTTCTTACTCAATATATCATTTACATTACCTATAATCATTTTGAACCGGAAAATCAACAATAAAAGATTTTCAATATTTTTGCAAAAATCCCTGATGGTTAGCCTTACCGATTTTGAACGGATAAAATTTATTGTCACAGATTCTGTATGTATCGGTTATTTAGCGTAACTGATGTAGTTTTGAGTAGATCAGCGTTTAAGTTGTGGCAATAGGTCGCCTCATTCGCCTGTAACCAGTTTCGATGACAGAACATAACCGCGGATTTGAAAATGCGAAATTTCCAATAACCGCGCTTTCCAAATGCAGCCAACCGTTAATTTCTTACTCAATATATCATTTACATTACTTATAATCATTTTGAACCGGAAAATCAACAATAAAAGATTTTCAATATTTTTGCAAAAATCCCTGATGGTTAGCCTTACCGATTTTGAACGGATAAAATTTATTGTCACAGATTCTGTATGTATCGGTTATTTTGCGTAACTGATGTAGTTTTGAGTAGATCAGCGTTTAAGTTGTGGCAATAGGTCGCCTCATTCGCCTGTAATCCAGTTTCGATGACAGAACATAACCGCGGATTTGAAAATGCGAAATTTCCAATAACCGCGCTTTCCAAATGCAGCCAACCGTTAATTTCTTACTCAATATATCATTTACATTACCTATAATCATTTTGAACCGGAAAATCCACAATAAAAGATTTTCAATATTTTTGCAAAAATCCCTGATGGTTAGCCTTACCGATTTTGAACGGATAAAATTTATTGTCACAGATTCTGTATGTATCGGTTATTTAGCGTAACTGATGTAGTTTTGAGTAGATCAGCGTTTAAGTTGTGGCAATAGGTCGCCTCATTCGCCTGTAATCCAGTTTCGATGACAGAACATAACCGTGGATTTGAAAATGCGAAATTTCCAATAACCGCGCTTTCCAAATGCAGCCAACCGTTAATTTCTTACTCAATATATCATTTACATTACCTATAATCATTTTGAGCCGGAAAATCAACAATAAAAGATTTTCAATATTTTTGCAAAAATCCCTGATGGTGGTTAGCCTTACCGATTTTGAACGGATAAAATTTATTGTCACAGATTCTGTATGTATCGGTTATTTTGCGTAACTGATGTAGTTTTGAGTAGATCAGCGTTTAAGTTGTGGCAATAGGTCGCCTCATTCGCCTGTAATCCAGTTTCGATGACAGAACATAACCGTGGATTTGAAAATGCGAAATTTCCAATAACCGCGCTTTCCAAATGCAGCCAACCGTTAATTTCTTACTCAATATATCATATACATTATCTATAATCATTTTGAGCCGGAAAATCAACAATAAAAGATTTTCAATATTTTTGCAAAAATCCCTGATGGTTAGCCTTACCGATTTTGAACGGATAAAATTTATTGTCACAGATTCTGTATGTATCGGTTATTTAGCGTAACTGATGTAGTTTTGAGTAGATCAGCGTTTAAGTTGTGGCAATAGGTCGCCTCATTCGCCTGTAACCAGTTTCGATGACAGAACATAACCGCGGATTTGAAAATGCGAAATTTCCAAAACCGCGCTTTCCAAATGCAGCCAACCGTTAATTTCTTACTCAATATATCATTTACATTACCTATAATCATTTTGAACCGGAAAATCAACAATAAAAGATTTTCAATATTTTTGCAAAAATCCCTGATGGTGGTTAGCCTTACCGATTTTGAACGGATAAAATTTATTGTCACAGATTCTGTATGTATCGGTTATTTTGCGTAACTGATGTAGTTTTGAGTAGATCAGCGTTTAAGTTGTGGCAATAGGTCGCCTCATTCGCCTGTAATCCAGTTTCGATGACAGAACATAACCGCGGATTTGAAAATGCGAAATTTCCAATAACCGCGCTTTCCAAATGCAGCCAACCGTTAATTTCTTACTCAATATATCATTTACATTACCTATAATCATTTTGAACCGGAAAATCAACAATAAAAGATTTTCAATATTTTTGCAAAAATCCCTGATGGTTAGCCTTACCGATTTTGAACGGATAAAATTTATTGTCACAGATTCTGTATGTATCGGTTATTTAGCGTAACTGATGTAGTTTTGAGTAGATCAGCGTTTAAGTTGTGGCAATAGGTCGCCTCATTCGCCTGTAATCCAGTTTCGATGACAGAACATAACCGCGGATTTGAAAATGCGAAATTTCCAATAACCGCGCTTTCCAAATGCAGCCAATCGTTAATTTCTTACTCAATATATCATTTACATTACCTATAATCATTTTGAACCGGAAACTCAACAATAAAAGATTTTCAATATTTTTGCAAAAATCCCTGATGGCTAGCCTTACCGATTTTGAACGGATAAAATTTATTGTCACAGATTCTGTATGTATCGGTTATTTTGCGTAACTGATGTAGTTTTGAGTAGATCAGCGTTTAAGTTGTGGCAATAGGTCGCCTCATTCGCCTGTAATCCAGTTTCGATGACAGAACATAACCGCGGATTTGAAAATGCGAAATTTCCAATAACCGCGCTTTCCAAATGCAGCCAACCGTTAATTTCTTACTCAATATATCATTTACATTACCTATAATCATTTTGAACCGGAAAATCAACAATAAAAGATTTTCAATATTTTTGCAAAAATCCCTGATGGTTAGCCTTACCGATTTTGAACGGATAAAATTTATTGTCACAGATTCTGTATGTATCGGTTATTTTGCGTAACTGATGTAGTTTTGAGTAGATCAGCGTTTAAGTTGTGGCAATAGGTCGCCTCATTCGCCTGTAACCAGTTTCGATGACAGAACATAACCGCGGATTTGAAAATGCGAAATTTCCAATAACCGCGCTTTCCAAATGCAGCCAACCGTTAATTTCTTACTCAATATATCATTTACATTACCTATAATCATTTTGAGCCGGAAAATCCACAATAAAAGATTTTCAATATTTTTGCAAAAATCCCTGATGGTTAGCCTTACCGATTTTGAACGGATAAAATTTACTGTCACAGATTCTGTATGTATCGGTTATTTTGCGTAACTGATGTAGTTTTGAGTAGATCAGCGTTTAAGTTGTGGCAATAGGTCGCCTCATTCGCCTGTAATCCAGTTTCGATGACAGAACATAACCGCGGATTTGAAAATGCGAAATTTCCAATAACCGCGCTTTCCAAATGCAGCCAACCGTTAATTTCTTACTCAATATATCATTTACATTACCTATAATCATTTTGAACCGGAAAATCCACAATAAAAGATTTTCAATATTTTTGCAAAAATCCCTGATGGTTAGCCTTACCGATTTTGAACGGATAAAATTTATTGTCACAGATTCTGTATGTATCGGTTATTTTGCGTAACTGATGTAGTTTTGAGTAGATCAGCGTTTAAGTTGTGGCAATAGGTCGCCTCATTCGCCTGTAACCAGTTTCGATGACAGAACATAACCGCGGATTTGAAAATGCGAAATTTCCAATAACCGCGCTTTCCAAATGCAGCCAACCGTTAATTTCTTACTCAATATATCATTTACATTACCTATAATCATTTTGAACCGGAAAATCAACAATAAAAGATTTTCAATATTTTTGCAAAAATCCCTGATGGTTAGCCTTACCGATTTTGAACGGATAAAATTTATTGTCACAGATTCTGTATGTATCGGTTATTTAGCGTAACTGATGTAGTTTTGAGTAGATCAACGTTTAAGTTGTGGCAATAGGTCGCCTCATTCGCCTGTAATCCAGTTTCGATGACAGAACATAACCGCGGATTTGAAAATGCGAAATTTCCAATAACCGCGCTTTCCAAATGCAGCCAACCGTTAATTTCTTACTCAATATATCATTTACATTACCTATAATCATTTTGAACCGGAAAATCCACAGTAAAAGATTTTCAATATTTTTGCAAAAATCCCTGATGTTAGCCTTACCGATTTTGAACGGATAAAATTTATTGTCACAGATTCTGTATGTATCGGTTATTTAGCGTAACTGATGTAGTTTTGAGTAGATCAGCGTTTAAGTTGTGGCAATAGGTCGCCTCATTCGCCTGTAATCCAGTTTCGATGACAGAACATAACCGCGGATTTGAAAATGCGAAATTTCCAATAACCGCGCTTTCCAAATGCAGCCAACCGTTAATTTCTTACTCAATATATCATTTACATTACTTATAATCATTTTGAACCGGAAAATCAACAATAAAAGATTTTCAATATTTTTGCAAAAATCCCTGATGGTTAGCCTTACCGATTTTGAACGGATAAAATTTATTGTCACAGATTCTGTATGTATCGGTTATTTTGCGTAACTGATGTAGTTTTGAGTAGATCAGCGTTTAAGTTGTGGCAATAGGTCGCCTCATTCGCCTGTAATCCAGTTTCGATGACAGAACATAACCGCGGATTTGAAAATGCGAAATTTCCAATAACCGCGCTTTCCAAATGCAGCCAACCGTTAATTTCTTACTCAATATATCATTTACATTACCTATAATCATTTTGAACCGGAAAATCCACAATAAAAGATTTTCAATATTTTTGCAAAAATCCCTGATGGTTAGCCTTACCGATTTTGAACGGATAAAATTTATTGTCACAGATTCTGTATGTATCGGTTATTTAGCGTAACTGATGTAGTTTTGAGTAGATCAACGTTTAAGTTGTGGCAATAGGTCGCCTCATTCGCCTGTAATCCAGTTTCGATGACAGAACATAACCGCGGATTTGAAAATGCGAAATTTCCAATAACCGCGCTTTCCAAATGCAGCCAACCGTTAATTTCTTACTCAATATATCATTTACATTACCTATAATCATTTTGAACCGGAAAATCCACAATAAAAGATTTTCAATATTTTTGCAAAAATCCCTGATGGTTAGTTAGCCTTACCGATTTTGAACGGATAAAATTTATTGTCACAGATTCTGTATGTATCGGTTATTTAGCGTAACTGATGTAGTTTTGAGTAGATCAACGTTTAAGTTGTGGCAATAGGTCGCCTCATTCGCCTGTAATCCAGTTTCGATGACAGAACATAACCGCGGATTTGAAAATGCGAAATTTCCAATAACCGCGCTTTCCAAATGCAGCCAACCGTTAATTTCTTACTCAATATATCATTTACATTACCTATAATCATTTTGAGCCGGAAAATCCACAATAAAAGATTTTCAATATTTTTGCAAAAATCCCTGATGGTTAGTTAGCCTTACCGATTTTGAACGGATAAAATTTATTGTCACAGATTCTGTATGTATCGGTTATTTAGCGTAACTGATGTAGTTTTGAGTAGATCAGCGTTTAAGTTGTGGCAATAGGTCGCCTCATTCGCCTGTAACCAGTTTCGATGACAGAACATAACCGCGGATTTGAAAATGCGAAATTTCCAAAACCGCGCTTTCCAAATGCAGCCAACCGTTAATTTCTTACTCAATATATCATTTACATTACTTATAATCATTTTGAACCGGAAAATCAACAATAAAAGATTTTCAATATTTTTGCAAAAATCCCTGATGGTTAGCCTTACCGATTTTGAACGGATAAAATTTATTGTCACAGATTCTGTATGTATCGGTTATTTAGCGTAACTGATGTAGTTTTGAGTAGATCAGCGTTTAAGTTGTGGCAATAGGTCGCCTCATTCGCCTGTAATCCAGTTTCGATGACAGAACATAACCGTGGATTTGAAAATGCGAAATTTCCAATAACCGCGCTTTCCAAATGCAGCCAACCGTTAATTTCTTACTCAATATATCATTTACATTACCTATAATCATTTTGAACCGGAAAATCCACAATAAAAGATTTTCAATATTTTTGCAAAAATCCCTGATGGTTAGCCTTACCGATTTTGAACGGATAAAATTTATTGTCACAGATTCTGTATGTATCGGTTATTTTGCGTAACTGATGTAGTTTTGAGTAGATCAGCGTTTAAGTTGTGGCAATAGGTCGCCTCATTCGCCTGCAATCCAGTTTCGATGACAGAACATAACCGTGGATTTGAAAATGCGAAATTTCCAATAACCGCGCTTTCCAAATGCAGCCAACCGTTAATTTCTTACTCAATATATCATTTACATTACCTATAAGTAGGTATACTATGAGAGTTCCAGCGCAAAATCCCATGTATTTTTATATGGAGGTTGAAATTTGCAAATTTTGGCTCACGTAGTATGAAAAGTTCTTTATAGATGGCAGCACTAAAAAAACTTTTTCGACAAAGCTCGAAATTTTAAGTTGCAATGATTTTTTCGTTAGATGGCAGCACTATTTTATGTAAGTTTCCGTACTTTTCGCTAGATGGCAGCACTTCAAAAGATATTCGGTTTGTGTTTAGGATAAACTTTGGAAAACTTTTGGTTTTAAATTTCTAATTGATTTATTACTTTTTAAATTATTTCACCCAAAAGTGTTCGAAAGAGGCGCGGGGTGCGACGTCCGACGTGCGATTTACAATATTTAATTTACTAACTGTAACAAATATTAAATTTAAATGATAGTAAATGATTGTTGTTGTTACTGTGTTCGCAAAATATTTAAAGATTAATAAAATTGCATTTTATTTTTTATGTAGGTTAAAGATAAGAAAAGGTAAGTTTCAATTTCTTTCACGAAAAATCATGAGGAGTACAGAATTGTTATTATTATTATATTTTATTTGTATGTACATATGTCGAAATGCATAATATTACTAGATGCGCGCGCACATATAGGAAAATTAAAATTAAACGTAAACATAGTGATATCTGTGACGGAATAAAATGTTATCATTATATTTATTTATTTATTTATAAAATTGTTTACAGTTTATATAATAACTAGACAAATGTAAGAAAATATTCATTAGCCTCTTGGTGTACAATTACTAAGGTTGTGGTATAAGAAAATATTTTAAGGTGATAATTAAAAATTGTATGTGAAGTGAAAAGAATTATTTTGATAAACAAAAAATCAAATCATTCCATCTGTAGTGCTTACAATTAAAAGTGTGTTATAATATTTTATAAAGGTACATCTCATTAAACTTAATAGTGAAATTAAGTGTTAATTCAAAATTAGCAATTAATAATAAATAATTCGGTCAATAAATTTAATAGTGTTAATTAAAAATTGTGTGGAAATGGCAAATATTAAACAAATAGTGTGCAAAACTAAATCGGCTCTCATTAGTGCTACTGACAATCCTGAGGTGTTACAAGATGCTGTTAATCTATGTAATAAAAATTTAAAATATCTTCGAAACAAGCTGCGAAATTGTATCGGTTTAGGAGAAAAAAATAAAACTCAAAATGCTGTTGGTTTATTAACAGGATTTCGAAGTCAAATGAAAATGATGCAGAAAATAAAAAATGGTCAAGTTCAAAAATATCCATCGAGGCGAATAAAATGTACTTATATTCAAACTGCTTTTCAAAACCGAATTAAAACTTTAGCCATGATCAACTTAACTCACACTGATTCAATTAATTTCTTAAATGATTGTCAATCAACTTTTAAGCTTCACATCAAAAAGGTTTTAAAGAATGAAACTGCTTTAAAAGTAAATGGAATATTTTGCGGCGAGTTTAAAATTTGTAATGGTGCTGAAGATAATTTTGAGTTTAAATACATGAATACTAAAAATGATGTGCTCTACAGAGAGACCAACATTGATGAATGGTTTACAAAAAATATAAAAGAAACTATATTAAAAGATCTCGAGGATTTTCAACATAAGCAAAGCGGTTGGACTATATCAGCAGTCGTGAACTTAATAATGAATATCAACAAATATACAGCACAATTGGGGTCGACATATATTCCACTACCAAAGAAAATTGCAGCAAAAAGAGCCTGTATCAACGTTCAAAATGATGACAATGCTTGTTTTGCATGGGCAGTTCTATCAGCGTTATTTCCAGTTGAAAAGGATCCACAGCGCACAACAAAATATCCACACTATTCGGAGAAATTCAACTTAACTGGAATTCAGTTCCCAATGACAATTAATCAAATCGCACGCTTTGAAAAGCAAAACAATGTTTCAATCAATGTGTATATTTTGAAACTGTTAAAGACATCGGACTATATTACATTACCAACATATTTAACTAAAAATAAGAGAGATGCACATGTGAATTTACTCTTAATTCAAAATATTTATAGCCAAGATGGTCAAGAAGAAAATGACATAGAAGCAGAATTGAGTGAGCATGAACCGATTAAATATCATTACATATGGATAAAAAGTCTTTCTCGGCTGTTATCAACACAAGTGGGAAACAGGAATGGACAAATAGAATTTTGTGATCGATGTCTACACTATTTTCATTCAAGGGAAATGCTTCTAAAACATAGTGAGAATTGCTTAAAACAAAACAATTGCAAAATTAGGTTGCCTACAAATGAGCAAAAACAGCTTCAGTTTAAAAATTTTAAAAATAAAATAATAGTTCCATTTATTATTTACGCGGATTTAGAATGTATATTAATAAAAGTTGATGTTGGTAATAATTATCAAATGCATGAGCCACATAGCATCGGATATTATGTGAAATGTTCATATGATGATAATCTATCTATGTATAAATCATATCGCGGGAAAGATTGCGTTTCGTGGTTTAGTAAAGAATTAGCCTGTTTGGCTGAAACTTTAGATAATATTATAACTAATCCTGTAGTTGTGAATGATCTAACAACAGAAGAAATTATTTCATTTAAAACAGTCTCAAGATGTCACATATGCGAAAAGCCTTTTGGAAGTGAAGAGATTAGAGTGCGCGATCACTGTCATTTCACCGGTAAGTTTAGAGGAGCCGCACATAATAAATGTAATATTAATTATAAAAATGAGGGTCACACGGTACCAATTGTTTTTCATAACTTAAGTGGTTATGATTCTCATTTTATTATAGAAAGTATAGCATCCGATATGCCAGGTAGAATAAATTTATTGCCGATCAATAAGGAGAAATACATATCGTTTACAAAACATTTGAATTTCCATTTAACAAAATTTCGATTTATAGATTCCTTTAGATTTATGGATAAAAGTTTAGATGAACTATCATCATATTTGAGCACTTTCCCCAATTTAAATTCAGAATTTTCAGAAATTTCAGAAGAAAAATTTTCATTATTAACTAAAAAGGGTATTTACCCATATGACTATTTCGATAGCTCTCAAAAATTTTTAGAAGAAAAACTCCCACCGCTTGAACTTTTCTATAATAAACTTAATGATAGTAATATTAGCAAAAAACAATATATACATGCTCAGAATGTTTACAATAAATTCAACTTATGTAATCTGGGTGAATATTCGGATTTATATCTCAAAACAGATGTATTATTGTTGGTCGATGTTTTCGAACAGTTTCGAGACAGTTCCTATAAAACGTATGGATTAGACCCTGCGCACTATTTTACACTCCCTGGGTATACTTGGGATGCAATGCTAAGGTATACAAATATATCTTTAGAGCTACTTACCGATATAGATATGGTAATGTTTGTAGAGCGCGGAATTAGAGGTGGTTTAAGTCAGTGTACAAAACGTTATGCTAAAGCTAATAATAAATATATCAAACAATATGACTCAACTAAAGAATCCACATATTTAATGTATTATGATATTAATAATCAATATGGTTGGGCAATGTCTCAATATTTACCTTTGGGGGGTTTCAAGTGGTTTGAAAATTTTCAAGATTTTGATGTCAATGAAATTTCTGATGAATCTAACAAGGGGTATATATTAGAAGTTGATATAGAGTATCCTAGCAAATTACATGATATTCACAATGACTTACCATTTTGTCCAGAACACAGATGTGGTCCAGGTTCGAAAGAAGAAAAATTAATGGCCACGCTACATAATAAGACGAAATATGTCATATACTATAGAAAATTAAAGCAAGCTATCCGTTATGGTTTAAAAATAACAAAAATTCATAAGATTCTTGAGTTTGATCAATCAGCATGGTTAAAGTCATATATAGATTTAAATTCATCATTACGAGCACTTGCAAAGAATAACTTTGAAAAAAACCTTTTCAAACTAATGAACAACGCTGTATTTGGGAAAACTATGGAAAATGTTCGAAAACATAGCATTGTAAAGTTAGTGACTAAGTGGTTTGGAAGGTATGGTGCGGAAGCTTTAATTTCGAAGCCGGAATTCAAATCTTCAACAATTTTTAACGAAAATCTAGTTGCTATTGAATTAAACAAATCAGAAATATTTTTTAATAAACCAATATATGTTGGAATGTGTGTTTTAGACATAGCTAAAACCTCACTTTATGACTTTCATTATGACTACATGATCCCACAATTTGGTCAAAATGGTAAAATTTGCTATACTGATACAGATAGTCTCATTTATGAGGTAGCCTGTCCGGATATTTATGAAGTAATTAAGAGAGATTGTCATAAACGTTTTGATACAAGTGACTACTCAGACAATAATATCTGGGGGATACCTTCAATAAATAAAAAAGTGCCTGGTATTATGAAAGATGAGAATAATGGTATAATCATGACTGAGTTTGTAGGATTGAGAGCAAAAATGTATGCGTACAGGGTTCAGGGGGGAGAAAATCATCAAAGTATAGAAAATAAGAAACTTAAAGGCATAAAGAATCAAGTTGTGAAATGTAGAATTACCTTTGATGATTATGTAGACTGTTTAAATAACGAAAAAATTAAAGTAATTTCGCAAAATTTAATTCAATCTAAAAAGCATAATGTAAGTTCTATTACTCAAACCAAAACTGCAATTAATCCCAACGATGATAAGCGATTTCTAATTAAAGGGGATTATGAAACCTTAGCTTGGGGCCATTATAAAATAATGGAAATTGATTGAACTGGAAACAATAATGTTCTTTATTGTATTAATGTATTATATATTTTATTTTTAAATAAATGTAAAAACAAATTATTTTAAACAATATCTGTTTTATTTATCCAAGAGTTGTGAGATGAATTAGATCCAAGCCATTTGACGTAAACCTTACTTACATTTTTCCTCAAGATTTTTTCTACAAGGTAATGTATTAGGATTTTTAGTTTTTTGTAGCTCTTTCTCAAAAATCCGATCTGCACTTATTACAACTTGCAAAATAAAAAATGAGCAAGTAAAAAAAAAATTGAATACTTACATACATGAAATTATTTGCTTGCTGTGACTACTGAATTGAGAGTTTGTGTTGTATAAATTAATATTACTTTTAAAAATTCAGATTTTTTAAGTTTTATTTTTTTGTTTTAACATTTTCTTAATCCTACTACTAACTCTATTTCTAATTGTTTTTAACATTGCCGGAGATTCCTCGAAATAATCAACAATCTTGCCAGTTTGTTTTACTTTGTAGAAAGTATTCATTATCTTAAAATCGTCAAAACTCTTTTCAATTGGAACTTCGGCATAGTATTGAAATTTTCCGACATCTAAATGAGACTTTCCCGCTTTTGTTAAATATTCTCTATTTATAGCAATTGTAGGATCATATTTTACACCATCAATTTCTGTCCAAATATGTAAATGAGTGGCGAGTTTATCATCATACATCATCTTTCCGCATATGATTTTGATATCAAATTTTTGTAAATGTTCAAAAAGCAATAAGCTTGCCGGCAGGCACACAGCGTACATTTGTTCCTTTACAAACTCTTGAGAGACTATGCCTGAAATGAGGCGTGCAATTAAATGTTTATCAGCTGACATCCTGATGTAAACTACTGATTGCAAAAAATGAATTATTGAAGTAATACTTTTTGTTTGTTCTAAAATATTGGGTTTTGACCTTACCCCTTTTATGCAGCCGTTCAGCACAAACTGTTAACCATAAATCAGCAGACACTCCTTGCGATGTTCTAATATAGCTTTTCTTGTCTAGATAATTTTTAAATTTTTCTGTAAGAATGTTTTTCAAAAAAAAAATTATATCAAACTTGGTGCTTAATTCATTAATTAGATTATAGTCTAATTAACTTTATTGCTGTAATGTATTTTATCAAGAGTTTTATATATAACTGAATAAAAAAAAAATATTTTTTTTAGTATGTAGTATTAAAAGTGTATGTCTTTTATTTACTGATCGTAGCTTTTCGGATAGATAACATTAGAAAATTTCAAAACGGTTTTTGCGCTTGCATATAAATATAAACAATGCGGTCTTTGATAATATCAAGATGGATGCTGAAAAACATTATGCATTGGTGCATTCATATTTATATTCCACAATGTAATTAATCGACTGAGTGTGAGTACGCTTTAGCGTGAATATAAAAACTCGCACTTCGCGACCTTTTCAGTTTATAGTAAATTATAAACGTTTTTAAGTAAATTTTTCACATTATGCATTAAAAAATATAAATTTTTCAAGTCGTATGTCTTTGATTTACAAAGGAAATTCATAAATTAAAAAAATTTTAAAGGTTTAAAAATGTTTTAAAAACTTTTCAAAAGTTTTTAAAAGTTTTAAATAGTTTTAGAGTTTTAAAAAAGAGTTTTAAAAAGTTTTAAAAAAGTTGTAAAAAATTTAAAAAAGTTCTAAAAAGTTTTAAAGGTTTAAAAAAGTTTTAAAAACTTTTTAAAAGTTTTAAAATTTTTTAGAAGTTTTAAAAAAGTTGTAAAAAAGTTTTTAAAAAATTTAAAAAGTTTTAAAGGTTTAGAAAAGTTTCAAAAACTTTTTAAAAGTTTCAAAAAGTTTTAAAAAGTTTTAGAGTTTTAAAAAAGAGTTTTGAAAAGTTCTAAAAGTTTTAAAAAAATTTAAAAAAGTTTTAAAAAGTTTTAAAAAAATTTAAAAAAGTTTTAAAAAGCTTTAAATGTTTAAAAAAGTTTTAAAAACTTTTTAAAAGTTTTAAAAAGGTTTAAAAAGTTTTATAGTTTTTAAAAGTTTAAAAATTTATTTATTATTATAGCTTCATAAGTAAAATTTACGTAAACGTCTATGATTTATATAGAAAATGCGGTAAAACGTACTCGCGCGTTTTCGAGTTTGATTTTTTTAGTTTGGCGAAAAATACGTAGACACAACCGTTTATGACTTAAAAAATTAATCATGTTACATATGCTAATTACCTTATTTTTAATTGCATCATGAGAAAAATGACGTAAACGTTTATGACTGATAAAGAAAATGGCATGTTTAATCGCATCATAAGAAAAATTGACGTAATCGTCTATGATTTATATAGAAAATGCGCTAAAGCGTAACCGCGCTTCGCGCGGTTACGCTTTAGAGTGAATATTGAATCCGCGCTCCGCGCGGATTCGATATTCACCGCATTTTCTATATAAATCATAGACGATTACGTCAATTTTTCTTATGATGCGATTAAACATGCCATTTTCTTTATCAGTCATAAACGTTTACGTCATTTTTCTCATGATGCAATTAAAAATAAGGTAATTAGCATATGTAACATGATTAATTTTTTAAGTCATAAACGGTTGTGTCTACGTATTTTTCGCCAAACTAAAAAAATCAAACTCGAAAACGCGCGAGTACGTTTTACCGCATTTTCTATATAAATCATAGACGTTTACGTAAATTTTACTTATGAAGCTATAATAATAAATAAATTTTTAAACTTTTAAAAACTATAAAACTTTTTAAACCTTTTTAAAACTTTTAAAAAGTTTTTAAAACTTTTTTAAACATTTAAAGCTTTTTAAAACTTTTTTAAATTTTTTTAAAACTTTTTAAAACTTTTTTAAATTTTTTTAAAACTTTTAGAACTTTTCAAAACTCTTTTTTAAAACTCTAAAACTTTTTAAAACTTTTTGAAACTTTTAAAAAGTTTTTGAAACTTTTCTAAACCTTTAAAACTTTTTAAATTTTTTAAAAACTTTTTTACAACTTTTTTAAAACTTCTAAAAAATTTTAAAACTTTTAAAAAGTTTTTAAAACTTTTTTAAACCTTTAAAACTTTTTAGAACTTTTTTAAATTTTTTACAACTTTTTTAAAACTTTTTAAAACTCTTTTTTAAAACTCTAAAACTATTTAAAACTTTTAAAAACTTTTGAAAAGTTTTTAAAACATTTTTAAACCTTTAAAATTTTTTTAATTTATGAATTTCCTTTGTAAATCAAAGACATACGACTTGAAAAATTTATATTTTTTAATGCATAATGTGAAAAATTTACTTAAAAACGTTTATAATTTACTATAAACTGAAAAGGTCGCGAAGTGCGAGTTTTTATATTCACGCTAAAGCGTACTCACACTCAGTCGATTAATTACATTGTGGAATATAAATATGAATGCACCAATGCATAATGTTTTTCAGCATCCATCTTGATATTATCAAAGACCGCATTGTTTATATTTATATGCAAGCGCAAAAACCGTTTTGAAATTTTCTAATGTTATCTATCCGAAAAGCTACGATCAGTAAATAAAAGACATACACTTTTAATACTACATACTAAAAAAAATATTTTTTTTTTATTCAGTTATATATAAAACTCTTGATAAAATACATTACAGCAATAAAGTTAATTAGACTATAATCTAATTAATGAATTAAGCACCAAGTTTGATATAATTTTTTTTTTGAAAAACATTCTTACAGAAAAATTTAAAAATTATCTAGACAAGAAAAGCTATATTAGAACATCGCAAGGAGTGTCTGCTGATTTATGGTTAACAGTTTGTGCTGAACGGCTGCATAAAAGGGGTAAGGTCAAAACCCAATATTTTAGAACAAACAAAAAGTATTACTTCAATAATTCATTTTTTGCAATCAGTAGTTTACATCAGGATGTCAGCTGATAAACATTTAATTGCACGCCTCATTTCAGGCATAGTCTCTCAAGAGTTTGTAAAGGAACAAATGTACGCTGTGTGCCTGCCGGCAAGCTTATTGCTTTTTGAACATTTACAAAAATTTGATATCAAAATCATATGCGGAAAGATGATGTATGATGATAAACTCGCCACTCATTTACATATTTGGACAGAAATTGATGGTGTAAAATATGATCCTACAATTGCTATAAATAGAGAATATTTAACAAAAGCGGGAAAGTCTCATTTAGATGTCGGAAAATTTCAATACTATGCCGAAGTTCCAATTGAAAAGAGTTTTGACGATTTTAAGATAATGAATACTTTCTACAAAGTAAAACAAACTGGCAAGATTGTTGATTATTTCGAGGAATCTCCGGCAATGTTAAAAACAATTAGAAATAGAGTTAGTAGTAGGATTAAGAAAATGTTAAAACAAAAAAATAAAACTTAAAAAATCTGAATTTTTAAAAGTAATATTAATTTATACAACACAAACTCTCAATTCAGTAGTCACAGCAAGCAAATAATTTCATGTATGTAAGTATTCAATTTTTTTTTTACTTGCTCATTTTTTATTTTGCAAGTTGTAATAAGTGCAGATCGGATTTTTGAGAAAGAGCTACAAAAAACTAAAAATCCTAATACATTACCTTGTAGAAAAAATCTTGAGGAAAAATGTAAGTAAGGTTTACGTCAAATGGCTTGGATCTAATTCATCTCACAACTCTTGGATAAATAAAACAGATATTGTTTAAAATAATTTGTTTTTACATTTATTTAAAAATAAAATATATAATACATTAATACAATAAAGAACATTATTGTTTCCAGTTCAATCAATTTCCATTATTTTATAATGGCCCCAAGCTAAGGTTTCATAATCCCCTTTAATTAGAAATCGCTTATCATCGTTGGGATTAATTGCAGTTTTGGTTTGAGTAATAGAACTTACATTATGCTTTTTAGATTGAATTAAATTTTGCGAAATTACTTTAATTTTTTCGTTATTTAAACAGTCTACATAATCATCAAAGGTAATTCTACATTTCACAACTTGATTCTTTATGCCTTTAAGTTTCTTATTTTCTATACTTTGATGATTTTCTCCCCCCTGAACCCTGTACGCATACATTTTTGCTCTCAATCCTACAAACTCAGTCATGATTATACCATTATTCTCATCTTTCATAATACCAGGCACTTTTTTATTTATTGAAGGTATCCCCCAGATATTATTGTCTGAGTAGTCACTTGTATCAAAACGTTTATGACAATCTCTCTTAATTACTTCATAAATATCCGGACAGGCTACCTCATAAATGAGACTATCTGTATCAGTATAGCAAATTTTACCATTTTGACCAAATTGTGGGATCATGTAGTCATAATGAAAGTCATAAAGTGAGGTTTTAGCTATGTCTAAAACACACATTCCAACATATATTGGTTTATTAAAAAATATTTCTGATTTGTTTAATTCAATAGCAACTAGATTTTCGTTAAAAATTGTTGAAGATTTGAATTCCGGCTTCGAAATTAAAGCTTCCGCACCATACCTTCCAAACCACTTAGTCACTAACTTTACAATGCTATGTTTTCGAACATTTTCCATAGTTTTCCCAAATACAGCGTTGTTCATTAGTTTGAAAAGGTTTTTTTCAAAGTTATTCTTTGCAAGTGCTCGTAATGATGAATTTAAATCTATATATGACTTTAACCATGCTGATTGATCAAACTCAAGAATCTTATGAATTTTTGTTATTTTTAAACCATAACGGATAGCTTGCTTTAATTTTCTATAGTATATGACATATTTCGTCTTATTATGTAGCGTGGCCATTAATTTTTCTTCTTTCGAACCTGGACCACATCTGTGTTCTGGACAAAATGGTAAGTCATTGTGAATATCATGTAATTTGCTAGGATACTCTATATCAACTTCTAATATATACCCCTTGTTAGATTCATCAGAAATTTCATTGACATCAAAATCTTGAAAATTTTCAAACCACTTGAAACCCCCCAAAGGTAAATATTGAGACATTGCCCAACCATATTGATTATTAATATCATAATACATTAAATATGTGGATTCTTTAGTTGAGTCATATTGTTTGATATATTTATTATTAGCTTTAGCATAACGTTTTGTACACTGACTTAAACCACCTCTAATTCCGCGCTCTACAAACATTACCATATCTATATCGGTAAGTAGCTCTAAAGATATATTTGTATACCTTAGCATTGCATCCCAAGTATACCCAGGGAGTGTAAAATAGTGCGCAGGGTCTAATCCATACGTTTTATAGGAACTGTCTCGAAACTGTTCGAAAACATCGACCAACAATAATACATCTGTTTTGAGATATAAATCCGAATATTCACCCAGATTACATAAGTTGAATTTATTGTAAACATTCTGAGCATGTATATATTGTTTTTTGCTAATATTACTATCATTAAGTTTATTATAGAAAAGTTCAAGCGGTGGGAGTTTTTCTTCTAAAAATTTTTGAGAGCTATCGAAATAGTCATATGGGTAAATACCCTTTTTAGTTAATAATGAAAATTTTTCTTCTGAAATTTCTGAAAATTCTGAATTTAAATTGGGGAAAGTGCTCAAATATGATGATAGTTCATCTAAACTTTTATCCATAAATCTAAAGGAATCTATAAATCGAAATTTTGTTAAATGGAAATTCAAATGTTTTGTAAACGATATGTATTTCTCCTTATTGATCGGCAATAAATTTATTCTACCTGGCATATCGGATGCTATACTTTCTATAATAAAATGAGAATCATAACCACTTAAGTTATGAAAAACAATTGGTACCGTGTGACCCTCATTTTTATAATTAATATTACATTTATTATGTGCGGCTCCTCTAAACTTACCGGTGAAATGACAGTGATCGCGCACTCTAATCTCTTCACTTCCAAAAGGCTTTTCGCATATGTGACATCTTGAGACTGTTTTAAATGAAATAATTTCTTCTGTTGTTAGATCATTCACAACTACAGGATTAGTTATAATATTATCTAAAGTTTCAGCCAAACAGGCTAATTCTTTACTAAACCACGAAACGCAATCTTTCCCGCGATATGATTTATACATAGATAGATTATCATCATATGAACATTTCACATAATATCCGATGCTATGTGGCTCATGCATTTGATAATTATTACCAACATCAACTTTTATTAATATACATTCTAAATCCGCGTAAATAATAAATGGAACTATTATTTTATTTTTAAAATTTTTAAACTGAAGCTGTTTTTGCTCATTTGTAGGCAACCTAATTTTGCAATTGTTTTGTTTTAAGCAATTCTCACTATGTTTTAGAAGCATTTCCCTTGAATGAAAATAGTGTAGACATCGATCACAAAATTCTATTTGTCCATTCCTGTTTCCCACTTGTGTTGATAACAGCCGAGAAAGACTTTTTATCCATATGTAATGATATTTAATCGGTTCATGCTCACTCAATTCTGCTTCTATGTCATTTTCTTCTTGACCATCTTGGCTATAAATATTTTGAATTAAGAGTAAATTCACATGTGCATCTCTCTTATTTTTAGTTAAATATGTTGGTAATGTAATATAGTCCGATGTCTTTAACAGTTTCAAAATATACACATTGATTGAAACATTGTTTTGCTTTTCAAAGCGTGCGATTTGATTAATTGTCATTGGGAACTGAATTCCAGTTAAGTTGAATTTCTCCGAATAGTGTGGATATTTTGTTGTGCGCTGTGGATCCTTTTCAACTGGAAATAACGCTGATAGAACTGCCCATGCAAAACAAGCATTGTCATCATTTTGAACGTTGATACAGGCTCTTTTTGCTGCAATTTTCTTTGGTAGTGGAATATATGTCGACCCCAATTGTGCTGTATATTTGTTGATATTCATTATTAAGTTCACGACTGCTGATATAGTCCAACCGCTTTGCTTATGTTGAAAATCCTCGAGATCTTTTAATATAGTTTCTTTTATATTTTTTGTAAACCATTCATCAATGTTGGTCTCTCTGTAGAGCACATCATTTTTAGTATTCATGTATTTAAACTCAAAATTATCTTCAGCACCATTACAAATTTTAAACTCGCCGCAAAATATTCCATTTACTTTTAAAGCAGTTTCATTCTTTAAAACCTTTTTGATGTGAAGCTTAAAAGTTGATTGACAATCATTTAAGAAATTAATTGAATCAGTGTGAGTTAAGTTGATCATGGCTAAAGTTTTAATTCGGTTTTGAAAAGCAGTTTGAATATAAGTACATTTTATTCGCCTCGATGGATATTTTTGAACTTGACCATTTTTTATTTTCTGCATCATTTTCATTTGACTTCGAAATCCTGTTAATAAACCAACAGCATTTTGAGTTTTATTTTTTTCTCCTAAACCGATACAATTTCGCAGCTTGTTTCGAAGATATTTTAAATTTTTATTACATAGATTAACAGCATCTTGTAACACCTCAGGATTGTCAGTAGCACTAATGAGAGCCGATTTAGTTTTGCACACTATTTGTTTAATATTTGCCATTTCCACACAATTTTTAATTAACACTATTAAATTTATTGACCGAATTATTTATTATTAATTGCTAATTTTGAATTAACACTTAATTTCACTATTAAGTTTAATGAGATGTACCTTTATAAAATATTATAACACACTTTTAATTGTAAGCACTACAGATGGAATGATTTGATTTTTTGTTTATCAAAATAATTCTTTTCACTTCACATACAATTTTTAATTATCACCTTAAAATATTTTCTTATACCACAACCTTAGTAATTGTACACCAAGAGGCTAATGAATATTTTCTTACATTTGTCTAGTTATTATATAAACTGTAAACAATTTTATAAATAAATAAATAAATATAATGATAACATTTTATTCCGTCACAGATATCACTATGTTTACGTTTAATTTTAATTTTCCTATATGTGCGCGCGCATCTAGTAATATTATGCATTTCGACATATGTACATACAAATAAAATATAATAATAATAACAATTCTGTACTCCTCATGATTTTTCGTGAAAGAAATTGAAACTTACCTTTTCTTATCTTTAACCTACATAAAAAATAAAATGCAATTTTATTAATCTTTAAATATTTTGCGAACACAGTAACAACAACAATCATTTACTATCATTTAAATTTAATATTTGTTACAGTTAGTAAATTAAATATTGTAAATCGCACGTCGGACGTCGCACCCCGCGCCTCTTTCGAACACTTTTGGGTGAAATAATTTAAAAAGTAATAAATCAATTAGAAATTTAAAACCAAAAGTTTTCCAAAGTTTATCCTAAACACAAACCGAATATCTTTTGAAGTGCTGCCATCTAGCGAAAAGTACGGAAACTTACATAAAATAGTGCTGCCATCTAACGAAAAAATCATTGCAACTTAAAATTTCGAGCTTTGTCGAAAAAGTTTTTTTAGTGCTGCCATCTATAAAGAACTTTTCATACTACGTGAGCCAAAATTTGCAAATTTCAACCTCCATATAAAAATACATGGGATTTTGCGCTGGAACTCTCATAGTATACCTACTCCTATAATCATTTTGAACCGGAAAATCAACAATAAAAGATTTTCAATATTTTTGCAAAAATCCCTGATGGTGGTTAGCCTTACCGATTTTGAACGGATAAAATTTATTGTCACAGATTCTGTATGTATCGGTTATTTTGCGTAACTGATGTAGTTTTGAGTAGATCAGCGTTTAAGTTGTGGCAATAGGTCGCCTCATTCGCCTGTAATCCAGTTTCGATGACAGAACATAACCGTGGATTTGAAAATGCGAAATTTCCTATAACCGCGCTTTCCAAATGCAGCCAACCGTTAATTTCTTACTCAATATATCATTTACATTACCTATAATCATTTTGAGCCGGAAAATCCACAATAAAAGATTTTCAATATTTTTGCAAAAATCCCTGATGGTTAGCCTTACCGATTTTGAACGGATAAAATTTATTGTCACAGATTCTGTATGTATCGGTTATTTAGCGTAACTGATGTAGTTTTGAGTAGATCAACGTTTAAGTTGTGGCAATAGGTCGCCTCATTCGCCTGTAATCCAGTTTCGATGACAGAACATAACCGCGGATTTGAAAATGCGAAATTTCCAATAACCGCGCTTTCCAAATGCAGCCAACCGTTAATTTCTTACTCAATATATCATTTACATTACCTATAATCATTTTGAACCGGAAAATCCACAATAAAAGATTTTCAATATTTTTGCAAAAATCCCTGATGGTTAGCCTTACCGATTTTGAACGGATAAAATTTATTGTCACAGATTCTGTATGTATCGGTTATTTAGCGTAACTGATGTAGTTTTGAGTAGATCAGCGTTTAAGTTGTGGCAATAGGTCGCCTCATTCGCCTGTAACCAGTTTCGATGACAGAACATAACCGCGGATTTGAAAATGCGAAATTTAAAAACCGCGCTTTCCAAATGCAGCCAACCGTTAATTTCTTACTCAATATATCATTTACATTACTTATAATCATTTTGAACCGGAAAATCAACAATAAAAGAGCCTTACCGATTTTGAACGGATAAAATTTATTGTCACAGATTCTGTATGTATCGGTTATTTAGCGTAACTGATGTAGTTTTGAGTAGATCAGCGTTTAAGTTGTGGCAATAGGTCGCCTCATTCGCCTGTAATCCAGTTTCGATGACAGAACATAACCGTGGATTTGAAAATGCGAAATTTCCAATAACCGCGCTTTCCAAATGCAGCCAACCGTTAATTTCTTACTCAATATATCATTTACATTACCTATAATCATTTTGAACCGGAAAATCCACAATAAAAGATTTTCAATATTTTTGCAAAAATCCCTGATGGTTAGCCTTACCGA
Source organism: Nephrotoma appendiculata (assembly GCA_947310385.1). Taxonomy (NCBI): domain Eukaryota; kingdom Metazoa; phylum Arthropoda; class Insecta; order Diptera; family Tipulidae; genus Nephrotoma; species Nephrotoma appendiculata. The sequence goes on from OX371223.1 coordinate 101,504,984, forward strand.
TTTTGAACGGATAAAATTTATTGTCACAGATTCTGGATGTATCGGTTATTTTGCGTAACTGATGTAGTTTTGAGTAGATCAGCGTTTAAGTTGTGGCAATAGGTCGCCTCATTCGCCTGTAATCCAGTTTCGATGACAGAACATAACCGCGGATTTGAAAATGCGAGATTTCCAATAACCGCGCTTTCCAAATGCAGCCAACCGTTAATTTCTTACTCAATATATCATTTACATTACCTATAATCATTTTGAGCCGGAAAATCCACAATAAAAGATTTTCAATATTTTTGCAAAAATCCCTGATGGTTAGCCTTACCGATTTTGAACGGATAAAATTTATTGTCACAGATTCTGGATGTATCGGTTATTTTGCGTAACTGATGTAGTTTTGAGTAGATCAGCGTTTAAGTTGTGGCAATAGGTCGCCTCATTCGCCTGTAATCCAGTTTCGATGACAGAACATAACCGCGAATTTGAAAATGCCAAATTTCCAATAACCGCGCTTTCCAAATGCAGCCAACCGTTAATTTCTTACTCAATATATCATTTACATTACCAATAATCATTTTGAACCGGAAAATCAACAATAAAAGATTTTCAATATTTTTGCAAAAATCCCTGATGGTTAGTTAGCCTTACCGATTTTGAACGGATAAAATTTATTGTCACAGATTCTGTATGTATCGGTTATTTTGCGTAACTGATGTAGTTTTGAGTAGATCAGCGTTTAAGTTGTGGCAATAGGTCGCCTCATTCGCATGTAATCCAGTTTCGATGACAGAACATAACCACGGAATTGAAAATGCTGAATTAAATTTCTCTGAATTAAAATGTTTATTTTTTTCGAAGAAACACAAAAAATTTAGAAAAATGGTCAAATGTGTCGTAGATATTTTGTAGGGAAAGAAACTGCCTTGCATATGAGCATATTGCAAGATTTTTTAAATAAATCGAAACAATTCTGTGGGCATAGTAGGTCTGATTCAAATCGTGTTCCAAAGGTCTACCGAACGAAACCATTTACTCCACAAATCGAAAAAAATTTCGATCACAGCAAAATAAGGGTTCACAACACAATATGGAATTATCCAAGTTGTAGGAGCTAAAGACCAATGTTTCTAAATTCGTTTTGAGGCGTGTCGTAACCTTTGGTCGATTTACCGAAACTTAGAGTTAAGCAATTTTTTACAATTTAACTTAACATGATGGAAAATATTTGTTGTAAACCTGGCCTTAAATTACGATCCAGATATAGATGTAGATAAGCAGTACCTGACCAAAAAATTATAGCAGAGCGTAGTTTCGATCTACGGACCTCTGGGTTATGGGCCCAGCACGCTTCCACTGCGCCACTCTGCTCGTTGTATATGGAATCTATTACGCGCTTGATCAGAAATAATCAATTACTACCTTTAATATTGCACTGAATATTAATGGGTGGGAGTGCCCGAGATTGATATGGGAATTTTCTAGCATTTTAGAGAAATAAACCTTTACATAATTTTCTTTTGTTTTAATTTATTTAATAAAAATTTGTTAAATATTTTGTTTAAAATTTCAGAGAAACATTCGACCGCCTACCACACCCGAGATTCCAGCCGATGAAAGTTAAAATTAAGCTTCATAACTCCAGCTGTAAGAATTTTACAAAACAGTGGCATTCAAAAGAATTTACCAAGAATAAATTAAATGTAAGTATTTTTAAGAAGGAATTGTCACAAACTTATTATTTTAAGTTTGAGAAACTTGAGGGTGAGAAGATTCCAAACACAAATCTCTCACTACACAAATCTCTCGTTGCTGGAACATTGTGTTAATATTATGTTGTAGTGGGGAACTTATAACGTGGCCCAGCCATCTAACTTGATTTGATATGATGAATCCGATGATATCGCGAGAAGTTGCTTTATATCGTTATGTCGTTCATATGAATCCGAAATTCGTTGTCCGCAACTTTAATTGGATTAAAAATGTAACGAATGGCATTCCTTTCAAATGAAGATGAAATTCTTCAGTCGTCAGAGGTCAGGATGCTTTATAAAGTGCGACATTGCACGACAGCGAAAGATGTTTAGATCACAATAGCTTTGGTGGGACATGGAAAACTCGGTATCCGGCAGCGATTTTGTTAACGTTATCAAAATTATGGTCTCCTATTCCGAAATTCGCCATAGAGATCCTGTTCACCTTTAAACCGAGTTCTGTTGAAACTATCCTTGATATACCTCCGAGCTAATAAATTCTGCGAGGATTCCATCGACATTGAGTACCTTTCCGTTTTGCAATCTACTAAAAGCTACGGCTTCTTCCGCCACTATGGGATATTCGACTAGGACCTCTTCACCTATGGCACTATTCTAGCTTTCCCTATGTGATTAGAGAATCGGGAAAAATATTTTCATAGTATTTTTATTTAAATTATATTTTCCTGGCTGATGTTGGAATTAGTTTGGGATTACATTCATTTCAGAGTAAAATTTGAAGAACTGAGTAAGCGCGGTGTAAGTACTGTTCGCAAATAAAAACACAGAGTATTTTTTTGACAGCGCACTGCTTGCTCAGGTTGAAATAAAAAATATGCCCTTTGTTCCGAAATATTTACACCAAATTATTCCAACAGTAAGTTAACCAGCCAGAAAAAATTAACGAGAAATTATTCCCCATGAAGTCCTACGGAATTTGGAGCACTTGGGTACGAATGTGAATCGCGTAATCCATTTTTATATGAATTTCTTTCGACTTGAATATTTGAAATTTTACATCAAAGCAGGAGTGGTAAAATTGTTTAAATGGTAGATAATAGATAGCGCTAGTAGTTTTCAAAAAATTAAAATCGATAATAAAATCTTCGCAGTGTACATCTAAAATTTCCTCTTAATTGGCTATTAATTTAATGTCTCTTTGATTTTGGCTGCACCAACCTTATTGCTGTTATTCGTAAAATCTAAACGAGAAAATTTTGGAAACCGTGAATGAAACGGGTATGATGGATTATACGGTGATGTCCCAATCCGTGAATCTATTAGTAAGGTTTTGCTTTTTCTGTTTCTTTATTACTATAGCGCTTACTGAAAACAGTACAGGAATGTGGTCAGATTTTAGGTCGTTAATTCCTTCGACTCTAGTGTAACTTAGAGGAATACCTTTTATGATGAAGAAATCCAGTAGATCTGGTATTTTTCCAGCATCCGTTGGCCAATACGTTGGCTCCCCTGGAGACAGATATTCGCATTTGATTTCATGAATGGCATTGAACAAGGTGTTTCCTTTCCCAGGTGAAATAAGCCTGGAACCCCAAGCTGTATGTTTTATATTGTAGTCCCCTCCAATAATAAATCTTGGACTGAGCTTATTGAAGACGTTATTAAATTGTAACTTCGTTGGTGTATGCCGTGGAGGACAGTACGCTGCTGTAGTATTTAGATCTGCGCCATTATATTGGATTGAGATAACAGTTGCTTGCAAATAGTTTTCACGAATATACTCTTGTTGATTATGTTTGATATTATTTTTAATTAGTACAGCTGAACCACCTCTGGCTCTTTCACTAGGATGGGTTGTCCAGTAGGAATTAAAACCCCTTATTCTGATAAAGCTTTTGTTGGAGAAGTGCGTCTCTGAAATCAGCGCAATATCAATGTTGTTTGTATGGAGAAATATTTGCAGTTCTTGGGCTCGTTGGTTGAGCTCATTAGCGTTCCAAGCTACAATGCGTAGGAACGAGTTTTATTGACGACTGTTGGAAGTCTGAAGTTGGGAATGTGACATCTAGTGCATTAAAAATTAGCTCATTGAGGGTTTTTTTCCACGTAAAATTTCATGCACGGCAGACTTTATGAAAATAAAAATTAACATATAAAAATATACCCGACAAGCTTAATTTTTTTTGCCGTCCATTGTTCTAGGCAGATTGCTGCGAAAACGTTTATAGAGTTTTCACTAGCGCAGTCTATATGTGAATGAGATAACTACAAACTTTTCACGTCAGCTGCGTACCATATCGGCAAAATTGTGAGCTAAATATTTTTTTGTTATTTCGCTAGCTAAATTTTACGTGAAATTTGTATGTAAAATTTATTTTAGCGCGAGCTGGATACCGACCTTTAATCGATAACTAAATTTGTTAATTTTAAAAACTAATATTTTTTCTATTTTTTTTTTCTAGATTATGTCACCGCTCCATGTTTGATCATTATTATTGCGGCAACTATAATTTTTTCGGAAGACGTCATTTCAGGCTGGAAGGCGAAATGAAAAACCAACCTTTTCAGTATAAAATAGACTTAAATATATTTTCATCGCATTTTTATTTCAAATCAAAATTTAATTTTTAGTTTTTATCAAAAATATTTTTAAAGCTAATTCTACAAATGCCATACACAAGTGGATCCGGACCAATATATATAGATCCCCGGTCTAGCACGTGTAGATCTAGCTAGCTAAGTAAACTCTATAGTAAATATAATAGGGATGTATATGACATATTTTATGCATGTGTAAAGGGTATGTATCGTATTAAAAATATATATATAATATTATTTATGTATAATTAATTAAAAATGTATAAAAAAAATTTATTATTATCAATTTTGTATAATAAAAAATATTTTAATTCATCAGAAGACATAAAATCGATCACAACAGAATTAACTGATTCTGGATTTATTGTTCTTGATTAAAATTAAAAAATTGATATATAAGAGATGTAAATAAAAATTACTTAATTATAAAAAAAACTAAAAATAAAATATTAAAATTATAAAATAAAAGTATTTTTTAATTGATAACGCATCTCCCTCGTCGGAGCACGATTTAAATGACGCGGCAACTCGGACGTCTTTCCTAAACTAATTAGTAATTACTAGACACAAAAATCACTAGAATTTATTAAAGAATTACAAATGTAATCGACGCGGCACACGATCTTATAACAGGCCGTTTAAACATTCCGTTAAACTCGTGCTCGGCCGTTTATTTGGGCAGGCGCGCTTTAATAGTTCATTGCCTAGTGTTGTGATGGGAACGGTTGAATGGTATTTGATTAGATCACCTAAAAAAAAATCGAAAGGGTTAGTTACCAATTTAGTGGCGCGCATACACCATTGCATTACTTACCTAAACTATCGTGTGCTAGTTGATTAGCGCCTAGGAATTGATATTTTCCATTCGATGCCTCGACTAAATAGTGTTTACATTTATCACCGTCCCGATACGAAATAGCATAACCCCAAATTTTTTCCGATACTCTGACTAAAAATGTGCCCGCCGATTCGGCCATTAATTTTTGTTCCGCCTCGGCCCGTGTCGCCAAACCATGGAACCATCGCGACGGTTTTGTTTCTGTTTCGAAACCGGCCAAACGTGGATATTCCTCGTCGCGGTACCATTTGACGACAGCCTCTTGATTGGCGGGTCGTGGCACCGATGGATCTAGGCTGGTGGGTTGACTAGTTTGATGCAGGGCATAGGTGGAATGACTGTTCGGATCATTTTTATCTTCCATGATTGTGGATTTACGGTGTTCCTCGCGGGCACGTCGCGCTATTTCACGTATTTGCGTCTCGGCCTGTTTTGCTTTGCGTTCTGTATGTAATAAAATAAAATAAATGTTTTGAAAAATGAGTGTCTCAGACTTTTTTAAAATGCTATAGTGTCCTATTACCTTGTTCACGCCATAATTCTTCTTGTTTTTTGGCATCCTCTTCCGCTTCCTTGGCACACTCTTGTTGCTTTTTTTGCATTCGTTTGAATATTTCGGTGGTTCTTTCGCCAATAACTCTTTGTTCCCATAGCGCAATTCTAGCCGATACCTTCTGTGTTGGTTTGTTTAGTGAAATTTCCTGTTGACACAAAATATAACATTTAATGTATGGAACATCAATAATAATATTATTAGATATAGTGGCGAGTCTTTAATTCTGCATGTGGTAACTTTATAATTTCAACTATCTGCAGGAAGCCACTTTTTACCAGTAGTTTTCAAAATCCGAAGACAAACTCGAGTTTTAACTTCTTAAGGGCAAATCAAAAGTTTCTTGGGGACGACTGGCTCATAAAATTATCGCAGCCTAACCCGTTCCAAAACAGGGTGATCTCTGGAAAGAATAAACGATTTAGTAATCGTAAAACCGAAGATTGGCTAGATTTAAAAATCTACGAAGTGGATGAGATGAGCAGAACATTACCATTAATTATCAACGAGACGATGGAAAATTCAGGTTTTTGCCGAATTCTGAGGAATACCATGGAACAAGATAATATTGTTTAACATTTAGACCATTGGAGAATCCAACACAATGAAGTTGTCCGCGCCACAAAGATTCACAAAATATTCCTCAGCTTGGTTTGCTGGTACCTTGACGTCAGAGACAGGGACAGTAGTAAGGGACATGTTGTATGAAATATCAAACCTAGAAAAATAATTTTTTATATGAACTTGATCATCATTGGGCAGGAAGCCTACATAATTTTTTCATGAAGTTGCGTCTAAATCAAGGTTTTAGATAAGGCACATCCACGGTAGAAAGGCAGGAGGGATATGCAAAGGGAAAAAGGTCGAACCTAAGAAGAATTATAAAGGCCACAAAAATATCAGCGTTCTCGACCACACTAATGGTTAAAAAATTACAACCGAACTCAAAATAGAGATTGGGTTAGCTTCCTGTAGGATGCTTTAAAGTTTTTATACGAAAGTTCCATGAACATTTTGGTGGCCTTGAATTGTATCAATAACGTATAGACCGTTCAAAAATCCGCCATAAGTGTGACGATATGGGACCCAAAACGGGACCTAGATAGATGCATCAGATCTGCTTGACTTGGCCGAGTGTGAAATTGGAGCACTGGAACAGGACTGAAATTACGAAATAACGATTTGAATAAACGTCAGACGATGTATACCGTGTTGCTATTTTAGTTTGCGCCAACGAACTTTTAAAATTTTAGCTGGATAGAAGAATCCCATTTGGTTAAAAAAACGTTATCTATTTGTAAAGTTGATACGCTCCTCCGAGTCCATCAGTGGGGGAATTTAAAAGTAACTTGAATTTGTTGGTGAAGCAGGAGCCTTATAAAATTAGCGTAGAGCCGCATGATTACAAGTTTTTGAAACTTGGCAGAGTATTCTGTCAATAGTACTGTTAATGCTAAATGCAATACTTATTGATTACGGGTATGTCTGTGAAGTTAGCCCGTAAACGATCCCGGAAAAATGCGATGGCAACACTAACATACAAATATCACGACATTTTTCAATGTCATCCCGAAAAAATATTTATATCACGATATCTTTGAATGTCATCCCGGAAAAAAAATGTCATGACAGTTTTTTACTGTATCAATTCATAGAAATTTATAAACAATTTGTATTGAAAACTGATGCCAACTCGGAAAAGATTAAGTCACAATAAATTTTCTAACAAGAAAATAAATAATTTTTGAAAACAAAAAACGTGTATAATATCAAAAAAACATGAAATGATATATAAAGTTAATAATAAAGGAAAATTAATTACAGGAGTAGGAAAACAAAAAACAAACCAAAATAATAATATAAGTGGCAAAAAAAATTCTATGATTTAGAGCTCCGCTATAGCCATCTGAGTTCTTAGTAGATGTCCATTACCAAAAACCGGACTATATAGGTTTTGTAGTTCAGGGATTGGTTTGTTTAAATGACAAGAGGCAAACAAATTATTTGATTAATAGCTGCGCTATAGTCATTTGAATTCGTAGAAGAAGTCCATTACCAGAAACCGGACTATATAGGTTTTTTAGTTCAGGTATTGGCCTGTTTAAATAATAAAAGGCAAAAAAAATCTATGGTTGAGAGCTATTTGGCGAAAACTATTTGTAATACCCTTGACAGACTAGGGTTTAGCTAAACGCGTTTAGTTAAACTAGTTTAGTTAATCTACTATAAAACCAATTAGATTGACACAAAGTAAGGGTTAGCAAACCCTGTTTCAATAATAAAATATGGTAGCGCTATGATTGTCCGGAATCGGTATTAAACAAATGTCATTATCATTGATCAGTTCTGAAGTACTCCCGTTATAATACAGAACTATACAGAACAACGATATTACAAGAAATCCATACAACTTTTATGACTGATTTTTTTGGTTATATATACATACATTTCTATTAAATCAAAATTATTTAATTTAAAAAAATTAAATTTTTATTTTAAATTGGACCAATTAGAAAATAGCTATCGCGAACTCTACTCGATTGTTTTAAAAAAAAACGCAGCTTTTATTTGTCATGGTATTATATGTAATACGTACTCTACGGTAAGTGTTATGCACAAATGTGTATGTTGGTCCAAAACAGATACAAAAATCAATTTTTGACATGATTTGTTTTCGTTATCCACACAATTGTGATGACAGGCAGGAAAAAGGATAGAACCTAGCCTGCCTAGTATACACAATTGTGTATGCCAATTTTGATTACGAGAAACGAATGTGTCAAACATAGAATTATGTATAAATTGAAGAATAGTATACAGATTTGTGTATAACGCTTAATTTTGTTTTGGTCAGAAAAATAACACTAACTATAATAATAATAAAATAATTAATATGTTATCAAAAACAAATAATTGATGTCTTATATAATTTATGTGTTATCAAAGTATTATGCTCTTTTTTAAGAATTCCTATTTAACTAAGATCCGTTAAAATACGGAAGACATTGCAACCTGTCAATATTTACTTACACATTTGTGTATGTTGAACTTATATTGAAGCAAAAAAAAACTGAACAGCACTAAATGACATTGTCAAAGGCCCACGCCACACGAGCATTTTATGTATTTTGGCATTTTTTTTCTACCAATGTTTTGTTCTGCTCTCTCTTAAATAAAATTTTAACTAAAATGAGTCAAAAATGTCCTTGAAATATTTTTTATTTCATTTATGTTTGAGTTGTGTGGTTGAACAGAAAATTTGTTTAAGTCGCAATTAAAACTTGTATCATAGGTAAACGGGGAAAGAAACGAAGCAAATGCGGCATTTGTTTTACGTGTGGCATGGGCCAAAGAGCACTAAGGACACCTTGTTTATCTGTCGTTTTTGGGTTAATTTTAATTTAATGTTTGCTTGGAGTGCAAAAAATATATTTTTTCAACCAAGGAAGCAATTTTCGCAGCAAATAATAATATTTTTTTACTATATGAATAAATCAAAAAACATAATTTTACGCACATACATAAAAAAAGAAAGGCTATAGTAAAAAAAAGGGTGTACCAAAAAAATCGTTCGGAATGTTTTGTTTGCCTATAATAAAAAACAGAAATAAAAATGATTAATTTAAAATATAAATTATATTTAATTTAATATATAATTTAAAATAAAATATATTAATTAAATATTATAGTTTTAAATTAATTATTTTTATTTTTAATATGTATAAGCAAACAAAACAATCCGCACGATTGTTGGTACCCCCTACAAATGCGCAAACAAATCAAATGTGGACGTCGATTGATTTTTTGAATCCGAGAATCACGCTGAAAGAATTAAAGTGTGGCGAGACCCATTCACAGCATGTATTTCTTTGATAAATTTTCTGAGTTTACAACACAATTGCATACATCTAAATTGAGAAAAAAAATTTAGCAAAATTGAAAATTTTGTTTAGATTTACGAATTAAATTTTGAATTAAGGTGCTCACCATTCGGAGATAATTTTATATTTTTTTTTTCCAAAGTTTGGTAAAAATCAAATAATTCGTTAATCTTAAAAAAAAATTAAATTTAGCTAATTTTTTTCTCAATTTAGGTACATGCAATTATTTTGCACAATTTACCAAAGAAATACAGCATATATAGTATTGCTTTAGTAACGTTTTCCAGTTTTTCAGTAACGTAATTTAAAAAAACCACAAAAAATAATTTCCATAGCATTTTGTATGATTCCCTTGACAGACTAGTGAGATGAGTGCACTAATCTCTCAATGGGCCTCGCCACATTTTAATTCTTTCGTCGTGATTCTCTGATTTTAAAAAATCAATCGACGTCCGCATTTGATTTTTTTGCGCATTTGTAAGGCCAAATAACCTGTTACCCAACAAGACGGTCACATAACGACCACCTGGTAGCGAGAAAGAACTTCAGCCGACTTTATGCAACAGGACGTGAATGGCACAAACACCAAAGAAGTGCGCAAAATCGAACATGGCAGTTTAAGCGACAGTTCCCAGTTAGCGACAGCTTTCAATATATGACATTACGGTAGAGCTGCTACTGTGTGTTGTTAACTGGTATGGTGATCTCGTTGACGATGAGATCTGGCTCGAAGGACCATAGACAAACCCTTTGCAGTTTACAGATTGAACACTGCAATCTATGGTACTACGGCAGCTAGTTTTTTAGCAGTAAGAGCTCTGTTATAACTAGCATAAGAAAAATAAGACAACTAGCTTCAAGAATTTTATCATCGGATTTCTACGTAGATGATGTGCTAACTTGAGCCGACACATTAGAGGAAGCTGTAACAGCAGTAAATGAAGTAAGAACAACTACAGAGCAAGGAGGTCTAAATCTTCGCAAATGGGCATCCCACTCCAGGGACATCCTGGAATGTATACCAAGCAAGTACCATCGGACGGGCGACTTATCAATTAAATTGAATGTCAAAACGTTGGGTATTGTATATCATCCCGTGGATGATGTATTTGAGTTTGATGTGTCAAAACTATATTTCTCAAATGGACAACAACCATCGGATGGTTGTCACCAATAACCATTACCGCAAAATTAATGATACAAGAAGCTTGAACTCTGGGCATTGGATGGGACGAAGAACTACCTCCCACATTGAACAACAAAGGGATTCAATACAAAACAAAAATGGTAACAATGAAACAGCATATGCCGCAGCAATTTATTGCCGAAGCTACGATGAGAACGGCCGCATCACCACACGTTTACTAATAGTAAAAACACGCGTCGCATCCATTAAAATAAAATTATTCATCCCTCGGTTAGAGCTCAAAGCAGCGTGACTACTTGTTAAGACCAGCTCAACATGTATACGTAATTATATAATATAACAACAGAACATAATAATAATTTTTTCTGATTTGCTGATTCTTGATTTTATATTAAATAATCAACGTAATTGTAATGTATATCACTTATTGCAATGTAGATATGCATTATTTTTCTTGTATAAAACAATATGTAATTCTTAGAATCTTTTAATGCAATGTATGCAAAAATCATATATAAAAAGAAAATTTTTCAAATAAAATATCTCAGTAGTAAAAATTAATTCAGACGTTAATTATTAATTCGGACCTCACCAGTGGTAATCCGAATTAAACTATTACTTCATTAAATCAAAGCAGAGGCTTGATTTTTCATTGGTCCTTCGAGCCGGATAGCCCGGCGTACACACAAAACAACGCATTAAAGTGTACAAACAACAACTATAAAGAAGTAAACCCGTCCACAGAGAAAATTGAAGAAAGATATGGAGGAGGTACTACGGAAGCAGCAGGAAAATGCGGACAAAATAATTGTCTTGCACCGCAACTACAACAAAGACAGCGACATACGTAAAACTAAAACGTATTTGGAAGGTCGCATACAGAATGTAAAGTTACTGTATAAAGATTATGTCACAATAGACGACAAAATTAGAGCTGCAACCCCATTGCTGGAATCAACGCATTCGTATTGGGTTTCTAGAAGACAACTGGTGGAGAGGTACGACCTATTCCTAGAGGATATGCGTCAACGGTTGAACAAGGGACCGCCCAGTACTCCGACAATTTCAACGCCCGACCCACAAAACAACGAGATGAACTCAAAATCAGGTGAGCAACAACATTCATCAGTGCCTACTAAGGATCGGGAGTCGACGGATGATGGAGATATCAACAGCAAATTATATAAAAAGCAAGAAATCTTAATGCGCCAGTTGTATAGAAATATCGCGTCGATTGAGTACTCACTAGATACTGCAGAGTGCTCAAAAGAATATTTGCAGCTAAAAACCAACCAGTTGCAAAAACACATGGATGTGATCGACCAACTACACATCGAAATATTGGTAGAACTCGATGAAGATGAACAAGTGACGTCGTATCTTAAAAAAGACTTCCACGGCACCTTACAGGCCAAGGTGGAAGCAACGATTATCAAAGTACAACAGCTCCAGAGATAAATACCAACAACAACAGGAGGTCCAAAAATCAAATTGCCAACATTGGACGTGCCAAATTTCGCTGGAGATTACGAAAATTGGAGTTCATTCAATGATATGTTTTCTGAACTCATTCACCAAAACAACAACATGTCGGATACAGTAAAAATGTCATATCTTAAGTCGCACTTAGAGAAAAGTGCAGCGCAACTTATCAGCCACCTTTCAACAACCGGCGAAAATTATGAAATGGCTTGGAACCTACTACAGTCGAGATACAACAACCCTCGACTGCTGGCTGCCAAATATTTCAATTCACTGTTATCACTTAAAACGATACAAGTTGCAACTACCGGAGCGTTAAGAAATCTCCACGACTCTGCGAAGGAAATGTTACACAACATAGAACGGCTAAATTTGATCTCACCATTTGAGTCATTTGTAACATTCATCTTGATCAAAAAAATGGATCCAGAATCCGCCAGGCTGTATGAATCAACGGTATCTAACCCAAGAGAAATACCAAAAATATCAGAGTATTTTGATTTCATGGAGAGAAGGTTCCAGTCGCTAGAAGCAATGGGCAGCACAAAATCAACCGTAACGCGAGCATCTAACGTAGCACCCTTCGTACCACCACTAAAACGTATACATGCTGCCACTATCAGCCCTCATTGTTGGGTTAAAACATGTAGAGAACGTCATGGATTAGAGAAATGCGAGCAGTTCCGAAGAATGCCAACGTTAGACAGAGCAAGGCTAGTAAGTGACTGCAACCTTTGTGTACACTGCCTCGCACAACATAAAAGAGGTCAGTGTAAATCTACAACATGTATGGTGTGCAATGGACATCATCACACATTCCTGCATTGCAACAACGCGGCTTCTTCTTCGGTCAAACAATCTCTGCTGGTTAACCAACCGGCCCCAGTATTGTTGCCTACTGCAATAATTAAGGCGGTTTCGAGTAACGGTCGGCCTGTCACCTTAAGGGCTCTGATAGACGTGGGATCACAAGCCACATTAATAACCTCCAAGGCGGCTAACAAGCTTAACCTCAAAAGAAGAAAGATCAATGTCAACATTTCGGGTATTGGAGGAAACGTAGCCGGCACTTGCAGTCACATTATGAGTCTAAAATTAGCACCGAGATTCGAAGGTGAATTCCTTCTAAACGTTGATGCGTTGATTTTTGAGAAACTAACTCAAAGGCTTCCCGAAATCAGCGTCGACACAAACAGCTGGAAACACTTGGAAAATCTTCAACTCGCCAACCCACATTACAATCAATCGCAATCAATTGACATAGTGTTAGGCGCCGATTATTATCCTTTCATCGCCACCAATGGTCTAGCGAGAAACATCAACCAATAGCTCAAAACACTGAGCTCGGTTGGATTATCATCGGTAGCCCCCGGGTCATCGAGAATCAAACAACAACCACTATGGTGACAACAAAGGACATCCAAGAACAACTACAATTGTTCATTGAAAATGAAAATATCCACGAAGAAAGAAATCCCACAGAAGAAGAGGTACAAATCGAAGAATTTTTTAAGGAGAACCTGGGACGCAATTCAGATGGAAGGTACACGGTGAGAATTCCTTTCAAAACAAGCCAGCACAACTTAGGCGACTCCAGAAAAATGGCCGTAGCCAGATTGCTACAGCTCGAGAGAAAATTTACAAGGGATGCCTCATTCAAGCAGATGTATCACCAGTTCATGCTGGAATACCAAGACCTAAAGCACATGGAGTTAGTTCGAGTGGAGCCTAAAGAAATCAAAGTGAATCAGAACTATTACATACCACATCACGGTGTTCTCAAGGAGAGCAGTACAACAACCAAACTGCGAGTTGTCTTCGATGCTTCAGCGAAGACCACCACGGGAGTATCATTAAATGATTTAATGATGACCGGCCCAAAATTGCAGCAGGATCTTGCGGACATTTTGCTTCGATGGAGACGTTATAAATTCGTACTGACTGCAGATATCGAGAAAATGTACAGACAGGTATGGATTCATGAGGCAGATCGAAATTACCAGAGAATATTATGGAGAGACGACCCCGCTAAGCCTATGGCTGCCTACAGGTTGAATACAGTGACAACTGTATGGAACTACAGCAGCCAGTTTCCTAGCGAGCCTTGTTGCAACTGGCACAAGATGGTAGCAGCACTTATCCAACAGCATCCAAGGTCCTGTCGTCGGATTTTTACGTTGATGACATGTTAACTGGAATTCATACTGTAGAGGAAGCATTTTCAACTATAAAGGAACTAAAGGAACTCACGGAGGCAGGTGGTTTGAACCTAAGAAAATGGACTTCCAATTCCGAGAAAATATTGGAACGTATCCCAGGCGAATTACATCATAAAGGCAACGTACAAATCAAACTATCCGATAGCGTAAAGACCTTGGGGATTGTGTATCATCCCTCAACAGATGCTTTTCAGTTCGATGTCTCACGGTTGCAACTATCACATGGTCAACCAACCAAGCGATCATTGTTGTCGGATTCATCGAAATTATTCGACCCCATAAGGTGGCTGTCACCAATAACTATCACGGCCAAACTAATGATGCAAGAAGCATGGACCCTTGGAATAGGATGGGATGATTTGCTACCAGCGACACTAAACGCTAGATGGATAAAGTACAAGGAAGAAATGTGCATAATGAAGCAGATAATGATTCCTCGGTGGATTGACACAACAACAGAATCATCAATTGAGCTGCATGGATTTTCTGACGCATCTGAGTCTGCGTATGCTGCAGTGGTATACTGTCGCGCAACGGACAATATGGGCCACATTACAACACACTTACTAATGGCAAAAACACGTGTCGCACCTATTAAAATAAAACTAACCATCCCTCGGTTAGAGCTCAATGCAGCGTTACTACTCACAAAATTGATGAAACACGTTCAAGGCGCCATGAACCTAGCGGACATTAGAATTTACTGTTGGTCAGATTCGACCATCACCAGTGGCCGCACAAAGTCCCCTAATATTAACCCGGAACACCATGGTTACTTTACGGATCATAGAGGATGCTCACCGCAAAACGCTGCATGGGGGAACCCAATTGACTTTAGCATAAGGAACAAATGTTGGATTATAGATGGAAAAAGAGCTGTGCGCAAGGTAATTCAGCAACTTATGGGCGCTTTATTTGCGGCCAGGGTTCTGCCGCGAAGGGCATATGCTAACACTGGCATCGATTATGCTGGTCCAATCCAACTAAGGGCAACTGAAGGAAGGGGCTACAAGGCACATAAGGGCTACATAGCAATATTTATATGCATGGTGACAAAAGTCATACAAAATGAGATAGTGAGTTCACAAACAACCGATGCCTTCATTGCAGCATACAAACGGTTTGTTTCAAGAAGAGGGTTGTGCACATACATCTACTCCGACAACGGAACTAACTTCGTAGGAGCTGATACGGTATTAAAAATGAACTACAATAACGCCATGATAACACTACCAAATGACATAGTGACTATGTTGGCGACGGATGGAACCACTTGGCATTTCATCCCACCTCACAATCCCCACTTCGGGGGCATTTGGGAGGCAGGCGTCAAATCCATCAAGTTTCACCTCAAGAGAATTATAGGAGAGTCAATACTGTCACGGCCCAAATTGAAGCATGTCTCAGTTCTCGACCATTGACACCACTGTACAACAATCCTGAAGATTTAACAGCGTTAACACCAGGGCACTTCTTAATTGGAGATTCTTTTAAGGCATCACCTTGCGGAGACATTGAGTTTTTAGGTCTGAAGGCAAGGTGGCATGTGGTTGAGCAAATGGTAAGCTTCTGGAAACGTTGGTCATCTGAGTATATTCATCAACTCCAAACCAGAACTAAATGGCAAACAAGGCAGCCGAACTTGCTGATCAACGATCTAGTATTATTGAAAGACGAACAATTGCCCGCCACACGCTGGAAGTTGGGACGAGTGGTCGACACCTTTACCGGGACCAACGGACTGGTTCGAGTAGCAACCATAAAATGTGCCGACGCTGTGTACAAGAGGCTCATTGTGAAATTGTGCAAATTACCTGTTGAGGATGAATCTGTATCAACATTATTACCAACCAGTGCTCCTAAGTGCGATTCAAGCGAGACTGTCTCTCCCGGTCGCAGAGTACAACCGCCCAGGCGAGCCAAAAATCTTGGTGGAAAAACATCGACAATGTTACCGATATTCATCGCCCTTTGCATTCGGGGTGTAGTTCAAGCCAATATTCATATTTCTCCGTTCAATCATTCATCGGGAATATATTTCGAAGAGTTAGGCAGGCTTGAAATAACAGCAATAAAATGGAAATTAATAATCCATTATAATTTAAGCACCTTTTGGGAGGAATTAAACAACTTCAAAGTTGCCCACTCGGAATTGGAAACGGTATGTGCTGAACTTTCTAGCTTAGATTGCAATCCCATTGTGAAACAACTTTCATGGCAGTATAACAACCTAATGACGGATAATAAATTGCTATTTGAAGGAAACAAAGAGCGAAGGAGAGTTAAACGTGGTTTTGGAGACACGGTGGGATTGGTCTTGGGAGATATGTTTGGCGTTCTCAGCCAGCGCGAGGCTGAAGAGTACAAATCACAATTTGAGAAAATCAGCAACAACGACAACCATCTCTTAGCGCTCATTAAAAACCAAACGACAGTAATCGATTACACCATCAAATTGGTGAAACATAATTCTGAGCTCACAGCTACAGCAATAAATAATTTAATGATGGAACAACAACGCCTTCGTTTAGAGATAGATCAACTACAGTAGTATCGCACCTACGAAGATCGGATGCGAGCAGTACTAATAAGCATACTCGAAATGACGCTAATATTGAAGGGGCTCGAGGATATGCAGCAAAGCGTAATCGACGTAGTTTATCAGGCTGACCAAAAATGCCTGAACTCGTCCATATTGACGCCTTGTCAATTAAAAGAAGAATTACAACTAATTCGCTCACATGTGACAACCTATACGGGGACGGGTCACTCATAACAACATAATAATAGAGGTCACCCTTCCATGGTCGTTTGGCCGTTATCCCCGTCCCGGACCTTAATCACAGCAGTTCACAATCTCCGATAGTCACATCAACTGACTATATTGCAATATGCCAAATTTTCCAGCCTATGCAATTTCTATGCGAAGTTTCACCAATCATTCGCACCACTAGCAATCAGAGCCAATGTGAGATAACCATTTTACAACGCCAAAACGAGCTGGATAAGGCATGCGAAGTACGAAACTTAAAACCAGCCAATCATTGGATCAAACTCCACACTCCGAACAAGTGGATATATGCATTACCCAATGAAACAACAGTCGACGTCATTTGTAGGGATAAGGTGCTAAGATACATGCCCCGAATAGAAACAGCCTTCTCCGATTTCGCGGGAGCTTTTATGAAATTCGTGCTTTAGAAAAAATATTTAACTATAGGCATGTATTCGTTCAACGCCTAGCGTACACTTAAACGTTGGTACAGTGGTCCTTCAAAATAAACAGTCCATTGAAAAGGCTTCTAAGGCTTTAGTATTTGCTTATTTAAACAACCGACAAAGAGGTCTAATTCTCAAAGCCTACGTACGATCATAAGCTTATTGCAAATAATTTCTTCGTCGCGCATCTTAATAATTTTCATTCTGCGTAGCCTCGCAGGAGATTCAAAATAAGATTATAGGCAAATGGAAGCCCGCTTTAAAACCCATACTCAAGAGAAATTTTAAAGCCTCCGATATTCCATAATGAGATCCCATTTGAGAATTCTAAAGTGCAGTTCCAAACGATGGTACAGCACAATCTATAACTGCAACAGAAAGAAGTTATTAGCGAGCCTTGACTGAGGAGATGAGATATGGGAAGTCACACGACAGATAATTATGCAAGATACAACTACAAACCAAGCAACAAATTAGGGAGAGGCTGCAAGGCTTAGAAAATGACGCAACGAAATTGCCGCATCAAGTCAAGCTTTCGGTAATGCACCTGCAGCCACCATTACGAATTTGTATTGAACGCTCGAAAATCGTAAAAATATTTTCCTTTTTCACTGCAAAAAATGTTTGCATGGAAATCGTCAAACCAATCGAGATGTGTATTTTGTACATTGTATAACATGTGCATAACAGTACGAAACCTCATAAATTGAACACGAACTACGATTTAAAACTGTAATTTCCAAATCTCTCGAATGTACGAGTACTCTCTCTATAACAGCGGCCATCAGAATACAGGAGAATTTAGAGTCAGCTTTTTTATACGCGGACGCATAAGGCAGTATGGCATTGAGTTCCGAGTAAAGAAACTGCAACGTTTATCCAACCTAAACGTCTATATTAAACCAGAGCCCAAAATAACAGAAACATAATCATCTCAAAGGGACACAGATAACTAGGAACACATTTGATGAATTACGGTAAAACATCAGTTTCCAACCAGATACCAATGACGAGTTTGTTTTATCAACAGCAGAAAATAAACTAATCCTTTCACTCTAGATCCATAGTTATTAGAGACGAAAAAGGAGAAATCAAAACAAATATTGTTGATAGTCTTCAACGGCGTGATTCTATAGTTTTTCCATATATTTCAAGGTGGTCCGCTCCTGGCAACTTTCTAGCGCGATCTAATCGTTGAAATTTTGGATTAAAAACAACTACCAGAAGATTGGAGGACCATACTCATCTGCAACGCAACTTCACATCGATTTCGCAAAATCATCGCGATCGCATTAACCTCTAGAACTTGGGATCAGTGCTTATATGTCTTGGGATACCAGAGAAACTCATAAATTCGTGCAAACTATCAAGACTGATAGTTGACTACCTTTGATTGTAGGTTAACATCTACATTTGAGAGGAGGATATAGGAGGTCATAGGACGTCATGGCATGAACGTTGGAACATAAAATCCAGCTATATAATAAAGCTAGGCCAGGTCCAGAGCGCCGGCCAATGTCAGTCAGTCTCAGTGTAGAAACGCCCGTCCAACGACATCGAGCATGATCTGCGTTTTATAAAATGTCGCAACTGGAGGTAACAAGAGTTGAACAAAGAAGAAAAGAAGAATGCTGATCAGCAGTTCTGGCGGCTAAATTCCTTAATGGATTATATTGCCAGACAAAGAATGAAAGAGCGAGAGTTACAGGATACCGTAGGAATACCGAAGAGCTTAATAAATATGTTACTCGAACACACTTCGAGAATAATGTTTCTTGAATCTTGGAGAACCAGCCATTCCATTCCCTAAGTCCGTGGATAATTAATGAAAGATGATCAAAATAGCGATAACTGCTTCGGCATCTACTTTAGGACTTAATCCATTCCAACTAAAATTTGTTCTTCAATTTTGACTACGACTGCAAATTTCGCAACAGAATAGGAGACAACTCAAAACTACAAAATAGAGCGGCTAATAACGCGAAGTAGCAGTGCCGAAAAAAGCCAAGCCACCAAGGTTCTGGTCAACGAAGTTTAAACTTGAATTTGTAGACTTCCAGTTGGCGATGTGATGACACGAAGAGACTTCATCAACTATTTGGACAGGCATCACCATATAGGCCTGATATCCTAACCCTCCAGGAAACAAAAGTAATTGCCAATTACATTGTCGATTACAGCCACCACAGATTTACGCACTGTCAAAGTAATAACATCGACAAATGTCACTTTGGCATTTCATTGGCAATGTCCATCTCCTAAGTGCGGACAACCCCGAACACACCAAGGAGTCTTTCTAGGACCATCTACAAAACTGATCAAAAACCACAGCTTCATAAAAATACCACAACACGACGTCAAAATAATATTAGGCCGTACGTCCTCGATTTGGAAGACAACTGCGTAAGGTAGGACATGAAAAGCAAACTGCGAAAGAGTTGGAAGTGCTTCGGCTTCCGAACAGATTGCAAAGATTAAATAATAAAAAAACTATGACTATTATCTGGCAGTTACAAAATATTCTTTCTGTCTATTTACTATGTACAATTAACGTTTTCAGCGAAACCCTGAAGCGGAAGAGTATTAGAGATGCTTCTTGTCAAAATACAAAAATGTGGTAAAGCTTCTGATGACGATGATTTTTTTGTATTCCGTATACCTAAAACAAAAATTCTCACCTGTAGTACTCCCTTTTTATCGTCGGTCTGATTATTAAAATTGAAATTGGCCAAGCGAGTATTTTGATTCCCGTAGATATTATGAAAATTTTTATTTTGTGTCTTCTGATTCAAATTTATCCGTTCCCGTAGCTCATCGACCGAACAATAAATTTCCATCTCGTCAATTTTTGGTGTTGCATCCTCCTCGCCCCTCAATAGGATTTCCTTTTCGCTGCTCAACGAATTATTTAAATTTTTCTGTTGCTGAATATCGTCAATCATGATGTCACACAATTCGGCTTCGACACTTTTACGCAATTCTTTCGCTTCCTGTACCGCCAATTGGCGTGCCTTCTCCTGTGATTCCTCTACGAGTATATCATCGATCGATCGATCGTTTTTATGTTCGCCCATCACCCAAACCCATGGTTGACCATCTTCGCCGCGTAAAAATTCGACACTCCTCCTCTCTTGAGATTTTGGTGTTTTTGGCTTATTGGGGCTAAGCGGTAACGGTAACTTTTGTTTATCGATGTCCTTGTCCCACATCAACCAGCGTCTTATTTGCTCCTCACGCATTTTGCAAAACAGCGTTTGCTTTTGTGTTTCATCCAATCCGGCCAGAATCTCCGGATCGACATACATGTCTCGTAATATCTGTTTTAACATTTTATGGCCGCGGTTTTTATTTAGTCTGAAACGAGATATAATAACAAAAAAAGTGTTAATTGCGATATGTATGTCATATTTAAACAAAAAAATAATTTCACTTTCGCTATATATAATACGTATGTTCAGTATGCAAATAAAATTAAAGAACAATTTAATTTAATTAACGAAAAAACGAAATTGAGATAATTTGCTTCGCGCTTACAAAATCTGTAATTGTTTTGAACTGACATAATAATTTTATTGCGAGCTGCTGTGCCTACACAACGACACATTAAAAAATCACGATGATTATGCAAGTTTTGTGTCGCTCAAGACTTTCTCGAACTTTTTAGTACAACGCGGGAATCTAATTACCATAATCGTATTAATCATCAACGTATATATGATTTACATAATTTTATGAGACGCCGTACTATGTGTATGGTATGTAACTCAAAAATAGAGGTAAGTAGAAAACTTGAAAGACAACAGCGCGAGCATTGATTGTCAAGTTCAAAATTAATTGGAAGTGGAAGTGAACGGCGCGCCGGCGAAGGTGATTTCTGGTGTTGATTAACACTACTGCATAATATGTGAATATAGGTGTATGTAAGACATGTTGACGTCTTAATTTATTATGTGTCAGATTTATTTTCGTTGTTCATGAGTTCGGGAATAGTTCAATGATACAGACGAAATACAATGTTGGGTATGTGAGGTAATAGTGATTGTGGGATTATCTAGCGATTTAATGGTATTGAAATTCTCATTGAAATATTTGTGCTTGTAAGCATTTTAATAAATCAAGGAAATTCAAAAGTTTATGTTGAACCGAAACTAATGTGAACTCAATTTATTTACTTATGCAGTCTAACTTGAACACCTCATTTTACCAGTTTCAGCATTGGGTAATTCCTTATAGACATTGAGTTAGCTTCCTTGATTTAAAAAAACTAAAAATTTTGTTAGGTTGATTGTAGCAAATCATATAAAACCACCTCAAATCATATCAAATATCACATCATATCAAATCATATCAATTATAAAAAAATAATATCAAATTATATCACTTCATATGAAATAATATCAAATCATATCAAAACATATCAAATATCACATCATATCAAATTATATCAAATCATATCAAATAATATCACATCATCATATTAAATCTTATCAAATCATATCACATCATATCAATTAACACCAAATCATATCAAATCATATCAAATCATATAAAATCATATCAAATCATATCAAATCATACCAAATCATATCAAATTATATCAATTTATATTGAAACATATCAAATATCATATCATATCAATTCATACGATATCATATTCAATCATATCAATTCATAACAAATATCACTTCATATCATATCATATAAAAATATTTCAAATTACATCTAATCATATCAAACCATATCAAAACATGTAAAAACATATCAAATCATACACAACATACCAAATCATATCAAATCATATCAAATATCAAATCATATAAAATCATACCAAATCAAATATATTATCCTATTAAATCATAACAACTCATATCAAAATATACAATCATATCAAATCATAGAAAACCATATTGATTCATATCAAATCATATCAAACAATCTCAAAACATATCAAATATCACATCATACAAATAATATCAAATCATATCAAACATATAAAATCAAATCAAACTAAAATCAAATCAAATTAAAATCAAATAATATCAAATCATATCAACTCATATCAAATCATATCAAATCAGATCAAATCAGGTCATTTATTATCAAAACAAATCAAATATCATATCATATCAAATCAAATCAATTTATATCAAAACATATAAAATATAATATCATATCAATTCATGCCATATCATATCAAATCATATCAATTCATAACAAATATCACTTCATACCAAATCATATCAAATCATAACAAATCATATCAACTCATATCAAAACATATCAAAAATATAATCAAATAAAATCATATAAAATATCAACTTCAAAATATATCATCATATCAAATCATATAAAACCATATCGATTCATATCAAACAATGTGAAAACATATCAAATATCACATCATACTAAATCATATAAAATCTAATCAAATCATACAAAATCATATCAAATCATGTAAATTCATATCAAAATATATCAAATATAATATCATATCAATTCATACCATATCATATCAAATTATATCAATTCATAACAAAAATCACTTCAAATCATATCATATAAAAATATTTCAAATCACCTCAAGTCATATAAAACCATATCAAAACATGTAAAAACATATCAAAACATACAAAAATATACCAAATCTTATCAAACCACATCAATTCATATCAAATCATATCAAATCATATCATATAAAATCATATCAAATCAAATATCACATCATATTAAATAATGACAACTCATATCAAAATATATCAATCATATCAAATCATATAAAACCATATTGATTCATATCAAACAATGTCAAAACATATCAAACATCACATCATACAAATAAAATCAACTCATATCAAATCTTATCAAATCATATAAAATCACATCAAATCATGTCATTTCTTATCAGAACAAATCAAATATCATATCATATCAATTCATATAATATCATATCAATTCGTATCAAATCATATCAATTTATATCAAAACATATCAAATATCACATTATATCAAATCATATAAAATCATATCAATTTATATCAAAACATATCAAATATCACATCATATCAAAACGGGTCCCATTTGAAACGCGATATTTTAAAACGCGAATTATCAAAACGCGATATTTTAAAATACGATATTTCAAAACACGATAGAGTACAAAACGCGATATTTCAAAACGTGATATTTCAAAACGTGATACGGTTCAAAACGCGATATGGTACAAAACGCGATTTTTCAAAACGTGATATTTCAAAACACGATATGGTACAAAACGCGATATGGTACAAAACGGGAATTTAGGGTCGGGTTTTATCAGTCGGGTGAAGGGGAAATTTAATTTCAGTTTATAGGAATTTAAAAATCGATATGAGCGAGGGTATATAGGATCGGCATATATCGGGTCGCTACGCTTCCATCGCTTCGCAATGCACATTCTGTACCATAACTCGTTTTGAAATATCGCGTTTTGTAACATGTCGCACTTTGAAATATTGCGTTTTAAAATATCACATTTTGAAATATTGCATTTTGTACCATATCTCGTTTTGTCATATCTCGTTTCGAAATATCGCGTTTTAAAATATCACGTTTCGAGCGGATCCGTATCAAAACATATAAAATTATATCACATATGAAATCAAACCATATCAAATCATATCACACATATAAAATCAAAGTAAATCACATCAAATCATATCAAATCACATCAAATCATATAAAATCATATCAAATCATATCAAACATATAATATCAAATCAAACTAAAATCAAACCAAATTAAAATCAAATAATATCATCTCATATCAACTGATATCAAATCTTATGAGATCAGATCAAATCATATAAAATCATGTCAATTCATATCAAAACATATCAAATATCACATCATATCAAATCATATAAAATCATACGAAATCATATCAAACATATAATATCAAATCAAACTAAAATCAAATCAAATTAAAATCAAATAATATCATCTCATATCAACTGATATCAAATCTTATGAGATCAGATCAAATCATATAAAATCATGTCAATTCATATCAAAACATATCAAATATCACATCATATCAAATCATATAAAATCATACCAAATCATATTAATCAATGTCAAAACATGTAAAATCATACCAAATCAAATATCACATCATATCAAATCATATCAGTTTAAATCAAAACATATCAAATATCACTTCATATTAAATCATATTAATTCATATCAAATCATTTTAAATCATATCGAATCATTTTAATTTATATCAAATCATATCAATTCATATCAAAAAACATATCAAATATCACATGAAATAAAAATATTAAAAATCACATAAAAATACATCAAATCATACCATCTCTTATCAAATCATATCAAATAATATCCAGTCATATCAAACCATATCAAAACATATCAAATCATATCAAATCATATCAAATCATATCAAATCATATCACATTATATCAAATCTTATAAAATCATATAAAATAATATTAATCAATGTCAAAACATGTAAAATCATACGAAATCATATAAAATTAAATATCACATTATATCAAATCATATAAAATAATATCAAATCATATCAATTCATATCAAAACATATCAAATATCACATCATACCAAATCATATCCATTCATATCAAATCATTTAAATTCATATCAAAATATATAAATATCACATCATATCAAATCATTTGAATCATATCGAATCATATTAAATCATATAAAATCATATAAAATCATATAAAATCATATTAAATTATATCAAATCATATCAATTCAAATCAAAACATATCAAATATCACATCATATCATATCACATAAAATCCTTTCAAATCATATCAAGTCATATCGCAACACATCAAAACATGTAAAAACATATCAAATCATACAAAGACATAACAAATCATATCAAATATCACATCATATAGTAAAACTATATCAATTCATATCAAATCATAAAGACTCATATCAAAATATATCAAATATTTCATCTTATCAAATCATATAAAACCATATCGATTCATATCAAATCATATCAAACAATGTCAAAACATATCAAATATCACGTCATATCAAATCATATAAACTCACATCAAATCAAATCAAATCTAATCAAATCATACAAAATCATATCAAATTTTATTAGTCTTGTCAAATCATATCAAAACATATCAAATATCATATCATATCAATTCATATAATATCATATAAATCATATCAATTTATATCAAAACATATCAAATATCACAATATATCAAATCATATCAATTCATATTGAACCATTTCAATTCATATCAAATCATATCAAATCATTTCAAATCGTATCAAATCAAATCAAATTATATCAAATCATATCAATTCATACCAAAACATATAAAAATATATCAAATATCACATCATATCAAAATATATAAAAATATATCACATGAAATCAAATCATATTAAATCATATCAAAACACATCAAATCATTTAAAATCATATCAAACATATAAAATCAAATAAATCTAAAATCAAATCAAATTAAAATCAAATAATATCAACTCATATCAAATCATATCAGATCTTATCAAAACAGATCAAATCATGTCAATTTTATATCAAAACATATCAAATATCACATGATATCAAATCATATAAAATTATATCAATTCTTATCAAATCATATCAAATCGTTTTAAATTATATCAAATCATATCAATTCATATCAAAACATATCAAATATCACATCATATCAAATTATATCAAATCTTATCAATTCATATCAAATCATATCCGATCATTTCAAACATAAAAAATCAAATCACACTAAAATCAAATCAAATAAAAATCAAATGATATCAAGTCATATCAAATCAAATCAAATCTTATCAAAACAGATCAAATCATATAACATCATGTCAATTCATATTAAAACATATCAAATATCACATGATATCAAATCATATAAAATTATATCAATTCATATCGAATCATATCAAATCGTTTTAAATTATATCAAATCATATCAATTCATATAAAATTATATCAATTCATATCGAATCATATCAAATCATATCAATTCATATCAAAACATATCAAATATCACATCATATCAAATTATATCAAATATTATCAATTCATATCAAATCATATCCGATCATATCAAACATATAAAATCAAATCAAACTAAAATCAAATCAAATAAAAATCAAATGATATCAAATCATATCAACTCATATCAAATCATATCAAAGCTCATCAAAACAGATCAAATCATATAAAATCATGTCAATTTATATTAAAACATATCAAATATCACAACATATCAAATCATATAAAATTATATCAATTCATATCGAATCATATCAAATCGTTTTAAATTATATCAAATCATATCAATTCATATCAAAACATATCAAATATCACATCATATAAATTTATATCAAATCTTATCAATTCATATCATATCATATCGGATCATATCAAACATATAAAATCAAATCAAACTAAAATCCAATAAAATTAAAATCAAATGATATCAAATCATATCAAAACATATCAAATCATATAACATCATGTCAATTTATATTAAAACATATCAAATATCACATGATATCAAATCATATAAAATTATATCAATTCATATCGAATCATATCAAATCATGTCAAATCGTTTTAAATTATATCAAATCATATCAATTCATATCAAAACATATCAAATATCACATCATATCAAATTATATCAAATCTTATCAATTCATATCAAATCATATCCGATCATTTCAAACATATAAAATCAAATCAAACTAAAATCAAATCAAATAAAAATCAAATGATATCAAATCATATCAACTCATATCAAATCATATCAAAGCTTATCAAAACAGATCAAATCATATAAAATCATGTCAATTTATATTAAAACATATCAAATATCACATCATATCAAATCATATAAAATTATATCAATTCATATCGAATCATATCAAATCGTTTTAAATTATATCAAATCATATCAATTCATATCAAAACATATCAAATATCACATCATATCAAATTATAATAAATCTTATCAATTCATATCAAATCATATCCGATCATATCAAACATATAAAATCAAATCAAACTAAAATCAAATCAAATAAAAATCAAATGATATCAAATCATATCAAATCATATCAAAACAGATAAAATCATATAAAATCATATCAAAACATATCAAATATCACATCATATCAAATCATATACAATTATATCAATTCATACCAAAACATATCTAATATCACATCATATAGACATCTATCATATATACATATAGACATTGTACTTGTCACTTGGGGAAATCCATTCGGTCCTATGTGGGCACATCCAGTTATTATTAAATTTATTTCATTCCTCAATTTTCGGTCGTTTCTTGTCCTTTAATTTAATTTCAGTTTTAGTTTACTTTTATGTTTTTCTGTGCCACGGTGTAGACCAGGAGCACGCAACCCTCAACTACCCTACGCTACGAACCAAAACCTTGAAATCTAGTCGGCAAAACCACCGTGTGAGAGACCTCGGCGTGTTTAGATGAATCTGCGGAATGGTGTTGAACCATTCCGTAGCAAAATTTTCTGCATTACGGTATTAGACCGCTATTTTGTCAATGGCTCTATTTTAACTCACATGTTCAGTATTGCCTTAATATTATACACATCCTCCACTTCAGGGCCGGAAGCCCTCTTTGGTTGATCTTTTCTTTCTTAATGATGTTTACAGCATTTTCTCTTTGATAATCCTTTTGCTTGAGATATTCAACAATTTCCTCTTTTGCGTAGGTTGGTAATACGATCATTCTTGTCCTCATAGGTTGACGATTAATGCCCCTCGAAATTAGGCTTAGTTGCCATATCTCTATTAGTTTACGGAACCGCAACAATAATTTTTCAGACGCCATTGTTTAAAGATACAAGTTTGTACTCGACTAGCGTAACCGATTTCATAATCGATTCTGTAGAGTGAAAAATTTGCCTGCCTCCGAAGATTGTGGATTTGGCAGCATCTCTGCTGCTGTACCACCTGGGCTATTACTTTCCATATTTGTTGTACACGTTGCTATTGCAGAAGAAGTGCGCGCCACGACGACGTGGACGCGGCTTCCTGTGTTATCTTTTATTTTTTTTTTTTTCCTTTTGGCATTCAACTTTTGTCCAGTGCTTCTGTTATATTTTCTGGTTCGTCACTTTGAAGTGTGCGGCTCGTTTTAGCTTGTTTTCCGCTTCGATTTATAATACATGTAAATGTGCCAATTTCATCGAGCTATATTGATTAGCTTTCAACTTCAATAATAAATCGATTGGTTTTATCCATCCAGGTTTGTATCCTAGATTGATGCCGATACTAGAATCCAGAATTGGGGACTAACTAAATGTTTACCCAAACTCTAAATCATATGCAAAAGTGCCCATGCTTTATTGAAAAAACGTTTATTTAACTGTGAAATGTTAAAAAATTCGACTTGCAGCTTCGCGCAAAATTAAAACAAGAAAATGTTGAGAAAATGTTGTGGCATATAATTTAATATCGCGCACATCAACCAACTGAAATGATAAGTGTGGGAATTTAAGAAAACAAAGTCTTAATTTTATTAAACTACCGCCACACCAATTAAACTTAAAATATAAACAAACAACAAAATCTGTCATCTTGAACCACCTCTATAAAAGTACGCACATAATTAACAAATCGTTTTTTATTAAAAGAAATTAACAAAAAACGGTAGTTTTTTAAAATTATAAACCATGCAGCGTTTTAGTTTTCTTACTTGTTGTCTTAACGAAAAATACAAATTGCTCAACTCTTATAAAACAATAAAAAACGAGAATATTGACGTGAACCAGTTTTATAATATGGACACTCGTGTATTAAGAAACGTAAATTTCTTTTTACAGTTTTGACAATTTGTTAAGCGATACATGCATATACGTCTTGTATATCACCTGGTTGCTTATATTGCATTGCCTATAATCATAATGCAGCAGCAGTGTTCTCACGTATACAAATTTGGTAAACGTATTCATGCCACATTCAAACACCATTCACAATGCTAATAATTGATTATAAATAGAGCGCGCGGTGGGTGTGGTACATTAGGCTGCAAATCTACGATCTACAATCCATTCTCTTTTCTGCACTAGACTATATAAGAAAATATTCGAAGGTGACCCAGAGAATTTACGAACTGACACCAAAAAGTTAGTTTACGGTTGACAACGATGCGTGTAAAAAATAATGAATACGAAATTTCACTTTCTAAGACAAAATCGTATAGCAATAAGATTTGATGTTGAATTACATGACAAACATATTCAAATGTAAACATACAATATACTCGCATGTATCATAAAAAGCAAAAAAAAATTAAAACACGAGTAATAAAAAAAATTTATCTAAGATTTCTATATGGTCGTGTGCACAAAATGGTACAAGCCGCGACTATTTAGTTTTTTGCTTGTGCGCGATCTTTGTCTCGTATGACGTGTACCCTGTGTTGTATCTCAAAATTGAATTGTCTATTTCTCATTAGATTTATGTTGTGTGTGTCTAGCCAAAAGATTTTTTTGATTCTATCGTTATGCTAAATAGTTCCGCTTTGTAATTTGTATTTTGGAATAAATTGCGATGAGTTATGACGGTGTCATTGCATGTTTTTAATGGCTATATTTTACTTGATTGCGTTATTTGGTATTGGGGTGTCTCTCATTCAAGAATATGTCGTAATTTTAATATCATCCCGCAGTGACGAGTTAAAGTTAAATAAAAAATTTAAGGTTATCTCTTTGATCTATCAAAGCTCTGAGATTTTGCTCTAATAAGGCAATGGGCGCTTTCATCTTAAACGCGATTTTTATTTCAACATATGAAGCATAAGCTATGCTCAAGTGTTTTTTTTTTACTTGTATTTTTATATTTGTTGCCCGTCAGCTTAGGGTACCCAGAGGGCTTCAGCTGTCTCTGAGTCAAAAACAAGCAAAGTCTTTTCAGTACGAGAAGGAAAACGCTGTAAATTGAAAGAAGAATTTACAGT
Organism: Nephrotoma appendiculata; assembly: GCA_947310385.1. Classification (NCBI taxonomy): domain Eukaryota; kingdom Metazoa; phylum Arthropoda; class Insecta; order Diptera; family Tipulidae; genus Nephrotoma; species Nephrotoma appendiculata. Next base: position 101,535,676 of record OX371223.1, read on the forward strand.
TTTAAAGAAAGAGAATGGAAACCCCAAAAAGAAGTTAAAACACCTGCAACACTTGGGACGACATCTTACCCTTGAATCGCTGATGACCTTAATCCATTCCTTACGGATAAAGAAAAATTAGAAGAACAAATTGGGTGTTGAACCAGAATAAAGGACCTATTAAGAAAAGGAAAGCTCAACACTCGCCAAAAATGGCAGAAAGATTACCATAATTATTAATAAAGGTCTCTAAATACCAATTAATCATCAAGAAACAAAAACCAGCCCAATTAAAAAAGGAATCACCTGCACTAATAAATGTCGTATCTCTAAACAATGGCGTCTGGAAATATAGTGTTGCAGACTCTGATACCTACAGGGCTTTGGCCACAAACCTTAATTCCAAGGGACATCGATGGTTTACTTACGAGGATAGGAATGATCGTCTAATCAAGGTGTTCACCTCAAATAGATAAGATGCTAGAAACAGCATTAAGAAATCAAAAATCGAAACCGAACAAGGAGTTCAAATTAACAAAATAGCGCTTCCTTTTTTATGCTCACTTTTAATAACAAACGAAAAGTGGAATGGCAACCCGAAAATTATGCGCAACACAATTTAACACAATCACAAAAGTGCGACAAACAATTGTTAAAAATGAATTCAGGAAGAAGAATTGTACTACAAACAATTGTACACAGAACAATTCATCGAAAAATCAAATATGCGAAAGAAAGGAAAAATTGTATCGATATTAAGCAGAATTTGAAGCGAATTATTGTGATGGGGAGCATAATTTATTTAAATCAAATTGAATTGTTATAATAATTCGAACATCTCGGGCAAATAGTGTGTTGGATTTAAGTTTAATTTTGAAAATCTAAATCAATTACACACTAAAGTCGCAAAAACAATGAACACCTATGTTAAATTTCTATAAATTCAACTTATCTGGCAAGCAATGGTTCGATCGCCCATTTTTAAAAAATCAGTGTAAGTTCCAGGTAATTCACATAAATTTGGATTTTAACATAAATATGCAATAACTCTTTCTCTATCGAGAACAGAAAGCCCCTTCACGAATTCTTGAGTAGGAGCCGAGATATGTATATTCTCGGCAAGTGATGCTTCAAAATCGAAAAATACGCTTGAACAAAATATTACCGTAGCAAATAACCATTTTCTTTATAAGCCCAATCATCATGAAAATCCACATGAATAATCTCTAGACTAAGCTGAGTAATTACGCAGAACTTCATTTTTGCCTAAAATCATGGGAAACTGCCCAAATCTGAGCCAAAATTTAAAGCATATTAGTTATAATGAATATTTTAGATGAATTGTATATTCGCACAATTCGTTTTCGCACATTTTTCCGGTCCCAAAGGAGATTCCCCGAAAAGCGATAAACAATTATGTGACAAACAATTCATCGAACAACGATTCATCGAAAAACAAACATGAAAACTACAATTTTACAATAACCAAATATGCGTGAAAACAATTTTGAAAAAAAACAATTCATCGAAAACACAATTCATCGAAAAAAAAATTTTCATTTTGAAGCTTGCAAAAAATTGCTATATGCTATTTCTTCAGAAGCAAAATCTGAAAATCTGAATCTAAAACTTATAACACACTAAATGTCGCAAAAATTTGAAAAACTGTGCTAAATTTCTATAAATTCAACTTATCTGGCACTCAAGGGGAATCAAGTGGAATATGTGTTTAATGAATGTGCGTAAAAAAACAAGTGTTTAATAAAATGTGTTTATAAGTAAGTGTGTTTCGCCAAGTGCCTACGGCAAAAAGTGTAAAAAGTAAAAACTAAAAGTCATGATAGAAACCAGAAATTTGGCAAAGAGCTTCTTAGAATAAAAATGGCGAATATAAAATTGCTTTTGGTCGAAGAGGAAGTTCGGGGATTTGAAGGGGAAAAGTAGTTTTTAAGGGGAAATTAGGAATAAATACGTCTTGTTCGGGTCACTTGCGGGTTAGTTATGGCGTAACTAACAAAGATAAAGTGAAACAGCACTTTATTGGAGGAAAAACGAATGGAAAATCGATTAACCTTTTTTGTTGTAACAACGTCAACATGCGCCATAATACAATATTCCAAACGGTCAATAACACAGTAACGACAAGCCCGGTTTATTGAGGTCATAAAATAGAATTGAATTATAAACGCATTGCAACAGTTAGTTTTAATTCTCGCAGTGAATATTTGGAGCTCACCAGTGTTAAACCAAATACTCACTTAAGCACACAAAATCTAGGCAGGGGCCACATTTTTTACATGGTCCTTTGAGCCTCCATAACAACCGGCGGACAATAAAACTCACTTTATAAAGGAATCTACATTGAGATTTCGAGCTACAACAACAACCGGCAGCCAACACGTTCTACAAACATATTGCTATAATCGAAGATACGTCGAAGCTTCGAACTCACAACAACAGGTATCGAAATTTAACAGCCAAAAAACAACCGGCAAATAAACCAAAGTCTACGCCATACAACAACAGTCCAACACCCCTGCCAATAAAAACATAGACAGTAGTGGTTGTTGCAGCAGCAAAATGACAAGGCAGTAGAGTTGGAGCACATCATACTGATTCACAAAATAATGATTCACAAAATATGTTGAAGATATGCGATCCTTGCCATCAACGCCAGCTCCAGACGCATCCTCCAAATTCAACTTTGTCCTAGAGGAGTCAAATAACAACGACCAAAAAAATGAAACTTCATCGTTCAGCAAATCTAATCAATCATCTGAATCATCAAGTAAGGACCACCAGCAACAGTCTGAGAATTCCAGCAAAGGGCTGGCATGACATCCTGATGAGGAGGATGCACAGAAAATTATAATCGTCTGAAGAAGCATTGGACAACAACACATTCCAATGGAGTTCATAAGGCTCAAAATGGCTCAATTATCCCCAGAATTAGGGGCAATTGATGATTTGCACATAGAGCTCTTAGTAGAAATGGAAGAACAAGAGCAAACAGCTCCCTACTTCCAAAATAACTACTACGATACTCTCAAGCATACACTGAACTCAACAACATTGCGAGGGCAGCCCAACCAGAAATAAGAAACAACGAAACCGTCTGGAGAAGCCAGGGTACACTTACCCAAAATACAACTGCCAATGTTTAATGACGAGTATGAGCAGTGCAACTCTTTCAAAGACATTTTCACAGAGCTCATCTACAACAACAACCAACTATCCAACACAATAAAGATGACAGTTAAAGATGACAATTAATAAATCATCTCTCAACAACCGGTGACAACTATACGAGAGCCTGGGAAATACTGCAAGCAAGGTACAACAACGCCAGATTACTCGCAAATAAGAACTTCAGCTCATTGTTACATCTACCAACAATATATGTAGCATTAGCGGGAGCAATTCCATCCTGGCATAATACTGCAACCGAAATACTAAACAATATCGACAAGCTAGAGATGAACTTTCGATTCGAAGCGCTAGCAATGTTCATTCTAGGCAAAAACCTAGATCCTGATTCTACTAGGCTATACGATACAACGTTAGCAAAGCCAAGAAAAATTAGGGACATGAATGAATTCTTCAACTTTCTAGAAAGAAGATTCCAATCACTAGAGGCCATGGGTACCACAAAAATGACAAACAAACCACCACAACAAATGGCGCCACTAAAACGGGTACATGCTACAACCATAGACAGTCAGTGTGTAGTAAAGAGATGCCAAGGAAAGCATCAGTTGAAAGATTGCAATCAGTTGAAGCTAATGTCATCGCTAAACAGAGGACCCTTCCAAGCCGATAAAAGCATATAGGGTAAAAACAATAACATACGGAACTACCTCTGCCAGCTTCCTAGCGGTAAGAACATTGATTCGACTGGCCAAGGAAAGATCCAATACTCACCCAAAAGCAGTTAAAATAATGATGACCGACTTCTATATGGACGATTTACTCACTGGCGCAGACAGCATTGAGGAGGCTCTACTGGTGCTGCAAGAACTGCAAGCCCTCTCCCCTGCAAACTCTCCCAAAATATTGCAGAACATTCCTAGAGACCAAAAAGTCAGCGGAAATATTCAAATACAAATAAATGACACCAATAAAACGTTGGGAATACTATCCAAAACCTGGCGGAAGATATTTTCGAATTCGATATAGCCGGACTACACCTGGCAGCAACCAGCACACTAAACGCTAATTCCTATCTGACTCATCAAAGCTCTTTGACCCCATAGGATGGCTGTCGCCGACAACAATCATGCCCAAGATGTTTGGAATGCAGGATGTTTGGAAAATGCGAATAAGCTGGGATGAACAACTACCAGAAAGAATAAGTGTCAAATGGCAGAACTACAAAGATGACCTGAATAAGATATCAGGATTAAAAATTCCAAGATGGCGCAATACAACGTCTAGATGCAAAATGAAGCTACACGGATTTGCTGATGCGTCAGAGTACGCCTGTGCGGCAGTGGTGTATTGTAGGACAGTGGATGGCAACTGCTCAGCTATTAATGTCCAAAACACGTGTTGCACCAATCAAAACGATGCTATCAATCCCTCGCCTAGAGTTAAATGCACCTTATTATTGGCAAAATTAATGAAACACGTTCAAGACACCACCATGAAGCTTGAAAACGTTAATACGTACGCTTGGTCAGATTCAACAATACCACTCTGGTGGATTAGGGGAGACCCAAGTTGCTTCAAAACGTTCGTGGCAAATAGAATCTAGACGATTAAGAAGACATTACCAACAACAACCTGGCATCACGTGAAGTCTCAGGAAAATCCCGCGGACGCCGCCTCACGTGCCATAACACCCAAGCAGCTAATTGACAACAACTTATGGTGGCATGAACCAAGCTTCCTAACAACTATGCCACCGTAGTGGAATATTGAAGAACCCGTTCCGAACCCACCATCAGATTTACGAGCAGAGCTGGAAGAAAAGAGAGTGCTGGCGACGGTAATAAAAAGGTCACACATACTTGCAGAGCTATTTAACAGACTGTCTACATGCAGCAAAATTAAGCGCACGGTCGCATATTGTCTACGATTCATAAACAACTGCAAACAAGAAAATTGTAACAAGGGTTGGCTAACCGGTAATGAACTTAAGGCAGCAGAAACAACAATTATAAAAATAACCCAAGAGCAAGATTTCGGAGCAAAAATCGCCCGCATAACCAAGGACAGAAGGCTAGAACAGGACAGTAAGCTACTTTCATAGACACCCTTTCCTAGACGGCGAAGTCCTACTCCGTGTGATGGGACGGCTCAAAAACTTTGTACTGATGTATTTTCTGACAACGAAACCTATTTTGTGGGTGCAAATTCCGTAATGAACAAGACGTACAGGTCAGCTATGACCACACTGCCTGACGACGTAGCAGCTATGCTAGCCAGAGATGAAACGACATGGCACTTCATACTACCTCATACCCCACACTTTGGCGGAATATGGGAGGGAGGAATAAAATCTGAGAAATTTCATCTTAAGAGAGTCATAGCAGATTCAACTCTCACATTCGAAGAATTAATCACTCTCACCAGCCAAATCGACGCGGTCCTCAATTCTCGGCCGCTAACTGCACTAACCAACGATGCAGCAGCGCTAACACCAGGGCACTTTCTCGTTGGAGATGGTCTTAAGGCGATGCCGGAAGCGACTACCAGCAACATAGGATTAAGAACGAGATGGCACATGGTCAAAAAAATGGCGCAAGACTGCTTTACATTTTTAATAGACATTAGATGAGAAAGTTGGGGCTTATTATAACAAAACAAAAATAACGTAATTCAATAATAAAGCTATTTACCTCTTCCAAAAATTTCTTTACTCAAAGCCTGAAGGGCTTCAAATTAACAGTAATACCAGCTGCTGCCTTCCCGAAATTTCGCCAATATAGCGCAACCATTTTAATTGATTTTTCTCTCTTCATAAACCACCACATTTCGTCCTTCTAACCTCTAAAACTCCCCTTGCGGTTGGCCAAAGCTACAAAAGCTCTTATGTACTAAAAAGCTTTCAGTTTAAAATCCACTTTACCGGAACTAAATCATTAATGAAGATAAATAAATTGTGATACGACGAATGGAAGGCGATCTTGGAAAAGTGTACTCTTACTCCTCACCTAACCGTTTCTAATTGCGAATTTATTTTTCTCTTTCTCTTGGTCAAACACACGAAGTTTGACATTAAGGGGAAAATATTTTTCCTGCATCCTCTTTCCCTACTTTTTCTCAAATGGTTGTTTCTCGTTCTCTAGTTTACCTCTTTCCCGTCTTCACAAGGAGGTCTCAACCGCCATTTTTTTTCATTATTTGTTTTTATTTAATTCAGTTGCAAAATACAGTTGTTATTTATGTTGATTTCGATTGAACGAAAAATTTTACAGTGAGGGAGTACTCCAACTGCTGTCAAAATGTTCGATTGAAAAAAAACATACTACAAGGGTAATATTTTGCTACACCCAGGGTAATTTTCTCTACTCCAGGTTTTTTGATCGAGTAACCCATTTCTTTTTGTTGTCATACGCCATTTTTTTCAATGCCGGCTTTGAATTCCCGACATCTTTAAAGATCCTCGCGCTAAGGCTCCAAGTCCTGGAAAAAAATATTTTTGAAATTATTCAGGATGGCAATTTAAAGCATCCTTAAATCGAGTATTTCAAAATTTCAAGGTGTTTTTTTAGTATTTTCCATTCCAATATATCAATTAGCATACGAAGGTCTACAAAATACATACCCTATGCTTTATTTTTTCGATGAACATAGCTGAACTAATTAATCGATGGTCTTGACTTGTGACTTCAAGTTTTTTAATATTCACAATTATAAAATCTATTTCGCTAAACATTTTTCAATTAGTGCTGCCATCTTTTGGAATATGTAATTCTACATATCAAGGTTTGTAACTCGGCTTATTTAAGGGGGAGATACTGGTTTAAAAAAAGTTGTGATTTGGATTCCGATTTTAAACTTATAACTCCAACTTTACTTTTGAACGAACTTATCGAAATTTTGCTATAAATGAGCTTTTTCTTCACTCGATTTGTGGCGGTAGGGTGAGATTCTTAGATAAAATTCGTAAAGTTTACCATACCGAGTGCAAGCGGCCAACTTCCACAGTATTAATCAAAATAATGTACAAACCGAACATGATGAACATTATTCAACAAATTAAGGATTAAGGAGAATTTTTCGTAAAAACTACCATGGCGAAATTCTAAACTATGGCCAAAATTCTATAAATATAATTTATTCATAAATATAAACCGAATTTAATCGCAATCGGTGGAAGGAGTCCAAGCAGTTGATGGTCATTACGACGCCTTTTGGACTTTACCATAGTATCAGCGATTGCCGTTCGGGGTTGCCTGCTCACCAGCTATTTTTCAAAAATTCATCGAGCAACTCAAATGCAGTATGGCGCATGTTACCAACTATCTGGATGACATATTAATTACGGGAGCATCGGAAAACGAATACTTACAGAATTTAGAGTAAATTCTTCGACGAATGAATGCGGCAAATTTGAGGATCAATTTGCAAACATGTAATTTTTTTCAGATCGAGGTAATAGATTCTGCAGGGATTCGTCCCACCACAAAGGGCCTTCAGGCAATCGAGCAGATGCCCCATTTAAAAGATTTAAAGGAACTGCAAGCATTTAAGTAAACTCCGACAAAAGATGTCCAATACCGATGGTTAAAGGAACAGGAAGATTTGTTTCACCAAATAAAGCAACACATCGTCAAAGCAGCCAAAGCCAAACTAGTGCATTATCGAAGAGACTACGTTCTCGTATTAGCACATATGCGTCACAGTACATACTGTATTAGGGCCGTGCTATCGCATTTGTACCCCGATGGTTCCGAGCAGCCTTGGCCTACAAAACTCTGGATAAACACCAGATGCGATATAGAGAAGGAAACGCTATCAGTAGTTTTTAGATGCCGGAAATTTCACCAATATCTATATGGACACAAGTTTGAATTAATAACCGATAATACCGGGTTAATGTCAGTTTTCCGTCCAAATAATCAGTTACCATCAATGACGGATTATACGTACACAATGCGGTTTCGTCCAACAGCTAAGCACACCAATGCTGACGCATGTTTCAGATTACACATGGGTCCGGATGACCAATTCGTTAGAGACGAGGACATGATATAGATCAATCAGTTATACACTGAAGAACTTGATCGTTTTCCGATCTATCATGAGAGAATAGCTGTACCGCCCAAGGCAAAGTTTTGTCACAAATTAGAACTTTCGTAAAAAAAGGATGGCCAGATGCCATCAAAGATGAGCCGCTTCGGGCATATTGTGTAAGACAGAATTCTATTTCCGTTTTTAATGAAATGTTACATGAAGGTCATTGGGGTGTGGTACGTGCCAAGCAAATTGCTCGCCGTTATTGTTGGTGGCCACGGATAGATGAAGATATCGAGGCAATCATCAAGTATTGCCCCAGTTGCCAAGAAATGTTGTAGGCGGCTACTAGAGAATTCAAAAGTTGGACAAAAGCAGTGAAGCCTTGAGAGAGGATACATTTGGATTTCACGGGACCATTTCGTGGTAGCATGTGGATGCTGTGTGTGGATGCATTTTCTCGGTATCCATATTTCGTTAAAATGCACGACATCACTGCCCAGTCGACTGTCCGGTCCCTATAGTCGATTTTTGCAATTGAGAGTCTGCCGGACACTATCGTGAGTGATAACGGTACCGCGTTCACATCGTGTACATTCTTCGAAATTTGTTATCAGAACGGATTTCAGCGTCTTACAACAGCGTTTTTTCATCCTGCATCAAACGGAGAAACAGAGAGGTTCGTACGAACTTTTAAGGGCACAATGAGAAAAAAGGTAAACGAGGGTGGCTCAACCGACCACGCATTGTTGTAATTTCTCAGCTCCTATCGTTTCGCGCCGGATCCATCATACAACAAACTTACTTCCATTAATCATCAGTCGATAGGTGTCGACATCATTTCGCTTTTAGGCGAGTTCAAGGTTATCACTCAAACAAGTGCGACAAGATCAAGTCCACTTCATCTTGTCATGAAGAAGAACGGCGGGTGAAGACTTTGTGGGGACTGCCGGGCTCTTAATAACGTAACACAACCTGATCAATACACAATCATGAATGACATTCGGTTTACGCAACGCTGCCCAATCCTTCCAGCGGTTTATGCATTCCGTTCTCAGTGGGTTGAGCTTCTGTTTTGTATACATAAACAACCTATTGATAGCATCGCATACTCGTGAGAAACATCTAAACCATGTAAAAATTGTGTTCTAGAGATTGAAAGATGCGGGACTTATTATCAAAGTCGTTAAATGTGTATTCGCAAAGAGCGAAATAAATTTCCTGGGGCATAGCATTACGGTACAGGGGGTTAAACCTACAAGAGAAAGAGTCAACGCCATTATGAATTATGAGCAACCGAAGACTATTAAGCAGCTTAGATGTTACTTGGGTATGCTTAATTTATATAGGCGATTCCTCCCGTACGCAGCGAGTAACCAAGCTTTGCTAAACGACTTCCTTAAGGGTAGTAAGAAAAACGACAAACGATGTGTTAATTGGACATTTGAAGCATTAGAGGCATTTATTAACAACAAGCAACAGTTGAGCAAAGTTACCCTCCTGGTACATCCTATTCTAACCGCCAAACTCGCGATATAATCGACGCGTCGGATTTAGCACTGGGTGCCGTTGTTCAGCAGAGAATTTCATGTACTTGGCAGCCACTTGGTTTTTATTCAGTGAAGCTTAATGAGACACAACAACGATGTAGCGCCTATGGCCGTAAACTGTTGGCGGCGTATTCAGCCATTAAGCATTTTCGGCACTTACTCGAAGGAAGAGTATTTACACTCTTCACGGATCATAAGCCACTAATATTTGCGTTTAAACAGAATCCAGCTAAAGCTTCTCCAAGGCAGTTCAGACACTTGGTTTTTATAGGACAATTTACGACCGATATACAGCATGTTTCCGGAATAGAGAACGTGGTAGCTGACACACTTTCACGTTAAGAAGAAATCACAATACCGGCGACAATTGATTATGAAAAGATCGCGGAAGCACAACACGACGACGCTGAATTAAAAGAGCTAATGGAAAGCAAAGGACAGTTAAAATTCCAAGCAATGCCATTACCTAGCTCCAATAAGAATATTATCTGTGAAACCTGAACGGGAGTAAACCGGCCATACATACCGGAAGCGTTTCGAAGAACAGTCTTTGAGTCTATTCATAACTTGGCTCACCCAGGAATTTCCACTACAGCTAAAATGGTCGCAAAGAAGTTTATCTGATTTAAATTGTCACGGACCAGGGTTCCCAGTTTGAATCTGAACTAGGATTCGAAAGTCAAAGAACAACTAGTTATAACCACAAAGCAAATGGTTTCATCGAAAGATGGCACAGGACGCTTAAATCCGCTATTATGAGCCATAATAGATTGGATTGGACTCATTCCCTTCCCTTATTGGGACTTCGAATGGTTTTTCGCGAGGATTTCGGTACAACTTCGGCAGAGCTCGTTTATGGTACTACAATACGTATTCCGGGGCAACTGGTTGAGGATACACCAGCTCTCAGGCTACAATCAGATTTCGTTTCTTCACTTCGGGATCATTTCAAAGAATTACGACCACATCCACCCACTCGGCATATTTCTGAGATTCGTAAAGAGATTCATAAAGCCCTCATAGTTACTTTTATTACTTTGAAGTTCAATATAAAAAATTTAAAAACACACACATAAAAAATTTAAAATAACGTAATGAATATGTTCAGCAAAGTGATGTTATTGACGTAAAAACGAGTAAAGTAAAAAAGTGAAGCTACATAAAAAGTGTAGGTAAGTTTCAGTGGTTGACACTTAAACCAATTTTGGCCCATTGTGATACCACGCATTCACGCCACATCATTAACCCATTCACCTTTTCACCTACTCACACAACTACAGTATACCACCTGCACATTGCAAGCTCCCTGTCAACCTAGTGTGAACTAGTTGTGTTTATTAACATCACCGATTGTAATCGATGATGAAAATTCGATTTGCATCTGGCCTCTGATGGGATTCGAATCCAGTACCTACTGGTTCAAATGGTTCAAATTCTTGCGTCTTTAACGTATTTTAGTAATAAATTGGAACTAAATTTAACATTCTGATTTGCCATCTAAAATCACAATCGACTATTAAATTACACATGTACGTGTCTTTCCGATAACAAACACAATTTACTAGACGTTAATAAGTCAATAAATATAGTTGTATACTGTACACAATTACAACATAATTATTTTATTGTTATTGTGCTGCAATACTACTTAAAGTGTTAATGAACTTAGGCGCATTTCTGGCTAATTGCTGTTGTATTCAATTTTACATCGATAATAGTGTACGTAAATAACTAGCGCGATTCAAGTAAAGTTCATTAGGATCATTATGTATATGTGTGTTAATAATAATTAGCACATGCATGGTTACCTCGAACATCATTTAACGTATGTTGCAACTATTAATATTTAAGACTTTATAACCTTTCAAAATGCAAACAAAGAACAATGCCGATCCGATGTTTTTTGCTATTATCAGAGTATTATCCAATTATACGTTACGCGCGTCATTCCCGAGTTTTTAGCAAATGCCTTGAAAAAGTGTGTCAAATCGTTAAAAGCGCCACAATTCCTTATCTATTATCGTCTGCAACGAAATCCACACATTTTTGTATGAAGCATTTCCAATTGACATAAAATTATGTCTTTTTTAAAGTGAAAGCAAGCAACAATTTTATTGCCTGTACAGTACTTTGTTGTCTGAATTACTCATCTGGCGAATCAATTACAAATCTTTTATTAAACATTGTACAAGATTACGATCGTCTTTCATTTCATGAGAACAAAATAGAAAATAGAAAATTGCAAACACAAAAATTAGTGTTCTTCTAATTTTCAATTTATCAATCTAACTGTTTTTTTTTCTCTATAAGATTACACACACATTTAGTGCTTAGAGAATTAGAGATCAGTTACGGATAATAAAAATCTTTAGTTATTTCATATTTAAAAACTAATACAAAGAATTGATGGATGTTCTACGAAATGGCGTGTCATGGTTGTGCAATGCATGGTAAAGCGAAATGTTTAAGAGATTGGTGAACGGAATACACAAGTAATTAGCATTTAGCAGTCAATTTGAATTGAATATTGTGCCACAAAATGAGTCACAAGGTTACATAATAAACTTGTATAGGTTGCTCGGTGCAAACTGTTAGGCGCTACTTAACATTTTGAGACCGTAATTTCAGAATACAAACTAAGAGTGACTTTTAGTATAAATCTAGTTCCTCAAATATGTGTGCAATTTGAAATACCGAATTCAAAATACCTTCTGGATACTGACAATATCTCGAGTTTCTAGAATATCTTGATTCGCCGAACGATTTCTGGGATGAAAAGTTAGTTTGAGCAATGAAAATATAAAATTTCAATAATATTCCTTTTGCGGTTCTGGAAACTAGCATATTTGAATGGCACAAAGCATTCTCAACGGAATTCTTAATGATGAATTTCTTAAATTTGGAAATTATGCTTTGCTTGCATTTCATAACTGATTTTGATACTACTCAGTTTATATAGTGAAAATTTAATTTCAATTTAAGTTTCAAATATGGTTCTAGAGAATAGTTAGTGAATAGAACTTAGCATTTTCTTAGCCGATTGGTATTGCGGCTAGTTGGTCCAATTGGCCCATTGGAATAAAGCCATATCTCATCTAATTAGGTAAAACCCCGGTTTGTTCCTGTAAGTTCCAACTATAGGTTCCGAATATGACTTTGAAAAACGGTGTACTTAAATACTGAGTTACAGTATTTCTCAACCGATTCGGAAGACACTTGGTTTGAATGGCAAAAATAATTTACCAATATTGATTTGGATATTATTTTAAACTTGACAAGATAAAAATCAATTTGCAAAATGAAAACAGGTTCCCTGTGAGTCGATTCTGATTTTCCTATAGAAATATGAAATAGGAAAGAATTTTAAATTTTTATAGCAGTTTTGTATTATTTTCCTATAAGCTTATTCTGGTATGTCTTATAGCAATTTTTTTTCTTTCCTATATTTATCGCAGTTTTGACGTTTATCTTTCCGCAACTACTTTTGATACGGAAAGATATTCTTTTGTAAGACATACAATATTCTTTTAATTTCATTCTTTTAATTTTTAATTAGACAAAAGAATTATAATTACATACAATTAATGCAGGTTTGACATTTTTAACCGATTACAGAGTCATGGTTTTCAATACTCAACTTAATAAAGAATTTGGGAAAAATGTATTACTATGTATACCAAAATAAACCATAGGAAAGATATTTAGGAAAAAAAGCTGCTATCAAAATAATTTCCTAAATAGGAAAAAAATCCTATTTCCTAAAGACATCAGTGATCGACCTACTGATTTGTTCTAGAAATTTAAATGATATCGAAGTTTCATTTAAATTAAATCATTGATTGATTGATTGATTGATTAGAATGTACGGCCAAGACTAAGCAAGGATCCCGGATACGCCGGGCCTACCGTACACCCCTTTTACATATAACAAGATGGAGGGATAGGAAAGGTTGTTAGGTATGATAGACTTGACCCGGTTACATACACCTAAGTAGTCAATAGTTAGTAAAGCACAAGACGGCACAATTATTTTTGTTTTTCGGGATATAAATAATCAGCAATCAACATCCTAAAAAGTTATTGATTAATTAGTAAATGTCCTGAAATAAAATTTCATTATTATGAGGGATTAAATTTTATTTAATACCATTCCCTCCCAAAAAAAAAACGAAGCAGTCAATGTCGCGACGCCGGGCCCGCCACACCTCTTTATTATAGCATCTTAAAAAATTGATAATTAATAATGTTGGCATCTTAATGGTCAATTTCCTGTAATAAAATGTCATTATTATGCGTTAGAGAATCATTATTTTGTATGATATAATTAAATTATTCTTGAATAGAATAAATGTAATGTAATGATTATTATAACTAAATTAATTATAATTTGATTATTGTAAAACAACGATACGGATGGATCCCCTCTTCAGCCGATAACCTTACCATCCCTAATAAACCAATATGTTTATTAATAAAAATAAAAATGAAACAAAGACATCTGTTTTCAAAAATAGCTAATCTGGAATCTATAAGGTAATATATAAATAATGAATGTGTCACAGTTTAAGAATCTCCAATACCTAAACAAATTAACACATTATAATTTATTCCCAATCAGAATTAAATAAAACTATTAAGCTAATCAGGAATCTGTAAGATGACAGAATTAGTAATAAGTAGCTATTAGCAAATAATCTAATTAAAGAAGTGCCATGATCCCAAAAATACAAAAAAAACATCTATGAATCAATATTTGTCTGATTATAAATTTTATTGTGTAACCTCCAAGCCAAAAAATAAATCAACCCATAAAGTTTCCCTCCACCGACACTTCAATGTTACATATAACCATAGTCATTTAATCTATTAAAATAATATTTGTAACCCAATTGTCGTGGAACAAATTAAATCTTAAATATATAATTAAATTAAATTAAAATAAGAAAAATTACAATTAAATTGTAACTACAATTCGACCTATAATTAAAAATTTGTTTTCTGGTTAATAGTGGAAATCTATTATATTCCTAGCGACGGCAATTGTCACTTCAATGCAGTTCTTGAAGCAAACTAACTTCGATCTGAAACCATAAATGGCGGTTAACAAATACGATCAATTTGGAAGCATTATACCCAGTAAAACCTATTGAAAGAGCTTATAAAGAAGGAAATTCTTAATTACAGAATATATATCTACACCAACTCAACCCGGGATTAAAACGTTTATGTACAAATTATAATTTATTAATTTCTAATAATAAAACTCAGTATTGATAGCTGTCTAATCTGGAAACTATAAATAAATAAAATATAATATTAATGTTCATTATCTCAGACGGCTTAAGAATCTTAAAATATTTAGAAATTTTAACACTTTAAAATGTATTATTATTAGTAGGAAGCCAAAATACGACCAAGTAAAAGCCGGACAAAATACACGGCTTGTACGTATGCAGGCCCAAATTGCACGAATGCAGACCCCACTCATTCACATCTCGCACATGTGACGGAGAAACAAACCCCCCAGTCACCCGAACACAAACTCCGTCCATCCGTCCATCCGTCCTGCATTCTGATAAAGTACCCCTTACCCTCAAGCAAATCTTCACTCAGAACTTCACCATTCTCCGCTACGACGTCCCTAATCCGATGACTATCGTACAATAAAGAAGAAAAACAAACGATATTACCACTCTTCATACGATATACTCCAACCAGACTAAAAAAGACACCACCACAGAAAATGGCCAGTCTCCAAACGAAAACCACCCCAAAAACAAAAACCAATTCACCAAATATATGATATACAAACAAAGTCAATGAACAGTAGAATGAAAATTTATTTATCCGCCGCACCTGATACAAGATACAAACCAATAAAGCCAAAAAACTCTTCAAAAAATCCAGAGCATTTGCACGAAAGCTTCTCTCCGTGTTTACGTTATACATACGTACAAATAAAGTCCCAACATTTCGAAACGGCCACATACACATGCATAGACACTGATGAAACAGTTATCTGATTTGTTATATACTCTTCATTCATGCACGTTCATTACACACCCACATACACATTGAAACACATTTTTACATTAAATTTGCAAGTAAATATGTACTTTTATTTACATATTTACTAATTTAACGTAGGTTACAAAATTTTACGATAACCAGAAAAAACGAAAATCATCGGACATCAAACTTGTTTACTCGCAAAAACAACAACAAAAATCGAGTGTAACAAAACAACGCAAAGAGAACAAGAAATACAAAATATTTCAATACGAACATGTTAATGCGTTCCAAAATTTAACCTCAACCCTAATACTTTTATATAGCAAAAGAACACGCGATCGTGAAAAATGCACCAACTTTTGCATGATCAAACAAAAATGACACAAAACAGTAAATATTAATTACACAAAAATTAAAACTAAGCCAACGGTTAAATATGTAATAACAAAATATGTATTAAAAATTTAGAACAATGAAAAAACACTTATCTTGAGCATCCTTTGGCATCAAAAAATTTCTATACACTTTAGAATATTATACATAGACATATAATGCGAATGATGCATTCAAAAAACGGTATCAAAATACATATAAACGAAATTGTTATATATATTCTGTGTCATCGCAAGCGCATCACACAAATTATTACAACTAGTCAATTATTATTTATTATTATCACTTTTCACTTTACTTAAAACACACAAATTATTATTTATTTATATACACATATTTTTAATTAATTATTTTATTTAAACACATTTTAAATTATTTACTTATTTAAATAGAGGAGAGACAAAAACACGTCTTTCCTCTACGATGTTCAATCGCCGACCGAAGTTTCATTTAAATTAAATCATGAATAAAAAAAAAAGTTAAATCACATCACTGGCATTCGAATCCACTTGCAGTTCATCTTAAGGCCGAATCAAACAGGACACATCGTTTATCATACGTCAACTCTATTCTAAATTCTACCGAGATATTTCAACGAGATAACGAAAGCCTTATACAGTCTTAAGAGTAAGACCCCCGATGGTGTAAACTAGAAGTTGCATCGCTTAGTGAATCCTTAACATTGACTTGCTCTTTTGGAAATTCCATATACTCTCTCCCTCTCTCTCTCTGGCACTATACCCCATCAAGGGATTTGGCCACCTCAAATGAGGTTTCATAATCATATTTTTCTTTCGGATAATGGGCGATTAATTCATTGATTGAACCAGCCATGAAATTGTTTCCTTGTCGCCACCAGAAATCGAACTCAGGACCTCCAGTCGCTGGAGCAAGCAAGCTGACCACTTTGCCACCGGGGCGGCAAATTCCATATAGTCTGCGCCAAATAAAAAAACGGTACAGATTTTTTTTTTTCGAAAAAAACCAAAATTTGAACGCTTGTATTTGGGTGAAAAACATGCTGTATAAAATAGCGGAATTTTGACAGCGGAAAATAAGCTATTAACGCTACTCGCCGCAAGTGGCAGCACTATCTTTAAAGAGAATTAATTTTGTTATGGAGGTTAGGTTAGGTTTCAGTGGTTGACACTTAGGCCATTTTTGACCCATTGTGATACCACGCATTCCCGCTACATCATTAACCCATTCATCTATTCACCTACTCACACAACTACAGTATTACCACCTGCACATTGCAAGCTCCATGTCAACCTGTACATTGACATAGACGGTGGGTCGGCGCTGAATTATGCACTCCATCAGATGGTCTTAGTTGTGTTTATTAACATCACCGATCGTAATCGATGATGAAAATTCGATTTGCATCTAGCCTCTGATGGGATTTGAACCCAGTACCTCCCGGTCCAAGTGCCGAAGCTTTAACCACTGCACCACTTGTCCGGTTTTTTGTTTTGTAATTACCAGTGGAAATTTTTCATTTATTATGTATAAATTTTTTCACTAAATAAAACATCTCAGCGGAATAAAATATTAAAAGTGATCCTTAAAATGGCTGGATAGTGCTGTTACTTGCGGCTTGTAGCATAATCTCTTATTTTCTGCTATCAAAATTCCGCTATCTTATACAGCATGTGAAAAACCCTCTTTCAAAAAAATAATTTTGCTTCGAACTGAAGGAAATTTTCTCATCTTTTCGATACTGGAATCCATTTTATTTTGTTGTGCTTTTTTATGACTTTTTTGAGTAAAATAAAAATTATGTCAGAGAAAAAAAAACACGCTGCTCTTTCACCATATCCATACTAGAGTAACTTGAATCCGTTAACTTCTTCGTTTTCCCTCTTTTACCTACAAAACCGGCTTTGTCATGGATTATTTTTTTAAACTAAAATTTTTGTGGATTCGGGAAAAGTTAAAGATAAAAGATAAATAAAGATGTGATGCGTGATTTGCGTATTTCAAATATCACACCCACCGGCCACCCACACCCATCTAACCTCATTTACACTCAGCAAAACCGACCTCAATCCACCATAACTCAACCGACCCCAATCAACCGCAAACCACCACACCTAAAAATTATTACCAATCCCAAACACTATCCAATTCAAATCCCTAAAACTCATCTCACCTGCACCACCCTATACCGAACTACCCATATCAACACCACCTCCATACCCATACCCACACACACACACCAAACAAACCCACCTTCATCCATCAAATTCCAATTCCCACACCAAACCCAAAACACATCATCCCACCTGGCCCCTTTACCTCCCATACCACCACTCCTACCACCCCCATAACCACACTATCCACACAAACCCACATCCACACGAGATATATTTTTAATCCACATTCACAGAGGGGTTAACAAAACCCTACATATCTCCGAACACCCTAAGCCCAGAACTGTCTAAATCAGTAGGGCTCAATCCCATAAATTGCTTGAACTTTTAGTGAAGAAATTAAGTTGATATTACCATTCGTTCTCAAGTTATCGTGGACACAGAAGGACAGACGGCAAACCGAAACCATATAGCAATTTTTTAACAAAAAAGCTTAAAAAATTCTCAAGGACACTTTTTTGCATTTTTTTTTAGTTTGATTTTGTTTTTGAGCCGTGCACACTATTGGTGTCAATTTCGTGTGCAAGTTCTATTTTACCTTCCGTCTATTCTGTCAAAATTAATGTAAATGGAAATAATAATGTAAAAAGTGTAAGCCGGGTCTTTAAGGCCCATTAACACATAATTCTAGAGATGACTCCACAAATCTGAGCGTACCGGCATTTCAGGGATATTTTCAAGATTTTTTAGTGATAAGCGGCATATTACTGTGACCTTGATCTGATCTTTACCTTCATCTGATCTTGGACCACCAACATTACGCCTGATATTCGTGTCTCATTTTTTGGTTACGTTTCTCGCTAAAACTTCAATAAATCGACAAGGAGTCGTCGTCTTGCTGAAATTTGCACAGCATCATTTTCAAGGTTTCTTGAAATATCAAACAAGTTCTTTCACAGTTTCAAATAGCAACATAATTTTTTTATTTTGGACAATTTTTGTTTTACTCGAAAAGTCATAAAAAATCAAAATAACATAAAACGGATTTTTATGATATCAAAGGGCCGAATGTCGAAGAACTGAATGTGTCAAAGGGCCGAATATGTGGAAGGCCCGAATATCGAAGGGCCCAATATAGAAGGGCCAAGTGTGTCGAAGGGCCGAATGGGTCAAAGAGCCGAATGGGTCGAAGGGCCGATTTTTTTTGTTTATTTTTCTTTTGTTTTTAGAAATATATTTGTTTTTATTGTTTGTATTTATTTATTTAATTTAGTAGTGGCAAGCTTAGCTTCTAGAGCAGATAGAAGTATAAGCCCCCTATCTCCAATAGAACTCATACATTCTCCAACATTACCGAAAAGACACCGTATGCCTCAAGAAGGCAATGAAATGACATCAAAATTAGCCTCGCTTCAGCGCCAGAATAATGAAATAAGGAAAAAATGCCAGCAATATGAGTTACAACGTAAAAAATACCAAGATATTTTGGTAAACTTACAAAACAGAATCGAAACACTAGAGAGGCAAAATAAACCTGCTACGTCTACTAATGATCGAAGTTAGAGCCTACAAAGTTTAACCAATGACTACTTTACGGATGAAGAGGAACTTGAGAAAGAAAGACCACAGCATGCACACAAAAAGGAACTCTTACCACCACCAATCAATGTCAGCAACGTTAGAGATTTTAATGTACTCAGAGCTTAAGTATTGGCAGTGAGAGAGAAACCTGCTCAGCTTAAAGCAATATCCAATAACGATATCAAAATAACAACGCAGTCTTACCGTCATCTACCAATCGCCGTGGAGAAAATTATTAGACACTTCCCATTGTTTTATGTAGACTTGTTGCAGGCGGAACACAATAAAGACATATACGAAATTAAAAACCTGCTATATTGCAACGTGCCTATTGAACCACCTAAAAGGGTAATAGGTATACCTCAGTGTACAAATTGCCAACAGTTAGGACACACGAAGAACTTCGGCATAGAACCAGAAACATTATTAACAAAAGAGAATTAAATCGGATAAGTAATAAAGGTAACCGATTAATTAAAGAACATAAAGAAGCTAGTACTGAAAATTATTTGAAAGACTGGGTCCTGAAGCTGACAAAAATTATTCTCTTTGGAAAGCTACTAAAAGATACAAGAGGCCTATAATCCAAGTGCCACCTATAAAGAACATAAATGGAGCATGGGTGCGACGGAACGAAGAAAAAGCAGAACACGATGTTTGCACAACATCTAGCATTAGTATTTCAACCACACGACATAGAATCTAGGATTGAGTCTAAACGAGTCTATAGATCTTCATCAAATATCAGAAGTGTTACCCCACCAGAAATTACACAAGACATAGACATGAATCTGAATCCCAAAAAGTCACCTGGAATTGATGACATTTCGCCAAGGATGTTTAAGGATACAGGATATATACTTACATATGTGCCTGAGTGTTTCAATGTTGCACAAATAGCCATGATAATAAAACCAGACAAACCAGCAGAGCAACTGAGATCATACAGGCCGATCTCTTTGTTACCTACTATTTCAAAGTTGTTTGAGAAGTTTTTATTGAAACGACTAAAACCAATAATCATTATACCTGACTTCCAGTTTGGATTCAAGAATAAAAATTCGACAATTGATCAAGTGCATCGCGTGGCTGCAAACATAGAACAAGTCCTTGAAGATAAGAAATATTGCCCTGCCGTATTTCTAGATGTATCACAGGCTTTCAATAGAGTGTGGCATGAAGGTCTTATCTACAAGATAAGTAAATTAGTGCCAAAAAATTACTGCGAATTGCTCGAGTCGTATCTCTCCAAACGAATATTTAGCACATGAAGAAACATACTCGTTACCCAGCCATAGCAGGATTGCCCCAGGGTAGTGTATTAGGACTTTGCACTTCTGATATACCGACAACGGAAACAACCTTCATCGGAACTTTCGCTGATGATACCGCAATATTGGATCAAGCGAATCGCAGAACCAACCAGTAGACTTACAGCACACACTCGATAAAATCAGCCAATGGATCAGGGATTGGAAAATAAAGCTTAACGAGCTGAAATAAGTACATGTAACATACACGTTGCGGCACAAAAATAGCAACATCCTTACATTTCTCAATGGGGTACAAATTCCCAAAGCTGAATCTGCAAAATATCTCGGATTACATCTCGATTCAAGATTGAACTGGAAATATCACGTTAGTCAAAAAGCAGAGCAAATGAAAATGAAACAACGTGAGATGTACTGGCTTAGTACAGAAAAAACATTCTAAGCTTAGCCTGTACTGTAAACACCTGAATAACGAATCGATAATTAAACCAATTTTGACGTATGGTATTCAACTCTGGGGCTGTACTAAACAATCAAATCGTTTAATTATTCAACGTTGTCAAAACCAATTTCTACGTACAATAACGAATGCTTACCGCTACGTAACCAACGAGGAATTACACAAAGACCTAAATGTTAAATGGATTGATGAAGTGATCCAGGAATTTGCAATCAAACATGAAAGAAGGTTACTGCAACATACCAACAGTGAAGCAATACAACTTCTTGACATAACACAAAAACTGAGACCCCTTAAAAGAATTAAGCCGCATGAGCTAGTCATCTAATAAAGTTTCACTATTGGGAGTAGAATATTGATTTCTTGTAAACCCACACTCGCTCCACTTATTAGTTTCAAATAAGTGCGTTATCATCATTAGTAATAAATTTTCATGTGATAAGATTGTACTATTTAAATAATAAAAAAAAAAAAATATGCACTTTAAAACACAACAATAATATATATTATTGCATTTCGGGAAAAGAAATACTTCTTATTCTTATACCCTCTTATTCGATGAATTATACTTCTGCCGAGCGTATTAAATATTAGCTTCAAACACTCTTCGAAATCAAAGCGTAAATTCATCCAATTTTGTTCAAAATGGTGCGGTCTCATCTCAATCGCATTGCGTATTGGATAATAATTCAAGTTCCACACTAATAGTCACCAATAACTGCACAAAAAAGGAGCAGCTATTAAGTAGCAAAGTTTTATTAGCGACGGCTGTGGCTCCCAATCAAACTTCGCAACCGAGCGACTATGTCAAATGTTAAGAAGCCGGAAACATACAGGGTCCATTCCAGTAACCGGCATACACCAAAATAAAATATTTATTCGTCATAAGGTAAATCTTACAATTAAGTCTCGTGTGACCAAATGGCACAGTGGTTAAAGCTTTGGTGTTTGGATCGGGAGGTACCGGGTTCGAATCCCGATAGGGGCAGGATGCAACGTGAACTTTCAACGACAAATTACGATCTGTGGTGAAATGTAACACATCTATGACCCCGTGTCTGTGTGCAAAATCCATAGGCCGACCCATCTTCCATGCCAGTATAGGCTGGCATGGAGCTTGCAATATGCAGATGGTCTTAAATCGGTCCTATAGTCGTACGTCCTCGAGTTGGCCGAGAGGCGTAAAGTAAGGACGTATAAAGGATAACCGCGGAAGAGCAGGGTGATCCTTGAGCCGGAAAACAGATCGCATAGTTACCAATAAACAAAAAAAAAAAAAAAAAATAAAAAAAAATAAAAAAAGTCTCGTGTGAATGTAAAAAACCTTCATTTTTTGGTTTTGCCAAAAATTACGGGGTATTTACCATCTGAGCCAATCAAGATTGAGTTAAGTTCAATTCCTTCGTTTACAGAATTAGCAGATCCGCATTTTTTTAATCCGGGCAAAATCGATATTCTTCTTGGTGCAGAAATATATCATGAAATAATAAGGGGGTGGGGGTGGGGGAGGGGGAGAAAATTGAAAAAATCAAAAATTTTTCACCGTTCATATCGACTGAAGAATATTAAAACAGAGGTGGACAAAATGAATGAAATTCCGAGTACCGTTAGCCGTGTTATGTAACGTCGAAAAATTAAACTCCAGCATCGAGAAATTTTGGAAACTCAAAGAATTTGATCATTGAGGAAAAATTGTGTGTGAGTCATTATATGAAACATGTAACTCGTGATAGTTCGGCGAGGCACAGTGTAGCATTTCCCTTGAAAACAAATATCAGCCAGCTAGGAGAGTCAAAGTATCGAGCTCTGAGGCAATACAAGACCATCGAACAAAAAATAATTAATAATCCAAAATTGCATATAGAATATTCTGATTTTATCACTGAATATCTGAAACGTGGTCAAACGCAAGAAGTTGAAAATGTAGATCAAGTGAATAATCCGCATAATAAATCGTACTATTTACCGCACCATTCAGTGCTAAAGGAAACTAGTACTACTACTAAACTGAGAGTGGTGTTTAATGCTTCTTCAAAAATGTCAACCAACCTCTTGTTGAATGATTGTTTAATGGTTGGGGCAACCATTTAACAATAGTTGTTCAAAATGGTTATCATGTTCCGCAAGCATCCGGTTGCACTCACTGGCGATATAACGAAAATGTTTCGTCAAATTTGCATGCATGACAATCAACAAGATGTACTTCGGATTTGGTAGCGCAAACCGTCAGAAACCGAAATAAAATGTTACCAACTACGTACTGTTACTTACGAGACGGCGTGCTCCATTTTTGGCCATTCGCACTCTTAAACCGTTAGCTATCGATGAATTTGCTACCTTTCCTAAAGCATCACCCATATTACTTCGAGAGTTTTATGTAGATGCCGTGTTTGTTATCAGGTGCCCAAACAGCCGCAGACGCTAAGATATAGAAATCGGAACTGGTTAATTTACTCGAACGAAGAGGATTCGAATTAAGAAAATTCTCTTCAAAAAACGATACTGAAAGTAGCAAACATTCGGTATTCTCAGAAATAGTGCAATTGTATGACCGTCTTGGATTATGTGCCCCAATGGTGTTCGTTGCAAAGCGGTTTATGCAATCTTTATGGGCAGCTACATATCTATCATGGGATGATAAGCGTACGCCAAATATGGTAGAAATTTGGAATAATTTTAAAATGCAAGTTTTTCAACTCGAATCAATAAAATCACGACCGTCAAAGTTTACTACGTTTGTTGCAAACCAAGTATTGCAAATTGAAGAACTCACTTCAACTAATTCTTGGCGTTATATTGTACCATCAGCAATGAATCCAGGCGATCTAGTATCACGGGGTGTTTTACCAGACGAATTAAAAAAAGCTCCCTTTGGTGGAATGATCCGGAGTTTTTATATTATTCCGAAGAAAATTGGCCAGTATCCCCTAATTTGTACGTTAATCCCTATTTATTAGAACTATGGAAGTCTGAAGCAACTTTGTTCTGTGTCAGAACTGAATGGGATTTATTTGATAAATTTTCAAATTTCACAATTAATTCAATTGCAAGTTGACGAAAGAAAATCGAAAGTATATGAAACATTGCAATGCTCAGAAATTGATTTAGCTGTAGTCTTACTTATAAAACATGTAAAGTGTCAGGAATATTCTAACGAGTAACAAAATCTTCGTATATGACTAAAGCCGTGCCGTTAAATAGTAAATTAAAACCATTAAGTCCATTTCTGGACCAGAACCAAATTATTCGGGTTGATGGTCGCTTAAACAATGCTGACATATCGTATACTAGCAAACATCAAATTATAATCCCAGGAACACATAATTTTACAATTACTAGTAACTGATGGACATGAAAAACTTCTTCATCTTCGGCAGCATATTTATTTTTCTTTTACATAATTTTTAATTTATTCGAAAAAGTCATAAAAAACCAAATAACATAAATCGGATTCCAGTATCGAAAAGAAGGCAAACTTTTCTTCAGTTAGAAGCAAAATAATTTTTTTGAAAGGTGCTTTTTCACCAAGATACAAGCGTTCAAAACTGGGTATTTTTTCGAAAAAATATTCTGTTCTATTTTTAAAGGTGGCAAGCGATTCGCAAACCCAACATCTTAAGTGAAGGAGACCTGTCGAGAGTCCATTAATTACGGGTGAAACATATCGTTGCACTCTGCTAGATCTACCCCACTTAGAATTGATTGAAAGTTTGAGAGAATATTTCATATCTTATCGAGAACTTTCAGGACAGGCATTGCTTTCTCTTTGATTGATAAACTCCATGAAAGCGGACAGCTTTGTGTCATTAGTAAATGAATAGGAGACACAAGGTTCAGCGGTTTGTAGGTCATTGGTGTTACCATTGGTGGCATACCATTATAAACAAAAATGTCCTTGCAGTTGCTAGTTTAACATATAGGCATGTCATAAAAGTATTCAAAATCATATACAAAAAGTTAAAGTTCAACGATTTAAAATTTTGAATCGACGTAATCCTAATAAAATTTTCAAGGCAACTATTAAAAATCACCGCATGTTATCTAAAATAAATAAATAATTTAGGGGTTCGTCTAACAAAACATCAAATTTGATCATTATCTATATATTTGAGGTATAACACAATAAAAAACATAAAAGGTGCAGCTCCGAGTAAAAAACTATTTACAAACCGAACTGCTTGTTTTATATCAATATGTATACTATTATAGGAAGCAAGACGCGATGTGTGTCTATGCCATAAGGCCAACCTTCATTTTCAATCAAAACGCTAATAACTACAAATGTGTTATTTATAAACGACCAATGCTACTTCCACATATTGTTTTCATTGTTATTGTCAATATTTGTTTGTTTGTACTTAAAGTCACATACTCAGACAAATAAAATTACAAAAATTTTTGTTAAGAATTCACGATCGCGCATCAAAAGACACGCTCGATGATGTAATTAATTTAAATAACGAAATATTTTCGGTATTCGTATTACATCATCAAACTGACTCTTGTATAAAAACGTGCGCGCGCAGCTAATTTTCACTTACCTATTTTATATTGGAATCAGTCGGCATGCACGTCTGGAAGTAAACATAAAATGTCCATTAATAAAATAATTCATTTTTTCGTCACTATATGAAAGCGCATAATTTATGCGGGTTCAACTTTCATTTATTTTTGGGGAATAATTTACGATCGCTAAATACGGATTATAGCATGACGGTGATGTAATCTGCAATCAAAATAATATGCAGTCGCATGTACTGACTCGTAATTTTCAAACACAATCTTAAAGAAATTTTGAATGCAAATTTTTTAACTAAAGGCGGAATGAATAATTTATTTTTTGGTCGCACAACATGAACGGCGTACGAACTCGTAAATTTGAACTTTTTTCAGTTCATTAAAATGTAAATATATTTTACAGTGGGTACAATGACACTACGAGTGGTATAATAATGAATATTTTATCGCGATCGTTATTGCAATGTGTGGTTGGTAATTTCACAATATAAGTGAATGTTAAATCAAAAGTGCAGCTGGGTATATAGTCGAGATTTTATTGATTTCACTGAGCTCTTATTTTAAAAAGCAAAGCTTATAGGAAGTCGACGAAGCTTTCATGTACAAAAGTAAAGAGTGTTGCTTATCCAGCACCGCAATTAAGTTGAAGGTTTAGCGTTTATCGACGAGATCTATAGTTCATAGAATAAACCTTGACAAAAAAAAATTACTTAAATATAGTGTTCCAATTAGAATTTCGAATATTTATGATACACTGTTAAAATATGGAATTTATTGAAACAAATATATAAAATTAGCAAGAGTTGGCCAACTATTTCGAATATATGTAACTCAAAAAAAATACAACAAATGTTTGTTTATTAGTGACGGGCGTGAAGTTTTTAACAATAATAACAAAGATATCATTGTATTAGTGTTACACTGTTAAGATAATTTATAATAAGAATTTTAAGTGAAATTTTTAAAATAATTTGTTCTCCCGAATCGTCAATTTTTAGTTTAATATGGATAGGATGCCGATTTCACCTGTTTGAGTAGTTTATATTTCGACTAATATTATGAGGATCACAGAGATTCTTCTAAGACGTCATCAGGAGGTAACAATACTGCTATATACTAAGTAATAAACTGATTATAGGCCATGTGTATAAATTTTTATTGAATCAAGCGGGTTGGGATAAAATAAAGTTAGGTTTAATACATTTTGAGAACTAATTTGTTACAGAGAGCGGGAATATTTTTGAACAAGATGTTGATTTCCATTTTATTGAGCCATACACCCTTTGTAGATAGAGGGCAGGGTATTTCCTACAATTTTTAAATTAAACTTCGAATTTTACGTGTTTGAGTAGTTTTAGTATTTAGCTACAACATGTAATTCGTTTGGTTGTCGAATCCCCTGCCCTCCGTATAAAAAGGCCATATATCCTTTTTAATTAGACAGCCATATGGCGACTTTTACCATAGAGAGGCATTCTAGAAAAAACTTAAAGATTTTTGTTAAAACTTTATACAACAACAAACAAGTAAAATTCGAAGTTTATTCACAAAAATTGAAGGAAATCCTTTCCCTTTATTTAGAAAAGGCATACAGCCGTTATTTTTGATTTTGCTATTTACTTCACCGGTAGTGGTTTACTACAAAATTCTAGCTTCCAACAATAGATAAGCAGAGATGGGCAATTATGCTTCACCTACTAAATTTTACGTTATTGCGTAGAAAACTCTTCGACAACGTAGACAACTCGCCGACAACATCGACTACTAGTTGACAATCAATTGTAATTTCGCCGGTAGTGATTAAATGATCAATATATTTTTAACTTCTGTTAGCATATTTTAAAGTAACTTATACTGTGTACCTCACACTGTTTTGTTCATTAATGTATGCCCGACGTCGATTATAGTCTAATTTTTTAACAAACTAATATGACAGTGAGTGCCTAACAGTTAAATGTCTCTAATGGTTTTAAACCGAAATTTTCATGATATTTACATCTAAACTTCAAACTAAGTTTAGATTTGTTAGAAAGTTTGACAAAAAATTGGCGTGAAACAAACAGAGTAAATGAC
The DNA here is from genome assembly GCA_947310385.1 of Nephrotoma appendiculata. NCBI lineage: Eukaryota > Metazoa > Arthropoda > Insecta > Diptera > Tipulidae > Nephrotoma > Nephrotoma appendiculata. The sequence continues at coordinate 101,563,787 of OX371223.1, forward strand.
TTATTAAACTAAATAGCCGCTACTTATAATATTTAGTCTTTAATTGAGTACTAAATTGTTAAGTATCTACTATCGATAATAAATACTTCGGCAATATTGATAAAACTCATTTCAAATTAGCGAATTATAATAAAATTTCAGTGCATTACGTTTTACACCATCTATTGATAACTGGTATGAACTAACATGAAGTTAGTTTATACTTTGCGCCTGAAGTCAACTTTTTCGTCCAAATTTCCAATTAACTGAATTGATGGTTAATCCATACCGGTTGTTCAGAGGTAGCACTAGGCAGATGATGTCTGATGTTTAATTAATATTTGCTTAATACTTAGTAAACTTTATAAATTTCCAAATTGTTTCGAATCGGCTAAATTGATAAAATTGAACTAGGTTCAAGTATCAGGTATATGGTTGTCGGAGACATGTGCCAATATTTTGTAAGAACAGACCATCAATTTAGTTAGTCGGAATTAAAGGTTTTAATTATGTGTAGATTTTTTTGTCATATGCCGCGGTTTTTTAATTCAAATTTCCGAGTTCGCGAACAGGTAGTTAACACTTTTTAATGCATAAGGAACATTACATAGTCCTCTATGTATCACAAAAATATACATCATATAAGTTAGATTTTTTTTCTTGGAACATCCTTGTTCTATACAGTTCTATTATTATTCAGAACTAATCAGAACTTTTGAGACAACAATATTACAAGAAAACTATCGAACTTTTTCGATGGATTTTTTGTGTTAATCAATTTCATCTAAAATATTTAATTTAAAAAAATAAGATTTAATTTTTAATTTTACAAAATTTAACTTAAGCTATTGCGATTTCGAACAACCATTTTACAAAAAAACGTTGCTAAAATTTCTAACAAACTAAATTAGTGATTAGTTCATGCTAGTCATTGATAGATGTCTCTAACATTCAGAAACCATAAAATAAAGAAATGTATTGTGTATATTCTCTGCAGTAATCACCATACCCAAGTATAACAAAATGGAACTCATTTTGACAGTTCCAACTTTCATTACATTTTTGAGATATTTCGGGGAAGACATGGAACTCGCATAATATCCAGTTCTTTGAGTTATGGGTTTTAGTTCCACAGTTCATAGTAAAACTTGTAATAAAATGGAACTTGACCGTGGAACTTAGTTCCATCAATTATTCCATAAAAATCGAGATAAGTTGGAAGTAGCGATACTGGGGTAATGTGATTTCTGAATATTAGAGACATCTTTGAATGACTATCATTAACTAATTTAGTTCGTCAGAAATTTTTGCCGTGTTTTTTAGATTATTCATTTCTAAAATTTAGTTCTTAATTTATTTATCAAATTATAATTAAAACGCGGGCGCGTTTGTTTTGTGTAATCTATAAACAGATGATATATGAACAAACCATCAATTTAGTTAGTCGAAAATTTCAGATTAAATACAAATTTTTATTAAACATGGCCGACAAAGCATATAAAAATGGTCGTTTGAATACCATAATTAAGAATTCAAAGTGGCTCTACTGACATTTGGCCGCACTAAAAAAATATGAAGATGCACTGACAAATATTATTTTCATGCATAAATTAGTTGATGTATTTCTTCCTTAAATATATAGTGAGGCAACTAAATATGAATCAGGTACATTTAGGGGTGAGACCAAATTTGATGATGGAAATGGGTGCTAAATTAAAATTTTTATTTGTAGTCGAATTTTAAGTGTGTTACTGATGTTTGTCATGAGGATGTTGTCCAGAATGACCATGTTCTTAATTTGCAACACAAACGGCGATAACTTTACCTTAGCGTATGAGTCGGCACTAACAAATTATTTTATTATACTAATTAATAATTTACTTATTTCAGTATCAAAATATAAACTTATTTTGCCCCTTGGATAATAAGACGATTACCTATTAGCTAGACCGCAACTTCGCCAGACTAATTAACGTAAGATAATGAATAAAATGAGAAAATTTAGATTTTAATTTCATTTCTTAGGTTGTCGACGTTGTCTATATTGTTGACATTTGGGATGCAGAAAATCGCTGTGTAATCTACGTGATCGATTAAGTGTCGACAACTGCGAAGATTATACTGCGTAATTTACCTCGCCCAACCGTGTAGATTACTGGCTAAACATTTGTTGTTTACCAAGATTATGATTCAAAATATATGTCATTGCTGACTACTACATTGCTGACGGCACGGTAGGAAAATTACCCACCACAACAACTTCGTTGGCAACGAATTGAACGAGACGACAACATCAGAAGATCAGAAGATAGGTGTGAGTCACGTCAGAAATCCCATTTTGGAAATCCAACCGTTTTCTGATTTGGTCGAGTAGTATTTGATTGTGAAATTTTGTGCGTCTAACGGTAAAATTTGTGCATCATGTACTTTGGGAGATAATGTGGGATTTCTGACGTGATTATCACACCTGAAATCTCATAGATCCGTTTAATGATTAAAGCAAAACATATGATTTAGTTTATTTGTGCAAAACTGTGCATAACAAAACCAATTTAGTTCTCCTTCAGAATTGGTCAGGATTTTTCCAAGAACGGCTATAGGCAGATATTTACATGCGAAATGTACAACGCCTATTGAAGTAGATCAAGTATGGAAGAAAATATCGTATATTTCTAGTCACAATGTTTAGATTAGATGTATAGAACCTGATATTTCGTGACTAGAATTCAATAGTGGCATACTCCATATCAGCCAGAATTGGGATCAGAGAAACCCTTGATTTAACCCTAATTTCAAAAGATCAATTTCTGAAAAAAAAAAAATTATATAAAAATGTTATTTAACATACAGTCACGCTATAACCTCGATTTAAAACAGTAAGCCATTTCATTTCAGGAAACCAGAGGTACTTCAATTGGAGATATGATTTTTCTTGTTAAATGATACTCCAAAATAGAAAAGTACTCTTAAAATATATGTTTTCCCACACAAATAACCACATTCCAAAAATGATCCAGTTATCAGGAAAATTTATTTCGGTATTTATTCTCTATACCATGCTGAACAATTACGCTGAAATCCATTCTTGCCTGAAGTTACGGTAACTATCCAAATCTAGGCCATCAGCTAGGACACTTTTGGTATTATAAATATTTTCTGAGAATACTGTTATGAATTTGTTTGACGATTGGTGCATTAAAGTAGAGATTTTTTTTACGAAAATATATTGTTCAAGAGTACTTTCCGATTTTAGAGCATCACTTGACGAGAAAAATCATATCTTAGCTCCTAGTTAAAATATTATGAAACGGCTTACTCTTCTAGATAGAGGATGGATCATAGCATGAATATGTTAAAAACCATATTTATGTGAGTTGTCTAGAATTTACACGTATTTGTTAAAAAATTGGCGATCGAACCGACGCATAACTGATAATATGAATTTATAAAGATTTAACACAGGCTTACAATTTTTTGCGATATTATGGTGTTTTCTACGTTAAGATTCAATAGATTCAACATTTCAGGCTGAACTCGAATCCGTCATAAAAAAATATCAAAAAAAAAAATTTTACTCCCGACAAAATGATATATTGTCCCATAATGAGCTAATTTTTTGCAAATTTTTCATGTTTTTAATAGTTTTTGCCGCCCGAAGGAATGGTGTCTGACGATCCCCTAATCATCTAATTTTTCCCAATAATATTCGTGTTTTTATATAATTTGGTACTTGGGACCAATCAAGTTCCCGGAATATATGTACAAATTATTAACAATTACAAAAATGGCGTCGACAATGTAGATAATGTAGAATATGCCGTAAATTTAAGCTTGTCGGCAAAATTTTATGATTTCTTTGTGGATGGAACCATTTCAAAATAGAGGGCTTGCCTCACATTTAAAACATTTAAACCCAAGTTTTTTTAATAGTAATTTACTCATTTATATATATACACACATGATTGCGGCAAAAGCTCTAAATCGGTAGGTTAACCACATGGCGAAAGTTAACCAATACACCTCCGTTGACTAAGTAGTTAAACCATACAAAATAGTCCAACAGGTGAAGGGTGAAACATTTCGCGCATTATCCTTATTTCAACGATTTGAGATCAGTATAACAGTTTTCACAATTTAAATTCCCACATTTATCGATTTCGTAATTTATTTGTGCTGCGGACCGCAATTGTTGTAAGACGACAACCATTGGAGCAGACAAAGCATTCGCTTTTCACCATATCAAATCCGTCTTTTGTTCGCCATTTTGTTGACGACATGCCTTCCGGCACAATCATCGAATTAGTAGGATAAATATAAAAATCACATAAGCGAAGATACACTACACAGAATATGAGAAATCAATGAAGATCCACAGATGAACTGCTCACCAGGAATATACAACCAGGCTTGATTTGATCAGGCTTGATCAAATGATTTTGATCAAGGATGTTTGAATTCTCATTTCATATACGCCAATGACCAATGTGATTATGCCATCACCTAATCGACCGGCAGCACATTTAATTGATAATGATAAACAGCGAGAACAACAATTCGATAATATCGATTTATATTATCGGCGCGGCACGGCACAGCTCATACCAAAAAATATTTATATTATTAGTGCATTTATGTGTGGTACAGTACAGCGCATATCGTATAATCTAAAATGAATATTTGGTAACAAAACGCATACGAATAGATACGAAAGAAAACCAAAATACGTACAAATAAAATAAATAAATACAAATCAAATATTCCATCGTAGAATGATAGATACGAACGCACACCGGAATAAATACGAACCCAATATATGAGCTGAACCGAGCTGATAATATAAATCGTGGATGCATGAGATGATGCATGACTGTGCTGAGCCGCGCCGATAATATAAATCGACCTTTAAGCTGCTGACGATTGAAGCTCAGCAAAGAGGTGTCGTTTTTTTTAACACTCCATACTTGCAAGACTACGATTGCAAAATAAAATCACATTAGCCATTGCATCGTCAGGCTTTGCTGCTACATGAACATTCATAATAATGAAAATGAAGTGTGCAACTTCAAAAAATAAACCAGTATGGCTAATGTACTCAAAAATGCCTAATTATTATCTGGGTGAATGCACAATGGCTCATAAACATCCTCTTTAGGCATTAAATAGAACGCTGAAAGATTTGAACGTCAATACCAGTCTTTTCGGTTGTTCCCTATTGTTGTTATCCGACGATTTTTGGCGGACATTACCTGTCATTCTATTGCACCCCGATGAGATTAACGCTGATTTGAAATTATCCAGTTTGTGGTGAAATGTACAAAAAACCGTGTACAATTGCAAAACGATGCATCAGCAGACACATTCTCCAAACAATTGCTGGATATTGGTGATGGCAAAATTAGTTGCGCATGAAGATACGAAATTAATTAAATTGCCAGAAAATTTCTGCAATTTCATTCAAATCGGTCAACACTGTGACTAATGTAAACGAAACTGTCAATAACCCCAGTGAATTCCTAACTTCACTCGATTTGCCTGGACTGCCACAACATAATCTGCGCTTAAAAATTGGTTCACCAATCGTTTTGCTTCGCAATTTAAATATGTACACCCAAACTTGACAATGGCACGCGATTGGTGATCAAACGAATTACGGAAAATTTTAAATCGTATTGCTGCCATGCATTCCAATGATACGTTGAGACGCCTTTGTAATCGCCATTAATAAGGCAAAAGGCCAAACATTGGCCATATGTGGATTGAATCTAGAAAATTAATGTTAACGGAATTAACTGAACCAACTAGATTATCTAACAAAAAATTATAGGATTCGTTAGGGAAACTTTGACACCAAGTTCTTTCCTTAAAATTTTTATAAAAATTCTCAAATGAACTTTGATTTGCGAGTCATTATGAAATTCTTTGGAGATTAAATTGAAATTGTGATATGTATACATTTAAGCACACATATTTTAAATATTATTGGCAGTACCGAAATTGACTTAGAATAATTAACTGATAAACTAATGGATATAAGAACCAAATTATCCACATAGACAATTACGTTAATAGATGCTGTATAAGATAGCGGAAATTTGACAGCGGAAATTAACAGATTACACTACTCGCCGCTAGTGGCAGCATTATAACCAAAGAGAATTTATTATGTTATGTAATTACCAGCGGAAATTTTTTATTCATTATGTATCACTTTTAAAAGTGATCCTTAAAATTGCAAATTGAGTCATCTCCGAAATAAAGGAACTCGGTACATGAAATCTTGATTTAACAATATTTCGTCTTTCCGCCATTTTTTAACGAATTACGATGAAATTTAGATTGTACTATTGATCAGGGATTTTAAAGTAAGTTTTGATCAAAATTCTAGGATCTGTTCGTGGTTGGCTAAACAGGCCATATCACAACCAGTCCTTATGAAAAATGATATTTGTACTTTTTACACGACATAAATAAATTTTAATCTAGAGGGAACTCTGCTATTTCGTAATAAATTTTGTAAAATTTGCATAAGTCCCTAGATTGCGTACTAAACTGCTAATTTTCAACTTTAATAATAAATACTACGATAATTTGAATTATATTAGGGAATTAGAATAAAATTTCAATGTTACGGCATCTATAGAAACTGGTACGTACTAACATGAAATTAATTTAGCCAGTAATTACGTGTCCATCTCCAATTAGAAATGTTTTGGAAATTTATAAATCTTAATTTATTTAGCACATTTTAATTAAAAATGAGGTGCGGTTTGTTTCGTGCCATCCACGTGATGCACGAAACGTTAATTTCGGACTAAACAAAATTGTTTTCTTAACAAATGAATGAAAATCTGAAAGTTCTTTCTCAAACCATAAATTAAGAATTCACAGCGCCATATTGATAAAAATGTTAAAAAAATTATAACCATCTATGTTTTGCTGCTATCTACTACCTTTTGGCCAAACTTAATAATGTGAAATTATATTGAGCTATATAGCTATGTTTTATTGAGTGAACTGACATTGCAGTTAAATGTCAAAACATTACAGAAAAATTGTTTTGCCAAATTGATTCTATGGCAGCTGATGTAATTTTCCTTAAACATACTGAGCTAATTATCAGGTGTGCAAATAATATTCTGGGTTTCACACATAGATGGTGCTAGCGACAGATATAATTGTCACTTATGTTGGAAGTTGTGTTTTGTTCATGGTGTATCTACACCACACACACACACACACACAAGTTTTGTTACATCCGGTTCAGTTGGTGACGTCATCACAATGTTCGTCTTTTACCACTACGGCGCAACAAATTGATTTGAGCTTACCCACTGAGCAGTTTGTAAATAACAATACAACATCGGTTAATGCGAACATGGTCAATCAATTAAATCAAGGTCGTAGGGCAACAACAAGTGTTGCATCGACGCGTTATATCACGAATAAGCACGGTAGACCGATTTCGTCTAATTATACTACTCATCCGATGACGAATGGAGTACCAGAATTAGTTGGGTCATCCATTCCGCATTTTCAACCGACGCCACAAGAACAATGTGTGCCGAATGTTGTATCGGTTGGGGTTGGTATCCCATATTACCAACCTGGATCGGTCAAATTTATTGAGAAAATTGACAGTTTGGAAGAATGCGTATTGATGGGACGACCGAGTTGTGATTTTTGCGGTTCAATCGAAGCTTTTAGAACCTTCAAAATATTGGAGTGACAGCGTTCAAGAAGCCTTGGTACACGGCAAAAATGTAAGAATAAATTTCTTCAGGATTTCCCGTGCGAGACGAATGTGGCAGACGTTCATATTGAAATGATAGAAACAAAACATTTGCATTAATAAACCATTCTGATGAACCATATTGAAACCTCAATCGTCGAACCCATGCGTGTCGTGAAATTATTCAAAACCGCCGATATAAAAAAATGTAGATTCCAATTCCGTGATCTGCTACAATTGCTTCAACACAGGACATTTGTGAATAAAATGCCCAGAGCCACAACCGAGAGAACGTTGCATGAACTGCGTTCGAACGACACACCAAACCGCTGCTTGTCCAGAGAAGCGAAAAATAAGTGGCGAGTCGGAAACGTTTGCCAAGCCGAATGCCCTTAAAATTGAGGAGAAATCGTTGCCAACCATCGCCGTCGACGATTTGATTTCATAAGAAATATGAATCCGAAATTTGATTTTTCCATCGTTCTTACGAGGTTGGCTGGTGGTACGTCGATAACGCATGTACTATTCAGACGTTCATGTCGTAAAGGACGAATTTATTTCCAAAAATGTATTGTTGGGGCGTGAAATTTTGTGTAATGAAGGAAATCGATTTGTGACGCGAAGGGGACCGCTGTACAATTGAGATTATGGAAAATTTTGACATGGGTAAGGACCTAAGCGAAACCAAACAAAGTCAAGTAAAAGTTTTACTGTCGTCACATTCCGATGAGTTTGCTTTAACAGTATCACAGTTTAGGCAAGTGTACCCTAACAAAGATCGTAATTAAACTATCCACCGATACACTGATGAATATCAAACCATATCGTATCGCTTTCGCAAGAAGTCCGATTGTCAAGAATATTGTGGAAGAATCGTTACAGAACGGCATTATTCGACCTTCTGATTCTCCGTACGCCTCGCCTATAGTTTTAATCGACTACCGGCAAATGAACAAGTTCACTGTAAAGCAGCCGATTGTCGATGATCTGTTAGCATGTCTGTCCGGAAATAAATATTTCAGTACATTAGATATGAAAATTTGCTATCATTAGATAGAGGTCGACGATGAATCGAAGAAGTACACCATTTTCGTATCGACAGAAGGACATTACGAATATAATCGAATTAAGCTGTATTTTAAGCCATGATGACTAAACTGGAAATACGACCAGAAATGCAGCAAAAGGTGATCGAAAATTGGACCTCCAGAATACGCCTTGTCACATTCGTGACCAATACAATTATTTTTCTGTGTTATATTTACAATTAAAAGTGTTTGTACGTTACTAAGTTATACGATATATTTGCCGAACGTTCGAATTAATTAAGATTCTATTAAAGACACCAATAACATTAAAGGAATTTTTTAAAACCATTAAAATTAAATTTAAAATTATATTCAAAACAGATGATGAAATCGTGCAAACAAATCCCATGAATTTTATGTTTATTTTCAAAATTATGTGCACAAATTTGTAATCAGCGAGATTATCTAATCATCAATATATGAGATTCCCATCAAATACTTTCTTTCTAAAAATTTACAGTTGTATAATGCAAATGGTGAAGACGCTGTTCGAATACCAATAATTTACGTTATACATTGCATAACACAAGCCAATTTTATATAACTGTACACCTTGAAAAATCTTATTCTTATAATGTATACGGCATATGAATGTTCAAGAATATATGTGGATCAACGATCAGCAATAACAACAAATATAGATAATGGTTACCTGAATTGTTTATAAATTGCAAATTTCATTCTTTTGTCTAATTCTTATAATTCTGTAGTACCGGCGTCAATAATTTATCCGCGGTATTCGATCGATATGGGTCAAATGGTTTTTATTATTTTTGTAAAAAACCGAATGGCATATAAATATGTAATTACTAAATAGCTGGATTACATACAATTGAATATATCGTAATAATATAAAAGCTCCGTTAAATTGCAAACAATATGAATGTACTTGGAATGTGTATGGCAATTTAATTAACGATTAAATTTGCAGAACGATCGATTGACAGTTATGCAGGCTAATTTGAATAAAAATTCATCATCCATAGCGCTTAACTTCTCGTAATAATTCAGACGTCAAGTTTATTGACATAATGCCAATTTGATAAGCGGTCGTCATAATATTATGATCGTGAATTTTGGAAACTTTCTTTCGTCTATTATTAATCATAATCTGTTTGATTGCAGATTAGAGCCGCGGTCAAAATCTATATACATATGAAGTGTATATATACTTTCCAATAATTATCATAGAATATAAATATAATCCAATCCATAGAAATCGATCTATATGGTCAAGTTGGGTAATTGCAATCAAATATGGCACTGTAATTACACACGAGTATCTTGATATCGAAACGAGATACTTTCACAAATTTTTTAATTCAATTAAATTAAGAATCGGTATATTCTATAGAAATATAGGTGTGCATTTTGAACTTTTTATTTTTATTAATTTAATTCAGTTATGTGTTTCACTGATCAAATGCAATAAAAATACTGCTTTTATTTCACATGACTTCATGTAAGCAATGTTAATTGCACCTTGAACAAAATTAAATTATAAATTTGCTCTTTAAAAAAAAGAGTGAAAGTATTCCTATTTAGCGACTCCAGGCTATTCATACACCAGCTTTTAATTGTTGTAATATTTCAAATGTCACAAATGATTTTGAGCGATCCTTCCCCGGGGATAATTCAAAATACGAAACTAGAGTATAATACTTGAGCTGGTGTGGATGTAAGCAGAATCGAAAGCACAGAAAGTGCCTTGCCTGAATACCGTCTATTTCTGGCAGGTACGATAGTTATTTGATTCTGTAACGATAAAGATGCACGATAGAGTTAATTTTTTATTTTTTGATAATATATTGGGGGCAAATTTTCTATAATCGTCCCAACCCAAACTAGTCCGTTCTAATATTTTGTTGTTTTACGTTTGCCCAAATTAGACCACTAAGGAAAATAACAAATATTTGCATCAGCAGGTTACAATCTAAATTATTCTTAATTAAATTTGCAACAATATCGGTCTTCTTCAGTTTTACGAAATGTAAATGGAAATGACGATTTATGAAAAAGATCTGTTTTTAAACAAAAAATCGGAATCTATACAGCCCAGACGAAGATTCACGTGATAAACTATTTTTGCATTTTTAGTTATTTTAAGTCGATTTTTTTAAAAATAAAAAATATTTATGGAGAAAAGCCAATAACTATGGCTTGAGATATATAAGACAATGTACAATGTAATACATGACACATTAAAAACGCTCAGTCGTAACTATTTTGGCATCACCAGGAATCGAACCCGGGGCCCCCGAATACAATAGCAAGCGCTCTACTTAGTGTTGTAAAATTACCGGTAATTTTAAATTCGGTAATATTACCTGTAACATGGGTAAAACAGGTAACAAACTTTTTATATCATATTTTAATTTCAACTTATACTGTGCTGAATGTTCTCTCCGTTGCAACTGTTGATACATGTATATTTAAAATATCCACGGCCAACATGCTTAATGATGAAGTATGAGTTAACACCTGCCCACCATATTTCACCTGAAAGCTGTTCGCTTCCAACCACAAATGGCCGTGAAAAAAGTTCACTTCGTACATTGAAATGCGCCAGTGACTCAATAATTTTGTTGTGGTCGTTATATTTTGGGTGGAGTTCTGTGATATTGAAAATAAATTCTGTTGCTTCAAGTTTCTGTGCTTCCGAAAGATTTTTGCCTCGAACGGCTGGCTCAAACAAATTTGCCGCATAATGCAGGGGTTGTAAGGTTTTTTCGGTCCGTGAATCTAGGACATTTATAAATTCTTCGTAACTGGCTTTGGACACCATTTTGGATAAAACTGCTTTCTTGTCATTCTCAAAAAATGATGTCCATTTAGCGATCGGAGTAAGTAAACAGTGAATGGTTTAATTTTTTTTTTCAGAACGATTCGCTTAAAATGGAGGAGATAGTAGACGACTTCATAACCGACTGCATTTCGTCTTTGATAGATTGAGCCTTCGGAGCTTATCTTGTTTCAATCAAACTGCAGTTCAAGTGCAATATACTTTGCTTAGCGGTAGCGCTGAATTCGTTCAAAGGTAGCGTGTTAAATATGTGAATTTTTTATTTCGGAAACCATTGGTATAACTGCCCATGGCAAATACATCCATACTCGGTAATGTGGGGATAACGCTTGCTTACCATTTTTCGAGCCGTCTTTATATTCGCTCCATTGTCAGTAATAAGCCCAATATACTTATGAACACCGACGTCCTTCAAGACTGCTTCTATTTCGTCAAAAAAAAAATTTAACCATATGACGGTTTTTCTTAGTTTTTCTTAGTGTGCGTAGATTTATAGAAAACCGGCTTGGGTGTGTTGATTACGTAATTTTATGGAGTCCCTGATTATATTCGACCATGTGTCAGTTTGTAATATGAATATAGAAGCGCTGGTAATTTGTTCTGAGACACGCTGTTCGACACGATCGAATTCAAGGTGTATCAATGGATTGGAAAGTTAGTATCGTGAATGAACTTCATAATATGGTCGGAGTTTCTTGAATAAATCAATCCAAGCAGAATTGGTTGTTAAGCTTAATGGAGCACCAGAGATGAAAATTGCTCGAGCTAATAACTCGTCGATACTCTGTTTTTCATTTGCTTTCATTGTGTCAACAAAGTTCAACATAATCGTTTTAATCGATGATGGTGTTGCTACAATTGTGGTAATGGTGGGTGTCATTTCCATAGAGGATACATCATATTCAGAATCAGATTCCAGCTCAACTATTCATGCTGCATTGGATGACATGCCACCTGACTCTAATAAAGTGATTGGCGACGGGATGATGTGCTTTCTGGATCGAACACGACGGCTTGTAAATTATTACGATGGGCTAAGAGTTGACTTCGAACATCTTTAGGTGCCTTCTTACATTTCAGCGAACGATCTTGCCTAGTAGCATTTTTTTAAACTCAGCCGAGCAATACGTACAACGAAATTTATTTTTCATCGAAGTTTCGTTGTAATACTTCCATAATATTTTGTTTCGTTTTCCCATCGTTTTCGCTATACCTAGGCTGCGGGGCAATTGTCGGGTAAAAGGCAATTTTAAGTAAATTTTTCGGCAAATTCATTTATTTTTCAAAAAGACTATGGCAGACTGATCGAATAAATTCGATTTTTACCATAGTAAATGATTTACTCGACCATTGGCCCGCAGCCCTAATTTAAATAGTTTAATAAACAGCAATTATTAATGACGGCCTGGTTGGGGAGGGGAAATATATATAAAATCTAAATGTCAAATTCATTCGTATTCTGTGAAAATAGCCAAACTATGTTCACATAACTCAAAACAACCTAAAATAAGTTTCGTGTGGGTTGTATAATTTCAACCTCAGGAAAAGCAAAGTTTCTAAAATAAAATCACGCCTTGTGATTTTTGGCGATTATATTACTTAATTAGTTCGAAAAACTTTTTTCAATTATGTTACCAATATTACCGCGGTAACATCACTTTGAGTAAAATTACCCAATATAACTCATTTTACCGGTAATATTACCAACGAGAATATTACCATTTACATCACTAGCTCTACTTACTATGCTATCGAATAATCACTGCCGCACAAAAAAGATGACGCACACATGAGTTACATGTATTTAATTTTATGATATTAACATTAAAATTAACACATTAATAAAATAAATTTACAAATTTCCAATTTTTAAATTTACAATTTGACAAATAAACAAATTAACAAATTGACAAATAAACAAACTAACAAGTTAACAAATTAACAAGTTAACAGGGTAATAAATTAACAAAATTACAAATTAACAAGTTAACAATTAAACAAATTAGCAAATGATGAATTGTAGGACGGAACAAATTAACAAATCAACAAATTAACAAGGTAACAACATAACAATTTGACAAATTATCAAATTAACAACTGAACAAATTAACAAATTAAACAATTTAACTAACTATCAAATTAACACATTAACAAATTAACAAAACTACAAAATAACATAAAAATAAAATAACAAAACAACAAATTAACAATTTCACAAGTTACCAAATTACCAAATTAACAATTAACAAACTGACAACTTAACAATCGTTAATTTGGACCTGTTCAATTTTTTTAATTTCTGTAACAATTTTGACATTTCTGAAATAATTTTCTCTTTCATAATTTGTTGAAGTTCGATTGCTGTCCGAATACTGAAATATTTTTGACATCATTATACAATTGTAATAATCGTCATTGCGTACAGAAAATAAAATAACTGAAACTTATTTTGAATCCAATATTTCAATAATTGTATTAATTAAGTTGAACAAGCAATAAATTGTTAGATTCAGAACTTAAGCAAATATAATTTCGTAATTAAAAAATGGCGCATTTCCAACAACAAGAATGAAATAATACAAAAATTATTTCAGTTACACCAAAAATTATTACGCATAGCTGGTGTAATAATTTGGTTGCATTCAGAACCGTGTAAAAATTATTACAACAGAAATAATTATCACAGTATTCAAACAGGCCCTTTGGTAAGCAAATTAACACATTTATACATTTATGCATTTACACATTTACACATTTACTCATTTACTCATATACACATTCCCAAAATTTATACTTTTACACATTTACACATTTACACATTTACTCATTTACATATTTAAACATTTAGACATTCACAGATTTACACGTTAACATTTATACATAATTAATCATTTACAAAATTACAAATTTACACATTTATACATCATCACATTAACAATAATGTTACTTCTTGACTGGTAAAGTTGTAATTTGATAAATGTGTAATTATGTAATAATGTGTATTGTTAATTGTTAGTTGATAATAACAATTAACAATCAACAATTAACACTTAAATAAACAAACAACAAACAATAATCAACAATGAACAATCAGCAAACAACAATGAACAACAACAATTGATTGATTGGTCATGAACATTCCGATGCGCCGACGCGGTGCTCTTATAAACCTAGAACGGACCGACCAAATGGCACAGTGGTTAACGATTTGGCGTTTGGATTGGGAGATACCGGATTCGAATCCCGATAGGAGCAGGATGCAAAGGAAATTTTTATCAACAGATAACGATCTGTGATGAAATGGAACACATCCATGACCCATTGTTGGAGTGCCAAACTCAGGGGCCGACTCATCTTCCATGCCAGTATAAGCTGGCATGGAACTATACAATGTGCATATGGTGATAAAATCAGACCTGTAGCCGTACACCCTCGAATTGGTTGGCAATGGCGTAAAAGTAAGGACGAAAAAAGTGAACCATAAAAGAGAGCCTTGGCCCAGAACAGATTGCAGGGATAATAAAATAAACAAAGTCAACAAACGAGCGGCATTGCATAATGATTCAAAAACCGATCATAGTGCAGACAGGCCAGTAACAATTAAATAAATGTCAGTTGTTTGTTCACATTGTAAGGCGTTGAAATCCAGCAGCGGAACTCCTGGATTGTGTAGCGCCTCAAAATTGAAAAATTGCCCCAAATGGTCCCGGCGCCAGAGCCTTGACGCTCATTAGTTTCTGGAACAGGACGTGATTCTACCCATTTCCTGGCCAACATCCAAAAATTCGAAATTTGCTCCCAAATCACGACGATTGTACAACACAATTCTCTTTCGCATCATTCGTCGTTGCATTAAAATGAGTAAATATTTTTAATATTCATTGCGGACAATGGACGATCTATAGTCGTAAAGGCCATATCCGCCGATATTGTTCAAGGCTTTCGAGGCGCGAATCAATGTGTGATACTGGAACTCCGTCAATTCGATCATGTACGCAAATAAGTGAACGAATATGGTTGTTTTCGGTGTCATAAAGGCAAACGAAGAAGTATCTCAGTATCAGATGGGTCCCTGTGTGAGCAGGAAAGAGACGATTTGGCGCATCTTTTCCTTTGCGATCCACGAAAGACAACGTATGGTTGTACATTTGGAAGTGTATCTGAAAAACGGGCAACGAGTGTACGCAGAACGCATTATCGAAATCATTTCAACGTCGGAAATAAGGAACACCAGTTAAAGGACATCCAAATGTAGTTGCTTCAGACGGTCTGGGTCGCATCTACACTGTGCATCCAAATATCGAATGATACTCTCTTCGATTGTTGTTGGTGAATGTTCGTGGTTCGACGTCGTTTCAACAACTGAGAATCGTTATCTGTTTGCGACTTACCGTGAGGCATGTGCATGTCAACTCTTACAGTTGCTCGAGAACGATTCACATTGGGACAATACGCTCAAACTCAAAATATGACGAAATATATCTTCATCACATCGAATCCGAACGATGTTTGGGTGAAATATAAGAGCAAAATGTCGTATGAACGATGTCACTTAATCGTTCACTATTTGATTGAAGCTGTAAACAATGAAATTAGTGGCATTTACCTCTTGGATGCTCCCGCAGGGATTGGAAAAAAGTTCTTAATTTCATTGCTGTTGGCGTCGATTTGATCACAGCATGAAGCTGCCCTGGTATTGGCGTCATCTGGAATAGCTGCAATTTTGTTAGAAAGTGAACGAACTGCACATCATATATTGAAATTGCCATGAACATGCAAATTAACGAAACAGAGTAAGGTGAAGATTCGCCAGAGATGAAAATGGATCGTTTAGGACGAATGAACGATGGCCCACAAAAAGTCATGGGAGGCGCTGGACAGAAAATTGAAAGATCTTCGTGACAATCGAAACATTTTTGGTGGAACGATGATTTTGTTGCCCGATGATTTTTGTCAGATTCTTTCTGTTATTCCACGCTCAACTGCAGCGATGAACTAAACGAACATGCTAGTGTTTTTGCAACAAAATAGAATTGCAGCTGTGTTTTCGAGGCAATTGTTAAACATTGGTAATGAAAAAATCGCAGTTGACATCTCGACAGAATTCATCAGATTGACCAAAGATTTCTGCCAGTTGACCGAAATGAAGACAGAGCTCATCCGACGTGTTTTTCCGAACGTAGTGCTTTATTCTAAAAACCTTAATTGGCTGTGGAAACGTCGATGATGTCAACGCGACCACTCAAAATTTCATTCCAGGACAGTTGTTTTTCATCAAATCGGTTGACAAGTTATCAACTAGCATGAAGTGTTCAACTGTCCTATAGAATTTTTGAATTCGCTGGAATTTCCCGGAATACCGCACCTCAAATTTTGCAATTAAAAGTAGGCCCAATCAACATCGAACAACATCATAGAGGGATCTATTATCAAGAGAAAGTACAAAGGACAGGCAGTTTTGATTCCGCACATCCCGAAGATTCCAACGGACTTGCCATTTGAGTTCAAACGACCGTAATTCCATGCGCGTCTTGCGTCATCACAAGGCGAATATTGCCAATCTCGATGAATTGGATGAAGAGTTACAATCCAACTTATTTTAGGTGGTATGAAGTTCACCGGGTCATCTAGTTCAGTATCTAAATATAAACTTATTTATGATAATTAGACAGTTACTAACCTAAAAAGACCTGACCTAAAAAGCAGGCGTTGTCTACATTACCCGTGTTTTATTATTCGAGCACAATCCGGCGCCGAATAGGAGATTTCTACTGAAATTGCAGATATTATTCACTAGTGTGGCTCCTAATCAAAAAATAAAATTGTACTTAACTTCATGCAGTCGAATGACAGTTCTACTTTTGTGTTTATTGTTGTTTATCACTTGTTTATTTTTTGTTAGTTTTCTTCAAAAAAAACAGAAACCACTTTTTACTAAAAAACTAAACAATTTCGTATAAAGTTTTATTTCGAAACAACAAAACAAAAAAAAAATTGTACACGAGAATGCCTGCAGTTTGCTTTGGTTTAAGGGTTGTACTTGAGGTCTTTTCAAATTTCCCTTTGAAATGGATAGCGGCTGCCAATAGCGGCGTTTGATAAATAGGTAGAGCGAAATATTTTTAAGTCGATTTTTAACTAAAAAGTCGAATGAAAATTTTTAGTTTTAGCTCATAAAAAAACATGGCAATTGTCGACGACAGAGCGGCAAAAAATCGCTATGCAATCTACGTAATAAGTTATGTGTCGACAACCATGTAGATTACACTGCGTAGTTTACATCGCCCCTTCCTGGTAGGAACAAGCCCCGCGTTACCAAGCCACTTCTCAAGTACTTGGTTCTACAGTCCAATCAATCAATCATAAGTAGCTCTGAATAGCTCCTGTAGAGATAAGAAAGGAGTAAGCTCATTAGGTTTTTCATTAGACGTACATTAGGGTCCAATATGAAAAGCCCCGTTTAAAAATGGGCTCTATCGAAGCTGTATCGACAAATGCATATGCATCCACAATTTGATTTGATTTGAAAACGAAAGTAAATTTTGCGACTCGCCAAGGTTGACATGTTAATTAAAAACCAAGAGAACAACTCGGCGCACATTTACATAATGCAAATTTAAATATAAGCAAACAATCGACAGTCAAAGATTCGGTTAAATACAAGATAACTAAATCGATATAATAAAAATAAAGGAAATGTTAGAATTTCAATTTCTTAGCATAAATTTTGTATATGCGGTTGGCGACATTAAGACGACGACGCCAAAATTTTAAATAGCGTCTCGTGTATAATTTATTTCTAGATACGATAACAGCATGAATATAATGTCATGGCATAGTCATGAACTATACTGGGGTGTTTTATATATTAATTTTTTTGGTCTAGTGGGAGGTCGTGCTTGATTCAATAGAAGCGAGACTCAAAGTAATTATTAAATCAAACAAGACTTCTGTAAGTGTTTACGCGATAGTACACGACATTTTATGGGAAACTGAACGACAGACCATTCAATTTTATGATTTTTTAAGTTTAAATTAAAAAATTATTTGTGTAAAAAGACGTTTCAAAAGAAAACAAGTTTTTTTTTTATTAACATCGTGTTCTTAATTTATTTCTTTGGTTTGTAGAATTATGGTAATGTCTTTGTTTTGATTTTGTGCTTTTTTTACGGATTTGACCGATTTCGCACACCCATAAAATGTAATATAAAAACTAATTTTTGAGATGATTGGAGATTGGTTGAAATTCGTTTTTGCAATCAAGATGTTTGAAATCAAATTTTTTTAAGTCGCTTTCTTCCGTATTCATTTGTTGTTCCCTGAAGTCATTGATTTTTAATTAAAAACGTAATTTACTAAATCTAAAAAATGGCAATTATCTTTGGATAAAATGCTTTAGTATTATTAGGTAGTCCGATGTTTTACCCACAAAGGCTGTAAATAAAACTTAATTCTTTCAAATTTATAACATGATTTGTAAATTGTTCCATTCGGAAATTTTTGGGATGTTTGCTGTGGGATAGCTGTGGGCTTCTTTTGCAATAATATGCATGGTATTGGGCATAACACATTCCTATAACAGAAATTGCTAATCACTGAGCTGAGATACCAACATGCAATAACAAAAAAAATTCAGGAGTGGCACTTCAATTATCGGCCAACTCATTATATGGGATGGGACGATATACTATGGCGCACAAAAAAGCATTAAAGGCGCTTTAACGTACATTAAAAGATTCAATATATGTAATCTGTCGATTAGAAATGTTGGATGAAAATAGGATTTTAAAATAATTTTTGGAATAAGTTCTGTAATATGTCCATTCCTTAACCGATTATGATGGGATTGGAGATGTTGGTTGGAAATAAAATTCTAAAATGATTTTTGCAATAAGTTCTGGAATATGGCCACTTGGATGGATCTCGGCCATTTCTTAACCGATCATGATGGGATTAGGTATATATTGGATGAAAATGGGATTCTAAAATAATTTTTGGTAGAGGTTCTGAAACTTAGACTCTTGGTACGGGTGCCAACCACATTTTAACCGATCATGATTACGTATTTAAAATACCCTTTTGCATTGAATTTGGAGTGCTATAGAATATGATAATTGTACTTCTATCATACTTTCTTATCGATTGTTACTTAGCCCAAGCACGCAGATACTACCTGCTTAATCAGCTGATTGAACTTAAAAAATTTCGCTTTTTCGAGTAAACATTAAGCAGTATTGAGCATAGAGATTCTGCTTGAAAAAAAATCTCGATAGCGTGTTCTCACCTGTGTCAAAATGTTTTTGCAATGTTGTCCCTCGAGGGTATACCCTGACCAATTAAAACAATGGATACAACGGAAAAAAGGGAAAAAACCTCATGTGGTACACCAACTATCCAGTTGGCTGATGTAAATTCTAACGAGGCTAGCTCAATGGATTCTGGGGTGAGCCAATCATTGCTTTATCCATTCTTAAGAAGTTCAAAGTTGTCAAGATCACCAACTAAACAAACTAACTCAGCAAATCAGCAGAAAAATGAAAACGCTGGACTCTGTTGGAAACTAAATGATTTAAAAACACTTATAACCAAACTAAGAAGCGAAGTTGACAAGCTAAAACAAGAAAATGAAGAATTAAAGAAGCCCAAAGAAATGGAAATGAAGATTTATGAAAACGCTATAACCAGTTATAACGAAGCAAGTATATACACCAGTTATAATTCCGGGTTCCATACTGATGAGGAAGAACTTGCGGGAGAAACAGATTGGGTGCTGAACAGGAACAGGAAAAAAGACCTACCAAAAAAGAAGTTGGAGAACCATCGCAAGCTAATGTAACTGGTACTACTAATACCTATCCGGCACATCAGCAACAAAAACAACAACAAGAAAATCAACAACAAAAGGTTGCACCGATAGAAAAGGCTCCTCCACCAAATAATGTATTCGGCATAACAGAATTTGCTGGTATACAAACTATAATGAAAACAGTGACCACTAAGGAGTACAGAGTAGTGCCACTAAACAATAACGTGTGGAAAATCAATACACCAGATTCCAATTAAAACTCAACGAGGAAGGTAAAGAATGGTTCACATACGAACATAAAAACAAACGTACAATTAAGGTTATGGCCTTCATCTAACGTGTAAAAACAGGATGTAATGGCGGACCTAGAGAGGCAAAAGATCTGCAAATATAAGATGCAGTAAATATCCTAAAACGAGAGAGAGGTGAGAAAAATGAAATAAAAAAAGGAGTTCCAACTCTTTATGCTTACTTTTAATAAAAAGGAATAGGTTGAAAAAATTTTCAACATCAAAGCAAGACTAAATATGAGAGTTAAAATAGAACCCCTAAAGGAAAAATACGAGGCTAATATCTCAATGCAAAAAATGCAAAGGTTTCAACCACATGTAAAAATATTGCGGTCGGGATGCTAGATGTGTGAATTATGCTGGAAAACATTTCGAAAGAGTGTAAGGAAA
Source organism: Nephrotoma appendiculata (assembly GCA_947310385.1). Lineage (NCBI taxonomy): Eukaryota > Metazoa > Arthropoda > Insecta > Diptera > Tipulidae > Nephrotoma > Nephrotoma appendiculata. The sequence goes on from OX371223.1 coordinate 101,584,872, forward strand.
TAAGAAACAACCCTGGAAAGTACATAAACTGTAAAGGGCATCATCCTGCGCATCACAGAGAATGTGAAGTAGCCAAAGAACTTCAAAGGCTAGGAAACAAAATGAAAAGATTTCCTCAAAGTTCTAATGTTACCAGAGAGAAAGTAAGCATAAACAATGCTATTACTGATTACCCTATCTAAAGGATATGTAGAAGCATAAAAGCCATAAATCCTAGGGTATCAAAGCAAGAAGGTGGTCTAGAAGCTTTATAAAAGCGTCTAGAAAAGCACTAAACCAATAACGGGGCAGCAGCCATTCTATATTAAAATAAGCAGAACTTTAAGAATTATCATCTGGAACGCGAACGTGCTAGCGCTGTATATTCCAGAGTTAGAAATTTTTCTAAATTTAGAGAAAATAGATATATGCCTTATATCGGAAATACATTTGACAGAAACATCATTTATTAAAATACGTGATTATGAATATTATCATGCTGTTCACCCAGGAGGAAACGCGAGGAGTTACTATCAGTAATAGTGAAAAAGAATGTCAAACACTATGAAGAACCTGGTATCGAAGAAGAAAGTATGCAAGTTAAAACCGTAAAAGTTGAAACTAATAATAATAATGAATACAGTATTTCCTCTATCAACTGCCTTCCACGCTATAATCTAAACAAAGAAGATTATAACAGACTCTTTAGATCAGTAGGGTCCAATTTTAGTATTGGTGGTGACTTTAATGCAAAACACACGTATTCGGGATCAAAACTTACAACCCGTAAAGGAAAAGAGCTTTTCGAAGCAGGTCGTGTAAACAACTGCCAGTTCCATTCTGGAGGTAAACCAATATATTGGCCTGCTGATATAAATAAAATACCAGATCTCATTGATTTCTATGTAACGAAAGGGATTATCGAGGTCTATGTGTGTCTCAAAAATAGCGAGGAGATATATTTTGAACATTCATCACCTGTTATCAAGCCACTCAGCACAATGATAATTAACAAGGATAACTTGCATAAGCTGACAAATAATAAAACTGACTAGGACCTATTCCAAGAACTAATTGAAGAGTAAATAAACCTTCAAGTTCCAATTAAAATAACGGTATAATTGGAAGACGAACTGGAGGTATCCAACAAGCAGCGTGAGAAAGTGCTCCTAGGAATCAAAATTACCCTCTTGAAGTCAGGGAATTAGTTAGAGAGAAATGGATGGCACGAAAGACCTGGCAAAGGACACGCGCCCCGGAACACAAAAAAATCCTCAATTATCTGTGCAATAAACTGAAACTACTTATAAAAGAAATTAAGAACGAAACTAATAACAAGTACTTAAGTGGTCTCACCGAACATAAAGACACTGATTACTCTCTTTGGAAAGCAACAAAGGAGTTAAAAAGGACCAAACTGCATGTCCCGCCTATTAAAAATGAGGAAGGAACCTGGGGCAAAAGTGACAAGCAAAAAGCTACTTTATTTGCGGCTCGCTTGGAAGAAACCTTTCAACCGTTACCCAGGCAAACTGCAGATGAAAACATAACATCAATTAGCAAAATTGATGACCATAATATACGATCTGTAACATTACAGGAATTGAAAGAGGAGATCAAGTACAATTAAAATGCGGAAAAAGCTCCAGATTATGATCTAATTAGTGGACAAGTCGTAAACGCTAATCCCGAGAAAGGATTACGAAAACTGATTCAAATAATCAATGCTGCATTCAGACTAAAATATGTGTCACGGCAATGGAAGATTGCTGAAGTAATTATGATTCCTAAACCAGGCAAACCAGAAAAAGACAAAAAGTCCTACAGGCCGATTTCACTACTTCCTGTCATTTCAAAATTATTTGATAAATTACTGCGAAACGTGATAATTATGGACAAAGGATAATCTGGCAGACTGTGCTTCACTAAGCAAGATGATGAAAATTTATTCTCAAATAAAACATCCAACTCTCGTTAATCTTGGAATCAAATTCAATTCCAAAACCGTTAATAGATAAAATTTGAGAAAATAGCTAACTAGAGCTAAAGCTGGCCTTGCTTAGTCGATCATTGATGTAATTCGGGGTGGTCTGAAACTTCAAATTACACGAGTGTGGTCTACTCAACAGACTATCATATACGTCTTAAATGATAATTGATAAATAAAATGATTGTAATAATCAAGCTAAAACAAATAATTATTATTATTGATTGTGTAAAAGGAACATTCATCGGCCCAACTATATTCTAATACAAATGAAAATGCTAAAATATAAAATTCATAATTAAGTGTTTGTTAAATTCTTAAAGTAGACATACTTGTATATTATATTGTATGTATTATGTATGTATTGCATATTGTATATTGTATGTATTGTAAACAATGTATAAGTGTCTGGGAATAACTCTTCTTTTAACTTTATCGAAAAATAATATTAAAATTATTTCGCCAATGAATGCCTCGCCAGAATAATGGAATACGCAAGACCTACAGGGCTACAGCAAATTATATAGTCAGAGTGAGCACAGTTCACCAAAATTTCGCTCGCTCTGCAAGGGAAGCAGCTACAGAACTGAATATTAATCTGTTCGCCTTTAAAAAAACGTAGTTTGTGAAATTTCTGAACCCTTTAAAAATTTTCGGATGGAACACATTTCTAGATTCCAGAATAGAATGTTGCATCGGTTCTCAATATCCGTAAATTGTAAACCTCATTCCGGGTCCAAATTACACTTAGATTTTGTCGAAAATATAAGAATAGCTATCACTCTGCAACCATTACTCAAACATAGCGTACTGATAATTTACTTCATTTTTTGTCGTTGAATGAATGTCAACCTTCCTCTCTCATTGGCAAGCTTCTCAAAACTGTGAATACATACACGCTAAAATTCTAATTGGATGATTCCTTTTTTTTAAATTTGAAAAACAGTCGTAAATTAATCATTCAGCGTTATTCCAACATCAGCAGCCATGCCACACACAATCTACCTGATAAATTCAGCCAAATGTGCCACATCCAGTTTATTATAATGAGATAAAAAATTTCGATACAAAAATATTTTTTTTAAGTTACAGTACATCAAAATTCTAAAATAACTATATTCCACCGTCCACGTAATAATTATTTGGTGGTTCCAGAAGTCCAACCAAATTTGTATAACCTCCCTGAGTGTTTGCGAATTTTTATTACCGCCTAAGGTACCCCAACTATTAACAATATATTAAGATATCAACACGCGTGAAACCAACACGCGTGATGGATGCCGGCAGAATTAGAAGTCCCGCTTTTCTCGGAGATAGAACTGCGAAGTGCAACTCTTCATTAAAGAGCAAGATGGCTCCGAAGGAAAGGTAATGGCGATCCCGAGTCCCTCATCCTTTCGACTTTCTATGTATGTCTGATACGACGGGTAAAGTCTTGGAGAAGTTAATCCAAGCAAGACTTACTTCGGCGATTAAATTCACAGGAGATCTCTCGCCCAGTGAGTATGGCTTGAAAGCTGGGCTTTCCACGATTGACATAATCCGAGAAGTGACAGAGTAAGGATAAGCCGAGAACCACAACCACTTTTTGCGTCGCATCGTACTATTAGTAACCTTGAACGTGAAAATGCATTTAACACGGTGAGATGGAGGGATATGCTCGACGCACTGGTGCACCAATTCCCTATACCACTTTATCTAGTGCGAATATTGGACGATTATCTGAGGAATCGCACCCTCATATAAGAGACAGATGAGGGACGGCGGAACATATTGGTTACAGCTAGGTCCCGATTTATGGAATGTGTTCTATGATGACATGCTATGAGTTATTTTGGAACACATATCGACTCCAAAATGAGCTTTTCCGGCAGATCCGGCAGACAGCGGGTAACGCAGTGAAGGGGGTCACAGCCTTGAGTGGGCTCATGGCAAACGTGGGTGGCCCCAGGCTCAGCAGGAGGCGACTCCTAATGACGGCGGTCCAATCCTTCCTTTTATACGGGGCAAAGATTTTGGCTGACTTCATGGGAAAGGAAGTGTACTGGAAACGGTTATCCCAGGTGCAGAGGCGGAGTGCATTGCGAGTGGCCTCGGCCTACCGTACGGTCGCAGAAGCAGCAATTCTTATTATAGCTGGATAAATTCACATACACATCTTGGCTAAAGAGTGGAAGTTCGTATACCACCGAAAGTCCTAGATCGGCCGAAAAGCAGCGAGCTTGGATTGAAAGGACGCATGGATAGGTTGGTTACTACCTGACGCACTTCCTGAGCGTTCGTGGATACTTCCGATCATATCTGCTCAGAATACGGAAGCTGACGTCGGCAGGATGAGTGTACTGCCCGGGTTGTTACGAGGACGCGGAGCACGTGCGGGTAACTGCAGTAAAACTTCACAAAAGCGGCTCCACAGACGAAATTTGTACTTATCATAGCAATATGATTTTTATAAATTTTCATTAATAAAATGAGGAAAAACATACTAGCCCCTAAAAGATACTATATTGAACATACACAATACAGATGAATACCGTTCAATAATATTTTTGTTGAACAACAAATTAAAAAAAGGAAGTAACTTATTATAAAAACAAAGAATAAGCATTTATGATAGCATATTCCTGTCAGGGATGTTCATTACCGCCCGAAAAATATAGAGGCTGAAATTGTGCTAATGCAGAATTAGCCCAAATTCGTTGAACAACAAACACCGTTGAATGAACAATTTTCTGACAAAAAATATTCTACAAACCAATGAAGTTGGCACTTCTGTTGCATTTTCTTTCTGAAGTGGCTGAATTTGTGCTAATCCAGATTTGACCCAATTCCGTTGAACAACAAAGACCGTTGAATGAACGTTGAAGTTGTTCATTCAACGGTCTATGTTGTTCAATGGAATTGGGCAAAATCTGGATTAGCACAAATCCAGCCTTTATATTTTTCGTTTTCGGATGGCAATGAACATACCTGATAGGAATATGGAATCCGAAGTGCCATCATCATTGGTTTGTAGAACATTTATTGTCAGAAAATTGTTCATTCAACGGTCTTTCTTGTTCAACGGAATCGGGCCAATTCTGCATTAGCACAATTTCAGCCTCTATATTTTTCGGACGGCAATGAACATCCCTGACAGGAATATGCTATCTGAAATGCTTATTCTTTGATTGTATAATAAGTTATTTCATTTTTTAATTTGTTGTTCAACAAAAATATTATTGAACGGTATTCATCTGTATTGTGTATGTTCAATATAGTATCTTTTAGGGGCTAGTATGTTTTTCCTCATTTTATTAATGAAAATTTATAAAAATCATATCGTCTGTGGAGCCGCTTTTGTGAAGTTTTAAAATTAGGCTTAAATTATTTCTGCTTTTTTCTTGAAATTGAGCACGAATTAGCACAAATTGAGCTTAATCGGTAAGCCAAGTTTCATTTGAAATTCGAAAGTTTCCCTGCTGCAGTTACCCACTCGCGGAGCACACGTTCTTCTTTTGCCAAGCATGGGAGTAACGCAGAGCGGCGCTGAAGGTAAAAATGGGTACATAGTCGCCTGAAACGGCTGTTGTTATTATGCTCCGAGGAGCGGATTCATGGGAGCTTATTTCACAGTTTATTGAGTCAGTTCTTAGAGAGAAAAAGGGAGATTTAGATTGATTCGCAAAAGGCGGAAGTAGGTCGAGGTGAGCATTAAAAAAACATACTATATCCTGAAGTAATTTGGAAAACAGTTCCAGGCTAGTATGTTGGAGGAGGAGAAGGTGTTTTTAGTCGGTTGGGCAGAAATGTGAGTCCGACACATTGCGCGTAAGAAGCATTTTCACCTTCCCCTCAAAAAAAAATTCACAATATATTTCATCTTTTAAATCATAGATGGATCTGCTGTTAATATGTCCTTCCTTATCCAAATATAAAGTGAATCACTCGTTTAAATATGTATCCAACGTTATAGCAAAGTGCATTGAGATTTATTAAAAATATTGATAATAATGAATATTTATGTAATAATTTACACATTCAATTATTGTAGTAGCGCCATTAAATAGCCCATAAAATAATCTATAATATTTAAATTTTCAATAGATGTAGCTGCTTGTTGATAATACAACTACTAGAAAATAATGTATTTTAAATTATTTTACTAATTTAATTGTTTTCATGCAGATGTTGCTAACCAATTACATTTTTGATATTTATTACAATTTCTTGCCGTAATTAATCATTGTTAACATTATTTACGTACTAAATGAAAAAAAAAAAAAAAAACAATTTTTACGCGTAATTGCACAACACTGTTTCTTTTCTAATGAAAATATTTTCTTTGTTCCGCGAGAAATGACAGTAAAATTTACGATTAAAATTAAAATTGCAAGTGCGTCAAATCAAGTGAAGCGCAGTGTATGTGTAATGCTTGCGGGCCGCTAATGAATGAGTCATTAGTCTGTTATTTAATGACTCACATCCCTTAAGCTAGCAGAACCCATACAGCAGAACATTACAAGATAGTATGGATAATTGTAGGCTAGAATTGTTGTGCTAGCTCTAGAAAAAGTTAGCAGAACCCATATCAAAAACTGATTTAAAAACAATGGGAAAATTAAAGGTTAATTTTAGGCTAATTAAATGCACTATTTAATTTTTTTTTATTCTGCTCGATCTAGAAAATGCAAAAGGCTTTATCATTTCAAAGATAGCAGAACCAAAATTGAAATTAGAACGCAAATCAAGATCTATTGATAAACAAATAATTTTAGGCGCACTATGGGCTAATCAAATGCACTATTAAAAAAATTTGGGCTCCACCCGTTTTTGACCAGACTTCAGGTCATTTAATCTAAAGCCAGCAGAACCCAAATCGAAAATCAGACCAAAACTGAAATTAGAACGCAAAACAAGATATATTAATTAACAAATAATTTTAGGCTCACTCGACCCTAAAATTATTTGTTTATCTGTATATCTTATTTAGCGTTCTATTTTCAATTTTGGTCCGATTTTCGATTTGGGTTCTGCTATCTTTGAAATGATAAAGCCTTTTGCATTTTCTAGATCGAGCAGAATAAAAAAAAATTAAATAGTGTATTTAATTAGCCTAAAATTAACCTTTAATTTTCCCATTGTTTTTAAATCAGTTTTTGATATGGGTTCTGCTAACTTTTTATAAAGCTAGCAGAACCCGCGTTTTAGTTGGAAGGGGTGGAGCCCAAAATTTTTTAATGCAGCATTTAATTAGCCTATAATTAGCCTACAATTATCCATACTATCTTGTAATGTTCTGCTGTATATGGGTTCTGCTAGCTTAATGGACGTAATGACTTTCCTGCTGGGAACACTTCCTTTCTTTGGGTGGCATTTCAACGCATGCCGAGCACTCGTACTAAATAGTTTATCGCGAGCAGCATCTAGTTTTGTATAAATTCGCTTTCAAATTTAAATTTATTTATAAAAACTATTTTGGTTGGGAAGTTTCGAAAATTGAAAATTAATTCAAATTACAATTTGCATCTCATTTTCCCGTGAATATTAAATTAAATGCTATAATTTAACGTGTCTGTCAAAATCATTTAAAAATTAAAATGTTATAATTCAATCTGTCAAACTCGCTTCCATCGAATATAATTTTAAGCCAATTAATTTTTTAATCACGAACCATTTTAGGAAATGGACTTAAAACAAAAGTAAAATGGTGTATGTTTTCAATGCTAATCATGCATTGTTGTTGTTGGCTTTCAGTTTTTAGTTTACATATAAAAAGTGAAATAAAATTATTGTTTTATTATGTGACCAGAATTTAAAAATTGAAAACTTATTATGGGTTTTAGTTTTTACTACACCCCACCCAGAAAACGAAATACAAATCGAGATTACGAGATTTTTCAAATGTTCCTCCTGCACTTTTTTTTTTGTTGAGGGGGAAACAAAACAAAATTTTATGAAGGAATTTTCGATTTCATATAACATTTTCCGTCTGTGTATTTATATATGTAGTTTGAAATGCATGCCTTTAATATGTTGTATATAATATAGATTGTGTAGTGAGATGAAGATGCAGACAAATATCGAAACAAAACAAAATGTAGTCGTATTTTGAGTTTTTGACTAAATGAAGGGGATCGAACCCTCTGGTATATTATTATTTTATTTAATTTTTATACCAATTTCTTGTATGTTTCTAATAATTTATGACGTTACCTAGTAACATACGGGAGTAGCGGGTGAACTAAGTACAAAGTAATATACAAAACCATGTTAAAACTAAATCACCGCACTAATCTGCATACAGTGTATTCGATATACGTGTGTAACCTACCTCAATTTTGTTGTGGTTTTTTCTTAAGAAATGTGTTGCCCTTCACTTCTCGCGGCTGCTCGAACGTCTTTGCCTGCAAAACAAAATTGAAATGAAAAATTGTTGTAACCAAGAAATTTATATAATTAAAAACCAATAATTTATCCATTTTATATATTTTCTTCTCCACATCTTATTCTTACAAAAACATGTTTGTAAAGATAATAAAATTTTATTTGACGCTCTAATACCATACGATCGTTAAAGTTGTAACGAATTAATATTTTTTGTCTGTGTGTATCCAATTTTTAATTAAATTTTACATCTTAATTCGTGTGCCCTATCATATCAAAGAAGAATAATATTTCGATTTGTTATTGTTAAGCAAATAAAGAAAACGGGTATACATGACGAGTTGAATTGTGTAGCGCTATTCAACAACAACGGGTTTCAGTTGGAAGGCATATTTAAATTCGTATTTATCTAGATCAGTCACGTATCTAGATCAAAACGGTTTAATAGCGCAGAAGTAAGACCTTTAGATATATCTAATTTGGAAAAACAGGACTAAGTGGAAAGCTTTCAATTTTATCAAATTATGCCTTATCGAAACACTTACTGCAATTAAAACTGTGTAGATAAATCTCTTGATTATGTTTCCGGAAATATTCAAAAGTGATAGTTTTTTTTTTGTTATTGGGGGTACAAATAAGTTTTGAGTTTTATTGTTATTTCGAAGCTTTATTCAGTTCATCGCTAGGTACGACTTTTTTCCATATTTCATGCAGCATACAGATTTGCATCGAAAAAATTGCACATGTTTTGAGGCGATCCAAGAATCAACCAAATTTATGACTTCATCGTAAGCAGTGAAGTGCTGTTAGCAGTGAAGAGTGTTGCCGTGCTGAAAAATCAGTTTGTTATATCTTTCGGCATATTGTGGGCGTTTGAGCTTCAATAACGTTATCCAGCGATAGTTTCGTTAGGCTGGAGTAGCTCATCAGAAGATTATTCCGAACTGATCCCATCGGATGCACATCATTGTAGCTTCTTGCCATGAATATTAGGTGTGACGGTTGAAGTTGATACATGACCGAGCTTACCCCATGAATTACTACGCTTTGGGTTGTCGTATTCGACTCACTTTTCACTCCCCATCACGATTCAAACCCTTCCGATTTTGTCTTTTGAGCAGTTGTTAACATGTGAAAAACGGCCTTCAACGTCTCTTGGTTTGAGTTCATACCACCCCCCCCCCCCCCTCCCCCAAAATCTTGAGACGGTTTTGAATCGCTTGTTGAGTGACTCTCAAAGTATCACCAAGTTTCAAACTTTACTAGACCCCCTCCCATAGATTTCCATCAGCTGCTTTTTACTTCAAAATAAAACAATAAGCAGTGCTTCCCGCACAATGACACATACTGATTTTTAGAGGGAATGGTGACGCTTTAACATGAATATTGTAACAAGAAGGCCCAATGCGATTTAATACTAGTTCCGCCATCTTTTGTAAATCCCTCAAAACTTATTTGTACCCCTAATATATAAATTACTTTGTCATTATTTAGTTAATTCGGGTTTAACTACGGTGTCAACCAAAGATGAGAAATCATTTCTAAGTTCGAAAAGGGAAAGTCGAATACCATTAATCTTATCTAAAGCTTATAGAACTATCCATAAATTTAACACAAAATAAATTGGTGAGACGGTTTTTTATGATTTTTCAACTAAATTGTATAAGTTAAGCCGATTCTTATAACGTTTCGGTATTTGTTAGATGTAAAACACATGCCCTTACCAGGAGATCGCAAACTTGTGCGATGTAGCCAATTTCAGTGATCACGATTCTCATAACGACGATGATACAAATTATGAATCTGATTCGCCATGTCCAAATGATGAACCGCTTCAAGATATTCATTTTATAGAACTTGTTCAGGATATAGAAAAAATTGATGATAGTGCTAACGAGGAAGAGTCAGAAGAGCAGACAGAACCGTCAACAGAGGCAAAACGTAGCCAGAAACACACGGATCAAGGCAAAACCGACAAAACGATGCTTCACGACTTCAATGTTTTGAAGAATTAAAAAGGAAGAGATTGGACTTCACTCCATGTAACACCGCGACATTTACTGAAAAGCATGAAGCCTTCAAGCGTCTTTTCCCAACCGCCATTGTTCAATGCATTGTTTTGGAAACTAATAGAAAAGCCAAAAGGACGTATACAGCAAATCAACCATCATTCCAATTTGCATTCCAATTTTTGCTTGTACACGCAAAAACAAATTATCCTGTAGCAGCAGGAATTTATTTAGATACCCCGCCAAATGATGAAAGTTCCACTGGAATTTCTCATGCCTTCGAACATTACATGGGTATTTTTTTTGCAAGTTATACATTGCCAAAATATTGGGGGGCCCGCAATACAACACTAGTTGGTACAATTAGGTTAAATAATCTCGAAAAACCTTGACTGTTCGCATCGGTCGGAGAAGCTAAGAAAATATATAATTTATAATACGCTTGACGTGGCTGGACTTGCAGCTTACCTTGATTGTTCGAGGTATGTCATCATTTATAATATGCTTGAAACGGGAATGAAAAATACAAGAAAAGAAAAAAAAAATTCTAAACGAATTGGCGCTGGAATTGGTTCAGAAATATCTAGACAACCGGAGCAAACTTCCCCTGCAATGAACTAGATGGGCTGCAAATGTAAATCCGTTCATATATCTCTCTCCACCAATGAAGATAAAGAAACCTTCGCGCAGATATGAGCAATGTAAAAGTTCCATACGATGGTCAGAGACATTTAAGCAACTACCGTTTGTGATTTATGGCTCAAGCCAACGTGCAGCCAAGCACTATGCCTGATTCCTACGATTAATGTTCTGATGAAGATGACGCTCAAACCAGAAGAGGTTCATCTACACTAGACTCATCAACACCAGACCCCCATTCACATCAGGTACATCTCCATTTATTCCAAAATTGGCTTAAAGGGCCCGAACAATGCCAGGCTCCACAATACATTTATCAGATATAAACATTAAAGAAAATAAATTCCTCGTATCAATGTCTTTTTTTTAAAACTGGGAACTCAATTATCCGAACAAAGGATTAAGCTGGTAGAAGGGTACACGATTCAAAGGTGATAACACGTGGCGAGCTGCAGCTATCGGGGAGGGGGGGGGGGGGGGGGGGGGGTCACAGCTGGTGGATTGTGAACGGCCTATCGATAGGTAGGTTAGCGGTGAATTAAATAAGCCGTCCCCAACCGCAGCTCTGCTGAAAAGAGAGTCTCAGAGAACGGGGAAGTGGTTAACCCTCTGTTCACCAAATTCTGAGTGGCTATGATACCCAGTCACGTCTCTCTGCGCTCTCGAGCCTCCGGGTAGTGAGTGGGGAACCCTATAAACGGTAATCCCCTGAATGAAATGGGTCCCATTTGATTGGGATATCCATATAGATGGGTGAATGAATGGATGGATGTTGAAGGGGGCGAGGGCATGGAGGGCGCTGTGCTCGGTGAGCCGATGGGCTCGATTAAGGTGTTATGCGACTATATTAAGGTGTTATGCGATCGACTAGACTGGGGGCCCATTTAACAAAGCCCAGTCGTGAACGGAGCCCTCTGGATACCTGGCGACCTCCAGTTGTAGGTGGACCGTATTTCTCCGATACTCGTGGGAATAACTGGAAGATTTTGTAAAAAATAATAAAAACAAGGGGACCGGTACCCACCAAAAACCGGAAAGTACTATAGAAGGGAGTACCTCTAACCAGAAAGGTGGGGCTCTCTCATCTGAGGCAGGGGTAAGCAACACCATGGAATCGAAGCCAGGTGGAAGCGGAACCTTGTGTTTTAAAGACAGAGGTCCCAGGATGAGCTTGAAGCAGAAGGCAGTAAGCGGGCCAAAGTGCAAGCAGGCATGACGTCGGGTGCTCCTAAGGAGCGGCAACTAAAATTATTCAGTGAAATACTGAAGGAGCACGTGCTGTTGCTAGCCGTCATTGACAAAGATCAGGAAGATGGGAGCATCACGTCGGAGAAGTGGAAAGTAGTGTATAATGCACTAAACTCCATTTTCTTGTGAATCCTGAGAGAAAATCCGGGATCCCCCCCGTCCTGTAGAGATGCGGGATGGCACCAAGGGCGCGTTAAGCTAACTGCGTGCTCGGACCAGAGATCGATCGACCTCTATAAAAAGGCAGTGGCCAAGGTAGGCGAGGTGTGGCCAGGCGCGAGGCTTGAAGCAGTCAGCAGAGGGGAAATCCCGAGCAGGCCGAGGGCACGCGTCTGGTTACAAACTGAGCCGGATAAGCCAGAGGAGATCTTCCAACGGAAGGATTGAGGATTGTGAAGCAGGAGGAGGCCAAGGCGGGCTTTAGATTGGCAATCATGCTGAACAATAAGGAATCCTTGGCTTCCCATGCTAGATCTAAGTGAGTGATCAATTTCGGTTTCGGGTCGAGCACTCTTAAAGTTTATAGGAAAGACGTGGTCGATAAGGGCGCAGAAGACCAGCCTGGGGGCGACGGCGAATGGACCCGGCAGGAAACGGTCAAGCGGGCTGAGGACGACCAGGGTAGCCGTTCCAATATTTTGGACGAAGAGAAGTTGGTGATGGGAGGCAGCCTCCTCTCTCCGAAGTCCGATGGGGGCAACCCATCGAACTCACGACGCTATCACACGACGCAGATGACACTTTCCTGATGCAGGGAGTGCATGAAGTGGTGAGTAAGGTAGATTACAATAGTTAGCATTGTACAAATAAACCTACATCACACGAAGGCTGCCTCGGCAGCTCTCGTGATCAGACTGACTAAGTCAGATGAGGACTTGGTGTTAATCCAAGAACCTTGGATTACCAATAACAGGATCTGTGGCCTCAGAATGAAAGGGTATAAATTATTATACTCAAGCAACTCTGAAAAGATCAGGTCGCGTATCTTAGTGAAAAATAATTTAAATATTTTTCTTCTTCCAAAATTTAGTAGCGGGAACGTTACAGCGGTGAGTGCTGAGTTAGGCTGTGAAAAACTATGGCTAGCCGCACCCTATATGGATCACGAGAAGGAGGTTCCACCGGATAACCTGGGGGAACTGATCCAGGAAGCACGTCAGAAAAAGGTAGGTGTGATACTTGGATGTGATGCAAACGCGCATCACACAATCTGGGGAAGCACAGACATTAACGAAAGGGGTGAGTTATTTTTTGATTACTTATTAAACACTAACCTTGTAGTTTGCAATATTGGGTGTGAACCAACATTCATTGTTAAAAATCGACAGGAGGTTCTAGATGTGACCTGTGCGTCAGAAACAATTGTTGATATGATCAGTGAGTGGAGAGTGGCGAACGAGCACTCATTCTCTGATCAACTATATATTACATATAACCTCAACAAAACCTGTTGCACGAAAAGCCTTCAGGAATCCCAGAAGGACAATCTGGAACAAATATGGGAAGGTGTTGAAGGAACTATTGCCGCTGGAGGTTCCTGGACTTCCGGCGACAGTAGAGGAATTAGATGGAATGGATGATATTGTCACAAAGGCATGCAATCTGTCATTTAATGCTGCGTGTCCCCTGATAAAACGTAGGGGCAGTCAGAAACCTACATGGTGGACATCGGAGCTGAGAACCTATCGAAGAGCGTGTAGGACAGCCTTTAATAAGGCTAAGAACACCAGGGAAAATCGGGATTGGGATTCCTATAAGGAAGACCTGAGAAAATACAAAAAAGAGTTGAGGAGGGCACAAAGGGGGTCTTGGAGACTTTTCTGTTGTAGAATGGAGAAGGTATCTGAGACTTCCCGCCTTAGGAAAATTCTATCTACTAACCCAACCAGCCCTAGTTACTTATAATTAGGCCGGACGGGCTATGGACAGCTTCAAGTGCGGAATCATTGGAGCTTTTCATTGAGACCCATTTTCCGGGAAGCATTGATGACTCGATGGAGCCTGGAGCTCATCGAGGAACACCTTTAACAGATGTGGATGGCATCGTGGACAGCAAACGAATCCTGTGGGCGCTGAACGGTTTTAAGCCTTATAAATCGGCAGGCCCGGATCAGATTATACCAGCAGAGATCCAAAGGAACTCTGCAGTTATCCTCCCCTGGCTGGAGGTTATCTTCAGGGGATGTCCGCAACTGGTCTATATTCCCAGGAAATGGCTGGAGGTCAGAGTGGTTTTTATCCAGAAATCGGGGAAAAGCTCACAGGCTTATTCTAAGGACCTGAGGCCTATAACTCTATCATCCTTTCTGTTGAAAACCTTGGAAAGATTGATAGACGTACTTATTCGAACAAAAGTTGAGCCAAGGAATTGGGCAATGTCGCAGCATGCGTACTGTAAGGGAAAGTTGGTGGACACAGCTCTGCACGATCTAGTACACATGATTGAGAAGTCAATTTACTCGCAAGAGTATTGTATGTTAGCATTTCTCGACATTGAGGGTGCCTTTAATAATGTAAAAACGGAGGCGATCATGGAAGGATTGTCATTTTTGAAGGTGGATTATTCTATAAGTATGTTGATAAATAAGATGCTGGTAAGCAGGATTATTACCTCGGAACTGGGTGAGTCCACTATTTGAAGACATGTGGTTAGAGGAACTCCGCAGGGAGGAGTAATGTCCCCCTTTCTTTGGAGTGCAGTGGTAAATGAATTGCTGTTGGAACTGGAGAAAGAGGGGATGGAGATTGTAGCGTATGCAAATGATGTAGCGATAGCTGTCTCAGGCAAATATCTGGATACGACTAGGGATGTTATGCAGAATGCACTCCTGATCGTTACGAAATGGGCCGGCAAATGCGGATTAGGGATCAACCCGTCCAAGACAGAGCTGGTACTATTTACTAAGAAATATAAAATTCCGGTAGATAGCTCTCCTACCGTGAACGGCATTAGACTGGCTTTTGCTGACAGAGCGAGATTTTTGGGCATAATCTTGGACAAGCTCAGCTGGAAGCCTAGCATTGTAGAAAGGGTGAATAAGGCTAATGTAGCCATTTACTCGTGTAGAAACGCCCTAGGGAAGAAATGGGGTTTGAAACCAGAGCTGGTACACTGGCTCTATACCGCAGTGGTAAGGCCTGTGCTGATGTACGTTGTGGGCGTGTGGTGGCCAGCTCTTGACAAGATAACTTACATAAGGATGTTGGAGAAAGTGCAAAGAACGGCCTGTATGCTTATAAGCGGGGCGCTTAGGACAACACCTACACGCGCTTTAGAGGTCATGCTCCACCTTATTCCAATCGAACTTTTTGGTAAGCAGATGGCAGCCAATGTGGCTACAAGGCTCTCGGCTGTCTCTCAGTGGAAGTGTCTTCAGGCGGGACACTCGACGATAGTTAGATCACTAAGGGAAGAACTGGTGAATCTAGATTATATTAAACCAATGTTGTGCTTCGATATAGGTTTCCGGATCATCTGTCCTTCTAGGGAATCCTGGAGGAACGGATCAATACTGGAAAACGAGGCACTGAAATTTTTCACGGACGGCTCTAAGCTAGACGGCAAAGTAGGAGCCGGAGTCTTCTGTGAAAAGCTAAATGTTAATATTTCTGTTCGTCTCCCTGACTACTGCAGCGTGTACCAGGCTGAAATGGTGGCGATATGCGATGTCGTGACATGGTTGAAGCATAACGTGGTATCCGTTAGGGATATCGCGATTTATGTGGACAGTCAAGCGGCACTCAGGTCACTAGAGACGGTTTCTCTGAAGTCACGGGTGGCGCTGGATTGCCGATCATCTCTTAATGAGATGAGCGAGTACTTCAGTATCCAGATAATCTGGGTCCCTGGGCACTCGGACGTCACGGGAAACTGCAGGGCAGACGAACTAGCTAGGTACGGTACGACTCTCCAGATGCAACCGGAAAGGGCAAGTCTGGGGAGCTGCGAGATATTTTACGCTACATCAGTAGCTCTGGTTGGTTTCAGCGGGAGTAGGGGGAGATTGGATCCTGTGGTATCACAATGGGCCATTATTGGCCTAAGTGTGCGATGGCAGCCACTCTAACCTAACCAAACCTAACCTGGAGATCACCAAAACCTCACGAACCCAATAAAGAGTTACATGTTGGACGTACTTGCACTACAGCAGCTTAAATGGCCTGAGACAGGGATTTATGACACCCCAATGGTTGCACTTTGCATTCTTCACTAAGAAATTTAATATGACGATCGCTTATGTACATTCACCCTCCGAAGATAAATCAGATAACATGAAAGATCTATTATTTGTCGAGTTGGAGGAATTCATCAATAACATCCCATACCACGACATTAAAATCATAGCGGGTGAAATCGATAGGAGTGCAGAAAAAACCAGTAACAACGAATAAACTCGTCTTAGTATCAAAAGGCAGTGGCACGCTAGACAGTTAGCAATAACTACCGCGGTCCGTACAAAATAATATTGAAAGAACAATTCTGAGATCATGCAATGATTGGTTCTATGATCATATCAGTGTCGCCTGGTCGTCAAAAGTAAACAAAAACTTCGAAGATCATGTTCCTCTAACGCCAGGAATCTCACAAAAGACTTTTACCCAAGTAGTACAGCCATCAAACGGAAATGGAGAGCAAACATGGCGGATGTTCTCTCTGGACGGCAAACCTACTTCCAAAACCTACTAAACCAGAATAAAGAAGTGATCGCATTAGAATGATTGCTCCATCAGGTGAAAAGATCAAGAATCCACAGTGGAGGAAGTGAACGCAGCTTTTAGTTAGGAAAATGGAAAATGGAAAAGCACCCGGTCTCAATGGAGTTTCCGCAGAATTCTCATCGTATTTATTTGAGGACAAAAAGACCGCCCTTATATATCCGCAGCACAAAAAAGACAACAGTCCTCAATGGAAAATGTTGGCTAAAGTTATAATGCCAGACTCATCTTTCGCCAACCGTCCGAACATGTGTTCACCATGAGGCTGATTTCGGAAAAATGTTGGGAGTAAAATATAACTATACATCCAACTATATAAACTTCCATATGCCTGACGACAGTATAAACTGCGAGAATTTATGGGCTGCGCTCATATGTCTAGGAATTCTAGAGAAACTCGTTTATTTGTGTAAATTAACAACGTTTGAATCTGTTTGAAAAATTGAATTCCCAGGAACTATATTAGACTTCTTTGAAATATTGTCTAGTTTTTCAGCAAGGATATGCACTCGCGCTTTGCTGTCAATTTTGTGCTTCAGTATACGTGCGGTAAGAAAAAGCAACATTGAAACTTCGCGCTGTATAGTAAATAAATCAGGCCAAATTTTGCCCGACGATATCGTGCTTATTGGCCAAATTTCTAGCAACAAGTACGGTTTCATACCGCTCGATCGCTCCGCAAGAAGACTTGGTTTAGAGGTGAACAGTAATTTTGATATCGTTGAAAACTTTAAATACCTTGGGTCAGTAATAACATCGTAAAATGATGTGCAGCTCTCATAAGATTGTGCTGGCTTTCGGAAAAGAGAGCCAGACCCTAGCCTCTTACGACTGTAGAATCTTATCTACTTTTGAAAGGAAGGTCATTCGTTACATCTTTGGTCCAATTTGTAACGGGGTTGATTATAATTTCCGTAGTTTTAGGTTCTTGCTTATAATTTCTTTTAGATGGAATTATAGTGGTTTTTTTCGTTTCCAATGCTGACAAATATTATGGCCGTGGTAAGTTTTGATTAAGTTTATTTAAGTTCTTTTTCTTTAGCTTGGTATTTGTGAATAAACATTTTTTTTAGTACATAGCTATACATTTATTATTGAAATTTTGGGTTACAAGATCCTGGATTGCATTTATTTTGTTAACCCATTCCTATCCCATTCTTTCCCATTCCTATTACATAAGCAGCTAATCGAAAAGCGACTTAATAGAAAATGTTATTGATGAAGTAGGGATGAAATGATTGTGATCAAGATAAAAATGTGTGTGTAAATAAGCCATGGAGACAATTTTGGATTTATTTTTCGGGCTCTTATTCTTGGACCGTAGGAGAGGACACATCATCTACTAGATCAGCCAACTTGGATTTTATTTAATTTTGGAGTTCCGGATTGCCAAACAAAACTTAGCTAAGTATAAAATTTGCAAATTTTTATAATATATTTGTATGACATATAATTTTGGTGTTATAAAACTTTTGTGTGTGCTTTTGTTTTGATAATAAAACAAAACGGAACTTAGTGCTATTGTTTGTTCGATCATTGTTATTTTGGTATATCTTATTTCGTGTGATTTGTAAAACAATCGATCGAACGTTTTATTAATAATTGGTTGTGACCATAAACTTTTGTTGGACTGTATCTCAAGTGTCATATACATTTTTGTGAATAAACATCCCTAAGAATAAGCTGCACATATCGTCTGCTGAATTGCCTTGAGTGTGAAAATCGTGTAAGGATCTGGAGTTTTGTTCGTACGTGAGAAAACCAGCTAATGACATTCAACCACGTGGAAAGAAAACTAAATTCCATATTTTATATGCAAGGTAATTTCGGGTAAGCTGTTCCTTTCATGTCTTAATTATTTTATTATTATTTTTTTTTTTTTGTTTGATAATTATTATTGTGATCTAATTTGTTTTCTTCATATATATATCTTTTTTCACTTTTCTTTGTATCTAAGTGAAAGAGCAACTTGGAACGTAACTGGTTATTATAACATCTTTGGATACTGCTATTGACCACCCACGCCTACGCAATATGAGATAGCCGACATTATAAACGCGTGACGGGATCTTCTTACAAGAAGATATGGCGCCCAATAATTTCTAATATTATATTTTCCCGAAATTAGCAGATTCTAAGTCGAAGAAAAAGTGGAAATAATTTGTAGATTATTAATTTATCGTTAAATCATATTTAGTTCAGTGTTGAAATTTGTTGTCACATATTTTCTTTCTTTTCTTTTATTTCTTAGATGCCGAATATTCGTGAGGATTGGAAACTGACTATACTGTCCATTGGGTATTTTTTTTTTTGTGTTTCTAACAGATTGTTTGTTAGATTATAGAAACAATCATCATAAATTTATTTATATTTATTTTGTTATAAATAAAAACTTAAATTCGAACATAATACATAGCCTTACTTAATCCGACAAATTTATACGTTTAACGTGCCAAATTAAAATGTAATTTTAGTTCAAATACGAGTTGTGTGGATACATTTCATATTTGTACCTCATGGCGAGAATGGTCCATAAATAACAGCTTTAAGAACACAAGATACCTTAATGGAAGTTGAGATTTTGGATATTGGTCACCAAAATTGCTATGATTTCTGAATAGTTCTAGTTCTGACGTTTACCATCGCAAAGTTTCAGAACGATGTAATTGGTCCCTGGCGAAAATGGCCCATTCTTAGAACGATAAATTCACAATTATATTTCATCGTTGACATCCACCAAAATCCCAGCTTACTCTGGATGTCTCATGCAATGTTTTTCTGGAAAACGTATTTAACTTCATTGCAAATTTAAAACCTTGTTATTGTTGACGAGATGTCAAAACTTTAGTGCAATACAGTAGGTACACTGCCGTACTCTGCAAGCCCATCATCAGCACGCATATGATGTTAGTTTACGACAATGAAAACCGAAAACATCTAGAAGAATCTGCAGCTGGTCATCTTTGGGGCTAGGATGGAGAAATAATGGTCAACTTTGATTTATGTATGATAACAATCGTGACTATGCAATTGAAAGGGCAATTTCTGATGCTGTATAAGATAGCGGAATTTTGACAGCGGAAAATAAGAGATTGCGCTACTCTCCGCAAGTGGCAGCACTATCACTAAAGAGAAATAATTTTGTTATGTAATTACCAGCGGAAATTTTTCATTCATTATGTACCACTTTTTTCACTAAATAAAATATCCCAGCGGAAAAAAATATTAAAAGTGAACCTTAAAATGGCAGATTAATTGATCTCCGAAGTAAAGAAACTCGGTATATGAAATCTTGAAATTTAACAACAATCCGTCTATCGGCCATTTCTTCCAATAGCAACCAATACTTTCGGTTGTTTTTCTAGTAGCTTAGGTCATACTGAGACTATATGGAAAATTTGGGGAAAATTCAGAGACCAGAATTTTCAGTAGAATTTTTTGATTTTCTGCGGCCATATGTTATTTTCAGTTTTTGACCAATAACTCAAAAAACTTCCACTAGTAACCAATACTTTCAGTTGTTTTTCTAGTAGCTTAGGTCATACTGAGACTATATGGAAAATTTGGGGAAAATTCAAAAATCAGAATTTTCACTAGGATTTTTTGATTTTCTGCGGCCAAATAAGAGATTTTCAGTTTTTGACCAATATTTCAAAAAACTTCTACCAGTAACCAATTTTTTCGTTTGGTTTTCTAGTAGCCTAGGTCATACTGAGACTATATGGAAAATTTGGGGAAAATTCAGAGACCAGAATTTTCACTAGAATTTTTTGATTTTCTGCGGCCAAATAAGAGATTTTCAGTTTTTGACCAATAACTCAAAAAACTTCCACTAGTAACCAATACTTTCGGTTGTTTTTCTAGTAGCTTAGGTCATACTGAGACTATATGGAAAATTTGGGGAAAATTCAGAGACCAGAATTTTCACTAGAATTTTTTGATTTTCTGCGGCCAAATAAGAGATTTTCAGTTTTTGACCAATATCTCAAAAAACTTCCACTAGTAACCAATACTTTCGGTTGTTTTTCTAGTAGCTTAGGTCACACTGAGACTATATGGAAAATTTGGGGAAAATTCAGAGACCAGAATTTTCACTAGAATTTTTTGATTTTCTGCGGCCAAATAAGAGATTTTTAGTTTTTGACCAATATCTCAAAAAACTTCCACTAGTAACCAATACTTTCGGTTATTTTTCTAGTAGCCTAGGTCATACTGAGACTATATGGAAAATTTGGAGAAAATTCAGCGACCACAATTTTCACTAGAATTTTTTGATTTTCTGCGGCCAAATAATAGATTTTCAGCTTTTGACCAATAACTCAAAAAACTTCCACTAGTAACCAATACTTTCGGTTGTTTTTCTAGTAGCTTAGGTTATACTGAGACTATATGGAAAATTTGGGGAAAATTCATAGACTAGCATTTTCAGTAGAATTATTTGATTTTCGGCGGCCAAATAAGAGATTTTCAGTTTTTGACCAATAACTCAAAAAACTTCCACTAGTAACCAATACTTTCGGTTGTTTTTCTAGTAGCTTAGGTCATACTGAGACTATATGGAAAATTTGGGGAAAATTCAGAGACCAGAATTTTCACTAGAATTTTTTGATTTTCTGCGGCCATATGTTATTTTCAGTTTTTGACCAATAACTCAAAAAACTTCCTCTAGTAACCAATACTTTCGGTTGTTTTTCTAGTAGCTTAGGTCACACTGAGACTATATGGAAAATTTGGGGAAAATTCAGAGACCAGAATTTTCAGTAGAATTTTTTGATTTTCTGCGGCCAAATAAGAGATTTTCAGTTTTTGACCAATAACTCAAAAAACTTCTACTAGTAACCAATACTTTCGGTTGTTTTTCCAGTAGCTTAGGTCATACTGAGACTATATGGAAAATTTGGGGAAAATTCAGAGACCAGAATTTTCACTAGAATTTTTTGATTTTCTGCGACCATATGTTATTTTCAGTTTTTGACCAATAAATCAAAAAACTTCCACTAGTAACCAATACTTTTGGTTGTTTTTCTAGTAGCCTAGGTCATACTGAGACTATATGGAAAATTTGGGGAAAATTCAGAGACTAGAATTTTCACTAGACTTTTTTGATTTTCTGCGGCCATATGTTATTTTCAGTTTTTGACCAATAACTCAAAATATATGTAGATAGTCGTACCCATAAAAATTTCATAAAACTAGATTGAATGTGAAAGATCTCAACTTTGAACTAATATTGGATTCCACTACCGTAAGTACATTAAAATTTCATTATATTCAGAAATTCCCAAAATAAATTTTAAGGCGGGCTCACATTTACAATAATTTGTGCCAAACACATTCGGCAAAAATATTTTTGCAACAAATCGTCGTGTGGAGTATTATAGTGACATATACGCCACTTGTAAAATTGTTGTTACCAATTGTATTGGTTACTATTGGACATCAAATTTTAAACTTTAAAAGAAAATTAACTTGGTTTAAAGATACAATTTCAAGTCAATGTTCATTTTTTTCGTTAGTTTAATCATTTCTTTATTTGAAACTAATTTAAATTTTTTGCTAAATCATACCGTTTTAAAGAAAATTAACATTTGCTGAAAAGTGGTCAAAATAGATTTAGGACATCTCGAATATATTTGTAAAACTCATACTTTTTTTTATTTTTATTTTTATTTAAAGCACGCAGGCTCATCATTTATTTTCATTACGATTTTTTGTCACATATAATAATAATAATATACAAAAGAAAATAAATGAGTAGGGTAATCATCACCGATTTAACGGCAGTATTGATCTACCATTTAACAAGAAAAATTATGAAAAAATTTTATGAATATTACAAATAAAAATTTAACAATAAAAATATAAAAAATAAAAATATCAAAAAGATAAACAATTGAAACTAAAATTAAACTGCATCAGACAAAAACTCTAAAAAGGAAATCGATAATAGGGTGCTCAAAAAGCCAAACTTTAAGTAATTGGAGAAATGATTTTGAATTTATTTGTTGCCGTATGCTAAATGGAAGTTTGTTAAATCAGGAAGGAGCAGTTACAGGAAATATTTTCTAAAATGTTCACTAAAAAAATGTGGAACAACAAATAAGAACTGATCATTGTTCCTAATGTTGTATCGCACATTTGATCTCAATGATCGGTGCCTACTTCGCAAATAAAATAAACGTAAAACCTTATAAACATATAAATGTTGTAATGATAAAACTTTAAAACTCAAAAATAATGGCCATGCAGAAACCCGTGAAGACTTAAAACACATGATACGAATAGCATATTTCTGAACAGTAATGAGAATTTTAAAAGTTGAATGATAGCAACCACCCCAACACGATAAAGCATATTCGACATAGTAGAATTTTAGCAATACCGATTTAGGAGCTACAGGTCTTAATAGATATAAGGTTCGTAATGCATTGCTGAGAGACTTTTTTAATTTATCGACATGATGCTTCCAACTCAGATTACAATCAACAATAATTCCAAGATACTTGAAACTCTCAACAGCTTCAATGGAAATGCACAAGCTGGAGCAATCAACGGTATTACAAAAACTGGAATGATACGTTAACGGTGAATGTAAAATACTGATACACAAACTAAAATGCATAATCTTAGTTTTGTCACTTAAAATTAAGAAATGCTGGTCAAACCATTTCCTTAAAACTAAAAGGTCCGCTGCAATTTTACGCCGAACATCAGTTTGTGAGGACTCACGATAATATAAGCTCATATCGTCTGCAAAGGCAACAATCGTGCCTGCCAAATTTGTACTAAAAATTGAGTTTATGTAAATCAAAAATAAAATGGGTCCCAAGACGGAACCTTGAGGAACACCAATGTTTAAAACATAAGGACAGCTCATAGTTTCATTCACTTTAACAACATGATTACGATTTGCAAGATATGATTTAAACCAATTATTAATCTATTAATCAATTAATCTATGAATTTTCCCCAAATTTTCCATATAGTCTCAGTATGACCTAAGCTACTAGAAAAACAACCGAAAGTATTGGTTACTATTGGAAGAAATGGCGGATATATGGATTGTTGTTAAATTTCAAGATTTCATATACCGAGTTTCTTTACTTCGGAGATCAATTAATTTGCCATTTTCAGGTTCACTTTTAATATTTTTTTCCGCTGGGATATTTTATTTAGTGAAAAAAGTGGTACATAATGAATGAAAAATTTCCGCTGGTAATTACATAACAAAATTATTTCTCTTTAGTGATAGTGCTGCCACTTGCGGAGAGTAGCGCAATCTCTTATTTTCCGCTGTCAAAATTCCGCTATCTTATACAGCATCAATTTCTGCTCGAATTCCACCGAATTAATGCTGGACCATAAAATTTTGAAAGAATTATTCGATTAGCTTATCAATGCGGAAAACAAAAACCGGACATTATACATCAATTCAAGAGAACCTGGTTGCGGAAAATCTACATGGATTCTAAATTCAGACCGTATTGGAAAGGAGTTGGTACTCAGTTCTAGAAAACTTGGCATCAGCGACATAAAATGTAAAGTTGTATCTCTTTTCGTGTTCGGCACTTTAAACGGGCTCAAAAATATATCGCACTGTTTATATTTATAAGTATATTATGGTTGATGCGTGACTATGGCTGGTAGCTGTGCTAAGTGAGTGTCGCAAAATTATTATTCTTCGAGATCAAAACCAAATACCCTATATCGATAGACTAAACTTCATCAAATTCCGCTATTTTGACGCTAATAAATATTCACTTAAATCGACATATATACTTAGCATTTAAACTAAAGTTACCAGATTCAAGTAAAATATTGATTATACATGAGGCACAAGGTCTAACATTGGCCAACGTAATCAGTGTGCGTTTGTTTGCCAACAATTAATTGGACCTATGATGATGAAATTATCGACACCCACCAATGTGTGTGTGAGATTTTGGGTATTGGTCATCGGTCTCACAATGATTTTCGAGTATTTCTGGTCCTAGCATTTTCAGGTGCAAAATTTCAGGAAGATCTAATTGGTATACTATATACTCGAAAATCATATAATGAGGTCTCATTTAGTTCAATATTTAGAATTTGGGCCAATATTTAGTTCAAATTTTGAGTATTGGTCATCGACCGATGACCAATACTCAAAATTTGAACTAAATATTGGCCCAAATTCATATGCATTTTAGTCAATTTTTTCTGAAACAATTGAGGGATGACCAGTGTTAAAGGTGAAAATATAATTCTTGGATAGTCCCAACCTAGATTAATTATTACCTCTGCGACCCGGAAAAGTTTTTTAATTGCCTTAAATTATTTAGACGTTCTACACCGATATAGTGTGTACAGCATTTTTCTCTTCTCAAACATAAAATGTATGGAATTTTAAGTGCATTTACCTCGATAACAGCAAAACGGTTTAGACTTATACCGGGTCCCCTATATAAGGCTTGTAGAAATTAAACCAGATTTGCAAATAAATGTATTTTTAAGGTCATTTCAACAAATTTTCTTTTGCATTGCACACATTAACCATGTTTAGAGACACAGCTGGCATACCTGAACCGTACACAATGTATACTTGAACTCGAGGTTAATGAAAATACTTGAAATTTCAATACCGTTATAATAAATTTTTCAAGTAAATCCGATTACAGAGTGTTATGTGTATGTCGTTAAGGTAAAAAATTTCTTACGATAAGGAAATATAAATAATACCTGTACTGAAACATACAACTTTTACGCATACGGTAGCTGTATTCAATTTACTTACAAATTTTTTTTTTACTAATTATGTTGAGTTGCTTGTAATTCAGTTTAATAAGCCCTCTAGGTAGCTACCACATCTTGATATACAATGAACAATACAAATTTGTATATTAAATGGATTTTATTGTTGTTGTTCTACAGCAATTGATAATTAGTTGGGATTTTCCGTCTTACATAAAATGAGTTATATGGTATAAAGGGGCTGTTATGTATTAAGTGCGTGCATAAAAATTCATAATTGATGGTCTGTTGTTTTATCTATGATAAATGGGTATTGTTTATCGATATACAACTAGTTGAAATGCAAGTTTTCCTTTGTTCACATTTGTAAACGCTTATGCAAACGAACATATATGTGCATAGTTTAGTCACAATAGAGTCATAACTTCCGAGACGTGAAAATAGTAAATATCAAAAAATAGTATAAGAGAAGGTAATTTTGACAGCGCTTTATAGAAACAACGGCTAGATATCAATTCAGTAAGTCTACTCGAGCCAAATGATTTTCATCAATCCATCAATAGCCAATCTTAATAAAATGGTCGCTGGTGGAACCCTAAAATTGGGTGCCAGATTTGACTCGTTGAGCCAAAACTAATGCATAAATGACATTCTTACCAACCGATCTTGAGTAATCGTTCAGGCGTATCAGTCTGATCATTTTTTTTTTCTAAATTCCATTCGTCGTAATTGTTGGTAGATGAGTTCGGAACCACGTTTTATTATTATTTTCACTTAACAATTTGAAACATGCTGAGAGAGTAATGGGCCAACTATAGGTAGAATAAAAAAAATAACAGAAATAACGTAAGAAACGAAGACAAAAAATTATTTTTCCAATTTGACTTTTCGGCTATATTACTTAAAATATTAAGTTCATTCATATTTTTCATGTAATATTTTTTTTCATGTATTTCCTAAAATCTTGAGTGAAACTACAATAGTTTTGAGTATAAATGTATTACATATCAACAAATATATGTGTTTAAAATTATAAAAAATATTTATATGCGGTTTGAATTACCGCAATTCGATAAATTATTTTTTTAGGTTAGGTTTAGAAAAATACAATTCTACGGTGTAGTGAAAATTATTTGTGATTTTATATTCATATTAGTATATGTGTGTATGAATATTTTATAAATAGAAAAGATAATATACACGGACAATTCAAAATTACCATACATAAAATAATAAACATGCATATTACATTCAACGCACAAAAATTTGTTCGAGTTTTGTTGTTGTATTTGTTAAGTTTTTTATTCTTGGACGAAAATTTTCGCTCGGTTATTCTTTTTAAATGACAGCAAAATAAAACGCAATTTTTCTTATAGTTTTTATTTTTCTTATTCTGAGTATGGTCGAATACATATAAATCCTATCTCTCGCTCTCTTACGTTATTTTTTTTATTCTATCTATAGTTCCCGCATAATTCTATTTTTAAATCTCGTTGAAGTAACTTTGGGTTATATGTGCTTCTATGGTATACTGATGATCTTATTTAAACTATTTCAGATACTTATACATCTTAATGTTGTATCTCGTTAAAGCTCTTATATTCTAACTAGGGGGAAAAGTCCGTAATACGCATGGTGCAATTCCAATATATGCTAAAAATAGCACATAATGGAATTGCACCATGATATTTATTTTGAAAAAATGTCTTTATTCTCATTTTTTTTGGTAAAAACTGCATTTGATCCAGCTAATAAGTTCCCGTGATAGGGGCCATCTAAAATTTTAACTTTTGCATTCGTGTATTGCCGGACTCGTGATAATGCTACGTATAAATTGACCATGGCCAAACACAGGTTCCGGTAAGAATAAACCCACTTTTTCTAATGTCTGTCCCTCAGACTTGTTGATAGTCATTGCAAATGTCAATTTAATTGGAAATTGTCTTCGTCGCAAAATAAACGGTAAGTCTGTGTTGATCGGGGCAGCTCAATCCATGGGAATGAATACAGTTTTTTTTCTGCACTTATTAAAGCAATTATTAAATATGTTAGTTGCATTACAAAGAACTCGCTTTGTATTAAGATTTTCTTTCTATTATGATACTTCCAACTATTAAGTTTATGAATTTATGAAGCGACATCCCAGATGGCGTTAAATCATTTAAGAATTCTGTTGGGTACTACTAAATGTCTTCATCATTTGCATCATCAATTAAGTCAATACTATAATACAGGGCTTTCCGCAAAACGTGTAAACACTTCTTCATTGGTCAAGTCTACATCTGCATTTTTTGGATATAAAATTGCCATTTTTGAATAGCTTTTGGCATCAACTGGCAACAGCGTTTCTCCAAAGATTTCTGTTATTAAAGAGCCTTTGCAAATAAGGTTGCTCGGAATTTCAATTAAGTCGTCGGCAAGACCATGACTGTTGATTAAATTTACATCGCCTAATATGTATAAATTGTGGGTACACTGAACGTATAAGTTATTCCGAAGCCTGAGAATATTAAACTTTTCTAAGTTTCTAGTTTTTCATTGTTTTTTTACAAAGCTTATCGACAGCATTCATTGCAACACCAGGTGCCATTGTAGCTTCATCCTCAGAACGTTGAGGTTTCTACGATTGGCACAGGTAATTTAAACTGGTAGTGATATGTTCTGCCTCCGTCAAGAAGATTGGCATCTATTCCTGTAGAAGCAACGGCAAGCACAATGTTTGATTCTCTTCGAATCGTGTTAAGCAGTGTTTTGTACAGATGCATTTTACCGGAACCTCCTGGACCCTCTATGAAAAATAATCAGTGTGGAAGATCATTATGATATACAGCTGTCATTATGGTTTGGAAAGGTATTTTTTGTTCTTGATTTAATGTGCATTGCATAGCATCTTCGATTTCTTTCTGGATATGTGCATCGTAATATTGTATCGGCTCTCCTAAATTAGTAGGGGGAGTTGGTAGTCCAGTCATGTAATTTTAGTCTTAATATCTGAATACCTTTCAAAGCAAACATTTCACAAATTGTGCATTCATCAGTATGATATCTATGGTGGTGAACGTAATCATCACATATAGATCCTTTCTAAACTTTGTAAACAAATCTAAAACATTTGCTTGGGATGCAAGAACAGAAATACATGCATATAGATCTCTCAACTGACATGGCATGCTTGTTGAAATAGCGTCTGACATTGTATTTTCCTATGTAGTGTCATCATTAAATAAACCACGTTTTTTAGTCGCTTCTTTAAATGTTCCACGTGTGTAGCCATTGAATGTCCTCAAGTCTTCAAAAGATAAGATTCCAGGAACGTGAAGAACAAATAAGCGTAGACAAAATCTTTCAATATCAGTCATATTAACCGCAAACATTCTACCAATGATCATATTTCCACATCTTTGTGTGGGTTTCCATGCACCATTCATTTTATCAAATACATAATGGTTTGGAATGTCGGGATATAAATATCGTCGGACATTTTCGTCGGTTTGATTTAGTTTACAAAATCGTGTAAGCATTGTGTTTTTGTTGGCCGCTCGATTAACACTTTCTGCGATGTTTTGTTTGGTAAATAAGACAATTTGATCATCTGGAAGGTGGATTGGCAGTCTTACAATGACGTGTGACTGTTCGTGCATGTTGAAATGAAACAGGCGTCAAGCTACCTCAGGCGCACTTACAAAGTACCTTCTTGAAGGAAGGTTAGATTAGCGCAATCGGGTCCTTTGGAGACATACTTAAATAAATACTTCACACTTTGAATTGGTGAACAACATTCGACATTAATATGACAATTAAGTTTGAGGCTTAAACGTGGATTGTACGGAACAATCCATGAATTATCCACTATTTTACGAATTATAATTGCACTGCGACAAGCACTTCGCTTGTAACTATTTTGGATATCCGTTACAATTAACTATCGATTCATCTTGAAAACTTTTAGGGAAATTTTTGCTGCATATTCCATTGACCATGCAAGGTGTATTGAGGTTTTGCTCTCGACAGGGACCATGTATCATGTGGTTTGTAATGATAGCATGTAGCTTTGGATGAACGTCAACATCTGGAGTTTCAGCAGAAAAAAATTTATCAATGGTGTCTTAATCTTTTGGTTTATCTTCGTTTCCGACAATCAAGAGAATATGGGCATGAGGTAGTCCTCGTCTTTGAAACTCAATGACATACACCCTCGCAACTGAAACTCCGAAAACATGGTTTTTCGAAATATCATCGAGCAATTCTTGGAGCTTTAATTTGAAGACCATTGCCACTAAATCGGGACGAAATTCCGGACACTGACCTTCCAACAAATTGTTACTTATTTCACTCCATTTCGGATTACATGTTATTGGAATCAATCTATATTTATCGGGCTTATAGCTGTTCCAGGGACTAAACCTTGATTCATAGCTTCGCTTTGCAAGTAATTCATAATGCCATTTTTTGATTTTGCCATAACATAATTGAGCCGATTTGCTTTTGTTTTAATATACGCATCAATAAAATATAGTTGTGTTAGTTTTTCGCCGCATAAAAAGAGATTAAATTCATCTCGAATAGAAAGTCGATAACCATAATACTGCATTTGAGTAAATCGAGTTCGTGGATTTACAGATTCTCGGTTTCTTATATTTGAAAGTCAACTTTGATCACCAAGTGGGAAAAACAATGGATATATCATTGGTTCTAAATCCGGATGAAAAACACTGATTCTCTGTTTTACGTGGGTTTGCATCATTAAAATTAGCGCGGTAATGAATTAACAGATATCGTTCAAGTGGAGGCTCTCCATTATCATTTTGAAAAAAGGCCACGGAGATCTCGGAGAAATATATCGTCGTTGATCAAATCTTTCTTAAGCATCGTAAATTGACTCTTGTTCTACCTTATAAAGCATTTTAAATGCTTGTGCGAATGGATTTATGGTGTCCATTAACGAACTCAACATTAGTTGCGGGTTACATTTAGCACTTTCACTGATTCCCAAGCGCTACACACATGCTTCGTATGCTTCAAAAATGTATAATTGAGCAAATTTTCGTTGATCTCCATTTTCAGGGTGTAATGTCCCAATTCTATAGTCAATTTGTCCATTAATTCGTAGGCAATACGGACCATATCTTGGAGGTGGCACTATGTTCGCAACCATAGATGCAAATGCCAACGAACTGTTTATTGATCGCACATTCTGGAAGAGGTTTTTTGAATGTTCATGTTTTTTAGTCATAAGACACTGAATTTTTGTTGAAATTAAAATAGGGTCAAACACAACTTTTTGACAGCAGTGGGTAAAATGTTTGTCCTGTGGTAATTCACGCGGTAAATGCTTTGTGTGTATTGAATAAAAAAAAGTAAATACTTTTTTCTAGTAAATACTACCAAGTTAGTGAATAAAATTTACTAGCAAAGTTTATAGCAAGTACTTACTACTTTAACCAAAAATTATGTGAATAAAGTCTACCTACTACTTTTACATGACATTTCAACAGTTGAAAAATAGTACAAGTAAAGTAGATAGCAACTTTTAATGGTAAAAATGAGTAATTTATTAAGAGTTAGAATTAATTTAAGGAAAAAAAATTATCGTCCGCATAAATATAATTGTTTACGAAATGAAACGCGCGGTGGTAAAATAAACAAAAAATAAAAAATGGAAATTTCATTACGCTGCTTTATTGATCCGGGAGGGGTGAATAGAACTTCAGACTAAATATTTTCTCAAGTGGTAGATAATGTGATTTCAAATACCACATGGATTTGTAGTATTCGCCCAAACTGATCGAGAAATGAGTCCCATAAAAGATCTATGGTTGAAAATGTTTAATATTTCGAACGTTATTGGGGCACTTGGTTACACACACTTTGAAATTTCGAATCATCGATCAATTTCCCCATTGCCTCTTCCTTTGCCTTTTTTATGTTTGGAAGTTGTGATTTACTTAGCAAAATTTGATAGTTGTTTAGGCCGCATTTCTCTTTTACAATTTCCACTTCGAAAATATATGCAATTTATCACTGAATTTTTAATAATAAAATATGTCACTTCCATCACAATATTTTTGAGATTAAATTTTTTCAACGTAAATACTAGGACAAGTTTAAGTATTAAAATGTTTAAAAATTAAATACTTTGAATATTTCCCAGTTAATACTTTAAAGTAAAAGTAAAAAGATTATTCACACAAATCTGATCATTTCCCTTTACTTAAAAGTGAATACTTTTTTTATTCACATCGCCCTTTGCGATACAGAAACAGCAATATATATTATTTAATTCTCCACAGGAAAACTCAGCTATGGACGATTCCTCAAAATTCTCAGATCCACATTGAATATACGAAAAATTACGAACCACCAAAATTTCTTCGGTTTGTCGACGTCTCTCGTTATTCAATTGCCTATCACCGTTAGTTTGATTTTTCCACTTTGTTTTACCATTTTTCGTTTCTTTGCATCAACTCTTCTTCTGATAGCCTTGGTCTCTGTTATTGTGAACTGATGTCTGATCCATCGGAAACACATACAATAAAAATATAAATACCTAATATTAACATATCTCCGAAATGAAAAATTATATCAATTCTTACGCCAAAATGTTTTTCTTTCACAAAAAAATTAGAATCTTGAATACTAAGAGAAGAAGCTGATATAAGCGTAAATTCTTTTCTGAAGTTTATAATACATGAAAATGACATTTTCAAAAGCATAGGACATTAAAATTTATAATTTTTAATTATTAGTCTTATAATTTGTATTAATTCGTATCTATTACAAATATAAAATTAAATTAACAACAATATTTTTATTTATTTTGGCTACGCATTTAACAGTACACAATGAGTTGTATAGTTAGTTTAACCTAATTCTACGTTCGACAAATAAAGTTTGATCCGTTTTATTCTAAATAATATTTAGAATTTGAGCATTTTTGATGGGTTTCAAACAATATTCAAGTCAATCCTGGAGATGTAATTCCCTTTCACAACAAAATAAATATAGTAATCTTCTACGAATATATTCCATTCCCACCAATTATGATGCATTTTGTTTTATAGATGTCAAATATTTCTAAATTTTGAAAAATATTACAAAATTTATAATGGCCTAGCAAAATTAATTTCTAAAGAACTTTTCTATGTAGGGATTTGATAATATGAAACATCAAACGAATTTAGAAAACAAAATAAAAATTTTGTAACACCAATCTCAAAGATGTTTACACCTTCTGACATGTAGTATTATTTACTTAATTATGCAATTCACTTACAGGTCTTTCTTTATTTACCGTAATTATTATCATTTTCTATCAATATCCACCCATATCTTAATATTCAATCCAAATAAAATTAAAAATTCTTGTGTTAGTTTATTGTATAACCCATTTAAATTGCATAACCCACGAATTTTGTGATGAAAATCTTTCCTCTGTTCTGTTACTCTTTATAAAATTACATACTCTTTAGTTATACAATTTTTTTTTTAACAGTTTTATATTTTATACTGTCGATCCTAGAGATATCCACAAGTGCTCGTCTACATTTTCGAAGATATTACAAACTTTTTATCCTTAAGGCAATGCACCTACGAATGGCCTCATTGCTTTGTCAATTTTTCGAAATGACGTCATTTTATGTCAATGACTCCGACCTTTGACTATTGATGGCACTACAACCAAATAAATGATATGATTTTTTGTAATTCGTGGTAAACGATTCGTGAAACGTGAAATGCTGTGGTAAGAATTCATTGATTATATTATTACTAAATTATTCATTTAACATTTCGTTAAACTTCTAAATCTCAAGAATTTACATCGAAATTAATGCCATCTATGATTCAGAAAAGAAACTATCGACATAAATTTAATGACTTATCAAGCAATATTGCCTAATCTCAAGATGCATTGCTTAATGAACTATTGAACTATATGCCTACAACAATATTCACATTTTTCAGGATCAACGGTACAAAATTCCAAAAATAATTAGAAAACGGAAAATCTTGAGTCGAAAACCCATCAAAATATTTAAAAATAATTGTAAAAGTTGCAAAACCCGGCACCGTTCTGCCTATCGCAAAAAACGATTGGATTGCCTTGGACATCTGTAGTTTTCGAGTTATGCGCTCGGCGACTAGAATATTTACACTCATCTAAAAACTCGATGCTATGTTTGGATACAGAATTAAGCTTGCTTCTCCTGAGCCAATTAACTGCATCGTCGATGTGTTTGCCGGATTGCTTTAGTTTCATTTACGTCATTTGTAAATTTCAGTGCCGCTTCAAAAATTTGCTGATGTTTCTTTCTTTCTAACAACCACTGGTTTATTTCGTCTCTATCTATATACGAAGTTATGAAACACAAGACAGCTAATAACCTCAAATAATTTAACAAACTAAAATTAATTTTTTACTTTCAACAAAAAATATGATCGCTGGCTTATCATGAAAAGGTCATTTTTATTAATTATTATTAATCAACAGTGCTTTGAGATCGGTTTGTAAGAAATTATACAAAATATCCATCATTTTCTGTAAAACAAGGAGTTCACAGTATCAAAGGCTTATATATCCAAGAATAGAGCTACATATTTTTATCCTGCCTTTAGGCGATCATGTATTAGTGAAAAAAATTTAACAGCTCATCTTCAGTGCTCTGTTTCCTCTAAATCCGTATTTCATTCATCAAAAATTAAATTTCTTCGAGATATCCTACGAGCCGAAGTTTAATAATTTTTTCAAACATTTCAGTCGCCTTGCACCAATTTACATTAAAGTCGTTTGAGCTGAGAAAATTAAATTCGAATTTTCTCTCTAAATGATGATTGATCATGTAGTTTGAGCTAAGAAAAAAATTAAAACAAGGAGCATCGTAACCTCGCCAGGAAGACATATCTCACAGTATGTATGCCTATACTTCAAGAGCCAGACTCCTAAAGATAATTTTGTCCACGTACTGCAAGGAAAGGTTAGAACCTGTAATTATTTCAATAAACTTTTGGCCAATACGAGAGACAAACGCTTTTGTCCTTTGATTGACATATTTCCTTTCACCAGGATTTTATTAGTGAAATGTTAGGATGCTCCGGAGGACTCGGGACCCTTGTGTATACGCAACCGAAGGATCTATCAACGCATTTCCATATAAAGACATTATCTTACAAATAACTTCCTGAAAATTTCGTGATACAATTGCTAGATTTGACCGAGGCCAACACGAAGCGATCCTGCTCCAAATTTATACAGCGTCCAACTTTGCACCATCAAGTACACTGCAGTTCACTTCAATAGGAACGACCGTTTTTTGGAATATTTTAAAATCGGTTTAACTCATCCAAGATTTTTTTTACAGGATTTGTTCAAAAGGACAAAATATTTCAATAAAAATAATTTAGTAGGCCAGAAGAATTTTTTTTAAAGTATATTTTTTGTTTGTTTCACTTGAATAGAAACGACCATAGTTATCAATACAGTGGAAGTGTTAGTAAATTTAAACTTAAATTAAATTAATTTTTTTGTAAAAAGTAACCGTTTTAACATAAGAAAATAAAAATGGATCGAGGAAAAACACTTACTCAGCGTACTAGTCAGCGAAAAATATTCTCTACAAGCCGATAAAATAGGAAGAATTATAAGACTGTAACCTTCAATTTTACAAAAAAAGCCAAATGAATATGGCTTAAACAACAAAGGACGAAGTGTTGAAGCTATATCTGCACCCGATAAGAGGGCCATACTAAGGACAGCATCCAATTGCGCACTATCTTGTTACGACTTTTTTTTGCCATAACAATCATTACCTTGCCCATGAACATTCTTGGTATTTTATCTTTATGGCGAACCTCGTGTTGTGTCTGATGGTAGTGCCATCTGTGTACGAACACGTGTCATGGGTTATACTAAAATATTTTCTATCATGTGGACGTGTTTTTTTAATTTTCGTATTTTTCTCTTCCATAAGGCCGCACGATCGCCAAATAAATGAGAGAGCGATACCAATGTGCATCGGGTGTGGGCGAAGCAATGCGCTGTAGAGGAATGTTTTTTGTTATATGTATCTTGTTTGCATCAATGTAAATTGATGCAAACGAAGGATAGAGAAGAAAAACATTCTTCTAGAACGCTTTGGCGTTTTTTTTAGTGCGAGAACCAAAAGGATCGTAAAACCTACACTATCCAGTGCATGTGTTTGGTTTCGTTGCTGTGAGGAGGAATAGTAAGATTATACCGCATGGCAAAATATTTTTGAATTTTTTTTTGTGACAAAAAAGTGACTTAACGTCATACGACACGACCTGGCCGTGTGGTATTCGTTAAACGGTATTTCGCCGGGTGCAGCAGCATCATAACGGTGCCGCATTTAATCGACAGTTATTGAAGTATCAACGGTGGTCGCATTAGTAGCGGGTAGCCCAATTTACGTGTGTAGCATTTTTTTTGACGATTTTTTAAGGCGAGGCAACGCCCAACCTTTTGTCGGTCGATCAAGGACTAATTTACGGTTAAGGCGTAAGGACGCCCAACATTTTGTTGCCTAACCAAGCAAAATTTTATACAGGGGGGAAGGCGCCCAACGTGGGATTAATTTTATTTTACGGTTAAGGCGTAAGGATGCCCAATATTGATATTGCCGAACCAGGCAGTGGACGGATCCGGTGGTCAGTTGAAGCCAGCCGTATTATTTGCAATAGTGTACCGGCGGTTGAGCCGCATCGGTGGAGTGGAGCACGGCATAGCGAAGCCACAACGGTCCAGGTGGGGGCAAAATCACCTAAAGCATGACGGCACCAAGGCTGCAACAATAATTTAGATATTTAGTACAAGGTACGAATTTTGTTTATTTTTTAAAATTTTAAAATTATATGTATTTTTAAATTTTAATTTTTTTATTTAATTTAAAATATCCTGAATTTACCTTTGGAAAATTTTCCGCTCTAATAAAATATTTTTGTAATCTCGCACCGACGTGCGCTGATCGTGCTCATGCTCGGGGTGCACATTGGTCTCGCTTCAATCATTTTCTGCGGTCCCGTTCCTTCGTCTTGTTCCGGTTTGTTGTATTCTGCTTTTGATTTCTCGTCTCTCCATTCTCTCCATTTTGAGTTAATTTATTTCGTTTTGATTTTTTTTTTTGCATTTATTAAGAATTAATTACTAATCTTTTTTCGGTTCGGTATGATGGGAGCGGAGATTCAGTTCCGTGTCGATGCATCGTCGGTGTAGTGTCGGCGGTGCCTTGGTGCCCGCATCTGATTTCAAAACCAATGTTTTGCACCGTTTGAATTCGGACGACACCAAGGCACCTCTCTCGGTTATAATTGTTCGTTTCTTTCTTCAGGTTTCGGCCGATGAATTTCGGCGGAACTCCGGGTTTTATTTTCATTTACTATTTGCGGTTTTATTTTTATTTTTTTAAATTTTCTGTAATTATTATCTATAATCACGGTGTAGGAGCCACGCAAGCCTCAAACCCTACGACCCATAGCACTTCTCCCTGAGTTAAAATATCACCGTGTGAGGTCTCTGCGTGTGTTTAGATAAAATCTGCGGAATGGTGTTGAACCATCCTGTATCAATCTTTAGCAAAAATTATAGTGAGAGCTAGTGTGGAGCCAAGCCAAATAACAGTGTGGAGAGTCATTAAAAAATGAGATCACCTTATTCCAAGAAAGCTTCAAAAGAAACCGCCTCTAAATCAGGAGAGTAAGAAGAAAAGATTACATTTCTCGAGGCTACATATGACATGACCTGAAAAATGGGAACGTGTCGTTTTCTCTGATGATAAATATTTAACCGTCCCGATGGATTTAACTATTATTTTCACGACCTTCGAAAAGAGGAAAAGTTTTTAGCAAAACACAATTGGTGCGAAGGAGGCGTATTTAAGTACCGGGTTGACCAATTACCAGAAATAAACGTAGCGGATATGATGTCACCGAAAAAAAAATCCGACATAGTCATTTAATGGGTTAGACTCCAGGGTGCAATGAACCATAAACAGACATCCATTCATACCAAAATTTTACAACTCATTACTTTTGAATTTTTCTTCAATCGATTTTTCTAATTTTAGTCATTGTTAGTTTAGTTGAACTTACATTTCAAACCATATGTTCTTTATTCTATAAATTAACATAATACTTACAAACAGACGCACAACTTATGGAAAATTTTCATTCATGCACAAATTTCATTGTTCTTACTTACAACTTGTAAAACAACATGTGCGGTGCCGGAGAGATTATCCACACAATTTTTTTCTAATTTTTTATTTAAATAAAAGTTAACCGGAAACGGGTTTGTTTACTATTACTTATAATCATCACTATTTAATGTATTTGAAATGATAAGAGATCAGATTGATTTATCAAAATTTAAAATGAAGATTGTCATGGATCACATGTAATCCGGATAGATATGAACGGAAATGAAATATCTATAAAATAATCATCGATAGTGTAAATGAGATGTGCATGGAATTTTTTGATTCGTTTAATTGTAAGACAGAAAATATTTTCAGAGTACGCTTGCCTTGAGTAAATTATAAGAAGCGAGAACGCCATATAAGGCACACAATTTCAATTAAAGTTTAAAAATTTCCAATTCTAAAAGGTAAATAATAAAACGAAAAAATTATAAATTCTTGACGTGATCACAAAACCTATACTCAATCATCATAAAACACCATATAAATAAGAAACACTCCTTTGTCTTTGTTTCAGTTAAAGTCTCGAACAAAGAAATATTGCTGCTACAACGTAGAACGTATTTAAACTGAGTATTGAATTTTAATTAAAATCATGGATTAGGTCTGCACAATTAGAATTTCAATAGTTTGTAATTGTTAAAGTACCTACATATAATCAATCAAGTGCGAAATTATTATCATGCAAAACATTGGCCTCATAACATAACTTGCATGCAATTACTTTATGCAAGTATTACTTACTGCTCAAGTATACGCGATAGATCAATAAGTGTGAAAAAAGACGAGACTGCGCATAATTACATGTAAACGAAGTTTAACTACGGTGTAACATCGCGTTGGTTTACTTTATGTAAAATTTCTGTCAACCGAGTAATTTATTGCAAATTGTTGGAACGAATTTAATCTTCTGTGAGATTGAAAACTTAAAGTATGCCGCAAAATCTACGAAACAACAAATTTATTAGATAAATCGCTACAGAAGACGCACTAGGTAGATCTGGAAGGCAATTGACCTTAATCGGTATGTTTTCTCTTAAAATCTAGAAACCGGATTAGAATTTAATAACACATTTGTTCGTTTATAGCAAATAATTACTAAATTTTAGCTACATCACTCATATATCATCCTCCGGATGTCTTGAACTAAGGCTATCCTTGACGTTTTGCCCATACAGTATATTTCTGCTGGAGTGCAGTTGAGGTCTTTCCTGACTGAGATAATAGAATTGTTGGAAGTTCTGAACTTCAATGCATTAGATCAAGCTAGTGCGGCTTTTAGATGTCTGTGGGATCGTTCGACAAAATCATATGTGTTCAAGTTATAGAAGCTTGGTGAGATCAAATAACGTTCATTTGAACTGTGATCGTTGGTCTGTCATACTATAAAGAGAGCAACAACATATCTACAAATATACTCATTGTTGAAGATGTGCCTTTGGGTTTTTGTTTCAGATTCAATAAGCTTCTGGTCAATGGGTTAATCAGTTGACTATCATTAAAATATAAATATGATCGAGGCAGTGGACCAACCAAGGCTAAAGTTTACTTTACGTATACATCGAGAAAAACAGGTAAGGAGTATAAATGTTTAAATGCAGGATTGTTTATCAACAGTTTTTTGGAGGAGGACGCTAAATTTTTCCGGAAAATTACCTCAAAATTTACACTTAAAACCGGGAAAATTTACACTTAAAAAAAATTACGTATAATTCAAAATAAAATTTTTGATTTTGACTTTTCCGACAGTACAAGTAATTTTTCCGAGGAAATTTTGCAATTTTTCCAGGAAAATTTTGAAATTTTTTCAATTTTTTCTTTATTACTTAGTTTAAAATTATAATATAAATAAAATTTGACACGTCTTGAAGAATTGTATAAATTCTGAAAAAGCGGGGATTTGGGGCAACATCCCCCATCCTCTAAGGCATACAACGAATTAAAACTATGTACATTAAAAAAAAATTATAATTACCTAAGTTGATTTTTTAACATTTGTTAAAAGAAGCGATAAGAGCGATATAAAGTCTTTGATCTGTGTCTGCAAGGTTGACGAAGCAATTATTATTAATAAAAATAAAAAAAAATTGGAAAAATAAAAAAAATTGAAAATTTTTCCGGAAAGTCAAAAAATGTTCCGGAAAAATTTGTGCATCCTTTTCCTAAAAACTGATAGTAAACAATCCTGTATTTAAAAATTTCCAAAATTTATACTCTTTACCTGATTTTCTCGATGTATACGTAATGTAAAATACCGCCCCAACCACTCCACCACTTGAGCTACCAAGTGGCAGGTTTGAACACATCCACATGGAAGATCCATGTAGATGTGATAAAACCTGCCACTTGGTAGTTCGAGTTTACTAAGTTCTGATTTCGTGTGGTTGTGAAAGTTGGACTTGACGTGTGATAAAACGGCGTGTGATGAAAATATTGATATTGATAAAATATTTCGATCAGTTGCTTGTATCAGTATTTGTTCTGGGCCAGAAGTATTTCGAAGCAATAAGATTGCACGTTTGTTGAAAATCTTCGTCGTATGTTGAACATGGGTCAATTTGTGCCTGTAATGGTCTCACACACAGGTTTATGTTTGATATTGGGGTGGGTCCGCCCCGGTGGCAAATTAGTCAGCATGCTTGATCCATCGACCGGAGGTCCCGGGTTCGATTCCCGGTGGTGACAAGGAAAAATTTCACGGCTGGTTTAGGATCAATAAAATAATCACTCATTATCCGAAATGAAAATATGATTATGAAACCTCAATTGAGGCGGCCAAATCCCTTGATGAGATATTGTGCGAGAGAGAGAGAGAGAGAGAGAGAGAGAGAGAGAGAGTTGGGGTGCGTGCTCAAATCAGTTTCTGCAGTTCGTTGTCGCGTTGTTGCTGTACAGATAATTCCTTCATGTCGAAAGAGAAGACGCCGAGCTCTGTGAAAAGTGTTGTACCAGAACGAGACACAGAGTCGTTTATCACATAGTGTTTACCTTAAATGTCACATATGTCGGCAGTGAACCAAATACCTGTTGAGGGGTTTATGGTCGTTAAATCTCGATAAAATTTAAACATTGACGAAATGACGAAAGTGTTTCATTGATAAATACATAGCAAGCTGTTCTCTAACGAAAGTAGAGTATTTAATTTTCACCGGGGGAGCTTTTGAAAAGAACGCAAATGGTTGCCAACAGCCTTTGTTTCGTTGTTGTAAGACAGCCCAAACTGTTAAATTCAAAGCATCTGTAGTAGTATAACAGAGAAGCAGCGGTAATAGAACGCGTGACTTTTTCGAAAGATTCAGAGGAATCTTTGGGACAATAGAAGTTTCAACTTTCTATGAGGAATGCCACGAAGTAAACAATGTATTTTAGATATTGA
Organism: Nephrotoma appendiculata; assembly: GCA_947310385.1. Lineage (NCBI taxonomy): Eukaryota > Metazoa > Arthropoda > Insecta > Diptera > Tipulidae > Nephrotoma > Nephrotoma appendiculata. The sequence continues at coordinate 101,626,131 of OX371223.1, forward strand.
TCGATACATACTCTTATGTTATAAGATTCAACAATTCATCGAAAAACAATTCACCAAAAATTGGTTATTGATACGATCTAATACGAGTAGAGAATGTAGAAAATTGCCAATTTAAATGTTATAGATGAAGAGGCGATAGGATTACCAACGCTTTATAAGAGGACGAAAAACGGTCATATAGGGTTTTCACTAAACATTTGATGAAAGAGAGACTCATTATAGTAGCAAACATACTACACTATTTGTAAAGGTATCCAAATGACCTCACTTAAACAGGAACTCAACTTTTAAAAGTTGAGAAGCTTTAAATAGAATGATATGGAGGTTGGCGATTTTAAGCGATAAAATTAAAATTTTAAAATAATATTTGACAACTATTTCAGAATATACATAGCGAAACATCACAGGATGTCGGGCAGTCCGATTTTGCTATATTGTGATGTTTAATGCCGGTTTTAATCACAGAATTTCCCTGCGCACACCTTTACTACTTGAAAAGAAAGTGTTTTATCGATTTAGAATGAAATTCGTGACACTACCCCGACTTATGCTGTTCGTACCAAGCATCATGTTAAATATCGTGTCGTTTTAGTCTACTGCCTAAGACGACTTTCTTCTACTTTACAACTTTGTGTACATTTTTCTAATTGCAGTGCACGCCTTGAGATTTTGCTTTCTGTCTCGTGGAATAGTACAGCAACACCAAATTTATTCATTGGATGTCGCTGTTCTCCTCGTGTTGTTTTTAAGCATTTTCATTTTATCTCTGGCAATCATGATTTTGCTCTCTAGTTCATCTTGATTGTAGTGTATCACTCATCACTATGTGACTAATCCATTGGTTAACCCCCGATGATCCTCGCTACAGGAATATTCTGTTCTCGATCCATTCTCTGCCTCGTATTCTGCATTCCTCCATCTCAACTCCAACGCGTGCCGCTTAAGCACGCCAACCGAACTCTCTCTCAACAAAATTCTGTTCGCTACGGGATTATTCTATTTCCGGAATCTTCCCTCTGAAAGCAAATTCATCCCCGTTTCCTCCGACCGTGTTCTCTCTTCATGCAGTCTTCCATTTCTCGATTTTGGACTACATAGCCATTTGCCTTTAAGTAGGATTGTTTGTTTCTTGAACTCACTATGATTTTCCAGATTTTGGGTCTCGGATACTATCACCAGTTTTTATTTTCTATTATAGCAGTACCAAAACTTGCCGCATTTGAAGCATCAGCACTAAATAGCCGAAATTAAATATAATAGATATAATAGATTAGATCCCATAAAATATAATAGATTTGAAATTTTGAGTTATCCTCAGCAACAACCAGACACCAGCTTCACATCGAGGTGAGATTAGCAAAAACCAAACTACCAACGTTTTTGTAACCTCACCTCGATGTGAAAGTATTTGCAATATTTTTGTACTATAGTCATGCAGCATGATGAGATGACCGAATTTTTTGATTTGAAGAATCTAATATTTCGTTAAGTCGAAACAAAATTACCAACGGCTTGGTAACTTCCACCTTGATGTGAACGTCATTTATAATCTAAAACCTTTTTCCTGTTTTCAACTTCTTGCACTTTCTCACAAGTGACTTAATCACATCTTTCGATTTTGGTTCTGCTCAACACGAAGTTGATGGAACAACTTTGCTACATATTGGCAACCTATTTTCATGTTAAATGACTTTGGCTCATGTTTCTTTCAGTTTATCACCTTGCATTTGAAGAGCCAGGTCCTTCATTAAATCTTCCAAATCCATGGTGGGTTTTGAATGTTTGAATGTGAGGCGATTACACTAATAATGTTTGTGGTTGAGCCAGGCTGTTTTTTTTTCTTCAGCTGGTACAATCGGTGCTTCTTTGTAGATCTTTTGTTTTATCGTGATCTCCATCTTGCCGGAACGCTTTCTTTCGAGCCAGCTTCACTTGAATCCCTCGGTCAACTCCTAAGTTCTGTAAGCTATGCAAGGGTTCATTTTTATTTCCCGGCTCATTGCGGGTGTTATTTGGCCAATACCTCTTCTGACACCAAATGGTCTTTCGATACAGTGTTTGAAAAGAAATAGTGAAAATTGTGCAAGACCCTTGGACCATTTTGCAGAGATTTGTATTTACAAAATCCATTACGAATATTTATGGCCGCCCTCTCGAAACATTTTTTTTTAATTTTCTAAATTTCAACATTTTCTAATTGGTAATTCTTCAGAACTTCTTAAGGCTGTCATTTTATACTCATTGCAAATCTTGTTTGATATGACGAACCGTTTTTTATCCTAATTAGTGAGAAATGGCTTACTATGGAATCCAATTTCGATAATACCAACTGAGTTCCAATTCAGTCGATTCAGAAATGGTTAATATCGATTCAAATTGCACCAACTTCCAAAACTCATCTTAAAATTTTGTAAAACTATCCAAATACAAACCATTTTCTTCTTTAAGAAAGAAATCGATGTTGAGCAGGCCCTCATCTTCAAAAATTGGAAAATATACTATTCTGCACTATGAGGAATTTATGAGCTCTTGAAATCCGCAAACCAAAATTGTTGAGCTCGATCAGGTTGGCAGGAATTTAAATAAATGCGGTTGGAGAAGCTAAGTCAACGTGACCGACTCAGACCCCCCCCCCCCCCCCCCCACCACTAAAAACAGAATATTTAGATTAAATTTTGATTGCATAATTTCGAGCTATTTAAGAGCTTTCAATTTAAAATAACTTCGATTTTTCAGCTCTCCCAAAAAACCATACACTACAATATGATGTATCGATTTATTAGCTCAGAAAATACGCAACATTTATTTAAATTCCTGCAAACCGGATTGAGCTCAAAAAATTTGGTTTGCGGATTTCGGGAGCTCATAATTATGCACTAATTTGTTTTTATAATTTTTTAAGGTGGAACGCCAACCCAATAGGGATAGAAATGGGGCTCGAGAATAAATCGTCTTCTTTTTAGAAAAACATCCAGTACTAAGATTAGAAATCTAATGTAATACAAACCGCTTTACGTCAAACTCAGTTGAAAAGTGGCTTAGTTCCAGTTCTAGTGTAATTGGAAATTAACCAAAATCTTATTCAGAACTTATATTAAGATTTCAATTTCATTTTACAACTCGGGCTCCCTCGAGGGAAGAAAAGGTTAGTCTCAATAAATTAAAAACTGGCATTTAGTTGTTAATTATCTATTTCCAACTGGATTAACCAGATGTTAATTTTAAATAATTGAGAATTGCGTTTAATTTCACAATTAATCGAAAACGACATTTAATCTAAAGTGGCAATTCAGCTCATTGAGGATCACCTCAATTAGCCGGAATAAATAATATCGATCTACCAAAGCGGTGAAAATTTTTGTGAAACTACTTTTCAAAAATCAGGGGTATGGAGCGGCAACCTATATACGTCCTCTAAAACTACCAACAAACTTAAATAAAACGACTAAGTTGAAATTCGATCATAAATTCGACGTTAAAAATCGATATTTACGATTTTACCATAATTACGATTATAATTTTTTCGGTTATCGCAAACGGTCCCAGACTCGATCGATACGTTGTTTTAAAAAAATTATATATATTGTGACCATTCGGGAATTGTTGTTTTCGGCTACTGTCATTTTTGTCGTTTTCTGTGAATCGTCGGTTTCGGTTATTTGACGCTTTGAGAATTGTAGTTTTCAGCAACATTATCGTTTTCTGTGAATTTTAGTTTTCTGTAAATTCTCATTTTCGGTGAACTGTTGTAGGACGATTTACCGTAAACATTAATTCACCGAAAATGACAGTATTCTGGAAAATTCAACATTTGATTAAAATTTAGACAATTCTCTACCAACTGAGAAGGAAAATGTTTTATTTGTTGAAAATGGGATTCCAATTGTAGGACGAAAATATGAATTTTGGATGTTGTTTTGGAAAGTGGTAGTTTTGATTTGATCTAAAAAATTCGCATTTTTTTTCTTCAAATTGTACGATATATTTAAGCGAGTACTTGTTCTCGTTGAACAGTAGCATAGTTGAGTGTTGGGTTAAATGAATTATGTTTCTAAAATAGGATTAGTATGGCTGAACTAGGGTATTATGAACGCTAGTCGAATACTTACGGGAATCAGGTTCTTTATTGATACTTCGAATAGGTAACTATGTAGCCTGGAACTAGTATCTATATGGCTTTTCGATTCAATTGTAACTTCATTTATTTAAGACACACTAATAATAAGCAATTCCTTAAGCGATTCCTTCAATAAGCGATTACGCAAAAATAAATCGGCGGTTCTATTGCTTATTGAAGTAATTTTCTTATCACATTTTGTAACGAAATTAATATAAATGTATAATGATAGTGATTTCAGTGATTTACTTCCTATTAAATTTGAATACATACTAATTTCAACATACAATGGAAGTTCACCTTAATCGCTTAAGAAATGACATATAGTTCCTTTCAAATTAGTCATTTTCCAGAATCACATCTGGAAACGATATGGAATTTCAATTTTACCCTACAATTCGAATTCTATTCCAATAGGCTGTTAAACCTTAATCGATTGACAAACACTCTAGTTCGCCCCAAATTTTTATTTTTCTGAAGCACATCCGGAACTCATTTTGAAACCCTTTTTTTAAATCTTTTAAACCAAGTTTTATTCCATTCAGTTGACACCCAATGTTCGGAACTCGTACTAAAACCATATTTCGATAATCGAAATTTATTACTACCCCAATGGGTTAAAAATGATCTAAGTTTCATTGAAATTGCCGATTAACCAAAACCACACCAAAGCTTTTATGGGAATTCCATAAATATCAATCCTAATTGGTTAAGCAATGGCTTAGTTTCATTAAAAATTATTCTATCGCAGAAATAGCTTAGTTTAATTTAAATTAGTCAAACCTAGGAACCACAACCAGAACTCATGTTGGGATCCTATTTGTATATAACTGATCTATAGTTAAGTTACCCGTAGGTTATCAAAAAACCTACCTCCAATCAAATTGTCAGTTATTTAGAACCATATTTGGAACTGATACACTAAGTTCATTTTCATCAATAAAACCAAGTTCCATTTCAATCGGTTCAGAAATGGCTTAGTTCCAATCAAATTGGCAATTTTCATTTTAATATCGACATTTACCACGAAAAAAATCTAGGCAGGCCGAAAAAAACACATATGCACAAATAAGAGAGCCCCTAAAAAAATTGTCTCGGAATAAGTATGCTTAGAAGTCGAGCGGACGAACGACTCTCTTTCATTATTATCATAACCGTTCAAAAAGCAAAATGCTCCTGATTAACTTCATTAATTACCGTTTTCAGTTAATTGTCGTTTACGGTGACTTATTATTTTCGGTTTCGGCTTCCTTTTTTAATGAACTGCTATTATTGCGATAGCAAGACAATATCGGTGAATTGTGCTTTTCGGTGAATATCGCACAACTGTTAATAAATTTTGAATTATTAACATTCGGATCGTATTCAAAATTTCATTTTCATCCAATAAACCAACATTCGAGTCGCTTGATAAATGGAAAATACAAGTTCGTTGACCGAAAAAGTTTTGCAGTGGTTAATTCATCGACACTTGAACCGAGATGGTCGTGGTTCGAATCCGTTATTGTTGATGTATAGCCACCATAAGGTAAGGTGTATATCTCAGTACCCACTCATGTGCCATTGTAGTGTGTAAGCACATTTGTTCTATTATGGTCCTTTGACACTCCACAATTTTTTTGTCATAGACCTCGAGTTTTAATCCAACTAGTTGAGAAATGGCTTAGTTCCATTAAAATTAACCATTCACCAATGAATTTTATTAAAACCAATTTTTGATGTAGTGTCTTTCTTTCTATACTTTTAAGGAATAGATCAGTCCCTTTCAAATTGACTATTTTTCATAACCCCTGATTATTAAAATCCCATATTGGAATACCAGAGTATTAATCAATTGGAATGAAAAACAGCTAACTTACTCCAGATTGAGCATATTCCTTCTAATTTTCTATAAATATCACTGAAATCACAAAATAGAAAAAATGGGTGTACTACAAAATCCCGGTTTTCAAAATCCCGGTTTCAAAATCTCAATTTTCAAAATCCCGGTGGGTTAAAAACATGCCGAGAATAAAGGAGCAGTTTTCTAGTTTTATTCTAAGTGAATGATTCGAATTCAAAACGGATTTTTTCATACAATTCTAGAGTACGGTCGATAGAGATGAAACTTGACCATTCCTTTACTGATTATGTTAAAACTCTACAAGTAAGGTATAAATGGGATTCTAAAATGATTTTTTGCTAAAGCTCTAGAATATGGCCATTAGCGACAGAACTTGACTATTTCTTGACAGGTTATGATAAAATTCGATATATGTAATGGAAATAAGATTCTAATATGATTTTTTGACTAAGTTCTGAAATATATCGCTCTTTTTGTCCAGATACGCAGAGCGTTATCAAAAAATCATTTAATAATTCTATTTATATCGTGTCAAATTTAAACATAATCGATTAACAAATGGCCAAATTCCATCTCTACTGACCATGTTCCACACTTTAATCAAAGAATCATTTATTAACCCCATTTCCATCGCACGTGATGAATTTCAACATAGTCGATTAAGAAATGGCCTAATTCCATCCCTAATGACAATATTCCAGAACTTTATCAAACATCATTTTAAAATCGTATTTAGATCCCACATGTCGACTTTCGACATAATCGGTTCCATAATGATTCCATAATTTTATCAAAAACGCATTTTTTGAATCCCATTTAGGGCCCACATGTCAAATTTCAACTAAATTGGTTAAGAAATATCCTAGTTCCATGACCCTGTTTCAGAACTTTATGAAAGAAGCACTTTAGAAATCAATTTCCATCGCACGTGTAGAATTTCAACAAAATCGGTTTAGAAATGGTCTAGTTCCACCTCTATTGACCGCTTTATCGAAAAACCATTTTAGAATCCCTTTTCCATCGGACGTATCGAATTTCAACAAAATCTGTTAAGAAATGGCCAAATTCCATTAACCCATTTCTAAAACTTTATCGCAAACTAATAATTTTTGAATTTTGTCAAAAAATTCATTTAAGGGTCTTATTTTCCCACATGTCAAATTTTAAAAATTCAAACCGGGATTTCCTAAAAATCGTGATTTTTTTTTATACAAAACCGGGATTTTGAAAACTAGGATTCCGATGTAGCACAGAAACGCAGTTTTTATTTCAATGTACGTTTGCTGCCTATCCTGAATATCAAAATCATCGTCAATTTGATTTCAAAATTTTATAAAGTTTAAAATTTTCATTACGTTGGCTGCTCAGATGCTTAATCATGCGCTGTTTTGGAATTGAGATTTATTTAATAAATGTTTGCTTCTACATGAGGTAACATATTTAGCACTATTTCAGTACATCTAGCCCTATTTTGAGTTAACTAACAATATGACGATAAAAATTCACGTGTTGTTAAAGAAAAACAGAAGTATAACGCTGCTTGAATGCTTTTCATATGACGACTCTACCGACTCAAAGAGAAAAAGAGGCTTGAAGAAGATCTTAAGATTTTACAACTGATTCAATTGTTGTTGCTTACGACAGTTTAATTAATGCTGAAACAACACTACGTTACTTTAATGTCATAAAAACTTCCACTTTCAAAAACAGTTAACCAATAACTAGTACATTGAATCTCCATATATGACGTTGTTTTGTTTAAAATTCAAAATTGCATTTTCAAACTATAAAATTTGTTAGAGAAAGTTCATTTTACTTAAAGATTAAATCGTTAACAATAAAAACATTAATCATATAAAATTCGATATTAGCACATCGATCTAATTAGTTCCAAAAATATAACATAGCATATTTATAACCAAACTAACGACCATATGGTTAGTCTTAAACGTGTTATATAAACAAAAAACTATCACAAACAAATATTAGAACAAACAATAATAAATCCGCCGACGCTTGAAGTTACAAACGATAACAAAAGTTATTCTTAAATAACTCGCGTACGCTGTTTAGATGCGGCACCATAATGCATGTAAATAAACCCTTTCATGCATCTCTACTATATCTGTCTGTGTTATTCACATATCAGAGAATTGTAATGTAAATGTGTAATAAACACTAAAAACTAAAACAACAACAAAATGTAAACATTAGTACAGCAATATAGAAGAAAAAGAGGTCAAATTCCGTTATCTTATATGTAGTTTTCTTAAACACAACTAAAAAATAATAAATTTCAAATCTTGAAAGAAAACATAAATTAAATTTAAATTTTAAATGCATCTTACGTTTTTCGTTTTTATTTTTAATTCCAATTCATTGTTTTCTCCTCCCGTGAATCAATTTACTTATACTCGTATTACAGTAATAAATGAATGCTTTATGATCAATAAGCTGAATATAGTTGATTCGAAATATTAGTTATTATCGCTGGGCAACTGATTTGACCTTTAACAAAAAAGAGCGGGAAAAATATAAGGTTTCGTCGAGAAACTGCAATAATTTTGGTAGTTTCGGCGTGCCAAAGGTAAAACCTTTAAGTTAGATTTCAAATGCCCTATGCGGTGATGGTAATACCAGTACCGCTATTATAGTTTCAACTATCAGGCAAATAATGAATTACCTTGCATAGGCGCTCAATCTACTAGTATTAAAACTTGAGAAAGATAATTTCGCCCATTTTCCAAATTTGATTGACCATCTGATATAAAAAAAAAATAAGAAAAGAAACATACTTGCGGATACAACGATTGCCGCAATCGTTCCCGCAGTCTAAACCAACCAAATGGAGTAAAATGCTCTTGCCGCATTCGAATTGAAATATTTTCTATTTTGAGCTATGGTTTCCTCAAGCTTCCCTACCAAAAAATACAAATGGCACTAAATTTTGTGCTCATTGTAAGCAGCCATTTTTTTTTTGCTATAATTTGACAGAAAATATAGATGTATTTGGCAGATATATATTTGTGTTGTAAAACCAAAGATTTTAATAATATTATATAATACTAATATAGTACTATTATATATACTATTATATAATACTAATAATATTAATAAATAATTATACTAATAATATATGATTGTAAAATACATACCAACAATTTACACTGTTAAATTTAAAAATATTCCAATTAGATTTGTTTTGTGGTGAAATTGAAACATTTTTAGATAATCTTTAACATTTATATTAGAGAAGTAGTCTCTAAGTCCCTAATAGTGTCGCCGTAAAGATCAAAGAATTTTCTAACGATTTGAATTAAACACGACAAAACCGTAAATCCATTTACTAAACTTTTTTAATTCTAAAGAAGGCTATTTTAGACAATATTTCTTATTTTATATCTCTGATCCTAGATGTTCACGGGGTCTCACCTATATGACCGAATATGTAAAACCCTACGTATGTGGTGAACACGATTTAATTATGATGAATTTTAACTAGTCCAGCTTGTTTTTAAACAACTATCGTTTTTGATATCAACCTATTTTCCAATTTTTCTATTACGTTCACAGTTTTGAAAATGTATTTTAGGGTAGCGTAGACAAAGTTCTAACAATGAAATGGAAATGGATAGTTTATGATGATATTTCCAGTACCATACAGACTACATAGAAATTCCATGAATTTGAATAAATTTTCAAATTTTATTTCACCGATCCTAGAGATGTTCACGGGGTCTCATCCACATGGATAGATACATCAGCTAAAACAATTAATATAACATATACATATTATAAATTATAATATGTAATATGTAATATACATTAATAATATTAAATTTGCAGGTAGTAAATTTTTTAATCGATTGAATTTTCTAACGATTATGGAACTGAAATATTGGCAAATTAAATATATCTTGAATTTTTAATATGAATTTCGTAATGAATTTTGAGTATGGCTTTCTTGAATTTTTTGTTTGTGGTTTAATACGGCTCCAACCCGTTGGACCAGACTCGTCCACAACCTGTTTGGCCCAGGCATCTCTGAAATCGGTGCGGAAAAATTCCAAAATTACAGAAATTCGTAACACGCAAGTGGTAGAAAGATTCAAAAAATTATTTCACCAGTAATCTCCATGATGCTCCGCATAGAGGCGGTATAATTTCTTAACTTGTTTATGAACTATTTATTATTTATTACAGATATATTAATTAAATATAAATATGTATGGATCGTGATTTAATTTTTTCTTTTTTCTAAAATAAAATTTTATGGATAAAACATAATAAGATTTTTTTTTCTTGATAAATATTTTTTATATGAAACTCACATTATCATTATTTTTTTTATTTTACTTGGCTGAGATTTGAATTTATCGTGGAGACACACCATACATAAAAAAGGCTTTCCGGGATGATTTCTCGGATCAAATTAACCGACATTGAAACTTCATGCTTAAGCTTCGGTGTAACTTCGGTCTAAAAATTTAAAAGTAAGAAAATTGGTCCCAAAACAACGAAGGAAAATAAACTCTAAAGGTATGAATATGATATAACGATTCTGAAAAAATTGATTATCATCATAAAAATCAGACCATTATACCAGAATTCCTCAAAGAATTTGTGACAGAGATATTCACCGGTAACAAATTTAAAATTAAAGAAAAATGGGGAAAGTTTCTAAATGCAAGTTAAATTAGTAATAATCGTCCTAATAGACCGTACAAGAGCCAACAAGATAGTCACAACTTTAAACTATTCACTCACGCTATGACTGATCTATCTGACCATGTATGTGAGACCCCGTGAAGATATCCAGGATCGGTGAAATATAATTTGAAAATTTATTCAAATTATTTGATGAAACTTCTAAGTCGTGTATGGCATTGTAAATATCATCATAACCGAACCCTGTCCAGAACTATCGAATGTCGAAACCTTGAACTATCCAAAAGTATAAACGTAGGCCCGTGAGCATCTCTAGGATTTCTGTTATTTGATTATTATTACAAAACATCGGGTTCGTCGCTTGGGAATATAAATGGGGTAAAAATCCTATTGCAGAAAATACCAAAATTTCCAATTGAGAAATAAATTTAAAATGAAGAAGTTTCAAATTTTGAAAAACAAAGTGAAAATCATCATTCGTGTGCCATTTTCACAATATTGATAGAAACTTTTCTGACATATTCGAATATATGAAAGAGATTACATGAACATTTCTGGTATATGTTCGTAAACGTAAACGTAAAACGTTCGTGTTCAAACACGTTCGTGTTCGTAATCGTAAACGTAAAAAAGTCTCTGCACAAGTAAAAATTCATCATAATTAGATCCCATTCACTGCACTCATATGGTTTTATCTGATCTATCTTACCATGTGGATGAGACCCCGTGAACATCTCTAGGATCGGTGAAATATAATTTGAAAATTTATTCAAATTCATGGAATTTCTATGTAGCCTGTAAATATCATCATAAACTGAACTACGTTCTGTAAATATCATCATAAACTATCCATTTCCATTTCAGTGTTAGAACTTTGACTACGCTACCCTAAAATACATTTTCGAAACTGTGAACGTCTCTAGAAGCGGTAATAGAAAAATAGGTTGATATCAAAAACCATAGTTGTTGAAAAACAAGCTGGACTAGTTAAAATTCATCATAATTAAATCGTGTTCACTACACACGTAGGGTTTCGATTTACCTATTCGGTCATATAGGTGAGACCCCGTGAACATCTCTAGGATCGGAGATATAAAAGTAGAATCATGGTCTAAAATAGCCTTATGTAAAATTAAAAAAAGTTTAGTAAATGGATTTACGGTTTTGTCGTGTTTATTTCAAATCGTTAGAAAATTCTTTGATCTTTACGGCGACATTATTAGGGATTTAGGGACTTCTTTAATATAAATGTTAAAGATTATCTAAAAATGTTTCAATTTCATCACAAAACAAATCCAATTGGAATATTTTTAAATTTTATCAGTGTAATTTGTTGGTATTATTTTTGGTATGTATACGATTGCGTGATTCCTGGCAACATTTACTTCAGACTACTAATTCACTAACTTATAACGATGAACAAATCCATGCCTTGGAAAAAAATAAAAATTGCAGAAACTGGAAAACGATTGAAATCATTATTGGTTGAAGATGTGAAATCAGCTATCGATATGGTAGCAGAAAGTGTTGCGGACTGGTATATAATGGGCCAAGCAAATTTCGTTCAAGCTCAGATACTGGAGAAGGATGTAGTCAATCAAAAACCAAGCATGATCGTAAATCTGATATTAATAATCGTAAGAAGATCAATATGATGACCGCAAAAGATAATTGCGTAACAAAGGACGCTAGTAAAATTGATTATATCGTAATGGATTTTTAAATAATTATTTCAGTAACAGAAATATATGATTTTATAATTTTAGACAATATTTGCTCTTCAAAGGCAACTACAGGTAGTCTTAGGTTAAAATACACAATCGATTGATATAAAATGATGTCATGATGTGCCCCTGGCCGATCCAGTGAACAAAACAGAGATAGGAAATTCACGGAAGCAACGTAAAAGCGAAACAGAAATTACAATAATTCTGAATGGCAACACATGTTCGCTGACACCCTGACCATCAACATATTCGGCAAACAAGCCACTATTTTGTATTGCTGCATGTGATTCGGGGTTACCTTATATAGTTGTGTCCGGGAAAGATGGTACCCTAATGTTACGAAGTGATTATACAATTCAATGCAGAGAAGGTCATCTAGATTCATCATCACGCGGTATCAACGATAGTGATGAAAGGGCTGTAGTTGATATGAACTTTTTATTAAAAAATCAAATTTTTTATTAAATTTTAAGAGGATTTAAATTTCTTGGATTTAATCCATAACATATTTGTAAAAAAATAAGGTAGGAAACAAAATGTCGAAATGCCTAAACCACCAATACAAAACCAATGTCAATTAGGCACATCATATTTACGTGGGTCCTGCACACATTATACAAACACTTCAAATTTCACTTCGGGATATTTAACGGCCATATCACAACAGCAGCACAAAAAAACACCATCAGACATTTGCAGAATATTTTCCTTATGTAGTCACTTTCGTGCGATTGTCTTTGGCATATTTAAACGCTAATTCTGCGACAGGCTAAGCCTCTTCCGTCATTAATTTTATAATCTGAACCACACCAACAATTTTGTGCTGAATACCCGAGTATTCATCATATATGTTCTCACGAATTGTAACTACGCAGTTCCAATTTTTCTGCTGTAAATTTGATTGACTTCAGACTAAGTATAGAAATAAAGAATTCAGGGTATTTTATAGTAAAATTACCTGTAACAATATTCGCCATAATCACTTTTAACTTTTTCTCTCCATTGAGCCAGTCGTCTGAATTATATTAAAAAAAATTTAAAGACATTACACAGACAAAATTCTTTACCCCGAAAATTGAAACGTCAAACCAATAAAAAAAATGTACGTTTACTGAGAAATATTTATATGGCATGTTCACCTTCTAAGCGAAAATTACAAATGAAAAATTTGACAAGCAAAATGACGTACCAAATAGACTAATATTTTGAGCAAAGACTAACTTCAACTCAAAACTACAGAATTTTGCCGCAATCGACTCCGCAGGTATGTATGCTACATAAAACGCAAAGTTTTGAGTGAAATTCAACATGAACAATTTTACAGTAGAACCTGTATGACGGTTACAGATATGAATGTGCTGAGATATAGTTTTTGTTCAGATTAGTCAGTCCTTCATCACCTTCCCATTTTATTGTACGTACATAGAAGACACCCTGTATAGTGCATGAATTACAAGTTATCTATATGCAGTTGTAGCAATTTTTTGGTTTTCGTCTGTGGGCGTTCCGCGAACTATTGTAAAACTATAAAATAAGTTCGCTGCCCAGTAAAAAAACGTAAAAAATACCGACAAAGAAAGAAAAATATAAATAAGGAGATGGCAAAAAATACAAAAAAAGAATCTAAATTATATGAGAGTTTAATTTAAACAATAAAAATAAATATAGATATCCATAAAGTGGTGGCTTCGCAACATTAAAAGGTTACGTGTAAAGTGATGTAAAAATCGGCAGGTGTTTTCGAGGTTAAATATTTTTTATGTGGTGATAAGTCTCGGTGCAAGAATACACAAAGTTCTATTTTCCGGTGATTAAAATGAAGAACAACAACGAAAATGCCAAAAAAGAAGAAGATCAAAACGATCATAGTGATAATAATGATGCGGAAAGCGATCCGGCACTTTGGTTCTGTCAGTTGGTAGTCCAATTCAAAACAAATGGCATTACAACTGATGAAACAAAATTCCACTCAGTAGTGGAGGCGATAGAAAGTAATATTCTCTCCATAGTAGACGTCGTGGTAATAAACCCATCCCCTCCCCGCCTCTCCTCCCCTCCCACCGAAATCAAACAAATACGGTACATTAAAAAATCGGCTGGCGGAGTATTTTAAGGAATCAGAAGAAAGGAAATTAAAAAACTTACTGCCAGACAAGTATTTGGTGGAACAACGGTCATCACATTTTTTAAGATTCGCGACTTAGATTGTTTAAGTCATTGTGGATTCACCGATTGCCTACGCTAGTGCAAGCAATCTAAGCAATCAACGGCGGCGACATAGACAAGTTCGCTACGATAGCCGATCACATCATGGAGGTAACAAAGGCATCGGAGGTGAATATGTGTGAGAAATCAAATCAGCATCGTTGAGTGTACAAATCGAAATATTGCGGGTAGATCACAAAACTCGAGTATAAGAATTGCTGGTACCATTATAAGTTCGGGGATAAGGCTACTAAATGCCGGCCGCCGTGTGAATTCTCAGTAGAAAAAACTAGTCGAACGATCGCTTATGGCGACTAGCGATCAGAATTTAGTAAATTATCGCCTTATTATAGTCGATAATACAAAAATCTGATCGATACGGGAGCTCACGTTTACGTAATACCACCGAAAAAATATAAAGATGAACAAATTATAGACACGTTCCCGATAAATGTGTACGCGGCTAATCAAACAAACATTAACGTTTTCGGGAACAAGATAGTCCCGGTTAATTTGGGTTTGCGGAGAAATTTTACCGGGAAATTTATCGTGACCGATATCAGTAAAGCGATAATAGGAGCGGATTATATTTTATGCCATTTCGAATTACTCGTAGATCTAAAATGAAAGAGGCTGACCGACCGACAGTATGATCAGCTTTAGTTCAATGGAAAAGGTTTCGAATGATCAAATATCAGATGTAACTACAGTACGAACGATTCATTCTCCATATTTCGAATTGCTGTCGGATTATAAAGTTGTAACTTGTCCAAAGGCGGGCATGAATCCAATTAAATACAATGTGACTCACGTGATCGAACCGAAATGTGTGCCGGTTTATTCGAGATATCGTCGGTTAACAGTGGAAAAATACAATATCGCAAGACGCGAGTTCAATGATATGATGAAGTTGGGAATATGTAGGCCAACGAAAAGTCCATGGGCCAGCCCTTTGCACCCGGTGAAGAAGGAAATTGGTAAGTGGTGGTCATGCGGCGACTACCGCCGACTTAAACATTGTATTGCAAGCACATATTTTCAACAATCGATTTGGTAAAGGCTTACCATCAATACCCGCTGAGCCATTAGACATAATAAAAATGTCGTTAATAAAACCATTCGGTTTGTTCGAATTTCCGCGGATGACTTTTGGGATAACGAACGCGGCACAAACATTTCAAAGATTGATTCACGATGTGTTGACAGAGCTGGAAATCGTTTTACCGCATCTGCATGACGTATTAGTTTACACCGATACCGAGTATGAAAATTTGAATCACCTGCGTCAAGTCTTCGATCGATTTAGGGTACACAGCATTGTAGTAGAGATGTTGTCAACATGTCCAAATTTGTTTTCGGAAGAAGAACGATACAATTTTTGGGTCATGTAATTTCCATCATCAATTTTTCAAGGATGCAGCGAAAACATAGTTGCCGTTGCTGTTGTACATGAAAAGTAACAAGAAAAATTGGATACCACTCAGGTTTTTTTTTTCAAAGAAACTAGCAGCGACACAGCAGATGTAAAGCACATACGACCGCGAATTACCATAGCCGCATGCTCAGCAGTAAAAAATTTCAAATTTTTGTGAGAAGGACGAAATTTTGTAATCGACACGGACTACCACAAGCCGTTAAAGTTTGCTTTTCAGCAAAAACCAGTAAAAACGTCACCTCGATAACTCCGCCAGTTAGACTACATCGGACAATTTTCAACCGATATTCGACCTATAACGGGTAAAGATAATGTGGTGGCAGATGTTTTATCACCGGTGGAAAAAATTTCGATCCTAAAGCTGTGCCGTGTACGAAAATTGGATGTGCCGTTTTGAGTTTCTACAACCTGGGCATCGTGATTTAAAATTAGGTTTAAAATGTTTTCCTGCAGAGAAGAGGGCGGAAGTTTTACCTACAATTCTCTTGGGCATGAAAACGGTAGAGACCGCTCTATTTAGTCCGATTTTGGCGGAAGAAACGACTTTTTGAATGTTATATGATTCAACGATTTTGCTACCCTGGGAATTTTTCAGCACAACACTTAACACTTCCAACGAGCACGAGTTTATTTCCGACTTGAGAGAAAAAAAATGCAAAAATTGCAATCAGTACAGACTGAAAGACATGCGAAGGAAATGCCATTTGCACATTCAGATCTCAAGCGATACTCGCATTACTCGGTAGAATCGCTGCGGTACGAGGGCCGCTACAACCATCATACGATGGTCATTCCTTATTTCTAGTTAAGAATGAGGGACAAAGAGTTCGTGGTTTCAAAAGATCGACTAAATCCAGCATTTTTGCTACAAGATACAGAGGATGAATCAGACCAGCTGAAATATCCACAGAAAGATAAACAGAAAAACCAGGGAACATCGAAATAATGAGAGAGCAGGAATGTGGAAAGACTAAATCGAAAGGGAGTTAAACTCACTGAATCGTAAAGTCGATAAAGTTAGCTCGAGCCCGATTTTTTTGGTGGATTTCTTGGATAAGTGTAGCCATCCCGAAAAAGTGTAAATACATTAATAAATGAAGCACCATCCCGAAAAACGATTTATACATGAGGAAAACAAACAAATACAAAAATAATATTAATGTAAAAAAAAATTACTGGTAAAACTTTAGCTGTGTTGCTTTCAAAAGATTACAACAACAATTGCATTGTATTAAAGCCGATTGTCTTTAAAGTTAAGAAAAAAAAATTAGGATTATAGGGGAAATAAAATCATTTTATGGTTATGGTGTTTACCGCAAGGCATTAGTCTTTCTATTTTTATTCGAAAAATTTATTTTGTAGTAAAATTTGGTATTTGTTATTTGATAGCAAAATACCGAATTTAATTTGTTCTAAAATGAACCAACACAGAAAAATTAAAACGCATTAAAAATTTTAAGTTGTTGCTCTCCAAAAGTTGTTGCTTTCACATTTCTTAGCTAAGCTAAGCCGATTTGCGAAAGCAACACTACTTTTGTTTCTTATACTGTATTTAATTTGTGCAATAATTTTTGACTATGGGCCCACATTAAATACTATGCCACAATACCTAGAGATATAGCCACCAAGCGGCATATATGGCCAGACAGGCCGCGACACTAGCTAAAATATAGAATTTGCCCCAAATCAATATTAGGTGGAAATAACGTTTTTTAAATTTATTTGTTTAAGCCGTTTAATTTGTGGAGTTACTATGGGTCCACATTACATTCTATACCGCAATACCTGGAGATGAAGTCACCAAGCGGCATATATGGAATATTAGGCCACAATACTAGCTAAGATGTAAAATTGGTCCCAAGTCCAACTCAGGTGGAAATAACCCTTTTTTAAATTTATTTGGTAAAATTTATTTGTTTACACAAATTATCGCTATTCGGGTTAAACAAATAAATTAAAAAAAAGGTTATTTCGGCCTGATATGGGCTTGGGAGTAACTACACAAATTTTTGCTATTCGGGTTAAATGTATTAAAAAAAAAGTTTTACCAGTAATTTTTTATACATTAATATTATTGTTGTATATTGTTTGTATGGTGCTACAGTTTTTAATGTATTTACATTTTTTCGGGATGGCTACACTTATCCAAGAAATCCACCAAAAAATTCGGACTCGGGCCAACTTTATCGACTTGAATCGTTAGGGAACCTCACTCAATGAATCCCCTTTGCACTTAGTCAGTTTTTTAATCTCAATAGATTCCATCACTGCTAAAGGTTTAGTTTATTTTTGCACTTCCTCACTTTTTTCTAACCATAATGCATAATTAAATACAATAGAACTATTCATCTTTATAGCATACAAATTTGTGTATGTTCTCAAGAAAAATCTCACATCGCCACCTTTGACCTTAACTTTCTCAGATCATAAAACACACACAATACACAATGGAACGTACATACGAAAAATGCATAAATCATGTCCAAAGTTTTATTTTACACAACACTAAGTAACGGGCAATGAAATTTATTTTAACTAGACTTCTTAATATTTATGTGCGCTATGCCATTTCTTAATTTCTCCTTGGAAGTGTAAAATATAAACATGGATACGCATACAAATGACGTAAATTACAAATTAATTTTAAATCCAACTATATCGTCTTACACATCCAACAACAACAACAACGATGAAGATTAGTTATGAAGCGAAATTCTTATGAAATTTGATAATTTTCCAGTACTTGCGGTGTGTCTCGTAAATAGTAGGTTTCGTAATAATTTAAAGAAATTAAATTTCATTATTTTACCCTTTCTATATAAGTGATTATATTATAATACTGCAGCCAAACCCACGACTATATCTTAAAAACGTGGTTCGGTTGTATAACGTACGTTTCTATTATGGTTCGGCGGGTGGCAGAAAATTGTAAGTTGTTAAACGTAATCATAATGGTGCAACATTTCAACTTCCCAAAATGTAGCGCTTTTTATTTTCTAGATTTTATTGTATTGTCTATTGTTGTATAGTAGAATTGACTTTTATTGTAAATCTTAAAATAACATTCACTATTCATTTTACCTAGATATTATTTATAGTTGTCTTAAAGGTATAACATTTTATTGTTGTATATGAATTACCGCGTGCGCTTACCACGATTGTATAAAAAATTCATTATTTTTTGTGTGTTGAGCTCCGGCTCTAAAAAAGTTTTTATTTTACCGTCGTATAAACTTAAAATATCTATACAGCAAAATAAAATCAATTGGAATGCAAGGACATATACTTCTTATTTTCTTATAGGTTTTGTTGTATTTCTTTGTTACTTTGCAGTTACCAGAACAACTTGTATACATAATTTATAAAAATTCAGACAAGTTTTTATTTTTATATCTTAGTTTTATATTTTAAAATAATAAAATGGCTAATTTTGTAATAAGCTCGTATTAAGTCATAAACAATATAGGTAGAGAATTCGCAAATCCGCGATTGACTTACAATTGTGCAAAAGCAAAACTCGTGAAACATGTGATGCGGCGAAATGTACAAGGTAAGTAACTTAAACTTAACAATGCACATTTTATAAAACCGTGTCAATCATTATATGACCTCTTCTTTTGCAATATTAATTGTTTAATGATTTTTCATCCATATATTGTTATATAATAAAATTTATAAGGAAACCTTCAACTTTGTAATTTATAAAACTAAACGATGTGATAACCTAACAAAAAATAACAAAAAATTCAAATTATGAATGTGTTAGTACCACTCAATATTAAATCCTTTGCACTCGGCACCGTTTCGGACGTTACCTACCAGCAACACGACGCCACTTTTTAACGAAAACGTACATCCTGGAAACGTGATATTATACAGTATAATTTTAGCACCAAGTAAGGAATTGTAATGAAATTTGTTTTATATGAATTTGTGGACATTGAAGAACACATATTTACAAAAAATATCAAAATTTATTTTTTTTAATTTTCTATAGTATGGTAAAGTTTAAAGCAATTCCCAACATGCATAGCAGGTTGATTTGTACATGTTTCACAATAAAATGTTGTTGGCCGCCTTCCGCCTGGTGTTTTTCTGTCAGAACAGACAATACAATCCCGTTTTCTTTCTCCCACATTTGGAATACGCAACTTATTATTCAGTCTATTGTCTGACAACGATGTAGATGGACGTGATCGAGATTCTTGAAAATCACCTCTCAACTGCTTTACAAGACTTTTTACTAACTTGTGGTGTGTCATTGATTTTTGTGGTTTTCCTTCGGATTCGGTAAAGTATGAAGGAATTTATAACGCTCATTTCCAATCCCCAAAAAAATAATTTTCTCCACCATTTCAAAGGTTTTCGCAGAAAACAATACGGAGAGGCGTATTGATCTGTAAGATCGACACCGCCCATATTTGCGGTATAATCGAGAACCATTTGAGGCTTATCAATAGATAGAATATTTCCTGCACCACGTAACGTTCTGAGGGTTGATTGCATTCCTGTGTTGTTACTTAGCATTCTGACAGTTTTTTATCTTTCCACGCAAGAAGTCTAATATTATTTTTTCTATATGCCACTGTCTTTTTTGATGAAAATTTTGGTTTACGAATTGCCATGGGTATGCCTTTTCGATTTACTTTTACTGTGCCGGTAAGATTACATTTCATCTTTAGCAATTCTTCTGCTAAACGAATACTGGTATAATACCTATCAGTGTATGGTATTCTTGTGCATCAGGAACCTTGTCTATCAACTTTTTATAAAAATGCAATGGAATCCTTGTGCTTACAGGAAGATCTGGCTAGGAAATGCTATCGGATGTGATGCTGCCAAAATAAGGAAGAATTGAAAATAAATATCCAGTTTTTGCATCGGCTAGTGCATATATGCGTATACCCCATTTGGCCGGCTAATTTGGATTATATGTTATAAATGAAATTCTGCCTTTGAATTTTATCACGGATTCATCGACATAAATTGCTTTGTATGGTATGAAATATTCACTAAATTTAGAATCTATATATTCTAAATAATTGCTGGCCTTTTGAGTTTTGACTGTGTTATCGCTTGGTATATCTTTCTTCAAATGAAGCATCCAAAAGATTTGTAGAAATCTGCCCCTAGTGAAAGTTTCGGAAAAAAAGGAATTTTACTAATGGAATCAGTAGATCAATATTCTTGGAGATTTGGCAGGTGGATCAATCCCATGTTTAGAATAACGGCGATAAAAGCTAAAAATTCTTACTTGGTAACATCGTGCCATTTGTGCCAAGTTGATTTATGTGACAATTGTTTGTTCCTTATTTTTTCGTTGGCATAATGGTTCGTTTCTTTTTTTATATTGTCTATTAATTCATTTGTAAAATATAAAGTAAAATAATCTATGGGTTCTTTTATATTGCTTCGTATTTGTGGTCCATAATCGCTAAGAATCTATCATGTCCCGTCAGAGGGGACAACCGAGTGATATGCTAGATTTACGTTGTCCCCTCAGAGGTGACAGCCGAGTGCAAAGGATTAAATTCTTATTAGAATAAATTTAGTGTGATTTATTACACAGTTAAATTGTTCTCCTAATCAAGTATTTTTAAAAATTATAATTTTTAAAACAGAATTTATTTAAAATACAAAATATTAAAATACAATAATTATTAAAACAGATAAGTAAAATAACAAATCATGTGTGAATTAGTTAACAAATAAATGAACAAAAATTTTAACAGACAGAAAAAATATCAGGAATGTTTATTGCAATTTTTCGATCAAACTAAGGTGTACTTTACTAATCTGGGCCAATAACAAGCCATTCTCAGATATTAGGGCAAGATTTCACTATATAGAACGTTTCCGCCTATCTATAAAGAACATTTTCTGGTATAAGGTTTTTCCTAGTAGAGAAAATGTAATATTGTTAATAACAGTTTTGCTATTACGTTCACTTTTCTCTGGAAGTGGCCTGCTATTGGCCCACATTGATAAGATAAATACTCAAAATTTATGGTAGAAAATTGCTATCGCCAAGGTTACATTTTCTTCGCTCGGAAAAACATTATACCGGAAAATGTTATCTATAGCTGGCCAATCTGACCTATATATTGGCATCTTGCCCTAATCTCTGAAAGTAGCTTGTTATTGAAGAGATTATAGAAGAAGAAGATGAGGATAAACATCTCGAGCAGGATATTGAGAATGACGTTAATGCAGGTAGCAGGTGAAACTAGTTCATGTTCAATTTTGCTTGGAAGAGATAAAACCGAATAGCGTAACTTTAGTGGAACTAAAAAAAAACGTTAACACACAAAATTTTTCTGTCTAAATTAGGCCCTATTGCTGCAACGAAAACATTGTCAATCCGAGATACGTTCAAACGAGTAGAAGAGCTGATTTCGTTTAGGCGGAATATAATAAACAAAATCCATTGAAGCCAGCAAAAACATGGAAACCGTTGACACTAGAGGAGTTTGATGCATACATTGGGATTCTTATTACGGCTGGTGTGAGCCATCCGAGTTCTGAGCATAGAAAAGAAATGTAGAAAACGGATGCCTAGCATGTCACTGATCTGATTCTGGCAAGTAAATCGATTTTTACGGTTTGACAATGACAAACTATAAACCAAGTGATTCAGTGATTGTGGATGAGCATTTATTCCCCTACAGAGGAAGAGCTCGTTTTATCCAAAATATGCCTTCCAAACCAGCAAAAATGGGATAAAAGTTTGCTGGGCTTACGATTCAAGGAGTTCTTATCCTATTACGGGGCAAACCTATACCGGCAAAACTTCTTCGGGTAGGGAAGTAAACCAAGGATAAAGTCGTAAAAGATTTCTGTTACCAATTTAAAGAATCTGGAAGCAATGTTGTTACCGAATTTTTTGTTATAACCTTTCTATTGTTGGTACGGTAAAAAAGAACAAACCTTTTCTTCCTAAAGAAATGCTTCATTCTAATTCGCGTCCGGAAATGTTGAAACGTTCAAACAATATAACATTATGCTCTTATGTGCTTAAAAAAAGAAAGCATTAATACTTTTAACAACGATGCATTATTGTGATTCAACATCGGGCCCGCTCAATGACCCAGCAATTATACATTATTAGTTGGTGTCACATTACACGGTAAAACCGAAAACACAAAGATGGCCAATGGCATTTTTTTTCAATATAGTAGACATTGCAGCTACATACATCATTTAGCAGAAAAATAATCTTCAGTCGCAAACCATAATGCGCCAACTAAGAATTGTTCTACAACACCTTGGCAAACAGTTGGCGATCCCAAATATTTACATTAGATCATCCACTTCGAATTGTATCAGAGGATTTTCAAAAAAATTGGGGATATAATGCATGATGGGGAAACAAATTCTAAAACCTCAATATCTAAAAGATATGCTTCACGCCGAATTTCTGTCGTAGGGGATTGTATTGTCTGCAAAAAGTAAAACTCGAAAAAGTTGTGTAAAGTGCAATCTTACCATTTGTGCGTTGTTAATACGAAATATGTGTATTGTACCGAATAAGGTTGTTGTTATTATATTCTTTTCAAAGTTTTTGATGTTTTGGTTCTTGAAATACATAAAATGAAATATAATTGACATACATATATAAACTGAATTTTAATTTGAATTGGAACGGAACCTCTAATTTCTCAAATTTGGCTAATGGTTACCGCGGTTACCCAATATTGACTTAAAGATACAGTTTGTAAATCGATGAAAATTTAAAGTACCGTTATAGAAACAGTTGTTTATGATAATAAAATGTGTTCCCACTTAAATAAATTAGATTAGAAATATAGGATAAATTAGAAATTTTGTGCATTGAAAACGAAAAGGTTACTCGGGTAACCCATCATAGACATAAGGGTTAATATAATAATAATTTTTAACAAAATTTACATTAATTTGCATTTATAAAATATTAATAGTGTAAATCACCAATACTAAAACAATTCAATATGGCGGCTATTATGGAATCTAGTTGAATCCAATAAGAATTATGTTTCCGTCATGTTTTCCAATTCACTTGGAAACGAAACTTCGTAATGCTAAGTAATGAACCTTTTTGTGATTTAACACAATAGCGCGATGCACTTTACTAAACTCTCATATTCCTTGGCCTCTGAATATTTCGCACTCGTAGAAATTTTAAATTTTTAAAATGGAGAGATTTTTTCGACTTCACTTCGACCTGATAGCTACGCCTTTCCTCATCTATGATCCAGTCATAGAAAAATAATGAATATTCTCTCCGTCCTATATAGCCATGCCTCCGCTCACCATTTGCCGTCTCAATTAGCCATATCCGTTTACCTGCATATTACAATTTAAATACTTAGATCCAAGAAGATTTCGGTCAGAATGGTGTATTTATAATTAACTTACACGTACGAAATAGGATTTAATAATTAATTGCCTGAAGAACAAGAATAATTTAAATTGAACGGGCGTCACTGGAAAACCCCTTACTTTAATTTTTCCGAAATGAGCATACACCGCAATTGATTCAAGGTACTAGAAAACGCCTTTCAGATATTTTCATTAAAATCATGTATGGTGAGAAAAAAAGTTAAAATAAATTGAGGGTCCTCCAAAGGACCTGTTCCACTAATCTCATCATCTTGAAATTAAGATCAATCGCCATCATTAAAATTAAAAAAACTAAAAATAAATTTGGGCCTACCGGAGGTTCCCTTTCACGAATTTTCCCGAAGTTAATACACTGACAACACGATACTTCAACGCATTAATATATTATCAGAAATCGATTGCAAAGGATCCAAATTTCAGTTTAAGGATAAGTGGTGTACCGGGTCCTCTATATGGCCCTCACGTTATTTTAAATTTTTTTCTCCGGACAAATGATTTTAATGAACATAGCTTAAGGGTTTTTCTAGTTACAGGGGTTTTTTCTAACACTTTTGTTAAAAAAAATGAAAATATTTCACATTGAAATTATTTTTAAAAAATCATGGAGTGCGACCGACGCAGGTTATGATTCTTATGTTGCTCAAGTATATAGATTATGATTCCAGCAACAATAAAAATATAAACCAAGGGGGGTTTTTCTAATACTTTTGTTAAAATATGAAAACATTTCACATTAAAATTAATGTAAAAATTCTTGGAGTGTCACTGTGCCGGTTTAAAGTGTGCGAGTTGTGCAGAGAAAAAATTAAAAATAAACTGAGGGCCCTCCACAAGACCCGTTTCTCAGATCATCCTGTAATTAAGATCAATCGTAATCGAGTTCTGGTACTCTAAAAACGCTTTCCAGCAATTTTCATTAAAATAGTTTGAGCCGTCATAAAAATTAAAAATCTTGGAACTTGGGGCTTATCGGAGGTCCCCTTCCACTAATTTTCCTGCGATTAATACACTGATAACTCGAAACTTCAACGCATTTATATATTGCTAGAAACCGATTGCGATGAATCTTAATTTCAGGATGAGTGGTGTAATGGGTCCTCTGGAGGGCCTACAATCTATTTTTAATTTTTTTCTCAGCACAGTATCTAATGTTCCTCAAGAATATATTTTTTGACCCAACTAGCATAAAAACATAAGCCCAGGGCACTTACAGGGCTGTTTTCTAATAATTTTGATGAAAAACTTAAAACATTTCACATTAAAATGACTATAAAAAGTCATGGAACGCTACCGACACAGGCGATTTTTTTATTTTGCCATGTATTTGCATTACGATGATTATGATAATCTATACAATCAGTTCTGGGGCCACTCCCAGCTCGTATAGTACAGGCATGGAAGATAGGTCGGCCCATGAGTTGTGCATTTCGAACGAGGTCATACTTGTGTTCATTTCAGTCACTGATCGTAATAAAATGATGAAAAATCAGTTTTGCATCCTGTCCCTATCAGTCCCTATCGGGAACCCGTTTCTTTTCAATCCAAACGCCATAGCTTTAACCACTGTCCCATTTGTTCGGTCTGGGAATTATTGTTTTGCTTAAAATTTCATAATTTTTCTGCTGGTTTCTAAAAATATCAGCAGAAAAAAAATCTTATTTGTGCTGCCTATAGCGATGAACAGCAAAACTCATTAAATAATACACAATAAGAATATTGGCAATATTTGCATAGGGATAATACTGTTACGATATCGCCTATTGGTTCATGAGCAATTAATTCGGAATTGCGAGACATTTAATCTACAAAAATGTTCATTTAGGTTAAGAACTGTACCAACATTTTTGTTTGAGATTAGTGATATCTGGAATTGAATAGTGGCACTAAAAGGCAGATTTGTTATATAGCGGATTATAGGAGTCTAGAGAACATAACCTCCAGAATAAATTTAGGCGAATCTAGAATATACAATCGATGTATAAATACGAGTGCAACGAACGCAATGAGTCAGTAATTGGGCTGTATTCTTGAAATCGGTGGAAATGTCCCCAGTCGGAATACCATTTGCTTTGAAATTCTCCATACTATTCGATTTTATCGCCGGCTAAGTTTACTAATATTTATCTCCCTACTAAGCGAATAATTACGAATCGATTCGCCCAGTCGGAATTTTTTGATAAGGGAGGGGGAAAAATTATGTTTCTTACTTTAAAAAAAGAAAAAAAATTAGAAAAATGATTAAAGTAGTCGGTGAAAAATCCCAATAATATGGAGAACTTCAAAACAAATTGTATTCCGATTCGGGAAATTTCCACCAATTTTAAGAAACCGGCCCTGGTATGTTATTTGGGGGATCCAACATGCGAAAGATTAAAAGTGGAAGTGAATTGTGGGAAAATAATAAATGGTATTTAGTGAAAAACTGGTGTAATTAAAAATTGTAAATGGTGCATTATGATTGTGAAGATTGTGAATATCAGAAGATATAAGTTTAGAAACTCTGACGAATTTACGTGAAGTTGGGATTTTGTAAATACCAGCAAAAATAATCTTAGTAGATATAAATTTCTACAAATCACAAAAATTAATAGGAATGCTGCTGAGCCGACTGGTGTGAAGTTTTTAACGAAAAGTGTAGCTACACAAATTAACGAAAAGTGTATCTTCTAAAAAGTGTAGTAATTAAAAGTGTAACAAGCACACCTTTACTAAAGAAGATCGCCAAAATGTATATTTCATGTAAATATCGGGATCATAATAATTCTAGTCTAAAACTTGGGGTTATTACGTGTAAAAATATTATTTTTTAAATGTTTGAAATGATATACATAGATATGTTACACTACGGCCGGAAAAAAAAAATCTCAGAGATGTTATCAAGTGTAGACGTATGCCGACTATATTGGAAACATTCAGATATTCAAAACAGCTAAACACATTAAAATTAAAAGGCCTGGGGTTGCTTCACGATAATTTATATTTCTGTAAATTTAATGAGTATTCTAACATTCGTCAAAATACCTGCTACACTATGGCCGATTCCAACAAACTCAGAGATGTTATCAAGTGTGGGCGTATATTTTCTACAAGTGAATAAATTGGCCTATCCAAAACGGTTAACCACATTAAAATAAAAAAACCTGGGGTTGCTTCACGACATCTTATATATCGGTAAATTTAATGAATATTCATCGAAATAATCGAAATACCTGCTACACTATGGCCCATTCCAACAAACTCAGAGATATTATCAAGTGTGGACATATATTTTCTAAAAAGGATGAATCGTCATATTCAAAACAGTTAACCGCATTAAAATAAAAAGACCAGTATATCGATTTGGTCTCAAAATGTGTGAAACGAAATGAGTGTAACCGGAATGATATAGTAGTAGCATATGTATTTGTGGTAGTTCCTTGCGTATGATTGTTTTTCTGCATATGAAAGTCACGTGTCATTCATTTTTTGTTTATTCATATTAACTCTTTCAGTGCAAACATGATTTCGACTAGTGTATTGAGGAGCACGATTGCGCTTTTTGGCACTCAAAGGGTTAACCATTGTAAACGCCATATTTTTGCGTTGTTTATGTATTTTCGATTTTTTAAATTTCTAAAATTTATGAAATTTAAAATAAATTTACCTATAAAATTTTATTATTAGATGTAAAATTAATTTATGATAATAGATAATATAAAATATATTGGCATGTTAAATAATGACACTCCACAGCTCGAGAGCAGACGTAATGTGCTGAGAAAAGGAAATAAGCACCATAAAAATTAAACCGATTCGCCCGGATCGCCTTATTTTGGAACTGTTCATCTTACAAATGACACAAATACGAACAAAACAAAAATATAAATACAAGGACATAATTGTGTGTTATACACTATGTACGTATTCGATTTTTTTTGCTTCACTCATTTTAAATGAGTAACTCACGAGACAAAATCGATACCCAGGTCTTTTTATTTTAATGTGGTTAATTGTTAACTTATTTTAATGTGGTTAACTGTTTTGAATAGGGCGGTTCATCCACTTTTAGGAAATATACGCCAACACTTGATAACATCTCTAAGTTTGTTAGAATCGGCCATAGTGTAGCAGGTATTTCGATGAATATTAGAATATTCATTAAATTTACCGAAATATAAATTGTCGTAAAGCAACCCCAGGCCTTTTAATTTTAATGTGTTTAGCTGTTTTGAATATCTGAATGTTTCCACTATAGTCGGCATACGTCTACACTTGATAACATCTCTGAGATTTTTTTTTCCGGCCCTAGTGTAACATATCTATGTATATCATTTCAAACATTTAAAAAATAATATTTTTACACGTAATAACCCCAAGTTTTAGACTAGAATTATTATGATCCCGATATTTACATGAAATATACATTTTGGCGATCTTCTTTAGTAAAGGTGTGCTTGTTACACTTTTAATTACTACACTTTTTAGAAGTTACACTTTTCGTTAATTTGTGTAGCTACACTTTTCATTACAAACTTCACACCGGTAGTGGATCAAGTATAGTAGACATAATAATTGGCAAAAGAAATGATGATGTAAGCGATACACAGCAGAAGGTCGAACGTTCAGAAAATGATGGGGGCAGATGTTGGAAATAGCTGTTGATAATAAGGTGGAACGGGATGATGAGGATCATGGAGTAGGTGCTATTGGTCGGGAGGAACTATCGGGCTTTATGGAATCGACAGATGGCGAGGAAACAGCAGATATGGAGAATCAGGTGAGCCAGCTCGAAAATGATAAACAATTCAACCGACATATTGCCACAGTTCAAGAACAACGAATCGAACTACTCAGAATTTTGGTTGCTCAACCGGATGCAGAATCGACGTCTCATAGTGAGTCATTTATTAGTAAACCAGGACCAGAAGATTTTTTTTTTTTTTTTTTTTTTTTTTTTTTTTTTTTTTTAAAGAAAGGAAGTATTAATTGTCCAGTGGATTTAATGTCCTTTGAAGGTCAATTAATACCCCCCTTTCATTCACGCACAGACCACCCATTCACACAATTACAGTATACCACCTGCACATTGCAAGCTCCATGTCAACCTGTAAACTGACATGGACGGTGGGTCGGCGCTGAATTCTGCACTCCAACAGAGGGTCTTAGTTGTGTTTATTAACATTACCGATCGTAATCGATGACGAAAATTCGCTTTGCATCCAGCCTCTGATGGGATTCGAACCCAGTACCTCCCGGTCCAAGTGCCGAAGCTTTAACCACTGCACCACTTGTCCGGTCAAGAGTTAGTATCTATAGTGAATTACGCTAATATCGGAAGGGGTTGTTTCATTATGGTAGGGATAGTTTCGACGGCTTTGATGTAAGAATTACATACGCAATTCTCGGGAATGGAGAATAACGGTAACACAGGGTTGTGCAGCAAACTTGATGAAAGAGATAATGCTGATGCTGGAGGTATTCAGGTGATGGAGGAAATCGAACTCAGATTTCAATGCATGGATGATGTCAATAAATACGACTGACATAAGAATGAGAAATTCGTTCAGGTCAGGCGATGCTCTCTAATGATGAGGTAGATATCAAGCAAGAACCGTATATGTTTTCCAACGACCCGGATGGATGAAAGAGAGTTGCATGGAACGTATCCGCCAAAGTGGAAAAGTAAGGACGAGCAAGAGCCATATGGAGAACGATCGGCATGAAAGGCGGCCTATGAAAGAGGTGAACAAATGGCTAGAAATTATGAAGTGCGACGGCGATGTTGAGCCGTAACCTGTGTCGCTAAAACTCAATAAGCACAGACGAATGCGGAAAGGGTCATTTACGAAATGTGGGTGAAAGGGGGCAGCCGCAATGAGGGTGTTGGCTATTTGCAAGGCAAATCCTATGGATTAATGGATGTGCAAGTAATGCCGGATCGAAAAGAGACGTTTTTATGATGCGATGGAGTGGATTGTCCTCAAGGATGAGGTTTAGATAAAGTGGACCATGAAAAGCAGCTAGCGTCGGGAGGCAAGTACGAAGATGAAGTTTATTTAACTTTTTTTTGTGAGATTTGTGACATTTTGGGTTGAGTAGTGGCACTATAAGTGGTTTTAACAGTTTTGTTGTATAGCGGATTATATGAAGTAGTCTAGAACACAACTTGTAAAATAAATCTATGCGTATCTAGAATATTTGATTAATGTATAAATAAGAGTACAACAAACGCAATGGGTCACCCTTGATGTGTCATTTGGGTGATCCGGTGTGCGAAAGATCTAAATAAATGATGTTGGAAATTATTCAGAGATTATTTCCGGTATTTTCGCGGTTTCTGGAAGACGAGAAGTGATGGTGTAACCGTCAAATTCTATAACGATCCTATTCACAATCCAATGATTTGACAGGGCGAATTCGTTACAATATACAACATCTTTTTTAAGTAATGTAACATGAAAAATTCAATATTGAAATTGTTGACTGCATTTTCATCTACTACAATGTGGTGTCTTGGTGTGGATTAACAACATTTTTTTTTATTATAAGTTTCTTAATCCTATATTGATGACATTGAATAAACAAATTAAATGAACTTGTGATTTTTATAAATTTCGTGGGTGGAAGTCATTGTCTGCATATTAGTTTTGATATAACGACTTGTTTGGTAACCTTCCATACGATCATCCGCGTTTCTCAAAATTACAATGTGTTACCAATTTCGATATAACGTTTGTTCAATTAGTTCTCGCCTATCGGATATTTAAGATTTAATTCAAAAGTTGAAAAGGTATAAATTTCACACGACAAAGGTTCGCTACTACATAGTGCTCCTATTTTACCGAAAAATTATTAAGAAAATACTAGGACTCCTTCGGTTGCAAATTTATTTTAAAAAAATGTGTGTGCTCTCTAAATGGTACAAAGTTTAACAAAATTAAAATTCTTCTATGGACTATTGAAACTTGTACTTACGGTTGCGCTCTTCATTAAAAGAAAGTAAAAATTGAGGTTACCCGATAATTGTCTAGCGGCCGTAATAAACAATTTACATGCTTTCGGACTGCAGTCATCACTCATAAAAATTTGTTCTCCATTCACTTTTTGCCATGATAAATCATTAACTCTACTATTCGCCCGCCAAACCGGAGATTTATTATAAAGCGTACATCGGAATAATTTACAATTTGCTGTACCCTTGGGGTACCATCCAAAAACAAGTCGCTCAAAATTATATAAACGATCACAAGCATCACATGTAATTACTTAAGATCAATTAACAAAGCAATTCACAGCTTTCCAACAGTAATAATACAAACCTACATAAAAGATCACATCATATACGCGTATTGATAAAAGGTCAATAGAATGATATAATAATTTATTTTTATATTAGACATCTTAATATCTCATATCGTATCGTAATACTAAATATATAAACTTCAAATGGTTTATGAGCTAAAAAGCGAATCAAACGCAATCTATCACTTTTCAAATTAACGGACAGAATTAGCACGGTACTAAAATTTAATTTGTTCAGCGAATAAATCAAATCAATCGAGTTTAAGTATTATAAGCCGATGACTTTTAAAACCACATCAACAAAAAAATGAAAGTCGTATTTTAAGATGTAAGTCTATACCCGGTTTTGCAATGACATCCTAACCTTCAAAATAAGAAGAAAAAATAAACTTTTGTTTGGTTTGAATTACATGTTTAATATTTATACAAACACTATAATATTATAATGACCTCATGAATAATAGTCTTAAAATCGAAACCAAATAAAACATTTAATATTTGCTTTAATTTCCTAAACAATTTGTATTTAAGAATAATTCGCTAAAACAAAGATTATAAAAAAAGAAGACACTTATCCAAACATCACAAAAAAAATTATGTGAAAAGTAGTTCAGTCATTTGGTAAGATCACGACAATTCATTCTATACAAATCTGCTGATCATTTATAAAAATTTACACCCATCCCCCGATTTACACGAGGGGCAACACCGAACAATAATTTAAGAATTCTATTGTATTTTTTCGATTAACTTTCGATTTACTGGTTTTATTACAAAAATCGTATGCGGAACCAATCTACCGTGTAAATCGGGGGTTGGGTGTATATACGTACATATATATACAAATACTCTTGTATAATTATATTCAATTAATAAAAGTATATAATTTTAAAGAAAGTTTAACAATTACGAGTCGTACTTGTATTCTAAAGACTTTAAGATTATTTTAATCAAATTAAAGATTTTATAATTGGTTTTAGATTAGTTCTATATGTCACAATTTGGAAAGTTTAATTAGGCATGGTGATTACGTTTCAGATTTATTTGGTAAATTTGACATAAAGAGAAATTGAACGGAATCATTTAATTATAAATCTTATTTGCGGTGTACTCACAGTAGTAGGTAAATTTTGAATCATGACATCGTCGATTCGGTCGGGAAGTTTATTTAATTACCTGAAAAAAGAAGAAACAAAATCATTGATTAGTAAAATTAATTTCAATTCATGATAAATTTATAAATATTCAAATGTAAATTATCTTCAGAATTCAGTATTCTATAGTGGGTTTCACTTTCTATTCAATAGAATAATTGACGACTATTGTAAAATAATTTGCAGGAAACGTATGCCACCGGAAAATGATAACCAAAGAAGTGGAAGCGCGATATAAAAGAAACGTAGGAAATAATTTTAATAATATATTTTGATATTGTTTGAAATATTTTGTGTTTTGATTTTTTAGAAGAGAATCAGGAGTTTATAACGTTTTTCTGTCACTTCGAAATTTTTAATTCCTTAAAGTATCTTGACGTTTGGAATTTTATTTTATTGGAAAAGTAATTTCAGTTTCTATTGACGTTTACTTTTACCCCGTAGTTCCCCCATGTCGCAATCCTAATTTTACTCACCATCATATTTTAGTGTAGAAAATGTAACGATTCGTCTCTTTTGACTCTCCAGAGGATTTTGATTTATGGGGAGTACTCGTCGAGGCTCCAGGATAAATTTTGGTCGAAAGCTATATTATTCACATTTCGAATCGATAGTATAGCCCTGGATATTTTGTATATCAACCGTTTACTATAATTTAGTATTTGCAATAATAAATTCCTACCATTACCATCACAGAACATAGACACCAATAATTTACAGCCTGACCCGCTCGATCGTTCTAGGACAGATGCAAAGCGTACAAGTCGAAAACAATTATCGATATATCTCAGTTTCCTTAATTGATGGTGCGCTACATTTGTATGCCTTTCATACAGAGGCAACAGCTTTAATGAAGCTTTCTGTTTGAAGTATGTTGCCGTTCTGACCCACATTATAACTAGTTAACTGGCCTAGTTTGAAGATTATATTTTGCTGCATAAGAATTATAAGCCTCTCGAAGATTTCGCGTTACAACGCTGGGTGGATAATCGATCGATCATTCATGGGTAACTGCTCCACGTCCTTACTTAAACCACTCTTAGCAAATTATAAGAATTTCCATCGGTTAACATGTTCTATCCAAACCTTAGGAAGTAAGGTGAGACTAGACTAGATTGATGAATGACGGTTCTTAAGGCACACGCGACCTCGGGTAAGTGGTAATCCCATAATGTATAGTCTGTTTTTATGTATGCTCTGATCGTTATTTGTTATACTTGATCTGAGGGGCTTAAGTAACACAAATTTTGAAAACTGATCCAATATTACCAGAACAAAAGTAATTTCCGGCCTACGGGCCCATTAGGTCGATATAAATTCGTTCCCGCAAGGTTTTTAGGTTATACAAACCGTGCATTGAGAGCATCATAGTTATAAATTTGTTTCCACAACCCTGGCCAATAATAAAGACGACGCACCCGCTCTAATGTTTTCGCAATGCCACCGTGTGAAGCTTTGGTTACATCATGACTTTACTTGACCAGTTCCTCAGACATATTTCGGGGTATGCATATTTTCTACTTCGGAGTATCAGTCAATGCTGAATCTATTTTTGCACCCAATATATAGATTCGGTCATTATTAATTCGGAACATTGATTAATTTGTGGGACTCGTCGTATATCGGGGACTTTATTTTGGGATTCGCGCTGACATGAACGATTTTTGACATGAACGCTATAGTGGGTGTTACCGGGTTTTACGCGTTAAATGATTAACACTCACTATATTATTTTGTTTATAAACTATTTATTTATTATTTTATATATATTGTCACTATAATTATTAATTTATAATTAGTTCACATTAATGTTTGGTGTGTGAACGATTGTTCGGCACTTTCACTTTTTATATATATGAGACTGTGTCTCTTGAGATTCTAAACGCGACTCCTTTTCGTTTCTCATTCCGTACAAAGAAATTGAAATCTCGATATTTATCGATAATCGATAAATATCGAGATTCGCGAATGTAG
Organism: Nephrotoma appendiculata; assembly: GCA_947310385.1. NCBI lineage: Eukaryota > Metazoa > Arthropoda > Insecta > Diptera > Tipulidae > Nephrotoma > Nephrotoma appendiculata. The sequence goes on from OX371223.1 coordinate 101,660,914, forward strand.
GTGGCGAAATAGTTATATTCAGCAAAACGAGCAATGCCTCGTAATTAAGCGGCGCGGTGTATAAATAGTTTTGCTACGAGGAGTGCCACGAAGTGAAAAGGATTTTATTTATTTTGAGCCGCTACAACGCAATAGGTCGTTCATTATCCCGTCCAGTCCAATTGATACAATACGCTACCTAAACCAAACCAAAAGTGTTTGGAATAATTCGGGTTTACCAGAACAGGTGCTCTAGTTAACAGTAATTTCAACTTCTCTAGGGCCAGATGCGCTTCATAGGTCCAGGTGAACTTGAAATTCTTTTTCAGAAGGTTCGTAATAGGAGTTGTGATTTTCGCATAATTCGGACTGAACCTTTGATACCATCCCGCCATTCCTAACAGTCGCCTAGTTTGTTTGAGGGAGGTCGGTGTAGAGAAAATTCGTATTGCCTCTACCTTCTCCGGATCAGTTTTCAATACATCGTTACCTACAATAAAGCGTAAATACGTTACGCCTTTCATAAAAAATTTACTTTTAGACACGTTTATAGTCAAACCCGCTTATTTTAGTCTAATTCCGACAAGTTCAAGTAAACTAAGATGCTCCGAAATAGAAGATGAAGTTACGAGCAGATCATCCAAATAGACGAAATTTTAGAATGAAGAGAGTATAGCATCACCTTATCCATTAATCGGCATAACGTTTGAGATGAGTTGCACAACCCAAATGGCATGCCACGAAAATGGTAAAGTGGGCGACCGCCCCGAGAATGATGTTTTATAAGAGTCGTGTGTCCTAACCCGTTACTTTCGAATGACGGGTAACCACCTAATATACGATCGAATTCATGTTTTTTGTGGGAGATAATACATGCTTTTCAGAGTCGTCCGTATATGGAACATCTATTGAATTGAGAACATGGGGAACGATGTGAAAGGCATTCCAAAAGTCTATTCCTTGTAGCGTTGGAACTCGATACATGCGGATCATATGCGTTTGACTCAATATACCCAATTATTTTATTCCTTGTATGACGTCCGCTGTTTTTATTACAGAATATACTTTTTTGTACGTAAGGCCGAAGTTTTTCAGAAAACTTGTTGAGTCATGCCCCAGAATGCTTATTGATGCTTGGCTATCTAAAAGACCTCGAATGTAGCATCCAAAAATATTTACAAAAATGTATGGACGGGGATCGTTTAGCATATACATACTCATATAGTGGTTTCAGCACAAGCTCGCTTCAACGTTTTCCGGAATTTAAAATATCTAGATGTTCTCAGGTTTCGTAATATCGAACTTTCTCCTTGGAGAGCTAGTTGATTCTCTGGTCGAATTTGTACCGGTCGTGTCGATTCCGAACGGCTCACGCCCGGAGGAGAGTTTCCCGACTTATATTTCGTGCAATTAGGACATTGAGGCTTAATCATCCCGTTCTTACCACATCCGTTGCAGAATATCCGTTGAAGAGGCAAGGAACAATCGTGAAACCGATGTCCCATATCACGACAGTTCCAACATAACAAGACATTTGAGGGTGAAAGGTTTGCAATGTTATTTATGCATCCCGCATGCGGAAAACAGATGTCAGCTGAGGTACGTCGGATTACATGTTGTGCGATCGTTGCGATCAGCGGTTGGAGCCGGTGAGTTAATGATTGTAATTTTTCCTTGACTCCTCCTTTAGGTTGTATTTTGATCTTTCTGGCTGAAAAGATGAAAGCGATGCTGGGGAGTTTTCGTAAGTTCGGCTAAATTGTGGTTTGAATCTATTTTTTTGTAAACGGCTTGATAGGGTTAAAATGTATATCAATATTTGTGGGCGTTGATATGTACTGGATCTTCAGAAATTTTGCGCGCATCCATCTGAGTGTAAAGTGTGTTTTCATAAATGTGCGGTGGGTCATCATTGCTATGTTTCCTTTCTTGACAGTTGTATCACCTTGTCACTCACTTCTGAGCTTTCGGCTTTTGGGGGCAAATTTTTGTTCTTTAGTTTACTTTTGGTGAGAAGTTGTTTATTAGTGGTTGATTTTCATGTTGTGATCGGCAGCTTGTTCTATGTTTTGTGGGTGCAGTGTTTTGATCTTGAAGAGTGAGAGATATATGTTAGATTTTCAGGGGAGTTCATATGGGCTGGAAACTTCGGAATATGCTTGTGGTGAGATCCGGTTTTGTTGACCACGGGATGGCGGAGGTTTATTGAATTGAGGCTTCTCTTACGAGGCCCAGCCAAGATGACGTTGGTTAAACTTTGAATTTTTATTATGTTGATACAAATTGTCCATGTTATTCTATGTCAATACAAAACATAACATAAGTGTATTTTGGGTGCGCTCGACATATAAAAGACACACACAGAAAAAAGAAATTAAAAAATTTATTTCATTCTCTCATACCCTCATTTATTCACACAAAACATTTCTCCCTAAGTCTCACTCTCTTTGATTTTATTCTGACTCCGTAATAAGTTCTTCCGGGATAACTTGAGGCCAAACAACGAACATCAAAGATATTCATGTATTTACGAACGAACAGGATAACTGAAGGCTTTGTTATGAAATACTTATCTGCCTAAAACAAACAAGAAATTACAATGTAAACCTTGTAATTTTTTTGTTTTAGGCAGATAAGTTTTACATAAAAAATCCTTTAGTTATCCTGTTCGTTCGTAAATACATGAATACCTTTGATGTTCGTTGGTTGGCCTCAAGTTATCCCGGAAGAACTTATTACGGAGTCAGAATAAAATCAAAGAGAGTGAGACTTAGGGAGAAATGTTTTGTGTGAACAAATGAGGGTATGAGATAATGGAATTAATTTTTTAATTTTTTTTTCTGCGTTTAGTGAAGAGGGGGATGTCAAAATCGCATACAATTTTATATTTGCCTCTCTGTTACACTTAACGACAGAGAGATTTAAAACTTTTTCATACGCGTTTTCTGTTCGTATGGGGTGGATCTCTCTGCATCATAGTGTTTTTGATAAAATATTAAGTTTAATAGGTACCAGCGCGATCACCGTAGAAATTTTAATTTATTATCTGAAATGCAGACAAATTATTGTTGTTTTAATTAACAGTGTAGCAATAAACTCCCTTCAAATAACTTCTAGTTTGAGGTAATTCGGTCGAATACTTGATGACGGGAATATCAGCGAAGAAATGTGCGTTTAGTTTCGTTTTTCTTAAATTAACTTTTAAATTTTAATAATCAAGTTGTTAAATGCGAGTTGGGACTAATTCGAAATTATATAAAAGTCAAAACAGCTGGAAAAACAAGAAACATTTGATTTTAAATCAGAACCACATAGTAAATATTTATGCAGTTTTATCAGTGAATTATTAATAAATAAGTTTTTATAATGTTGGGAAAGCCAGAAATTATTGATAAAGAGTTGAAACTTCGAAAATCTCAGGATAGGTACTTAGAAAATAATAATTTTTTTCTTAGGTCCGTTGCCGATTTAAAGAAACCCTTATTCTTTTTCTTGCTAGTACAAAACTGTTTTCTCTTTGTGTCGTTCGATCGCTAGGTGTCTACAACTGGGTCGTTCTCTCCTAAAAATTAAACCTTTCCTATCATTTCCTCTTATTACCATGTAAACAGACTATCGGAATAGGCTCCGCGTTGTCCGGGATACTTGTCCAGTATTTGGTTCGACAGGCCAACCAATCAATGAGCCAATAGCCAAATCTTGTAAATTTATATTTTAAATTAAAGTAGCTTCTATTAAAGTCACCTTAGCTCTTTGGTTTAGGTACCATCAGAAGACACTTTTGGGAATGGAGAAATAAATAATTGAGAATTACTGAAATTTGTGAGTGTAGCAATTCTCAATTCCTTAGGAAAACTAGAATAGAGCCGCTGGACGCCACTTTATAGTATTGAGTTTTACAAAATGGAGTTTTCCAATATTTTGGAAGTTAAAATTTCATCAGTACGTTTAAATTAACTAAAGACATCCCAATACATTATCTAATTTTATTTAGATATTTTAGCAAATGGAGGAAAGTGGAGTCGAACGAAATAGCGAAATGGGATGGGACACCAAATTAACAAATGAATTTTAAACGAAAAATATAAATTTTTGACTACGCTAGAACGCTCATCCCACAGTCACCGCATTTAAAATTCCCATCTATGTAAACACCGCCTTTTAATTTCTTTAGATAGTTAATAAAGTAATTCAATCATGAAAAATTATGGCCTCGAGATTTTTGCAGATTTACCGTTCGCTAAATTGCCTATACTTTTTAAAAAATCTGTGTGTGTGTGCAGTCTAAATGTTTGTGTCCTCTCTACAGCCCAGACAGTTTATCTGATCAGCGTGAAACTTTGTATATACGTAAGATTTTTTCATAAATTGTTTTTTACAAATATTTTGAAACAAAATTATTTCATTTACAAGAAAAACGATTATGGTCTCAAGTTCTAAATTAATTTTGCAACCATACCGTTCTCATTAGTTTTTCAAAATTTAATCGGGTCGGAACTCGGCCCGGATCGGAACTCAATGATTGTGGGAAGAAACTTTATATCTAACCTTTTTCCACAAATTAGAAATGAATTTTGGCCGAAATTGATCCATCAGAAGTGCCAGCTTAACTAGCAGAACGATTTTGAACTAACAGATTCTAAACATTTATTGCAACAATACCGGCCCACATAAGTTTTCAAAAATTTAATGCGGGAATAACTATTTTCGTCAAAAAATAGTTAAAATTTGATTGAACTCCATACTTAAGCTCTTTATAAATGGGAGGATCCCAGAGATTTTTGGTCGATATCGGCCCACCGAAAGTGGCAACTTTTATCTGAGCTTTTTATCATTTTGCAAACATCGGATACCGAAACTTAATACTTAAGCTTTTCCATAAATCTGAAGAGCCCACTAATTTTTGGTCAAAATCGGTCCACTTGAACTGAGAGCGTCCAAAGGAGCTTCTTCGATTTTTGCAAATACATACTAGGTTGTTTAGTAAACTTTTGTCGTTCGGTAAGAGATGGTGCTATTAGGTTCGTCGTTTTATTTTTCTAAAAATAGTACTACTTTTTGATAAATACGTAGATAGTGTGATACAGTATTTTTTACAGTGAAAAAAATTGAAATATTGAAGGTAATAGTCCTTATACACTTTTAACAATCGTTCATGAATTTGTTTTGGTGATACACCTTCAATTAGAACAGTTGAACAGTAAAAAAATACTGTGACACGTCAACTTTGAACAGCTGATAATATACGAAGAAAAAAATGACGATCCTAATAGCGCTATCTTTTATAGAACGACAAAACTTTCTGAACAACCTAGTATTTTGAAAGTATTGTAAATTGAATTTCAAACAAAATTATCTCAGATCATATTTTAAATTTTACCGGAAATGACGAGTTTAGATAAAACAGCTTTATTTTGGCAGTTCCCGTAGGAGCTTTTTTTACTAACGGTTGACCTTGTAGGTTTTCTGAAATTTAAGCAGAAATAATGATTTTTGATTCTACAAGACAATTTTTATCTGAAATAGGTTTATCTGAAACGGTAGGTTCAATTTTACGCTTTGAAATTATGTGCGGTGTATTAGGATCTATGTACATTTGTTGGAAAAGAAAGTCTGGTGTTGGCCACAATATTTAAATATTGTTTGTAGACCACATACCAAAACAAAAAATTCTTCAAAACCACCTAGCATTCGATCTCTTTGCGCACGGATGACAACAAAATGTCAAACTACTTCAAAAACGGAATTTTGCTTACTTACGAGTGTATCGCACTCCACTTAGATGGTTAACATGTTAATTTTCTTTAAAACGTACAAAACCAGGCAATTAACCTTATGTTTAGTAAGTTTTTTTTATTTTAAATTATTTTGTTATTATTTCTGAGGCAAAATGGTTGTGTCTAAACAAATTTGACTCATCGATTCAATTTAATGAGAATTTCAATTGAAAACTCACATGACAATATTATTAAGCAACACTGTGCTAACAAATAAACGAAACACAATTTTACAAAGGATTCGGCCGTATACAAAATTAATTAACTTGTATGTAAACTAAATTTCTGCGAATTTAGCTACTGCCATATACTGTGCAATAAATCACCCTATTAAGACATTTTGTATATAAGATTTCGATATGGGGGATGAATATTATAATTATTTATGGTTTCAAAATAATATTATACAAAATTTGTTTTACTGGCGTATCAAGTTAGGTAAGAAGAGATCTTTTATCAAGTAATTTGGTTCACAGATTCTAAATTCCTAATTCTAAATTAACAATAGATTTCACGATATGCTGGTACATAACAGTTCAAAGAAATCGTGAGTCAGAATAATAGATTAAGAAAAAAAAACAGTTTTAGAGATAAGCTCTATTGGTTAGGGTACAGATGATAAGCTCGACGTACACAAAGTGCTATCGAAAATTTTGTCATTATTTTACAGAGAATAAAAACTATTGTTTGTATATTATTTACACATTTGTAAATTGTCATTTCCGCTTTAATATATTTACGGATGCTCTTGATTTGTCAGTCGCACGAAGGTAAATTAACAATTTATAAATTTTAGAGGGATCGGATATATTCTTATTTTCATCGTAATTTGATTTATACGAATTAACCTTCAACTGTAATTGCTAGATAATTTACAGAGTAATTATATCTGTATTATAGTAATTTTTTATTTGACGTCTTAATATTTTTAGTCGTCGCTATTTAGAGTGAAAGATGATTGATTGCGTTTTGTTCATCTTTTGTGTAGCATTTCGAAAGGAAATTTGGTGAACCATTACACTAATTCAAATTTTAGGTAACCCCCTTATATTTAGTTAATGTGTGTCTGCAAATTTGAAACGTATATACAATTTGCTACGGTAATCCTACCCGATTTATTATAATCCTGAAAATGAAACCGAAAAATAACATTAATTTGATACAGTCTTATCAGGTTGAAATATTTATATGTTTGCATTTGATTGGTTTATCAACATGTATTCCTAAGCGTTACTACTCAAGGATGACCCAATAAACAAATTTTAATTAAAATTTTATTTAGGTTAATCCTTAGGTTGCGATAAGATAAGAAATTCGAATTCTTGTGAATTTTGTTGCGGTTTTAATGTTTTTCATTTCGTTACAGAACATCAAGGGAATTAGTTTATGCATTTTGATTCAAAGAGTATTACAAAATCTTAATAGTATCTCTATACCTGTTTTATTACCCTTCTTATATCACTTCATCCGAGTACTCTGAATAATCGATCTTAATCAACATTAGAATACCTTACTAAATCTGATTTTAAGCCCGTTTTGTAATTTTATTGATAAGTGGGGTGTTGCTTTGTTCGATTACTGTTCGCAATAATCAATTGAGATCAAAATTATAAATTCACAGAAAAGAAAACAAGCAAAAGATTCCCAGAGAGCATCATAGTGGTAAACATAGAAGTCGAATGTGAGTGATTATTTTAATGTGAACAAATCGTATAGATTTACACGTTGACATAATGTGCGCATCGTAAAAATGTTCGGAACACAAATTTGCTGAAGGTGTAGCCTTACACAATCCTAAAAATGGGGAGACGAATATGGTGTCACCAAGTTTTCGAACAATCATATTCGAACAACCAACCAACCGTTAAACTATAAAAAGTTGAAAAATCCAAAAGAAGTACGCTACAGAATTACTGCTATGTTGCGAACAAGCCAAAAATGGTAACGTATATCGGATTGCAGTAAGTATCCGCTATTAGTCCAGTCTCCAGAGTATCCAGAGGATCTTAGCCCTCGTGAGCTTGAGATTCAAAACATTTTTCGTCTTTACGAGGTGGTCTGGAAAAAGGGTCCGCGACTACATATGTTTTCCTCCATTTTCCGATAGGTTTACATTTGTTTGTCAACAACGCGTTTTAATAGTGAAAACCTTTTGCACAAGTCAATCATCAATTACAATAACATTAAAAAAATTATGTGAAAATTTCGGAAGGCATATGGTGCCTTCAAAGCCTACAACTTACTGGATTATCAAAGAATTTGATGAAAGAGGGACTGCGGTAAATAAGCCAAAGTATGTGCAACAACGTACGTGATGGTGTACGAGATAATCCAACGACAGCAATCAGACTTCGTGCATAAGAACTTGGACTTCGACTATCCAATACTAACGAATATGTTGCATAAAGACTGGGATTTATTCCCGTATAAAATTTAATTAACACAAGAGCTGCTATCAAGTGATCTTTTATGGCACCAGACGTATGCAAATCCACATTGTTTTGAAAAATTATATATGATTGACGAAGCTCATATTCACTAAAGTGGACCAGTAAATAAACAAAACAGCCGGTTCTGGGCAGTAGAGAATCCACAAATAATTTATCAATTACCATTACATCACTTGAAAGTGACGATATAGTGAGCAAATTGGGCTGGAGGGGCCGGCCATTGAACCATATTTTATCAGTGGTGCATCCGAATGGTTTAACTGTTTACCACTGGCGAACGTTATCGTGATATGAAAAGGAACCAGAATTGCAGGCCAATAGTTTGGTAAACATGTGGATCCAAAACAACGGTCCTACATGCCCTACTGCTACAGAAATCATGAAACTGTTCAGCGAAATGTTTTCACATCAGTTAATTTCAAAATTTGGTGATGTGGATTGGCCTTCACGGTCACCCGACTTAATTACTCTCGACTTCTTTTAAGGGTTTATAGGAGTTCGTAAACTAGGAGTTCGTAGACTCATGCCACTTTAATATTTGATAATCTGTTAAAACCACGACATCTCGCTCCATTCAAATAACCCCGAAATTGGCTGAAAGGCCATACAACCGCAATCTTCTCTTTCGGTCGTGCTATAATTGCGTTATGTTGGAGTGAGAAACCTGCTAAGCATATTCAATTGGGCATTCGTCACCATCTTCCTCATGTAAGATGAGGTTCCCCCTAGGTCATAGTTACTCACTTCTGTTCTTAGTATGCGAGTATAAGGTTTTGATTCGCCAGCCTGTCATAGGATTAAGCGGTCCCTATTTCAATTTGGAGTTTTTCTTTGTTAAATTACTTAATGGACGTGTTATACTCGAAAAATTCGGAATAAACTTTCCGTACCATTAAGAAGAATTATTAAAGTCGTCCGTGAGTTTAATTTGTTTTAAGATTTTTTCGGCTTTTCGGACAAAATATCATTTTAATGGACACCCATACAATGTTTACGACAATTTTTGTCGCAGAAAACAAAGAGACCATTTGTTAACATTATTTCTACCACAATGGTAGAAAAAATGCACAAATGATTAAAAATATTCTGATAATAAAAATTATTTTAAGTCCGCATAGTAATTAATCTAATGAATATTTGAATTTTACGTTTGTCCGAATTTTAAATGGTCTCACTGTATATTTGTACAACGCTTGACTTGCAATGCTGCGGTCGTGTCAATTAAGGCGTCTTCATCAGTCAATTAAATCCTGGAACTGTGCGTCTGTCATAATCACGTCGATTATACAACTCGCCGGATTTACTACGGCGGGAGTTCATTCGATCCGCATTCGTTTCGCATTTAAAATTATTCTCATTATTGAATCCGACGGATAACTGCAATATCGGTTTGCAGTAAAACTGCATTTCATTAGCTGTCAAAATTTTGTGATTGAATTTAATATTTTGAGTTTTATAAAATAAATTTTAATAATAAAGTAATTAAATAATATAAAAATTAAAAAAGCGTTTAAAATATGGATTCTGTATACCTGTTTTTAAATTTATACAATGAAGAACCGTCGATGAATCGAAAGGAAATGAGGAAAGCCGTACGAAACAAGCACAAAGACATATTCCAGTTGTCAAATTTCCAGTAATTAAAGAATATTTTTGATGTGTGATTGTGATTGCTAATAATTGTGTTTTTTCTAGATTTATTAAAAATTTTAGACTAAATAAAGCTGCCTTTAGGTATGTTTTAAAAGAGTTAAAAAGTCAATTACCTAAAGTGGTAAAATCATCGACCATAGCACCAGAATTTAAATTGGCCGCTGCTTTACGGTTTCTCGCTGAAGGCGGGTACCAGAATAGTGTCGGTCAAGACTGTTTTGTTGGGATGGCCCAATCAACGGTTTCCGTCAAATTATCTGAAGTGTTCGAGGTTTTAGAAAATATTTTATGCCCAAAATGGATAACACTTAAAATGAGCGAAGCAGAGAAAGCAGAAGCTAGGCTGTATTTTTACTCGAAATGTAAAATTCCGGGAAAATAATAATGTGTGTAGATGGAACACACATAAAAATTGCAAAACCAGCAGGAGACAACACACACCTTTTTTATAATCGGAAAGGGTTTTTTAGTTTGAATACGATGATTGTAAGAATCAATCTTTATTACATTTTTCTGTTATATTATATATTTTTATTTATAGATTTATGACCATAAACAAAGAATAAGATGTGTGGACGCTACTCATCCAGGCGCGAGTCACGACTCATTTATTTGGGGCAACAGCGATGCTTCAGAGTATTTCAAGTCTGCATACAACAGTGGCGATCGGAACCATAGATTGCTTGGTAAGAATGCATTTGAATCTTATAAATTGATTTTCGTTTCCTAAAATGTAATTAACCTTATAAAAGGCGACGCTGGATACCCACTGTTGTCTTGGCTAATTACTCCGTTTAAAAGTGCTGGGGTCAACACACCAGAAAGCCGGTTCAATAAAAGCCATAGTTCAGGTCGTAATATCATCGAGCGCACAATAGGGGTATGGAAGAACTGGTGTAGATTCCTTATTGGTGTAGCCCGTCATTTACAGTACACGCCAGAAAAACCTATAAGAATAATTAATGTAGCAGCAGCATTGCACAATATTCGGATCCATTTTAATGTGCCAGACCCAGAACTCGAAGAACTACCAATTGAAGGAGAGTATGAACCAAATTCACATGAAGACGAAGACTACACGAGGGAGGCTAATGAATTTAGAAACCAAATATTAATGAATTTTTAAAATAAATTTTTTTTTTAATTTTAATATTCCATTTATTTATTTAATATAACAAAACTATCAGTCATAAGTTGGGTAAATCACAACGTTTTTCAGCCTTCTTGGCTATTATCACTTAAATGCTTAAAATTAATTGTTAAGTTCCAGTTTAAACTTATAAATATAATAAACAAATACTTAATAAAAAAAAAATAGAATTCATGGTTGCTTATATAACAAAATTTCAGCCTTCTTGGCTATTCACTCATTTTAAATTTAAAGCGTGAGTTCAGCTTTGTGTAACTCAATTTCAAGAATTTTCTCTTTCATCTTGTTTTTTTCTAGCGCAAAGTGTTCCATTCGCTCGCTTTGCATTTTATTTTCTTCTACCTGCTGTTGTAAAATCTCGTTGGTATTTCTTTGACGATCACAAAGCCGGTCAATTGCCCTATATATTTTTTTTTTGGTTTGTGCTCAGTTGCTGATATTGCTCATTTTGAGTTTTGATGAACTCTTTAATATTTTCATAAACATTTTTCTGGATGTCTATCTGTTTTTCAACAAGCTTTAACGATGTTGGCCCTTTGGTTTGTGTCACTTCTGCCTGACTTCCGATTTCAGCTGGCGTTTCCACTTCATGATTATCATCGGATAATTCGAAGGATGGCGATGGAATCATTTCATTTATATTTGGTATAGAGGTTTCAATTTCGAAGTTTTCGCTATTTGCCTCATTTAACGTTCGCTTATGTGGAACTCCAAACTTCTTCGCATTTGTTACTCCTTCAACACAATCCCGTAAACAAAGAAGTCTTATAACATCCTCCTCCAAAGCGGTAAACACAACGATTATGTTAGGACCGCCACCGGTACTTGCTAGCTCTTGCTTATTATGAGCTAATTTTTTTCTTAAGGAAGATTTATGGTCACTCCACACCTGGAATTACAATTTAAAAATAAACATAAATATTTAAACTTAATATAATAAAGACCCTCTAACCTTTTTCCACTCGGCGGTTTCCTTAATTAGTGGCCTTAGCGAATTCAATTATTGAGTTAATTTTTGCCAAAAATCTTGGATCACATCAACACCTGATTTTGTTAAATTTTTTGTTATATCAGGATGCTGCTTCATCATATCCACCATCTTCTCAAATTGGGATCTATTTGTTGTGCGTTTCCTATAAAAAATACTTTAAATACTTAATTTTTTGATAATTTAAATTTACAACTTACGCTTTATCCATGATAAAAAAAACTACCACCACACAGCTAGAAATCCGCATTAAATATGGTGCGTATTTACAATAACATTTTTTGTATGGAGTGCGTTTCACCCGCGAATTCAGTAATACCAATTTTTCGCACTGCATTACCGTCATTCGTTCACTTTTCATTCGACGTATTCAATAATACGTCAAACGTCAAATCCGAATAAAATTCCCTCCGCGGTCAATCCGGCGAGTTGTATAATCGACGTGAATAACGTTGGTTGATTGTTGTAGTTGATTTTTTAACACCTCGTTTAGTTATCGTGGGTCGCTTGCTTGTTTTTCCTTTTAACATGGATGATTTTAAAGATTTGTTGAGTGTACCGCTTCTTGTTGTAACCATACAGTTGTTTTGGTTGAAAATACAATCTACACTAATTGGTTCACTTTAAGACTTTCTTGAAATGTGCATTACAATATTAGAGTATATTAAATGGGGGAAATTTGGCAAAGTCAATTATATATCAGTAAACTGCGGACACAATATTCTTTCGGAAATAGTTTGTTAAAGAGCGGTCTGTGCCAAATCTGGGCCGGTATATATAGTTCGATGTAGAGTTCAAAGATTTGAACATTACACTCACGAATGAAAAATGATTTTTACTTAATTTGGCGTCCTGCTCTGATAAACTTATCATTTATTTAACAAAATACAGGTATTCCTCGACTTACGACCGTTCAACTTCTTCGTCAATTTTCATTTTTAAACAGAATAATTTTAAAAATTGAAAATGTCTGACAAGCGACGTTAAGACAATTAAGGATAGAATAACATTTTTATTATGTGGAAAAATTACCGATTATAAATTGAAACCGTTTATCGTTCTTCTAAAGGAGTATCAATACGCTTCCAGTGCGTTATCGCTAAAAAAAATAGGCTTGAATGACACAATTACTTTTTGACGATTGGTTTATGAAAGGGTTTGCCGCTGAAGTAAAATAATATTGCAATCGACAGGATTTTCCATTAAAAATACTTTTGCTACTGGATAATGACCTGGGAATCCATCTCGCCTAGGCGATTTACACTGCAACCTAGACAAGCAATTGATGCTCTTGAGAAATCGATAGCATTAAATGAGTTTTGGTCGAGTTACAATATGTTGGTGGATAGCAAGAAGTCGCGCTTTCTTGTATAAGCGGAATAGGGAAAATACATCAAAACGATTTCAAAAAATACTAGTTCTGTAATTGAAATTGATCAATTTACAGAACAGATCTTAAGCTTGGCTAGCAGTTTAATCTCGATTTGACGGAGATGATATTAAACCACTCATAGGATTTGAAGCGGATAATCTTACGAATGAAGACTTACAGGAAACAGAAGAATAAAATGTTGCAGAGAACACAAATGAGAGAAACCCAAACGATGAAAATAATCCGCAAAAAAAAATTCAAGACGAAATAAATTGCTGCAGCTTTAACCCAATTAATTGGAGACTGCCAAAATAGAACAAATGAGTTCAAACCTTTTTCAAAAGTAGGTCGGCTTCAAATTCAAGAAAATATTTCATGGAAGTGAGAACGGTTTTCATTTATGTAATAAGTTCGGGGGAAGAAAATTAAATATGTAACTCTTAATTTTATGGATTTTTGCTATATTTTTTTAATTTAAATAAAGATTGAAGTTTGAATTTGATTTAGAAATGTGCTATGTTTTTTATTTTTTGATAAAGTTCGACTGACGGCGATATCTAGGAACCTATTTTGGCCATAAGACGAGGAATACCTGTACAAAATTTGCTTTCTGCACTTTCTTTACTAAATTAAATTTTCTGAGTTACTTTTCTTAAATTTTATTGAAAATTTATGCGTAATTTTAAAATATTTAAAAACAACGGAAGGTAGACACGAAATTTTAGATATAAGTTTATTATTGTGAAAAAATTTATTCTATTGTTGATGTATATTCTGATTGAGATTGCACAACTTCTCCAAATTTGAGAGTCAATTACAAAATAATAAAAGAAAATTTCGAGAAAGGGGTGATATACATGCTTATAGAGACTGCAAAACTTACCCCTACTTTAGTAAACAATATTCTTAAGGGTCTCTGGGCTGTTATACTTGAGTATTTTAAATTTCATCAAGTAACCCGACTTTGAACTTGCAGCTTTAAATTTTCTTTTATGAGCGGTATTGTTAAAACATAAATACACTTCAATATACTCGAATAGTAGTACAATTTTATATAATACTTATTTCACTATATACTTAAATATAAACTTTCAAATAGTCGTACACGCACATTAAAGAAATTGGAGGCCAAGTTTTCATATATAATGAACCAGCTTATACTTAAATGACATATACTATTCAAAATTTCATTGTCAAATTATAATTTTTATTATTATTATTATTTCCATTAAAGTGAAAAATCATACCAAAACGAATACTACACAAAAGTTGCATACCTAAGTACAATGTACATATGACAATAACATAAAATGATGAATCAGCTACTATACAAACATTATAGTCGACAAACACACAATTCGCTTTAATTGTGATAATCTTACACTGTCTAATTTAATTAAAACGTAATTAATTTTCTTAAATATTTACATTTCCTATTTATTTGTTTATTTATTTTATTATTATGTTTAAAAAACAAGTACAGCATTTTTATTAAAATAACAATATATCATATGTTTCGTGGTCTTGCAGAATGTGATCCGAACAACAAGAAAAGTTGAGTGAAATTTTTTCCATTTTTAATTTCAACTTTTTGAAAACTTCCTTTTATTATTTCATCTGGGTCTATCCAAGCGGGCACGATTCAATGGCGTTTCCTGGTAAAAGTGGTAAACCGTCTATAGGTCAAATTTCTAGGCCTCGGATATCACAGCCTTAATATGTTGGATAATTTTCATATTATAACCTAACTGGTTTAAAACAACATTTCAACCATTTTATCGGCTTACTATAAATCGCACCTTGAACAAATGAATTGTGTATGTGAGGGTAGATAAGCAAGTTTCAGCGAATAGTACGTGAAACTATTATTACGAATGTGACTAATTTAATATTTCCAGGCGGAAGTAACTATATTGAACATAAAATTTACTTTGCTCTAAAAAATTTAGAATAATCCCGAAATATTTAGAAATTTTCAGAGTTTGGTTTGAGTATAGTTATCCGTACTAAGTGCTTAAGATGAGCACATGATGAATGTTCTTTAATTACATGAGGATCAAATTAGAACCAGAGTTTCTCCGTCGATTGTATCTTATCAAAAATCGGTAATACCGTACAATAAATATTAGATAATCCTCAAAATTAACATAAATACTCCTCATCCTGTATGATTGCGGGATCTAAAAATATTTCGGGAAAAGAAGTAACGGCGCCACTCCACTACTAAGGATAATTTGTCATCATCATATAAAAAAAAAATTCGCACGTTCAAAATCTTAAAAACGATGATAATATTATGATCATATCAGAATGAAAAACAAAATTATCTGTAAACAGCGCCACAATGGTAATTTGGACTACTAATATGTTTCAGTTGTATATGTTTAATTTGTGATATTCTTCAAAACCTTTTCATTGACACGTTACACTTATTTCTATAGTAAATCATTATTAAGATACCAGCGCCAAAACGGTAGATTTATTAACTAAAGCGCTAATAATAAAATTATTGCTTTTCAAAACCTTTCAAATAATAATTATGTATATTACATGATTACTTATATGGGAATGGGAAAAGTTGTAACTGCTTCCAGCACCACAATGGTAGTTTTGTGTACTACGGTGTTTAAAAAATAGCACTCTTCAAGCACTTTACAATAATACGTATACGACAAGTATATATTCTAAAATAAAAGAAAAATCAGCAGGCAGCACCAAAACGGTGGAATTATGAATTAAAGTTGTATCGAAATTGTTATCGAAAATTAAAAATAAAGGAAGAATGGCGAGAAAAAATTCAAATCGTACTTATATCGTATAAATGATGAAAAATGACCCTGGTCCAAAACCAACTTTTTAGACGCTTTGGTCCCTAATCTAAAATTTACAAAAAAAAGTTTGTCGATGCGTCCGAATGTCTGGATGGATGGATGTCTGTACCGATGATATCTCAAAAACGGCTTATGCAATTCGAATTTTTGTTTAAAGCTTTGGGATTTCTCCCTAAGGGGGTCGAGTATCTGCCGTAAGGAAATAACACTCAATACCACCAAGATAATAGTTTACTTTTTCCCATATACTCGTGTACTAACAATATCGTTTGAAAGATCTTGGATCGGACAACAATTTCCATATGGCACTGGAAGCAGTTACAACTTTTATTATTCCCATATCATGAGGCATATCATTTTAAAGGTGTTGGGAAAGGAAACGATTTTGTAAGCAACGTTTTAATTTACAAATCCACTGTTTTGGTACTGGTAGCTTATTCAATTATAATATACTTAATATATTTGAGTCGAATATCATTGACATGGTTTTGAATAATACCTACCTAAATTTTTCTGAGAAAAATTGTATTCAAAACTACCGTAGTGGCTCTAAAAACTTTTACTATTTTTATCATTCCCATGTAATCATGTAACAACCACTTTAGTTAACAAATCCACCGTTTAGGCGCTGGTACCTAACTATTATTGATGAATTAAAGAATAAAAAAGTGTGGCATGTTAATGAAAAGGTCACGAAGAATCCTGCAAAATTAACTGTAGCATGTTAATATTATAAATTACCATTGTGCACCATTGTGATTATAGATACCTTTTTTTCATGGTGATACGATCATTTGGCATGTCGTCTAAGATTTTGAACGAGGGAAAATTTAAAGCTAGTGGCAAATTATTCCTTTCGTATATATAGAAAATACACGTAGCTCATATGATTGGAAAGGCCTTGAAGTATGATAGAAAATAAGTTGAAATATGTTAGTACTAAAATCTGCCACTGTGGCGCTGGAAGCAGTACATTCAAAATGAGTGAAGAGTCAGAAAATTTTTCTGTAGAATTTTTCAATGGAAATTTTCGATTTTCATTTTATGTGAAATTTCTGGGCAATGGTAATCCGTGCAATGGTAATTATATTCTTCATATACATATATTGCCTCCCAAACTTAAGCAAATCAAAATAGTTTTAATTTTTCGATTCATTGTTTATCATGTAAAATTGTTAAAATTGACATAATTTTCAAAATCAATGGTGATCGTATATTAAGAACATGTTTCCAATTTTTGGACCAGTTTCCTTATTGTGGTTTTGCGATGTTTCCTAATCTTCAGTGAATTTTTTGAGTTTGTAAATTTCAAGACCGAATTTTCGATTTGATAACTTTGGGAGGTTCCAGCCCCTACCACTTTTCAAAACATCGTTCAAAACATCGTGAAAAGTGGTTTTGGGCCAGGGTCATTTTTATCAGAATTTCACTAACTTGGTGTTACAAACCGAAATTAATAAATAGATTAAAATTGCATACTTCTGCTCCACCAGGGTGATGAAACCGGTGTGAAGTTTCTAACGTTAATTAAAAGTGTAGCGTACGCAACAAATATTCTGCAGCGTATGCAACTTATCTATGCAGTGTATGCAACTTATTTATCATGTAAATAATTTATAAGAAAAACCAAAAAAACTAACATTAAATTAATAATTTCAAATTAATAAAACAAACGAAAAATATATGTACAAATATGTATTAGTTTTCAAAGTTTTATCATACACTAATATTTACCAACTGAGGTTAAACACATAATTAACACTCCATACTAGAGTTTTCGCAATATAGCCATTATTATTATTAAATAGTAGACATTCGAGGCCTATTTAAATTTGTATAGCCCGTACATATAAAAAGGGTTGGGCTCTTCTGACAAAATTTCATATTTTGATAAATGTTCTATAAAGCTTCAAAATAAGTTTTTTTTTCAAAATATGAAATTTTGTCAGAAGAGCCCAACCCTTTTTATATGTACGGGCTTTACAAATTTAAATAGGCTCGAATGTCTACTATTTGAGAATACTAGTGGCTATATTGCGAAAACTCTAGGATGGAGTGTTAATTGGGAGTATATATCGAATGTCTACTATTCGGTAATAGTAGTGACTTTATTGCGAAAACTCTAGGATGGAATGTTAATTGGGAGTGTAGGTACAGCTTCCATATAATTGATTTATCAAAATATGAAATATTGTCAGAAGAGCCCAACCCTTTTTATATGTACGGGCTATACAAATTTAAATAGGCTCGTTTGTCTACTATTCGATAATAGTAGTGGCTATATTGCGAAAACTCTAGGATGAAGTGTTAATTATGT
This sequence comes from Nephrotoma appendiculata, assembly GCA_947310385.1. Lineage (NCBI taxonomy): Eukaryota > Metazoa > Arthropoda > Insecta > Diptera > Tipulidae > Nephrotoma > Nephrotoma appendiculata. The sequence continues at coordinate 101,679,431 of OX371223.1, forward strand.
GTTTAACCTTAGTTGGTAAATATTAGTGTATGATAAAACTTTGAAAACTAATCCATATTTGTACATATATTTTTCGTTTGTTTTTAATTCGAAATTATTAATTTAATGTTAGTTTTTGTGGTTTTTCTTATAAATTATTTACATGTTAAATAAGTTGCATACACTGCATAGATAAGTTGCATACGCTGCAGAATATTTGTTGCGTACGCTACACTTTTAATTAACGTTAGAAACTTCACACCGGTGGCGTGAATGTTTAAAAAATGTTTTATATAACCGATTGCACGATAAATTGTACCGCCCATATTGGTTGTTGTGTTTGATTGCTGTGTTTTTCCCGTCTCTGACAACTGCTCCTGAGCAGCACTATCTGAAAAAATATATTTTATCGCCAGCTATTTTGGACACCAGCAGAAAATTTATGAAATGCCGAAGCAAATCAATAATTGGCATCAGAAAGTTTGAAAAAATAGTTATTTGATAAAAATTAATCATAAACCCAGAGTAGTTAACGGGGCACTTTTTTAGCACTTTTGTTAAAAAACTCAAAATATTTAATTTTAAAATGACTTTAAAAATTTCTGGGATGTTACGACGTTGGTGATGGTTGAAGAGTGTTTATTAATTCAAGAGTGTTTATTAAACCAGAAAGAAGTGTCAAAAATCGAAAACCCGTTCAAACTTAGCAGGGGAGAGCTTACACACGAGTAAGACATTACCACTGTATAATCTCAACTTGTCAAAAACAAAAATCAGTTTCTGACCAAAAAAACTACCAACTAACGATAATTGTTCGTTAAAATTAAATAATTCTTCTACATTTACAGGATTTTGATAGTCAACTTTATTAAACAAACAAATCAGTTTGGATTTGGATACATTTTTGAGCATTTAAATATCGATACTTACCAACCAGCAATTTTGTTTCTGGATTAAATTTATCCAGTTGAATGATTTGTTAAGGTGTTATGACACGCAGGACAGTAGTTTTTGTATTCGTGCAAATAACTCAAAGCACGATGTAGCAATTCGGACATAATGGCTAATGGGCAAATGGAAGAAGTACAATCTCACTATTGACACGGCTCAACTCTCCCACTTCAATCAGAAATTAAAGTTGTGGTATGGTCTATCTTGATAAACCTATAAACTTTCTATCGCGTTTCGTTATAGTTAGAGATACTGATACTGCACAAAGATAGGATAAGGTGGAAAAACATTAAGTGGAAATTAAACGACCTGACATCGTTAGATTAAACACTATCGGGTTTTCTTTCACTTAAAAAATGCATCTTACACAACACCACAACTTTTCTCGATATTGCAATTTGCTCCAGCTGGACTGAATATAAGCGAAATTGCAAACTTAATAACATTAGCAAAAAAAACAACATGGAGCTTCTAAAATGTCTTGTGGAAATTCTTTAGCTCTTGCACGGGAACACTTGCGAATCCAAGAAAGCTAGATCATTCCAGTTCCGCCATGCAATGACCTAATGACAAGAAACCGGTGCCAAATGCTTAGCGTAAATCAAGGCCAGAGAAAACAGCCAAGGAGGTCATTATTTTTTCTACAGATTTATCAAGCTATAACGGACGTTATAACGGATTTGGTGTTTAGCGGGGTTCCTGTGTAGTGGACTTTTTGTGTGCTAATTCTAAATAAAGAAAGCGACGACAGGAAAACTATGATCAAGAAGTTTCGTATTCCGATATTGATTTCTATAAAAAGATGATAGAAAATTTTCAAAGAAGCGTTGATGCAATGGAAGTGTCTCGACGTTCTTCAATGAATAAATATTCTGCTTTAACTTACGTTTAAAGACAAAGAAATCGAACTTTTACGTCGAGAAAATGAAATGTTAACAAACATTGTGATAGTCAGGTATACGTTTGGTAATGTGAACGAATCAATGAGCGCGTTCAGTGGTGACGATAATTATTTGATCGAAAAGTTCTTAAAGGAGTTTGAGAAGAACACGGAAACATCTAGGTGGAATGATTTGGATAAGGTGATTTTCGGCAAGAGGCTAACTTCTTGAAGATACCACAAAAATTACATTGCGATGCGCCGAAAATGTAGACACGTGGGATAAATTACAAACATCATTAAATGCCAAATTTTCTATGACGATGAGTGGTGCGGCTACACGTCGCCAATTATTCCAAAGAAGAAAAAATCATACGAGTCTTTCATATGAAGAAATTTCAATGAATGCAAAACCGATTACTTTTTAACATCGATTGACGATACTGGACATCAAACAAGATGTGAGGTCTGTGAGGTCTACTATCCGATGCTACGCGTGGGGTGAGGCCACACAGCAAAACAGTGTTTGAACAAAGAAAAAATGCGGAGAATTTGGCCACATTTCTACAAAATGCGAGAATAATGATGTGAGGAAGGCCGTTGCAGCAATCAATCAGCCGGTTATTCATGATTTGCAGGGATTTTCACTTAACGGTCATAGTTTGATGGCATTGATAGACAGTGGCAATGTTTTCAATTTGATTTCTGAAACCAAATTTAAATCTTTGAATATCGAGAAATGTGAAGATCGTGTCTTGAAGTTTTCGGGTGTTGAATTAAATCGTTTTAACACGATTGGGCTTACTACCAGTAGACATCATCCTTGGCCGAGAATTGATCAATAAAACTATAAACGAAGAAATTTTTGCCACAGGGCGGAGTTTTCACTGTACAATGTGAGGAATCAGTGAACCTGAATCACATCAAGGACGAGAAAGTGAAAGTTGCCGTTCAAACTCTGATAGTAACTTTTAGTCCGAAGAATATCGAAAAGAGAAGTGAAGTGGAAATGACCATAGTATTGAACAGCGATCAACCAGTTCATCAGAGAGCACACCGTTTATCACCGAATGAACTACAGGTTGTTCGAAAAAAAATTAATAATTGGCTGGAGAACAAAATCATAAGAGAAAGCTCATCGGAGTATGCAAGTCCTGTAGTGTTGGCGACGAAAAAAGATGGATTAATGCGGCTGTGTCTCGATTTTCGGAAATTAAATCGATTGGTGCTCATAGATAGATATCCACTGCTGTTCATCGAAGACCAGATTGATCAGTCCCAAGGGACAAAATACTTTTCATTATTTGATCTCAAGAATGGGGTTTTCCCACGAGTTTCTGTAGGTCCCTTTTGGGCTGTGTAATTCACAACGATCTATGTCGCCAAAAGATTCTGTGTACATATTTACATGGACGAAATAAATGTGCCATCGAAAACTATAGAAGAAGGTGTTAGCCGTTTAGAAAAGTGTTGGAAGTAGCAGCCAGGAATGGGATGGAGGTTAATTCGACAAAATGTAAATTTCTATAAAAGAAGATAAATTTTCTGGGGTATGAGAATGAGAAGAGGAGAGTAGGACTGTGCAAAATTAAAAGCTATCGACAAGTTTCCAACAAGGCTACCAAATTTTGTTTAGAAGATTACGCGATACTCGAAAAACCGCTGTCAGACCTATTGAGGAAACATGCGAGGTTTGCAATAGAGTTGGAGCAGAGGAAAGCAATCGATCAGCATAAGAACTACACACAGATGCATGCAATATGGGCCTTGGAGCAATTTTGTTACAGCGCAGTGCTGATGATCGGAAATTCAATCCCGTTTTCTTTTACTCTCGCAAAACTTCGTCATGTGAGGAGAAGTATGACAGCTACCAGTTGGAGGTGTTGACAGTCGTGAGGGCTCTGAGCAAATTTCGAGTTTATTTGCTAGGACTTAAATTTCGCATATAGTAACCGATTGTGCAGCATTCAAGGCGACCATGAAAAAAATCAGTTCACGAATAGCAAGGTGGGCGTTAAGGCTGCAGGAGTTCAATTATGAGTTGGAGCATCGTCCAAGCCGCCGGACGCGACACGTCGATGCTTTGAGTCGCAATCGAATCGTGATAGTGATTCAGGAAGGTGCCATCACTAGAGTTCAACCGATATTCGAACTGTTGAAACTAGGTTCGTATGATAATTATATGGTGACTAATGGTATTTTGTATAAAATAGTTCAAGGCGCAATGTGTATGGTGGTACCGAGGCGGATTAAAAATGAAGTTATTAAGTCATGTCACGAGCAAGGGCACTTTTCAGTTAAGAAGACAGAAGAACTGGTGATGCGTCAGTTATTCATTCTACGTTTAAAATAACAAATAAAGTTGTGTATTCAAAACTGCATTCCATGCATTCTGCCTGAAAGGAGGGGATACTACAAAAAAAATATAAGTATATACTTTGGGTTATAGGATTTTCTAAGATCACATGGCTGTACCCTACGAAGACCACGACATCCAAAGAGCCCATTCAGAAGCTTGAGCTGCAGAAACCTGTATTTGGCAATCCTAGGTGCATTATTTCGGACAAAGGTACCTCTTTTACATCGGCGGTATTCTCACATTATTGTCAAACCGAGAATATTCAGCATTACATAAGAACCACAGGTGTACATACGGGTAACGGGCTTCGGAACGAGTAAACGATATCATCAAAGTCGGTTATGCACATTCAGGAAGAGTACGGATCAATGGACGAGACCGATACGAGGTGAAGAAAGTTGGTCAAGAGGGGGAGGGGGGGGGGGGGGGGCGTTCTAAACTTTCGTCAACATCTGCCAAGTACATGAAACTTTATTTTACCGGGATTTCTGATGTTGAGACTGAGAGTGATAGTGAGGATGGTGATGGCTTCATCGAGACGGTTTAGAGCAGGACGGCCGAGTCGGATGAAATGATAGATATGTGATACCACTATTTGTATTTGTTAGTATAAGTATGTAGGTATTAGCAATACTATATACCGATATTATTTTTGAAAATCAATTTACTTTAATAAAATTGTATTGCAACTGGGATTCGAAAGACGCTGGACGTGTTTTAATTGAAATTTATATTGTGAGCTGCATTCTAATTATCGTAAATTTGTATTAACGCAAGCAACGGTTGCATGATTTGTATGGTGTAGATGTAGTCGCATTATCTCTTTCTGCCATGCAGCCATGAAACTGGGTTATTGTACAAGGGTGGCAAAATCACTTAAACATTAAGATTTGAATTATGGCCGATTCCAGTAGGTACATATATGGTAAGGCCCACTTTTATGAAAGTAGGCCTCATATAAAAAAAAAAATATTACCCTTCAATTTTCTATAGTGTCTTGTAATGCGCTACTATCTTTAGGAACAACACGTGGTTATTCCCTCCTATGTATATTATCAAATCATTTCATATAACCAAACAAAGATCTTTTAAAATGAAAAACAACTTAATATCAAACAAACAAAGTATATATGCTCAATATGAAAAAAACTATCAAATTTGTTTGGTTAAGCAGACGTCACACATTTAAATTTACATATCGCGTCATATCTCCCTTTATTTAAAGCAGTCTTGAAATTCTAAACATGTGTTTCAAACTTATATACATATATTTATTCTTCAATGACATTTTCATTAAAAAAATAATAGTTTGCGCTTGATGAAATCAAGTTTTAGCATTTTATTAAAATTAGCAAATATGAAATCAAAATTTTTTATTAGGACCCGATAACAGCAAGACAGCTAAACATTTTTGCGGCAGTATGATAATAAAATGGATTAAATGATAAATGAACGGTTAGTCATGAACAATTTTTAACAAAATTGTTTTGTTTGACGCACCCTTGATTGCCGGCTCTGTATAATAAATTACGTATGTACTCATAAAATGGGTAATAGTGCGGGACTTATTGTTTTACATAATGCATATACATTCGATATATTCAGGATGGGTGTAATCGTGCATTGTAATATTCTGCACATTAGTTACACGCTTCAATCGGTATACCGAATGAATCATATATAAGTACCTACCTTTACAAAAGTACTTTGTCATTCTAAACGAGTTATTGAACCGAATTAATTTCGCGATATAAAATATGTCGACAAACACTTAAGACAGACAACGCCCACTTGACAGTAAAAACCAACATTTTTTTTTGATATTATCTCGAGTGGATTACTTAGGTGGTCTAAGTTCCGCATTTATGGACTTAAATACTCGTTTTTATAGTTCACATAATTCATAACCACACACATGTAATAATCGTAATTCGATCAATTTGCTATTAACACAATTTAATTTGAAGGCTGCGGCTGTAATACACATAAAATAGCATACAAAGAGGTTTTTAATTAACTCTGAGTTTAAGCGCAAGTAGATTAAAATTGCCAAGCCCGCATTAAAATATAATATGTACAAAACAATAAACGGATGTAAATTATAATGTGTGTATAATGTGCGATATGTGTTACTCGCGTCGTCTCAGATTATTATCGCTTCCAGATTAAGTATTTAAATATACCAACTGTAACCACATTTTCCGTCTCATATTTTACAACGGTGGCCTTCTAACTTAGTAAAGTTAGTTATAGTTTTTCTGCTGAATGATCATAAATCTCTACTATTTACATTAAGAAATCAATCGTAAAATTATTTTTCTTTATAGATCTAGATCGCTCGCGACGCGATCTAAAGATGATGACTAAGATGAATTTTCACGGTTAACTTGTTTTTCATTGGAAAAATAAATAAAGATTTATGATTCAAAAATGCCAGACAATTTCTGTGTGTACATAAGTACGCGATTATCAATTTTATTTGGATAATTATAATTGAGTCACTTATCGATTTAGTATATACACTCAAGTGGTGTGGGACTTTTGTTCGCGCTCGCTCCGACTGAATAGTAGCAAATATTGATAATGTGTGACATGTGTTAATTATTCTTAATCATATATCGGGATTACCCAAAACAAAAATTTTATGTTTGTTTAATTATTATTAGTAATTGTTTTTATTTTTGGTTTGCGTCACATGACATTCGTATGAAGTATTTTATAATACTTAGGAATTTTACTGATTAGAAATCAAAAAATGCATCGAAATCAAGGTATTCGTTATCATATGATTTTATTTCGTGTTTCGGGCTTAAGTAAAATACCGGAACAACCTATTTTTTGAATTTCTCGAAAACATTTATTTTAGCCACCTGGACAAGTGTCTATCATTATTTTGTCTGAAATATACAACTTCCAATTAACTGGACCTATTAACCGTCAAAATGAATGAGTCGCAATTGTTCAAAATTTTAACATGGTGCCTGTGCATCGCTACAAAACTCGGTAGGTTCTTAAAACGAAATCTTGACATTTCAACAAATTACTTCAATTAATTATTATAGCGAAAATAAAAGGAAATAGAATTCATCTAACCGGTTGAGCAGTAGTTTTGACTATATTTTGTAACCTACATTACATAAAGTAATTCTTCGGTATTCGTTAATAAAGGGTGTTTTTTTTAAGCCTGATAGAACTTGAAATTGTAAAAAATAAAACAAAAAATTTATTTTTAATGAAAAATATACTCTGGCCGATCTTAATATATAGTCGAGCGACCGCAACCATCGACTTATTAAAAGCAAAATTTGGCGATAAGTTGATTTCGAGAAATGTACCTGTTAATAATCCGCCAAAGTCGTGAGATTTGGCACCTCTCGATTATTTCCAGTGGAGCTACGAGTACGTGGCCACTGGTTTATGCTGATAAACCAGCAACATTTGACGCCTTGGAGGACAGCATTGTTCGTGTTATTCGTGACATACGGCCAGCAGTGCATTTTCAAATATAAATGCTATGTATTGATCTTTCAAATAAAAAAAAAATTTTGATTACAATTTAATTTTTTGTGTTATTTTTTACAATTTCAAGTTCTATCGGGCTTAAAAAAACACCCATTACTTGCTGTTTTTCCCCCTTTAGAATTAGAACTTGTATGGTTTCAAGCCACTCATAAGGAAGATCATTGTTTATTAAAACATTTTCAATTACTGAATGTACACCTTGGATTACATTGTTTGGTGCATGTTTAAAGAATCCAAATGGAATACAATCCTTTCCTGGTGCCGTTCCTGATCGTATAAACTTTATTATTGTTTTATGTCGTCTTCACTAGGTGGAGGTAATAATGGAGAGTAATCATATTCGTCGATTAAAGAAGAACAGATTCCTTCGAATTTTTTTGTTTCACGAAGCCATGAAGATATAAGAATGTAGGTTGTTTACCGGACAAGTCGTGCAGTGGTTAAAGCTTCGGCAGTTGGACCGGGAGGTACTGGGTTCGAATCCCACCAGAGGCTGGATGCAAAAGCGAATTTTCCTCATCGATTACGATCGTTGATGTTAATAAACACAACTAAGACCCTCTGTTGGAGTGCAGAATTCAGCACCGACCCACCGTCCATGTCAGTTTACAGGTTGACATGGAGCTTGCAATGTGCAGGTGGTATACTGTAATTGTGTGAATGGGTGGTCTGTGCGTGGATGAAAGGGGGGTATTAATTGACCTTCAAAGGACATTAAATCCACTGGACAATTAATACTTCTTTAAAAAAAAAAAAAAAAAGGTTCTCATTTTTCTTATAAACAAAATAAATACATAATGACTTAGCGAATTACTTTAGAAGTTGGTAAATCGTTATAAATTCCAGTGGTAAAAATACCTAAATAGAGAAAAATTAATAGAAACAATAATACGGTATTTTATTCATAACTAAAAGTTTCAAAAGGGTTTTTATAAATCGTTTAAAATACGTTGCAATGGTTCCAAAATAAAACCGTTTATGAATGGTTTCAAAATAACCAGTAAATTTTTGGATATTTGAAAACCATTTAAAAACTTTTGCTGGTATCAAAAAGGTTTCATAAAACTCGTCCAGAGACGTTTAAATTATTCGAAATTGAAGACATGTTAGAACCGGCTCAAAAATACTATAGTTACATAAACTCTTAAATGCAACCTCAATTCTGGTTTTTCTGAAACTTTGGTTTCATTTTGCTACTTGGGTATTATCATTCAAGCGCGCCACGCTAAATAATCCGCTTTAAAAGATTTAGGCGACGCTGACCTCTTAATTTCTAGTGGAATAGAATTCCAAAGAGAAATACCCCTAACAGAAAAGGATGTATTTAAAGACCTACACAAATGTATAGGGGGAAGTAAACGTAAATTTGAAGAATGGGACCTACTGAACAATAACTTGTTAAATAAATAGGACCATATATAATTTTCTGAGGAACATACAGTGCTGGGAAATAAAATTGGGCAAACATTTTTTATTGCAAATTGGAGTCTTCTTTTGCTAAAATTATAAAACTTTTGAAAGCAATTGGCTTATTGTTTCATTTTAAATACATGTATGACGTAATTTTAAAAAAAAATACCTGCAATTTAGAGGCAAAACCCCGAAAAATGCCAAAATATTCCAAATACATTGATTGGAGTTAAAGTAATTTTGTTTTTTATTGATTTACAAAAGTTTTACAACCCCGTACAACCCCGCAACTGATGTGCAAAAAAATTGGTCAAGCAATTATTTTATTTTAAGTCTACCGCTCTTGGCTGTGATTAGGGTGCAAATGTACTATTGCCTGTAATTTTTTTTTAAAGTATAAATAGTGCATATTTTGTAAGATTCTGTAAGTGATCCTAATCAAATAAAGTGCAATTTTAGTTAAAAAAAAAGACGGGAAAGTTTCGGAACCGAACTCTATAAGCATTTTTGTTGTCTATAAAGATGTGATGTGTGACTTGCGTATTTCAAATATCACAAACACACACATCCACCCACACCCACCTAACCCCCTCCCCCCACCCAGCCCAACCGACCTCAATCCACCATAACTCAACCGACCCCAATCAACCGCAAACCACCACACCTAAAAATTATTACCACCCCCCACCCACTATCCAACCCCTAAAACTCAGCTCACCCGCACTACCCTATACCGCACTATCCATATCAACACCACCTCCATCCCCACTCCCACACACACACCCCACACAAACCCTCATCCACCAAACCCCAATTCCCACACCAAACCCAAAACACCTCATCCCATCCGCCCCTCCACCCCCCATAACACCACTCCTACCACTTCATAACCACACCATCCACACAAACCCACATCCACACGAGATATATTTTTATTCCACATTCGCATGCTCTATGAAATCAAAATAGTATAGAAAATAAAAAAAAATTCTATCAATTTTAAGGAGGGAGGTTAACATAACCCTACGTATCTCCGAGCATCCTGAACACAGAAATATCCACAAATCCATAGGGCACTTTCCCATGAATTGCTTGAACGGTATGATTTCAAAGGGCTGAATGTCGAAGGGCCGAATGGGTCGAAGGGCCGAATGGGTCGAAGGGTCGAATTTTTTTTTTTTTTTTGTGTTTAGAAATATATTTTTTTATTTAATTTAATTATTTTTTGCATGACAAAATTTTCCTTCACCAAAATGTTCCTTTCCTTTACCAAAAATGATATTTTTAAAACAAAAAAAACAAAAAAAAAATTCGGCCCTTCGACCCATTCGGCCCTTCGACATTCGGCCCTTCGTACCCATTCCGCTTGAACTTTTAGTGAAAAAATTAAGTTGATATCTCCATCCGTTCTCAAGTTATCGTAGACACAGACGGCAAACCGGAACCATATAGCATTTTTTTAAACAAAAATGCTTAAAAATGGGGAAAGTTAGTGACTGCACCAAGAGTGGTGTATAAATCTAATACAATTCCCTCTGCGCTAAGGCTACAGTATATAGTTTGTACCGATTCCGGAATGAAAACGAGAGAGTATTCCTTACGACATGCTTCAATTTTATCCCTATCATTAGCTTTTATCGAATACTGCAAAGTTTTTTTAAATTGTTTTATGAATGTTTTAACCCCATACAAGCCAGTTATAACAGCCTTTAAATGTTGGTATTGTGCCTGTTTAAAATTATATGGAAAAAACGTTATTAATTCTCGAAAATAACAAAATAAAATAAAAAATAAATCTCGAAAATAACAGAATAAAACCATACAATATATCCTTTATTAGCTACAGTTTTAATAATGGCAGCATCCACATAACCACTAATTAAAAGGCTTATAAACATATGTATGTGAAGATAGCCCAAATTCCATCACCGAAAAATGCGATGGCAACACTAATTATTGCTATCATAACATTTTTTTTTAATCTCAGCGCAAAAAATCACACATACATTTTTCTGGGGTGAGAGTAAAAATATTGCATTTTGGACCCTATTAAAGCTAGCCGATATTACCAGCCGAAAGATAATGCAGATAGTGTCTTGTCTATTTGTTAAACTCTCTTTATTCTCTCGCTCCTATCGATTTTTAAATTCCTATAAACTGAAATAATTTTCCCTTCACCCGAATGATACAACCCGATCCTAAATTCGTAAATTCTTAAGTTCATGACTGATTTTTGCTGTATTCAAGACACTATCTGCATTATCAGTCGGCTGGAAAATGTCGGCTAACTTTAACAGTATGCATTTTGGTGAAGGAAGAATATTTAAAGTAATTTTTCATTTTCACTGTCGGTATATTTAGGGTAATTTTACTTTACGTATATGTCGAGAAAATCAGGAAAGGAGTATAAATTTTTAAATGCAGGATTGTTTCCTATCAGTTTTTAGGAGGGGAAAATTTTTCACTTTTTTATTTTTCCAATATTTTTTTATTTTTATTAATAATAATTGCTTCGTCAACCTTGCAGGCACAAACTCTGTCAAACTAAGTAAAAAAAGAAAAAGAAAACATTTCAAAAATGTCCTGGAATAATTGCCAAATTTAGATTTATTGCTATAATTAATAATTAAATGTCGTAATAGTATACATAAAAATGTATAGTATTGCCATAAGCATTTTTTTCGATTTTCGGGATAGAAAATTGGGCTATCTTCACAAAGGTTCTAAACATGTGGTTGTTACTGTTACAACCGACAGAAGCAAAATTAAGTTTCAGCAAAATTTCATTAATTTTTAACCAAAAGTACATTTTAACATGTTAAATATTATACTTAATGGGTCTGTTTTTTTTGTTTTTTAAATACATACCAACATATTGTCAAAAGCAGGAGCTTACACTTAGACCATTAAATATTACAGTGATAAATAGTCGGGTAAATCGTTTACTGCGGTAAAAATCGGATTTAGAACAGATTTTTCGATCAGTTTGCCATAGAGTTTTTGAAAAATAATAGAATTTACTGAAAAATTTACTTAAAATTGATTTTTACCCGACTATTGGCTCGGAGCCTTAATTGGTATTTCAACAAAGCAAAAAATTAAATATTTTTTACTTTGGTTCATATAATTGTAATGGTATTATTGTGATTGTTCCGTATTGTTCTATATATACATATAAACATAATTTCAATGTCATAATACAACGTTAGTCGTCGCGACCTGATGAGAAGGCTGATTTTTTCAAATCAATAGTCTCGTCTGTTCGAAACTGATTGTTGTGATTCTTATGCATTAGCCATCTATAAGTCAAAATTCAAAAAAATTAAGATACTTCTAATATTAATTCAATTTAAAAAATACTCCAAATTGCTTAAATATTCGTATAAGAACACTTCAAATTTTCCAAAAAAAAAGCTACAAATAATAAAGAAAATATTAAATTAATATTTCGTATGACGCTCTTGTTGTTTAATGACTTCAAATATGCGCTCTGACATTGAATTTGATATTTTTTTGAAGTTTCTGCCTCGATTTCACCCGAAAAGCCCTTGATGCACTGCTTTCAGTAGATGACATTCGCTTAAACCTTCGCCGCAAGTATGTCTCAAAAAAATGTCTACCAATTACAACCGGGACTATATTTGAGGGTTTTTGACGGAACCACTTTATTGATTGCTTTGATGCATGGATGAAAGCATTGTTTTGTTAAAAATCAAATCATTGTCGTTGTAGTCCTCAAGAAAAATTATAAAATCGTATTCTAACAAATCATTGTACATGTCTGAACTCATTCGGAGAGTAATAAAGCAAATTGGTAGCTTCCCACCATAATGAAAAGCTCCACACACCATTACTGTACCTCCAACGAAATTTCTTTTAGACTGTAATATATTTTCTTCATGGATATCGTGACATTAGCAAGAGTACTGGCATGGGCCGTCTTGGTTGAATTATTTTTCATCCGAGAAAATCACTTTTTGCCATTAATCTTTCCAATGCATGTGTCGCTTGGCCAACAATAGCCACGTTTCAATATGTTTATAGGAAAAATTAGTCTTACTTTGCAATTTCGACCATTTAATATTTTTTGGTGTGCGAGTCCATTTTAAATTTGTGTAACTTACTATTTCCTTTTGCTTTCTTTTTTAGACCACAATTTGGGGCTTTTTTTAGGAATTCGTGGACCACCGTTGAAAATCGACCAATTCTAGTACCAGATTGACGCATGGCAAATCCTTGTTCTTTAAAAATTCTGAACGAGATTCCATGATGATTTACATTTCGAAGTGACCAAAAATAATAACAACCATAATGCGCCGTTACCAAATTTATCCACTGACAATGAAGTATGTGATATCGATTTTCTACCACAAACTCATCTCGAGACTAAACAACTTAATGGCTCCTGGCAAATTGTAAATGACGAAGTAGGACAGAATATGGATCAAGAACTAAACGAAGTAGTACTAGAAAATGTTAAAATATTCCGGTCTACTACATCAAGTATTTCGTACATCCAGGAAGTGCAATATTATGAAACATCAGCCAGTACTCAGGATGCCATATCGCCTACATATGTGATCGATTTAACGATAGTGCAGCTTTATCCGAAATGTAAAATGTGCATGACAGAGGGTACTTATACAAAAGCAGGTAACCCAAGAAAAAGGAGGTGGATAGACCCAAAAAGTAGAATTGAAAACGAGAAAATTAAAAGGCACGCAATTGTGAAGAAGCATAAAGTTTTATCACCCTGCGATACAACCATCTGCATTAAATCATGCTTGAGTCTAATCAATGAAAGCCATAGAGCACTAATAAACACCAACTTCTGGAGTCTATCTGCTGAACAGAGAAACAGTTTCATGCTGAATCCTTGTAATAGGCAAGCAATTATACGTCGAACGGCCAAAAGTATTAGAAAACAAAATTCATTTAAATATTATTTAAAAGATGAAAACGGTATGCAAAACATTTTTCTTAACAACGTTAGGGTATAAAAAATCGAATGATCGTATTTTACATGATGTCTTGTCGAAAACACCAAAGTATGAGATTAAATCTCTAAGACGTCGACGCCAAAATTCTGCTAAAATTAAAATTAATTATAACCTTTTAGATCAACATATTGAGTCGTTCCATCCATCAATATCTCACTACAGACGTGTCCACGCTCCAAATCAACGGTATCTCCCAAGTGACATCAATTTTTTCGATCTAGGACACACTTTTATGTCGTCAGACAGTTTCCATCATCAGATAGAACTATCTCTAAAAAAACAAGGAAAAACCAACGATTTTGAAAATTTTTGTATTGCGGTTGCAAAAGCCCCAAAATCCAACGTCGAAATTACCAAAATGGAAAACTATGACGTTTATCAGTGGAAGGATTGAAGTTACTCTCAATCTAAATTTTACCAGACCACATTTAGCTCATGGCAGCTTCTTGTTACAATACAAAACTTCGTTTAACGAAGGTTTCAAGAAACTTAATTTTCTTTGCAAAAAGGCTGCATAAAACAGGGGTTTTGCTAGCGACTATTGAGAAATTAAGTAAGCCCCGGGGATTCCCTAAATTCAAAAAACAAACGCTGCTAAAAACACTTGGGAGCATACTTCCTGAAACCCGAAAGGCGTTTTGGAGAAACTTACCGGAAATTAAAGAATAATGAACTTCTAATTTTTTATTGAATTTTATTATACTTAATTAAGTTTTATTATTTTATTATTTAAGTAATATTTTATTTATATTTTTCATAATGAATAAATTAACAAATAATAAAACAAACTGAAATTGTATATTAGAAATTTCTAGTACGTGTATAATAATTGGATATACGGCCTTTTTCTAAATTATTTTCAATGTGGATTCTACTGACCAAATCGCACAGTAGTTAAAGCTTTGGCGTTTGGATCGGGAGGTACCGGATTCGAATCCCGATAAGGACAGGATGCAAAGTGAAATTTCATCAACAGATTTGGATCTGTGGTGAAATGTAACACATCTATGACCCCCTGTCGGTGTGCAAAACCCATGGGCCGATCCATCTTCCATGCCAGTATAGGCTGGCATAGAGCTTGCAATGTGCAGATGATCTTAAATCGGTCCTGTAGGCGTACGTCTTCAAGTTGGCTGAGTAACCGTAAAGTAAGGACGTCAAAAGAACAACCACGAAAAAGCAGGGTGAGCCTTGAACACCAAAACAGATTGCATTGTAAATAAATAAATAAAAAAAATGTGGTTTCTAAGGTAAAACGCAGTATCTACGTCAAACTCGAAGCATCTTGTAGATACCGCACGGTAACTTAGCATGTGAATATATTTATTTTTACGATAATGGGTATGTGATTTTTTAGTGGGAATATTAACTTTTTATTTAAATTTAACATTTCTATTAAACTTTTCACTATTAAACTTTGTTAAACACTAAGTATTTACAATTAAATTTTTTGCAAAAGTGCTCTTACCATAACTTTAAAGGATTATTTTAATACTAGGACGGCCGCATGAGCTGTACCTCCCGATCCAAACGCTAAAGCTTTAACCACTGTGCCATTTGATCGGTTATTCTTTGTACTAAGATTGACAGCCCGGAGTTGCCTGGAAAGTTGCCCAGAGAAATTAACTCGTTCGAAGGGCTTGTACAATATATTGTACTTCGAATTAGGACGCACATAGCAGGCTTAATATATTTTTTTTACTTCAGAAGTGTGTAAAATCATTTTTTTTAATGTACTCTCTATTGTTTTATTATTCTTTAGGAAACATTCAAAATTAATCAGGTATTCCGAAAAAAGCTCAAAATATTTGTTCCTTTACTATTTAAAAATGGCGTCATCAAGATCAAACTTTAAATTAGTTATCATTAAAATGACTTCTAACCCAAGAATGTTCCCCCAACAAAATCGATTAACATCAGCCGTTGCAAGAAGGGCAGTACCTGAACCGTAACCCGAACACGTGGTGATAGTAGTTATTAAAATTTTGCAATACTATACGAAATAACGACATACAACATGACTAATCGTGAAGACAACTTGAAAAATTAATTTTTGCTACCGCATCAACTTTTCAAATCAAGAATTTAAGAAACAAAATGTTAAACAACTTTTTAAAACCGGCAATAAACCCAAATTAACAAAATCTGTAACTTCCTTGCAATACCAAAAAAATCTTAAACTGGTTTTGTCTGCTTAAACATTATTTTGTATATTTTATGTACATTTCTTTATTCCCAAGACATTGTCTTTAAGTTTACTAATGATTAAATGTTTCGTAACCATAATTTACCAAAACAAAAACCGCCAGGAATTCCAATAATTAGATTTAGTGAAGTGTGCGTTGACAAAATTTTGTACAAACTTACACAATAATATTATTCTTTATTCTTACCTTAAAAATAATGTTGTTGTAAAAATTAAGAAATTAAATCCAAATCGAGAATTGCGGTAATTTTTTGTAATCCGACCTTGTTTGGTCACCACAGTAATTAGTGAGTTGGTAATAAAATTAAATCACTTTCTGTGTAATCACTAACTTTTTGTATTTATTATAATTTTTTATATCAAAAAACTGCACTGTGAATAATATTAAAATTTAAAACCACAAAATTTTACACAAAACACGTAATTTATCGCATTTTCTTATATACGAAATTAAGCACAAGCAAAAATTATCAAGAAAAGTGTAAATTATTGTAGGTTATACCATATAAAATTAATATAGATAAATACAAAACACAACAAAATTATGTAGGTTATTAGAATATCACACTCACATAAAAATTTCTTAATTAATTCACTTAATTTTTTATATTGTTATTTTAGGTAATTACAATTTGTCACCAAAATTTGCACACAAAATATTCACTCAAGCTAAAATTTGTTAAACCGAAAATACAGAAAAACGTGCACAATTTACGGTACAAACAAAATACAATCGCAATAAATAAATAAAAAAAAAAACAAAAATTTACAAAACCGTCGTGTTGTATTAACACCAATTCATGTCTAAAACGAGACTATTCAAGTTTAACAAAAAAATGTATTTCGTTCGTTTTACTTCTACTCAAAATTATTTCTTGTTTTGTGAAGAAACTATGATGGTAGAAAGAGAAGTGTTTATATATTGAAGCGCATGACAGAGTAAGTACACCCTATTTTCTTACAAGACATTATACATTTTATTCTCTGTTTTGTTTGAATGGCACGCGAGAGAGAATGCAGATTTGGTTTTGTTTCCAGTGTTTCTGAAATATTTTATCGATCCAGTGGAGTGCAGTTCGTATGCAGTTGGGATCTTTTAATAGTTTAGTTGACTTTTTACAAATTTAGTTAATTATTAATTTGTTTCTTTTCTACATTGTGAAAAATTATTTTTACGTCGAAATACGGCTATCGAAATAACATCAGGAGAGCGGCAAGGATTCCTCCCATAGGCCCAAATTATATTCAAACTTTTGTTAGAATCAGAAGGGTGTATGTCGTCCATATAATACTCCATATGTCTTCGCGGAAGCATCAGAGACGACGAGGTGTTTGGTTGTTTAACTGTGCTACTTTATCCCGCTGTGATGCGAAAGAAAGTGGCACTATTCTGGTTTACCCGAGGAATTGGGAATTAGGAATTTTTGACGTTTTTATAGCAGTGTGGAATTATTTTTCCCCAAATTGTATTCTGGCAATTGGGAATTTGTTTGATTTGGGAAAAAACAATTACATTTTACAGCATTTTTGACGTTTATTTTTCCCTGCATAATTTGTGAGGAATTGATTATTTATGTTCAATTAAGAATACATTTTTTTTAAGAGTAAAAATAAAATCAGTTTAAAATTATTAAGGTAAAATTTTAAATGATTGCAAGTGTGAACAGAGTAAGTAAATAATACGAGTTCAAATGTTTGTTGTTTAGGGCAAAAATATTACCAAAGAACAGAAAGATGTAATGGTTACGATGATGTAAGGCAATGCGGATTTGGCCAGTGATAGGTGACCTTAATATCACGGCTTTTGTGCCTCATACAATATCATTAAATCATATTAACTTTGTAATCCGTAGGTTTCAAGGAATAAGTGGTAAGAAAGTCAATAGACAATGTTGGGAAGAAATGGCAACGAAAATAAATGGCATTGGAGGAGCATAATATGGAGCGAAATTAAAGAGTACGACAACCGCACGGGGCTAGGGTTGGAGGCTAGCTCCAGACGGCCTGCTGAAATTCGCAGTCAGTGAATGTTGGACATATTCTCACCGGAGTCCTGTGCCGGTAACGGTAATAGAGAAGGAGGCTTGCCTATGCCAACACTTGCCCAAGTAATATACGATTTTTGTTATATAATATTTTTGCCCCACGTATGATTTTCCATTGTTATATATATAAATAAATTTCAGTCTAATGGCCACTCCACGGCATCATCTGTAAAGTTAAGAGAGGTAACAACCGAATACATACCACAAATGGAGGATTCCAGCACCCGTAGAAGCACAGAAATGCCTATTTAAATATTTTTTATTTCCTATTCTTTTAGGCTCAGAGTATACACGGGACGTCTTAATAAAATAAGCTAATGTGATTGAACGGAGCAAAGTGAGCCATCTTAAGCGTATAGAGAAGAAAAATGAATTATTAGAAAAACTGTTGTTACTAAAAACGTAAGTTTAAAACTAAAAATTTATTTATTGTAACGAAAGAAATATAATTTTTAATTATTATCGTCCTAACTGCTCGACCCGCTACCAAAAGCCGCTCGTCGATTAAATTTTCAAATATATCAACATCAGTTACTGATTCCACTTGCTCGCCTGTATAGATACAACTAATCGAACAGGAGGGGACAACCAATATGCGAGTGATGCAAATTAATACGCATCGCAGTAGGCCGGCCCAGGACCTCCTTATAGCTACTGCCAAAAAAATGTAGGTAGACAGGTAGACGTGGGCCTGGTGAGCAAGCCAAACCGAAGAACACTTCAGAGAGGAAATTGAAAGGTTGACTTAGACAAATATGTCGCGCTAATGGTGCTTCCAAAGGACGTTCCAGTTGCTAGAATCGGTAAAGGAAAGGGAGTGGTCTGGGTAGAACTAGAAGACATTGTAATCATGAGCTGCTATTTCTCTCCTAACAAACCTATGAATGAATTCACATAAGGCTGGACGAACTCAGCGTAGTGGTTCGGAACCAAACCAAAGATGCGATTGTAGCGGGCAACTTTAACGCAAAATCTCCAGAGTGGGGCGGAGATGTATTAGACAATAGAGGTCAACAACTGGCAGAATGGGCTGCTTCCTGTAACCTTAGCAGTGGCAACACCGGGCAATCACCTATCTACGAAAGAGGAAACTATGGCTCGTTCCTAGATGTAACCTTCGTCTCACAAAACACCATAAATCGAATCCAAAATAGGAAAGTTTTGGAAGAAGAAAGTCTTAGTGACCATCGATATATTATGTTCGAAATAAACACAGTGACACCAGCTAGACTTCAAGGGACCAGCGTTCCGGTCAACCGAGGCTGGCAGGAAAGGGGAAAGGAGTCAAGCGCGCCTTCATAGCGCGATGCAAAAGCACCTTGGCGCCCTTAGCATAATAACACCGACACAATTAGTAACAACTGTCAGAGGAGTATGCGAAGAGGCGCTAGAATCTAGAAGTGGAAATAGACGAAAAGCTGTCTACTGGTGGACTCCAGCAATCGCTGAACTTCGTAGACGCTGTAATCACGCCAGGCGAAGGCTTACAAGAGAGAACGGGCGTACTAGCGGTCAAGCAAACAGAACCTTTCACCATAATTTGAAGAGCGCTCGCACCTGCATGGAAACTCCCCTGTAATACAATCGAAAAGGACCCTTGGGGAGATGTAAAAAAGATCGTGATGAAAAAACGTCTACATTACCCCCATTTCACAACTGAGGAACTCGAGATGGTATGGCGGAAATTGAAAACAAAAAAAAGTTCCGGGCCAGATAGAATTCCATCAGAGGCCGTTAGGATCGCTGCGGAAACTCACCCAAAAAAGGTGCTGGACGTGATGAATTCCATTCTAGAGAATAGGGAATTCCCTCGCATCCGGAAAACGGAACGATTGGTGTTGTTAAAGAAAAATGGAAAACCGGATGGCGTACTGACATCTTACAGACTACTCTGCCTGCTGGACACTTTTGGAAAGCTTTTTGAACATTTGCTATTACGCAGACTGATCGACGAAATTAATAGGGCAGGCAGACTCGCTGATAATCAGTTTGGATTTCGTGCAGGGCACTCCACAACAGATGCTGTAGTGGAGGTTATGAAGCTAATAGATTCAGCCGCTGATGGTACACAATATACGCGGCGTATCTCAGTAGTAATCACTCTGGATATAAGAAACGCCTTTAATAGCGCATCATGGGAGTTAATTCTACAAGAACTTAATAATTTCCAAGTAAGCCCATATCTGAGGAAGGTTCTTTAAAGCTACTTGAGTGAGCAACGAATCATTGTGGAAGCTGAAGGTGTTGCCACTCAGATGGATGTCACGAGCGGGGTTCCCCAAGGATGCTTATGGAGATCGATGCTTTGGAATACCTTGTATGATGGCATTCTACGAATTCCTTTGCCCGAAGAGGCCAAATTAGTGAGCTACGCAGATGACTTGGCACTCATTGTCTCCGCCAGACATGAACTACAACTAGTGGAACGAGTGGATGCAGCAATAGAGGTGATTTCTACGTGGCTTCACAATCACCAAATGCAGTTGGCTGAAGAGAAAACTAAAGCAGTGGTAATGGCAGGTCGCAGAGTTCTCAACTCGAACACGTAAGGCAAATCGTAGCAAAGGCGACTCGGACGACAAAAAGGATCATCGGAGTGATGACGAATGTTGGTGGTCCAAGCGCTAGTAAAAGAAAATTGCTCTCATCAGTGGTTTTATTCTCAATACTTTAAGGGGCACTCATCTGGATATGAGCTTTAGACACTGCTAAGGCATGTAAAGAGTTGGAGTTTGCGCGAAGGACCCTAGCACTGCGTGTATGCAGTGCATACAGAACAGTTGGAAAAGAAGCAGTTTTCGTGATAGCTAACATGCCGCCGATTACGGTATTGGCGAAATATAGAGTATCGGGTCGAAAAAAGTTGAGTGAAATTCAAAGTGAGTAATTTTACAGTAGAACCTTGATTATCTTTGTAACGGTTACAGATAGGTATGTGCTGTCATATAATATTTTGTTCAGATTAGAGTCCTCCATCACCCCCGAATTGTTTGTACTTAGTCTATAAAAAATTAATGTTTCTATGTGTGTCCCTTATGCGTTTCAAAATCATTCATTCGGGGCGCTGAAAATTTAGTGAGTTGTTGTGTGCACGTCCGCAAAGGTTTCTGAATTGGTACAATGCGGTCTAGGGGCCTCGGTAAAATTGTTTTCCATTTTTTTTATTTTTCCGCAGGAATGAGTTAAGGAAGGAGACTATATGAAATTAGTGACATGCTCGAATTTTTGGGTTTATCCGTAGTATCAAGTGGTCCCTTTTCATATATTTCCGGTAAATTGAATTGAATGAATGCAATCGGATTCAAATTTGTCGTAGGTATTTTATTTCAAATGAGCTGGATGCCCTAGCTCTAGGAAACCTCTATAGAATTTTTTCTAAAATTTAATTTTTTTTATGTTCTCAAGGTTTAGAAAAGCAATTATTTGATATTAGTGAAATGCTAGATTTCGGGGGGTCTGTCCCCTGAATCAAGGGATTCTCCTAAGTTTACACACTATTCCTCCAATCTAATTTAAACCTTACGTATGGAATGTCCTGAGCACTAAAATGAGCAGGTTTTCGTAATATTCATGAAAGTTGGCTTTTCTGGCTCTCTGTGGTCCAAATACTTTCAATAATGTCGATTTTTAAAATATTTTTTTTTATTAGCTCCAGGAATTCCTTCTTCGCCTTAGAAATCACTCGCCTGAATAGTGAGTAGTCGCTCGCATCGAACAGCTAATACGACGGATAGCAATTTTCGATTTCTTTGGCAAGGAGCAGATGGAGAAATCGACAAACAGGTAACCTCAGGACAAAAAAATTCAGTGCCATGAATTTCTGTTCATATCGATTCATGATTCGTGAAAATATGAAAATCATATCTTAAAATGTCAGCAATTAAATTTTTCCATTAATACGTTGTCCATATGTATGCAAAAATCGAGACCGTTAATGGTTTTCATGGTCAAGCGTCATGTTTTTGGAAAGCTACGCTGTTGGATGTATTCAATTGAATGACAAAAATGAAGGATTGCCACATACCCACATTTTGATGTGGTTGGTCAAAAAAGTGAGTCCAGTGGCACTATTCTTAGTAATTTCCCGGGAATAGGGAATAGGGGAAAGAATTTTTATTAAAACATTTTTTTTCTGGCATACTGAGGTAAAAAGTTATTTTTAATTTTTTTGCAATAATTTTCCCTGCCAATTTAGATACGGAAAAATTATTCCCAATTTATAAATATTTACATGAAACGTTTCTCCTCATTAGGCTGGAAAAAACTATTTGAACAGAAATTACATATAAATTCTTTCCATAGTTCTCTATTTCCGGGGAATTATCAGAATAGTGCCACAGTGGCCCTATTTTAGCTTTTCCTGGGAATAGGGAGTTGGAAAAAATACTTTCATAGCATTTTTGTGATTATTTTTTGCGTGGCCTACTGAAAGAATAAGTTTAGTGCAAAAAATTTCAAAACAAAGGTAATTGGGAAACTTTTGTTCCACAAAATTTTTACAGGGAAAAATATTTTCCTATGTAACTTTATTTCGAAAATATTAGCACCAAACTTGTTCCCTCAGTGGATCAGAAAAATACAATTAAGACAGAAAAGCTATGCAAATATTTTTCCCAATTCCCGATTCCCAAGAAAAGCCAGATCAAATCAACTTAACAACAACTTACCATGCATGTCAGATGGGAAATGCACAAAACGATACCCAAGAGATGTTCCCAAGAGACTTACAAATCAGATCTCAATGTCGAGGATTACAATTCGGTCGAATTGATTAAATACATTTTCAAATATGTCCACAAAGCAAATGATATATCAGTTTTTTTTAGTGGGAGATGCGATTGCATTTTAACGAAGAAATCGACCAATATCAACTGGGACACATTAGTAGCAACGAAGCAGTATGGCGTTTATCATTTTTAAGTCCAAGAACGACATCCAACATCCAACCTTCCATGAATTGAGAACCGTTTACGGTCAAGTAACTGTCACTTATTGTGAAGCTTGTCCGGAATTAAATCTTCTTGGAAATGATGCACATTGGGACAATTCAAATATACGCACGTTATTCAAATATACGCACGGTCATATTTATACCGTGCTTCCTATCCAATTCTGAAGATACCTGGGAAAAATGCAAAGACTACAGTGAATACAATTTAATGGTAATCGTTTAATCGGGGTTAAGCACAGCAGGTGGTTGACAGTCATTTGGTGGTCTGCACATGTCACAACGACGAGAAATTTTAGGGGCCATGGCCCTGGTTGGATTTTAAACGTAAATAAAAATTTGAATTTAATTTTTTTTTTTGTAAATCGTTACAAGCCTCCCCCCATATGACAAGCGTAATGCGTATAATTTTAATTTTTCTCGACCTAATTAAAAATAATTATGTATTAATTGCGGACAAATTAAACTAATTATTTTCTAGTCCATTGAAATGTAATTCTTAATTTTTCTTTCTAATTGACAATAATTAAAATTAATAAACCGATCGCTATTAAATTAAATACTCCTGTTAAAGACGTGAACCGAAAACCTCATATATAAAATGATTATTAATTAAAAATAAAAAATTTGTTGTAAAAATTAAGAGAAAGTTTAAATTTTTTTTTGTAATTTTATGTCAAAAATATAAAATAAAAATTAAGACCAAAATATGAAAACATTTTTATTTTATTTTTTATAAAGAAATTGCAACGCATCGGTAAGTGTTTTTAATTATTTTTGTTAGCAGAATTTTGCAATACCCGACCATATCCACATTTGTTCGAATATATCGTGGTATCTGCGCTTTATCCGACATATTGATAAAACGATGAAAGCTAAAAGATATTGGGTGAGTGATTAGATGATGTATTAGATATCAACATGCGGTAGATAGACATTGATATACAAAAGAAATTTATTTTTACCCAAAGACGGAAAGGTATCGCATTTCAAGATTATCATTTTATATTAATGCATTTCACACATGGTGATTATAAGATGGTCGGAATCGATTTATAATTGAATTATAGCGTTTTGATGCGATACATTGTGAGTGGGTCAGAAAACTGTTGGTGCCGCATTACGTAACGCAAAAAATAATTTTGGGTGCGAGTAATGAGTTGTGTCACACGTGATTTTTTTTTCCAATACACCTTTGTAGGAACTTTCTAGTGAGGTAGCATTGCATAATTTGTGTGATACATTTTTTAATACTTTCACGGTTGTTTCTTGTAAATGATCGAAATTCGCATGCATAGAAGTATTAAAATTTATAATGCAATTAGAAACATTTTGCATAACAATACGCCATTCATAAATACATTTCGCTACGGTGATTTTTAGTTCCAGTAGTTCATAAAAAAACTGCCTTTTGTAAAAGACGGCGTGTTAGTTAAATTGCTGTTTGCGATTTGGAATAGAATAGGTACTCAAGAAATGTTGCCACGATTACAACACCGTTTCCGGTTTGCAAAAACATTAGTAAAAGTTTAAGATTTTTTAATTTTGTTTTAATAAGCCTGCCTACTCGATTAGGAATCGAGCCTATTCGATTGGGAATATAGTTTTTCCATTTTCGCGGATGACAGTCATGCCAAAACCATCATAGAATCGGCCCGCAACCAAACATTTACATTCTGTTTATTGTACGCGTATACTACAGCTTTTGTAAGTTTGGTTAATAGATGAGCCCCGTAAAGTTCCACTCGAGGCAGACTAATTTGTTAAATTGGGGCTACTTTTGATTTCGCTGTTAGTAACTGAACCACATAACTATGCTTGTATCGTGTTCTCGCGTAAAACTGCCGCCGAGTAAGGTACCCCACAGGCATCGCGGAAGCTATGTAATGGGTGGGGCAAAAGTCCCGCTACCATTTTGATTGCCTATAACTTTGTTCAAAGAAAAGACAAGTATGTTTGGTTTTCATAAAAAGTTTATTTGGTCTTTACATTTTTTTTTTTCGTTATGCGATTGGAAAATTATATCGGCTAAATGGTAACCGCGATTCGCTATGCAACTTTCGGCTCTTTTTTAAGGCCAATTTTCATGACATCGTGCAACATCTCAGGGTGAATTTCTTCATATTCGTGACAAATATTGTCTTTAAGATGTTGAATCGTTTGGGGCTTATTCACATAAACTTTTGATTTTAAAAAACTCCATAAGAAAAATCTGGTGCTGTTAAATCCTGAGATCTGGCTGGCCATGCTAAATCAATACATTATCGATCAACGACGTTTTAGTGGAGGTAAGGTTGGTGCCGATCCATCGAACACTACTCTTAACTTGGTTTTGGTACTATTTTCACGTATATATTAGGTTCTATTCGTATATAAGCGTATTTTCGCTTCTATGCATTTTTCCAACAATCGTTATGAAGCTTGTAAGATTCATCTAAAGGTGATGGATTTTCTTTCAATGGTAGTTCCACTACATAGCGTCCCGTTTGATTTCTAGAATATTTCGCCTTGAAGTGGCGCTCACACGCTTATTCTTCGATTATTACTTCCTGTTCCCAAAACTTTTGTAAAAGTTTATCCAAACTGCAGCCATCGATCATAGTTGTGTTAAACATATTTTTTAATACTGTTGATTTCCCATTTCACTTCCGTCGGTTTTTATTCCTGCGAGAATATAGCCAAATTGTGTATCTTGTGCAATAGAATTGTTGTCTAGTTTTAATTGATTATTTTAATCATATATGGAAGAAATAGTCATCGCCCAGGAGTATATCAATCTCTTTTCCTTCATAAAATTTTGAATCAGCTAGTGGAATATTATTCAACTGATTTACTTCATTGGCCAATGTTTCATGATTTCCTGTCAGAGTATAGTAATTTTAAGGATTACTAGCACATTTATACTTAAATTTTGAGACGTGTCAAATCGCAAATAGATCTTGAGTTCTGTACTTCCCATAGTTGATACGCTTGAAGTGGCAATTCCCTCAATTTGTAGACGACAACCGTTTATTTTCAACTTCAACATTTAATGGCACAAGATAATGAGATGAAAGAAGCCTGAGTCCTGAATCTAAAAGTAATCTACACAAACTCCTAAGGCCGGTAAAATTTTCTGCCTTTACGAATGCAGTCGGCAGATTTGTATATTTCTTATTTTGCTCGTATTGGTATTTCGATTGTGGCTTGATTTATGCTTAGGTTCGAGCTAGTATCGTGCAAAAGAGTATTGTGTCGACGGTGACATTTCAAACAATTGAATTTATTTAAACAAGAATTCGCACGATGTCGTTCAGATAAGCAATTCAACGATTAAACAATTTCAAAGCTTAAACTTCTCCGACACAGTTATATGTTTTATTAATTCTGCTGCTTCGCCCTCTAATTGACCCTTCAAATACTAAATTTTTTACACGTCATTGAATCCCATTTTGCTGTGTACCGAAGCTACGAAAATCTCCTTAAAAATTGAAAAGTCTTCATAATTGCCAGAGAATTTTGGAAGTCGCAAAGTTGGCAGTCATATTGAAACATGAGGATCATCTGTGCTATTTTGTATAATCTGGTTCAAGGGACAAGTAAACGATGATGAAAAAAATCGTTGTTAAAAATTCATTGTCCTTGTTCCTGTTCCCGCTGCTCAGACTTAACAATTACCTATACATTTGGTTTTCACTTCCAGATGTTTAGTTTCTTATTCCGCCAGCTCAGATGTGACCTCGTGTTTTGTTAGTTTTGCTTTCAGTCGCGTCATGATTTCACTTCTCGGCGTTCCTTCATTGATTCTCATACCACGCTTGGCTGTCAATTCCTTAATTTCCCTTTCGGCTGTTCTTCTACACGGGACTTTAGCTAATAAACCAACTTATCACTAGCGTTAACGAATTTTGTTTCTCCTAAACTTGCAGCAATCTTCACAACCATCAGCAATCGATACACTAAATAACAAATAATAATACTGGTTCTACTTACGTGATAGCTTTGATACTTTTAATTGACACTCCCTCGTTTGAATTTAATCCCGAGCAACACCCGGAATATAAATTCGATTGAAGACTCTAATTGTCACTCCTTCATTGGGAGTACACACTCCGATAATATCTCGGAGTTGATATTCTATTCACTTAGTTGCTGTCACTCCTTTGCAGAAGCTTCTCCTTGATCGCAACCTCACCCAATTCCTCAGTTACTGGAGTTTTGTAATCGTTAATTTAATCGCTGAATTATTCGCCATCGTTTTGTTCGGCGATGATATGGTTTAAATAAAATATTTTAGTGAAGTAGTGCAATATAGCAGGACAAACATATTTAAAATCTACAACGGCCATTCAATATTTTGTTTCCATTAACTATTTATCTCAGTATCCCAGGAAAAAATTAGGGAAATTAGGGATAAAAAATTTAATTTTAATTAAATTTAAAAAAATATTAATTTAAAAATAAGAGCATAGGGTAGTTTCCACAGCTGTTCTATAGGTTATCGTTTTAAGTTGATTTTCCTGAAGTTTCTCATCTGGTGAATTCTTGTTAGGTGAAAGACTCGTAAGAAGGGGTTATAGCTTTTTCATGTACATAATTTCAACAAATTGGTGGTAGCGGAGGGATCCCGCGGGAGAAAAACTCCTAAGGATTTCTACCAAATTAAAAAATTTGTGGTTCTGCAAAAAGAAAAAAAAATAGAAAAAAATACTCGATGTTTATTAAACGAGTCCTAAATAAATTTTTACGTGGCTTTATGTCGCTTTTTCCAATAATTGGGCCACAACAATAAACTTAAGTGACCGTAAAAAGTGCCAGCCTCTTGAACCAGCTTTACGCATAGTTGCATATATACGGATAAAATGTACAAAAAAAATTCAACCATTTACGATAAATCACACGGCAGCTTTATAATAATCACATGGCAATATCCATCAGCAATACATCAAGGACTCATCATTCATAACTTTATATGGATTTATTTATTTACTTCTGGACCACATATTCATCATTTCACATAAAAGATACCAACCACATAAAAAAAAATTTTGTTAAGGTTAGTGAAATTTTAAATTTTTAATTCAAATGTTAGCTTTAGCGTGCAATTTTCTCAAGTTTCACAAAATTTCATATGACTGGAACGACGCGCGTACGGTTAAAATCGGATATTGAGAAAGAATTGAGTCCTAAAATAAACATGAGTAGTATTTTTCAAGAAAATCTGAAAGCCGGAAGGATAGTCATTGGTTGTGAAATAGAATCCTCCGAAAAGTTCGACACACTCTGATACTGTAAGTGTTTCCTCCGAAAGTATATTCGACAGTATACTGTTCTTCAAACCTTAAAAAACAATTCGACAACATGCCATTTAAATTAGAAATTGCACTAAAATTGATTCCTACATTTGACGGTGACTCCTCTAAACTGCAATATTTTCTTGCTAATTATAACATCAAAATATGATACACAGATCGATAAAGAGAAGCAGAACGTGAGAGGATCAAGGCGAAAATGATATGTTGCAACTCCCAAAAACGTACACTAACAGCGACGAAATGGACTTCCATTCGTTGGCACAAATCGATCCATTAAAAGATGCATCCTTGATGAAATCGGCAAGCATCCCGGCATCACCCTATTCCTTCATATTGTTTTCGATTACACAAAATAAAAATTTCAAGGCTAAGTAATAAATCCAGAAGCAATTTTGTTTTATAACACATACAGAGCAGGCGTCGACTGCATAGATCAAATGATGACTCATTTCACATCAAAACAATCAACAAAATAACAACCAGCATTTTTCATTTGCATAGAAGCCGGTGCTAACAACAAGCGTGACACTATATGAATTCCAAATTTCGAAGAGCGAATGTAAAACGTTGACATCACCGAACAGTTTATCACAAGGTCGGCTATTGAATCGATTTTCGGAAGACCCATATATCTAAGCATTCAATTAAAATATTTTATATTTATTTTGCATATTTTGTATATTTTGTATATTTTGTATACTTTGTATATTTTATATATATTGTACATTTTATATATTTTGTATATTTTTGTATATTTTGTATATTTTTATATTTTAATATTTATATATTTTTATATTTTTATATTTTTATATTTTTATATTTTTATATTTTTATATTTTTATATTTTTATATTTTTATATTTTTATATTTTTATATTTTTATATTTTTATATTTTTATATTTTTATATTTTTATATTTTTATATTTTTATATTTTTATATTTTTATATTTTTATATTTTTATATTTTTATATTTTTATATTTTTATATTTTTATATTTTTATATTTTTATATTTTTATATTTTTATATTTTTATATTTTTATATTTTTATATTTTTATATTATTATATTTTTATACTTTTATATTTTGTATATTTTGATTTTTTTTTATATTTTGTACATTTTGAATATTATGTTTATTTTCTATATTTTGTATATTTTGTTTATTTTGTATATTTTGTATATGTTGATATTTTGTTTATTTTGAATATTTTGTATATTTTGTATATTTTATATATTTTGTATATTTGTATATTTTGATATTTTTTTTATTATTATATTTTTATACTTATACATTTTTATAATATTATATTTTTTATATATTTATATATTTAATTTTGTATAATTTGTATATTTGTATATTTTGTATATTTTTATATTTTGATATGTATTTTTATATTTGCATACTTTTTATATCTTTCTTCTATTTGGTTTTATATAATAGGTTACGCAAATTCTATAGTTTACTAAATATGCTATAATTTAAGTTACTAAAATGATAAAAATTGCAAATCTTGTCAACTGAATAATAGGTCTGTTATGAATCTCACTTACTAGTCACCGGGTGAAGACTCGTCACTATAATTCTATTCTCCCACCGCATAGAATTTTTGGTATTATAAATCTTACAGTGAGCGAGTCTAATGTCATATATGCTCACCTACATTATGGTGGTGAGAGTCAAGTGACAAAGTAATTTTGGTATTAGAAATTCAATATTTTATTAATATTTTAACATTAAAATAATTAATATATTTTTCATACAAGAAATAAACCAAAAATTACCACAACTAAACAATTTATTATGTTGAAGAAATAGTAAAAACCAGGATATTGCCCGTGGATTTCCAGATGTTGGTTTTAATTAATTTTCTGATTTGGGCCACGTTAATGTTTGGTTTCTTCAATTTGTAAACAAGTAAAACTGACAATACAATATTGTTTCCATAACGACAAATAACAAACTCTAAAAATTACTAGAATCCACTTACGACACCGCAAACAACGGCTCGCCAAAATAAAATGGAGAATCATAATACAAATTTTGAACTCGGTTGACTTAGATAGTCACGGCGAGTGGTGTGGTGAGGCGAGAATCATAATAGACACATAAATCTGGTCATTCCAATCTGGGTGTCGATTCTGTTCAAAATTCGACAGAAAAAACATGACATTTTCGAATATCAATCGGTTCAAATCGGTTCAGTTTTTTGTTGTTTATGTCGTTTCGTCGTTTTACTTTTTTAACATCTCGCCAAGTATTTGAGTGGCGAGTTAACACGTTCGCACAAATGACTGCTATAGTGGTCATATAATTTTTTCATTTTTAAACATATTTGCGCACACATCTTTCATTTTTTAACACGGTCAAAATACGGCTGGGAAATGTCCTATTAATGGATTAATTAAATTAGAAGGCCCTTGTTGAACCTCAGGTTTGCCTAAATAAGATTGTATAATTTTTTCACTTAAATCTAATAAAGTAAAAATGTCGGTCTCTATTGATTTTATTGTAAATCCAACACGAGTTCCAAAGGCTTATATCCAGCAAGTGGAAAAAAACTTTCCTATACCAGCGAATGGAGCGTCTTGGACAAGCATAGTATGAAATCATTTGGTCTGCTCTGTCGATGCCCGACATATATGCATTATTGTCTGCAACTGCTCTCGGCTTAGTGACTTCTTTATTTCATTTTGTCATGATGTTAGCGGCGTCGGCATTGTGTTTTGAAGAGATCATTAACACGTCACGATCATTTTAATGTTTGACGGATTTCGCTATCTATTAGCATAAATGTTTCACAAATATTTACTTGACAACTTACTAAAAATTCCGCTAAATCGACACTGCAATAATAGTTGTCCATGTAGAGTGTATGACCCTTACACAAATACTCCTTCATAAGTTCTTTAACTACATCATAAGAATGACCGTGTTCGTTTGACACAGTCCCTCTTCCGGTATAAACAAGCTTGTTTATATTAAAAACCCATCTGTAGTACATAGCTCGTAAAACTTTATGCCATACTTGTGTCTTTTGTTTGGGATGTATTGTCGGAATGCTAGTCTTCCCCGCACAAAAGTAGCGCTTCATCCAAACACACATTTTGTGGTGGTCTATAAATGTTTTTAATATTATTCAAAATGTGATTTACGACATTTTGAATCTTGTGTAATCGATAAGAGCTGTCATCATTTGTTTCATCATAATTATCACATTTTCAAACCATATTCGACTAATAGTTTGGCCAAAAATATTTTGAATATACTAATATACTACTGCCTACTTAAGGCGGTTTTTTTTTAATTGGCACAAGCATGCATAAAGCAAGTACCTGCTTAATCTTCGAGAGATATTGTGTCTTTCCACCGGTTAAAATTAGATATTGCTCGTAGCTGCTTATCAATTTTAGCGCGTGCGCTAGTCCATGCTACGATTGTAACGATTTATTCATGGGACACCCTGTTGTTATATTTTTTAATGCGATCACATGATAATTCTTGTACATAGATTTTACTGAAAATTGCAAAAATCGATAAAACCGGATTATATAATAAAATCGATAAAACCGGATTAAAAATATTAATTTGGGTGTAAGAAAAAAAAAATAAAAATTTCTTAAGTACCCGAAAGAACAAAAACTAAGTTAAAATACAACAAAAAAAAAAGATTGTTTTTTTTGTAACTAGTGTAAAATAATTAGCAAAGTAAAGTAGAAAATAATCGGATGAACTGTTTATTGTAAAATCCATTAGTAAAAACCGATCGAAATAAATCTGTAAATCGGATAGTGAGTTAAATAAGGGGCCGTATTTAAGAAATATGTAACGAGCCTCGCATTAAATTTATGATAATAACAGTTGGTTTATACCAAGCAGTGTAATAAGGATAATATAAAATAAATTTTTTTTATACATTATTATATGGGGAAAAATTTGTGTTTTAATAAAATAAAGGTTCAACATTAAACGCAATCTACACAAAATAAACTAAACTCAAATAGTTTGTATAGTGAAAATTCGTTATGCTACGTCCTGGATCAACACGGAGACCAATTATCCACGTACACTCGATACCGTACGATACGGGCGTAAATCAACCTCAAAACTATTAAGGTGAGCGAAGAGGAGCAGCATTGGGCAATGACATTTTGTTAAGTATATGTAGTTTATAAAATTGCCATCTTATTTTCTATACTATATTTATATCCCTATTATTGTAATATTGTGCATTGGAAGTTTTTTTTTGAATTCACAAATTTCATGGTCAGTTCATCCGTGAGTTTTATTTTCCTTTTTGTCAATATTTTGGGTTTTTTTTATTTTCTTGGGGATAGATATATATTTTAGGCAGCTTGTACTCATTGTTGTGATTGGATATATATTCCTATAGTACACCGTACTTTTTTGTATATACACCTTTTCAACCAATTAATTTAATCCAAGGTCTGGCGACATGACCGTTTAATTTTGGTCGGTTTTATAAGTGTTGGTGACAGAGTGTAAGTGACACCGCGTGCGGAATATTAGTGTTATTTTTGGATCCAGGCAATAATATAAGTACATGTACCGCCTTAGCTACGGGAATACTAGAGTACCCTAAATGGTTTCGGAGGCGAACCCGCCTAACGACGAGCAGTACCCTAGACCAATTCAGCCTGGGAAACCGGAACCAAAGGTGGCTACAAATTGGCGCCGAAACAGGGACCTGATGTCCCCGTTAAGTGGTTATTTTTCCATTCCGAAAATAGAATCCTTATTAGACTCGACTATCCGTTAATAATCGAATGTCGAGCAAATTATAAAAAAAAAAAAAAAAAATTCGTACGCATAAATAAAATTTTCTAAATTCTTTCGATTTTCATGGTCGGTTTGATTTTATTACCGATTTGTCGCGATCGATTTCTTCATCAACTAGATTCTCGAGATAAACAGTACTGATTCGCCGGCGATGAACTGTTGCACTACTATTTGACAAAGTACATTATTCACGTGTTGTTATCACATGCTTAGTCGTAAAAGCTGTTGATTGCGCGTATAATACGCCCTCTAGTTTTACTTACCTCTAAGTGATTATAAGACACTGTTATTTATGAATTGCTGTTAGATTTTCTACCTGAGGCAGATACGATAGAACGTCAGCAGTATGACGTTAAATACATCGTGGTTGTAAGGTAAGAATCACAGATTATATTATCTAATTACGGTTTTTCACACGGTAGTGTTGTACTTTATCAAATGTTTTAATTGGATTTTTTTTTGTATCCCGCGGTTCATTTATTTATTCTGTCACTAACCTTATAACACATTATTATAGTTTTTTTATTAAATAATTATTTTCCTTTTTATTATCGTTACTATATACTTTTATTTAGTGTATTATATATAGAGAACAATTTTTGAAATTATATTTTTCTGTTGCTCAGTTTTATTTCTATAAGACACCTTATCATTGATCATAATTTATTTCGCGCTACACATAAACTATTTTCGTTTAGTTTATTTTATAATCGGTTAACGTATTGGCGTTAATTGAATTTCTTTGATTACTGACTAATTCGGAACCTACTATTGGATTACTAACGGTCTTAAGCATTATGGGGAATGATTATCAACCTTTAGTGGGATTAACCCAGGAAGAAATTGCGGTGGAATGTGCAATTCGGGGGATAAAAACCTCAACGGTGAATCATAAAGAAACGTTGTTGGAAATTTTAAAAGAAGAATTGTTGGATCCCTCAAAAGGACCTACAAAAACGCACGTTACAAACCACCGGGAAGAACTCGAACTGTGTAAGCAAAACTTTAACGCATTGAGTGAAAGGATAAATAATGAACAGATTACTCTCCAGGATTTGCATTCGAACGATAATCAACTTAAACATTGGAGAGGTCGGACTCAACGCCTAAAAGGTTGCTTCCACCAGGACAATGACATAGACAAACTGTTGAATCACTTTAGAAGGTTGAAACAAATTGTTGAATTTAAGAGAGATGACTTGGCTCAAGCTCAAATAATCAAACCCGTCATTACGACTATTGAAGATCAACAATTCTTAGCAGATTTGACATCTTCAAAATTAAGTGATACACATGGGAACATAAAAATGTCCACCATATCCCCGACAGTCATTCCGACTTACACCAGCTCAACACAAGGACAACCTTTGGTCTCAGATTATATTTCCATTTCGCATCAACCACGGAACATCTATACTACCGCAACAACCCATCCTCAATTATCTACATCGTCCTCGGACATTGTACCTTCTTTTAGAAGCTTTTATCCACCACCCGCAGAGTACTTATCAGTATCATCCGACATACCGTATGTTCTTTCGAGTCAAACTTATACCGGAACACCACCAAATAATTCACAAAGTGCGAGTATACCAGTTAGTCGCCAATCCATTCCTAATAGTGGACACACTACCGGAAATAACGAAACGGTTAGAACTTTGGCACCCTATATTAAAATAAATGATCCGAAGTGGAAATTAACGTTTTCGGGGCTGCGCGATGGACTGGACGTACATGATTTTATTTTTCGAATCGAGTCCCTAGCTAGTAAGGAAAATGTTACTCTAAATCGTTTGGAAGCACTTATGCCTAAGTTGCTAACGGCCACTGCGGAAAAATGGTACTGGGTATTCGTTCGTAAATTTCCAAATGCCTCATACTTCCAATTAAGGCAAGCGATTATTGATAGGTTTAGCAACACTGAATCAGATCGAGCTTTACGCAGGGCTATACAGAACAAAAAGCAGGGTGACCGAGAAAGTATAGGAAACTATATTTTAGAAATGGAGAGCCTGAACGGCAGATTAATAAGACCATTTAATGATGAAGAATTAATAGAGATTATCAGAGATAATATGGGGGTACAATATCGTGAGGTTACATTGGCTACTCCATCTTTCACAGCAGATGAGCTGCGTGTAGTTTGCGAGCGTTTTGAGAAATTATGGGATCTAAAGAAAAATAAATCGATCGCACCTACACGTTATCCAAGATATGTTAATGTTAGTGAACTAGAGACCGATCCGGCTAACCCCGAAATTTTAACCCACCATCTCGTAAATGATTCCTCATCTCGGGAACGATTAGATCAGGATATTTCAAACGAGATGTATCTTGCGGCCATTACAAAATCAAGGGCCAATTACAACAAACCTTCAGGTGCTGTGACTATAACATCAAACAGTCTCGTTTGTTGGAACTGTCGCGACTTGGGGCACCGATACCAAGATTGTCACTTGCCACCTCAAGGTGTGTTTTGCTACGGTTGTGGTAAAAGTGGCATAATTAAGCCTCAGTGCCCGAATTGTCAAAAGTTTTTGTCGGGAAACCGATTTACGGGCGTGAGCAATACGGGACTAACACGCCCGGTACAAATTCTGTCCCAAATATCACCATCAGACAAACCAGTAATGCACCAAACAGTAAATTCGGCAACGAATACCGAATTTTCCACTCAAAAATAACTCAGACCGATCCTCTAGCAAATGACGCGTCTGATTCGGAAATGATGCAACCTAAAACTACTAAACAATTAAAGCCTGATACAAGCACTATTTCTACTACAACAACCTCTCATGTAGTCGCAAATGAATCAAGTCTAAAATCCAGACCTTACAAGAGCAAACGAAAACAGCGCTTCATTCAATACTTTAAATTTCGAAGAACGGTAAAACGCGCTTGTGCGGAAACAGTACTATCGGCTTTGGATGACCCTCGTCCTTATATTATTATCAGTATAGCTGGCTCATCTATGCGAGGTCTGTTAGATAGCGGAGCGTCGATAAGCATCCTTGGACGCGATTCTCTCAAACTTTTAACGGATTTGGGCATCACTTACAAAAAGATAACCTCCGAAGTAAGAACAGCAGACGGAACTAAAAACCAGATAATTGGATACGTCGACGTGCCGGTCAAATATAACAACAAAACCAACACTATTCGGTTTTTCCTTGTTCCATCATTACAGGGTCAATTATACCTCGGCATAGATTTTTGGTCGTGTTTTAACATCGCACCGCATTTGATCGACTCTCTGGATGTACTTACAACTAAAGACTTCGAGAAACACACATTGTCTGGCACTCAACAAGAAGAATTCGACCAAATAATCGCCGGATTTCCATCGTTTGAAAAACACGGTCTGGGACGAACCTCACTAATAGAACACCGCATAGACGTCGGAAACTGCCTACCTATAAAACAACGCCATTATGCTGTCTCGCCTGCTATCCAAGATCTGATCTATAAGGAATTAGATAGAATGCTTGAGATGGGTGTGATAGAAGAAAGCACAAGTGCCTGGTCTTCTCCCGTGGTATTAATACGCAAGCCCAATAAGGTGCGATTGTGCTTAGATTCCAGAAAGGTCAATGCTGTGACGATAAAGGATGCATATCCGCTTCCCCTAATTAATGGCATACTCGGGCGTTTGAATGATACGACCATAATCTCCAGCATTGATCTTAAGGACGCCTTTTGGCAAATACCCTTAAGCCGACAGTCTCGAGATAAAACTGCCTTCACGGTCCCCGGTCGCCCACTTTATCACTTTCGAGTCATGCCATTTGGGCTATGCAACTCGCCGCAAACGCTATGCCGATTGATGGATAAAGTGGTGCCACATCAACTTCATTCTAAGATTTTTGTATATCTCGATGACCTGCTTGTAACGTCGTCGTCAATCCCGGAACATCTGTCATTGCTGAAACTTATAGGGGAACGATTAAAATTCGCTGGGTTAACGATAAACGTCACCAAAAGTAAATTTTTCATGAAGCAGGTGAAATATTTGGGTTTTGTGGTAGGAAACGGAGGACTTAAAACGGATCCTGATAAGGTAGAGGCAATTCGACACTTTCCATCTCCGACCTCTCTTAAGCAGACCCGACGACTATTGGGTATGACCGGCTGGTACCAGCGTTTCATTCCAAAGTAC
This sequence comes from Nephrotoma appendiculata, assembly GCA_947310385.1. NCBI lineage: Eukaryota > Metazoa > Arthropoda > Insecta > Diptera > Tipulidae > Nephrotoma > Nephrotoma appendiculata. The sequence continues at coordinate 101,716,980 of OX371223.1, forward strand.
GCGGAAATTACCAGTCCTATTACCAATCTTTAAAAAAAAAACGCTAAATTCGTATGGACCAAAGAAGCACAGGTGGCATTCGAGAAACTGAAGTACCTCCTGATGACAGCTCCCGTGCTCATTAATCCAGACTATAGCAAACCATTTTTCATTAGATGTGATGCATGTCGGAATGGCGTTGGTAGTGTATTGTATCAGAAAGATGACGAAGGCAATGAACGACCAATCGCGTACATGTCAAAGAAGCTTAACAAAGCCCAGTCGAACTACTCAACCACGGAACTAGAGTGCCTAGCCGCTGTCCTTTCGGTAAGAAAATTCCGTCCCTACATAGAAGGATACTATTTTACAATTATAACGGACCACTCTAGCCTGAAGTGGTTGATGTCACAGACAGATCTCAATGGTAGGCTCGCGCGATGGAGTTTTAAATTGCAATCGTACGACTTTGACATTCAACACCAGCGTGGTTCTCAGAACGTTGTCCCCGATGCGCTTTCCCGATTGTATGATGACTCATCTCTAGCCCAAATCGCCGAAATCGATCTTAACTCCGTAGCCTTTAACGATGCGGACTACGTAAATTTTCGAAGCAAAATATTGACGACACCTCACGGATATCCTGCTTTTCTAATAAAAGATGATAGAATTTATCTTTATCTCTTATTAGTTGGAACTAATCGAGATTCTATACTAGCAGACACTCCTCTATACAAATTATGGGTGCCTCAGAACATGACGGAGGATTTAATTAAACAATTCCATGATGTACCACTAGCGGCCCATGGGGGCATCGCTAAAACGATTGCGCGTTTGCGAGCGCTGTATTATTGGCCAGGCATGCGTAAGCAAGTTTACAATTATGTGTCTAACTGTACAATTTGCAAAACTTCTAAAAGCCCTAATACCGTTACAAGACCTCCCTTAGGTCAAACAACCTTTGCTCAGAGGCCGTGGGAACGAATTTACGTCGATTTGATGGGGCCTTACTCTCGATCCCGCGCAGGACACACATTTATTTTAGTAATCCTAGATCAATTTACTAAATTCGTTCTCCTAAAACCACTAAGCACCAGCACTACAAACAAAATCATATCGTACCTAAGAAATGAAGTTTTCCTGGTATTTGGAGTTCCGGAACAGCTACTTTCTGACAATGGTTCTCAATTTATTAGTAAATCTTTCCAACAATTATTAGAAGAATTTAATATCAGGCACTATAAAACAGCTATATACTCACCACAGGCGAACGCCTCAGAGCGAGTAAACAGGTCGGTAATAGCCGCAATTCGTGCCTACGTGAAAAAGGATCATAAATCTTGGGATATCTTTTTACCAGAAGTAGCTTGTGCACTCCGCACCGCTATACATCAATCTACGCAAAATTCTCCATATTTTCTGCTATTTGGATATAATATGGTAACCAATGGAAAATCGTATGGGTTTCTGCGAGACATTAACTCTTTATCTGAAGACGTAGAAGAACCGGTAGCAATGCCTGATCGTTTGGCCATTATTCATAGCACCGTTAGGAAAGCCCTAAAGGAATCGTATGAGAAATATTCGCATTTCTATAATCTACGTGCAAGACCTGTTACCTATCAACCAGGACAATCGGTCTACGTACGTCAACATCCAGTTAGCGACACTAGTAAACATTTCTGTGCAAAATTTTCACCCAAGTTTATTAAAGCGGTTGTCATCAAAAGGATTGGTAATGTTCTTTATAAATGTACCGACGACTCTGGTAAACTTCTAGGAATTATACATGCAAAAGATATTAAGAGTTGAAGCGTCCTTAATTCAAGAAATTCAGTTTCGCGCGCACCTAATTCGTGCTCAACGAACCTGTCCTGTAACGATTTATTCATGGGACACCCTGTTGTTATATTTTTTAATGCGATCACATGATAATTCTTGTACATAGATTTTACTGAAAAACAGCAAAAATCGATAAAACCGGATTATATATTTTGGACCTAAAATTTTGGTTGGAAAAGAAGGTGTGGCGTGTTTGAGAAGTCAGTAAATTTTTGAGTTTTGAATCCTCTGGTCGATCGAAAAAGCCTTGTGCCAGTAGTGATATATATTCAACCAAAAGATAAATAATAAGCAAAAATATTAATTTGGGTGTAAGAAAAAAAAAATAAAAATTTCTTAAGTACCCGAAAGAACAAAAACTAAGTTAAAATACAACAAAAAAAAAAAAGATTGTTTTTTTTGTAACTAGTGTAAAATAATTAGCAAAGTAAAGTAGAAAATAATCGGATGAACTGTTTATTGTAAAATCCATTAGTAAAAACCGATCGAAATAAATCTGTAAATCGGATAGTGAGTTAAATAAGGGGCCGTATTTAAGAAATATGTAACGAGCCTCGCATTAAGTTTATGATAATAACAGTTGGTTTATACCAAGCAGTGTAATAAGGATAATATAAAATAAATTTGTTTTATACATTATTATATGGGGAAAAATTTGTGTTTTAATAAAATAAAGGTTCAACATTAAACGCAATCTACACAAAATAAACTAAACTCAAATAGTTTGCATAGTGAAAATTCGTTATGCTACGTCCTGGATCAACACGGAGACCAATTATCCACGTACACTCGATACCGTACGATACGGGCGTAAATCAACCTCAAAACTATTAAGGTGAGCGAACGATAATCTACAAAACAACGGTTGGGAACGAGCGCGACATATGACCAGAAGAGGAGCAGCATTGGGCAATGACATTTTGTTAAGTATATGTAGTTTATAAAATTGCCATCTTATTTTCTATACTATATTTATATCCCTATTATTGTAATATTGTGCATTGGAAGTTTTTTTTTGAATTCACAAATTTCATGGTCAGTTCATCCGTGAGTTTTATTTTCCTTTTTGTCAATAATTTGGGTTTTTTTTATTTTCTTGGGGATAGATATATATTTTAGGCAGCTTGTACTCATTGTTGTAATTGGATATATATTCCTATAGTACACCGTACTTTTTTGTATATACACCTTTTCAACCAATTAATTTAATCCAAGGTCTGGCGACATGACCGTTTAATTTTGGTCGGTTTTATAAGTGTTGGTGACAGAGTGTAAGTGACACAGCGTGCGGAATATTAGTGTTATTTTCGGATCCAGGCAATAATATAAGTACATGTACCGCCTTAGCTACGGGAATACTAGAGTACCCTAAATGGTTTCGGAGACGAACCCGCCTAACGACGAGCAGTACCCTAGACCAATTCAGCCTGGGAAACCGGAACCAAAGGTGGCTACACGATCTTGCCACTAAATCTTCATCAAAAATTTTGGAAACATACTCAATTGGTTCTGCATTGGATGGTAGATCTAATAATATTTCTTCAGCTCCCGTAAATACAATATTATTATCTTTAGGCTCAACATCGGTCCATACGTCACTATCGTTTACTTCAACATTTGCAATATTTTGCAAATCCAATTCAAATGAAAATTCAGATGAGTCACTGATTGATTTCATACAATATATTCAGATCACTTTTGTAGAAAATATGTTAAGTTGCACAAAAGTATTATAAATGGGATAATGGGAAACTCGCAGAAAATAAAATCGCCAAAAAAAATATGTATTTTCGTTTCACAATATATATTACAATATTTTATTATCCTTTTTTCATAAATATATAATAAGATCTTTAATGTACCTTTATTTACCGGGAAAATCCGCCAATAATCGCAAGAGATGAATATTTATTTTATATGGGATGTACAACAAAAAGTTTTAACGCAAATGCGCAAAATTAAAACACTTTACACTAAAGATCTGGATATCATCTTGCCGCAAAACCACCGGGAGCATCAAATCCATATAATGCACCGCCTTTCAAAATTCCAATCACAGCTGTATCGTGAGGCTAAAAACATAAAACTGTCATCAAACTTTAAATATTTATGGTGCAAAGCCGGACAAATTTACCTAAAGAAATCGGCTGATTCTGACGTCTATCGTATTCACTCCATGAATGATATTTTTCGTATCCAGAACATCATACACTAGCAATTGGATAAAGCGGTTGCTGCTTCGGTTTCTAGAATTAAATAATGTAACGTTAAGTAGTTTTTTTATCTTACCTTTATTAGCTCATATTTGTTTTTTATATATTTTTTCCATATTCCAGCTTAACTCTTTATACATTTTGTTGTCAAAAATAATATTTGTTTATATTAATCAGTCAGCTGTTTTGATTCCGGTAATTATTTTTTTTATGGTGGTAGTGTTTGTTATGATTTGGATGATGTTTAAACACTGTTTGAGTTATTTTTTAGTGATTTACTCAAAAAACTTAAAACTTATTTTTTTAACATTTTCAAATTTATTTATAATTAGTCGGAATATTTTGAAATTTACTTGGAATAGATTATTCGTTGTTGTGATTTATCTGGCTGTATTGAAAATGTTGTATTTTGCTCTCACTCTTCAAAATTTGTTTTTCGGTATTTGTTGTATGCATATTGAATTGTTAGTCTTATATTATGAGTAGTGTAATTCACCAAAACATTCAAAGTTTGAGAGCAAACTTCGACATTTTCAATGCTTATTTATCTAGTTTAAAAGTGCAACCACTATTAATATTTGTTTCGGAAATCTGGATTTACTCACACGAATCTTCATATTACAGACTGCCAAATTATAATTTCATTGCTTGCTGTAATGATGATTATAGATCTGGTGGTGTTGGTGTGTTTATCAATCAAAATTTAACTGTATCTTCCTTTCATTGTTACAACTGGACCACAGCTGATGTTTTAATTTTAAATGTTACCTTGGGGCGTCATGATTGGACCTTTATCTGCATTTATATATTTTGTAATAAATCGGTAAACGCGTTTTGTGTCGATATTGAGGAGTTACTTCTATCAATTAATAATAATAACATAGTTATTCTGGGAGACATCAACATAAATTTACTTAATATCAATGAATGCTATAGTTACCTTACCATGTTAGCCTCCCACGGATTTCTAAGTCTTTTAAATGAAGCTACTAGACATTCATCTTGTCTTGATCATTTGTGTCAACAAATTCGTTTATTTTTACTGTGGAAAACACACCGATTCATCTATCTGACCACAACTTAATAAAGCTAAACATTTTTGCATCTCAGATCCCTGTGCTTCAAAATAGTGTAGCTGCTAATTTTTCGAGAGTTGACTATAGCCGTCTGAATGCTCGTCTACAATCTGAAAGTTGGGCGACTGTTTATGGTGAGAATAACTGCAATATCGCTTTTGATAGGTTCTTATTTATTCTGAAATCGCACATTCGTGAATCTAAGGTCGAATCTTCTGCCCCTACATTAAAAAAACTGAAACCGTGGATGAATTCTTATCTCCTTTTGAAGGTTCATAAATTAAAAAAATTCTCTAGAAAATTACGCCATAATCCCACTAATGCACGTTTGGAAAAATTTGTCAAGAAACTCTCCAAGGAAGTAAATGCTAGAATTAAATTTGTCAAAAATTCATTTTACAAGAAGAAATTTGAGTATGTTAAAAATAGTTCTAAACTCACATGGAAGGCTATTGATGAAGTTCTGGGAACAAATAAAGACAAAAACCGAATCACCAAAATTTACAAATACCAATCTGATGTTCTTATTTCAAATTATCAATCTATAAGTAATGAATTCAATACTTATTTCCTCAACGTTCCATCGGAGATAACAAATAATTTGAACAACACTAACTTTTCGCCTAATTCTCCAGGCTATAGCAGATATGTTTTAGGCTCGACCACTTCACCTAGTATGTCTTGTGTGTTTGATTCGATTAGCGCCAGAGAGATTATAAAAGAGATTAGTAGTTTGAAAAATAAACACTCTTGTGGAATTGACGGAATCGACAACCTAATCTTAAAAAATTGCGTGTGGTATCTAGTAGATGTTTTAGCTTACCTCTTCAATTTCAGCCTAGAAAGTGGTGTATTTCCAGATGTTTTCAAATCAGCCCTTGTAATTCCAATTCATAAGAAAGGTGATGTGCTATTACTAAATAATTATCGACCTATTTCGTTGCTAAGTTCCTTCTCCAAACTATTTGAGAAAATAATAAAACGTAGATTGCTCGGTTATCTGGAGAAAATCAATTTTTTTAGCCGTAGTCAATTTGGTTTCTTAGCAGGAAGATCCTCTGAAGAAGCACTACTACATCACCTCAGTTATGTTTACTCGGCTTTTAACAATTCGCAAAAATCCGCTTCGTTATTTTTAGACATTGCAAAAGCGTTTGACACGGTGGATCACGAGGTTCTTGCAAACAAATTATTAAATATAGGTATCAGAGGTAAAGTTTTTGACTGGTTTGTTAGTTATTTCAACAATCGTAGCCAAATTGTTAAAATAAATGATAAATTTAGTGAACCTGGTTACCTAAATTGCGGCGTTCCGCAGGGATCAGTATTAGGACCTATTCTATTCTTAATCTACATAAATTCTATATTCGACATCGATCTTCTGGGGCACACCACTGCATTTGCGGACGATTTAGCATTAAGTTACACTTCAGCAAACCCTTCGGAATTACAGAACCTAGTTTGCACAGACTTAGTGAATCTTGGTAATTGGTTTTACTACCATCGCCTGGCTCTTAGTAATAAATCCAGAGTAATGTTTTTTGGTCAGGCCGCATCTCCCAATTCTAAGGTTTTGTATCATGTTCCATTTTGCTCTGGACACTCATGTTCATCGCAGTGCTTTGAAATTTCCCTCGTAAATGAGTTTAAGTACTTAGGAGTTACCATCGATTCGCAGTTGAAATGGAATTCTCATCTCACCATTGTCAGAAAAAATGTTATTACTGCGGCTTATAAATTCTACCATCTGAAGCAATTATGCCCACCGTCAACACTGCGAGTTCTATATCATGCACTAGTTGAATCTATTATTATGTATGGTATATCAAGCTGGGGTGGGATTTATTTTTCCAATATAGAGGACCTATACATTTCACAAAAACGGATTATTAAATTGATTTATTGTCGGCCTTTAACAACTCCAACAATTCCCTTATTTCGAGATTTGAAATTATTACCTTTAAGATATCTCTATGTTTATAAGGTATTAAAGATGTTTTTTGTTCGGAGTTCCAGTTTCCATAGTCGTATTCATCACACGTATACTTTAAGGAATCCGAACAACTTTGCCGGTTTACGTTGTAATAATGAAAGGTTCAGAAGGTCTTACTTTTATATGGGATTGTATTGGTTTCACAAATTACCAGTAGAGTTGAAATCCATTCCGATTGGCCGCAAACACTATTTTGATAAAATGATTCGACATTGGCTGATTAATATAGACAACATTGAAACCTACTTCTAATTTTTCTTTTTTGTATTGTATTCACTAAATATGAGCTGGAATTTTAATTTTATTGTATGTATTATTTATTTATTCTTTTATGATAGTTTTTAATTTATTATTTTTATTTGTACACTTTTGGCAACCTAAATTTCATGATTTTTTTCTTTCTTGCTCCTCCACAGGTTCTAAAAACCTATTAGGAGCTCTAACTTTATTAGAAATAGTTTATGATTTGTATTAATGTATGTAACCTGTTGTAACGAATGGCTTGGGTCTTGATCGACGCCACATATCAATCTCATATGCGGGTAGCTTTCAGTGGCTAGGGAGGGATCTTTCAATGTAACGCCGACAGCCATTATACAATAAAGATAGCAATAATATTTTACATGGTCATATGATATGCTATGGTTTGTCAGAATATACAGGCTATGCCAAGGTCATCCCAAAAATAATCAAACCCCTAGTTAAACATTCTATATGTTAAATAAATATAACGTGAATAAATTATGCACAACGTCAATCATTAGCGAAACACAAAAAAACTGGTTTCCCGCACTGTATGTATTCCCAACACAAATAATTTGGGGAAAAACGCCAGAAAACAAAATCCATTCACAAAAGAATTGAATATAACCTATGATTGTGTAACTATACTATACTAATGTAATAAAAAATTCAGTTTAAAAGGAAAAATACAACAACAAAACAGTAACTAAATTTAAAGTGATAGAAAAACAAAATAGAGATAATATAGTAATAAATAAGTACATCACCAAATTTTCATTCTATTGTTTACTGATGGTGTCCTTCCGCTTAGCCGCATGCACTTCATTTACGTTCACAGGAATCGGATAATTCGGCTGCAGATGATCTTCTTATACTTGGCACGTTAATTTACGTAGAACTGTTATTACTTTATAGTGCAACCGTGCGATCACAATTTGAGTATGATTTCGCTCTTTATAACACGTAGCGGAACCAATATTGGCGGTTTTTGTTATATTTATTGCACACTACATATAAACTAGGTGCGACACTTTATTAGCACTATCCAAGAGGACATTATCGTTTTCACTTTTATGTTAGTTATTAATTTGGTATTATTATTATTGCCGGTATATAGTAGATATATTATTTATTTTATTATTATAAGATATACAGAGGTAGAAGTAAGTTTATTATTATTTATTTGTCGTCACATAACATTAATCGCATTTATTAGTGGTCCACTTGCAATCGGGTTTTTTTTTTTTTACAACACTTATAACGACCTTGCGCACTGTATGAACGAGTAAATAAATTTTCAATACGTCTCAAGCAAACATTGCACTATCAAATTATTGGAAAAAATGAATTAAAAAGACATACACCATTAATTAATATTGTTTCTAATCCCATATAAATTTTTATTATTCACAAATTTTATTATTTTAATTTTGATAAATAGGTACATGAACATACAGAGTAACAGAACTTAATTTTATCATTTTTTTTTTAAACAATTAAGTTTCCTTTTCCATTTTCTTTTTTTCTTTTATTTAACAATTTAATTTATTTTTAACAATTTAATTAATTTTTTTGCTAATTTTAACTTTTATTTTTAAATTCATGGACAACACATCACAACGACCATCTTATGGATCTTGTTTTTCTTGTCGTTCATTAACTAATCGTATCCACATAATTTCAAATAATTTAATTAGTATTTCTCTTTTTTTTTCTTCTAATGACTGCCCCCTGTGCACATTTTGTCATCGGTTTATATACCTTTTTGTTTCCCCTCTAAATCCCTACCGTCAACCAAACAAAACTTTTAGACCAATTAAATTTTTAATGTATTTGTACAAATTCGACCGACAAGAATTGAGCGTAAACACTACGGTTTAGTACATTCTCCAATCAAACATTCATTAAACGCATACAAAAGGAGAGTTGTTAGTTAATCAAGTATGATTGAGGTGTATATTGTACCAACATTAGATATATTATACCAATATGCGCAAGCAAGTATCATGCACAATCGCACACCATACCAAATACATTTCGCCTGACCAATGCTTACAGTACACGAGATAGCTATGGGTTGTTCCGGAGATAAGCAAATTGTTACACTGTTTTTTTTCTAAATAAAGAGAATAATAATAATAATAATAATAATAATATAATATTTATCCGCTTTTAAACCTCTGATGTTTTCTCGTATGCAGTCGCCAAAAGAATAGACGGAGTTGAGCTTTCGAAAATATCAAGTTATTTATATTTCCCCTCTAAAATTTAACTTCTCCATGACTCGATTATCTTCGAAAACTCCCACTCTTATTTATTCCGCGCATTAAATCCCGCTCAAATCAAAAAATGGTATAAAATCAATTCATTATGCTATTATGCTGAATACGAATCTATTACATTTTGTTATCCTGTACTCGGCATAATTGTTTTGATTTTATTTCGAAGTACTAAACGGGTCGTCAGCTGTTTTGTGTTTACAAAAATATAAAATAAATATTTGGCGTTATTCGTGAATGTTAAATTTATCTTGACATTGAAAAAAGATGTATATAAAAAATAAGTTTAAATATAAGAGTGTATGAGTGCGATATAAATTATTTACAATTATTAATTATAACCGATGGCGGATGTTCGCACAAATTTGGGAAAATTAAGATAAGTTTATGATTCTATATAATTCAAATTCTATCAATATTCATTAATTCATTTATGTTGTTGTAATTTTTAGATCATAATCATTAACAGTCACTTTCGGTATCATATATACGAACGTTACTTCCAGAGTCTTGAAAATCAATCACACTGCTGCCTGATGAATCTAATATGGATTCAATAGTTTTATTGAAGGAGGCTTTGCGCATACCACGACTCTCCATTATGTTGCCATTAAAAATTTTAATGCATGTTGTAAAAAGAAATCACAAAAATTTAGCGATTCGTACCTTCAATCGGCACAATAACAATAAAGTCAATAAATTTTAAATACTTAATACTAAAAAGATTAGCAAATTTACCAATGCAACTGTAGCTTAGCAAGATACAACCCTATTGAATATATAGAATTAAAAATTTCAATCAAAATAAAACCACTTGGAAAACACTTGTACATTATCCAAAAGTTTACAATCGACTGACACAAAACGAAAATATATCGTTTTACATTTATCCAAAATCATTTCGGGGAGTCCCAGAAAAATAAAAGTATCTCTATAAAAAAAACTCGTACGCATAAACCACTCGAGCCAAATACGTGTCATACACTCATATAGACTACCACGTAAAGTAAAAAGTCGTAACACAAACCACAACAAAGTTATACCAATTCAAAATTATAGCATTTTGAGTCACATATTTGTGACGTGAGTTTCTGCGTAAACTATCGTGTCACATATAAGTGACGCTGAGTGGCGAACTTAAGGTATAACTCGACATACTTTTCAATTCTCAAAAAACATTCCTTTCCGCGACGAAATATCATTGCAATTATAAAAGTTATCAAATGTGTTCCTGGATAGCACAAACATTTAGAAAGTGTGCGTCAATGTGTTAAGAAAAAAAATTTTTAACTACACATATTTATATTTCTTTTTTTCAATGCGATGTGGAATAAATGTTTTGTTTTTGCAGAAACCTAGAATTAGAAATTTTTTTAAAACTAAAATTAAATAATTAAATAAATTTAATTTTAGTTACATCATATTTACATTGCATTTACAAATTTTAAATTAAAAATGCAAATGATATCTAGAAATGTCATATCAAACACACATACCACTACTATTGTACTTGCGGTTATGTCGTCAACATGTCAAATTTTGAACAAAATCGACCCCCTGGTCTGATAATAGCTCGAATATTGTTGTCATTGTTTAAGTAGCCAGCATGCACGGTTAATTGCGGCTTTAATGCGGCTATTTTATATTCGAGGTATATAGTATTGCATTTCTTCCGTCTTCATCTTTTTTGCAGTCGTTATTAAGCTGAAACAACTTTTTAACTATTTCTTGTCGGTGATGTAAAAGATTTTCCACCGCTCTTTTGTTATTACAGGATCGCTGAGGTCAATTTATTCTTGCTTTTTCTGCTCGAGTAGCGTCTCAAAGTACCAATGCTGGGCTTTAAATAGCTAGCAGGTATATTTATTTAGTTATGTAATAGTGTTTAATTTACCTTTTGTTAGATTACAATGGATAAGGTCTAACAATAAGAGAACACGTGTTATATTGACTGCTTACTTTTATCTACCTTAAATATTATAAGGTTTTGGATAAAACATAAAAATAATTAAAATTGTGTCAGGATAGCACAAATGTTGTATATGTAATTTAGTAAGTGTAAGCAGCTCGATTTTGGAATAAATCTGAATTGGATATCTCTAAAATGTGATGGACGCTTTAACCTGATCAAACCGCTTATATAACCTTAAACCACTTCCTTCCATTATATTTCTATCATTTATTATCATTACAATTGTAACAATGTTTAATACACAACATACTCGTGCTTACTTTCGTATTATGTAAAAACCACAAATATCATTCATTATCGACCAAATTAATTTAAGCTCCCTCCCCCGTTCATGTTAAAGGGAAACAGAAACTAAATCAAAATATTTTTGTATGACTACCCAGTTCCATCATCATATCCATATCCGGATTTTTGAGAAGGCACAGCTAAGTACAGTAATTTACAATACCACATACCCATATCATTGTTGCTGTTTACGTAATTTTCTTGTTCCCAGTAAACTCATAAATTTAATTCTAAAACAATACATTTTATATAATTTAATTAGTGGTAATGGTAGTGGTGTGCGTGTAACCATAATTATCATTCCGGAAAATATAATTTTTTTGACTTGGAAATGAAAATGAAAAAACTATTTTATGCGTGGATATTTTATACATACAGATATTGGAATGTTATATTACCTGTAAGCAATTTAGAAAATCAGCAAAATATTAATTCCGGTTGGCCGGGCATAGTTGCTTTGCTGCATGCGAATTCAGATCTCAAATCTTAAACCTTACAGATTAAATTTCAATAGGGCTCTGATGAAATGTGTGTTGAACTTGGCGTGCCCTAAAGCGTCATGAATTGCTCTCCAAATTCAAAATTCAAAACTGAATGAAATTTTTTTTCATCTTTAATTGGCTTCATGCTCTTATTATTTTCAAATTACATTGCGCGATTATTTGCAGTGTGGGGCAGGTCATCAAATTAGATGAATGAAACGATGACGTTATGCTGTGTAAAAGAAATGCAATTTTCAAAACAGAGTTGATGAGCATTACAAATTAAAATTGATATGATTTTTCTACAAACTAAATATTTAATCATCATCTTTGCGGTTCGGTGAATTCTCCATATCGGAACGAACAAAAAGTGAAAATACCGCAGTAATAAGAAATAAAAATGTTAATCGTTTTGAGTATAAGTTTTTATTGTTTGGTTTTCTAGGTTTATAGAACTCTTTTCAATTTGTACACACATGCAGAGATAAATTACAATTTTTAATTTTTTTTTTTATATCAGGAAAATCATATTTTCTATACGTTTTGCTGTACAACAGTTTTCGTTCCGCACTTGAGACTTCATACATTTGGTCGTACAACTTATATTTTCTAAGATACATATATAATTATTCATCTTGGTATGTGTATGTGCGTGGTGTTCTATACCACCCATGCCAAATCTTAATAGATATGTGGTTGGGGTTATCCATCTTATAGAGAGTATAATTTTACAATGAATTCCCAAGAGGAGAATAATTACTCTCTCTCTCTCGCTCTCTCTCTCTCTCTCTCTCTCTCTCTCTCTCTCTCTCTCTCTCTAGCTTCACATCCCATGAAGGGATTTTGCCGCCCGCACTATGGTCCTCCAGCCGTCTCGGTCCATCGCTCTCGTCCTCCAGTTTCGACATCCTAGTGCATGTAGATCTTGTTCGACGTCGTCACGCCAGCGCAGTCGGGGTCTTCCTCTACGACGCACACCGGCTGGTTGTTGATGGAACACTTTTTTGGTCATTCGTTGTTGTGAGGACCTTGTAACGTGGCCGAGCCATCTAACTCGATTGGATTTGATGAATCCGATAAGATCGCAACCTCCAAGAATTTGCTTTATCTCGTGGTTCATGCGAATCCGATATTCATTGTTCGCAACTTTAATTGGACCAAAGAATTCCCCGAAAATACTGCAACAAACAGTTATGCGATAAACAATTCATCGAAAATCAAATATGAAAAGTATTATTTTACAATAACCAAATGTGCGTGAAAACAATTTTGCAAAAAACAATTCATCGAAAATACAATTCATCGAAACAAAATTATCGCACTATAAGGCAGGTAGGCAATGTCATTTTATCTCAAATGTGGTTCAAAATGGGATTATTTCATCGTCGATTCTCATGCTACTAATATTCGGAAGTTTATGATGAAACAACGTAGAACTTCTGTGTGAGGTTAATCGGAGAAATATCTGCCCTGGGTCTATTAGTAAGTGAATTTTTCTGTCTTTTATCCGTTCTCAATTTGGATAGAGTTTATCGGCCATGATGAATCGGTTTAAGTTTTGAGTCCTAATGCCTCCTTCGCTTCCGCGTAAGTTCTGGAACGAAATCGGCAATTTCATATTTTACCGTTTTGCTGTTTATCTATGTGGTGATTTTTGCTTCTTGTTGCAGGTAGGCTTCTTGAAATTTCTTATCCATTGAAGTAATCCTGGTTCAGAATTTGTTATTTAGCGATCCACTACAAATACTCGCTGCTGCACCAGTAAACTGGGCAACGGCGCCTTGGTAAGTAAGTGTTCAATTGGACATTTATTGTTTAAGTACGTTCAAAAGGTTTGATGAAGGGTGTAGCCGATCAGTTGTATTGCGCAAACATAAAAATAATCTTGAAAATAAACAATTGCATACTTAAACTAAATATAAATAATATAAATAAACAATTGCATATAATTTATAGATCAAGGTTAGTCCAGTATACAAATAAAAGTGAATTGATCTCGTTTATGTGCGATAATATGCCTATCGTTCTTATTAATAAAATGCTTGCTATTATATTACAAAGCCATTATGTGTTTTATGTTTTTATCTATACACCGCGTGAGAATAATCTAACATTTTCAAATTTTAAATTACATAATCACAGCTTAACTTTTAAAATCACCCGATCGTTTTCAATTGAAAGAAATTGTTAGCAAATCTTTAAACTTGATCGTGTAAATGTAGATCGACCTAACTTGTTACAAATAATATGTAAACATAAAAATCTAGATCAAACCGTTATACAGTATATATTGAGAGTAAAATTATGTAAAAAAGATCGCGATCGTGAAATTATAAATTTCACACAAAACTGATCGTAGGTATAGTATGTAGACCATATGTTGTTTAAATAGGAAAAGCTAAAATTGATCACTAAACACCATATATACGACATAACCGAAACGTGATAAACATTAAGTACACAAAAATGATCATTGATCATATTTTTATTGTATTTTGTTATGTTAACGACCTCCACTGAGGCGTGGATAAAATATAACTTATGATCTAAAGATCGTTTCCAGTGTACATGTACATAATATATTGTTTTGTTGGTGTGCGGATTTCCATTTTAAGAATTAAAAATAAAATTGACATTTTTTTTTATAAAGAATATGTGCTGTACATCCACGAATATGGACGTAAGAAGAAACTAACAAAAACAAATGAAAATTACAAGTGAGATCGCACATGAAAATATCACATTTTATTTTGAAACATTGTTTGGTTTTCGGTTGTGCGCGAAGATCGTACAAGAAATATAAAAAATATATTTATCTTTGATGTAAGTAGTGTGTCGTCGCGTTTTTCTTTTGGTACACGACGATAGTCATTTAGAGATGTAGACTGTGAACACTGAAACGGCAACATTTTATTTGTTGGAGTCTTCTATTGTCGTCTGGCGCCGGCATATTTTTATATTTTGTTGTATTTTATGAAATACTTAATCATAGTTTATATGGTACATTCGGATTCTGTGGTACATCTCTATATATTGTTTTTGGATCATTGTTTTCATTTATGTGAATCACAGTGCAACTAAGTAATACTAGTCCAGAGCATTTAGATCAAAATCGACCGGAATAGCGGAAATTTTTAGGGACAGGAGATATCGAGATTCGGTTTTCTGCATTGCGTTCAGGAAGGTCCCAGGAAAGAAGTCTATATCGTCTGATTTACGGATTTTTTGAAAAATGCTTTCTGGGCCGGAAAATATATTTGCCAATTGCATCATTACTTGCACCATTATAGGAACGACTGGAAACTCGGAAAAATCGCTCAGAAATCGTTACTCAGGAGTTTTCGGCATTAGAATTACCTGGGGGTGCACGGGGTGGCTCTGTGGGGGGGGGGGGGGGGGGAGTGCGCGGGGTGAATTGGGGGGAGAAATGGCAGCGTGCATGAAAATCGCTCCAAACTCGTTACTCGAGGATTTTCGGGGATACCGAATTCAATTCGGAATTTTTCGTTCGGGGGTCTCTCTGTGAGGTTGTCTGGGAGTGACTGGGGGAAAATGGCAGCGTCCATGAACATCGCTCCAAAATCATTACTTGCATGCAAGCATTGCGATGGCAATTGCACAAACCAAAAAGGCACTTCCAACGGGGCCGAGAATAGTGACGAGGAAGAAGATGAAGAAGGGGAAGAAGATGAAGAAGGAGAAGAAGAAGAAGAATTTGAACAAGATGTTTAGTATTTATGTTAAAAATTTAAGTTTATAATGAATAATTCAACATTAATAAAAACTTCTATTTGTTATTTGAATAAAGTATTATTTTCATAATTTGTGATTTTTCACTTTCTTCTTTACCATTTACCACAGATCCACCCCCCGAGTGCCCCCGGGGAAGTTTAATGCCAGAATTAAATTCGGCATCCCCGAAAACCCCCGAGTAACGATAACAAATAACCCCACAGAGGGACCCCCCATCGCCCCCGGGGAAGTCTAGTGCCACAATTGAATTCGGCATCCCTGAAAACCCCCGAATAACGAGTTTGGAGCGCTTCCCATGGACTATGCAATTTACCCCCCCCCCCTAGAATGACCCCCGATACCCCCGAAGAGTCGCTCCGAGCGCCCCCGAGCACCCCCGGGTAATTTCAATGCCAGAATTGAATTCGGCATCCATGAAAACCCCCAAATAACGAGCTTGGAGCGCTTCCCATGGACTATGCAATTTACCACCCTTCCCCCCCTCCCCCCTAGAACAAACCCCGATACCTCGAAGAGCTGCCCGAGTGCATCCCGGCTATTTCCAATGCCAGAATTGAATTCAGCACCCCCGAAAACCCCGAGTAACGATTTTGGAGCGATTTTCATGGACGCCGCCATTTTCCCCCCAGTCACCCCCAGATAATCCTACGGAGGGACCCCCGATCGCCCGCGAGGAAGTCTAATGCCAGAATTAAATTCGGCATCTCCGAAAACCCCTAAGTAACGAATTTGGAGCGCTTCCCATGGACTATGCAATTCCTCCTCCCCCTCCCCAGAATGACCCCCCGATACCCCCGAAGAGCCGCCCCGAGCGCCACCGAGCACCCCCGGGTAATTTCAATGCCAGAATTGAATTCGGCATCCCCGAAAACCCCCGAGTAACGATTTTGGAGTGATTTTCATGGACGCCGCCATTTCCCCTCCCAGTCACCCCCAGACAACTCCACAGGTGGACCCCTGGGTAATTTTAATACCAGAATTGAATTCAGCATCCCCGAAAACCCCTGAGTAACCAGTTTGGAGCGCTTCCAATGGACTATGCAATTCCTTCCCATAGATGTGCATCGCTCAAGAACAACTGACAATGTTGCTGCTGTAGCCCGTAGTGTTGTGGAAAACCTAGGTTTGTTGATTCCTCGTCGATCTTTAGACGCTCCACGCTGATTGGGTCCTTCAAATGCATCAAAATGATACGGATTTTCATAGAAAAATCATCTTCAATGATGATGCCCATTTTTACCTCGGAGGCTACGTTAATATACAGAATTGTCGCATTTGGGGCTCAACAGAATTGTCGCATTTGGGGCTCAGAAAGTCCAAGAATGATTGTTGAAAAGCCTTTTGGGCTGGCAGTTTGATTGGACTTACTTATTCGAAAATGAGGCTGGTGCAACTGTTACGGTGAATGGATTACGCTACCGAGCTATGACTAATGATTTTTTATGGCCGGAATTGGAAGATATTGATGTGGACGACGTTTATTTTCAGCATGAAGGCGCTACGTGCCACACAAGCAACGGAACAATCGCAATTTTGCAAGAAAAGTTTTCTGGCCATGTTATTTCTTGAAGAGGTGATAACAATTGGCCGCCGAGATCTTGTGATTTAACACCTTTAGACTTTTTTCTTTAGTGCCATGTGAAAGATAAGGTCTATGCCATTGCTTCACAATCGATTCAAGACTTAAAAGATGGAATTCGTGAAGTTATCGAGGACATTCAGCCGCAAATATGCGAATTGGTCATGGAAATTTTCATGAAAAGGATATGGTGCTCTAAGCGTAGCCGTGGTGGCCATTTGGCTGAATTCGTTTCCAAATGTTAAAGGCATACCTTCCTCTTTACAATGAAATACATATTCATTGATTTATCTTAAAAATAAAATACTCGTGTTTTTTTAATATCAAAATGAAACCTCTTATTGGAAAACCCTATATGTAGATATAGGTTCGATTAAATATAAAATTAAAAAAACTTAGTCATAATTAGCCGTAAGGCTTTGACATGATCACTGAATGTAGTTTCGATTCTTCCCAATCAGAGGACTAGGCGTAAAGAGGGGACAGCTCAGGCGAGCTCACGAGTGTTTGTAAATTTATCTCCTACTATTCCAAATGTCTCTCCACTAATACCATAAAAGTAGTCCGTGGAGTGGCGGGTTAGCCATTTCGTGAATATGTGACTCCCATTTCATAAATTTCGGATAAATGCCAATATCGCAGCTTTACCATTCTTAGAACGAAACAAAATCGCGAAACAAGGTGCAACGTGGTACGAATAACGAAACTAGACCTAGAAACATGATGGAATATTCTGCAACATAACGCGACATACTAAATCATCACACAAGATCCATCAACAAGATGCAACCTCAAGCAACATGGTGAAAAATCACGCAACATGGTGCAATGTGACGGAAAGTGTGTTACGACTGTGTGGTCTTAACAAGACATTTTTGTAAATTTGTTTCTATTCTCCACGTGGTTTCTTGCGTCCGGGTTTTTGTTGTCTGAACGTGATTTCTTGGTGGATGGATTCCTGTGTGTTTTCTTCTGTTATGTTGGCAACGGAACGAGAATGGGAGAGAAAGAGAGAACAATGCGCATCGAGTGTGTGCAAAGTAAAACGTTTTGAAAAAATGTTTTTTTTCTTGTATGTCTCTCTTTTGTACCAACGAAAATTTGGTATAAAGGAGAGACAGAGAAGAGAGATGCATTTTCTTCTAAAACGTTTTACGAGCTGTGCGACGCTCGAATGTTTTTTTGGTGTGGCAGTCAATTTTTGGTTTTTGAGTGAATTTTACCACACGGAGGATTGGTATTTTGGAGTGTTCCAAAAGTTCTTTCATGACATTATTATTTTTTTATAAATTGAGTGTTTGCAATATATTTAGAAAATATATAATAAATAAAATTCCTTATGTATAATGTGGGATGAAACTAATTAATTTTTTTTTTTGCAAAGTGTTAATTTATAAAATAAATTGAAAACATATAAAATATTGTAGTGAATAGAAAAAAAATATTTTGTTAAGTTTTATTATGTACTTCATCAAACGTCATAGATTTATCATTACGTATATTTCGCATATATAAATATATTATGTATATTTATTTATTATATTATAATGGAGAATAATAAAATATTTGTGTTAAATAAAAATAAATTACAAAATTTTGTTTGAAGAGTGATTATTGTTATCTCATGACAAGATAATTATTTACATGAAAGTAGTTCGCCATTTTGCAATACCGCAATTGTAACGGGTGGTCGACAACGAGGCCCTTTGCAATTCAACGTTTTATTGATCTACGGTGATATCAGCGAGCCAACGCCTTCCTCATTTTTCGGTGTTGAATAGTGGATTTAGCGGTCGATCAAGGCCTGATTATTGGTATCGGGGAAAGGCCCCGCAACGTCCGGGTAGCCAACCGGCTATTCATTTTTTTGAGTTTTGTGCTATCGGGGAGAGGCCCCGCAACATTACGGTAGCCAACCGGCTATTGTATTTTTTATCGGTGGTCTGCCGCAACGCAACGGCACCAAGGCCGCAACCCAATTTTTTATCGGGGAGAGGCCCCGCAACAATTTGGTTTTTTTGGTAAAGGTACGATTTTTGTTTCTAATTTGTTTTACATAATTTTTTTTTATTGTTTTTTTAATTTTCTTAAATTTTTTTTTTGATTTTATTTATATATACAATATATATTTAAATTTTATTTTAAATTTCAAATTTGAATTTTGTAATCGAGCGCCGCACAGCGGGTGCACGCTCGATGCGCATTGCTGTTCTCTCTCTCGCTCTCTCTCTCTCGTTCCCTCCTTTTCCGTTTTTGGGAAGCTGGTTTTCTTTGTTTCGTTGTTTTTTTTATTTAAATAAAATGAAATACTAAATTATTTTTCGGTTGTGTATGATGGGAGCGGAGACTCCCTCTGTGTCGGTTTAGTGTTGGCGGTCCCTTGGTGCCCGCATCCAATTCCGTAACCAGGGCTTGGCCCCGTTTGAATTCGGATGGATGCGCGCACCAAGGCACCGTTCTCGGTTTATAATTTTAGAGTTGTTCGTTCCTCAGGTTCCGGCCGACGAATTTCGGCGGAACTACGGTTCTTATTTATTATTTGCGTTTCCCCAACTTTCTGTTAATCACGGTGTAGGCCAGGAGCCCTGCATGCCTCAAACCCCACGACCCTCGCACTTCTCGCTGAGAACGTAGCCGGCAAAACATCACCGTGGAGGCCTCTGCAGGAGCTTAGTGAAAATCTGCAGGTTGGCAGTAGCCAGCCTGTAACAAGTGATGCAACATCCTCAAAATAGTGCAACATCCCACAGCATGGTGCAACATAACGAAATATTGAGCAACATCTCGCAACGTGCAACATCATGCAACATGGTGCAATATGACGTGAAATAAAACCTACTTGTAACCGTTTCCTTGTATTTAAAAAAACTGGTTTTCCCAATTATGTCAAAATTATTGAAGCCAAATGAAATGTTAAAAGGTGCCCAAGCCCTAACAAGAACTCTTAAAAATAAGAATCTATCGGAGTCAATTCCGGACATCCAACAAAACCCTTCAACAATTTTTATGAAAACTGTTCGAGCCAATTTTTTTTCAAAACATGAGTCCAAAGCCATACCGAAAGACCTTCTAAATAGATTTTCCCGAAATTCAGACTCATCCCAATCCATTTATGTCATTAGGGCAGAAATAAAGCGTTTCGGGCCCCATCGAAGGATTTCCTATATGAATTTTTCTGAGATTAGAACCGCCGAATTGAAATCGATCCCTGTTATTTTAAATCTCCCCTTTATCAATTTTTATCGTCGTTTAATCTCTCCTTTCCGGCCCCACCGGTTGTCCCTAATTGAATTTTACCAATATCATGATCCATCGCAATCGGTTTTTGGTACTTGAAAACGCTCCTCCAGAAAATTTTATAACAGGACCTTTCGCAATCGATTTCCGGCATTGTAAACCCCTTTGCACGATTCGTTATCAAAACCGTCAAGCCAAAAAAATAGACTTCAAAATTGTGGAAACTGAAAAAATTAAATTGTGGGAATCCAGCCTAAACTGCGAGCAGGCCCACCAGACGACCTCAAAATCGTTTGAGGCTGAAGAAAAGAACCATATGCGAATGCTATCACTATCGTTACTTATAACAACCAACATTTTCAAAAAGTCGCTATTACTGCAACCATGCACTATCACCGTAATGCAACCAACACAACATTTCGAAATGATGGAACATAACGCAAAATATTTAACTAACTATATTGCGTCATGTTGAACAATGTTTCTGCAACATTGTTCAACATGACGCAATATAGTCCCTTAACAAGATGCCTACATCCCTTAACAAGATGCAATAGTACAATATGACAAACATAATGCAACATACCACAATATGACAAACATAATGCAACATACCACAATATGGTGCAACATAACACAACGTTGTGCAACATGATGCAACATCATTCAAAATCGTGCAATATTATGCATATTAAGGAATCCTAAATGAATTATTCAGAAATCAGAACCGTCCCGCCACATTTGATCAGAATCATTCAAATCACATAAAATGTTTAAAGAAGGCGGGCCAACATGTCGCTACATATTGGAATATCACACAACATCTCTCAACAAGATGGTTTTTGATACTCGAAAACGCTTCTATCATTTAAAAAAAAAAACGTGCTAGCCGAAGATAATATCTAATTGAAATTAGATGGATTAACACTTAACACTTTCATTATAGTAGGATACAACAAATTATCAAGCTGCCGATACATCTAGGAATGCTCCTAGGATGTACTGGAATTGTTTTCAGATTTCTTGGATATCAATTCTTCCATTTACGAGTAGTTTCTGTAAGTGAACTTGAGAGAACTGATGAAAACGTGTTTTGAAAATGAAAAAATAGCATGCATCGTGTTTTGATTAAGTTCCTCGTAAATTGAAAAACGAATGAAAATTGTTTATGGAGAATCTAGTCCTTCTTAGGTAGAGCGTCACTGGAAGATGGCCCGCAGTGGAAGAGCGATAGATGCCCCTCCCCCCCCCCACACCGATTCACAAATAAATTATTCAGTTCTATTACAAAAAAAATTTATGAATGAACGTTAATATTTACTGTAAGCACTTTCACTTTTCTGAAGATGAATATTCTTAATTGTATGACTAATTATAAACAATAAATTTTACCATTAGACAACAATGTGAGCAATCAAAGAACACCACAATACGATAAAATTTGTAATTAGAATTTACTGCATGTATGGTGATTTGGGTTAGCAATTAATATTTTGGTTTTTGAATATTTACGTATGTAAATTTTTCAAGATCTGAAGATTTTACTTTCATACAAACGCATTATAAATGTAAATTATGCGCACTCACTCATGTGCTTTGGTTTTGTAGGTTATGAACTAATTTAGGTCTGATTTTTGTGTTTATGCAACAACATATATTATGAACAAAGTAAGTTAAATTACTTAATATAACATTTGGAAGTGGTGTGTAAAATTGTGATTCTTGAATAGGTGTATAGTACAAGTATTTTGATATGCTTCTAACAAAACTATTTTTGATCGATACATTTCAGGGGCCAAGTGATCGATCTCGCTATAATTGATATACATTTAAAGTATGTCGATCTGCTTCTCAGGTATGGTGTCAAAGAAAAATTAAAGCAGGAATACACCACACCGCCATTTACAATCTACAGGTGCGGGTGTAAGGTGATATTAATGGGTCTGTTCGTATAAACCCATAAGAATGTAGTTTGCAACTAAACATTGACGCGACATCAAATTTAACTTGAATGAATTATGAAATAGGACCCCAATGGCTAGTGGACCCGTACCCTCTCTTTCGTGCTAGTATAATACTTTTTACAATACATTGCTGATTTACAACGACCCACATCGTCGATTTGAGAAAATTCTGGAATATTATCTAATTATTCTTTCGTTTTCAGATTAGATTTTTGATCACGGCTTGTATTGACAATTGCTGTGTTTCTTGTCGCTTGATCTGATCCGATTCAGTTCATGTTTCATGAAACAACACAAAGACGCTTACTACATTTCAAATCAAAATATATGATTTGAAACAAAATTAGGATCAAGTTTTGCATATACAATTAGAAGTGATCAATAAGTGTAATGAAACAAAGCTAATATCAAATTTGGATTAATTAATCAAGAAGCGAAGAGATGAGTAGCCTAGCAAGCTTTAAAAAGCTCACCATGATTTCTGTGTCGAAAATATAATAGCTATGGATAATGAATTGCTAGAAGGAGCCAGAAATATTACTGAGCAAGTTGAAAGCGGTCCGAGAATTGCCTGCGGTAGCTAAGAAAACTTTTGCTGGTAACTGCTACTAAAACCTTTAATGAGTCGAGCAACTAGTGTAGTAATTAACATCTCAAGGGAGATACTGGAAATGTTGCAAATGAGTAATCCAAACCGTAAAACTTCCAACTGGAACTTTGACAAGTTTGAAGAGACAAAAGAAGACTCTATATGTCAGTCACAATTAGACTCATGTCAGGCATTGATATTTGTGTGAGAATGGCACCCTGAGTATACCATAAAATCGCTAACGTGTCCGTCCGTATCGCGCTTAAAATATTCTCACAGTATTTCTTCTATTATTTCAGTAATTCTACTATATTAGGCATGTAACTTATACGAGGGTCAATTAATAAGTACTCATGTTTGAAAACAAGTGGCTTTGCTGTGGGAAGTTGACATTACCAGTTTTTATTTGGCAGCCAGTTGTATCACTCGTGTTTCGTGTTTCCCAATGAAATGGGATATCGATCCGTAATTCATTTTTTATTTTTGATTGGAAAACATGCGAAGGAATATAAAAGCGAAGTTGGATCCTGTCTATAGGCCACCTGGCACATGTTGTTACCGAAAAAATCGTTGAAAAGGTTCACGACATGATCCTCCCTACTCGCCGAACTAAGGCGCACAAAGTACCAGAGGCCGTATGCGTGTCATACGGAACGGCAATTAATATTTTAAATGATAAGTGTCAGAATTGCTCATTCCAGCCACTCATTGATCCGGAATTGTCGTTGCCAATTCTCTCCAATCGCTTCTTGCGATTTCTATTTGTTTTCCAACATGAATACATGGCTTGTAGGACAAAAATTCAGCTCAAACGAGAAGGTTATCGCCGAGGCAGAAGCGTATTTTGAAAAGCTTAAGAAATCGTATTTTTACAGGGGTTAAAGAAATGGCAAAAGCATTGGGAAAAGTGTATATCGACCTAAAAAAAGATAACGTTGAAAAAAAAAATTTTTAAAAGTTGCTTCTTCATTCCTAACATGCGAGTACTTATTGATCGACCCTCGTATAAGTAGTTCTGCCGTTACTCAATTGGTTCCAGCTATCTTGTCAAGTTACTACGGACGCCTATTTGATTGTCTAGAATTTAAACATTTTCGTAACTAACATCTTGCCCTTTCCCTATTTTGTAACTAGCGTATCGAGCACTCGAAATTATATCGATTGGAATAACTAACCGCTTCGGTTGAGATTCTCCTATACACTTTAAATACACCAA
Source organism: Nephrotoma appendiculata (assembly GCA_947310385.1). Taxonomy (NCBI): domain Eukaryota; kingdom Metazoa; phylum Arthropoda; class Insecta; order Diptera; family Tipulidae; genus Nephrotoma; species Nephrotoma appendiculata. The sequence continues at coordinate 101,741,682 of OX371223.1, forward strand.
GGAATCTCCCATTGTGCGCTCATAAGTGTCCTTCTATGAAGGCAGTTTATTAAATCCTCACATCCAGCGCAGCCATAAGTCAAGGATGCAACCATTTAACTTTCGCATATCTTAGCTACGGTTTCAAACCCCATCATTCTTCAGCAAATTTTTTCAATACAACGACGACCTTTTGTCTACTATCTGCTACTCTTTTGACGTGTGAGGTTACACCGAGCGTTTCATTAAAATCGACTGCTAACTACTTTACCGATGACACCGTTAGTATTCTCTGTTTGCTAACAGCCTTAAAAGGTGGTCTTCTAATGTCATGTGAACCTTTAAAGATCATAATGGTTTTGGAGGAGAATAGCTACATTTGTTGCTATTGGCGTTGTGCGCTTTCTCCTGAATGCTCAAACTTGAACTGCCGGCCAAAAGCATGACCTTGTCCTTCGCGAATGGTAGTTCTTGGACATACTACTGTTGAAAACTAAATCCCAGAGGTACGTACCAGATTTTAAGATTAAATGGGCAGTCATTTCTTCTTAACGCATTCATTATACAGAGTAAGTCATCTGTTGGTCCTTTTTTCATTCGATGAATTTTAGTATATTTAATGTTATCTTTTCTAAAAAAATTCTTTGTCACATGAAAAGTCAAAAATATGCCGTTTATCATCATGGAGTCGCTAACATAACAACGCTGATAATTTGATTATGAAAATAATTCGTTCAAAAACAACAATATTTTGTAAATTACGTGAGAGTTTTGGTTGACATGGACGCCCTACTGAGCGTGCAATTGGCAAAATTATTAATCGTTTTGAAGAAACTAGTTCAGTAGAAGGTCTTAGTTCATCCAGCTTATACTCCTGATGCAGAGCCAGTTAATAGTGAATGTGTTCGTCATGAACCGTAGGCATCGTTCACAAGAACTAAACATTTCGCGAACCACATTATGACGCATTTTGCATGTTGGTCTTCATTTGCATTAATACAAAATTCATCTAACTCAAAAATTGTGCCATTTGACCATTTAAACCTTCGTCGTTTTGTTAATTGGATGCTTGAACGAAATTAAGGTTGTTACAAGATGGCTACTGCCATCCTGCAGATTTTCACTAAGTCGTGAGGTTTGAGGCATGCAGGGCTCCTGGTTTACACCGTGATCAATACAGAAAGTTAGGGGAACGCAAATAAAATTAAAAAAAAAACGTAGTTCCGCCGAAATTCGTCGGCTGGAACCTGAGGAACGAACAACGAAATCATAACCCGAGAGCGGTGCCTTGGTGTGCGCATCCATCCGAATTCAAATGGGGACAAGCCCTGGTTACGAAATTGGATGCGGGCACCAAGGGACCGCCATCACTATGCCGACACAGAGGGAGTCTCTGCTCCCATCACACCACACCGAAAATTTAATAATTCATTTTTTATTTAATTAAAGCACAACAACGAAAAGAAAGAAACACACCTTTCCACGAGGAAAACAAGAAAGGAAGAGATAGCGAGAGAGAGAGAAAGAGCAATGCGCATCGAGCGTGCACCCGCTGTCCGGCGCTCGATCACAAAAATTTTGAAAATTATAATATATATATGAATATAAAAAAAAATATAAAAAAAATAAAATAAAAAAAAATTAAAATAAAAATAAGAAATTGTACCTTAATTATTATTTTTTAAAAAAAATTACTGGTGCGGCCTTGCGCGGCCGTCATGCCACAGGTGGTACCACACCCGGACCGTTGCGGCCTTGGTGCCGTTATCACACTGATGTTGGTGCGACCTGGAGCGGTCGTCCGTTGCGGGGCCTCTCCCCGATACCAATATATGAAACACGAGGGGCCGGTTGGCCACCCGAAACTCGTTGCGGGGCCTCTCCCCGATACCAAAAAAATACAAAAATAACGAATAGCCGGTTGGCTACCCGTACCGTTGCGACCTGGTGCGGTCGGGCGTTGCGGGGCCTTTCCCCGATACCAAATAAATAAATACAATAGCCGGTTGGCTACCGTAATGTTCCGGCCTTGTGTTGCCGACGATAATAATTTTATTGGGCGTCTTTTCGCCGATAAACCGTACTATATACTAGGGCGTTGGCTCGCCAAACCAAAGATGTGACTGGCCTCAACTGGCCACCTTTTATGTTGCGGGGCCTTTCCCGATACCAAAAAAATCGGGCAACCGGTTGGTTGACAACCGTCGTTGCGGGGTTACCCGGTACCAGAAATTAAATGGAGTGGCCTCAACTGGCCACCCGTTATCAAAACCAAAACAACACACTATCGTTGGATGCAACGTACCAACGGTTGCACTCGAGTTTGGTCACCTTGTACCTCCGCTTTATCCGTGATTATCAAAACTCGTATTTTCCAAGTAAGATATAACTTGTGTGATTTGTTATAAATTGCTAATATGCACCTACGTGAAATTGAGCTGAATATTCTTCACTAACTTGCGGTTTTATCTTTATACTCTTTTTACACAAAATCCTTGATAATTTACAACGGAATACTAGTGAACGATTAATGAAAACACGGCCACATCAAAATGTAGAAAAAAATTTTACCGACTCAGATTTGACAAAGTGATAAACGTTCGTTTCTATAATCATAAACTTTATTTTATCTTTTTCTTTTTGTTAATTCAAAGAAAATCAAAACAAAACTTTTTATTTTTATAAAAAAACTTGACTTTTCCTCACCAAAAATTACTACCTGACTCTTTGGTTTCATCAAAAATCAAAACTCGAATAATCAAAATCACAACTTTTATCATCCAAAAAAAATAAATTCTCCCGCCGCACAAACGACGCGCAGAAACATTCCAGAAGAATATCTTTCTTCTCTGTCTCTCTTTTACATCAATTCGCATTGATGCAAAGGAGACGCATATAAGAAAAACATTCTTATGGAATGTTTTGCATTACACTCACACTCGATGCGCACTGGTCTCGCTCTCTCTCCCATTCTCGTTCCATTACCAACCAAACAAAGAAAAAAAAACACAAGAATACATCCACCATTTACCGCGTGTAGACGCCAAACTACACCCGGACACAAACAAACCCGGACGCAAAACAACCGAGGGGAATAAACACTAAAATTTACAAAGAATGGGGATGTAATCAATAAAAATGAAATTCTGGTATTGTTGACGACAACACAGTCGTAACAAGGTTATTCATCCAAAATCATAAGCAAAATCGTCGAATTTAAGTAGTGGGGATCCTCATGTTATTCACGAAGCAAAAGTTCATCCTTCAAGAGTCACTGTTTGGTGGTTTATGGACTGGTGAATTCATTGAACCATTTTTTTAACAAACAGGAAAATGCCTGGTAATAATGGTCGCGGTTGCACATGCTTGTTAATCTTTCTTCCGCGAATACTTAGTTCTAGGAGGGTATCAGTGAGCAACCATTTACACCCGTTACAACAATTTAGTTCTTGTGCATAATATCGGTAAACGCGTTTATTGTAGTTAATGGCTTACTATTTTACTTCACATTTTATGCCTTCATCTCATTTTGCTTCCCCCAAAATCAAAATTTTCTTAGCAGATCATCATTTGTGCAGTTTCGTTATTAATTATTCCATATCAAAGTCACGAAGATACAACAAAAAAAAACGTATTAAGAAATATGTATATGATGTGAAGATATAAATGTACATATATGTTGTGTGAATTATCGCGTGTGTGTGAAACGCGAATTTATCAAAACGCGATATGGTACAAAACGCGATATGGTACAAAACGGGAGTTTAGGATCGGGTTATATCAGGCGGGTGAAGGGAAAATTTTACTTCAGTTTATAGAGATTTAAAAATCGATAGGAGCGAGAGTATATAGGATCAGTATCAATCGGGCCGCTGCGCTCCCGTCGCTTCGCAATACACATTCTGTACCATAACTCGTTTTGAAATATAGTGTTTTGAAATGTCGCGTTTCGAGCGGATCCGGTTGTTTATAAATATATAAATAGATTCGTTATGTGTAAATTAATACATCTAACGTATAACCAACCCCTCAGAAAAACACGAAAATTTGAAAATTGTATATTTTCCTTTCTGTAATAATCCAAAACGTACACTTAGGTTTCCACGACATCTTAACGATGGTGAATCAAACAACAACAAAAAAATGTATGTAAGATATAAAACACTCACCTGACTTCCAGAAATCTGTGGCGAAGTGGGTCGTCTGTATATACTTTACACCGTTTGGCGTTTATCGGGTTAGCGGTCAACATACATGCATTTTATTTTCTTTTCTTTTTCGTTGCTTATCACTAAATGTCCCAGCTTCGCCTTATGTTCGAATATTTGAATTGCAATTTGCAATTAACAAAATTATAGACTACATTTCTATTAATGATTTATACAACACAAAATATACCGGTGGTCGAACCACGCGCGCGAACGCTCAACAGACTGCACGTTGCATGACACTATTTTCTCTTTATTGGGAAATATCATTCGTTTTTGCGAATCTTGCAATTTACTCCCGTCCCATGGTCAACCACATGGACATCTCGTACTCTTCCCAGTTGATACCAATTAATCTGTGACGACTTTTCCGTATATGTACTTGGTTTTGTCACGGTCGTGCAATCATGTGTTACAGGCTGGCTACTGCCTACCTGCAGATTTTCACTAAGCACCTGCAGAGGCCTCCACGGTGATTTTTGCCGGCTACGTTCTCAGGGAGAAGTGCTAAGGTCGTGGGGTTTGAGGCATGCAGGGCTCCTGTCTTACACCGTGAGCATACAGAAAGTTAGGGGGGAACGCAAATAATAAAATACCCGAGTGTTCCGCCGAAACTCATCGGCCGGAACTTGAGGAACGAACCGGATAATCAAAATAAATAATACAAATAACGGTAGAGGTGCCTTGGTGCGCGCATCCATTCGAATTCAAACAGGGCAAAGCCCTGGTTACGAAATTGGATGCGGACACCAAGGGACCGCAAACCCTACACCGACACAGAGGGAGTCTCCGTTCCCATCATACCACACCAAAAAAAAATTTAATAATTCATTTTATTAAGCAGACAAAACAAAACAAAGAAACAACTCCCTTTTCCCCCCGTACCACGATAAGAGAGAACGAGAGAGAGAGAGAGAGAGAGAGAGAGAGAGAGAGAGAGAGAGAGAGAGAGAGAGAGAGAAAGCACAATGCGTACCGAGCGTGCGACACGCAACCGCTGTGCGGCGCTCGATTACAAAATATAAAATTGAATATAATGTTTTAAAATATATAAAAAAAATAAAATCAAAAAAAAGTAAAATTAAAAGTAAAAAAAAAAATGGTACCTTAACAAAAACAAATGTGTTGTTGCGACCTTGGGACGGTCGTGACAAAAAGCCGGTTGGCCATCTGTTCGTTGCGGGGCCTCTCCCCGATACCAAATAAAAGTCGGGCAACCGGTTGGTTGGTTACCCGTCGTTGCGGGGCCTCTCCCCGTTACAAAATACAACTGGCCGGCTGGCCACCTGTTCGTTGCGGTGCCTTTCACCGATATAACAAAAAAACAAAGTCGGGCAACGGTTGGTCGGCTACCCGTTCGTTGCGGCAGACCACCGATAACACGTTGCACCACATTGGTTTGGGCTGAAAAATCAGGTATTGCACAATGATCCACAAAGAGTTGTACCAAATTTGGTTTGGGTCCGGTTGACATATCTCCTCATATAGGTGAATTGTGTTCATTGTGCAAGCGCCTAATGACCCGGTTTAAAAATCTGCGGTTCCGATTTTCTTTAAGTGGTTCCGTCTTGGCTTAATTTTGGTTTCATTAGATAATGCTCAATGTTTCACAATACATTGTGCTTCTTGTGTCATAGTTGGTTTGGTTGGTCTGGTTTCGGCTGGCTTTATATGAATTCGGCTGCTATTGTTGTGGTCCCAGCTGACCATGTTAAGGATCCGACTAGAATCTTATATGCTTCACCACTGTAAGTGCATTGCGCAAACACTTAATGGTTCCGGTTGATAAAACTATGGTTCCGGCTGGCGTTAAATGGTTCTGGCGTCCTTAATATTTAGTTTTGTTCTTGCTAAAAATTCAGATAATGATCAATGATGCACAACTTATCGTGATTCTTGTGCAATAGTTGGTTTGGTTCTTGCTGATATGGTTCCGGCTGATGTGATGGACACCTCATTTTACAAGGTTTTGTTATTTTGTCGTTTTTAGGACATATATTTCAGATGTTGCACTTATATAATACAATGTTCGCTGAGTTATTTACAAGAACTGTACAGTAGTACAGATAATATCATCATAACAGTATCACCCAAATGCTATGTAATCCATTGAAAAGAAACGTGTACAAAATTATCAAGCGCCCCGAACTCATAACATGAACAAAACACCACCCCATATCGCATACTTTCGTGTCTATTATAGCATTCGCCACATCTTTAAGACTTCGTAAAGTTATGGTGGATTACGTGTCTCAAATTAAATTGTTGTACGGACGATTGGTAACAGTATAAGATTCAATTTGATAAGCCACAATATTATAAGAAGCTCACGCGAATACGATTATGTTCAATTACAAATTAATTTCAAATATATGGTGAGTCATGAATATTGTAGTTTGGTATTAGTATTCTAGGTACACTCCACTAAAAATGATAGCTGGAAATTCTTATTACTTCCTCATACATGTGCAGGTCGAATCGAAGTACGGAACTAAACTATAACTACATATAAATAATTGTTTTCGGTAAGGTATAAATTATATGTAGAATAGCGAGTATGTTCTGCTTGAAATGCGCACGAACACATAAATTGATTACGATCGTTCAATAGAACACTATACAATTTTTTGAAAGTGAAGGCCAGCAAGCAGATAACGATTTTATGCACGACTTGAAAGATAACTAAGGCACTAGAAGTATATCAGATCATATATATTTGGTGCATTTACGAACGATACACAAACACATAAGCCAACGAGAACTCGGCCAGACTTTGAGGTGCAATGATAAGTTCTTTCAAGATTGCCACACGACTCTGCACATTACGAAATAGATATTTCTGATCAAATGTACTATAGACATCAACAGCATGAGTAAATGAAATTCGAGTTGTATTGTCAACACTAAGAAATTTGGTATGGACGGGTCTCTAAGAGCCTACATCTGTATAATTCGCTAAATGGTGATTGATGACAAACATGGCCGCCGTTGTATCAGTATGATAGTGGTAGTTCAAAAATCGAATGGATCTTAGAAGTGACGGTGTTTACCCTATGTTGGATGACGTTAGTTCAACCCAACTTGTTAGGTCTCGTGGCAAGAAACTGAAGAAATCACCACCTATTCAAGTGCAACCTGCAACCGAGTTCATCAATTTAGTAATCGTGTATCTCACCACATCGACTTCTATATATGGTGTTGGATCTCCCTAACTTAAATACCGATACGATTAATAGGGGCAAGAACGCTATGCAGTATCCTGAGATCCCAACCTGGGTAAACTTTATTTCGTAGTAGTTCTTTCTTTGAAGGCCGTTTTGTAATTATCGGGACATTCACGTGCTTGGACTCCTTCTCACCCACAACATCAACAAATAATTATCTCTCTAAAGGTTGCGTACAATCGTAAAATGTTTTAGTAGTTTAGGTGCCTAATGTTTTTTAATTCAGGTCCGTAAACGTATTGACATTGATCTGTCCAAAGATTACTTGGTTCTTCGAGCTTGTTTGAGGTATTTTTATTGAGGACATCCTATGGAGATTTGTTAAGTAACAGAATCATACATGTCTCTTATTACTACGGATCGATTTCAGAAGTAGCTCCTGAAAAGATATTTAATGATTTTTACGATGATGCTAGGTATTTTAAGGTTATATCAAATGTTCCAGTGATGATCAGCAATATACCCAAAACCTATTTAGGTCTCTGGCTTTTTAACAATATTAGTACTGCAGGCTTTCGCGGTGTAGTAACTTTTCTATAAGAGTTTCCCCATAGTAGGGACTTAAATTGATGAAAAAAAAAATTTGTTTGGTAGGAAAAGGGTAAATCTACTGAACAGCAGCAATACACGCATATATACATGTTTTAATCGATTTGACAATTTTTCCTCTTCGATGAGCTTGAAATAGCTTTGCGGCTGTTGTAAATCATTCAGCAACCGCCGCAACCAAAATGGCTCTTGACGCGCTTCGCACAATGCGATGAACTTTACTTCTGTAGATGACAACGCGACGCAATTCTGCTTTCGACATGTCCAACTTACGATGCCACCATTTACAATAAAAATATAACCAGTGTTTGATTTTCGGTCCTTTTTATTTTCGGCCCAATTGGTGTCAGCATATGAAAAAATTTGTCCGATTTGTCATCACTGCTTAATTCCAAGTTTACATTCGCAATGCCCTTTAGATATTTCAACACCCGTTTCAATTCATTCCAATATTGTTGACGTGGTTGTTGCAATCGTGGCGCCGATATTGAAACACTCGCTGAAATATCTGTTCGTGTATTCACGGATATGGAAAGCAAACACTCGATAAGTTTCTGATAGTCTGTGTTTGTCAGCAAAAAATTATCATCCGCATTGGATTTAACATAGGTCACGTTCATCGGAACGTTTGAAAGTTTCGCATCATTGAGACCAAAATCTGCGGCAATGTATGCCACAATGTGCTGCCACAATCATATTCTCGAAATCAGAAGAAATGATCATTCGCCGTTTTTCTTTCGTGAGTACAAGGATTGACCTGCCTTGCTCTGTTGAAAACACACTTCGATCAATACTTCATGAATAGTGTCATTCCATGATTTCGCCGCTTGTTTTAGACCATATAGATTTTTTTCAACAAACAAACGAGTTCACTATTTTCCTCGAATCCCGGCGGCTGTTTTATTTAGGTCATTTCATTCAATTTCCCATTTAAAAACGCCTTTTTTCATGTCGCACACAAACAGGAGAAAACACTAGATCATAATCCATTCCATATTTTTGTGCTCACTGGACAATGCCTCTCTGATAGACTTTTCGGCTCGGCGACTTTATAAACCATATCGTTTTCGTCGATCAATCGTCGCGATGGCTCACCATTTTTTTTCACACTGTGAAATGCGATGCACTGATGTATAATGAATGGGAATGTCTTTGTTGTTTTCTTTATTGAAAATATGTACGATTTAAGCCTTCAGCGAAATATTCGAATTCGACATTCGACACTGTATCACTACTATTGTTGACTTTTCCATATCGATGTCGACTGTACTTGATTCGATATCCGCATCACTTGATGATAAATCAACGTTGATTTCACTTGCAGATTTTTCCGTAAAACGTACGTCGCGACTGGTCACCAACTTATTTTTGACTGGATCTAAGCATCTAAATCCCTTTGAATTTTCGCCATAACCAACAAAAATCATCGGCCGAATTTTGACTGCGGAAAATAAGAGATTACGCTACTCGCTGCAAGTTAATTTATTTTGTTATATAATTACCAGCGGAAATTTTTCATTCATTATGTACCTCTTTTTTCACTAAATAAAATATTTCAGCGGAAAAAAATATTAAAAGTGATCCTTAAAATGGCAAATTGATTGATCTCTGATGTAAAGGAACTCGGTATATGAAATCTTAAAATTTAGCAATAATACGTCTAACCGTCATTTCTTCACTAGTGGTAACCAATACTTTCGGTTGTTTTTCTAGTAGCCTAGGTCATATTGAGACTATATTTAAAATTTGGGGAAAATTCATGGACAAGAATTTTCACTAGAATTTTTTGATTTTCTGCGGTCATATAGTGATTTTCAGTTTTTGACCAATATCTCAAAAACTTCCATTAGTAACCAATACTTTCGATTATTTCTCTAGTAGCCTAGGTCATACTGAGACTAAATAAAAAATTTGGGGCAAGTCATGGACAAGAATTTTCACTAGAATTTTTTGATTTTCTGCGGTCATATAGTGATTTTCAGTTTTTGACCAATATCTCAAAAACTTCCATTAGTAACCAATACTTTCGATTATTTCTCTAGTAGCCTAGGTCATACTGAGACTAAATAAAAAATTTGGGGCAAGTCATGGACTAGAATTTTCACTAGAATTTTTTGATTTTCTGCGGTCATATAAGTGATTTTCAGTTTTTGACCAATATCTCAAAAACTTCCATTAGTAACCAATACTTTCGATTATTTCTCTAGTAGCCTAGGTCATACTGAGACTAAATAAAAAATTTGGGGCAAGTCATGGACAAGAATTTTCACTAGAATTTTTTGATTTTCTGCGGTCATATAGTGATTTTCAGTTTTTGACCAATATCTCAAAAACTTCCATTAGTAACCAATACTTTCGATTATTTCTCTAGTAGCCTAGGTCATACTGAGACTAAATAAAAAATTTGGGGCAAGTCATGGACTAGAATTTTCACTAGAATTTTTTGATTTTCTGCGGTCATATAAGTGATTTTCAGTTTTTGACCAATATCTCAGAAACTTCCACTAGTAACCAATACTTTCGGTTGTTTTTCTAGTAGCCTAGGTCATATTGAGACTATATGGAAAATTTGGAGTAAATTCATGGACTAGAATTTTCACTAGATTTTTTGATTTTCTGCGGTCATATAAGTGATTTTCAGATGTTGACCAATATCTCAAAAACTTAAACCTTAAGCCGCATAAAATCAAAAAATTCTAGTGAAAACTCTAGTGCATGAATTTTCTCCAAATTTTTCACGTATGTGAAGTTATCCCAGGATTCTATCCCAGAAAATAAATTTTTTTAATCAGGCAATACTAACATATCAATAACCAATTTACTCTTGTGTGAAGTTATCCCAGCCCAGGTTTTGATTCATTTCATTCAAATATATTATATTTGTGAAGTTAGCCCAGCCCATAAATTTTATCAATTTTAACGAAAAAACGAAAAATTATCAAGTTTATTAAATTCGATTTGTTTTTAATATAATAAAAAAAAATTTAAATGTAACGTATAAAAAAACTGTAAAATTCTAAATTGCATAAAATAATGGTAATATTCAGATAATGTAGGAAAAAATTTGTTCCGTTGCAAGTTCCCGAAAATGAACTCTCGGCTGAGAATTTCATTGATTTTTTATATAATTTTTCGTACCGCCCGATAAATTAAAAACTATTTCGCCAAAACTAAAAATGTCTCGGATCAGGGCAACATGATTTTGAAATCTATACACAAATAGCTAAATTTCAGCTAAATTAGAAAAAAAATCGTTCCGTGGCAAGTTCCCGAAAATCAACTCTGGGCTGAGAATTTCATTGATTTTTATATAATTTTTCGTCCCGCTCGATAAATTAAAAATTATTTCGCCAAAACTAAAAATGTCTTGGATCAGGGCAACATGATTTTGAAATGTATACACCAGTAGCTTAATTTCAGCTAAATTAGAAAAAAAATCGTTCCGTGGCAAGTTCCCGAAAATCAACTCTGGGCTGAGAATTTCATTGATTTTTATATAATTTTTCATCCCGCTCGATAAATTAAAAACTATTTCGCCAAAACTAAAAATGTCTCGGATCAGGGCAACATGATTTTGAAATCTATACACAAATAGCTAAATTTCAGCAAAATTAGAAAAAAATCGTTCCGTGGCAAGTTCCCGAAAATCAACTCTGGGCTGAGAATTTCATTGATTTTTATATAATTTTTCGTCCCGCTCGATAAATTAAAAATTATTTCGCCAAAACTAAAAATGTCTTGGATCAGGGCAACATGATTTTGAAATGTATACACCAGTAGCTTAATTTCAGCTAAATTAGAAAAAAAATCGTTCCGTGGCAAGTTCCCGAAAATCAACTCTGGGCTGAGAATTTCATTGATTTTTATATAATTTTTCATCCCGCTCGATAAATTAAAAACTATTTCGCCAAAACTAAAAATGTCTCGGATCAGGGCAACATGATTTTGAAATCTATACACAAATAGCTAAATTTCAGCAAAATTAGAAAAAAATCGTTCCGTGGCAAGTTCCCGAAAATCAACTCTGGGCTGAGAATTTCATTGATTTTTATATAATTTTTCGTCCCGCTCGATAAATTAAAAATTATTTCGTCAAAACTAAAAATGTCTCGGATCAGACAAACATGATTTTAAAATGTATACACCAGTATACACCAACTTGCCACGAAACGATTTTTTTCTAATTTTGCTGAAATTTAGCTACTGGTGTATACATTTTAAAATCATGTTGCGCTGATCCGAGACATTTTTAGTTTTGACGAAATAATTTTTAATTTATCGAGCGGGATGAAAAATTATATAAAAATCAATGAAATTCCCAGCCCAGAGTTGATTTTCGGGAACTTGCCACGGAACGATTTTTTTCTAATTTAGCTGAAATTTAGCTACTGGTGTATACATTTTAAAATCATGTTGCCCTGATCCGAGACATTTTTAGTTTTGGCGAAATAATTTTTAATTTATCGAGCGGGACGAAAAATTATATAAAATTCAATGAAATTCTCAGCCCAGTGTTGATTTTCGGGAACTTGCCACGGAACGATTTTTTTCTAATTTAGCTGAAATTTAGCTACTGGTGTAGACATTTTAAAATCATGTTGCCCTGATCCGAGACATTTTTAGTTTTGGCGAAAAAATTTTTAATTTATCGAGCGGGACGAAAAATTATATAAAAATCAATGAAATTCTCAGCCCAGAGTTGATTTTCGGGAACTTGCCACGGAACGATTTTTTTCTAATTTAGCTGAATATTACCATTATTTTATGCAACTTAGAATTTTACAGTTTTTTTATACGTTACATTTAATTTTTTTTTATTATTTTAAAAACAAATCGAATTTAATAAACTTGATAATTTTTCGTTTTTTCATTAAAATTGATAAAATTTCTGGGCTGGGCTAACTTCACAAATATAGTATATTAGAATGAAATGAATCAAAACCTGGGCTGGGATAACTTCACACAAGAGCAAATTGGTTATTTATATGTTAGTGTTGCCTGATTAAAAAAATTTATTTTCTGGGATAGAATCCTGGGATAACTTCACATACGTAAATTTTTCATAGAGTCTCAGTACGACCTAAGCTATTAGAAAAACAACCGAAAGTATGGGTTACCACTAGTGAAGAAATGACGGTTTGATGGATTATTGTTAAATTTTAAGATTTCATATACCGAGTTCCTTTACATCAGAAATCAATCAATCTGCCATTTTAAGGATCACTTTTAATATTTTATTCCGCTGAGATATTTTATTTGATGAAAAAAGAGGAACATTATGAATGAAAAATTTCCGCTGGTAATTACATAACAAAATAAATTCACTTGCGGCGAGTAGCGTAATCTCTTATTTTCCGCTGTCAAAATTCCACTATCTTATACAGCATCAATTTCCGTCTCTGATGGAAACATTTAGCACCAAAAATTTGAAAATGTTTAATACCTGCGGTTTCTGCTGATTCTTCGCGTCATATGGTGTCTTTTCGATTGCTCTGCATTGCAAACGGTTTGGAACATCATTTGCCGTATTTACCGCTTCTGCCCAAAATGTTTTCGGTAAATTTGTGCTTAACAGCATACAACGCGCCATCACAATGACGATTTTATCTCTCAGCAACACTATTCTGCTGCAGCGTGTATGGTGTTCTGTACTGAATTTGAGTTGCTTCATGTACTCTCCTCCTCGATCTGACCGTATAACTTTTGGTTTCGTAGAGAATTTATTTTTCACCAATGCAACGTACTCCTTTACTTTCTCGTCGAATTCTGATTTATTTTTTAGCAAATAAATAAACAATTTTCATGACGTCAACTAATCCTTTCGAATACATTTGCTTGATTGCATCTGGAACGCGATGGCCAAAAATACGATGCCAGTTATGAATGAAATTTTCTTTAAGTTCGCGTACTGCATACACCTTGTTTGTCTCCGAATTTAATTTCACACATTTCAGAATTCAGATAGAACCTTAAATCTTCCTAGTTTCCTATTTGTTTTATTTGCCGTTTTTATCGTTCGTACGCCAGTTTGCATCATTATTTTCTGTTGAAATAGTTGCTACTCTCTCTGAGCTGTCCGAATTAGTACTAGGAACTAAATGCAGCCATCTATGCAGTCTTTTCCAACCAAAGTTATTTTTTTGTGAGCCACGCAAGTGCTCAAATAAAATGAAAATTATTAAACGCCAAACATGGACGAAATATTTATGAACAAAAAATTATTTTATATTCACTATACTCTCTCTCTAACGTAAGATAGATGGCAGTATTGGGCAACAAACACTAGTTTATAAAACTGTCAAAAGATGACCCTAGCACAAAGAAAAAGAAATCATAGACACCAAAAATTCTTTTAGTTGCGCTATCCGAAAATAGGTGGCACGGCCATACAAATTAGCAGAGGCGCAAAAAATTAAATTAGTTGTACTAACTAGAAATAGGTGTCAGCATACAAATAACATTTTGAAAACAAATGATAGATGGCTGTAGTAGGTAATAAAAGTATTTGTTCATTTTAAATAAACTTATTTCAAATAATTAAACATGGCAGTGCGGCACTAAAATTAGATCGCTTGAACAAACAAAAATAAACCATTAAACATCTTGCAGGCTTGTGTTATCTTATATGCTATCATAATTAGCAAATTATATTATCTATTTCGAGGTAGGGGGGAGAACTCCAATTCATGTTACTTCGAAACAACTCGGTTTGCGATAATATTATCTATCGTACGTTTTTAACAAAACAAAATTATCAGTTGCATATTAAAATTCAAAGACGATAGTCGAGATCTGCGCGTGCAATGGCCCTACGATGGGGTATTTTGAGTGCCGGAAAAATTTCTCATGATTTTGTGACCGCAATGGCAACAGTGCCGCAGGACGAGCATCAAGTTGTTTCGGTCGCTGCACGTGATCAAAATAGTGCCAAAAAATTTGCTAAACTACACGGCATTCCGAAATATTATGCTGGTTATGAAACGTTGGCTCAAGATCCGGATATAGGTAAGTGTATTACAAAAATAATGAGTGGTAGGTTTTAATCGAGTTTTTCTTTTATATAGACATCGTTTATATTGGTACACTAGCCCCGCTGCATTATGAAACATCGATTTTAATGCTGGACCATGGCAAACATGTTTTGTGCGAGAAACCGCTATGCATGAATGAACGGCAAGCGAAAAAATTGCTGGATTACGCAAATTCGAAAAAATTATTTTTCATGGAGGCGTTGTGGGTGCGATTTTTCCCCGCCTATCAATATTTGAAAAAGCGTTTGGATGACGGTGATTTAGGTGAAATAATTGAGACGCGGGGTAAAATGTTTGTGCCCGTCGCTGATGTTGAACGACTTATGTAAGTATTTTAGGTGTTATCTCAAATAACTTAATTTAACGACTATTTTACAGGAAACCGGAAACTGGTGGCGGATCTACTATCGAAACCGGGATTTATCTAATCCAAGCATCCCTATTTGTGTTCAGAGAGTATCCCACTGCAATTGAGGCGACCGGAACATTAAATGAATTTGGTGTTGATACGAGTATGAAAGCCGAATTAACATTCAGCGGCAATCGTAAAGCGTATATTCATACGGATTGGTCCAGTTTTGGAGGGGATGACAATAATTACACTATTACAGGGACTAAGGCAACAATAACAGTAAGCAAAATTATTATAAAGATTAAAAAAAAATTTATATCGATCACAAATTTAATATTTTTAGCTCCACCAGTTTTGGTCGCCCACAAAGCTAACTGACATCGACGGGACGGTAAAGGAGTTTCCTCTACCGGAACCAAAATTTGATTTAAATTTCTGGAATACAGTTGGATTAAGGTACCAAGTATTTCCGATTCGGGATGCGATTAAAGCGGGTAGGCTCGAGGTGGAGGACGCATCACATGAGGTCAGTATACAATTGGCTCGGATCGAGGATGAAATACGCAAACAAATCGGGGTCAAATATACCGAAGATGATCAGGAATTTTAAATAAATCAAATCTATTTTAGGTAAAGCCGATTTTTATTTCACCTTAAAATTCATCGTCCGCATCGTAACGAACTCCAATTTGCCGCCGAATTTCGTCTTCAATGCGGGCAAACTCCAAACTTTTTTCGTGCGACATATCTTCAATCTCGGTTTGGCCATTAATCAGAGCGGCACGAACTGCGATCGCCTCGTAACGCAATCCACAGGTATTCCAATAGAAAAATTCTAGTTTGGCTGGCGGAAGCGGGAATTCCTTTATGCTACCATCGATATCAGTCAAGCGAATCGAACTAAAGATTTGATGCAGCTGCGAAAGTATAAAATAAATTAGTAAAGGGTTAAAAAATGTGCCAGTAATATTATTACGGTCATGCGGCCCTTCGTCCCAATAACTATAAAATCATTTGCATCACCAAATTTAGCCATATCCGTTTCTATGTACGCTTTCCGATTACCACTAAAAGTTAACTCGGCTTTCATACTCGTATCAACTCCATCCTCGTTTAAAGTTCCGGTCGCTGTGATCGACTCGGGAAATTCTCTAAATGCCCAGAGCACTGCTTGGATCGGATAAACCCCGATGTCGATCGTTGTACCGCCACCAAGTTCACGTTTTCTTAAAGTACACACGAAATTATTATATCGGGAATGTAAAATGCTGGGATACTTACTGTAATCGTTCCAAATCAGTGATCGGCACTTTCATAGTACCGTGAACCTCTTGTATCTCACCCAAATCACCATCATCCAATCGCTTTTTTAAATATTGGTACGAGGGGAAGAATCGGGCCCACATAGCTTCCATGAAAAACAATTTTTTCGATTTGGCGTGAGCTAAAAGTTTTTTCGCCTGTTTCTCATTCAAACACAACGGTTTTTCACAAAGTACGTGCTTGCCGTGATCCAACATGAGAACAGACACTTCATAATGTTGTGGAACGAGCACCCCGATGTACACAATATCTTTACGAGTGTCGATATTTAATTTTAAGTGTCACATTTTCGGTACAGAACGATGCACTTACCAATATCCGGGTCGCTAGCCAATTTATCATACCCCTCATAGTACGTTGGGATATTATGTAATGCGGCGAATTTTTTCGCCGATTCTTCTTGCCGGGCTGCAACCGCGATCACTTTATGCTCACCATCTGGAATTGTAGATAAAGCGGTGACAAAATCGTGTGCGATTTTACCAGCGCTCGCGATTCCCCATTTAAGCTCCATTTCGATTCGTAGACGACTGTGCGATTATACAGTTTAACTCGAAAATGATAAGACATTATATAATGAACAGCTGATAACAGAAATGGTTTGTTTTTCATTTATAACACAAGTTTAAGGTAAACAAAATTTAGCAATCAGCATAGATACGAAATACTAGTACAAATTAAATCACAATTGGCTTGTTTTCCAAATATCTATAGATACAAACAGCTTTATTGATAACAAATAAGACACGCATACAGGTTACAGTTAAAGATCAGCACTTTAAAACTCTTGATCATCCTCGTAGTGATGTACTCCAATTTGCCTTCGAATTTCATCTTGGATTCGTGCAAACTGTAAACTTGTTTCATGCGGCATTTGATCTTCTTCCAATTTACCGGCCATTATGGCGTCACGAACTGCGATCGCCTCGTACCGTAGTCCACAACTATTCCAGTATACAAAATCGAGCCGGGCCTTTGGCAATGGAAACTCTTTTACGGTACCATCGATATCGGTCAATTTTATTGGGCTCCACAATTGATGCACAGTCATCGTGCCTTTAGTGCCCTCGACCACAAGATCGTTGTGATCGTGATGATATGTGGTACCCGTCTCCATGAACGCTTTACCATTTCCGCTGAATGTTAATTCGGCCTTGAATCCGGTATCAACACCTTCTTCATTCAAATCGGCGGTCGCCTTAATACTTTGCGGATAGTCACGGAAACACCAAAGTGCAGCGGAAATCGTATAAACGCCCATGTCGATTACAGTTCCACCACCGAACGATTTTTTTTGCAGACGATCATTTTTCCCCATCGGTATGATCATGGTGCACGATACTTTTTTGATTTCACCCAAATCACCTGCATCGATGCGTTTCTTCAGGTGTTGATAGGTGGGGAAATACCTAGCCCACATTCCTTCCATGAAAAATAATTTTTTTGATTTTGCGTA
Source organism: Nephrotoma appendiculata (assembly GCA_947310385.1). Classification (NCBI taxonomy): domain Eukaryota; kingdom Metazoa; phylum Arthropoda; class Insecta; order Diptera; family Tipulidae; genus Nephrotoma; species Nephrotoma appendiculata. The sequence goes on from OX371223.1 coordinate 101,759,804, forward strand.
CGTTAAAATGGCACGAGCTTGTTTCTCATTCATGCACAGTGGTTTCTCACATAGCACATGTTTCCCGTGGTCCAACATTAATTTAGCGATTTCATAGTGCTGTGGATTTAGGGACCCAATGTACACGACATCTGCGGATTAATTAAAATATTAGTATGTGTAAACTGTATTTACAAAATCTGAGGCGCACGGTACTTACTTATTTCATCGTCCTTGGCCAATTTCTCATAACCTTGATAAAATTTTGGAATCAAATGCTTTTCGGCAAACACTTTCGCATCATTTTCGCTACGGGCGGCAATCGCAATGACTTTTTGTTCCGTATCGGTGACGGTACTTAATGCGTTCACAAAATCGTGTGAAATGCGTCCAGCGCTTGCAATTCCCCATTTAAGCTGCATGTTACTGAAATTTTATTTTATACGACTGATTACTTCGAATATTGACTCTCGACTGATAACGGAATATTTTTGTATGTTCAATTTATAAGTGCGATTGATAATGTAATGTGTGAAGTCATAAAAGATAACATATAGGTAATAGTTGGGGCCTCTTCCATGAACAGGATTTTGATTATGACATAAATTGGTTATCGATTCATTTGATTAACTGACTACAGCACTAAGTGTGACGAAATTGTTGACGATCGATTCGATGTATTTTTATCACGACAATATTGAGTGATCGTTTTTTAGATTAACCTATCCGGATGCTAAAACAGTTACTCGCTTTACTCAAATTAATACGGACAAATCAAATTATTGCGGATTTGGACTGAATTTTGAATGTCTCGAAAGAGATATGCATCATCGAATGTTGGAGTTTTAAAATTTCCTGTGAGTCGCAACCAACTTAATTCTCTCGAAAATGTGATATTTTGCTGGCCATCTCTAACAGTTGACTTCCTCGATTTTCGAGCTCCTTCTTATATATCTATTTTCTATCCTGCAAAGCGGACTATTTCCTGCTTGCCTTATTGCTCAGATTTGTTGTGGGCTTCAATTTGTTATTTTGCCTTGGGCGCTTTCCAGGTGCAATCAAACCGTCGATTTCTTACTCAAAATAGAATTTTCATTACCTACAATCATTTTGAACCGGAAAATTAACAATAAAATATTTTAAATATTTTTGCAAAAATTAGCCTTACCGATTTTGAACGGATGAAATTTATTGTTACAGATTCTGTATGTTTCGGTTATTTTGCGTTAATGATGTAATTTTGAGTAGATCAGCGTTTAAGCTGCTGCAATATGTCGCCTCATTCTCCTGTTATCCAGGTTCGATGACATAATATAACCGGATATCAAAATACGAAATTTCCAACAACCACGCTTTCCAAGTGCAACCAAGTCATCAATTTCTTACTCAAAATAGAATTTTCATTACCTACAATCATTTTGAACCGGAAAATCAGCAATAAAATATTTTAAATTTTTTTGCAAAAATCCCTGATGGTTAGCCTTACCGATTTTGAACGGATGAAATTTATTGTTACAGATTCTGTATGTTTCGGTTATTTTGCGTTAATGATGTAATTTTGAGTAGATCAGCGTTTAAGTTGCTGCAATATGTCGTCTCATTCGCCTGTAATCCAGGTTCGATGACATAACATAACCGGATATCAAAATATGAAATTTCCAACAACCACGCTTTCCAAGTGCAACCAAGTCGTCAATTTCTTACTCAAAATAGAATTTTCATTACCTACAATCATTTTGAACCGGAAAATCAGCAATAAAATATTTTAAATTTTTTTGCAAAAATCCCTGATGGTTAGCCTTACCGATTTTGAACGGATGAAATTTATTGTTACAGATTCTGTATGTTTCGGTTATTTTGCGTTAATGATGTAATTTTGAGTAGATCAGCGTTTAAGTTGCTGCAATATGTCGTCTCATTCGCCTGTAATCCAGGTTCGATGACATAACATAACCGGATATCAAAATATGAAATTTCCAACAACCACGCTTTCCAAGTGCAACCAAGTCGTCAATTTCTTACTCAAAATAGAATTTTAATTACCTACAATCATTTTGAACCGGAAAATCAACAATAAAATATTTTAAATATTTTTGCAAAAATCCCTGATGGTTAGCCTTACTGATTTTGAACGGATGAAATTTATTGTTACAGATTCTGTATGTTTCGGTTATTTTGCATTAATGATGTAATTTTGAGTAGATCAGCGTTTAAGTTGCTGCAATATGTCGCCTCATTCTCCTGTTATCCAGGTTCGATGACATAATATAACCGGATATCAAAATACGCAATTTCCAACAACTACGCTTTCCAAGTGCAACCAAGTCGTCAATTTCTTACTCAAAATAGAATTTTAATTACCTACAATCATTTTGAACCGGAAAATCAGCAATAAAATATTTTAAATTTTTTTGCAAAAATCCCTGATGGTTAGCCTTACTGATTTTGAACGGATGAAATTTATTGTTACAGATTCTGTATGTTTCGGTTATTTTGCATTAATGATGTAATTTTGAGTAGATCAGCGTTTAAGCTGCTGCAATATGTCGCCTCATTCTCCTGTTATCCAGGTTCGATGACATAATATAACCGGATATCAAAAAGTGAAATTTCCAACAACTGCGCTTTCCAAGTGCAACCAAGTCGTCAATTTCTTACTCAAAATAGAATTTTCATTACCTACAATCATTTTGAACCGGAAAATCAACAATAAAATATTTTATGAAATTTATTGTCAGATTCTGTATGTTTCGGTTATTTTGCATTAATGATGTAATTTTGAGTAGATCAGCGTTTAAATTGCTGCAATATGTCGTCTCATTCACCTGTAATCCAGGTTCGATGACATAATATAACCGGATATCAAAATATGGAATTTCTAACAACTGCGCTTTCCAAGTGCAACCAAGTCGTCAATTTCTTACTCAAAATAGAATTTTAATTACCTACAATCATTTTGAACCGGAAAATTAACAATAAAATATTTTAAATATTTTTGCAAAAATCCCTGATGGTGTTAGCCTTACTGATTTTGAACGGATGAAATTTATTGTTACAGATTCTGTATGTTTCGGTTATTTTGCATTAATGATGTAATTTTGAGTAGATCAGCGTTTAAGTTGCTGCAATGTGTCGCCTCATTCGCCTGTAATCCAGGTTCAATGACATAATATAACCGGATATCAAAAAGTGAAATTTCCAACAACTGCGCTTTCCAAGTGCAACCAAGTCGTCAATTTCTTACTCAAAATAGAATTTTCATTACCTACAATCATTTTGAACCGGAAAATCAACAATAAAATATTTTAAATATTTTTTTTGCAAAAATCCCAGATATTTTTTTCGCTCGCGATCAAATTGGTTCAGCTCCACCACCGAGCGAATTAAAGTGGTTCGGATAATTGTACTCATAAAGCATTGCTTCCCTAACGGCACAATCCTACTCAAAGAAATATTACATACTACACCCAGACATTTATATGAAAATCGATGGTAGGTACTCAAATGAATATTTAATAGTCATTAACTTAATGAAATACAAAAAAAAGTTCTAAAAAATCCCCACAATTTTTTGTTCTTGTTCCTCAATTAATTTGGTCGAATGATTTGTATTTTTTGTGCTATTGAATTCCAAAGGTCAATTATGCCCGGTTGCACATAAATATGGCATAGGCTATGTAGCGCTAGTTAGGCGGTCGATAATTTCATATTTTGAACGTGGCAGACATATCATCTCTAAGAGTCCATTTGCTTTTTTGTGCAACCGGGCATTACACAACTGTATGTATAGAAAGAAAATTTTACCACGTCACAGTGAATGAAAACAAACATAATTTTGTTTGGAATTATGTTAACCACGTAGTAAACAAAATAAAATATCCCAAACCACTTTAGCTCCTCTAGACTCATCTAACATCTACAGAATCTACTTGGGCTGCTTACACCCAATAATGTCAAAGAGTATAACTTTATAATATTCAAATCATTTCGTAAAATAAATTCTTCACTCACAATTTTTTATAAAAAAAATGGTTCTTCTAGCTTTTAAATTAATAGTCGAAAATATAAACTTTATTATTGTAATTGAACTTGGACACAGTAACTATAAGAACTTTTAAACCGAACTACAATAAGTGCACCATTTGAATGTTATTTCTAAGATGTTTAAGTTTATAAAGCGAAGTATACCGCTGACAAGAGCAGTATTGCTGAATACGATTTGAAAATCGCTTAATAGGCGTCGCAAATGCTGCATGAATATTTAATTACACTACTATTTAACAGATGTCACGCCGTTATGTTTACGCATAGACAAATAAATGAATAAAGATCCCTAAACCAATGGAAAATTTATGTTTAAATCAAATTCTCGATGCCGTTACAAATGGAAAAAAATTTCTAGCGGCTGTTAGTAGAAATATTAATTAATACTCAAACCCTATTTTGGTCTACATTATGAGCGCAATACATATTTCTCGCTCAATATATTTTTTCAATACGCGCGCGACAAATAAAAATTTTTATATTTGTGTATACAGTAAAAAAGAAACAAACGGGAAAATAACAAATTCAACTTATTTTTTATTTTCGTTTGAAAGTATCCTTTCTCTTATTCTAATATATATGTATGATTTATATTTTAATAAAACAGAATGAAATGAAACTAAAACGCACGTATTATGTATATACATACTCGTATATTATATACTTACATATGTACTATTTAAAATAATGTTCGTGCACGATCGATAATTTCTTGTTTAGATATATAGAATTTAAACACGTGGTGACCATAAAAAGGAAGAGGATCTATTTTAGATGTAAGTATGTAGCTATGATGATTGTTTTGGTGTGCTGCATGAAGTATAATTTAAAAAACGAATATTTGGAGGAGATGATAAGAAACATCAAAAATTTATGAACGAAAGTATATTTGACGAAAGGGAAAAATATTATAATCAAATGGTTTTTTAATGATCGCAGAAAACTATTACATATACATATTACATATTTGTGTTTGGTTACATTATGTATATTTTATATGCCTATCTATACTGGTTTGTCCAAATTAAATACATTCATGACTAAATTTTCCCTAACTATACTATTAAGGATGATGCATGATTTAAATTCGATAATTTTAAAATACCTAATAATTTTATAAATGATTTTATTTTTGAGAAAATGAATAAAATCAGCTTACACCGGAAAGATGTCTTTGGGAAAATGTACTATGTATTTGGATTTGTCTCCAAAAAATTGGTCAAGCATACAAATTATTGTTAACGTTTCCATATTATCTGAAGCATGGTAGGACTTGGTTTGTTTCAACTAGCTTTTCCAAATATTTTAAGACGTCGAAAATAAAAGCTAGTTTTTGATTTTAACTAAATTTGTAAAAACATTAATATTTCGATTGCGGTTGTGGTATATACATATATAGAATTATGAGTATACACAATATCCGTGCAATTCTATTTTTAATCTGCTAACCCCAAATTAAAATCATCCTAAGGTTTTAAAATGACAATATATAAATATTTCGTTGTTCGTTGTTGTCAATTGATTTACAAGCTCACATTAAAAGTACACTGCAATTTTTCAGATACCAACCACCCCTTATCATGAAAACTACCCCAAATTTCTCTAGAATAAATGACCACTTCTTTGAAAATTTCAAAAATAGACTATTCAATATCGGATAATGGGTATCGCTTTATAATCCACATCAGAAATGCAATTCGATTGTTAAGTTGTAACTTTAAATCATGGACACAAATTTATTTAGCCACCCACTTTATTTATTAGGTGTATAACAATTTCTACAGATTTTGTCTTCGCGCTTAAAATTATATTTAAAATAGAAATATATTCACGGTATTTTGTGATTTTTACAGGATCGTGAGTTACATTACCTATCAGAATAGCAGAGTTTACAATGGCAACTGATAAACAGCACATTCGGCACTGCATTCTATACGAATTCCAATAAGGAAAAAAAGCTTCTAAAGCACGGGAATCAATTTGTAGTGTTCTTGGTGCCGACCTTGTGTCTTATGAAATTTGTAATTATTGGTACAAACATTTTAGAAGTGGTGATTTCGATCTTAGCGACAGCCTCGAAAGTTTGAAGATGTGCGAGCTAACCTGGAATCTACAACAGCAACAGACATAACTCAGAAAAACCTAATACCTAAATAAAATAATGCGTAATAATTGGATTCACATTAGTTTTCAATTCCTATAAAAATGATAAACATTTGATAGTTTAAATTCTCCTAAAATTCTGAAAATTTAAATGAATTGTAAGAAATATGTACTATGGACTTGAAGGATATAAAAATTAACTAAATAGAGTAAAATATTTTCTGGACAGTTATTTTTCAGTAAGTATCTTCTCCTGTACTAAATATTAATTTATTGCATTAATATGCCCACTACCAAGTGAATTTTCTAGAACTGGTTATGTAAATGTATTTAATTAATGTGTAATAATCCATCATCATTAGTCATACATACTTTAATCGAATATAGTCCAATGAGTTGTCACAGATTTTAGTGAGGCCTCATTAAACCTTATATGAAACATGTCTTTGTTTTCGGTAAGACATCAGTGGGCTGAACTTGCTCGACATGTTTAAAGAGTTCGTAGTATAAATATTTTTTGTATATAAAATCAATAAGGACTTCTGCCTGATGACCTAAATCAAAGACAGGATCACGAACGCCGCACGGAAGTCCCAGAAAATATTCGAACCCAATTCAAACAAAATTAATTATAAACGGAACACTCAATCTAAATTTAGTAAAATAAAAAACATTTCGCGCTAACATAAAAGGTGTTTTTTTAGAGGTTCACAATTTAGAATTAAACTAGAACAAAGAAAAATATTTTGAATATCAGTGAAAATAGCTTTTTTGGATAGATAATTTTATGCCATTAATGCTTGAATATGATTTCGGCCATGTGGCCACAGCGTCTGGCGCGTAGATGGCGCAATCTGGATGTTCAATTTTTATACACTTTTCGCAGCAATTCACAATTTTTCTTTTTGCCGAATTTTGTGTTCCAAGAGTACAATCGTCTCTGGTTTACCAGCGTTGACAAGTGACTTAACATATCCTCAAAAAAAATAATCTAATGGAGTTAGATCACACGATCTCGGTGACCAATTAACAGGAACATTACGTGAAATTAGTCTTTTATTAAATATTCCGCACTGTGTGGCATGTGGCACCGTCTTGTTGGAGCCACATATCAGCAATATTTATGGTAGCCAATTGGGGCACAACAAAGTTAGAAATCATGTCCCTATACCGTTCACTGTAATATTCTGACCTTCATTGTTTTTGAAGACATGTAGACCAATGAATCCGACAGACCATAAAGCGCACCAAATAGTGATTGTCTATGGATGTAATGATGTTTCGGCAAAGGTTTGTGGATTACAATTACAATTTTTACAGAAATTATGATGTAAACATATGTTTTTAGCTTACCAAAATATGGAGAATTGAATTAGCAATGGTTGAAAGCAATTGGCTTCGGTGAACAAGATGTACTAAGTGCATGATTATTCGATGCCACAGACAAAAGAGAATCAGAGGGGTTTTTTAAGAAAATCAGCCATTCTCATCTTGTTCATTTACGAATCAACGTGTGGATTTCACATCATTGAAAATTATCTTAAAAATACATGCCCCCCAATATTAATCAAACCGTAATTTCATATCATACTAAAAAAACATGTTTGTTTGAAAATTTGTTTCCCAAGACGTTTATTCAACTTCTATAAATGATGCTAACGATATTATCGGGGCCAATTTAGAAGTTTCTTCTCAAGTTGAGGAAGATCCAATCTATGCGTTGAACTTATTAAATGATTTGGCAATCAAGTCGTTGCGTTTAAATAAAACTAATAAAGACCATGACCAGGATTATTTACCACCAATTGACGAAGTACCTGAATTGATGGTATTCGGAACTAATATAGATTTTATCATCGTGAATTGATAAAAAAATTTAATGACGATAATATATCCGATTTAAACAAAGGTCCTTTGAAATTGCAAACCATTACAAAAATCTCAAATAATTCACCTCTTGGTGCTAGCAATCGTAGTGGTACTACGTCTTCTTATTTTGTTAATAAAAGTATAAAACCTTTTTACATATACAAACAATTTAATAAAATAACGTTAAAGCGAGCAATGGCCTCATCACGTGCTGATCTTTCTACGAGTTCAAGAAGGACTTCTTTAAGGACTAAATACAACAAACACAAAATAATAAGAATCTACGACAAACAAGTATGAGATAAAGAAGAAAAAAATATTATTTTGGGCCACCTGATAGACGAACTTGAAGAAAAAATTTTTATTAGTTCTTGCCAGAAGGATAATTTTTTAAACCATTCTGACTCAAATTCAATTTTTTGAGATAAAATTAAAAATCAAAAGTTAGGCAGAAAATATTCAGAAGAAATACGGAAATTTGCTTTAAATTTAAACTTTTATTCTCCGAAGGCATAGGCCATATGTTCGAAACCAATTTAAAAACTGCTTGCCTCATTCTCATACACTTGCTTATTGGTATAAAGTAGTAAATGGGCATCCAGGTTTTACTTCAGAATCATTTCATACTTTAAAGTTGCTGGTCCGATCAAAAAAGGAAACAAATGAGGTTGTTATTGAAAATGTATGCTTGGATGAGTTGTACATTCATCCAAAATGTGAGTATGAATTCCACACCAATAGAATACAGGTAACCCTCCAAGAACACAGCGTTCAAAAAACACAGTTTCGAAGAACACGGATACCCATTTCCTCAAATTCCACGGTTTCAAACAACTCGATTTTCGTTATTCTCTTTTATTTTGTGTTTTCTATATCATAACAAAAAATAAAACGTAACGTTTTTTTTATTTCATTTGTTGTAGTATTGAACAACACGATTTCAAAGAACACGGAACGAATTAATCGTGTTCTTGGAGGGGTTCCAGTATCATGATACGCCTAGTTTGAAGGTAGCGACCCAAATGATAATACTTTAGCTACCGAAGTAATTGTGTTTATGTTTGTCAGTTGTACTGCTCGTTGGAAAATTACTCTTGGATATTTCCCTATTAGTAGCTTAACATCTGTACAAAAGAAAAATATGATAGAGTTTCATTTGCCTTTATTACACAATATTGGGGTTGTAACAACTGAAACAAGCATAAAATTATCTATCCAATAAAGCTAGTTTCACTGATATTCAAAATATTTTTCTTTGTTCTATTTTAATTCTAAATTGTGAACCTCTAAAAAAACACCTTTTATGTAAATTTAGTACAGGAGAAGATAATTACTGAAAAATAACTGTCCAGAAAATATTTTACTCTATTTAGTTAATTTTTATATCCTTCAAGTCCATAGTACATATTTCTTACAATTCATTTAAATTTTCAGAATTTTAGGAGAATTTAAACTATCAAATGTTTATCATTTTTATAGGAATTGAAAACTAATGTGAACCCAATTATTACGCATTATTTTATTTAGGTATTAGGTTTTTCTGAGTTATGTCTGTTGCTGTTGTAGATTCCAGGTTAGCTCGCACATCTTCAAACTTTCGAGGCTGTCGCTAAGATCGAAATCACCACTTCTAAAATGTTTGTACCAATAATTACAAATTTCATAAGACACAAGGTCGGCACCAAGAACACTACAAATTGATTCCCGTGCTTTAGAAGCTTTTTTCCTTATTGGAATTCGTATAGAATGCAGTGCCAAATGTGCTGTTTATCAGTTGCCATTGTAAACTCTGCTATTCTGATAGGTAATGTAACTCACGATCCTGTAAAAATCACAAAATACCGTGAATATATTTCTATTTTAAATATAATTTTAAGCGCGAAGACAAAATCTGTAGAAATTGTTATACACCTAATAAATAAAGTGGGTGGCTAAATAAATTTGTGTCCATGATTTAAAGTTACAACTTAACAATCGAATTGCATTTCTGATGTGGATTATAAAGCGATACCCATTATCCGATATTGAATAGTCTATTTTTGAAATTTTCAAAGAAGTGGTCATTTATTCTAGAGAAATTTGGGGTAGTTTTCATGATAAGGGGTGGTTGGTATCTGAAAAATTGCAGTGTACTTTTAATGTGAGCTTGTAAATCAATTGACAACAACGAACAACGAAATATTTATATATTGTCATTTTAAAACCTTAGGATGATTTTAATTTGGGGTTAGCAGATTAAAAATAGAATTGCACGGATATTGTGTATACTCATAATTCTATATATGTATATACCACAACCGCAATCGAAATATTAATGTTTTTACAAATTTAGTTAAAATCAAAAACTAGCTTTTATTTTCAACGTCTTAAAATATTTGGAAAAGCTAGTTGAAACAAACCAAGTCCTACCATGCTTCAGATAATATGGAAACGTTAACAATAATTTGTATGCTTGACCAATTTTTTGGAGACAAATCCAAATACATAGTACATTTTCCCAAAGACATCTTTCCGGTGTAAGCTGATTTTATTCATTTTCTCAAAAATAAAATCATTTATAAAATTATTAGGTATTTTAAAATTATCGAATTTAAATCATGCATCATCCTTAATAGTATAGTTAGGGAAAATTTAGTCATGAATGTATTTAATTTGGACAAACCAGTATAGATAGGCATATAAAATATACATAATGTAACCAAACACAAATATGTAATATGTATATGTAATAGTTTTCTGCGATCATTAAAAAACCATTTGATTATAATATTTTTCCCTTTCGTCAAATATACTTTCGTTCATAAATTTTTGATGTTTCTTATCATCTCCTCCAAATATTCGTTTTTTAAATTATACTTCATGCAGCACACCAAAACAATCATCATAGCTACATACTTACATCTAAAATAGATCCTCTTCCTTTTTATGGTCACCACGTGTTTAAATTCTATATATCTAAACAAGAAATTATCGATCGTGCACGAACATTATTTTAAATAGTACATATGTAAGTATATAATATACGAGTATGTATATACATAATACGTGCGTTTTAGTTTCATTTCATTCTGTTTTATTAAAATATAAATCATACATATATATTAGAATAAGAGAAAGGATACTTTCAAACGAAAATAAAAAATAAGTTGAATTTGTTATTTTCCCGTTTGTTTCTTTTTTACTGTATACACAAATATAAAAATTTTTATTTGTCGCGCGCGTATTGAAAAAATATATTGAGCGAGAAATATGTATTGCGCTCATAATGTAGACCAAAATAGGGTTTGAGTATCAACTAATATTTCTACTAACAGCCGCTAGAAAATTTTTTCCATTTGTAACGACATCGAGAATTTGATTTAAACATAAATTTTCCATTGGTTTAGAGATCTTTATTCATTTATTTGTCTATGGTTTACGTTTGCATTATAAGCATGACGAGTAAAATAATTTTTTTATAATGTTTTGTAATATTTGACATTTTAAAATTATCCAAAATAACCGTTATTTCCGCTTTATAGGGCGAATTTTAAATACAGCTAACCCCATTTTAATATTTTATAATACGAAATTCTACACAGTAACTTTGCAAGACAACAAAACAAGAAAATTCACCCCACCATCAACACAAACAACAACAAAAAAAAAAAAAAACAAGCGCAACCTAAAAATAGAAGTTACAAAAATTGCGCAAAACTGCTTTATTTTTTATAAAATTCATGTTATTGCTATCAACATTTCACATTTTGCGCTCCTGGTTGAAAAAGTTGAATTGTTGTCTAGGTTGGATTTGTTCATCGTTTCAATTATGTGTCTGGTCGTTTCATTGTTGTTGTTTACGACGGAATTTAGCGAGATAATATGCGAACTCGACCTTTTTTGCATGCAGGCGCGAGGCAGATTGCAAATTCCATATACGTAAATTCGCGGTGCTTGTAAAATTTTATGAATGAACGCGGCATGCGCACCCACAATAACTAACAGAAAAACCGCAAAACCAACACAAAACGATGATGACTTCGTTTGTAATTTTTGTTGAGAGACACAGCAAAAAAATACATTTAATTTACAATAATTTTGAACAGGCGCACATAATTCGTAAGCAACTAGCCACGTAATTCATTTTAATAAACAATTAATTTTGCTTTAATATATAGAAAATTCCCCTACGTATTTCTCCATCTAAGCACAATAATGGGCAATGCTTCAATATTACATATAAAATATTTTATATAAATGTAAATTTTGCCTCCACCCTAATTTTATACCGCGATTGGGTCACATGACGAAATGAAAGAATTTCCATTGGTAGATACGTGTTTCCCCTCTTTTATTACGCTTTTCTGTTTGATTATTTTTTTTATTAGCGTTTTGTATTAGCGGTTTTGATGTATGTGCACCTGGTTTTATATATTGAAAATGAAATGAACGCATTTTGATTTGAAATGGATGGAAGAATTCGTGTGGTGTTGTTGTTTTTGTGTATGCTCGACGACGAATCAAAATCTAAAAAAAATTTATGAATGAATTTTGTTATTGTTTTTGTTTGTTTTATTTGGCTTTGGTGTGGTTTATAAATAATTTCGTTGGGAAAAATTTGCGGTGTGGGCGGTGGTTAATAATTTTATTGAACATGACAATTACAAGTAATTGATTCTATTGAATGAATTTGATTTTGTGGTAACGCCTCCATCATTATATGCGGCAAATGAAAGCAAAATAAATCCTATTATGCGTTGATGTCAATGCCGGGTGCGAGGTTTATAAACTAGTGGGAGAAGTTCTCATTTGTGGCCTTACTTTTCACAGTTATGAATCTCATAACCATTCGACATAATCAATACGATCGTCCCTAAAACAGTCCTTCCTTTGGTAGATGTTCCTTCTTAACGAGCCCAGACCGTAATGTAGTATAATTCTACAATTAAATAATTTTTGTATTTCTCAAACCGATGACATCAAGACATAGAGCTAACGTAAACTTATTTTCATAAAAACAGACACGTCCAATGTTGTATTTTTTCAGACTATCGTTCTTCATCACCCTCCGTCCACCTTCGAAGCGTTTTTGTATCCAACACACAAATAGTCGCTGATTTTGACAATTTTGTACGGACATTTCCAATCTCGTTGTGCATCTTGAGATCGGCTTTTCTACTCCCTGGAATTTAGTCATACTAAGTCATCTCGCTGAAAATTGGCAAATTTCCCACTCTGGTCGCATTGCGCTTCTGATTTTTTGGGGAGTCTATAGTATCACGTTGACTCCCACTGAGCTGGCTGGTCTTATTAATGGTGCCGTTGCCAGGGCTGTCTCACATTTAAGTATTAATTCGAATGAAATTACTAAAGACTTCGCGATCAAATGTCAATTTTTCTGCCAGTGCTGCAGACTTGTTGCTCAAGTGGCTTTCAAACCTCCACAGCCATTGCACTCGCAAAATCCAATAGTGTGGTTTGAGATACTTGAGCAGCAGTTTGCAGTGGCAGAGTTTACGGTCGAGTCCACGAAATATGCTCATGCGGTAGGAGCTCTGGATGCACGACTATACACGACACGTCTGCCTATATTTTAACAAGCCCAAACTATTACCCTTTCAAAAGCCAGTAAACGATCATCAACTTTCGGCGACAAGTAGAGATGACTTATTTTCAGGTATCTAGTCGCAAAATTAGTTTTTGAAATTAAATCAGGAGTCAAATTTTTGATTGATACAAGAGCTGACGTATCAGTTTTTCCTATCAGTCTTACCAAATTGTCAAACACCGACACGACATTTAATTTATTCGCTACCAATGGCACTCCAGTTCGAGCATTTGGTTCTCGAGTTTTTAAACTAAATGTCGGTTTATATTCAAAAACGTACTTATCGATGCCTTAGCTTCCCTGTATACCACCGGTGTGTTGAAAATTGGGCAAATGTCCGCGTTATCTTTCATTGACAAGACAAATTTGCATCCTGCAATACAGCAATTGATTATAAATTTTCCCGAAGTCACCAGTCACTCATTAGGTTAGGATCAAGCAACGTCAAACATAATGTTAGACATAGATTAGAGACTAACGGTCATCCAATATCATGTATACAAAGAAAAGTTTCAACAATTGATCGCACAAGTTATTTGCAGACCTAGCGACAGTCCTTTACATTATTCTATGTTTAAAGCAGAAGTGATTCGGGTACTTGGCTAATCAAAAAAGACGAAGCTCAATAATCTGATGCATGGCTTGACTCTTGAAAACAGGAAGCCATGACAATTATTGAGTCTTATGAAATTAAATGCTGGTAATAATTTTAATGAAGCAACACTTCGTCAGTTTTGGATGAAGAGGTTGCATCAGACAGTGCAAATGGTGCTTACACCATTCGAAAATGACGTCTCCCTGTCAGTTCTTGCGGAACGGGCTGACAACGTGCATGAGCTTTTTCAATTGATAATAAACTTTCGGAATTTAAGAAAACATTATTATCGGAGATTTCGGAAATTTTTAGTCGAAATTCTAGATCACGATCTTGTTCCAATTCACGCGGTCGTAATTTTTCGCGGTCAAATTCAGGCAATAATTACCGAATTTTCAAAAATCATTCAATCCTTTTTATGGTGATCCTTCGGATGAAAATAATTGTACGTGTTTTTATCATCATCATTTCGGCAGAAAGGCTGAAAGGTTTGATTTAAACAACTTCGGTAATAATGTTCCAAAAAAATAAATAGTCATTCACAATTGGCGGTGTGTAATGACGATTCTAAAACTAGCCGCTTTTTAATTTACGAAATTTTTCTTCAAAAACATTTTTTAATAGATACAGGTGCAGATGTCTCGGTTTTGCCAGCCCGTTTTGTTCCGAATCCAAGGGTCGATCCATCATTCAGATTTTTTGCAGCAAATGGTTCTTCGGTAAATGCTTACGGGACTGAATTCTTAAAACTTGACATCGGACTGCACTGCGAATTTTCCTGGAAATTCATAGTTGCTGACGTGTCGATGCCTACCATCGGCGCGGATTTTTTGAGGAAAACTTGTTTGTTAGTGGGTATACAGAAACAGAATCTCATAAATCCGTTAATCTCTCTGTTTTCAAATGGTACCTCTTCCTCCTATAATATGATAATACTGTTTCTAGGATCGACAAGTCAACAATTGATGCAGGAGTTTTCAATGTAATATCAAAATTTTTTACACTTATTCACGGTAACATTAACATTGTCAATACATAGTGTGACTCATAAAATTGAGACGAACGGACTACCGGTTGCATGCAAACCACGATGACTAGCACCGGACAAATTCATCATCGTAAAGACAAAATTCGAAAATAATGTAACTCGGGATTTGCCAATCTAGTAGCATTCCTTGGTCCAGTCCGTTACAGTTAGAATCCAAAAAAATGGGTCTTGGAGACATTTTGGAGACTTTCGGCCACTGAATAAAGTCACGATTCCTGATAGGTATCCGATTCCACATATTTAAGACTTTACACAACGACTGCACTATATTGACAACGATAGACCTTGTCCAGGCTTACCACCAAATTCCTATTGAACCGACGGACATTCCAAAGGCAGCAATTTCGACACCTTTCGGACTATTTGAATTTTGAACTAACAGCTACTCAAGCTGAACTAGTTTAGGGATGTACAACTCGAGTTCCTGGAACATTTTTAGATACTATACGAACGCTCAAATTTTACAATCGGACTTTATTACGAACTTAAGGCGACATTTTAATGAAATTCGACCTGTACCGGCTTCTCGACATTCGACGGACAAAATTTTTATCAGTAAAGATCTGCTTACTTGCTCGCACGTTTTCTTAAGGACGGACGCAGTACGCAGATCACTGCGCAACCACCATATATTGGACCGTATTTGGCAATCGACCGTACAGACAAATTTTATACTTTGGGTCTGAACGGACGATACGTCAAAATTTCCACCGACCGACGCAATTATACAAACTGGATTACTTTTACCGACTCAAGAACCAGAACTCAGTATTTCGAGTATTTTTGTTCTTTCGTCAAGTACTAAATCCACTACAAGTTCGGGCCGTGTTTCCAGGACTCCTACCAGATTCTTAGATTTTCGATAGATCTTCGATCTCTCTACGGGGGGAAGTATTGTGGCGTTTTCACACCTTGTTTCTAAATTCATAATATAAAATTATTTTGGGTATCCAACTAAAAATATTGTAGTTTGTTGTTTTGTTAACTAGCTTTGAAAAATAAAAGTTAGTTTTAATTTTATGTTTTTCCGAGAATAGATATACTAATAAATAATAGTCATAACTATAATAAAATAAATAATAAAAGTCAAAATAGCGTTTTAAGAGTTTTAAGTGATAATTACTTATTGTTATACATATTTTTAAAATAAAAATGAGTTTTATTCTAATACATTTTCGCAAGTTTTGTTATATAAAAGAAGTGTATTGTCGTTCGTGTATCTGATTGATACTCTGTAAAGCTTGGTAAAGCACTATAACCACTAAATCTCCTTCTTAACACTATTGCGTATCACCGCGCAAAACGATCATTCGCATTTGAAGCATCTTCTTTGACTTTTGATGTCACATGGCTTCACAATTGATCGACGCAATTCGTCATGTTTCCGAAAGCTGCGTATACCAATTTAAGTGTTACTCGGTTCACATAGTGCTCCAATCACTGCAACGTCGTCCATATAGAGTTTTCGCTCCGACAGATTCAGTGTAGAAATATATATTTATTTATTTTAACCATCAGTATTAATTTACATCTGGTATTTAAAATTAGGTTTATTAATATAAATCAAATTTGAATAAAAAATTTTTTTAGAACTCTTTTAAATTCATCTCTGAACAAATTAAAATCGAACACATTACAAATCGGGTCTGACATTCCAAAATTAGACCCATGGAAGTGCAGATCAATCAATAAGCCTCGGTGTCTGAGTAAACTCACTGGGTCACATATTGAAAACAAGGACAGTAGATGTGAACAATCAATTCGGCCCATTATAACGTCGCGCACAAATATTGCGCAAGAAATTTGTCTTCGGACGAACAATGGTTCAATATTATGTAACAAACAACGGCCTAGATACGGCGGAAGCACATATTTAGGAGCGTTTACCTCTCGAGGAAGTTGCCTTAAGGCAAACAACATAAATCGCTTCTGGATTGATTCTATACGCGGTTAGAGGAATTGTTATAGTACGGATTCCAGACAATTAACGCATACTCCAAGTGCAATCGAACAAATGAAGCGAAGAAGACTTTTAGGGTATATGGAACATGAAAATCTTTGGAGAAACGGATTAAAAACCCTAACATTGAATTAGCCTTATTAATACATCTGTCAATATGGTCCTTAAACGATAAATCTCGCGGGAAAACAAAACCCCTAAATCTAGAAAAGAATGAACTCGCTCTATCATAACGTCATTTAAGAATAAACTATTATCAGGTCCATAACGTCCATAACGTTTTCTAGAAAAAGTCATAACTTTACATTTAGAAACGTTCAGGCAAAGCTTACTCAAGCTACACCAGTCGCAGAAAATGTTTAATTCCTGTTGTAGAGTTAGTAGATCGCGATCATTTCTAATCTTACATACGATTTTTACATCATCAGCGTAAATCAGAAACTTGCAATGTTTGAAGCACCGCTTCACATCATCTATGAATGCAATAAATAATAGAGGTACAATGTCGCTACCTTGTGGGACGCCAGACAAAACATTTATGTCTCTATAGATAAAACATTATTTAAAACAACTTTTTGAGTTCTGTTCGTCAAATATGAAAAGATCCACTTTAAAGGAAGGGCATCACACTTGTTGAGCTGTCCCAGTTTCTTCACTAATAAAACATGATCAATTTTATCGAAAGCTTTGCTAAAATCAGTAAACACTACTTCAACACCATCACCGCCTTCAAATGCCAACGTCGTTGTAAACAAAGCAAGATTTGTCACAGTTGACCGTCCGGGGTAAAACCCATGCTGGTTTACTGAGATGGAATTTTTCGTTAAGAAAAAGATGCGGTCATTGACCATCGATTCAAATAATTTAGTAATAGCCGATAAGTTTGAAATACCGCGGTAATTTTCGATATCCGTTCTCTGTCCACTCTTGAAAATTGGTTTAATGAAACTGGATTTCCAAACTGAAGGAAAAGTGTGAATAAACTTTCCGCTTCTTTGTTGTTTCTCAGACTTATAACTATATGTTAACAACTCTGTGTTAAGAAACCAGTTGAATACCAGCGAGAGCGGTGAGCGATGTTTGAGCTCAAAATATGTCGGTTCCAAAGACCGAATCATACATTTGTGCTTCAGCTATATTGAAGCGTACTTGATAGTGCTCTCGATGTCAACCTGTTCGATACGTAATAGGGTATCTGCTACAATGTTGCAACTTCGTGAAATGTGCCAAATATCTGATGTAAATTCGAAGGTTTTGGCAAGACAATGCCGACATTTAAATTTTATCGCGCAGATAAAATCTAAATGTCGGCGTTGTCTTGCTGAAGCCTTGTTCAAGTTTTGACCTGAGAATAAAATAAATTCTCAACCTCTACAATAAATTTTTTAAAGTGGTTAATATCCGAATAAGCCGCTAATAATTCACGATCGTAAGTACGGTAACCGGTTTCGGCATCGTATGTAATTTTCGCGAATGGAGGAATAGTGGTTGCCAACCTTTTTCCGTAAGTTGCTATTTAACTGCTCCTATAAAGGTGTGTTCGGTGCGTCGACATAAATTGCGAACTGAGCGTTTGGTTTCGGATACGCAAATTGAATGCAATTCACTAATTTGGTGTTGCACGTTTCGAATGCTTCAATTGTTTCGCATTCCACGTTATTATTGTATAAGATTGCTTGATCATATGCAGAAATTTGATAATAATTTATCATGCCCAAAAATCAAAGGAGTCCGTCGACGGTTGCTGGTCGTGGAAATTTTGAATAACTTCCATTCTGTGTTGCTCAAACAATATGGCGTTTGTTTAGAAATTTGGAAACCGAGGAAAGATATTTCGTAAATTGGATAGCGGTCTGGTTTTGTTATTGCCTGATAATCGCCACATAATCACTGGTTACCGATTTTCTTTTATGCCCAATTGCTTTTGATGGTCGACAGACCCCTTATGTACTAACCAAATTTCTCTTTCGCACTTTGCGAAGGACATTTTCTCTACGTATGTCTTTGAATTTGTGTATAGCTGCTCTGTGATGTCGGGAGCGTACGAATCGGCTTTGATTGTTGCTATGCCGTACGACTGAATTCGAATTGGTTTTCCCGTTATATCCAGATTGGTGTTTAGATGTTTGTGCCCGTGGGTTTTGATTATTGTGGAGTTTGACGCGAATACAGTTTGAAAGATGATGGATTGGCTATTTCGATATTCGTTGGTGGTCACCGTAACATCGGCACTTGTGTCGATTAGAAATTGTAACTTGGTTTCCCAATCAATTATGATAAAGTGGCCTTTTACATTTTAGCTACGTTCCTTGCCGCATGAAGTGCGGTTCCTAATGGTTTTTCGACTTTCATGTTGTTTGGTTGTCATAATTAAAATTGCATAGCTTAATGCATTTCTTCACCCGTAAACCGCATGCTTGTAATAGTACCAACTAATCGGATGCTTGGCTACCTCCTCCTACGAGCGCGATTTACTGCAATACTGATTGTTGTTTTTTATTTGGAGATTACGAATGACCATGAGATGATTTCGAATTATTTGCATCGAACCGACCAAACAGTTCTTCGACTTGTTGTGTCAGTAAGTCACGTCATTTCATTGTGTATTGCTATCAGTTCTTGCTGATCCATTTCATTCAGTCGAGTTTTATCTTCACCCACCCACACAATCGCTTGATAAACGCTCCTTTCAAAGCTTCGTATTTATTGTATCTGATCGGTGTAGAATTTGATCTCATATACGTACTTTACTGTTTGAGGATCGTGAGCTACAAGATGACCGTACCTGGAAAACTACAAGATTTCGAGGCTTCCAGTCACAAAAACATTGGAAGAAACTACAAAAAAGCCATATTCTCCATTGTCTACGAAATGTCTACTTACTTTACCAATTCTCGACATTGTCTAATTAAAAATAAAGTGTCTACGCTATTTTTGACACCAACAAGCAACATCACCGAAGTTGGCTGATTGCGCAAACCCCACCATACGGCTGGTACTGTCTGACTAGCCACAGTTAGTCCGTACCATAGGTTATTTAAAACATAAAGAAACATTTTCGGCAAATCATTTTTGTTGAAGAACAGCTCGATTTACTCATATTCCTATATGGGGCGATATGAACCTTGGCCATTTGCGCCAATACTACCATAAGGTTGGTACGGTTCTCTTAGTCATTGTAAGCTCTAACTATTACCAACTTGAATAAATATAGTGACTAATTTTTTCAGATCTTTAATCAAAGCAAAAAATTATTACCAATAAATCATTTTACTTTGAAAAACTATTTTTAATCATTTATTCATACGCAGAGTACAAAAACAACAATTAAATGAAAAAATCTGGGATGGATATTTGGTTGTTCAGAAAAAAAAAATTAAAACAAAACCGTCCTACACAAAATAAAAAAATCTGGGATGAGATGAAGTAGTATTGACTGAGGATTTTTTTTTCTGGGATGAAAAACTGGGCTAACTTCACATGCTTAATTTCATCCTATCCCAGGATTTCTCAAATCATCCCATTCCGGGATTTTTAAAACATGCAATTAATTAACATTTAAAGGTTGTAACAATTTTAGCTTATTAGGCAAACGCCCAAAAAGAATATAAATCACCACCATATGAAAGGCTTACAGAAAATATTCAAATACTCAAAAAAATTAATAATTCTCTGGAACCTATACAGTGAAAGCAAAAATTAAAAGTGAAATCTTTATAGGCATTGTCTTGGTTCAAGGTGGATTTAGATATGCGACGTGTGATGGCCGACAGGAGCTTGTAGCCAACCAGATACGAATATTTTGACATTTTGACATTTTTTTTGCTTTTCCGCCACGGTCGCACAAACATACTGTTAAAGTTAACCGACTCGCTCCAGTCGAAAAATGTCGATAATGCAGATTCGATTGTAACCACTAGAATGTATCAGGTGGTAAATGTCGATAATGTAGATTCGGCTGTAATAACCAAAATTCACCAGCATTCATTCAATCAAACGAAAATGGCAGCCGATTTCGGTCGGTAACATCTCGCCGAAAAATGTCGATGATGCAGATATAAATTTTATGCTGGAATGTATAACTATTTATTTTAGAAATTTTTATTTTGATTTATTTTAATTAAGTGCCATTTAATAATTATCATTTAAAACTGTTATGTTAATTTTTATGTGGAGAGTACGGGAAAACTCAATATATGGCACACACAAAATTTGAAAATTTCTAAAAATTGACCGTTTTACGTGTCATCGGCATCGCTTCAAATAGATTCAAGTGAAATGTCTTAATGATGCTCACACCTGGAAAAAAATGCAGGTCAATTTTCATGTTGGGAATCCGGAAACATTTCTGTTGAACAAGACATATAATATGTTTAAGAAATCCACAGAAAAACTCATTCGAAAAATACCGATAATGCAGATTAAATATAAAAAAGATTAAATGAATAAAACAATTAATTAAATAATTCAATCGAGTTTTTATTTGAATTTATTTCCAGCCATGACACTTTAAACGGTCAATTTTTAGAAATGTTCAAATTTTGTGTTTGCGATATATTCATACAAATTTTCCCGGAGTTTTGCTTGATATATGCCATCGAGTTTTCTCACTAATAAAATAGTTTTATATTATAGTTTTAATGCATTTAATAAAAAGTTTAATTTTAAAAAATATACGTAAATGAACCGAAATAATCATTTTTGATTTAAAAATAAATTATTGTTTAACACCAAAACTATTTATCTGCTTTATCGACATTTTTCAGCTGGTGTTTATACGAATCTGCCTTGCCGACTTTTAGAGGCGAATAAACTGTTGCTTTTGAATCTGCATTATCAATATTGTTGTTACAGCCGAATCTGAATTATCGCCATTTTGGTGGAGCGAATCTGTTAAATTTAACAGTATGTTTCTTCGACCGTGGCGGAAAAGATAAAATAAAACCATCCCCGACGTGTGGCGTTTGCCGTGTAACGAATGTCAAAATATTCGTCGCTGGTTGGTTACAAGCTCCCGTCACACGTCGCACGTCGTTTATGTAAATCCACCTTGAACCTAAACAATGCCTAAAGATTTGACTTTTAATTTTTGCTTGAACTGTATAGGTTACAGATGAATTATTAATTTTTTGAGTATTTTCTGTTAACCTTTCATATCGTGGTGGTTTATATTAATTTTAGGCAGCCTATGGGTAAGGTAAAATTGTCGCAAACTTTAAATGCTAACATTCCTAATTAGTTGGATGATTTAAAAATCTTGTGATGGGGTGATTTTAGCAATTATGGGATGGGATAGTTTCACCTGGTATAATTATTTTCATTTTTCCTGGGATGAAAAACTGGGATAACTTCATACACTTATTCGAGATGACACATTTCTCAGCCAACCCCCTCGTCTTTTCTTCTAGCGATTCGTCTAACAAATCATCCAAATTTACTGAATGTACAGATATATTCGTCACAGTATTAGGAACTTTTATTTTTGTATTGTTTGTCTTATTGAATTTTCCAATTTCAAGAAACTGTCCGCCTTGCCCTAAACATCGTAAAGATGCACGTAAATTTTCATCGGCTAATGAATTTAATCGTTAGTTTAATTTTGGATGAATATCTGAGACATTTTGTGAAAGAGGTAACTCACCTTTTTTTGAAACAATATGCGTGCCTATCCAACTTCGTTATTTTTAGGATTCTACATCTATCACGATCAACACCAGTATATTCTATACCCAGATTAACCTCATCTTCAAAACTGTTTTCGCACCGAATATATTAACTGAATTTTAGTTTGATTCCTAGCAAACCGTTTACTGGAGGTTCCATTGAAAAATCACCATTTTTCGTAATATTTGCGAAGGTGTGTCAATCGGTTGGGTACATTCTCGAATTTTTTTTTCTCGACATTTTTGCCAATTCCACGTACCGGTATATGTTCCCCATATGCATAATGAATGTATAAATATTTCGTTTTAGCTACCATATATTTTTTACTGTACCGTGCACTCATTTTAAAAATTTCCACGTGACTTTTCAAATGAAACCACTATGCTCTAAACAAACATCAATTTAAAATAATTGAAGAAATTTTATTTTTGGGAACGCAATCAAGAGCTAAAGTAATGAAGATTTTCTTTGACGTCAATATCATAGGGAAAGCTCTTTAAAATTTCTTATTTTGAACAAAACTCAATTTATTTTAATTTTATGACATTTACATTTTTATTAAATAAAATACCTTTACCAAAATGTGTCTGTTTAGATCATGACAATATAAAAACTTTAAATTAAGCGGTCCAAGTATTATTTTCATAATTAACCGATTGCTGGTACTGTATTTAAACTTCCCCGCCTGCCACGTATACACCAATTCCGTACCATACAAAAATAGAGCAGCTCGACTAAACTTAAAATCGATCCGCCCAAAAATAAGCCGAATAGACCGCCAAAATTTGACACCAAGTCCGATATGCCGTAGAGCTCACTGCGCGTTTCACCATAAAATCGAGTTCTCGCAAAATACAAATCGATTTTCGTAACGGTATATTCTCGATTTGAGTCGCCCTGTAAATCCTCGGGAAATGTGTGATTAAATTCTCGTATTACCTTTTTAAAATCGAATTTAATAAATTCGTGTTCGGCACTATACTGCACTAATGTGCACTCGGGCAAACAATTACACTCGTCAATCGCATGCAACGTACTCGATTCGTTTTTACCAAAATATTCCTCTTTAAATCGCTTGAGTATAGCACATCATTTTCCGATTCGTTCCATATGGGCGCGTAACATTCAATTTTTTCAAGGCCACAGATGGGAACGCCTCGACCCCGCGGCATTGAAAATTTAATGCAACCGCATGCCGCTAATGTTAAATTGGCGACACACTCGAGTTTGCAGTTCATTTTGTTGTACGTATGAAAAAATTTTAAGCGTCGCTCGTGATTAAAGTAGCACTGTCGACGCTCGGCACTATATGAATTTAGGCTGTCCGATGTTTTAACAATTTTTGGTGTAATCGCGAATTGTACATTTTTACCGTGAGGTACACGAATATATTTTTTATACGGTTGCGGATACTCGGTGGGATTGTGTAACGATATTTTATAGCCTTGTGCACCATCCCGACACAAGTAATTCAAATCACTGTCGTAATTTTTTAGAATTAGGGTTAGGCCATGTCGTTTACCCATAGCCATTGCCCGTACTGGATATGCATCTTCAATTGCGCCACTCGTGTATCCTGTATCGAGATTCCAATGTTGCATCGAACGATTCGACAGAAAATAAAAATAATCATCCTGCACCTCGGGATCACGAAAAATTTCGGTAACCAAATTAAATGTGTAACACTGACCGTCTTCAGTTAAAATGGGCGTTAATAATTTGTTGCAATCTGTTTCGTTGCCCCATTTACACCCGACAAACAATTCATTATAGTCGGGCGCCAGTTCTTGTATCGCATGCACATACGATTTATCCATAAATTGCTTATTCATCCACAACGATTGATCGGTTGATAAAAAATGTTCATATTCGCAAATATGAGACATTGCTTCAAAATATTTAATACTTGAATTTGTGGCGCGTTCATCCTCCGACAACTGGGTGTGCATCGCTAATTTATTTGTTGTGTCCGTAAAATTAAATAGTTGCGATTTCATTTTTGTTTCCGGGCACAAAGTCACAGCGGGAAATGGTACGTGGTAAATTGATGTTTTTGCATCATCTGTCGTCACAATTACGGGACTTCTTTGCCATTTCACTACAATGATGTAGATAAAATAGCCAAGGCACAGAACACAAATTAAAAATCCAATGACCCACCAAATTTTTTCGGCGAGTGGCCGCTGTTGTTCAGTGAAATATTTTATACCGTGCAGCGTCGTGTTCTCTGAGTAATCACCTAAACTGTCATAAAATTTTATACATAATCTTTTCTTTTTTATTTTAATCGGTGCAGCCGGTTCATCTTTGAGACGAAGTTGTATTTCTGGTTCGCTGGAATGGTAAGCAATCGATTAACAAAAAAATCAACGAATTACGTCACACACAAATAACAAAATTTTTTATGTGCATCGCTTCACTGTTATTACCGAATATTTCCACTTGCTGTCATTCCGTACGTAAATGTTTCACCCAAAACTATGTCACACTATATATGTAATTATTATCACTCTAATCTATAATTTGCGTGTTTCTAACAAATTTACGCCCTGCTTGTTGAACAAAATCACTTTCTTAATTGATTGTAAATTTTTGTGTTGTTTACAATGAAATTGAAATTGTATGTCTGCTGTTTAAGCCAAAATATAACAATTAGATTTTATTAAAAACTTGGGACAACCAGACGTGCGTCTGTGGTTAAAGAAGTTTGGTTAGTAATGAAAAATACAATAAGAAATTTGGCTTGGGGAATATCAAAGGTGAATGCACGTTATACTAAAATGAATACGCAGTTAAAGAAATAACAATTAAGAATTTGGTAGAAAATGGTATTGGTTTCTGCATTTAATATTGCAAGAGACATGATAAATTATATTTTGCATACGCATTTGTAACGGTATAAATTGAAACTATTACACAATTTTTAATCCCGGTTGATTTCAGTAGTATGGGCGGAACGGTTACCTCAATTCATGTAGTACCGAATGTGGTCACTATGGGCGCTGCCATTAAGAGCTCTCAAAATAAGAACTACGTTGATGAAAATATTGTAACTGAAATTTTGAGAATTTTTAAAGAATCCAAAAGCAGATAGAAAATCTAAGCGAAAATATATGCGAACTGGAAAACAACTACAGGTAACTCTTTGAGAACAATGTAATGAAATTGAGAATCTAAATTGCGTTAGCAGAATTAACCCTGCAGAGGTCTCCATGCAGTGTATATTTTGCCGGCTAATTTGAAGGTTATGGAGTTTGTGGAGACATGAGTCCTAGATTCCACCTCATATAAAACAAAATGGAAATTAAAAAAAAACAAAAAAAAAATTGAAAGGAACCGAAATCACTCAACTAAAATTAGTTGAGCGAAAGTTAAGCACATGAAAAAAAATACGATAATAATAAACCGGGACCCACCCCGGAACGACCAGATCTCCCCGAGCGACAAGTACAATTTCTGCTGAAGAAATCCCCCTGAATGACCGACCAATTGCCCCTTAGAGACCGATGCCCAGCCACAACGAAGCAGTATAATAGGGTAGGGACCTTTTTCCAACAGACAACGCCTCTCTTCATTCGGAAAGATCTCTAGGTAATCTCCCACAATTCACACTCCAACAGACCGTGTAGATTTTACGGTCGTTCCCGATAGCATGAATAATTTTGAGGGCGAATCCAACGCACACTCCGGCACACTCCGCAACCGTTAGTCGGTGCTTGATTACAAATATATTTTAAAAATTAAAAATAACTAATTTTGAAATTGAAAAATTGAAATTGGAAAATTTAAAAATAAACAAAATACATAAAATAAAACTAAGAATGAACCAAATAAAAAAAATAAAATTGGTACCTTGACTGTTGCAGCCTTGTAGGGTAGCCGTCAGGCCACAGGTGGTGCCACACCCGGACCTTAGTGGCCTTGTAGCCGATAACCAATATGGGTGCCGAAAATAATTTTCGTTGAGCGTTGTTTCACCTTTAACTGTAGATTAAACAAATGTTGCGCGTCTTTCCGCCTTTGGTCAACAAAATACCAATGGCAAGCTGGTCTTCTCTCCGTTATTAATGTCGGTTTCCTTCGATGATGCGGTACACGTAAACTAATTACGACACCCGATAAAATATGATACTCGTTAACTATTCGATGAAAGTTCATCAATCGTTTTTAAATGCGGTGCCTGTTGGAGTAAAAAAAATGTGTTTTTATGACGTCACTGCAAATTCTCCAAACAAATATATTTTTTTTAAATTACACTCAAAAATTTAAATTCTTTTTCACCAAATCAAAATTTAAAAAAAACTCAAACTTTTAATGATGACGGCCTCCTCGAAATATAATGAGACTTGGAATACACGTAAAATCTCGAAAAACATTGGGCGACTTGACCTTGACACTTAAAACAAAATTTCTTTTACTACTTTTCGTATTCATTTATTATTTCATTCAATGATTTTTTTTGTTGCTCAAAAAAAAGGACAAATAACGTTGCTTAATGTCTTACGAACTGGGCCTTTATCAACTAAAACTAAACTTTTTTTACTTGCAACAACACCCCAAAAAAAGAAAACAACAAAAATACTCCTCTATACATCTTGGTCACTCGTACACCACGTACAAAGTGCACATTGGTCTCGCTTTCAAAAGTACTTGACGTTTACGCCATAAGATAGAAGAGTACAAGACGTGAACCAGAGTGTAAAGATCGATTCACACTAACGAAAAACACCTAGTGTCAAATGCTCGAGAAAAGATGGCAATGCCGTCAGCAAAATACATTAATTATTTTGCTTTATTTTTTTTTATTTTTTTTTAATTAAATTTTAAATATCAATCCCTTATCGCAGACGCGATTTTGCCGACTAGATCTCAGGGTTTTTGGATCGTGGGGAAGTTGAGGCTTGCGTGTTCCTGGCCTTCACTGTGGAACAGAATAAATAAAAATTAAGCAAACTAAAAAACTGAAATTAAATTAAGTGATCCCATAATTCGTCGCACGAAACTTAATTAACATTATAAATAAACTGATAACCGGGTGTGCTCACCCACAGACGACCGGATCTCCCCGAGTAACAAGTACCCAGTCTGCGGAAAAGATCCCCTGAATGACCCATAGACCCTGAAAGGCCGATGCCTAGCCACAACGAAGCAGCATTATTGGGCAGGGACGTTTGTTCAACAGACCAGGCCCCTATTCACCCCAAGAGATCTCCAGCTAATTTCCCCCAATTCACAGTTCGACAGCATGAGACTATTGTGAATCGCTCAATAATATATTGCACATTTAACAAATCAAAACACCAAAAGCTGACTAGATCACTGGATGTGTACACAATGAAAAATACAAGAATTACATGGCTGACGACATACTACACCGAGTTAGATACACAAACCAAAATCCAAACATTGGCAACACGCCAATGTACAATGAAGCTTTAATGTTGATCGAGGATTTGTGTATTTTAATTTCAAATTGGCCAATAAATCATTATGGTATGCCAACGCCTGATCGTACGGCGGCCGACTTAGTTAAGATTGATGTACAGCGAGAAGAACCGTATAACAATGTTGACTTAGCTACATTTATTGCGAACAATGAGCCATTAATGACTGCTGAACAAAAAAGTATTGATGATCGAATTATGCTGAATGTTGCTGCTAAGCAAGGCGGCTTTTCTTTATGAATACACAGGCGGAACAGGCAAGGCGTTTTTAAGATCACTTATCCTTGCAAAGATACGCTTCGCAGTACAAAATTGCTTTGGCAATTGAATCGTCAGGCATTGCAGCTATTTGTTAGATGGTGAACAAAAGGCACATTCAAACTGCCATTAGACGTTCATAACAAACCGAACGCAATGGTTGGTACTAAAATAAACAGCGGAATGGCTGCAGTGCTGAAAGTTCGATCATGATATGGAATGAATGTACTATGGCTCATAAACATTCACTCGAAGAGCAAACTATCCGGTGATTTCCGATAGACATTGCCAGTGATTCCATGCTCTACTTATGCCGATAAGATTAACACATGTTTAAAACAATCATTTCTATGGCGAAGGGTAGACACCGTTCGATTGACCATCAACATGCCAGTACAATTGCAAAATGACCCATCGGCACAAAATTTTCTTCTAGACCAGCAATTGGGATATTGGCAACGGTAATATCGAACTGCATCTAAACACACAATGCATCAAACTGCAAGACAACCTATGCACTATCGTTAATTCAAAATATGAATTTATTGAGAATGTCTTTCCGGACATTCTGAATAATTACATCCCTTAAGCTAGCAGAACCCATACAGCAGAACATTACAAAATAGTATGGATAATTATAGGCTAATTAAATGTCCCATTAAAAAATTTTGGGCTCCACCTCTTCCAACTCAAACGTGGGTTCTGCTAGGTTTAGAAAAAGTTAGCAGAACTCATATCAAAAACCGATTTAAAAACAATTGGAAAATTAAAGGTTAATTTTAGGCTAATTAAATGCCCTATTTAAATTTTTTTATTCTGCTCGATCTAGAAAATTCAAAAGGCTTTATCATTTCGCAGCTAGCAAAACCCAAATCGAAAATCGGACCAAAATCAAAATTAGAATGCAAAACAAGATCTATTGATAAGCAAATAATTTTAGGCTCACTATGGGCTAATCAAATGCCCCATTAAAAATGTTGGGCTCCACCCGTTTTTGACCAGACTCCAGGTCATTTAATCTAAAGCCAGCGGAACCCAAATCGAAAATCGGACCAAAACTGAAATTAGAATGCAAAACAAGATCTATTGATAAGCAAATAATTTTAGGCTCACTATGGGCTAATCAAATGCCATATTAAAAAATTTTGAGCTCCACCCGTTTTTGACCAGACTTCAGGTTACTTAATCTAAAGCCAGCAGAACCCAAATCGAAAATTGGACCAAAACCGAAATTAGAATGCAAAACAAGATCTATTGATAAGCAAATAATTTTAGGCTCACTATAGGCTAACCAAATGCCCCATTAAAAAATTTTGGGCTCCACCCGTTTTTGACCAGACTCCAGGTCATTTAATCTAAAGCCAGCAGAACCCAAATCGAAAATCGGACCAAAACTGAAATTAGAATGCAAAACAAGATCTATTGATAAGCAAATAATTTTAGGCTCACTATGGGCTAATCAAATGCCATATTAAAAAATTTTGAGCTCCACCCGTTTTTGACCAAACTTCAGGTTACTTAATCTAAAGCCAGCAGAACCCAAATCGAAAATTGGACCAAAACCGAAATTAGAATGCAAAACAAGATCTATTGATAAGCAAATAATTTTAGGCTCACTATGGGCTAATCAAATGCCTCATTAAACAATTTTGGGCTCCACCCGCTTTTGACCAGACTTCAGGTCATTTAATCTAAAGACAGCGGAACCCCAATCGAAAATCGGACCAAAACCGAAATTAGAATGCAAAACAAGATCTATTGATAAGCAAATAATTTTAGGCGCACTATAGGCTAATCAAATGTCCCATTAAAAAATTTTGGGCTCCACCCGTTTTTGACCAGACTCCAGGTCATTTAATCTAAAGCCAGCAGAACCCAAATCGAAAATCGGACCAAGACCGAAATTAGAATGCAAAACAAGATCTATCAATAAGCAAATAATTTTAGGTTCACTATGGGCTAATCAAATGCCTCATTTAAAAATTTTGGGCTCCATCCGTCTTTGACAGACTTCAGGTTATTTAATCTAAAGCCAGCGGAACCCAAATCGAAAATCGGACCAAAACTGAAATTAGAATGCAAAACAAGATCTATCAATAAGCAAATAATTTTAGGCTCACTATGGGCTAATCAAATGCCCCATTTAAAATTTTTGGGCTCCACCCGTTTTTGACCAGATTTCAGGTCATTTAATCTAAAGCCAGCAGAACCCAAATCGAAAATCGTACCAAAACCAAAATTAGAATGCAAAACAAGATCTATTGATAAGCAAATAATTTTAGGCTCACTATGGGCTAATCAAATGCCATATTAAAAAATTTTGGGCTCCACCCGTTTTTGACCAGACTCCAGGTCATTTAATCTAAAGCCTGCAGAACCCAAATCGAAAATCGGACCAAAACTGAAATTAGAATGCAAAACAAAATCTATTGATAAGCAAATAATTTTAGGCTCACTATGGGCTAATCAAATGCCATATTAAAAAATTTTGAGCTCCACCCGTTTTTGACCAGACTTCAGGTTACTTAATCTAAAGCCAGCAGAACCCAAATAGAAATTTGGACCAAAACCGAAATTAGAATGCAAAACAAGATCTATTGATAAGCAAATAATTTTAGGCTCACTATGGGCTAATCAAATGCCTCATTAAAAAGTTTTGGGCTCCACCCGCTTTTGACCAGACTTCAGGTCATTTAATCTAAAGCCAGCGGAACCCAAATCGAAAATCGGACCAAAACCGAAATTAGAATGCAAAACAAGATCTATTGATAAGCAAATAATTTTAGGCTAACTATGGGCTAATCAAATGCCCTATTAAAAAATGTTGGGCTCCACCCGTTTTTGACCTGGCTTTAGGTCATTTAATCTAAAGACAGCAGAACCCAAATCGAAAATTGGACCAAAACCGAAATTAGAATGCAAAACAAGATCTATTGATAAGCAAATAATTTAAGGATCACTATGGGCTAATCAAATGCCCCATTAAAAAATTTTGTGCTCCACCCGTTTTTGACCAGACTTCAGGTCATTTAATCTAAAGCCAGCAGAACCCAAATCGAAAATTAGACCAAAACGGAAAT
Organism: Nephrotoma appendiculata; assembly: GCA_947310385.1. Taxonomy (NCBI): domain Eukaryota; kingdom Metazoa; phylum Arthropoda; class Insecta; order Diptera; family Tipulidae; genus Nephrotoma; species Nephrotoma appendiculata. The sequence goes on from OX371223.1 coordinate 101,791,435, forward strand.
TAGAATGCAAAACAAGATCGATCAATAAGCAAATAATTTTAGGCTCACTATGGGCTAATCAAATGCCCCATTAAAAAATTTTGTGCTCCACCCGTTTTTGACCAGACTTCAGGTTATTTAATCTAAAGCCAGCAGAACCCAAATCGAAAATCGGACCAAAACCGAAATTAGAATACAAAACAAGATCTATTGATAAGCAAATATTTTTAGGCTCACTATGGGCTAATCAAATGCCATAGTAAAAAAGTTTGAGCTCCACCCGTTTTTGACCAGACTTCAGGTTATTTAATCTAAAGCCAGCAGAACCCAAATCGAAAATCGGACCAAAACGGAAATTAGAATGCAAAACAAGATCTATCAATAAGCAAATAATTTTAGGCTCACTATGGGCTAATCAAATACACCATTAAAAAATTTTGTGCTCCACCCGTTTTTGACCAGACTTCAGGTTATTTAATCTAAAGCCAGCAGAACCCAAATCGAAAATTAGACCAAAACTGAAATTAAAATACAAAACAAGATCTATTGATAAGCAAATATTTTTAGGCTCACTATGGGCTAATCAAATGCCTCATTAAAAAATTTTGTGCTCCACCTGTTTTTGACCAGACTTCAGGTTATTTAATCTAAAGCCAGCAGAACCCAAATCGAAAATCGGACCAAAACCGAAATTAGAATGCAAAACAAGATCTATTGATAAGCAAATAATTTAAGGCTCACTATGGGCTAATCAAATACACCATTAAAAAGTTTTGTGCTCCACCCGTTTTTGACCAGACTTCAGGTTATTTAATCTAAAGCCAGCAGAACCCAAATCGAAAATCGGACCAAAACTAAAATTAAAATACAAAAAGAGATCTATTGATAAGGAATGATTTTTAGGCTCACTACGGGCTAATCAAATGCCATAGTAAAAAACTTTGAGCTCCACCCGTTTTTGACCAGACTTCAGGTTACTTAATCTAAAGCCAGCAGAACCCAAATCGAAAATTGGACCAAAACCGAAATTAAAATACAAAACAAGATCTATTGATAAGCAAATATTTTTAGGCTCACTATGGGCTAATCAAATGCCATAGTAAAAAACTTTGAGCTCCACCCGTTTTTGACCAGACTTCAGGTTATTTAATCTAAAGCCAGCAGAACCCAAATCGAAAATCGGACCAAAACTGAAATTAGAATGCAAAACAAGATCTATTGATAAGCAAATAATTTAACGCTCACTATGGGCTAATCAAATACACCATTAAAAAGTTTTGTGCTCCACCCGTTTTTGACCAGACTTCAGGTTATTTAATCTAAAGCCAGCAGAACCCAAATCGAAAATCGGACCAAAACGGAAATTAGAATGCAAAACAAGATCTATCAATAAGCAAATAATTTTAGGCTCACTATGGGCTAATCAAATGCCCCATTAAAAAATTTTGTGCTCCACCCGTTTTTGACCAGACTTCAGGTTATTTAATCTAAAGCCAGCAGAACCCAAACCGAAAATTAGACCAAAACTGAAATTAAAATACAAAACAAGATCTATTGATAAGCAAATATTTTTAGGCTCACTATGGGCTAATCAAATGCCATAGTAAAAAACTTTGAGCTCCACCCGTTTTTGACCAGACTTCAGGTTACTTAATCTAAAGCCAGCAGAACCCAAATCGAAAATCGGACCAAAACTGAAATTAGAATGCAAAACAAGATCTATTGATAAGCAAATAATTTAAGGCTCACTATGGGCTAATCAAATACACCATTAAAAAGTTTTGTGCTACACCCGTTTTTGACCAGACTTCAGGTTATTTAATCTAAAGCCAGCAGAACCCAAATCGAAAATCGGACCAAAACCGAAATTAAAATACAAAACAAGATCTATCAATAAGCAAATATTTTTAGGCTCACTATGGGCTAATCAAATGCCTCATTAAAAAATTTTGGGCTCCACCCGTTTTTGACCAGACTTCAGGTTATTTAATCTAAAGCCAGCAGAACCCAAATCGAAAATCGGACCAAAACTAAAATTAAAATACAAAAAGAGATCTATTGATAAGGAAATATTTTTAGGCTCACTACGGGCTAATCAAATGCCATAGTAAAAAACTTTGAGCTCCACCCGTTTTTGACCAGACTTCAGGTTACTTAATCTAAAGCCAGCAGAACCCAAATCGAAAATTGGACCAAAACCGAAATTAAAATACAAAACAAGATCTATTGATAAGCAAATATTTTTAGGCTCACTATGGGCTAATCAAATGCCATAGTAAAAAACTTTGAGCTCCACCCGTTTTTGACCAAACTTCAGGTTACTTAATCTAAAGCCAGCAGAACCCAAATCGAAAATCGGACCAAAACTGAAATTAGAATGCAAAACAAGATCTATTGATAAGCAAATAATTTAACGCTCACTATGGGCTAATCAAATACACCATTAAAAAGTTTTGTGCTCCACCCGTTTTTGACCAGACTTCAGGTTATTTAGTCTAAAGCCAGCAGAACCCAAATCGAAAATCGGACCAAAACGGAAATTAGAATGCAAAACAAGATCTATCAATAAGCAAATAATTTAACGCTCACTATGGGCTAATCAAATGCCCCATTAAAAAATTTTGTGCTCCACCCGTTTTTGACCAGACTTCAGGTTATTTAATCTAAAGCCAGCAGAACCCAAATCGAAAATTAGACCAAAACTGAAATTAAAATACAAAACAAGATCTATTGATAAGCAAATATTTTTAGGCTCACTATGGGCTAATCAAATACACCATTAAAAAATTTTGTGCTCCACCTGTTTTTGACCAGACTTCAGGTTATTTAATCTAAAGCCAGCAGAACCCAAATCGAAAATCGGACCAAAACCGAAATTAAAATACAAAACAAGATCTATTGATAAGCAAATATTTTTAGGCTCACTATGGGCTAATCAAATGCCATAGTAAAAAACTTTGAGCTCCACCCGTTTTTGACCAGACTTCAGGTTACTTAATCTAAAGCCAGCAGAACCCAAATCGAAAATTGGACCAAAACCGAAATTAAAATACAAAACAAGATCTATTGATAAGCAAATATTTTTAGGCTCACTATGGGCTAATCAAATGCCATAGTAAAAAACTTTGAGCTCCACCCGTTTTTGACCAGACTTCAGGTTACTTAATCTAAAGCCAGCAGAACCCAAATCGAAAATCGGACCAAAACTGAAATTAGAATGCAAAACAAGATCTATTGATAAGCAAATAATTTAAGGCTCACTATGGGCTAATCAAATAAACCATTAAAAAGTTTTGTGCTCCACCCGTTTTTGACCAGACTTCAGGTTATTTAATCTAAAGCCAGCAGAACCCAAATCGAAAATCGGACCAAAACGGAAATTAGAATGCAAAACAAGATCTATCAATAAGCAAATAATTTTAGGCTCACTATGGGCTAATCAAATGCACCATTAAAAAATTTTGTGCTCCACCCGTTTTTGACCAGACTTCAGGTTATTTAATCTAAAGCCAGCAGAACCCAAATCGAAAATTAGACCAAAACTGAAATTAAAATACAAAACAAGATCTATTGATAAGCAAATATTTTTAGGCTCACTATGGGCTAATCAAATACACCATTAAAAAATGTTGGGCTCCACCCGCTTTTGACCAGACTTCAGGTTATTTAATCTAAAGCCAGCAGAACCCAAATCGAAAATCGGACCAAAACCGAAATTAAAATACAAAACAAGATCTATTGATAAGCAAATATTTTTAGGCTCACTATGGGCTAATCAAATGCCATAGTAAAAAACTTTGAGCTCCACCCGTTTTTGACCAGACTTCAGGTTACTTAATCTAAAGCCAGCAGAACCCAAATCGAAAATCGGACCAAAACGGAAATTAGAATGCAAAACAAGATCTATTGATGAGCAAATAATTTAAGGCTCACTATGGGCTAATCAAATACACCATTAAAAAGTTTTGTGCTCCACCCGTTTTTGACCAGACTTCAGGTTATTTATATCTAAAGCCAGCAGAACCCAAATCGAAAATCGGACCAAAACTGAAATTAGAATGCAAAACAAGATCTATCAATAAGCAAATAATTTTAGGCTCACTATGGGCTAATCAAATGCCTCATTAAAAAATGTTGGGCTCCACCCGCTTGACCAGACTTCAGGTCATTTAATCTAAAGCCAGCGGAACCCCAATCGAAAATCTGACCAAAACCGAAATTAGAATGCAAAACAAGATCTATTGATAAGCAAATAATTTTAGGCTCACTATGGGCTAATCAAATGCCTCATTAAACAATTTTGGGCTCCACCCGCTTTTGACCAGACTTCAGGTCATTTAATCTAAAGCCAGCGGAACCCAAATCGAAAATCGGTCCAAAACCGAAATTAGAATGCAAAACAAGATCTATTGATAAGCAAATAATTTTAGGCTCACTATGGGCTAATTAAATACACAATTAAAAAATTTTGTGCTCCACCCGTTTTTGACCAGACTTCAGGTCATTTAATCTAAAGCCAGCAGAACCCAAATCGAAAATCGGACCAAAACGGAAATTAGAATGCAAAACAAGATCTATCAATATGCAAATAATTTTAGGCTCACTATGGGCTAATCAACCAGACTTCAGGTCATTTAATCTAAAGCCAGCGGAACTCAAATCGAAAATCGACCCAAAACTGAAATTAGAACGCAAAACAAGATCTATTGATAAGCAAATAAGTTTAGGCTCACTATGGGCTAATCAAATGCCTCATTAAAAATTTTTGGGCTACACCCGCTTTTGACCAGACTTCAGGTCATTTAATCTAAAGCCAGCGGAACCCAAATCGAAAATCGGACCAAAACCGAAATTAGAATGCAAAACAAGATCTATTGATAAGCAAATAATTTTAGGCTAACTATGGGCTAATCAAATGCCCTATTAAAAAATGTTGGGCTCCACCCGTTTTTGACCTGGCTTTAGGTCATTTAATCTAAAGCCAGCAGAACCCAAATCGAAAATCGGACCAAAACGGAAATTAGAATGCAAAACAAGATCTATCAATAAGCAAATAATTTTAGGCTCACTATGGGCTAATCAAATGCCTCATTAAAAAATGTTGGGCTCCACCCGCTTTTGACCAGACTTCAGGTCATTTAATCTAAAGGCAGCGGAACCCAAATCGAAAATCGGACCAAAACCGAAATTAGAATGCAAAACAAGATCTATTGATAAGCAAATAATTTTAGGCTAATTATGGGCTAATCAAATGCCCTATTAAAAAATGTTGGGCTCCACCCGTTTTTGACCTGGCTTCAGGTCATTTAATCTAAAGACAGCAGAACCCAAATCGAAAATTGGACCAAAACCGAAATTAGAATGCAAAACAAGATCTATTGATAAGCAAATAATTTTAGGCTCACTATGGGCTAATCAAATGCACCATTAAAAAATTTTGGGCTCCACCCGCTTTTGACCAGACTTCAGGTCATTTAATCTAAAGCCAGCGGAACCCCAATCGAAAATCGGACCAAAACCGAAATTAGAATGCAAAACAAGATCTATTGATAAGCAAATAATTTTAGGCTCACTATGGGCTAATCAAATGCACCATTAAAAAATTTTGGGCTCCACCCGTTTTTGACCAGACTTCAGGTCATTTAATCTAAAGCCAGCAGAACCCAAATCGAAAATCGGACCAAAACTGCAATTAGAATGCAAAACAAGATCTATCAATAAGCAAATAATTTTAGGCTCACTATGGGCTAATCAAATGCCATATTAACAAATTTTGGGCTCCACCCGCTTTTGACCAGACTTCAGGTAATTTAATCTAAAGCCAGCGGAACTCAAATCGAAAATTGACCCAAAACTGAAACTAGAACGCAAAACAAGATCTATTGATAAGCAAATATTTTTAGGCTCACTATGGGCTAATCAAATGCCATATTAAAAAATTTTGAGCTCCACCCGTTTTTGACCAGACTTCAGGTTACTTAATCTAAAGCCAGCAGAACCCAAATCGAAAATTGGACCAAAACCGAAATTAAAATACAAAACAAGATCTATTGATAAGCAAATATTTTTAGGCTCACTATGGGCTAATCAAATGCCATAGTAAAAAACTTTGAGCTCCACCCGTTTTTGACCAGACTTCAGGTTACTTAATCTAAAGCCAGCAGAACCCAAATCGAAAATCGGACCAAAACTGAAATTAGAATGCAAAACAAGATCTATTGATAAGCAAATAATTTAAGGCTCACTATGGGCTAATCAAATACACCATTAAAAAGTTTTGTGCTCCTTCCGTTTTTGACCAGACTTCAGGTTATTTAATCTAAAGCCAGCAGAACCCAAATCGAAAATCGGGCCAAAACTAAAATTAAAATACAAAACAAGATCTATTGATAAGCAAATAATTTTAGGTTCACTATGGGCTAATCAAATGCCTCATTTAAAAATTTTGGGCTCCATCCGTCTTTGACCAGACTTCAGGTTATTTAATCTAAAGCCAGCAGAACCCAAATCGAAAATCGGACCAAAACCGAAATTAGAATGCAAAACAAGATCTATCAATAAGCAAATAATTTAAGGCTCACTATGGGCTAATCAAATGCCTCATTAAAAATTTTTGGGCTCCACCCGCTTTTGACCAGACTTCAGGTCATTTAATCTAAAGCCAGCGGAACCCAAATCGAAAATCGGACCAAAACCGAAATTAGAATGCAAAACAAGATCTATTGATAAGCAAATAATTTTAGGCTCACTATGGGCTAATCAAATACACCATTAAAAAATGTTGGGCTCCACCCGTTTTTGACCTGGCTTTAGGTCATTTAATCTAAAGACAGCAGAACCCAAATCGAAAATTGGACCAAAACCGAAATTAGAATACAAAACAAGATCTATTGATAAGCAAATAATTTTAGGCTCACTATGGGCTAATCAAATGCCATAGTAAAAAACTTTGAGCTCCACCCGTTTTTGACCAGACTTCAGGTTACTTAATCTAAAGCCAGCAGAACCCAAATCGAAAATCGACCCAAAACTGAAATTAGAACGCAAAACAAGATCTATCAATAAGCAAATAATTTTAGGCTCACTATGGGCTAATCAAATGCCTCATTAAAAAATTTTGGGCTCCACCCGCTTTTGACCAGACTTCAGGTCATTTAATCTAAAGACAGCAGAACCCAAATCGAAAATCGGACCAAAATATCATTGGGAAAATCCATGGCCAGTTATACGTTGCTAGCTCACGTGTGGATAAACCATCGAATCTCTTCATATTGGCAAAAGACAGATTGACAAAAAATATTGTTCACAAAATCGCACTTCGTTAACTTTAAATTCATTACTATAATTACAATGGAATGTTAGTTTTATATGATACATAGTATAAGTTGGTTAAGTTTTATATGGATAGTATTCGTATGACAATCTGTCACACTGTTCCGCAACTTTAAGATATGTCAATAAAATTTTATTTGCATATGACTTGCGCATATGTTCTATATATGTCAAATGCATAAAATATCAGACACTCGTACTACCAGATAAAAGACGGTGTACATGAAATGCGATCTACAAAGGAGACGGTTTGTGGCAGGACAACGTCTGCTAGGTCAGCTAGTTTATATTATGATAGAATAACAAGAAGGGAAAAGTAGAAATTATTGAACAGAATGGTTAAATAAGCAAATGAGAATGAAACCGAATAAAAGTAGAAATAAAAAAAATAAATAATAATATTAACGGTTCAAAGTTCTGGGGCAAGACCAACGTATACCCCGGTCGCGCGCAGTTACACCGTTATTCGGTGCTAAATTACAATATAAATATATTTATAAAAAATTGAAAAAAATGAAAAATTGAAGTTTGGAGATTAAGTGAAAAATAAAATTTAAATATAAAATAAAATAAAAATACCTTTCGCCCATCGATTGGGACTCCGATAATGTTGGGCGTGTTCCCGCCTTTGGATAAAATAAACATTTGTCATTTTCCCGTTTCTGGATAATGAATATATCCTGTTAAATGTTGAATCGCTCTAACCGTAAATGACAAGTAAATTCAGTCTTGCTAAGCTGCTGAAGAAGTTGAACGTTGATTCGCCAACAATCAAAAAGCTCGTAAAACCATAAAAATAAATCAATCAATGGCGTTCTGGTAACCGTAGAAATAAATTATACAATGCTGCATGCCTGCCGTCCTTATATGCTGGGTGCCTTTTGCGCCTCCGTAGCAATTAGGCCACTTATATACACAAAAGATTTTCCAAAATTAAATTTTTAATTTCACTCACTGCAGTTTATGCAAAACAAAAGAATTGGGGGACGTGTTACAGTTGTATATTAGCGTTCCTATTTTTTCTCGTTCATGGACAATTCGATGCATTGCTGTAGCATAAGCTTTGCCTTCTAATTTGTATTTACTATACGAAATTTTATAATTTTCTTTTGTTGTTGTTGGCGGTTGCGAGCAAGATTATATTGTACATAAACAATTATTACGACTAGATTTATATGGCGTTAATTGGTAGATTTTCTTTTGTATACATTTATTTATTTCGATTCTCTTTTGGTCCATAGATGATGTGTTTTTGTAGTGGTCGATAGGAAATAGGTAAAATAGGTAAATGGTCATTGTCGCGATATAATAGGTCCCAAAGTATGTGTGCAATCGAACCAGTATTGCTATTTACACAATTGCACTAAATAAGCGGACATATAGGTGCCGTAGCAAATGACAATAGCTTAGCAAAAATTCTAGGTTTTATTCAATTTGTAAGACAAATGTTAATGAGAGGCCGCCGCAGATAGATCTACATTAACAGAATAAAATAAAATATTAATTAATTTGTTTGACCGTTTATGGGTAAGGACCGTAAATTATTTGGTTCGCGTAGCAATAGTGTTTATCTTTTTGTATTTCTGTGTCTAGTGAATAAAATACCTGGTCAACCGGCTTTTGCAATATATTTGGGATAAGTTCTATTGTGAAACGTTTTGAAGAGTAAACTCTTACGTATACTCAGTAACTAGAAGCGGGTAAGCAAAATCGTAAAGTTTAGTGTTGTGCAATCTATAACTTGGAATTTCTTTTAAATTCAATAGGGCCTCTTTTAAATAGCGCTCATTTTTTGTGGAGAAAATAAAAATCGTAAGCAGCGCGAATTTATCGTATACCAACGGATTGCTTATTACCGAATTACCACACTGCTGTTCACATATAAAACGCTAGTATAGCGCCTCATAGGAATCTACAAAATGATACCGTTACCTATACAAGGATTTCCTTATGATTCGTGCGGTGATAAGTGTTAAACGATTGTTAAATTATGTTTTCTATTTGTTTAATTTATTTCATTAATTTCTATTTACTTCTGTGATAAAGTTATAATTAGTATTTCAATTGATAAGTTAAATTAATTTAATAATAATTTAAGTTAAGTGAATCGTCGTGGTTTTGTGATAGTGTGGGCGTGTATAGGCAAACATTTTCATTTCCTTTTGATAATCTAGCCGTAGGAGACAACGAGCGCTCGTCGGAGACCTACAGGTGAGTTTTTTCATCAACATATATTTTACGTTTGTGAAGTTAGCCCGTAAAATCATCCCGTAAAATGATTATAGTTAAGTATGGCAATACCATTATATATTAAAGAAATTATAATGAAACTATACTATCACGATATAAAAATATAACGATAGTAAGAAAAATTATTATGAAAAATAATACACGAAATGGCGGCCATTATAAATAAAAACCGATTAACAAATTTTAGCTTGCGCTATATATAGCTACTAGCTGACCCGGCGAACTTCGTACCGCCTCAAAATCAATAAATGTTGTTTAAAATTATTATAGCTTAATTAAATTGAGTTTTTATTAAGATAAATTGAATTTCTCTCTCTCTCTCTTTCTCTTTCTCTTTCTCTCTCTCTCTCTCTCTCTCTCTCTCTCTCTCTCTCTCTCTCTCTCTCTCTCTCTAAATTGAAGATAAATTGAATTTCTCTCTCTCTCTCTCTCTCTCTCTGGCATCCCTATCCCATCAAGAGATTTGGCCGCCTTAAATGAGGTTTATAATCATATTTTCATTTCGGATAATGAGTGATTAATTCATTGATCCTAAACCAGCCGTGCAATTTTTTCCTTGTCACTACCGGGAATTGCACCCGAGACGATATACGACATATTTTGTTTTATTGTCAGGTGCGAGAACGAACAAAGCGGATGGTTTGCCGACACGTGAACATGCTACGTACAATTGGCCGTGAGAGAAACATTCATTTTCTAGATTCAGGCCACAAACACTCAAGGATGGGCCTTGTGATTTGTTGATCATCATGGCGAATGCAAGACGAATCGGAAATTGAATTCGTTTAAACTCGAATGGCATATCGGTTGGGATCATCAGAATTCTCGGAATGAGAACTTCCTCACCTTTGAACTTTCCTTGAGATTTCTCAAAATAAAACGCGTTCCGTTACATATAGTTTTGGTTGATTCAGCTTTCGTAGCATGATGATTACCGGCAACACACCAACTTTCAGTTGTAAATTGTGCGGTGGCAAGCCAGCCAGATCCAATGAGGTTAAAAATTCAGTTGAACAGTTGGTTGATTCGTCTTTGTTTGTCACACAGTCGATAGATTTGAAGGAATGAAGTGGACCGACGATTAGAGTTTGAATTGTGAAATTTAAGTGATCCCCATTTTTGTTCTTTGCCGCAAGAATTACTCGTTCACTCACCCAATTGTGATTTTTGTGGTTAGTAATGATGTTCGGGAACACTTTGTTGATGAGCTCGTCCTTCGTTTAGACAAAATTGCAAAAGTTCTGAGGAAACGAAATCAATCTGTTCGATTCGTCGACCGGAACACGGCCATTACCGATAGTCAGCAATTGCTTGGAGAAATCTTCGGCAGATGGATCGTTTAACCACAGACAATCAAATTAAATTTTTCGTTCGAGCTAAAAAATGAAAACAAAATATATTTCTGACAATTCCAATGTCATCGTTGTATCTGTCATTTTTCGTTAAACTGCGTATACGTAATGAACTCGCAGTTTAAATTTTTACGTTTACATAGAATGAAATATCTCTGTTAAGTTGTCTCTGGTTTAACAATGCAACTCGCATGTTTGTCGCCAGCTGACGTTTCATCACATAGCGCCACGCAGAGTCGATGATTTGAGGCAAGCGTTTATTTCATCGACATCGGTCAATCTTGGAATCACTGGTATTTTTTGACGGAAATCGCCGGACAGTTGAATCATTGCGCCTCCAAAACATCTTAAGTCATTGCGTAGATCTTTCATAGTTCGATTGAATGCTTCAAATGCGCATTTGTGCGCCATTGTACATTCATAATCGATGATGATTTTACTTGCTACCAAAACTTTCGCCATTGCTGAATGTTTCGCAATGTTGCAAGTCGGGTTTGCAGCCGATTGAAGGTCTAACGACAATTTCAACGCTGAGCAACTGCTACAGAAATATTGGATCTCGCACGAACAGTGGCCAAAATCAATGATATGAGGAATGCCTTCCCAGTTCCACCGGGCGCATCAAAGAAAAATAATCCTACATTTCCATCAAGAATTATATAGCTAAGTAGATAAAATAAAAAAAAATTGGATAAAAAATAAAATGGTAAATGTGCATGCAGCCTCCAGTCGGATTCGTATCCAGTACCTTGCAGTCCAAGCGCCGAAGCTTTAACCACTTTTTTTTTTTTTCTCAAATCAAGGCTTTATTTAATGTATTGTTCATTTTACAACTTTATATTTAGGCCAAAGCTGATTGAAAAAATGCCTTTACATTTACAATTTATTGTGCATAATGCTCATTCGAGGCTCGATGCATGTATTTTAGAATTTATATAAACCAAAGGGTGTGTTTACGTTATTTTTGAGATTAATTTCAAATTTTTAACTTAATCGTAATAGGCCCAAAAAATTTAAAAAAAAGATGCCTGGTCAGTTTTTAGGTGAAATAAGTCCGGGAGTGATGGTGGTGTGGTTTTGGGCTGCTGGCTTCAGTGTTCGCAACCCTCCGCCACTCCCACTTTCGGCTTATTATTCGTTATCGGGATTTTTTTGTGTCGTCCATTTGTTGTTATCCGGTTGTTTGGGTCGGTCCTGTTGCGCCGTGGTGGGTCGTGGGTGGCGTTTGGCTTAGCCACCAGTATTTATCCCGTTTTCTTGCGTCCTTTTGTGTATCTATAACAATATTTGAAAATTTAAATCGTTTATGTAATGGATACTCAGCTGGATTGTTGAAAAATTCTGCGAATCCCTTCTCATTTTGTCGCCTTTCCAAGTGATATATCGGTGGGTATCTGGTTCCTATTTGTTCGATGTATCCCTTCTTGTCACAGTAGATAAATGTTTCTGGTCCAGGGTGCTTTTGTGGTTCACAGCTCTTTTCGTTTATTTTGTCCTCGGTAAAGTATGGGGCGAATATTAACGAGTTTTCCCGATTCTCAGTCGATCTCCTAATATGGTTTCGAACCAATGTGATTATGTGTAGATCTATTCGGTCGGACCCATATTTATTGTATTGTTCTTGGTTCGATATGTATTTCCGGTAGTTTGTGTTTGGTGTACGGAATGCTCCGTGGCAGTGTCGGAGGCACTTCCTTTCAAACACACGTAACTTTTCCATCGTGTTTGGTCCGACGTTCCACCATATAGGACAACCGTAAGTTAGTATTGGGCGTACCAAGGATTTGTAGCATATGTATTTCACCCTTGTTGCGATGTTGTTCGTGAAGAATATCCTTCGGTTTAGTTGAACGATCTTTTTTGCCTTCTCGATCTGTCCGTATATGTGCGCATCTAGATATAGCAGTCTATCGAGGTGAATCCCGAGATACTTAACTGATGGCTTTTGCACACAGGTCGTACCAGCTATTTTAATTTGGAATTTCTTCCAGTGGCGTTGTGTATTGCTCTGTGCTAGCTGGTAAGGTTTTCTGAACAGTATTGTTTCACATTTCGCCGGGTTAATTTTGATTCTCCATGTGTGCAAGTAATCCATTGTAAAATCTACCGCCTGTTGTATGTTTTGTGTTATGGTTTGGATTTTGTTGTGTGTTCCATAGATCACCAGGTCGTCTGCATAAGCTATTGTTTGTATATCCTGCGTGTTTAATCGTTCATTTTCAATTAATTTTTTGGTATACAAATTAAATAGTATTGGCGCCGTAATTGACCCCTGTTGTAACCCGTTGTATATGTTGAACGTTTTGTTGGAAATTTCTTTGCCGTTAGTTGTTTTAAATTGTCTGTTGTACAATAGTTCGTGTAGTAGTTGTATTGTGTCGGGGCTGAACTGCATTTCGTGTAATTTATATAGTAGTCCATCGAGCCACACCGATTCGAATGCCTTCTCCATATCTATTAGTACTGTTCCGGTCGCTTTTCGTTGGTTTAGATTTCGGCAGACGTCTGCGGTTAGTTTGGTTATGGCATGAATTGTTGAGTGACCATGTCTAAAGCCGAATTGGTTATCTGGCATTAGCTTGTTTTCCGTTGTATGTTCATATATTTTCTCGTAGATTATTATTTCATATATTTTTCCCAGATTAGACAATAAGCTTATTGGGCGGTAGTTTTCCGGGTTCTTGGGTGATTTGCCTCTCTTGTGTATTGGGTAGATTTTCGCTGTTTTCCAGATTTTCGGGAACGTTTTATTGTTTAAGCATTGGTTTATTAGGCTGCAAATTTCTTGTAGTATGTCGATTGGCAGATGTTTTAATACGACGCACGGTAAGTCGTCTAATCCATATGATTTTTTTGTATTTAGGCATTTAGTGATAGCTGTTAGTTCTTCTGTGTCTGTAAAATAATGTTTGTAATTGACGTTACTATTGTTTTCTTGTGGGTTTAGTGCAGTGTTATTTTGTGTGAATTGTGTTTTTGTTACATGGTTTAGCTTATTTTGTGCATATTGTTGTTTTAATGGGTCTATTCTTTGTCTAATGATCCGCTCGTGGTGCGGTTTGCCAAGCCTCGTATTCGGTATTGTTGTTTTTTGTATATAGTGTCCGATGATGTTTAGGTTGTCCTGTTGTTCATAGCTACTATATTGGGTTCCCTGTTTCTCCATCTTCGTCCAGTCGATATTTAATGCCTGCATGGAGTTTGTTTCGTCTTCGTTTATTTCCAGTTTTTTAATCTCTTTTTCTTTTTTTGGACTTGCGCTTGCCGTGATCCTATTTATTTGACTAAACATTTTTGGTCCTGGGTTAATGTTTGTCATGTGTTCCGTCCATTTTTTGTTTACCTCCATCTGTACATTTTGTGATATCAGTTCGTTTATCCTTTTAATTTCGGCCTTCAGAGTTGTAATTTGTAGGTTTGTTATTCTCCCCGTTCTTCTGCCGTTTTTTAGTTGTGTGATTCTATTCGATTTTTGTTTATATAGGTTTTTTATGTTATTATTTGTATAACACTCCATATTATTTTTCCGTATTATTTTTGGGATCGTTCGTGTTATATTGTTTGTGATTATTTGTGTTATTGTGTTTATGTGGGTTTCTATTTCGCTATCTGTAATATTTCTGTCTATGGGTATTATTTGTGTTATGTTATTGTTTTTTAGGTGTTTGTGGTATGCTTTTTGTAGTTTTGCTTGCCAGACGGGCCAATCTGCTTTATTGAAATTAAATTTTAATTGTGTATCTGCAGTTACATTAATTGTGTCTAGTTTAAATGAATTGTTGTCGTTATTGTAGTTGTTGCAAATTATCTCTATCGCCTTATGGTCGCTATCGTACGTATGTGCCGGTATTTCTCCTATGTCGTTTGTTTGTATGTTTAGCCTAATATCGACAATAGCGAAGTCTAATATATTATTTGATCGTGGGAATGTGGGGCTGTCTGGTTTGTATATCTGCGCCTTGTATTCGATGTTGTTTGCTTCCATCCAATCGTTGAGTTTTGTTCCTCTTATATTGGTTGCTGTATTTCCCCAGTTTGGATGCGTCGCATTTAGATCTCCTGCTATTATGTAGTAATTTTTCGGATTTTTAAGGTCGTGTTTGGTAAATATTTGATGCCATTCATTTTGGAAGTGTGATTCCGTTATTGTGCGATAACAGCTCGAGCAGTAGATTGCAAACACATACAAAAATTCGTTGTTTCCAGTTAGTTTTATTTTTATCAATGTGTACTCTATGCCTGAGTTCAAGTTTTCATTATTTGTTCGTATTGGTTGGTAAATGTATTTGTTTTTAATTATTATTGCGGTACCACCTGCTTGTTTGCTGTGTGCTCTGTCCTGCCTTATTATGTTGTAATTTTTAAATGTTATTGTGTGTCTAGGGCTTAGTTTTGTTTCACTCAATAACATGATGTCTGGGTTGTGATTATTTAGAAACTCCAACAAATTGAGTCTTCGTTGTGTATTTATTAAGGAGTTAACATTTATCGCTATTATTTTTAGTTTGTTGTTGGGAGGTCTGATTATTTCACTAGTTGTTGAATGAGTGCAAGTAGCGTTGTTATCTGTTCTCCCTGTTGCGCTACTGTTTCCGCCATTTTATCGATTTTATTTGATAGTAACTGTATTGTTTGTGAGTTATCATTGTTTGTTGTTGTTGTTGTTGTTGTTGGTTTTGCTTTCTCCCTTCCTCCACTTTTCAGCATGTCTGCAAATGACCCATTGTCCTGGCTGACGTATGTGTGATTTGTAATCGGTATTTGCTCTGGTTTTTTATTGCGTTTTTCGTTGATCCGCTCTTTAAGTTTGTTTAATGTTGCCTGATATATTGGGCAGCCTTTGTATGAGGCTGGTGTCCTTTAGTATTGCAGTTAGTGCAATATACGCCCTCTTTGTTAATCTCTTCTGTTATTGCGCATTGTCCTGGGTCATGTTGTTGGTCGCACTTGACGCATCTATATTTTAGGTTGCAGTTTGCTGCTGCGTGTCCAAATCTTTGGCATTGGTGGCATTGCATGATAGCGTCTTTTTTTTCAATTGCTCCCATGTTACCGTTTTATAATTAATTGTTTTTATATTGTAGATTAGTCCCATGTTTGTGTCTGGGGCGCATTGAATTATGTAGAGTGGCAATTTTCTTTCTTTATTGATTGAATGTTTGGTTTTTAATTGTGTTATGTTTGTGGCCACTACATTATGCTCCTGTATTTCTGTTTTGATGTTTTCGAGTTGTTCGTCTTCGTGTAGACCCTTTAACACGATTTTTTTTGTTTTTTCGTTCTTTGGTGTATAGGTGAAGAATGAAGTTGATACTTCTTTGAGTACTTCCTTCGCTTTATTGTAGTTTTCTAATGTATCAATTTGTAGTGTATGTTTATACTGGATCACACGTTTTATATTAAAGTTTTCGATTAGCGAACCTTTGATTAGTTTTATTGTATCACCAATCTCTTGATTGTGTATGTGTATTGGTGGTGGTTTAGTATTTTTTTTGTTTGTAGGCTCTGCGTCAGTGACTGTATTTGTTTTGTTAGTTTGTGTAGTTGTAGTTTTTTCCGTTGTTGTTTGATGTTGTTGTATCGTTTTCTTTACTATTGGTTTTGCGTTTTTGTGTTTTATCGCTTTTTTAACAGTTGTAAATGGGTTTGTTGTCCCTTCGTTCATTTCGTCATCGTCTTCACCCGTAATGTCCGCTATTTCAATTGCGTCAAACCGGTTTGTTGTTTCTATATTTGCCATTGTCAACGGTTTCTCGATTGTACGTTTCAATAACATTTGATGCTCGAATTCTTCCATCATCGATGCCATTTTTTGTTTGAGTAGTTCCATGTCTGACTCGACATTCTTTAGTTTGATTTTAAGACCTTGGTTTTCAGCGACTAGTTTTATTTTTTCTCTTTCCGCTACACTATTTGTTAGGGAAAGCCTTCTTCTTGGTTGATCATTTACCTTGTAACTTGCAATGCTCTCGCTCGATTTGGATTTATTGCCCATTGTTGCTGCTGGTTGATCCCCGCTGCTTCCCGGCATCTTTATATTGTCTATTAGTATTAATTTTGATGATTTCTCGTCCTTTGTATCTGAGCTGTGTGCTCTTTTTATCGATGGTACGCTCTTTTCCTGTACATTTGTTAGCACTACCCTTTCACTTACGTCTGCCACGTTGTCCGCAATTTTTTTTTTCTGTTTTCACTTATACTTCACTATCTTGTTTATATTTGTCCCGATGTATATTAAATTTAATTGAGAGAGAGTGAAATTTTTTTTTTTTTTACTAACCTCGTGTTTCTTACCGAGTATTTTTTAAAGTTGGCATTAATTAAATCAATTAATTTAAAATGCTTCTCGTTCTATTCCTTTTTGGTATGTAACACAATACTGTTTATATGCACCACCGTTATATCATTCGAGATTGCTCGCAGCAATGTTTCTTTTGCCCCACGTTTTTTCTATTTTTTTGTTTTTCAAATTTCACTAAATAAATTCACAAAATTCACTTATTATTTGTGTACTCCGCACATACACTAATGTTTGTGCATGCTGGTATCACTAATTAAACCTTAACTATAATTATATCTATTTTACTGCTACACTAACCATTACCGCACTAATCAAAGGTACACTTAAATATTACACACCTTATTACCACATTGTAATAAAATTATTCAACAAAATTGCAGGATTTTTTTTTATTGATAAACTACACCGGTAACTATTTATCGTCCCATAACCACGTTTTATTTAACATAATTCTCGCAAACTTCTTTATCACAAATAATTTACCGTAATTTTTGTACCAAATTACATACACGAAAGTCTGTGCATGCGGTATCACAAGGTTATCATTTAAACACTACTTATAATTTAATCACTATTACTATATTATTACTTAATCATAGCTACTTATAATTAAAAACTATATATTAATTAATTTTAGTTCAATGTTCATCTGAGATAAACATATTTGTTAGACCAAAATATCTATTAACGGCAAATTTTTTTTTTAAAACACTTTTATTGTTTTATTATTTATTGAACACTTTTTATTTTTAAGATCTTGTCTGTACGACGGTCACTAGTGAAGTGTGAAGCTTTAACCACTGCACCACTCGTCACATACAAACTACACCTACAAAATTCATATAAAAAAAAGATTTTTTTATTAGATTTTGGGGGCTTCCCTTTTGAGTTTTTCCGACTTTTCTTTTTTCCTAAACCACCACTGTATTGAGACGAACAAAATAAAAAAACAAAATGTACTAAATATATGAGAAAATGAATTTTCTTGATAACTTTTTTTTTTGGTGAATTTTTCCGATGTTTTAATAGTTATTATGCTATTCGGAACGGAGTCAAATCCAACAAAACAAAAATCATAAAAATCGGTCCAGCCGTTCTTGAGTTATAAATGGTGTAACTAACACGACTTTGTTTTATTTATATAGATGTATAGCTGACATGATGACAAAATAAAAAATTACATAATTTGTATATGAACGAGTGGGTTTGTTTATTTAATAAGTAATAATAATTAAATTTGTAAACAACAACAATGTCACAAAAATTTGGTTTCTTCTAAAAATTGTCAAAATTCCAGATTAATTAAATAATAATTAATTAATAAATAATTTTATTAAATAAAATAAATTAATTAAATAATAATAAATACACTTACGAATATAAATTACTGTGTACTTCAAAGTACTGTAGTACAGAGATTGACCTGTTTATACAACAAGTAGCAAAATCATTTCATGATTTAGAGCCTCGCTATAGTCGTTTGAATTTAAATGACAAGAGGCAAAAAAATTCTTTGATTTAGAGCTCCGCTATAGTCATTTGAATTCGTAGAAGAAGTCCATTACCAGAAACCGGACTATATAGGTTTTGTAATTTAGGGATTGGCCTGTTTAAATAATAAAAGGCAAAAAAATTCTATGATTAAGAGCTATTTCGCGAAAACTATTTGTGATACCCTTGACAGACTAGGGTTTAGCTAAACGCGTTTAGCTAAACTAGTTTAGTTAATCTACTATAAAACCAATTAGACAAAATGAGGCTTAGCAAACCATGTTTCAATAATAAAATACGGTAGCGCTATGATTGTCCGGAATCGGTATTAAACAAATGTCATTGTCATTGCTCAGTTCTGAAGTACTCCGTTACTATACAGAATTATACAGAACAACGATATTACAAGAAAACCATTCAACTTTTATGACTGATTTTTTTGGTTATAACACATACATTTCTTTTAAATCAAAATTATTTAATTTAAAAAAATTAAATTTTAATTTTAAATTGAACCAATTAGAAAATAGCTATCGCGAACTCTACTCAATTGTTTTATAAAAAAACGCAGCTTTTATTTGTCATGGTATTATAATACGCCTTCTACGGTAAGTAGTATGCACAAATGTGTATGCTGGTCCAAAACACATACAAATTTTGACATGATTCGTTTTCGTTACCCACACAATTATGATGGTAGGCAGGAACAGGGATAGAACCTAGCCTGCCTAGTATACACAATTGTGTATGCAAATATTGATTACGAGAAACGAATGTGTCAAACATAGAATTATGTATAAATTGAAGACCAGTATACAGATTTGTGTATACCGCTTAATTATGTTTTGGTCAGGAAAATAGCACTAACTATAATAATAATAAAATAATTAATATGTTATCAAAAACAAATAATTAATATCTTATATAATTTATGTGTTATCAAATTATTATGCTCTTTTTTAAGAATTCCCATTTAACTAAGATCCGTTAAAATACGGAAGACATTGCAACCTGTCATTATTTACGTACACATTTGTGTATGTTGAACTTAAATTGAAGCCAAAAAAAACTGAACTCGAAAAGGAGAAGTAGCGGCATCTATCATTGTATTACAGCACTAAATGACATTGTCCCATTTCTAAATTTTAACCTTCATTGTTAGATGGCGCTCTCGCTGAACCCATTCCGCGACGACTATAGCGAGGCTCTCAATCATAGAATTTTTTTGCCTATTATTATTTAAACCGGCCAATCCCTGAACTACAAAACCTATATAGTCCGGTTTCTGGTAATGGACTTCTTCTACGAATTCAAATGACTATAGCGGAGCTCTAAATCAAAGAATTTTTTTGCCTCTTGTTATTTAAATTCAAACAACTATAGCGAGGCTGTCAATCACAGAATTTTTTTAAGTCTTATTATTTAAACAGGGTAATCCCTGAACTACAAAACCTTTATAGTCCGGTTTCTGGTAATGGATATCTACTAGGAACTCAGACGGCTATAGCGGAGCTCTAAATCATAGAATTTTTTTGCCACTTAAATTATTATTTTGGTTTGTTTTTTGTTTTCCTACTCCTGTACTTAATTTTCCTATATTATTAACTTTATATATCATTTCATGTTTTTTTGATATTATACACGTTTTTAGTTTTCAAAAATTATTTATTTTCTTGTTAGAAAATTTATTGTGACATAATCTTTTCAGGGTTAGCATCAGTTTTCAAAACAAATTGTTTATAAATTTTTATGAATTGATACAGTAAAAAACTGTCATGACATTTTTTTTCCGGGGTGACATTCAAAAATATCGTGATATAAATATTTTTTCGGGATGACATTGAAAAATGTCGTGATATTTGTATGTTAGTGTTGCCATCGCGTTTTTCCGGGATCGTTTACGGGCTAACTTCACAGACATATATATTTTCTTATAAAAACGGTTGCTTTTATTACATACCCATATAAATTATCATTTTTAATAAAAACAAAACGATTCAATTTCCATTTTCTTATATAAAAAAATTTAAACATTATGTACCGAACATTTCATTGTGAAAATATATAAAATATTGTTACGGTGACACCTAGAATAGAATAGAATAAGTTAACTTCATTAATTGTTCAATTACATTTATAATTTATACTCAACATTTAGGCGTATTTCTATACTAACATATTTGCTGCGCATTTAGGATTATTCTAGAAACAAATATTTTGGTATATAAAGGCGCGCGTTGACGTGGAATGCTGAGTATTATTTTAAACGTGATACAGTGAAGGTTAAATAGAAAGGTTATTAAAGTGATTATTAAAGCAATTATTAAAGTGATAATTAAAAAGTGTGTTATAATTAATTGTGAAAATTGTGTTGTATAATAAATTGTGTTGTGTAAATAAAATTGTGTGAGTTAAAATTTGAAGCAGTGTATTTATTCACAATCCAGTGATTCGAACCTTGATTGACAAGGCAAAATCGTAACAATATAAATCATGAGATAATTGGTGTTAATTTTGTTGGTGATGAATTGGTCGGTGCAAGGATTATTTGAAATCAATATTATTCAACACGATATTCGTTTGTAGTGTCACTTATAAAAAAATGTCGGCGAAGAACCCCCCTACAGACCACTGTAGCGTACCCGATTTAAATCGTGTTGGCCGAACATTGAGGCACGTAACAAACGTAATAAACTGTATCCTCTTCTGCACAATAAAAATAATTGTACAAAAAAATTACACTACTTCAAAAATACAGAACTATAAATCAATTTTGAAATTAAACACCTTCAATTTAATTCTCAATAGATATTCTCAGTAGATGTTATTTTTATAAACTTTCCCACAACTATTGAACACAAATTTCTTATTCAATTGTTTTTATAAATTCCATACTTGAGCGTTACTTCGCTCTAAGTTTGCAAACTCAAAAATTTTTTCTTTTAAATTAAACTTCAATTTAAATGAGTCAACAAAAATCTCAACTGAATTTCATCAAATTTCAAACCAAACTTTATTTTATAACATCCAAAATTAGAATTATTATCAAAAAAAAAAATTCTCGCACCAAAATAATCTAGAAGAATATTTTTCCGTTGTGCCTCTCGTTTTGTTTTATGATCGTCATTACCCCACTCATTCATGCCGCTCATCGATCGCAAACACCAAAGCGAGAAACACTAAAAAAAATTACTCCTATATATCTCACCAGTCGAACACACGCACAATATACACATTGGTCTCGCTCTCAATTTATTATAAATTCACACAACACGGCTTGTGGATAAGGAGGCTAATTCCCGTATAATCAAACTGTAGCGTCCATTCAATAACAGATGACAATGCCACCAGTAAATGCACCAACTATTCGATGAAATGAAATTATAAATTCAAAAACAAAATTATATACGAAATAATGTTACGATCGCCTAAATCGCCCTAATCTCCGAATAGATCAAGGTTTTCGGCTGGTTAAATTCAAAATAATAATCATTACCAAACGTAGTAAATGTGGATCCAGGTCAACTACAAATTATAGAGGTTTTGCTATTGTTACGAGAAATTTATGAATTTAAAGTTCTAAAGAATTTTAATAAATTTCTTCATTATCAAAATTCAAATTTGATTTATAAAATCCTTCGACCAAGCCTATATAACATTCGACCCCAAGAATTCAAGGTGAAAATTGCGAAAATATCTCTTTTAAACTCTCGACTTTTGGCTTTGTTAGACCAAAACGTAGTAACCACAGGTTCAAAATCAGTAAAAAACCACTTCAGCTATAATTGCGTTTTATTTTCAAGCATTTCTAAATTATGATTTTCGCAAACATTCACTAATTTGTCTAATTATAAAAAAATATAATATTTCGAAAAGGCTTAAAATCGATGCCCCAATAAATAGTCCGACTAACCCGCCAAAATTTGAAACC
Source organism: Nephrotoma appendiculata (assembly GCA_947310385.1). Lineage (NCBI taxonomy): Eukaryota > Metazoa > Arthropoda > Insecta > Diptera > Tipulidae > Nephrotoma > Nephrotoma appendiculata. The sequence goes on from OX371223.1 coordinate 101,814,071, forward strand.
AAATCGACAAATGAATACAGCTGCTTCCGTGTCATTCCAACAAATGAATTTTCTTCGAAATAAAGATGAAAGTAGGTTCTAGTAATGGTTCCAAGCTTAGCTTGAGGTTTTCTTGGTGGCAGACTGTACATATCGATTTTATACTCATACTTTATTGCGTTGCATTCTGGCAGGCAATCGCATGTTATGTTTGGTGCAGCGATCAACTCCTTTTCTAAATTGGTGGAGGATTTAAGTGTTTTGCCAAAACTGGTTAGGGACAGTGAATTCTCACAATCAGCATACGCTTTCTCAAAATCGATATTTGGTCCACATATCGGTGTTGTGTTTGTCCTTGGTATGGAAAAGTGGACGCATCCATATTTCGCAATTGTGTGGTTCGCAAAACATTCAAGTTTACAATTGGCTTTATTATAAAATTTGAAAAATTGCAATTGACGTTCGTCACTAAAGTAGCATTGTCGCTGCTCTGGCGTATAACTTCGAAGATTTGGCGATGTGGTTGTGATTTTTGGGCTTACTTTTATTTTATATCTAGTATTATGTTGCAGCGGAATGAAGTTGGTAAACAAATTGGGATACACAGCTGGAGAATGTATTTGCACTTTATAACCAAGATTACTGGGCTCACATGCATTATGCAAATCTTTTACGTCAGCTTGGAGTGTTGATATTAAACCGTATGGTTCGCCAACAGCCCAAGTTCGTCTTGGGTATGATGGATAATCAAAATACCCACGGTCATAATTCCATCCTTGCATTTCTTCACTAATGTTGTAATAAACGTAGTCAGTTTGAAGATTTTCCGTTTTAATAATTTCCTTTGGTAAATTGAATGTGTAACAAACTCCTTCGTTTGTTAGTATCTTATGAAATAATCTTCCAAATCCAGGCAATGAAACATGGTATACTCCGTTTGTGAATTGAAATGCATCCTCTTGATATCTTGTTGAGCCGATAATATTGTATTCATTCGGGGCTATCTAAAATGATAACATATAAGTTTTACAGAAGCATCTCGCACATACTTTAAAAAATATACTTACCCGTAAAAGAATCTCAATATGTTCCTTTTTCAGAAAACTGAATTTTAAACCTTCGGTGTATTGCTTACGTAAAAGTTGTGCCCATTGGTTTTCACATATTTGTAATGCGATATCATATTGAGATTTGGCTTCCGGATCAATTAAATGTGCGGTAAACGGATAACGGGCCAGGTTCGAAGTATTTTCGTAGGTGTAAACTTCGGAACTTATTTTAAATTGTGGACATATGGTTACGGCTGGAAATGGAATGTCATAGATTTTGGTGGGTAAAACATCCTCCACTAAAATTACAGCTCGTTCTTGCCATTTTTGTACCACTTCGTGTATAAAGATTCCCAATATTGCGAACGATATAAAAAATGTAACTATCCAAAAACATCTTTCTGCAACTGGACGATTTTGTTCATTCAAATATTTTACGCCGTGAATGGTTGTATTGGCCGTATAATCTTTGACGTTAGGCAAAATTTGCTTTGGCTTTTTTAGCACAGAGTTAGCGACACCTGACATTATTTTATATTATTTTCACTATACTGTTCAAATTGTTTGAGATGTTCATTCAATGATATCTAAAATACTACTGACTATAGAAAACGGTCATTATACTTAGTTTATTCCAAGATAAATGTAAGATAAACTCTGGTTTAGATAGAGTGGCTATTATCTCTTAGATATAAAATTTGCATGCAAAATATAAGATTATGGTTTAATTGGTGTGATTTGTAATTAATTTGAACCGCACGTCGCTATAATCAAACTCATAAACTTCTGCAAAACGTCCGTATCAAATTTAGTAACTAAATCTTCTATCTGTTCTAATGAACATGTGTGTAACACTATTTGTAATTAGTTTTGCGTACTTTTGTATTACCTGTAATTAAAACTCAAAAAAATCACTTAATTTTATGTTACTTTTACTACTTACGGAAAAAAATTAATTTGTTCCCACTGACTAGTCCATGACAGATTAAATTAAAGTCAAATTTATAACAAATTTTGTGCTTGTTTCTCGTAGAACAATAAAACACCATGAGACATGCTATAATGTTAATTGGGGAATTGAATTTTTTTTTGCATTGATATTACAGTAAAAGGTCTAAAATATATTTATACTATATAGCGACAAAACAACGTCTCTGGAGGCTCAATTATATTCCATTATTATATTAAAATATATATTCCATTCACAAAGCACACCTCATATAAAAGAGGTGGGCCAAATTGATAAACAGTGCCTATAAATGTCCATAGGCGTAGGATAGTTTGATTGTAAGGTGGAGCAAAAAGTTTTTAGGAAATATTTAGTAAATCACACATCATCACTCGCTTATGACGATACTGATGAATGCATTTATAAAACAAAAACCGAATAACTGTTATGTTGAGTTTGATATAAATTAGATTTGTGGTCTTTTTATTAAAAAATCATGCGGTTTAGTTTATCAATATTAGATTAGTGGTTTCTCTCAAATATTCAGTTGTATTATTGTTCATTTCTTTTTTTTCAACTTTTATCAAATTTATAGCGAAAAATGATTTGTAACTGTTCCAACGGATGTATGCTTTCTGAACTCATCTTTGTATTGTATTGCCCTAATTATGACCGTCAAGACGAAATGCATCCTATTAGCTAGTTCGAGTGCACCGATATTTTATCTGTCCAAAACCAATATCGAACAGCGCCTATAGGAGCAACATAGGTTACAACAACAACGGCAACACCAACAACATCGTGTCCTCTCCTCTTCTCCGCGTAATCATTCATTAGCCAATTAGCAATGCACCGATCAGCTGATGCTATAAAATGACGTGTTTAACATAATGACCAGATATCCTTCGGTATCACAAAAATAGCCTTGATCGAAACTCATCTTCTTCACTGCGTGACTCATGTGGAGGTGATGTAGCGGATAAAATATTGCAAACATAACTTCTCGCAAACTCATCGCTAACTAATCAATAATTATTCGGTACTTGCAAACAGAAATGCATCAATAACACGACGAGCATTACAAAACGAAAACAAAAGCAACACACCGAATCAGGAATGATATTGGCAACAAATCAAAAGTACTAAATTTTGGAGGCAAATGTTGATCAATTCGAAATTTTAGTTTCTTTAATGAACTGGAATGAGTTATCAGTGAGATTAAATTCTGATTCTGTAGCTGCAGGTCATCCAGAGAAAACCGTGAATGGTTGGCAAAAAGTGAGGTTATGTTAAAAAATTTGTAATTTGTATATTTAATTATCGGTGTTCCCGATTGGGATGCTTATCCGTTAAGAGGTGATTCCTTGGTCCATTTCACGAAAAAAATCGTATAGTAGGGGGGGGGGGGGGGGGGTGTAACTTTTGATATCGTTTGAGATACAGGATGTTTAAAAAATTGGTTTCGGGAAAAAAGTGCAAGCGAATATTAAACTGTAACTTACAAAACATTTAATGGACTGCAACCAACAAAACCTCATTTGACGGACAATTGTATAGGCTGTATTTAAGATCTTATTGGCTATCTTGCATCTGTATCCATTGAAGAGCTATGACGTTTTAAAGTTAAAAAAAAAAAATATATTTTTTTTTTATAAAATTAAGTTTTTCTCAAAAAAATCCCCTAATAAATTTTTTTTTTACTTAATTTTAATCCGCTATGATCTTCTCTACAATCTCTTAATCCGCTATTTGTACCCACGTGCTATAGTTTTTACTTATGAGATGAAGAATGAAATTACTACACACAAATATTAATAATTTTTTTTTTATTTTTTTTTTAACTTTAAAACATCATAGCTCTTAAATGAATACAGATGCAAGGTAGCCAATAAGATTCAGGTCTATTCAATTGTCCGTCAAATGAGGCTTTGTTGGTTGCCGTCCGATAAGTATTTTGTAAGTTACAGTTTAATATTCGCTTGTACTTTTTCCCGAACCAAATTTTTTAAACACCCTGTATCTCAAACGATATCAAAAATTGACCCCCCCTCCCCCTGGTTTAGCATCTTAATCGGGGACACCCTGTATTAATTATTCAACTAATAAGTAGCCATTTTCTTATAATGTTAGCTGGCGATATTTCTTCTTCTAAGTCATCATCATTTTTATTTATAACAATTCCGATACTCCATTCCATTGTTAAAACAAAATTATAAATAAATTTCAGTTAATAACTTCAATAAAAAAAATTGACAGTTTTTCTTTGCCAGCTAAACAAAACTACATCATAAATAATATGACGCGTTATTATCGAAAAAAACACATCGAAAAATCATAATACCTATTTTCGAAGTTATCGAGTCTCTCGATATTATCGAAGAAAAAACACTATCGAAAAAATCATAATAGGCCACTGTTGATTTTCAAGAAAAGCATTAAAACTTCTATTAAGGGGTCTATTAAGAAATTTTCGAAAGCGTTTTTTTTTTCGACAAAGTCGAATGAAAATACCTATATGAATTTTTCGATTGTATCGAAAAAATAAAAATCTCAAGATTAATTTGTATAATTACTATTAAATTTAAATAATTAAAATTATTTAATCCAATATTTAATATTTTATGTATAATTTTACAAATACATATTGTGTATTCGCAACGATATTCGACACCATAAGAGGGTGCCGCAAATTTTCGACCACGTCGAAAAAAGTCGCGGTCGAAAATTTCATAACAGCGATATTCGACAACTTACCACAATTAACAAAGTGCAATTTACAAATTGCAGTTTAGAAACTGCAATTTACAACCTGCAATTTACAAGTTGCAAATTACAACTTACAAATTAAAACTTACAAATTACAACTGGCAAATTACAAATTGCAACTTTCAATTTATAAATTGCAAATTACAACTTGCACTTTACAACTTGCAATTTACAGAGGGGTTGTAAATTTTCGAAACGCGATCAAAAATTTCATAATAGCAATGATATTCCTCACCTTACGGTGATTTACAACTTCAATTTACATTTTGCAATTTGTAACTTGCATTTTATAACTAACAACTACAATCTGCAACTTACAACTTAAAACCTGCGCTTTACAACTTAAAACTTGCACCTCGATTTGCAACTTTCAATTTACAACATTCAATTAATTATTTGCAAATTACAAATTGTAATTTACAACTTGCAATTTACAATTTTCTATTTACAACTTGCAATTTACAAGTTCAAATTACAACTTACAATTTAGAATTTGCAAATAAGAACTGGCAAATTACAAATTGCAACTTTTATTTTATAAATTCCAATATACAACTCGCAAATTACAAATTGCAATTTACAACTTGCTATTTTGCAAGTTACAACTTGAAATTTACATAAGTGTTGTAAATTTTCAACAACGTCGAAAAAAACGTTTTCGAAAAATTTATAATAGCGATGATATTTGACACCTTACGGTGATTTACAAGTCTAATTTACATCTTGCAATTTATAGCTTGCAATTTATAACTAACAACTACAACCTGCAAGTTACAACTTACAACTTACAACCTCCACTTGCAGTTTGCAACTTTCAACTTGCAACTTTCAATTGACAAACTGCAATTTACAATTCGCAATTTACGACTTGCGATTCAATTAGAAGCAGTTACGGAACTGACCGTAGACGGATTTATAGCTGCATTAAAAAGATTTTCCTCTAAAACATATGTTCCGAGCGGTATAGATAACTATTTATATTCAGACAATGGTACGAACTTCATTTTAGCGGATTCGACGCTGAAAACGGTATTTATATTTAATAACTCAAAACTAAATGATTTGGCTATTACAAGATTTTGCACTTATCTTCAAATAAATTGGAATCGAGAAAGCACTAAAGAGAAAGCAAATTCATACAGATGTCAACTCTACGGTTTTTGTTTTCTTCGGCCCGTCAATGAGGAATTCATTTACCTTCCGTTTCATCGAAATGGAATACCCCACGAGAATTCACTGATGGCAAGGAGTTATGCAATTTGGTGTGAAAAATGTTTTTTTTACATACATAGATAAAATTAAATTATAAATAGTATTGATAACAGAAAGTCGTGACCCTTTATAGACCGATATAAAACCGAAATGAGCACACTAATTATTCATTCGCCTCTCTCATTTACAACAACAATAGATTTTCTTAATTCTCACATCATCGATTGTTCTCGAACATTGATTGTCATTCAGTGCTTCAGTTCGCGTTTGGATCTCGTCATATGGTATGTTAGCCGGTACAATAAATAGTTTCCTTGTTTGCATTATATTAGAAAGGACTATTGTTTTGCGATATGTAAATGAAAACGCATGCAATATCTGGCCGAAACCTTTCGGCGACGAGGAGACAATTGTACGATAAGAGTTGCAAGATTGAAACAGGTTGCAAGTTTGAAGCATGTTTTGATTTACCAGATGAACAATTTTGTTGAGCAATCAAAGGAGACAGAACTTTCCAGCACCAGAGTCACGTTCAGCCATTACATTCGAAGACATACAACAACATAAAAGATAAAATTTCAATTAAAAATATTTAAGTGTGATCGTAATCTATCAATTGAACTAGAAGTTCTCATAAAATTAAAACTTTTTATTATGACTGGAACATACAAAGCTAGACGTTTAAAAATGCAAAAGGTACCCGGGTACCTCGTCACTCACATAAGAGTTAAGCAAAATATTTTGCTTGAAATCAAATTGTAAATACATTTATGCAGACTTCATAATTCTTATACAAATTAATTGTGTTAAATTCACTTTCATATAAAAAGGGGATTATTGTTAACTCCCAGAAGAGTAAGCTGTAATTGCTACTGTTAAAAGAAAAATAAATAATGTTAACGTTAAAAGTCTCTAAACTATAATTTTTTATTTCATGGCTGCTTAATTCGTAAATAACGTAACTCCAGCGCGGTTTTTATGCATGCAATGGTATTTTATGGCGAATAAAATTCCAACAATAAATCGTTGAATGAAATCGAAAAAATTTGGCGGCGTGAGAGCTGGGAGGTCAGCTGGGGGTCTTTCTGTGTGAATAGAGGCCTGGTCTGTTGAAGAGATGTCCCTACCCTCTACTGCCGCTTCGTTGCGGCTGGGCTTCAGCTTTTCGGGGTCGATGGGTCATTCGAGGGGGCGGGGGTCTCTTCAGCAGACTGGGTAATTGTCACTCGAGGAGATCCAGTCGTCGCTATGGTGTCCTTTAATTTAATTTCAGTTTATTAATTTGATTTTTGTTTATTCTGTTCCATGATGTAGGCCAGAAATACGCAAGCTTCAACTTCTCCACGACGCAAAATGAAATCTAGTCGGTAAAACCATCTCTGCATGTTTAGAGGAAATCTGCGGAATTTCTGTAGCACACCTATAAATAATACTTTTGTTATTCCATATAACGGTTATCTAAGTTCTCAATTCAATGCCGCTATTAATGTGAAAATGTGTACGTCAGTTGTTGCAGTTAAATTTACACATACAAGTATTTAACTAAAGTTCTGGATTGTGCGCGTATCATCGAATAGATTTGAGGTGCGAAAAAGAGGAGAAAATAAAGTTATTGTGTGCCAACCGTGTGGTAATGGCCTTGTGAATGCGTTCAGTCGAAGCGGATACGTTTTATTGATACAGTAAACGCTCGATTTAGTGGACGCTCGATTTAACGGACGCTCGATTTAACGGACAATTTTTTTATTTTCCATTTTTCGTTTATCGATTATGATGGGATTGGGTATGTTGGATGGAAATGAGGTTATTAAATAATTTTTGGAAGAAGTTCTTTAATATGGCCATCTAGGGTAGAACTCGTTCAATTCTTAACCGATTATGATGGGATTGAGTATGCCGAATGGAAAAGGAATTATTTTTAAGAAATTCTGCAATATCGCCAAGAAACTCGGTAATTTAAACTAGTGTAGAACTAGATAATAAGCAACCGTTTTTCTTTCAGCAAGCGGCTCGTGACGCTAACAATTTTCTGGTAAAGTAAGATGCCTTAACATCTATCACCACGACGTACCCCACTCATGGGATTAGTGGGTTGAGCGGCAGGTCAAGTACTTACTCTCACAAAAAATCACGTTATGAACCCTACACAAAGAGCTCGGATAAATTTGTATTATACTTATAGACAAAGACCTCGAAAACTATTCACGGGAATATGGAATATGATGTCTTCTAAGATCATGAGATCTTCAGAACCTTTAGAACCAAGCAATAATTTACATTTGTCAGATACTTGCAATACAAGAGCGCATAGTCCAATGGCCATATTCCAGAACCTTTTCCAAAAATTATTTCATAATCTCATTTCATCAACAATGCCCAATTTCTGTCCTAGGAGGTCATATTCCAGAACTTCTTCCAAAACACATTTAAGAATCCCATTTCAATCCAACATACCCAAACTCATTATAATCAGTTAAGAATTGAACGAGTTTTGTCCCAGATGGCCATATTCCAGAACTTCTTCCAAAAATCATTAAATAATCCCATTTCCATCCAACATACCCAATTCCATCATAATCGGTTAAGAAACTACTTAGTTCCGTCCCAGATGGCCATATTCCAGAACTTCTTCCAAAAATCATTTAATAAAATCATTTCTATCCAACATACCCAATCCAATCATAATCGGTTAAGAATTGAACGAGTTCCGTCCCAGATGGCCATATTCCAGAACTTCTTCCAAAAATCATTAAATAATCCCATTTGAATCCACTATACCCAATCCAATCATAATCGGTTAAGAATTGAACGAGTTCCGTCCCAGATGGCCATATTCCAGAACTTCTTCCAAAAATCATTAAATAATCCCATTTGAATCCAATATACCCAATCCCATCATAATAGGTTAAGAATTGAATGAGTTCCACCCTAGATGGCCATATCCCAGAACTTCTTTCAAAAATAATTTAGTAATCCCATTTCAATCCAACTTACCCAATCCCATCATAATCGGTTAAGAATTGAATGAGTTCCGTCCCAGATGGCCATATTCCAGAACTTCTTCCAAAAATCATTAAATAATCCCATTTCCATCCAACATACCAAATCCCATCATAATCGGTTAAGAATCGAACGAGTTCCGCCCCAGATGGCCATATTCCAGAACTTCTTCCAAAAATCATTTAGTAATCCCATTTCAATCCAACATACCCAATCCCATCATAATCGGTTAAGAATTGAATGAGTTCCGTCCCAGATGGCCATATTCCAGAACTTCTTCCAAAAATCATTAAATAATCCCATTTCCATCCAACATACGCAATTCCATCATAATTGGTTAAGAAACTACTGAGTTCCGTCCCAGATGGCCATATTCCAGAACTTCTTCCAAAAATCATTTAGTAATCCCATTTCAATCCAACATACCCAATCCTATCATAATCGGTTAAGAAAATACTACGTTCCGTCCCAGATGGATATTTTCCAGAACTTCTTCCAAAAACTGTTTATGAATCTCATTTCCATCCAACAAACGAAATCCCATCATAATCGGTTAAGAGATAAACGATTTCTGTCCTAGGTGGCCATATTCCAGAACAAGTGCAAAATCTATAGTCGATTAAATTTAAAAATTTCCCATTCGGATTTAACGGACATTCGGATTTAACGGACACCCCCAATTAGTCCGTTAAATCGAGCGTTTACTGTAATCTCATTTACCAAATGCCACACTTGTGAGGCCTAAGGGGCTTTGTGGTTTGGGATAACATTGGTCGAAAGGAAGTCTTTTTGTTGTGGAATTGGAAATTTATGAAAGTTAAACAATTTTCAAATTATTCGACGCGATCAATGAGGTCGCAAACCATTATAGTAAAACGTTTCGGGATGGTATTCATGCCAGCTAAATATACGTGTTGAAACTCAGTCTCATATGCTTCAGATTTGTTTCGTTAACCAATCAATCGTCAACCAGCCCCCGTTGTCTCTCTCTCTCTTGAATAAAAACAATTGAAATTTCAAAAAGTAATTAAATATAATTATTTATTATTACCATGACCATTAATTATTTATCAACTAACACATCGTCAATTGAAATGTCATGGCCCACAGCCTTTCTGTTCCTTCTAGCGTTACACAAATTTCGTATCGTACAAAAATATATCAATTCGATTAAACTTAATATTGATCCACCCATGAACAAACCGAGCAACCCACCAAAATTCGACACTAAATCCGATATGCCGTACAGTTCACTACGAGTTTCACCATAAAAATTTGTATTTGTAAAAAAAAATTCAATTTTGGTAATTTTAAATTCTCGATTTTCCGCCTGTAACGCTTTAAGCAAATCGGGATTAAACTCTCGCACCTCTTTCTTAAAACTGTAGAAATTCCATTCGTGTTCCGCATCGTAATGCACACGAGTACACTCTGGTAAACAATTGCACCCGTCGACTGTATCTGATGAATTTTTACCATAATATTGCTCCTTGAACCGTTTGAGCAGCACATAATTTTCCCATTCATTCCATATAGGGGCGTAACACAAGAGTTTTTCGACACCACAGATGGGAATGCCACGTCCTCGTGGTAACGAAAATTTAATGCAACCACACGTTGAATACGTTAAATTAGCGATACATTCCAGTTTGCAATTCATTTGGCTGTATGTACGGAAATAACTTAAATTGCGTTCATGATTGAAAAAGCACTGTCGTTTTTCCGGGCTGTATGAATTAAGGCTACTCGAAGTTTTAACAATTCGGGGAGTTATCGCAATTTGTGCGTATTGAGCGTGCGGTACCCGAATAAAATTTTTATATGGCTGCGGGTACTCCGAAGGATTGTGTAATGTAACTTTGTAACCTTGTTCACCATTTCGGCACAAAAAATTCAGTTCGTCATCGTAGTTTCGTAGCACTATGGTTAGGCCATGTCGCTTACCAACGGCCATAGCACGTTTTGGATGAGCATCATCGATCGCGTCGCTCGTATATCCCTCGTCGAAATTCCAATGTTTTGCTGGACGTTTCGCCTCAAAGTAGAAATAATCGTTTTGTACAGCATCGTTACGGAAAATCCCCGTGATAATATTAAATGTGTAGCATCGTCCTTCTTCCGTTATAATTGGCGTTAATATTTTACTACAGTCGGTTTCGTTGCCCCATTTACATCCAATAAACAAATCATTATAATCGGGTGCTATGTCCAGCATTGCACGAACGTATGATTTATCCATAAATTGTTTACCCTTCCATAACGATTGATCGGTCCCGGCAAAATGTTCATATTCGCAAATATGGGACATCGCCTCAAAATATTTAATACTCGAATTTGTTGCTCGCTCGTTCTCTGGCAATTGCCAATGATGTGATAATTTATAGGCCGTTTCCGTATAATTTAATAATCGTGGTTTCATTTTTGTTTCAGGGCACAAGGTCACGGCGGGAAATGGCACATTAAAAATTTGCGTTTTTTTATCGTCTGTCGTTACAATCACCGGACTCTTTTGCCATTTGTCCACAATTATATATATAAAATAACCGAGGCACACGATACATATTATAAATCCAATGACCCACCAAATTTTTTCGGCCAGCGGTCGTTGTTGTTCACCCAAATATTTTATACCGTGTATTGTGGTATTCTCCGAGTAATCACCAAATGTTTCACAGACTTTCATACATGTTCTTTTCTTCTTTGACTTTTTTTCTTGAAATTCTCCGTTGAGGGGAAGTTGTATATCTGGTTCTCTGAAATCGAACAAAAAACATTTTTTTATAATTAATTAATTTTATATTACGCCGCCGTACCTAAAATGAAAATGTATTAGCACTAATTGTAATTAGTTTTGCGTATTACTGTAATACCTGTAATTTCCATTCGATAGCATTTTTCATTTAAATAATTAAAACTAAAAAAAAATCACTCAATTTTATGTTGCTTTTAACTCACGAAAAAATATTTATTAATTTATTCACACCGACTAGTCCATGCTGAAGAAAGCGAACAGAATAAATTGAAGACAAATTTATAACAAATCGTGTGTTTGTTTTTAGAAGAATAAAACAACATGCGTCATGCTAATTATTACAGTAAAAGGTCTATAATCTATTTATACTACATATAACGAAATCGAGCACGCTTTTGTAATATACAGCTTTGTGATTTGCATGTTAATTTAATTTTTATATCTCGTTCACAAGTCACACCTCATATAAATGAGGTAAGCCAAATAAATAAACAACGCCTATATGTGCATAGGCGTCGATACTTTGATTGTAAGTACAAGTAAAAAACTTCTAGGAAATATTTAGTAAAACTGGATTACGTACTTCTCTGATTGATCCATAAGTATATGTAATTAGAACGGTTTCACTGGTTTATTAAAGACTAAGTTCGTAGCTGTAACTTGTAACGATTTTATGACCATACTGATGAATGCATTTATCAAAAACCGAATAACTGTAATGTTGGTTTTTATATAAGATAAATTTGTGGTTTTTTTATTTTAAAATCATGCGGCTAAGTTTATCTAGTTCAGATTAGTCGTTTTTCTCAAATATTCTGTTATATTATTGTTAATTTCTTTTCTTAAAAAAGAAGAGTGTTCTTTACTACAATGAAATTTAATTTTGAAACTAACCTAAAAACTTATTAATTACTTATACCATAGAAAAAAAAGTTTACCATAGATTACTCTTTTTTAGAAATTGAGAGATAAAAATGAGTTGACAAAAAAACTTTTGATAATTCCAATGTCATGAATGAATTGTGACTTTACATTCCGTATACGTATATTCTATCCAAAACACTAGTTTTGTATGTGAAGGTAATAGAATAAAGGGCCAACCATAAAAAATTATAAAATTAAAAAAAATTAAAAATTTTGACGACACTAATTTTTAATGACATTCCAGCCATACTAGACGTAACGACTATGCCGTAAATATTGTAGAATATTGAATGACAACTATTTATTTATTTATAAACTATTTGTTACAGTGACAGCTGTTTATTGTTTGTTGTTTTTTTAGGTAGCACGATACAAATTTTAATTTTTTTTACATTTGAACGCAAAATTTCGCTCCAATAATTTTTATTAAGTGACAATTCATATTTAACGAAGCTTCGTTAAATTTTTTAATTTAAATTAATTTTTCCATGGACGAAAGCACAGAAACGGCATTTAACGCAAACATAATTTTTTTAAAGTTACGTTTATAATTTTTTTTAATTTTTCTATGGTTACCCCTTAAAGTATTTACATACAAAAATAAAATAAAACTAAAAATTCGAAGAGCGAGCCGCCGGAAAAAACAAGCATAAACAATTGAAATCGTAGTTTTGTTGTTTTTGTTAAATCTATTCGACAAACCAAAAACGAAATGAACAAATTTTGAATTAAATACAAAAATTTCTGGTTAATTGCTTGCGTCTCTTCGTCATTCATATTTGAAATTTGGGCAAAGGAGATATAAACTTACAAAGTAAATAATTAAATAATTCGGGTTGTGTGGTATTTTGATTGTTTTGTATACAAGTTCAAATACATTATTTAGCTACTTTTAGTTGGACCTGCGCTTTTGAAATAAAATTGGCTCAAGTTTTTGATGGCTTTTATCGAATCCAGCAAATTAAAATTCGAAATTACAAGATTCGAAATTAGATTATTCCCAATTTATAAATATTTACATCAAACTTCACTTCTCAGTAGGCCGTAAAAAAAATATTTGAACAGAAATTACATAAAAATTCTTTCCCCAGTTCCCTATTTCCGGGAAATTACCAGAATAGTGCCACAGGGGGGTCTGTAACGAAAATATAAAAATCTCAATAAACGTTTATTGTATTACGAAATTATTTATAATTAAACTACTTAAACTTTAATAATTAAAATTATTTAATCCAATATTTGATATTTTATGAATAATTTTACAAATATTTTACCTTTAGTGGTGCCGCAAATTTTCTAAAACGTCGAAAAAATGCGGTAGAAAATTTTATACTAACGATATTCGACACCTTACGGCAATTTGCAACTTGTTATTTGCAACTTGCAATTTATAACTTTTAACTACAACTTGCAATTTGAAATTTCAACAAAAACCTTAAAATTCACAAATTGCAATTTACAACTTGCAATTAACAACTCGCAATTTTTAACTTGCAATTCATACCCTAAACTTACAACTTGTAAATTACAATTTGTAATTTACAAATTTAATTTACAAATTGCAATTTACAAGTTGCAATTTACAACTAGCAATGTGCAACCTGCAATTTACAACTTGCAATTAACAAATTGCAATTAACAAATGGCAATTTACAACTTGCAATTTACAACGTGCAATTTAATACTTGCAATTTAATACTTGTAATTTACAACTTGCAATTTACAACTTGCAATTTACAACTTGCCACTTATAACTTGCAATTTGAACTAGCCACTTGTAACATTCAACTTTCAAATTACAATTTACTTAAAGTTACAACGCGCAAATTAAATACTTAGAACCTTCAATTTTTAGCTTTCAATTTACAACTTGCAAATTACAACTTGCAACTTCCAATTTACATCTTGCAATTTATAACTTGCAATTTTACAATTTATAACTTCGAATTTAAAAATTCTGTTTACAACTTGCAATTTAAAAATGCAATTTACAACTTGAAATGTACAAGTTGTATTTTAGAAATATCAAATTACAAGTTACAATTTTCAACTTGCAATTTTACAATTTTTAACTTGCATTTTGCATTTTTCAACTTCCAACTTGCAATTTTCTTGAAATTTACACCTTTCATTTTTCAACTTGCAATTTAGCACATGATAATTAAAACTTTCAAAATTCAACTTTCAACTTAAAACTTTCAACTTCAACTAGCAAATTGTACCTTTCAATTTACAAATTGTAATTTACAACTTTCAAATTACAGCTTGCAAATTAAAACTAGCAATTTTGCAATTTACAACTTTACACCTTTGTAGGTGTCGTAAAATTTCGACAACGCAAAACGCGGTCCTAAATTTCATAATATCGATATTCGATACCTTACGGCAATTTACGACTTGAAATTTGCAACTTGTAAATTACTTGCAACTTTCAATTTACAACTTGCAATTTGATGCTTGTAATTAACAACTTGCAATTTACAACTAGCAATTTACAATTTTCAATTTAAAACTTAAAAATTTACACCTTCAATAAACAACTCGCAATTTACAAACGGCAATTTTCAAATTCAATTTACAATATGCAAATTACAACTGGCAATTTACAACTTTCAAATTTTAACAATTTTCAACTTGCAGATTACAACTTGCAAATTAAAACTTGCAACTTACAACTTGCAACTTGAACTAGCCACTTGCAACTTTCAATTTACAAATTGCAATTTACAACTTACAAATTACAACTAAGTAGCAATTTTGCATTTTAAAACTTGCAATTTACAGAGTTGTCGTTAATTTTCTACAATGCCAAATTGCAAAAGTTACAATTTAATTCTTGCAAATTACTTGCAACTTTCAATTTAAAACTTGCAATTTACAACTCGTAAATTACAACTTGCAACTTCCAATTTACAACTTGCAATTAACAACTTGCAATTAAGAAATTTCAAATTACAAGTTGCAAGCAACAACAACTGTAATTTACAACTTGCAGTTTACAAATTGAAAGGACCCCGCACAAACCTTATGGAAATTGAATTTCGGTCAAATGATTTGAAATTTTCAGAATAGTTTCTTCAAGTCATGCTGATCAAAAGTTTTCATGGGCACAAAGTGCCTAGATGCTGTTGAAGCCGAGTTTTAAGCGATGGAAAGTTGAAAAACTTCATTATTATACGCATCATATTTTTCCGCCGTAAAATGTAAAATAATTGAAAATTTCCATTATTTTTTTTTGTATATTTGTGTTTTTTGCTTTTATTTAAATATATGCAGCATCTGGTTGTAATTTGTTTGTTTGTGCGATTTTAGCATCTTCCGTCTCACGGATCTCGACATTTTTTTTATTTCTTGAGGGCTGTGAAATAGGTCCGTGCCTCGTGCACGAGCAACTTTTTCAACTTTCCATCGCTAAAAACTCGGCTTCAATAGCATATAGGCACTTTGTGCCCATGGATACTTTAGATCAGCATGACTTGAAGAAGATATTCTGAAAATTTCAAATCATTTGACCGAAATTCAATTTCCATAAGGTTTGTGCGGGGTCCTTTACAACTTGCAATTTACAACTTACAATTTACAACTTGCAATTTACAACTTGCAATTTTCAAATTGAAATTTACAAATTGCAAACTACATCAATTAACCAGCTTGTAATTTACAACTGACAAATTACAACTTGCAACAATTTATATCTTACAATTTACAACTCGTAATTTACTACTTGCAATTTACACATTCAATTAACAACTTGCAATTTAAAACCAGCAATTTACAAATTGCAATTTACAACTTGCAATTTACAGCAGATTGCAACTTGCAATTTACAACTAGCAGATTGCAACTTCAAATTACAACTTGCAACTTACAACTTACAACTTCTAACTTGCACTAGCCAAGTAGCCACTTGTACCTTTCAACTTTCAAATTGCAATTTACAACTTAAAATTACAACTATAGCAATTATGCAATTACAGAAGTTGCAATTTACAACTTGTAAAATACTTACAACTTTCAATTTACAACTTGCAATTTACAACTTGCAGATTACTACTTTCCACTTCCAATTTACAACTTGCAATTTACAACTTGCAACTTTAAATGCAATTTACAACTTGAAATGTACAAGTTGCAATTTAGAAATTAAGTTGAAGTTACAAATTGCAACTTAAAACTTGCAATTTACAGTTTGCAATTTACCAATTTGCAACTTGCAACTTGCATTTTTCAAATTCCAAATTGCAATTTACTCGAAAATTACATCTGTCAATTTTCAACTTGCAATTTAGAACTTGCAAATTAAAACTTAAATTACAACTTGCAACTAATAACTTTCAACTTCAACATGCAACTTGAATTTTCAATTTACAAATTGCAAATAACAACTTGCAAATTACAGCTTTGAAATTAAAATTTGCTATTTAGCAATTTACAACTTGCAATTTACAAAAGTGTCGTAAAATTTGGCCAACGTTTTGCGAAACCATAAGCATGGCGTTTGCTCTATTGAAAATATTTTCAATATGTGCTCTGAAGTTAAATTCTTTGTCACAAATCTCGCTCAAATCAGGAACGGAAGTAAACTTTACAGCAAGATCGCGATTTTGTAGTAGTCGCGAAAAGAGGAATGCTCGAGTCTACTCGGAGTACGTGATGGACTTACATTTTGCTCACATTCAACTCGAGGTTACATTTAGCATGAAATGAGAAAATCGTTTAGGTTAACCTGTAGTAGAATTTTTGTCAATACAAGTGGAAATTTTTTCAATAGGTTTCATATCGTCGACCTAATTTGAAATAACCGAGTTTTAATCATGTGCTCAACGTCACTGATAGAAAATATAAAAAATAGGGGTATTCCTGATGTTGTAAATAAAAGTTTTTTATGAGAATTGCTGTCGAATGCTTTGCTGAAGTTGGTGGTGATGAAATCAACTATCTAAGGTAAACGATATTATTTTCGTTAGATTGGCGGATCTTCCTTTGAGGAAATCATGTTACTTATCAGAAAACAATTGTTTACAATGAAAATACAGGTACAATATGGACTACAGAAGGACTACATCTGGTTGAAAATCATTATTAGAGAAAGCTTGACTTGAAAAAATTGGCAAATTTGTTAGTAATGATTGTGTGATCATCGGAAGATTGTAAATTGTACGTCAAGGTAGCAGGATATCTGTAAGATTTTTCCTTGAAATTGATATACTGTCAAAATCGCTTAGGATCGGCGATTATATCGGGTTGCATAATATTTATTTTAAAGATCGAGCAGTGTATACACTAGTCTCGACTCTACCGCGGAGGGGACGACTGGATACTTTTATAGGCAAGTGTACGGTACTGATTTGTGGATACATTCTAATATTGCAGAATGAAAGTTGACAGTCTCGTCTGAGTTTGAAAATAATTATAACTAATTAGAATTTATTTAAAATCGATGTTCGCTAGCAATCTGTTAATTTTCTCAAAATCAGTTTAAATCAGATGAAAACACTAGATCGCATTGCCCGTCCAAATTGGTCTTGATGATACCAGTCTGCATTAGGCCAGACTTTGCCATATAATCTGTAGTAGGAGTTTTCTTTGCAGAACGTACATTCTTAGCAACATAGTGAGTGCGAGCACTTACAAGAAGCTGATAGTTTTCGTTTTGAATGTTGGGGCGAACATGAAAAACAGGATGAAAATATTTTTCCAATTCACGTTGACTTTAACACGAATTAACTCGACATTTTCAGTGTTGAGAATTGTGAACGTACAACTATCAAAGTTGACGTGCATAGAAATAAAAATTCCTCTACCTCGAAATATTGTTTCCATTATTATTTTTGGCCATGAGTCTAGGTCCACCAATAAATTAAACATAGATAGCATCAGGTATTGTGATTTTAAACGAAACAACGTAGCGTAGTAGAACTTCTTAATCTTTAAACAAATATGTTCTTAGGTGTGGGAGCAATTAAGTCTCATAATAGCTTATTGTAAGAGCAGTAACAACCCCGACTGAAATAACAAATAAAGGAATGTGAGTTCTTATTGAAGCGTCTGCCTATTTGGAGCGACTGATGAAGGAGAAGTCTTATTTGACGTTACGAAAGATTTAAGATTATTCCAAATATTTCTGATGTTTTTAGACCCTTCTCGAGACTCGTGAACATTCTCATTTCATATAACTCCTTCTCTTGCATACGTTTTTGCTCTTTTTATGAAGTGATTATATCCCCCTTTGTAATCCTTACCGCTCCAAAAAAAAAAAAATCAGAGAGAAATTTACATTCAGAGTTTGCATGATAAAAAAGCAGGATATACTATATAACAAATTTCTAATTTTTGGAGTGCTTTAGCAATATTTATTTTGTATAATAATAAGCGTCAATGCAAATTACTTTTGTAAGTGCAATAAATTTAACTAATTGTACCTTTAAACACACAATTTTTTAACGAACGACTCTTTCATTGTTACGCCTCGCATTACATGAATTTCGTATCGTACAAAAATAGATTAACTCGACTAAACTCAAAATTGATCCACCCATAAATAAACCAAGTAGACCTCCAAAATTTGACACCAAGTCTGATATACCAAATAGTTCACTCCGTGTTTCACCAAAAAATTTTGTCCTTGCGAAATACAACTCAATTTTAGTGATCGTATACGGTCGCTTCTCGCTCTCGATTGATTTCAGTACGTCAGGATTAGTTACCGCCAATGCTTTTTTAAAATTAAACTTGATAATTTTGAGATCGGTCTCGTAATGCCCTAAAGTGCATTCCGGCATGCAATCACAATCGTTAACGGCACGCAATTCACTCGACACATTTTTACCATAATATTCCTCCATAAACAGTTTCATCAGCACATCATTTTCTGATTCTCGCCATATCGGGGCGTAACATTCAATATTTTGAACTCCGCAGATAGGCACGCCGCGACCCCGCGGTAATGAAAATTTAATACAACCACACTTGGAATATGTTAAATTTGCGATACACTCTAGTTTACAGTTCATTTTGTTGTATGTGTGAAAAAAATTTAATTCGCGTTCGTTATTAAAATAACACTGTCGATTCTCTGGGCTGTACGAGTTTAGGCTGCTCGCCGTTTTTACAATTTTCGGGGTTAACGAAAATTGGGCATATTGACCGTGTGGCACCCGAATAAATTTTTTATCTGGCTGAGGATACTCTGTAGGATTGTGTATCGATATTTTGTAACCTTGGTCATTTCGGCACAAATAATTCATATCATCGTCGTAGTTTTTAAGTATTAAAGTTAACCCGTGTCGTTTACCCATTGCCATGGCACGCTTTGGATATGCATCATCGATGGCACCGCTTGTGTATCCCGCGTCGAAATCCCAATATTTTGCTGTGCGATTTTCTTCGAAGTACAAGTACTCGTCCTGCAACTCAGAATCTCGGAAATTTCCGGTAATTAAATTAAAAGCATAGCATTGACCCTCTTCGGTTAGGATTGGTGTAAGTATTTTTCGGCAGTTAGTTTCGCTACCCCATTTACATTCCACAAACAATTCATCATAATCGGGTGCAAGCTCCTGTATCGCGCGCACATACGATTTATCCATAAACTGTTTGCCATTCCATAGCGATTGTTCGGTTGATTCAAAATATTCCTGTTCGCATATATGGGACATTGCCTCAAAATATTTTATACTGGAATTTGATGCCCTCGTCTGTTCTGGCAGCTGGGAGTGTTGTGTTAATTTATTGAGCGTTTCCGTGAAATTGAACAATCGTGATTTCATTTTTGTTTCTGGGCACAGGGTCACGGCCGGGAATGGTACATGATAAATTAGAGATTTTCTGTTGTCGGTTGTTACGATTACCGGACTCTTTTGCCATTTATCCACAATAATGAAAATAAAATAACCGAGGCACGATACACAAATTATAAATCCAATCAACCACCATATTTTTTCTGCCAGTGGCCGCCTCTGTTCACCCAAGTATTTGATGCCATGAATTGTGGTATTTGCCGAATAATCATCGAACGTTTCACAGACTTTAAAACAACTTGTTTTCTTCTTCGTCTCTGCCGAAACAGTGGCTTCTCGGACTGTAAGTTGTGGTTCTCTAAATAAAAAAAATAAACAAATATTCTAGTAAATTAATTATAACCGAACAAGTAATAGATACAAATTGCTTCTCTAATTTAAACTAACATATGTGTTAACACCTAACAAGCTGGATTAATTTAGATTTATTATCTTGTTTCGTGATGTTTGTAAATTTATTATTCGTATAAATTAATTACTACTCTCATGCGTGACATTACGTGCTAATTTTCACAATGTTTTAAAAGTTTTGCTTACGTTTTACTTGCATCCATATAGGAAAAGTTATTTTCGCTTCAACCGCTAAATGTCTACTGATATCTGAATTTTTATGTAAAAATTATATCAAAAATTAGCTTGTGGTAATAAATCAGCATCTGTTAGGTCATTTTCCGATATTAAGATCAAAAACCAAATTTATATGGTTTTATTTCGTAGCAAGGCAAAATAGAATGTGTTTATTTTATCTCAATAGAAAAGTTCTCAAACATTTCTTAATGTACACTGCTCGTCAAAAATGTTCGGACACTTGAATTATTAATGGAAGACAACGTAAGGCCACACGTTGACAAGGTTGTCAATAATTATTTTAGTGAATTGATCGAGTTATAATCTAAATCTTAGATCATCTTCAATCAGCTAGGAAGAATGGGAAATGACACTCAGAAGTACATTGTAAAATTGTCGCACAGTGTGCCAAAAAGAGAATATGAAAAAATGTAGTGTCGGAAAACTTTTGACGAACAGTGTATAATCAGAGCTATCAAAATGATTTATGACAATATACATATGTAACGGAACTTTTACAGTAACTTCCGTTAACAGAAATTCGTCAATCTTTGTTCTCCGAGCAGCCATTGGCCCGCCAGCTGAAGTCTGCATGGGAGTGGGGGTGGGAGAACATTGACGAACCTTTAGAAGCTGCTATTTGGATTCCGAAGCAAAAATGATAACAAACACAAAAAAAATTAAGCACGCATGGTGCCTCACCCGTTCTCTGTTGAGACCCTTCCCATTTCCCCCTCTTAAAACACTTTAGCTCATAAATATAAACATAATTTATTTATTTAAATTTATTAAATTTCGAGATAAGGAAATCATTTTAAAAATTTAAGCAGATTTATTTTAAAGAGTGGTGAAATTAAGTATTCAAATTAAATGGGAGGTTAATCTTCACAAACAAAAAATAAAAACATTTAACTCACTTACCCCAACATACCGGCAAAGCGCTTTACAGATGGATGCTGGACGACTATGGCTATCTACCAAAATTTAAATTGCTAAAAAAAATAATTTAATTTAATTAATTACACTACTATAACATCAATTGTTAGGAATAACTTTAAGAAATCCACAATGAAACTTATTTTAATAAAAAAAAATACTACACAAATTGTAATTATACCGAAAACAAAATATAAATTTATATGAATGACATAAAAGTAGACATAAAAGTATTAATTTTTGTACTTTTAAATATTTGAATTTCATACATTACACTAATAACATTATTAATAAGAATTTTAAGTAATCAGACGGTTTTTCTACGTCAGATTTACCACAAAATAACACGTATCACTTAAATGAAAATGGTATTATAGGTGAACGACCTTGACTCAAGTCGACCGCAATCTATCCTACACACGGTTTTTTCTTCTTTTAGCGGAATTTTCAGCGCGCGTAAATTTTGTTTGGACGGTGGCGGATACTCTATCACACCATCTCACCACCGTCGCTGTTTTGGAATAATTAGGACCAATTGGTATATATGTACCGCCAGTTAGTAAAACGAACCCACAAGAAGCGATTTGCGGTTGGACAGCTAATAATCAACGGTTATGCCACTATCCGCGATATAGGTCCCTGCTTCCTATAGAAACCAAACGGACATAAATACAGAAAACGGCGTTATTTAATTATACGATTTCACTTGTAGAATTAAGTTGTTTACCTTAATGATTTTGGTACGTGGTGTATCAATATATTTGGAATATAATATAATTTATAGTCGGTCGGTATATTTCATAAATTTCAATAAAAATATGATAGATAGTGGGTGATTATAATTAGGCACTCAATTTCACCACCACAGTATGTACAAACACAGTATTTTTAAACACTATTAACTTTAGCTTCACTTAAATTAGAATTATGTTTCCACAATGAAAGCACTTAATAGAATGCCAATTTGCAATTCATTAGCAATTAATTTGCAAGTACAAAACAATTTTGTGTGTGTGTGTGATGTCAAAACAAGTAAAAGAAGAATCCCAGCTGATGAAAATTATTGATTTTGGTTAACGACAAAACGGATGGCTGAATTTATACTACATAACCATAATTATTAGGTTGATTCGGAAGTAGTACCCTAACATGAAACAGGGTTACTCCTATGCTCAACGTAATTTCTGTTTCATTCGTGGGGAAACCTACCCCTGAGAAGTCTCAAAGTCCGGGCAAGGATCTGATCATAAAACTAGGAAAACCATACCTATTATGATGCAAAAATGTTATATATGTCGTATATCTTTTATGTGATATACCCCTAATTTTTTTCCTGTCTGGTCTATTATTTCAAACGCCACATTACCAATTGCTTTATGCACAACACCCTTAATTGCTCGAGGAGCCAATTTTGCAGAAAATTTCTTTGACGCCTCACTTTGAGCGAAGTTTTTGACCCACACTACATCACCCAGCTTAATATCACGCGAGCGACTGCGCAAGTTATAATATTTAGCGCTTCGCTCATGTGCGTTTTTTAAATTTTTCAGTACCTTCAGTCGTGCTGCGCTCAATCGGTTGCATTTTTCCGTAATAGACACGAACTCGTTCCCGGCAAAACCTAAAGCTTTATGTAATTCGTAGTCGGTCCCATGAGTTATTTGTTGCATTCCAAAGACAACAAAATGTGGGCTAAAACCTATGGAGCTGTGTTTTGAATTATTCAACGCGGATTCGAATTCACGAATATGAGTATCCCACGTCCTATGGTCCTGTTTAATATAAGCTCGAATCGAGGCCAAAATAGTTCGATTTACGCGCTCAGAGGCGTTGCTCTGAGGGGAATACTTTGGAGTTAGGATGTGACGTACACCATATTTTTTTAGGAATTCTTTGAAAATACTGAAAGAAACTGCTGCCTATTATCAGTGAGAACTGTTTCAGGAACGGAAAATCGCAGAAAAGTTTTTTCAAGAAAATTTATAGTGGCTTGAGCGGTAGCTTGACGTATAGGTTCAACACAAACGAATCTCGAAAATTTATCCAATAACATCACCAAGAAACAGTTTCCATTTTTCGATCTAGGATAAGGTCCCAAAAAGTCTAGATACAAGAATTGAAAAGGTCTAAATACGTCTATCATTTTTCCCATCGGAGGCTTAGTTAGGTAATTAACTGGTTTCACCATTTTACATGTAAGACAACTGTTAACATGGTTGCTGACGTCCTTGACCATTCCAGGCCAGAAAAATTGTCTTTGAAGTCTACTTAGGGTTTTGGCAATGCCAAAATGACCAGATGTAGGGGGCTCGTGTGCCATGGTCAACAAATCCTTGATCAAAGGCTTGGGAATTACCAATTTCCACTGTGGTTCATCTTCTTTTAAATATGTGTTTCCGTGATTCAAGCAGATATACAGCTTACCATTTTCGGTAGTGACGTTAGATTCCAGGTTTGGCCGATCTTGTAAAAGTTTGATTTTGTGTAGATATTCCTCGTCCAAAAAATGAGTGGATGATAAATCAATGTGGAGCGGAATTTCGGCATTAGTGGTAAGCTTCGCGGTGGCAATGATTTCATCCATATTTACTCGCGAAAGAGCGTCAGGTACAACGTTTTGTGAACCAGTACGATGTTGTATAGCAAAATTATATGATTGAAGCTTTAAACTCCATCGCGCTAATCGTCCTGTCAAATCTCTTTGGCTCATTAGCCACTTCAGGCTGGCGTGGTCAGTGATTATGGTGAAGCGGTACCCTTCCACATACGATCGAAAAGACTTAACACCATGAACAGCAGCATAGCATTCGAGTTCGGTAATGCTGTAATTCTTCTGTGCGGCGTTAAGTTTCTTCGATACATATGCGATAGGATGCTCCGATCCTTCATCATCCTTTTGTAACAATACACTACCAATTCCTGTAGTGCTGGCGTCGCACTGAATATAAAATTCGCGCTCATAGTCGGCATTCTGTAGCACGGGCGCAGAAGTCATTGCGTGCTTTAAACTTTCAAAAACTTTCTTTGCATCCGGAAGCCATGCCCATTTTTTATTCTTCTTTAATAGCTCTGATAGTGGAGCTGCTAATGTAGAATAATTATGAATAAAGCGCCGGTAATACCCTGTCATCCCTAAAAATCTCCGAACTTGTTTTGTTGATTTTGGTGCCGGGTATTCTGTTATTGCAGTAACTTTTTCTGGATTAACACGGATTGCTCCATCCTCCACAATAAACCCAAGATATTTCACTCGTCTTAATACAAATCGACTCTTATCGATATTAATAGTCAATCCAGCTTCGCGCAACCGACGGCTTACTATGCTTAGTAACGATAAGTGCTCTTCCAGTGTACCAGATGTTATGAGAAGGTCATCGAGGTAAACGAAGACCCGATCATGGAGCTGGTATGGAATCACCCTGTCCATTAGTCGACACATTCGCTGCGGGGCATTGCATAACCCGAAAGGCATTACCGTAAACTGGTATAGTGGGCGACCGGGCACTGTGAAAGCCGTCTTATCCCTTGACCGTTCATCCAAGGGAATTTGCCAAAACGCGTCTTTCAAATCCAGTGTGGAGATATAACGGGTTTTATCAAGACGGCTTAGCAACCCTTCGATGATTGGTAAAGGATAAGCGTCTTTCACAGTTGCCTCGTTTACCTTTCGAGCATCCAAGCATAACCGAATTTTTCCAGGCTTGCGAACTAATGTAACAGGGGAATTCCATGCACTCTCACGAGATTCTTCGATTACCCCGAGACTGAGCATTCTATCTATTTCGGAGTATAAGTCTGCTTGCACAGCTGGGGAAACCGGGTAATATCGTTGTTTAAGGCCTACGGCGGAACCGACATCAATATGATGACTGGTAAGAGTGGTTTTGCCTAAACCCAATTTTTTTGAATTTGGGAAAGAATCGACTATGGTTGCCAATTTTTGTTTCTCCTCCGAATTGAGTGAGTGATAGTCAGAAATCTGAGGATCAATATCAGGAGGGATAGAATTTAAAATTTCTGAAACTACTGAAGGAATAATTCCGAATTTATTCCGAAATCTATACCAAGGTATAGAACATCGGTTAAAGTGGGAGCAACATAAAGTCGTAAAATTTTAGATTGCTTATTAAATGAAATTTTAGCCATAATATACCCTAAAATCCTTTGCTTTTGACCATTTGCAGTTTTTAAAAATGTTGGTAAATTGTGAAATTTGGTATTCGGCTTATTTAAGTATTTTTCCGAGCCATGTCCTAAAACGCTTATATTCGCCCCACTATCAAGAAGGCCAGAATAAGGTTCACCGTTGATTATCACATTTGTTCGAGGTCTCCCATCAGCAGAGTCGAGAATAATGGATGAAGCAATAACTTTAGAGCATTGTTTCCGAGTTTTCCAATATTTAATTGTTCTTATACGATGTCGTGAAGGATAATTGTTACCTTCTGTTGTTAATGATAATGAGTTTCGGCCTACATCTTGCGGTGAAGTTCGGGACAGGTGTTCGAGGCTGTCTCTTCGGTTACTATTGGCGGAGGTGTTGGAGGTCTCGGAGGATAAACTTTCCCTGTTGGTTTCCCTCCGGAAATCAAGTTTCCCGAACGGGAATGGCATCTCTTGCACGAGTCGGTATCCGTATTTGGAAAACCACACCGCTTGCAAAACTTATGTAATGTGCTATAAGGACATTTTAAGTAAATATGATCACGCCCCGCACAATTATAGCAATATATTGTGCTGTATTTGGTATAATGACCGGTTGGAGAACTATTACTGTTATCATTCGTTTTATATCTCGCAGTTTGGTACAATGCGGCAACATCATAACCTTCTGAATGATCAAACGATTGCGATTGGAATAAATCTTCACTGGTTTCTGGTATTGATCTTCTTGGTGTGAAATTTAAGGAATTGTTAAGAGGTGGTGGTAAATAATCGGGGCAATTAGATGACGCAAAATGCAGACTAGCGCTCATTTCAGGTGTTTGCGTGCGTTCCGATATTGTTGAATTTCATTAACATCAAAATGAACTCGAGTCGTAGGTTTTTGACAACCAATTTCCGGATTATAACGTACTTCCGCCCACATCTCTTCTAGATCTCTACATCTACTAATTAATCTGTCGACAGTAATATAAGTATCGCCCTTGGTAGCTATTTTCAGACCGGGTCGCATATTCTTCATTACTATACGAATAAATTCTTGATCTGAAATAGGGATATGTAATGCACTTGATAACATGAACATTGCTCTATAAAAAGACATGAAGGATTCACCGTCTTGGTATTTTTGCTTTCGTTTATCTAGCTCTGTTTTAATACTATCATCGGTTTTAGAATCATGGAAATATTTTTGCATTTCTTGTTTCAATTGGTTCCATGTTATTTCAGTAGTCATATTTTTGCGCATGTATGTCCAATACCATTCTGCCGCTTCTCCGGACAACACAAAGCCTAACTCTTCAACTAACCTTCGTTGAGATACCCTAAATGTATTCGCCAAATATTCTATTTGAAATATAAATTTTTCCACGGCCCGATCCTTACTGTCTCCGCAATATTTTATGTTCCATGATTTAATTGTTCTAGCCGTATCTAACTGGTGACAATGATTATTGGTTGCATTAATTGGTTCATATGAATAATTAGAGGGATAAGGTGGAGCATACGAATAAGAATAGTTACCGTCAGAGCTTAAAGGCATTGTCGGGATTCGGTTTTGTGATGGCCATACCTGATTAGAAACTGGTGGGTTTGACCTGGTAGTTTGTGATTCGACTCTTGATTGACTAGCTTGCCGTTTTGCTAGTGTTTCCTTCGTCGTGGCTATCCTTTCTTCTAATTTTTGAAGCTCTAATGCAACATTTAAAGAATTGGAAATACTTTTCATATCGTTCACAACACTATTCAATTCATGTGGCTGGATTAATGAATTGGTGATGCAAGAGGTATCATCACTAATCGACTCTTGAAAATGAACTTTACGTGTTTGCGAAACTTGACCTATATTCATTTCCGCTTGCAGTTTGCTTAGTTGTTCTTCATATAGTTGAAGGTCTTGATGAAAGACATCGATAGGTTGTGGGTCATTTGGTGGAATGGGTGAGGATTTAGATGGCTCGTTTACATTACCATCATTTGGAAATCCTTTCTTGGTGGTTTCTAATATGTTTTCGCTTTCAAAGAACATATCATCGTACTCCGATTCCATGAATGTTACATTATGGATCGAATCTTCGTTTAATGCCGTATCCTTTTCTATAGCTTCGCGAACTACATTTAATAATTTTTCACAAGAGCTTAAAGTTTCTACTGCGACTGCGTTTGCCGTCTTAGATTTAGAAATTCGTTTTAGTCTACCCTCCACATGAGTGATACGGGTGGCAATTTTAGCAAATTGTTCTTTATCAGATTTATTCTCATTTAATTTAGATTGGATTTGAACTAATTTCCTATTACAATAGTCCACTTCCCGCAGCGGATTTTTTTTGGCTGCCGCATGGGCACTAACAGGTACAAGAACGGGTGCTTCTGGTTCTTTAGAGATTTGAGCTTTAAGAAGGTGATATCGTTCGACAGAGGTCCCGCTTAGCTTACGGATTTCACATTCGACTTCAAACTCGTCGTGTTCAAGGTGATCAATGTTCATTTTGGGTTTGTTTTTTTTTTTCTAGAGAAAATAAATATATTTTTGGATAAATATACCGAAAATTCCGATGTTCAATTATATTCAAAAGTAAACTAAATATAGTAATGTCACAGAGAATTGATATATCAACAACAATTTATTATAATATAATTTCAAAATTAAGACAGAATTTGTATAATTAAATATGGGGGATAGAAAGGTCTCAACAAAAAAAATCCTTTGTGTTTTAGGTACCATAAACAAAATTATTAATAAGAAAATATAACAATATTAAATAAACTACAGATCTTTCGAAGTATGACGTTGTATTCTTATTCGATCATAATAGAGAAATAAAAATGTAAGTTCATACTCGGAATTACGACCGAAAGTATGTTACTGAAAAAAAAATTATTAAAAAAAAAACGTATAATATTGCATTGAAA
Organism: Nephrotoma appendiculata; assembly: GCA_947310385.1. Lineage (NCBI taxonomy): Eukaryota > Metazoa > Arthropoda > Insecta > Diptera > Tipulidae > Nephrotoma > Nephrotoma appendiculata. Next base: position 101,843,078 of record OX371223.1, read on the forward strand.
TTATTGCAATTATTGATTATACCCTGACATACATTTTCAACATTTAAATGCTAAAGGAAAAATGCATATTTGTATTACAATAATCCAACATTTTGGAAATGCGGAAATTAATAAACATTCAACTCAGCAAGGAAATGCTTAAATTACATTCACAACATAACATTTCCTTTTCAAAACTGGCTATTAGGACCCAAGATTCTGATCAACAGAAAGACTGGATTAAGAAAGTAGTATAGTAATAGTCAATTATGAAAGAAATTAGTTTTCTCCATCAATGCAATAATCACAAAATAATCTACGAAGATATTTAGAAAATTATCTTAAATATTTTTTTTTTCTTTGATGTTATGCATTAAAACTTAATTTTAAATTATAAATTCAACACTCACACGTGGATATTTGATAATACGAATTTATACACAACAAGCTGTAAAACAAACATCAAATTACCGTACGCGTAAGTCGACATTAGACAAAGAAAATCTAAATACCTTAAAAAAACATGTGCTCTTTGAGCCTTGTTTGGGCGCCACTGTAACGGAACTTTTACAGTAACTTCCGTTAACAGAAATTCGTCAATCTAGGTTCTCCCACCCCCACTCCCATGCAGACTTCAGCTGGCGGGCCAATGGCTGCTCGGAGAACAAAGATTGACGAATTTCTGTTAACGGAAGTTACTGTAAAAGTTCCGTTACACATACCTGAAAAATCAGTTCTGCTCTGATTTTATTCAATACTGATTATTTAAATTACCACAGGAGGGAAGTGAAATAATCAGACTGAAAACTATACGGTTGTAAATTAGTTTTAATTCTGATCATGTTTATCTAAAAGGTTTATTTATACAAAACATATTTGCTGTCTAAACAGTCAGCTGTCTTTAATACAAAAATTTAAAAAAAATCTTTACTGCTTCCGCGTCGGCTTTCTGGAAATAAAACAGATATATTATACAGCATGTAGTATTCTTAACATATGTTGTTAACTCTTTGAGCTTATCTCAACATATTCAAAAACAGAGGGCTCTAGCCTGAGCATAATAAAATCATTTTACTGCTAAACGATGTTTTCTGCTGGTCGTGTTACTGAAAGTGAAACTCACTTGGGATATTTTCCAAAAGATTCGTAGACAGGATTTTAGCTGCTGTTGAATAAGCGCTACTACACTTTGTGCCAGTGGGAGCCTTAGGTTTGGTGGAATCATCCCTCCACAATATTTTCTGTAGCAAGCAAAAATTTAATTATTATTTTATAAAACTCTATTATTAGGATAATCGATAAGCAAGCAAAGTAGATAAAATAGATAAAAAATCTCTAAGATTCAAGTGGATTTTGCACCTAAATAGGCCATCAAATTAGATTGGGGTCGTTTGCCCGCTCTTTAAAATCCCGAAATCGAAATTCCGCTTTCAAAATCCTGCTTATCCCGATTATCAAAAGCCCACTTTTTAATTTCGTTTCATGAATTCGACCGGTAAAAATGTGGGCTTACGTATTTCTGAAAATCTTCCAAATTTATATACATAACTATTCTATATTAAGAAGAAATGACGTGGTTCAATTAAGCAATGCCAAATTCCTTAAATTCATTCAATATTCATGCCAGAAACCCAAATTAGACCGATAAACCAAATATGACCATAATTGGTTAAGGAATGGTCAAATTCGATCCAACATCGCCAAAATGCAAAACTTCAGTCAAAATTAATGTAAGAATCTCAATATAGCTCTACAATTTAGATTTGTCCATGAGTGGTTAACAAATGGTTAAGTTCAATTTAGGATGGTCCAATTCCAGAACTTCATGTTAAAACCCCAATTCAGTTGTATGTATACCGAATTTGACAATAACTAGTTAAAAAATGACCTAATGTCAAGTTATAATCCAAATCCAATTCTGAACACCAAATTTGACAATTATTGGTTAAGGAATGGCTAAGTTCCATTAACAATGGCCAAATTCCAAAATTCATGAAGAATATCTGTAAAAAATCAAATCTCATTCCATGACAAAAATCATTCAAGAAATGGCCGAGATTTTCATGTGGGGAGCTCGGGAAAACTTGATTGAATATATCGCACACACAAAATTTGAAAATTTCTAAATATTGACCATTTAAAGTATCATGGTTGGAAATAGATTCAAATCAAAGGTCTTAATGATGTTCACACCTGGAAAATATTTCAGATCAAATTCCAGGTGGGGAGGGGGTCAATATGTAGAAATTTTCAAATTTTGTGTGTGAGATATATCCAATCGAGTTTTCCCGAGCTCCACATATGAAAATTGAACTGAAGTTTTTTCCAGATGTGAACATCACTAAGACGTTTGATTTGAATCTATTTCCAACCATGACACTTGAAATGGTCAATATGTAGAAATTTTCAAATTGTGTGTGTGCGATATATTTATATACAAGTTTCCCTATTGGAAAATGAATTTTCTAAACATTTTATAATGCTATTAATTATTATTAGATATTACAGTTTTTATTTGTCAACTCAATCTGCACTGTTAAAATTAGGATCGTTTAGGACAAAATTCACGTTACTATATAGTCGAGTGAATTTTCTCCTAAACTTGTCTTAAAATTGTTGTTGGGTTTAGGACAAGTTAGGACAATCTTAACGAGAATTACTAATAATGAATGTGTAGGCACTAATTAAGTATCATTTCCATGGTTTTAGGATTCACTTAAAGTGCTCTCAAACTAAGGATTACATTGATGCTAAGAGATAGATCAAATACCCGTCTAACTGGTCTTGGATTATAATGAAAAATTATTTTTAGAATTTTCAAAGAATCCAATAGCAGATAGAAAAGAAGGATGTAAGGGAAACGGAAAACAAAAACTAGTAACATTTTGAGGACACATACTGCAGTATAAAACCGGAATTCTTAGCTGCACAAGCTGTGGTGAATCAATCATTCCGGTGCATGTCCAGCTCGCCTTCGAAAATTGTTGCTACCACGTTTTTCGAATAAATATAAAAATAAAACATTTGTATAGCAGAAACAAAGAAAGACTCGGAAAGTCATGGGCGAAAATCAAAGTAAGTAAATATAAAAATTCGTGAATTCGAAAAGTTAATTGTTAAAAATAGAATATAGATGGAAATGTGAAAGAATCAAAATTTCGTACGCTACGCAGTAATTCGCTAGTAGTACAACTACATGGTATTGCTCTATATATATAGACAATATTTCAATATAATAAACAACATCAGATGTCGCGACCTGATGAGAAGACTGATTTTTTCAAATCATTAATCTCATCTGTTCGAAACTGATTGTTGTGATTCTTACACATTAGCCATCTATAAGTCAAAAATTCGAAAATCAAAGCAATAACACCCAACAGATTAATGTAATACAGCTCAGTAGATGCCCTATGCTCCTAAATTTTAGATAAAAGAAGAAAATTTTGCTTGAAATATCGAGTGAGCAAACGATAATATTACGACGATACGATCACTCAATTAAGGATCGAAAATTCTCCTGTATTTTTTACGCAATCATCCACTTTGGTATCCCACTCACACAAAATAGAAAACCAATATGTTTTCGCCAGTTCAATACGCTAAATTTGAAGACCGACTACATCGAACTAGTTTACTCCCAAAACATTTGTTCCGCCGGCTTCAGTCGCAGCCAGGGTTATCTCGCACTGTTACCTGAATAGATCGAGATTTTCGGCCGTGTAAATTCACGATAACTATCATTATCAATCGTATTAAATGTGGATCCAGGTCAACTACAAATTTTAGAGGTTTTGCTATTGTTACGAGAAATTTAGGAATTTAAAGATCTAAAGAATTTTAAGAAATTTCTTCATTATCAAAAGGTCAAATTTGATTTATAAAATCCTTCGACCAAGCCTATATGAACCTCAAAAATTCATCGATGGTGAAAATTGCAAAATATATCTTTCAAAGGGTCTATTTTTTAATTCAATCCGTGCAAGCAAACTTACCCCGGGTAGTGTACACCGAGCAAAGGTTGTACTGGGTAAAATTATCCGGTGCGCATAGAGTAAAAAATTGTTTTTTACTTTGTACACTCTTCGTACACTGACAATAATTTCAGAGTAAAATTTGAAGAACCGAGTAAGCTCGGCGTAAGCACAGTTCACAAATAAAAACGAAGTGTGCAGAGTAAAATTACTTAGGTTGAATAAAAAAACACAGAGTATTTTTTGACAGCGCACTGCTTGCTCAGGTTGAATAAAAAAATAGGCCCATACTCTCGACTTTTGGCTTTGTTAGACCAAAACGTAGTAGCCACAGGTTCAAAATCAGTAAAAAATCCACTTCAGCTATCAATGCGTTTTATTTTTAAGCATTTCTAAATTATGGTTTACGCAAACATTCACTAATTTGTCTAATTATAAAAAAATATAATATTTCGAAAAGGCTTAAAATCGATGCCCCAATAAATAATCCGACTAACCCGCCAAAATTTGAAACCAAATCGACAAATGAATACAGCTGCTTCCGTGTCATTCCAACAAATGAATTTTCTTCGAAATAAAGATGAAAGTAGGTTCTAGTAATGGTTCCAAGATTAGCTTGAGGTTTTCTTGGTGGCAGACTGTACATATCGATTTTATACTCATACTCTATTGCGTTGCATTCTGGCAGGCAATCGCATGTTACGTTTGGTGCAGCGATCAACTCCTTCTCTAATTTGGCCGACGATTTAAGTGTTTTGCCAAAACTGGTTAGGGACAGTGAATTCTCACAATCAGCATACGCTTTCTCAAAATCGATATTTGGTCCACATATCGGTGTTGTGTTTGTCCTTGGTATGGAAAAGTGGACGCATCCATATTTCGCAATTGTGTGGTTTGCAAAACATTCAAGCTTACAATTGGCTTTATTATAAAATTTGAAAAATTGCAATTGACGTTCGTCACTAAAGTAGCACTGTCGCTGCTCTGGCGTATAACTTCGAAGATTTAGCGATGTGGTTGTGATTTTTGGGCTTACTTTTATTTTATATCTAGAATTATGTTGCAGCGGAATGAAGTTGGTAAACAAATTGGGATACACAGCTGGAGAATGTATTTGCACTTTATAACCAAGATTACTGGGCTCACATTTATTATGCAAATCTTTTACGTTAGCAGAGAGTGCTGATATTAAACCGTATGGTTCGCCAACAGCCCAAGTTCGCCTTGGGTATGATGGATAATCAAAATACCCACGATCATAATTCCATCCTTGCATTTCTTCACTAATGTTGTAATAAACGTAGTCGGTTTGAAGATTTTCCGTTTTAATAATTTCCTTTGGTAAATTGAATGTGTAACAAACTCCTTCGTTTGTTAGTATCTTATGAAATAATCTTCCAAATCCAGGCAATGAAATATGGTATACTCCATTTGTGAACTGAAATGCATCCTCTTGATATCTTGTTGAGCCGATAATCAATTTTTCATTCGGGGCTATCTAAAATGATAACATATAAGTTTTACAGAAGCGTCTCGCACATACATAAAAAAAAATACTTACCCGTAAAAGCATCTCAATATCTTCCCTGGCCAGAAAACTGAAATTGAAACTATTGGTGTATTGCATACGTAAAAGTTGTGCCCATTGGTTTTCACATATTTGTAATGCGATATCATATTGAGATTTGGCATCCGGATCAATTAAATGTGCGGTAAACGGATAACGGGCCAGCTTCGAAGTATTTTCGTAGGTGTAAACTTCGGAACTTATTTTAAATTGTGGACATATGGTTACAGCTGGAAAGGGAATGTCATAGATTTTGGTGGGTAAAACATCCTCCACTAAAATTACAGCTCGTTCTTGCCATTTTTGTACCACTTCGTGTATAAAGATTCCCAATATTGCGAACGATATAAAAAATGTGATTATCCAAAAACATCTTTCTGCAACTGGGCGATTTTGTTCACTCAAATATTTCACGCCGTGAATGGTTGTATTGGCCGTATAATCTTTGACGTTAGGCAAAATTTGCTTTGGCTTATTTAACACAGAGTTAGGGACACCTGACATTATTTTATATTATTTTCACTACACTATTCAAATTGTTTCAAATGTTCATTCAATGATATATACTTAGTTTATTCCAAGATAAATGTAAGATAAACTCTTGATAGATAGTAGATTTACGGTTCCAAAACCATTTAAAATTTGTATGCAAAATATAAGAAAATGGTTTAATTGGAGTGATGTGTAATTAATTTGGACCGCACGTCGCTATAATCAAATTCATAAACTTCTAATTAAAACTCAAAAAATCACTTAATTTTATGTTTCTTTTAATACTCACGAAAAAATATTTATTAATTTATTCACACCGACCGACTAGTCCGTGCTGGAGAAAGCCAACAGAATAAGTTAAAGTCAAATTTATAACAAATTGTGTGCTTGTTTCTCGTAGAACAATAAAACACCATGAGACATGCTAATGTTAATTGGGGAGTTGAAATTTTTTTTTGCATTGATATTACAATAAAAGGTCTAAAATCTATTTATAATATATAGCGAAGTCGAGGATGCTTTTGTAATGCACACACACTTATCTGTAAAAATGTTGGCCAAAAAAACGTCTCCGGAGGCTCAATTATATTCCATTATTATATTAAAATATATATTCCGTTCACAAAGCACACCTCATATAAATGAGGTGGGCCAAATTGATAAACAATGCCTATAAATGTCCATAGGCGTCGATAGTTTGATTGTAAGGTGAAGCAAAAAGCTTTTAGGAAATATTCGTTAAAATAGGATTACTTACTTCCTTAGCTTGACTGGTTTATTGAAGATCTAGTTCGTAGCTGTAACTTGCAGGGATTGTATAACAATACTGATGAATGCGTTTATCAAAAATCAAATAACTGTTAGGTATGTTGAATTTGATATTAGTTAGATTTGTGGTCTTTTTATTAAAAAATCATTCGGTTAAGTTTTTCAATTTTAGATAAGTGTTTTTTCTTAAATATTCAGTTGTATTATTGTTCATTTCTTTTCTTTCAAATTTATATCAAAAAATTTTTTGTAACTATTCCAACGGACGTTTGTTTTCTGAACTCATCTTTGTATTGTATTGCCCTAATTATGACCGTCGAGACCAAATGCATCCTGTTAGCTAGTTCGGGTGCACCGATATTTTATCTGTCCTGGTCCTTCAAAACCAATATCGAATATAGCATATAAATATAGCATATAAAGCAAATGACGCATTAGATTTATCTAATACCTCTAACGGCTGGGACTCCATATAAAAGAATATAATCGCACACTTTGCGGATAAAAGAGACGGTAGTGCTTAGATTTAGGAGTTACACAACATCCACCAGGACAACGATATCGTAGAAATATTTTTCGCGAAAATGGCTCTCAACATATTCACATGTAAACTGAGAGAACCGATGGGATAGCATGTTCGATCAATGCAACCAGAAAATCTCACAGAAGCTAGAACAATATGTATGCGAGAACAATCACTCGCAGGATTGCGATCAAACCTTCCATTAAAAATGATCAAAAACCATTACTACCAATGCGCAGTAATAACACGATACCTCAACGGTTTTATAATAATACATCTCCTGTCATGTATCCAAAACAAAATTTCAACCAAATTAGAGTACCAATTAACAAAGGTCCTAACCCTTACTGTAATCATAGACCATTCACTTTCCAACCACCAAAAGCAATTATGGGTAAACCCATGGATACATCATCTGTTACAGAGAGGTTTACACAAAATCATAACCAATTCCAAACAAGACAAACAACAACAACAACCTTATCATTTCCAACAATACAGTCAACCGAGAGTAAAATCGAAAGAATTATTTAATGTCGAAAACCAATTGAACGAGGAACCCTATAACGAAGAACTGTATGAAGTTGAAGATCCGATCAACACCCAATCGATAGTTGAAGTTGATGTTGAAGAAGAGGATTTTCATACAGCATCATTCGAGAGGTAGGATACATAGGTATTCATAACAATAATTCGGACACTACAGGTACCAAACTGCCATACTTAAATTTAACAATTAATAACAAAAATCTAAAATTTCTAATAGATACAGGAGCCAACAGATCGTTTATAGATCCTGGGGTAATCCCTGATCACAAAATTATTAAAATAGACTCCGTTATAGAATATCAGCCCTATTCAATAATACCGATCTAGATGGAGAAGTATAGAAATAGTAATTAAAGAATTCGGAAACGAAGTACCTCTAAGATTCTTGCTTTTCAAATTTCATAGTTACTTTAATGACTTAATCGGAAAAGATCTAATGAATAAAATAAACGCCGATATCAGTTTGACTAAATCTTTGTTTATAACTTCTGCAACAAAGATTCCCATAAATTATAAATTCAATCTTGTCTCTAAACAACACATCGTTCCACCGAGAAGTAAAAAGTTCGTAGAAATTTCCTGTAACCACGAAACAAAAAACAGAGGGAAAACCTTTACAACAGCATATGGACACATATGACGTAAATTTTTGCCACTCTCATCCAATCCCAATGCAGAAAATATGAACTCATCTTAGAAAAAGAAAACCAAGACTTAACACTCACTAACGAAATAAAACAAAACATAGGTCTAACCGACGAGAAACCCATATTTACCAAAACCTACAAATACCCATTTGTCATAGAAAGGAAGTTGAAGACCAGGTGAATAAAATGCTAATTTAAGGCGTCGTAAAACAATTCTATTCACCTTGGAGCTCTCCTATATGGATTGTGCCAAAGAGAGCAGATGCTTCTGGCAAAATAAAATGGAGAATGTTAATCGATTCCAAATATTACAAACATCTTAGATAAGCTTGGCAAAAGACAATATTTCACAACACTAGATTTGGCTTCTGGATTTCACCACATAGAGGTGAACCCAAAAGACAGAGCTTAGACCGCATTTAGTGTTGAATTCGGGCATTACGAGTTTATCCGTATGCTTTTCAGGCTAAAAAACGCCACTTCGTCCTTTCAACGTGTAATAGACAACGTATTAGAACCATTACAGGGAACGATATGCCTATGCTACATGGATGATATCGTTATATTTCCAGCATCAATCCAAGCACGTATGGTCAGCTTAGAAAATGTATTCAAAAGATTGGAAGAAGCAAATCTAAAAGTGCAGCTGGATAAATCTGAATTTCTGCATAGACCATATGTCATATTGTCACATCTCAGGGAGTAAAACCGAACCCTGACAAGATCCAAGCTATAACGAAATATCCTATACCCAAAACCGAGAAACAAATCAAATGTTTCTTAGGACTATTGGGAATTTTCAGGAAGTGCAACAACAATTTTGCATCCTTAAATAAACCAATGACTAAATGTCTAAGAAAAACCGAAATAACAAATATCAATGACAATGAATATATTCAATCATTTGAAAAAGCAAAAGAAATATTGTCTTATGAACCTCTCCTACAATACCCAGGTTTCTCACAAAAATTTATCTTAACCACTCACTGATGCGTCCAACCCTGCAATTGGAACAGTACTGTCCCAAGGTATAATCGGACGAGATTTACCAATATGTTATGCCAGTAGGACCTTAACGGGAACTGAGCAGAACTATTCAACGATTGAGAAAGAGTTTTTTTTTTTTTTTTTTTTTTTTTTATCCCTGCAATCTGTTCTGGGGCCTGTTCAGCTCTCCTTGCTCTTTCGCAGTTTGCTTATTTTCGTCCTTACTTTACGCCAGTCAGCCAATTCGACGACGTACGGCTATAGGACCGATTTTAAGACCATCTGCACATTGCAAGTTCCATGCCAGCCTATACTGACATGGAAGATGGGTCGGCCCATGAGTTTTGCACTCCGAAAGGATGTGTTACATTTCATCCCTCGTAATCTGTTATGAAATTTCACTTTTGCATCCTGCCCCTATCGGGATTCGAACCCGGTACCTCCCGATCCAAATGCCAAAGCGTTAACCACTGTGCCATTTGGTCGGTGATTGAAAAAGAGTTATTGGCCATCGTTTGGGCCATCAAATATTTCGGACCCTACCTATCCGGATGAAAATTTACGATCGTTACTGATCATAAACCCCATAAATGGCTTCTTTTTCTATCTGAGGATAGTTCTGTTGGGCTCGTGTTAGCGCTTTTGATGCGTATGCAAATGAGTGACCTTCTTGCATAAGCACTGCGCCTATAGCTTTCTGACCTGCGTCTACTGATAGTTTTACATCTGCATTGACACCAAAATATCTAAGTAATGAAGCTATGGTTTAATAACTGTTTTAGCTTATCAAACGATTGCTGTTGATATGTTTCCATACAAAACTAACGTTTTTTCTAACTAATTCCCTTAATGGTGGAATGAATTTGGATACATATGTCACCATTCCTAATAATATTAACTGCTGTACATTTCTTGGTGTCTCGATACTACCAATCACAAATAGCTTATCATTATCCGGTGACAAGCCATCTGCGGACATAATATGCCCTAGAAACTTCAGCGTTGTTTTATTAAATAAGTATTTTTCCTTATTTAGTTTTAGCCCAGCAGTCGTGATCCTTTGAATCACCTGTTTTGTTTTGACTTCTAACTCTTCCCTAGATGCTGCATAAATAAGTATGTCATGCATTGAGCATTCGACATTTAACAAGTCTTCCAACATTTGCGACATTATTTGTTGGAACACGTCAGGTGCAGATGCTAGTTCGAATGGTAATTTCGCTGGTCCGAATGGTAAATACTTTAGAACCTTTCACCTGAGCCAATATTTCTTCCAATGATTTCATTGGGTAATGTCTTCTTAATATATTCTTATTTATATTTGATGCATCAATGGTTCTTAACACACGCGTAATTTATTTTTTTGTTTAACTATCACCATCGGCGACATTATTGGTGTCGGCTCTTTGATCGGCTTTATGACTTCTAGTTTTGTCATGTTGTCGAGTTCATTTTTCACTTGTTCTCTTACCGTGTGAGGGATCCATGTAGGAGGTACAACTACGAAGTCTGGGTTTGTTTATAATTTTTTTAAATACCCTAATCCATTGAACACTTGTTCGTTTATTTCAAAACTATGAACCAACTATACGTTACTTCCGTCTGTTCTATTGATCAACCCTAATTCTTTGCACGTCTTAATCCCTAGTATCGGTATCGTATCGTCATCTACGACTTTCTTGCCAGTTTGTTATCAATTACTTTGCATTGAGCGCCAGTATCTAACTTGAACTCTACTTCATTCTGTTCAATTTTAATTTTCTCAAACGAAGCATTCTCATATTTCTCTCCATTATTTACAACAAACAGATATAACTCTTCCTCTACTTCATCACTAACATTCTCATTAATCTCTAAAATTCTTTTATCAATTTTTTCGATCAAATGATCAAATGTATCGCAAATTTTGCGCCTCTTTCCATATCAACTCTTTTTTCCGTGTGTTAATCTGCATCGTTTGAAATATTGATCCCAACGAAAATGGAATTAGCGGGTTTTTGTAATAACGGATTGGCAAAGGAATATGTTGGGGATGATTACAAAGAATTATTGAAAATCACTCTAATTTTTTTTGGCATAATACCAAATGAATTCGTTTCCATCTGACAGGGCCTATCCCGCCCGCTGGATGTCCAAAGACATTTATTGAAATTATTTATCTTTCGTGAAGAATTAAATTTAAAAGACTCATGCGGTTTTTATGACATCATAACACACTCCATTGTTTAGTTGGTATACCGATATATTTTCGATATCTTTGATGTTTTGGAAGGTAACTATCTCCTCTATTTACCACAATTTTTGTTTAAGCATTTTTTTTTTTAAATTATTTTACTTTTAAAAGAATGCCGTTTTTAACCACCTTCGCTCGACTGACCCAATATTTTTTGAATTTAAGTTATTACCATAACCTAATATTTCTAGAGAGTATCCCGTTACCTATTGGTACTTTCAAAAATAAGGACCTTCTGTTCACTATTTCACTTTTACTGTTTACTTTTGCTATACTCTTTTATTTTTAAGTGTTCACTTTTTACTTCTAAACTTGCACTAATTATTCACTGGTTAAGTTACAACTGTTTTTCTCCTCGGCATGAAATGTCATTTTTGTTTCTTATGTTGTTTTGTTTTTGAGTTTTTAATTTCGTTACCAATGAATAATTCATGCCTTTTACTGATGACATTGCCATCTGTTCTTGGGCATTTGACACTAAGGTTTTTCGTTTGTGAGTGTGAATTGACCTTTATACTCTGGTTTACGTATTGCACGCTCCTATAGTATCGCGTAAAAGTCGAATAATTTTGAGAGCGAAACCAATATGCACCTTGTGCGTGTGTGCGACTAGTTAGGATTAAGAACAGTGATTTTGTGGTACGTTTTTGAATTTTCATGAGTTGAGTTTGGATTTCCATAAAAATAAGTCTAGTTTTGGGTTTTATAAAGTCGAGTTTTGATTTTGTTTTGGAATTCAAAAAATTGAAGTCGAGTTTCGATTATAAATATAAAAGTTTGGAAAATAATAAAAAAATATAGAATTCATCTTTGTTGGATGATAAAATTATAAGTATAAAATTTTTTTTCTGTTTTAATAAAACCTCTAATCAAATTTACGATTAATTAAATAGTGCAAAATAAATTTGTATTGCGGACGTAAACGAAATCAAAAATAAATTTGTAGATTTTGTATGTGTTTCCGTTAATAAAGTTTTTTATTACGATTAATTATGAAAGGTGAATTTACTCGATCAACGAAATTGTCGACGGAAAGGTGTATGAGAATAATTTATTAAGACACACATACTATATATCATAAATTTAACGGGATTTATGAACATAAAAATTTAGAAATGTAAAGTGTCCATTTTAGATTGTGAAGTTTGAAAGACAGAAAGAAAAATCTGGATGGTGTGCAATACGAAAATACGTGTATTAATTCCATTGCGGTGGTAAAGTACCATAAAAATCAGTGGTCTGGAGGCATCGAAGGGGCATACGAATTTATTTGTTGGCGTGACATTTTGGTTTCGCTTTCAATTTATTCACATTCGGCGACCATATTTTAGTTTAATTTTTTTTCGACTATTTTCAGCTTGATTTGATTTTATTTCGCTTCGAAATTGGTCACGTTCAACCCTTCTCGTTGCATTTATTTTTCCCGTTGGACAACAAAAAATTTTATTTGAATAAAAAACAGCATTGCGTATGATTCATGGCATTCGGTTTTATTTTGTTTTCTCATCGGCCTCACCTCATTTTTGTTCCGTTACTAACCGGGGTGATCATTTTATGGTGTTTTATCACCAATTTATATCACTAGTGGAGAGTTTTTTTGTGATAAAATTCAAAACAAAGTAGTCTACAAACACAACCCAGCAAAAAGAATTTTTAGGGGGATTAATAAACTAAAAGTGATAATTTGACATTTCTGTTTTAGTTATATAAATATTTTGTATGAAGTGATTTTCATGCGTGTGATATATGTACCAACAAAATTAAAATAAATAATTATTATTAAAATATATATTAAAAGAAACAACTTTTCGTTTGAATAAAATATGGTAAGTTAAAATTTATTTTATTAATACTCTTTGGACTTTTTAAAATAAGATAAAATTTTTATTTTTAAACAATATGGAAAAAATCTCGATTTGTTGTTGGTTTAAAAAGTAATAAATAAAAGTTTTATTCAAGAAATTGTCATTAATTTGAAAGTTTTACGTGTAGCTTATGGAATTATTATCCAAAAATTACAATGTGAGTTCTATTTAACAATTATTCGCAGTAAAATGTAAAGTACTAAGCTAAATTAATAATTTTAGTATGCGAGCGACTTGTTGAAATTTGATTTTCACGTTTAACTTCCATGCATAAAAATCGAACTTCAAAAAATCAAAAAAATATCCGGGACAAAAAAATATTTTTCAAATTTTTTAAGAATATTTTTAATTTTAACAAATAAAGTTTGTTTATCAAAAACTAATTTTTTTCCCAAAGACTTCCCATCGGCAACGGATAACATACCAGCAAAAACCCGAAGTAATCGGACGTGTTGCTACTGAATATGGTGTCGCTGCTTGTCGATTTGTATCAGCAGATGGGAAAAGCGAAAACAAAAAATTTTGGTTTGCATTAGCGGCCAATTTAAATGCTATGGAAGGGGCTAATAAAAATGTCAATGAATGGCAAAAGGTAATTACTCATTTAAGTTATGAATTACATATAATTATTAATATGGTTTTTTTACAGTCATTTTACGATATACAGTACATGGCCAAATGAATATGAACTTTTCAAAAATTATGTATTTAGCAGAAATTTGGTTAAAAAAACATGTTTTTTAACTTTAATTTATTAAAATGGATTTATTAACCTTTATTATATAAAAACAATAAAAAAAAAATAAAAAAATTTAACCGGCTAATATTTCGTCCACCTCCCTTTATTTTTAAGCAAACCTGAAATACGGCGCGGCATACTATTGATCGACTTTATGATGGTATCCTTGATTAAGAAGGGGTCGTTGTACCAAATATTTTTAATTTCCTCAATCAACTTTGATTTAGTCGTGATAACTTTTTTCGACAATTGCTGTTTCGATACAGCTCAAACATTTTCATCCGGGTCCATATCTGGTGAATTACCAGCCCAATCCAGAATGGGTATATTTTTTCGTTTCATATACTCCAAGACACATTTTGCTATGTAGCAGGAGGCTCCATCTTGTTGCAAGATGGATTTTTGGGAGTTCGTGTTCCAGCACTGTATTCAGGAGCTGAATATATTTCTCGGCGTTCATCGTTCCTTCTACGATGTGCAGAGGTCCCGGGGCTTTTATAGTGATACAACCCCAAATCACTACTGACTTTGAATGCTTTACCATTTGTGTAATGCAGTACTCATTAAACCGTTCGTTCGAGCGACGTTTAACGAAAATATTTTGTTCTGCTACAATTTGAATGTGAGATTCGTCTGAGAAACAAACCTATTAAAAACAGTAACATTAGAAAATGACTTAAGTAATCGATAAACCTAAAATTTGTATTTACATATTGCTAATCTGCTGTCTAACTGTTTATAAAGCTTTGCCCATGCCACACGTTTGACCATCATGGTACTATTTAATTTTTGATTAATCGTTGGGCGAGATGTTGACAGTTTGCTCTTTAAGAACATTATTTATTTATTGTCTTAACCGATTTTCTGCTGTTAGTTCAGCCTCTGCTTGAACTAGAATATTCTTTCCTTTTATTCCGAGCGGACCACTGATGGGGGCTAATACCGGAATAAACTTAGTAAAAGAATGTGAGTAAGGTTTTTGAGTACTAACTTTTTTATTAATTGAATATCTACTTATATACAAAAATTTTATACCTAAAAATGCAATGAGCGCATTTTTATTACACGTATTATAACAATTGTATTTTGTGTATTTTGTGTTATATATAAGTGCCAAGGTAGCACAAAAATGTGTAAATGCACATTTATCAATTTTAATATAGAAATTTCTGTACACTTTTGTTTTATGTGTTTAAACAACCTGGGGCGCCCTAGAAGTTCTTGGGGCTGGAATCGGAGATGCCGTTGGTAAAGCTCCACGACAGGCCGGGTGCCTCTTTTTCTGTCTGTTCTTGAAATATTTAATGGCAATTGCAGTTGCAATGATTATTCCGCTCCAAAATAAAATATGAGTTAATACGTAGTGATGAACATGATGTGTATTATTCCTTTCGTGAATATATTGATTTTCCTTCAGTAGTTTTATGTCGTGCTCTAGGTTACTGGTATCCACAGTTAAGTTAATATAATCTTCCTCCACCCGATGAGTATGGTTGCTTCTTATCGTTCGCCAATTCGGGGTTGAACTTAGCTTGCTCGAGTTGTTGTGCCTTGCGAAAACGGGCGTATTGATTTCTCCTTTTATCTCACTATTAACTTTATCGGCAGCAATTAGATACTGGCTTGAATCTCGTAATATGCATCCATCATCTAATGTTAAGATACCTGATCCACTAAACCGTGTCGTTATGACAGATGATCCACAAATTGCGTCCTTGTTTGTTTCTTCAACGACAATAAATAACCATTGATTTGTGTCATGTAACTCTATCCAGTGATTGGTTGCATTCATTGTTTGTATTTTACATAATCCTTGTAGATTTGTGGTATGACGAAGGATCGCCATTTCACAAGCATGTTCCGTAGATGCTGCATTGTAAACTTGTAACACCTTGCACAGGAAATGTTTAAATTTGACCTCTTGACAATCATTTAATTTCTCTTTGGTAAATGATGCGAAGTGTTGTCGATGTTCATCCACAGCAATATAATTTACACTTGTTTCAATATATGCTTGGGACTCGTTGTAATAGATATTTGGAAATGGAATAACCGAGAAGAGTGTGTAGCTCCATGAATATATTAATGGAATAGTTGCTCGTATTATTAGGTTATCCTGAGTTATTCGTGTTTGTAATTTTATGGTTTTGTAAATGTGCTCTAAATTGTCGGCTGTGTGATCATTAAGCACAGTTATTGACGGGGGTAGATATTTTCGTATCTTAGATAGTTCTTGTTCTAGTTGCGATGGCGTCAGCAGAGTGGGATGTAAGACGTTTTGCTGAGCATTATGCACTAAGTCCAACAAACTTTCCTGTGTTTCTTTGGGATTTCTTTCGTGAAGTAATGGAGGGAAACGCAATCTTCAGGGACCGATAAGAAATTCTCACCAGTTGGAGGATGGATTAGAAGAACTCAATGAAACAATTCACTATGCTGCTTTGGCAAGTACCCCCAATAAACAAAATAAGAAGAAGCTTAACATATCCTACCCAATGGAAGTTAGATAGTTATTAAGAGAAAAACGACGATACGATAAAACCTGGCAAATAACTAGAACACCGGAAAATAAAACAATTCTTAACAATTTAGGTAACAGTCTCAAATCTCTTCTTATATCCTATGAAAGCCTAACCAATGAAAAAAACTCTGCTTATTTACTGTGAAAGGCACCGAAGGGACTCAAAAGACCCAAAATACAAGTACCTGCACTTAAAAAGGAGGGCGTAACCTGGGCAAAAGGTCCGGAGTATCTCGAGGATACCTTCCAACCACTACCAAGACAAACGCCCAATGAAAATATAATGTCAATCCACAAGCTAGATGATTTTTATATACGCCCAGTAACTCTCAAAGAATTAAAAGAATTAAAAAGCAACGTGAATGTTAAAAAAGCCCTAGGATATGATAAAAGATTTCGTATGCTATTACACATAATCAATGCAAGCTTTCGGATAAAATATGTTCCGTGGCAATGGAAAGTAGCAGAAGTAATCATGATAGCAAAACCTGATAAACCACTTAACGATAAAAGATCATACAGACCAAATTCATTGCTAGCCAAATATGTCAAAACTTTTTGAAAAATTATTACTAAAAAGACCTAAACCAATTGAGAACCGACTTCTAATTCCTCCTCATCAATTTGGATTCAGAGAAAAACATTTCATAATTGAACATGAGGATGAATACTCAGAACTAAAGAAAATCCGTGACGGTGTCCCGCAAGGGAGTGCCTTAGGGCCAATTCTGTATTTATTATATACAAGGAACGAGCTCCTCCAAAGGAGGCTACGATAAGGTACCGCTTTCGAGTGTTTCTTTTCAAATAGCCCATCGTTAAATTAGGAGAGTTACAGGCGTCACTTTTCTAGTGGACCACGGCATCATCGTCCGTAGTACCAAATTTTTATTTTATCAGGTAACCATTCCTTTTATCATTATTCAATTATATTTCCCATTTAATTTATATTTTATTTTTATTTAGTTATTGTGCGTGTGGAATTATTCCAATCTACTTTATTTGGGATCGTCAGTCTCCTTTAAAATCATTCGAATTTAAAAAAAAATATTTGTATATCTTAGTGATAAATTTAATAAAAACTGCATACATTGAGTCCAATTTCCTTTGCCAAATTAAATCGAGCGAGTTTTATCCCTCTATAGTCTCATCATCCAAAATGGACATAACACTACTACAGCAAGACGAGTTGGAGTAAAGCTTTATCGATCGACCACTATTATCTGAAGGTGGACTAAATTACACAGGATCACCATCGGGCATCACCGTCGACATGTTCCTGTTTCATCGCTTCGTCTCGAGGATTATCCAACCAAACATTATTATTGGAGCTGCACACCATCTTGAGGGATATCACATTGCAGTGGTATTGGATAGTATGGTATTTAACATTCCGCAAACATAATCCGAATGCGTCCTGGTCCGAGTCGCAACACGGAATGATCGAACGGTTTAAAGATCGCCGCACCAATTACGAAATAAGGCGAATGATTGAGGCGCGCAAACAACCACACAACGAAAGTTTTATGGATTTCTATACGATCAAGTGTGAAGTTTAAACCTACAATGCCGTATACCATATTCGGACGAGGAGCTTAACGAAATTTTAATGTCGAACATGCAGCCAAAATTACAGTATCATCTCACCGACCGTCAGTTTACCAGTACAAATGAACTGATCAAGAGCTGCTCTGCTTGGCAGTAGTTCTTCAGGCGGATCAAAGCTCCGGTGGATGCTGTAACCCATCCACGGCGCATGATCAATGAGTTTTTGGGTAGTCCATATGACGATATTAAATCGTATGACTCATATGATGATCACGCACAAATTCATGTTCGATCTGGTAACTCAGTATCTAGCATTCAAGCGGGAAGTAGCTTTCCATCAGCAGCGCAGCAGCGGTGAGACATGCTTGCGTACAAATCCCAGCAGACTACTCAAGATCTGTTCATAAACAACTTTCGAATTACGGTAAAAATGTCGTGTGTTTTAATTGCTCTGAGATGGGTCACACGTTTAGGGATTGTCGGTTAGTGCCCTTCGGATTGTTTTGTTATCGATGTAGGCTAAAGGGAACTCACGGTGTCGTAGATGTGCCGAAAGTCACAATGACCAAAGAAAGATGTCAGAAAACCAGAGCAGTGGTTTTTGGAGGGATGCAACGAAGAATACGGATACGGAACTTCGCTCCGAAGCAGTAAACTCGTCTGCCAGTAATGACTCACATTCCAATCCTTATTCCCTTCCTATCGCTCTAAAGTATTTCTTTAATGAAATTTCAATTTAATTTGCGTTTTTAATATTTTTAAAATTTCTGTAATCACGGTGTAAGCAAGGAGCCACGCAAACCTCAAACCCCATGACCCATAGCATTTCTCCCTGAGATCTAGTCGGCAAAATCACCGTGTGAGGCCCCTGCGTGGTTTAGATGATATCTGTGGGTCAGCCGTCCGTAGCAGTTATTTCAAATTTGCTTGCAAGTTTTCTATTGTATGAGTGAATAAATCCGCTTTGATTTATCCAGTCGAAAATTTCACCGATTTTTGTTTAGTAGTGAAATAAATAATAGAAGACTTGGAAGCAAATTTGAAAACGATTAAAGTAGCCGGCGACCAATTCGAATAATATAAAGAAATTTAAAGCATGTTATTTAATATTAGAATTATTTCGAGAGTTGTTGTAAATATTGCTCGTACTTTTTCCTCAATGGAAGCATATTTCTTCAGAAGATCTATTTCTATTTGCAGTCGGTTCTGATTTTCTCTGAAATTGTTTAACGACAACAATGTCAGGTTCGTGTTATGTTTGAATAACTTGATGGTGTTATCAATGATGCTGGTTTGATTGCTAAGAAGATCTAATAGATGCCGCTCGTTTTCATCAATCAGTCGGTAATAAACTACCGCAGCCAATGCCCTCTCAGATGCATCCGCAAAACCCTGAACTTCAACCTTTTTGCTTTTAATTGTGTTCACCCATCTTGGTATGACGATGGCCTCAATGTTGTTCAATTCATCTTTATATTTTGCCCATCGTTTGTCAATTTCTGAGGGCAATTTGTCATCCCAACCAATTCCATTTATCCAGACATCTTGCATTAACAGCGTACTGCTGATTGTAATTGGAGAAAGCCAGCCCATTGGGTCAAAAATCTTTGATGAATCCGACAGCACTGTTCTTTTAGTTGAGATGTTTGAAGTAGAAAGCTGTAAACGTTGCGTGCTGAATTGAAAGTTGTCATCTCTTGGATTGTATAAAATGCCCAACGTTTTAATAATGCCGTTCAATTTAATGGTGATTGTGCCATTGTTTTGTATTTCTTTGGGAATTTCGGCAAGGATTGATGCATCGTTCGAAGTCCATTTCCGTAGCAAGAATCCTCCTCTTGCCATTATGCCGCTTAATTCATTATAAGCATTAAGAACATCTGCTTTTGTGTCACCTCCTTATCTTTACGTAATGATCGAAGGTGAAATAATTTGATTTCCCAATTGCCTCATTTTTAATAGATTTTACGCAAATCTCATCATGAAGGTTTGTGATTTTATTCCTCTAGCAATTCTTCAGCACTTGCTATCTCGCTATTCATTCTTCGGATTCTTACTCTTTGCAGGTCTAGGATCTCATCTTCTTCAGGAACCTCAGGTTGTCGTTCTCCGGATGAGGATTGTTGATCATTCTCCTTCTGCCATAATGTATGCGGTTTTTTTGTTGAAAATGTAGGTGTCAGTGGTGGATTTTCATTTAATTTTCCACGAAATTCATTAATGTATTGTTTATAATTTTTGGCAACATTTTCCCTCAAAATCAGATACGGATGATTGTCTTGTAATTTTGCTATGTTTGATTTTAAGTCTTCATCTGTTTTAACGAATTTGTTATAGAGTTCCTTTATTTGTACAATTTTTTTCTCTAAATATGTTTTCGTTTTCCTTTCCGATCCATCTTTTTTATAATTTATCCAGAGTCTCTCTATCTGCTCTGCAATTTCTGCTTGGTTTTGAAATTCTTCCATTCTAACAGAATTCTTTTTGAAACTTTAACACGAATTCAGTGTGATCACTTTAAATTATTATGTCTGTTTTTATAACTTTTTAAACCACGTGAAATGTTTTTATGATTTCGGTTACGCGCACGTGAAATCTGTTTTTAAGATTTCTATTACGCGAACTTTTTAAACGCACGTGAAATCTGTTTTTATGATTTCTATTACGTTCTTTATGCACTTTTGTTCACTTTTTTTCTTTGAATGGTTTGTTCTAACACTTTACTTTTTGAAGCTCGAAGGACCATGTTAGTTCAGCCTCTGCTTGAACTAGAATATTCTTCCCTTTTATTCCGAGCGGACCACTGGTGGGGGTCTAATACCGGAACAAACTTGGTAAAAGGATGTGAGTAAGGTTTTTGAGTACTAACTTTTTTATTAATTGAATATCGACTTATATACAAAAATTGTATACCTAAAAATGCAATGAGCTCATTTCTATTACACGTGTTATAACAATTGTATTTTGTGTATTTTGTGTTATATATAAGTGCCAATGTAGCACAAAAATGTGTAAATGCACATTTATCAATTTTAATATAGAAATTTCTGTACACTTTTGCTTTATGTGTTTAAACATCTGCGCTGATAAAGAACGGTTTTAAAAACGATTCTGTCTTCTCTTTTGGTCGTAATTCGCTTTCGACCACAAGGGTGTGTGCGCTGGTTAGCCAAGGATTCACCGTTTTGCTGCTGCCTCTTAATGTTTAACACTGAGGACTTTGTAATTCCAACCAATTCGGCAATTTTACATTGTGTTAAAACAGGTTTTGTCAGCAGTTGGATCATTTCATCCCATGATGACTTTGATTTAATAAATGCAAAATTAGATATGTAAACAGAACTTGAATAAATAAATATTACTTACAATATTACTTCCAGCCTATTAAGTACAGTTCTAGAAAAAAATTATTTTAATTTAAATAGTTTTGTTACACTAGTTTTAAATGACGATGTTATCACAAACGATTGCATAATTGAAATGTCAAAAAATGAAAAAAAAAAAAAAAATTAATATCTCCAAAAACAAAAGTAACGGGGAAATTTTTTTCTACGCAAAACAAAGGTATATAAATATGTAACAAAACGATTTTTTAGTTCTATGGAAATTTACAGTAATTAAAAAGATATTTAAAAAAAAATTATAGTTCATATTAATTAGGTCATGTACTGTTACACATTCTGTAAGAGCAAAATAACAAAAAAAAAATACGAAACCATGGCTACAGAACCGGAGGTAGTGAGCCCATGGATATGGAGCTTGATCCACTGTAAGAAAGGCTCATAAGTGTTTTACCCGCTGAGCATGTCGACTGAATGAACTGCATCGAGAGATGATTTGGCACCAGCACAATCCCAAATGTTTTAGAAACTCGTGCTGCCGCGGCCCAAAAACGACAAATATCTCCAGCCCAACCACATGAATCGGACACGTCTACATCAGAGACAGAAATGCACCCAACCTACTCGTTGAATTCTGTGCTGAGCCAAATTCCAGGTCCGAGTGGCATCAGATTTACTCAGGTAAACTCATGAAACAACTTTGTTTTTTAGTCCAATTATTTTTAGTCGGTATCGCCAGCCGTTCCATTATCTGGATCTATCGAGATAGAACCGGAAAAGAACCCACAACCATCTACAAATCGCACAAGCCGTGCTCCTTCTTTTATTTGTTTTTTGCTTGTTTCTACTATATATAACAAAAATTTTACTTTTAAAACTCAGTAGATACTCCTGATGATGACCTAACAAGTCGAAATCGATCGAGTGATTTTTTAAACTTTTTGAACAAAAACTTTTTAATTAAAATATTCCAAAATCTAATTTTGTGAAATTTAATGTCCTTTTAAAGCCAATTATTACCACCTTTTTTTCACCTCCATACTCACCCCTACTCATACAACTACAGTATACCACCTGTACATTGCAAGCTCCATAACACCCTGTACATTGACATGGACGGTGGGTTAGCGTTGAATTCTGCACTCCAACAGAGGGTCTTAGTTGTGTTTATTAACATTATCGATCGTAATCGATGACGAAAATTCGAATCCAATAGCCCCCAGTCCAAGTGCCGAAGCTTAAACCACTGCACCACTTGTCCGGTATTTTTTTTTTTAACTAATAAGATGTAATGAAATAAAGTACAAGGAAGGGGATTCTCGTTTCGTGTCGGTTCCATAGTTGCAGGCTGGGCTTGTCATTTCCCGTCACTTCCTTGGCAGGACATCCACCGGGTCGGAGTAGCAAGTCCAGGAGGTGTGTCGTCCAATGGGGGACGACTGTAAAATCTACTCGGTCTCCCCCCTGGCACTCCGGTAGTCTAAATCTGTCGGAGTGTAAATTGTGGGAGATCCTCTATAGCTCTCTCCGGGGTGAAGAGACGCTTTGTCTTTTAGAGAAACGTCCCTATCCTATTATGCTGCTTCGTTCTGGCTGGGCATCAGCCTCTAGAGACGATGGGTTATTGGGAGGGTTTCTACAAGTAATGCAAACATTGTACTACTAACTAGGGAAGATCCGGTTGTTCTTGGGTTGGCATACCTTGTTATTATTATATTTATTTAAGTTCCGAAAATTTCGTTCGACGAATTCTGGTGTAAATTTGATAGTTTCAGTTTTTATTTAGTTTGTTTTTATTTTTATTATGTTACACGGTGTAGGCCAGGAGCATGCAAGCCTCAACTTTTCCACTAGAATGCAGAGTAGAATTCGTAACAAAATATAAATTTAAGTGGTTATACAAGATGTCACATCGATAGCAAACCTCTGATGTACATGTGGGTCCGCACAGATTCGCAAATAGTCGATGGAATTGATATAATTTGTTTTTGAAATATCAGAACAAAGATGGATTTTAATACGTAAATAAAATTACACACATTATACAATTTTATTTACATATTAGAATCCATCCTCGTTCTGACATTTTAAAAACAAAATATACCAATCCCAACGATTATTTGTGAAATGTTGGAATTCCAAATGAATCCTAAATGCAATTTGTAAGTTAAAAATTTTGGAAAATTTGAAATTTTACAATTTGTAGAAACTGTAAGTTATAATTTGTAACTAATAAATTTTAAACAATGAATAATTCTATCATTTTCTTTTTTCAGCAGTTTGTCTAATTAATATTGGCAGCGTAAAACTGCATTTTGGATCTATATACGTTTTAACGAAATATTTAAAAAAGTAACAGGAAATTGAAGATACAGTATTAATGCAACTTGTACAACTTTTATACTGTTAAAGTTAGCCGAAAGTTTCGAACAGAAAGATGGTAATGCAAATATCAGGGAAAATGTTTTAAAATGTCGATAATACAGGTTGTATCGATTAACTCCAATATTTAACCGAAAAATGCCGGCAATACAGATTTAAAAGTTACAAATAAATCATCAATGCCAAATGGCCATGCAACACAGTTACGTTTAGCTGATCAAAGTTTTGTATATCAAGATTTTGACAGATGAACGTAAGATGATGTTTAGAGTGGGTTTTATGAGGTAGTGTTGGTGAAATGTTTCATTTTCCGTTGTTCCGACGGTACAATTGTCCATCATTCGATATTTTACCAGATCTAACCAATATTACGGCCGATTCGATAGCCCATAATCATAGGTAGATTTTGATTATAGGTTAGGAATGTGTCTGATGAGGTTATAGCGATGAAATGTCATATCTGCTCACACAGCCGAAAGTAGTCGATAAAAAAGATTAAAATTGCAATGGTTTGTAATTGTCGTTAAAACTGTTTGCAGATTTAGATTTTGATTATTTTCATTATGAGTGAGTCTAATGGGTTTATAGGGGTGCAATTTTTATTTTCTCCATTTTTCATCGAAAAAATCGTTCGTCATCTGCCGGAGAGCAGGTCAACCTTATCTAGGTATGTATTAAATTATTTTTGTGTAGGTTACACGGAATTGGCTCCAAGTGGTAAACGCTTCAAATTAAATAATTTATTACACGCACCTGGATAAGGTTGACTTGCACTCAACAAAGTCCAAGGAGTAACAGTTGACTCAATATCTGGTGGCGGTCTGGTGTAATAAATTATTAAAGGTGGTAAAATAGATATTTTTGATATAAATAATTGTTTGGGGTGTAATTTACTCTTGGTCAAGTTATATGGTTGATCTTGAACTAATTAATCAATGTAATTAATTTGTTACAAGTTCTGGTCCAGGAAATTTACAATTTTGACGGTGGAGGTTTAATTATACGCTAAACCGACCACTCGTTCCTCGTAAACGGTAACTGTAATAAAATCGGGATTTGTTGTAATAAATTGTAATTATAATGAAGTGTAAGGTTTCATTGAGACTGGCTTATTTGGTCGGTGCAGACAAATCGAAATTCTAAAACTTCATAAGATGGAGGCCTGCAATAATTTTTAAATCAAAATGGAAATTTAAACTCCAGTTGACATTCAAAAGTAATTTTATTCATAACACATCAACACTTTTTTATAACATCCATACATAGATACAAATTTACGACAATAATAACTAAATTTTTATAATCCCCGATCGGGCGCACAATGTAAATTGCTGCCGAACACAAAAATAGATGATTTCAAAGAAGCTTAGTATTGAGGCGCCCATAAACAAACCCAATAGTCCACCAAATTGAGACACGATATCCGAAAATGTACATAACGGTTTACGGAACGTACCCTTAAAGTGAGGACTAGCCCAAAAAATCTCAATATCAGCAGGTGAGTCACTCATCGACGACATATTCCAAATGCTTAAGATTTCATCATGCAACTTGTCAAACCGAAAAGTTTCGGTTGTCGTTGTATAGCCATACTCGATCGAGTTACACTCGTCTAAGCAATTACACGAATCCAGATGCGAGTCATTTAA
The DNA here is from genome assembly GCA_947310385.1 of Nephrotoma appendiculata. Lineage (NCBI taxonomy): Eukaryota > Metazoa > Arthropoda > Insecta > Diptera > Tipulidae > Nephrotoma > Nephrotoma appendiculata. Next base: position 101,868,842 of record OX371223.1, read on the forward strand.
AATTGTATTAATCTCGTTTTCACCATCATCATCATCCTCGACATAATCTACTAGCGACTCAACACTATCGACCATTTCGTACAACTGGGAATAGTTAATAGTATCACCACATATCGGGGTGCCCTCAGTGCGCGGAAATGCAAAATGCACGCAACCATAGTACTCGAGCGTATAATTTGAAAAACATTCCAATTTGCAGTTGATCCGATTATAAAATTTATAAAATTTCAGTTGACGCTCATCTTTAAAATAGCACTGACGCAATTTTGGTTTGAATCGTCGTAGACCTTCTGATGTCGTTACCATTTTTGGTTGCACTTTAACTTTCGTAAATGATTCGTGATTGATGGCGACATAGTTTTCGAATGTGGTCGGATAGATTTCCGGTGAATGTAAAATAATTTTGTATCCTACTTGGGTGGGTTGACATAGTGTGTCCATATCCGATTTATTTGAACCCAGACTTATACGGATGCGAGATATTTGATTTGTAGAATTCGCAGTTTGGCTTTTGTATTGATAATCGGTTTGTACATTTTCGGTTCGTATCAACTGCTGCTGTAAATTTAGCGTAAAACAAACACCTTCGTTGGTTAATACGGTTGTAAAATTGTTGGTCGTTAATTCAAATTCGCCGTTTGTGTTTTTCACGTTCACCATTTTTACAGTGCTGGTGCATGGTACGTCGTTAACCATTAACATGTCTTTTAGTTGTGGTGATATCTGAAGTAAAAATGTATTATTAGTATGAGTATATGGACATGATACGAGAAAGGCTTACTTACCTCATGCAATAGTTCAATATGCGACTTATTTAAAAACGTGCGATTAAGGTTCCCGAAATTAGGAAGGCGAATCATGGACGTTGTTTTAAAGTGACACACTTGTTGTGCTAATTGAAACTTTGCGAGGTATTCATTAAACGCACTCGCGTTGGTTTCCCGTTCCTCAAACGCTTTACAAAATTGTTGATATGTAAACTCGGATCTACGTAATTTAACTTGCGGGCAGATCGTTATGGCCGGGAATGGAATTTTATGAATCGGGGTCGATGTATCATCTTCCACCAAAATAACAAAGTTATGACTCCATTTTGCGACAATCTCACGTATAAAAAATCCCAAGCACACAAAACACGTAACAAATATTATGATCCAGTAGATCTTCTCGGGAAGTGGTTTTTTCCATCCCAAATATTTCATACCATGAATCGTTGTATTTTCCGTGTAATCGTGAAAATTTTCAAAAACGGGTTTGAATTTTGCGTGGAAATTACATGTTGAAGCACTGCGATTCTTACTGAAATGAAAAAATCTTACATTAATAATTGTAATTCATGCCGCCGAAAATAAATCGAAATTATACCCAGTTAGAACACATCGATGGTTCAGTTTATCAGCTGCTGCCATCGCGATACGACTTTTCCACTACACGGCAACTTGAACAATAACTAGAAATTTGTGTAAGCCGATCTTTATGGAAATGAAATATTTTTATTACATTACCTGTCAACATACATTTTCCACTATAATTTTCTGCTACACCTATACCTCAATGGGCACGGCTGTTAACGCGTTAAATGTAAATAAAGTTAAACAAATGATATAGAGTGTCACACACCATATAGGGATTGGTGTGAGGTAATTGATTTATAACGTGGAGTTCAAATAACAATACGCTGAACCCCAATACTGGTTTCAACACGAAATAAATGTTTTCCTTTATGATTACATAGCGATGTTGAATATTTGAAAAAATTTATGATTGGTTACTTCCAATAAATAATTGGCTTGGGAGTTTAAAACACTATTATAAAAATTCGCACAGTGGTCGTCGAGCACAATATGGTTTTGTCTCAAATTCAAGGTTTTGTTTCGAACATAACAGTTGAAATTGCCGTACACCTGTAAGGCGTTGATTAAAATCGAAGCCAACGTTATGAAAATGCTGAGCACAATGAAATTTTCAAATCAAATTGGCGATGATTTTACTAATCATGATAGAAGACATGAAAGTGCCCAATGTTTATATCGTTAAATTACGATTAATGGAGCGGAAACCCCTATACTACAAGCACCACCCCAATACTGGATTATGAAAGCCTGGTTCAGGATCAGGTAAGGATAATGCTATTAACTACATCTAACCATCACAGTTATCGTGAGAAGCAACCAAGAAACCATACATTGGTATTCTTAATTTTGTTTTATTATCTTTTCACGTCATAGCTTACGAAGTTTCCATCCAATTCGAGAACGTACTGATATGGGTCCGATTTTTGTATAGAACCATCTGCACATTGCACTGCTCCATGCTAGCGTATAAAATGGTTTACTAGAGGCCATCTCACAATCAGTTTGATAGTCAATCGTTGTATTGACAACGGCGGTTTAATATGGCATCTCCTCCGCTCCTTACCTAGCCGATTAATTTCGAGAGCAGTACCCAATCGCCTCCACAATTGTCCGTGAGGATTTATATATTGATGACCTAATGTCGGGGGCTAAGACGAAAGAAGAAGCCACATACAGTTAAAGGAACAAGTTATTGCAATACTAAACTCCGGGTGTTTTCATCTTAGGAAGTGGGCCACGAATTGCCAAGCTTTACTAAACACTATTCCATTGGAGAATCAAGAAGTGGTCCCTCTTCAAATTCGGGAAGAAAATCGATCAATAAAAATATTAGGTCTAGAGTGGACTTTGCAAACCGAAAACTTCCACTTTAAAGTATTCATTTCAGCACAACCTACCATGACCAAGAAAGAGATGTTATCAGAAGCGTCCAGGATTTTCGATCCCATTGGGTGGCTATCCCCTTCTACCGTGATTATCAAGATTCTCGTTCAATCGCTATGGCTATATTAAATCTTCAATGGACCCTCTACGTACCCATATCACCAAGAGATGGACAGATTTAAGAGGCAAGTTAACAAAATTAGCGGGAATGGCAATACCCCGTTGGCTATTTATGCTAGAACAAAAAATAAGTTTGGGAAATACGAAACGACCATCGTAGCTGCGATAAACTAAGTCGCGCCCATTAAAACGGTATCAGTTCCAAGATTGGAACTATGTGCTGCTCTTCTATTAACCAAACTGATGATAATGGTGGTTAAATCTTTACAATGTCCTGCGACCAAAGTATTTCCATGGACCGACGTTATGGTGGTTATCAACGCATCACTGATCCTGGAAGTCATATGTAGCAAACCGCACCTCTGAACCGCGGCATTTTACCATCTACCTTGGTTAATTTTGAACTGTGGTGGAAGGGACCCAGTTGACTTCGTGAAGAGAAGGAATTGTGGCCTGATCAAATCATTGCAATATTCCGATAGCTCCGAAAGCAGAACATCTAGAGTAGCCAATTACCACGTTAACGTCGAAAATAAGTTCCTTACAAATTTCGCTCAAAGACATTTCAAATTCTCCAAACTATTACGGATTATTGCTTAAGAATATTCCAATTTTATTACAACCTACGAAGAGCGATAAACGGTGAGCCAAAGCAAGACCTTCTATCAACAACCAATTTTAAATTGGCATTAGAACGAGCTATCAAGCGGGCACAAATGGAAGCGTTCACTGACGAAAGTAAGAACATACAGCAACAAAAGGCATTACCATTATCTAGCAAGTTACTTCCATTAAATACATTTCTCGACCAATTTGGTGTGTTGAGGGTTGGCAGTCGAATCCAAAATTGATGCAAACACACCTAAAATACTTACACGCACCGCAATCCGTCATGATGATAACTACTATACGACAAAAGTATTGAATCATCAATTGCAAAAAAATAGTATCTCAACACATTCATAATTGCATACCTTGCACACACGTTATAAGGCCACGCATTCTACCAAACCGGAGTCGACTATGTCTGGCCCATATGGTTAAAATCAATGACGGTCAGAAAAGCTGTATAATGTACGATTTACATGTTCCAATTTTATTTTCCAGTAAAAAATGAAGGGTTAAGTATATTACGATTTTCGTTTGCGAGAGGAGCACGAAATAAATTCCAGTAAAATAAAATTTGATTTTTTCTTTTTAATTTGAGCAAATATTGTTTACATATGGCTGACTCTTTTTTACTAATAACTTTTTGTTATTTGCGTGCAGCTCTATTTTTCAGTAAAAAATTAGTTGGGGAAAAAAATTGGAACATGTAAATCGTGCATTACAAAAATTTTTGTATTAGAGTAAACTTGTAAAAAACGAAATGACGTACCTACCTACTTCGGTTGAAAAAAAAGTAACAAATTCAATAAAAACAATTTTGTACTATACATGGCATGCTTGTATGTATATGTATAATAATAGGGAAAACAAAAAATTTATTTAACAAATGAAATAGAAACCATCGACATGTCCATCGGTCAGAAAAATCAAAAAAAAAAAAAATTACGATACGAAATACGAATTACAATTACGAAATTACATACTCTTACGACAGGCATGATATTTCCGATACTATAGTACTTTTTTCGATACTCTGGCTGTATAAAAAGTATTTAAATACCGGATCCGCTCGAAACGCGATATTTTAAAACGCGATATTTCGAAACGAGATATGACAAAACGCGCGCGTTTAGGTACAGAATGTGCATTGCGAAGCGACGGGAGCGGAGCGACCCGATTTTTACCGATCCTATATACTCTCGCTCCTATCGATTATTCAATTCCTATAAACTGAAATAAAATTTCCCCTTCACCCGACTGATATAACCCGATCCTAAATTCCCGTTTTGTACCATATCGCGTTTTGTACCATATCGAGTTTTGTACCGTATCACGTTTTGAAATATCGCATTTTAAAATATCGCGTTTCAAATGGGACCCCTTAAATACTTTCGTGCCTTTTTCAGTACTTTGGAGAAAATTCAAAAATTATTACTCGTAATCCGTTTATGGGACAATTTTTGTAGAAGAAAATAATAACAAGATGCAATCCTTTGGATTTCGTCTAGTACCGGATGGCCCATCAACCGTTTGTAATTTCAACTTTAGGTTATTTCAAGTGTAGCAACACTAACGTCATTCGTGTTATGCCAGAAAATTATTTTAATGTTTGAAATTTACAAAATGGCTCGCTTTAAGCTTGAACAAAATTGGTAAATATTGTAAACTTACTTTAATAAAAATGAAAAATGAAAATTCAATAAAAATGAAATGCCTACAATGCAATTTGTGAAACGAGTCCGTGAAACTGGATTGTTATTGAATAAACCAACACTTGCACGTGTATTAACAGTACGTACAGCTGTTGCTTAGAATATTTCTGAGCATCAATCAACATCAACTCGCCATCGTGCTCACGAATTGAACATTCCACGTATTTGGGCCTCAGAAAATTCACACGTAACCATGGAGAAGACGATGCATCCACAACGAGTAACTGAAAATAAGCAAGGAGCCGCCCTTAGAGTCAAATTAAACTAAGTAACTGATTCATTAAATATTTGTAATGCTTATATAAAATCACGTGAAGGGGTACGTATCGATAGTTGTTACGACTGTGTTGGTCGCAACCATCTCCTCTTATTTTTTTTATTCACCTCGAATGTGTTATGAACGTACTCTCGACGTTTTGTTTTGTGCCCCATCGCGTGGTGGCGCAGAGGTGAGAAAGAATGGGGGAAAGAGAGACCAATGCGCATCGAGTGTGTGCAAAGTAAAACGTTTTGGAAAAAAATGTTTTTCTTATATGTCTCTCTTTTATACCAACGAAAATTTGATATAAAGGAGAGACAGAGAAGAGAGATTAATTTCTTCTTGAACGTTTTACGAGTTGTGCGGCGCTCGAATTTTTTTTTTGGATGATGATAGTCGAGTTTTGGTTTGTGATGTGAGAGGAGTCTCGTTTTTTTCTTTTGAGATATAAGAAAAGTTTAGTTTTTGAATCTCGTTTGAGTTTTTTTTTGTGTAAAAAAAATAAATAAAAATAAGAAAAGGTTTTTTTATCGGCGCTTAGCCCTTGGATAAATAATAAAGATTATAATAATTATGTATGTAAATACAACTCGAAATATTGAGAAAATTTATATGTGGTGAAATTAATTGAGAAAAATATAAATATTTTTGGTGGAATAGTAAGACTTTTTTTTTGTGTTAAATATTTGGTTTTGGCATACCCAAAGTGAAAATCTACGGAATATCGAAGCCGTTGATAATTAATCTCAAATAACTCGTCTTATGTGTATAGTTATTGTGCGCGGAATATCAAAGTGATTAAGGCCATAAAGAAGGCTGAGATTCGGTTATGTAGCCTGAGTGATTACCAAAACGCGTTACGTATTACTGCATAGAGCAATGTAAAAATAGGGGCGTGCGAGATCGCTTACTAATACGGTTACCGCATTATCCAACGGTACCGTATTTACAAAGGGTGCCAAAAGGGTGCCACAAATTGTTCACGTGAGTCGAAATTTATCAACGGGGGACCAAGTGAGGCTACTACAGTTATAACGGGTGACGATTTGAGGCCATTCAACAGTTTCTAACGGGTTCAGTATTATTAACGTGTACCACATTTTCTTCGTGGTACCGCTTTATCATCGTGTGCCAAATTATCTACTGGTACCGAATTACTGGTGTCATATAGTTTAATGGGCGCAGCATTTACGGTTGGCGAGACAACGCCCAACCTATTTTGGTGGCCAGTCAAGGCCAATACATTTCTCGGCTGTTGAGCCGCAACATTTTGACGGATAAGGCGAAAGAACGCCCCACATTTTTTAAGTGCCCAACCAGGCAAGCGCTCGAGCGCGAAGGCGGGGTGCGGATTCGGCGGCCAGTTGAGGCCAGCCGTAGTAGTACATACGGGTTGCCAACCGGCATCGCGTGTCATTCATATTTGGTAACGGGGAAAGGCCCCGCAACAATACGGGTGGCCAGCCGGCCATTGTATTTATTTTGGTAACGGGGAGAGGCCCCGCAACTAACGGTAGCCAACCGGCTATTGGTTTATTTATCTGTGGTCTGCCGCAACGGAGTAGCCAACCGGCTTGTTTTATTTATCGGTGGTCTGCCGCAACGACGGCCGCGCAAGGCCGCAACTCATATTTTTATCGGGGAGAGGCCCCGCAACAACAACGGCACCAAGGCCGCAACAGTTTTTTTAAATTAAATAATTAAGGTACAATTTTTTTATTTTTATTTTAATTTTTTTTTTTTATTTTATTTCTTTTATATATATTTTTATTATATTCCTATCTAATAATTTTCAAAATCTTTGTGATCGAGCGCCGCACAGCGGGTGCACGCGCTCGGTACGCATTGCTTTCTCTCTCTCTCTCGTTTTCTTCTGGCGCGGGTGGAGGGGGGAAGTTGTTTCTCTTCGTTTTTGTTTCTTTTTCTTAAAAAAATAAAATGAATTATTAAAATTTTTCCGGGTGTGGTATGATGGGAGCGGAGACTCCCTCTGTGTCGGTGTGTTTAGTGCGGTCCCTTGGTGCCCGCATCCAATTTCGTAACCGGGGCTTTGGACCTGTTTGAATTCGAATGGATGCGCGCACCAAGGCACCTCTCTCCCATTTATAATTTTTGAGTTGTTCGTTCCCCAGGTTCCCGCCGACGAGTTTCGGCGGAATCCGGGTATTATTATTATTTGCGTTTAATCTTTCTTTTAATTATCTGTTAATCACGGTGTAAGCCAGAAGCACATGCAAGCCTCAAACCCCACGACCTTAGCACTTCTCCCTGAGAACGTAGCCGGCAAAAATCACCGTGGAGGCCTCTGCATACGCTTAGTGAAAATCTGCAGGTTGGCAGTAGCCAGCCTGTAACATAGTTTAATACATTTCGCTAAAAGGTGTGAATGACATATGCCAAATTGGTCCAATAAAAAAGCTTATATCATTAAATATTAATTACATTGGACACGAAGCCCCGGTACCTTGGTCTGTACGTTCATCGAATTTAGTGAGTATAAGATTATTCTTGTTGCAACAAAGAGCTTGCATTCAAAGGTCCGTTCTAACCAAATTTTGACAGTTGAGCGTTTAATTATTTTGGTTCCTAGCGTGGTGAAATTACATAAAAATGTCGACAATTTTCTATTTTTTGAGTTATCGCTAAAGCGAAATTTATGTTACGTGCGTCAGAATTCTCCGGAAAAGTTTATCGCACTTTGAAGTGAAAAATTTGCGTTAAGATTTGTCGAAAGAAACATAATTTAACTCAAAGGGTGACAATGGAAATATGAAGGAGAAGTTTGTTTCTAAACACGTTTTGGCCGACTAGTTTCACCCTCTTTCAATGCCCTCAGTCAGTTTTTTGTTGGGAAATGAACTTAGAAATTAAGATTCTCTTTCGTATTTATAATACACAAAACAAAATTTGACGTTTGTAAAAAATAGTAAATATCAAAAAAATTATAAGCAAAGTTGCCCTTATTGGACAAAAAAAAAATTTAGAGGACCGTGGGAATGACTATAATTCAAACAAACTTGACACGAGAAACGCACTTGTACCGTTGAAAAATAAAAAAAATTCTACCGCCCAATTCTATTCAATCCCCCCTCCCTCTTACGGATTTAAAAGGTCCGCAAATCTGCTAATTTAAACCACTTCTAGACTCCAATGAACATCTACGGTGCGAGTAAGAGAACCAGTTAGTCGTGGGAATTCACACTATGTTAATTTGATATAACGACAAGGGAAGCGTATCGGTTTCTTTGAAAAATAAAGACATTCTACAGCCTTAAGGTTCAAAAGGTCCGCAAATTAGTTAATTTAGGTAAGTTCAAGATTCCTATAGCAATCGACTGTGCGGACCAGCCTAACAGGAGAATCCTGTCGGGGATGGGTGGTAACGTTCTAATAAAAGGTTCCTTGATCTATCATTACGAATAGTTTATGTTTTCTGTTGGCCCATTTATACCGGACATGTGTACCGAGTCTGGTCATGACGATTTATGGTCAAATATTTAACTTTTCATTAATGCGACGAGTTAGTGTTGGGCAGCAGGATTATTAAACATATAGCCTCATTACCTCATCAGTTGGTTAGCTGGTTCATATAGATGGGTAGATCTATAGATGGGCAGTTTTTATAGATGACCAAAGGATTCTCTTATATAAATTAACAAATCAGCGGACCTATTTTGTAACGGAACAAATACGTTTCCCGTGTCACGTATATTCAAATAGTTAAAATTTTCACAATCAGTGGAATTTCATATTTTAATTGGCCAACAGAGTACAGAAATTACTGGCAATTAAAATTCTGCGGACCCTTTAATAGAAGTACCCATCGCAGACTAATTTTCACGGCTCAAACTCATAGAATATCGTGGAAGTGACATTCAAATTTACATAGCGGGAATTCCCACGATTAGCGGAGACACACACTTGTACAGTGGATTGCGAAATGAGTCTAGAATTTATAAAAATCAACAAATCTGCGGATCCTTTAATTCATTTGGAACTTTTCCACCCCACAACTGAAAAATAGGTTTCTCGCGTTACGCTCATTTCAATTGTGGTTACTAGCATGACCAACGGAACCCATCACTTGGGCTCGAGGCAACCATAAAGGTTCAGAACACAATCCTGCTGAAAAATCAGTTGACTGGAATCGAGTCAAATCAGTCGAGTTGGAATGAGAAATACGTATTATATAAAAGTGAAGAATCTGGCGTGAGCTTTTTAACACTTTCAGTGCTAGTGGTATTCTTTTTCAAATCGTGGGATGAAAGCCTGTGATAACTTCAAGGTGGAGTATTTTGGTTAGCTGTTTTACTCCCTATAATATGTCAAGATCGCCATGTAATATGTCATGTAATATGTAAAAATCGCCATATAATAGATTTGGTTTTAGTGTATTGAAGTTTGAATTGCTAGAGATATTTATATGTGGAGAAGAGTGGCCCGCGCTTCTGAAGCTGTTAACAATAAGTTAACGCATCAACTAAAGCAGCGTATTTGGCCCTCACCGTGCTCCTTACCTTATTGTTGCAACTTTTACATGCAACTTCTGTTTTCAGTAAGGCGGTAAAATTGAGAGACAATTGATTGCGAGGTTAAACTTAGCTTGTACAATTTATTTCTGATTTTCTTTTACCAATTTTGGTCTTTATATACCAAATTATACAGCTAATCATACACAAAATATTTAATTAGTTTATTGCCTATTCTGCATAAAGAATACGTTCAACTTCGATTTATAATTTTACTTTACTCATCAATTTTCATAATTTAATTGTTTTGGAATACGATAAAAATATATAACGCATTCTTTATGTATGAATGGTAATGAACTTCACAATTTGCTTATGTTTACATTTTTGTTTATGTTTACATTTTTCTTACTACGATATTTACTATATTTTACAAACGAATGGAATGTAATGTTATCTCATTACATCCCTTTCAAAACTGTCAATCAAATTTCTCCCGAAAAATTTGAATCAGGTTAACATTAACACAATTGCCTTAATGGTGATTTTTTATTAAAATGCGTCAAATTTAAAAAACTTGAAGGAGAATTTTGAAGTAGAGTGGCACTAACCAGCCAAATCGTTCTATTTGGTAACAATGTCGAATTCGGGATGCGGTGGATTTTTCGGAAAAATTTAATTTGGATCACTTTACGGTGTAAACACAAAATTGACGGGGGGCTCTCAGTCACGTTACTGGTAATAAATAAATAGTCTTCTTTCAAAATGGGCAATTTTAAACTTTCTGTATATAAAAACTTGATGAGCCTATCTGTATATTGAAATAAACCAGTAGAAATCAAATTACCTACGACCACAAATACGAAAGAAATGTAAGAATTTATTCTTTTAGCTCCAGTAAAATGCTATTTTGATGTGCGTCAAAACATTGGTGAAGTAGGTAAATGTCCGGAAAGTACTTTCGAATTGGATTCAGTCCTCTGTTCCTTAAAAATTTAGTACTATTGATATCTTAGCAATATCATCCCTGTCTTACGATTAAAAACACAGTCAACAACTTGTCTATGTTACTTTATCACGAGTAACGAGTCTCTAGTATCTGTTCATCACGTCGGCTATCAATGATCATGTCTTTTACTAAATGGGGTTATGTATATAGACGTCTCTTTTTAACATTGAACTGCCACAGTCTCAGATCACAGTCACGCAGGGATGCTCAATTCATTTGCTTTCCGAGACCTGACTGCGCAATCAAGAGCATGTTAATATTCCTACGTTTGAATGCTATGTTCAGTTCAAGAGAGATGGTCAGCGGGCTGCCGGAGTAGCAATTCCGCCAAAAGATCCATAAAATGTGCATAGTGGACACAAATAATTTGCCGTACGAACTTCCACTTGTCATAGGTCGGCAGTACTTTCTCAAAACCAATATTGACGTAACAGATGGACTGATGAATGGTACTAAGGGCTGTTTGAGGCATATCGAATGCAGCCAACCTGACCGGGACAACGAGAACGATGAAAACGTCAACAGTAAAAAATTAAAAAATGTTAAACAACTCTGGACAACAACTCAGTACATATTCGCAAGTTGGCAAAAAAGGTAAAGAAAAGAAAACGAATATCGACCGATGTTTGGTGCCCATTTCTAGAAAAGGCTGAACTGTTAAACGAAACAACAATCAGACAATAATTGTTAAGCCTAACCATTTTCCAATCATACCTGCATGTACCAATTCATGCATCACGGGGTGGTACCTAAGGCTTGTTCATCACATCGGCTATCGATGACCATGTATGTAAAAGTGGGACCTCAATGGATCTTCTTCAAAATGAGCTATCGTGCCTTACTACAAATCCGCTGTCGCGCCTCACCACAAATCTGCTAAGTATAGCTATGGTTGTAATGGCGAATTTTGTACGAGATTATAATGACGTCTGGTTTTTAACATAGAACTGCCAGAATCTCAGGTCACATCACCTCGATCTAATTGATACAGTCACGCAGGGATGCTCCATTTTTTCTTGCATTCCGAGATCTGGCTATGCAATGACGAGCATTGCGCGAGTATTAAAATTACTAATTTTGAATGCTGCGTTCAGTTCAAGAGAGATGGTCAGTGGGCTGCCGGAGTAGCAATATATAAAAATACAAGTAGAACTTATACAGTCACCTCGCATAAGGAAATCATCGTTGGACAAACAAGTGGTATGAGCGTAACAACACAACCCATTAATGATAATCACACGGCTGAACTTCAGCTTCTCAATGGGAATAAGATGCTTTCTGTAGTTGTATTCACCTTGCCGGATAAATCTGTTGAAGACATAATGAAGTTCATACAATTCGTCCTTGTTCCATATTCATCATCTTTTGCCGATGATTATGAGCGAGGATTTCAATATTAATTTTGCTGTTCCTCAAGCTGAACCACTTATAAGCTTCCGGCGAGACGAATTCGATTTGCACATGAACTCAGATCGAAATATATCTTTTCTATGAGATATGGGATGACCATTGTGCAGTTTTTCAATTGAAATTAGAAAAGTTAGAGTCGGCAGTATATGCATCTTATTTTAGCTACCATAATCAAATTTCGTCGATTATACCGAAAGAGTAATAGACCAACGATAATAAACAAATAAAAAACTCTGGTTAGTAAAATTGCATTCCTTTTTCCTTCAAAGTAAACTGTACACACGCACTACATCTACACACGCCATGTTTACACATCTCCTTGAGAGTACTAATGAACTCACTCTTTTTTTTACTCTCCAAAAAAAACAATAGTTCTATACAGGAAAATATTATAATATAAAGTTAAATAAAATGGCAAAAAAATCTTATTTTTGTTTAAAGTAATGCAACTAATAACTAATGCATAACTAATATGTCAAATAACCAACAACAAACTTCATCAATCCCAAGAACAAGATCAGTGGTAAAGGTTATAATTTTCGATAAATTTGTCAAACAGTGACTTTTTCAAATATCGATTGAGCTTTGAAATCCTATCATCTTTCAAGTCATCAACTAATGCGTTAAATAATTGGACACCTTTATAAAAAAAACTATTTTGAGTCGTCGTGAATTTGTAATTACGAAGGCGATATTTCAACGAGCTTCGTGTAAGTTTATCTGTAACAGAAAAATTAGTGAAAAAATCAGTATTATGCCCCAATAAACCGTGTCTAATCTTATAGATTGTCAAAATATAATGATAGTCAAGTAGTGATAGAGTAGAAAGATTTTTTTTCATTATAAAGAAATTTATTTGGAGTCAAAACTGATAAATTTTGAATCGCTTTTAGCTCTTTGTTCTGAATAATTTGTAAGTCATTCAGATGAACATCACTTGAGGATCCTAAGATTTCAATTAAATATGTTAAGTGAGAATGAATAAAACTGTAGTAAATACTGTATTTTGGAGAATCTGGAATAAACCGCCCAACACGGCGCAGAACACCAATGATAGGGGATATTTTCCGTTTAATTCCACTGATGTGATTAATCCAAGAGAGCTGCGAATTAATTTGCAATCCAAGATATATAGCACAGTCACCACGTTTAATTTTCTCAATTTTAAATTTAATGTCATTAAAAATTTGTGATGGTTTATGTTTTAAGGAAAAAATAATGAAATTGGATTTAAAATGTAGATTAGAAATGTCGTTTACATAGAACAAAAACAGAATTGGGACACCTGTGGAACTCCAACCGAAATAAGATTCATGATCGCCAATACGAACAGTTTGTTTTCTATCACTAAAATAACTTTGTAACAACATTAAGGCACTACCAGAAATTCCAAAATTTAGAAGTTTTTTAACATTCCTAAAATCAAGAAATAAACATGACGTTGCATATTTGTTTTCGAGCGATGAATAAACTAATTCTACAAGATTTAGTGCGGCAGAAGACAGAAGTAGTGCTACAACGGGTCCTAGATCCATATTGATTAATGTTGATAAGTTGATTAAAATCTAGATGATGCGCTAGAGCTGTGTGAATTACTCGTTCAAAAATTTTAGAAACAACTGAAAACGACAAAGGATCACCAGATTTCAGAATAGGAGTAACGCGAGAAATTTTAAGAAATGATGGAAATACACCTTCATTGATCCATGTATTTAACGCGTTAGTTAATAAAAGAGAAATGATATGCACAAGCTTTTCAACCATATACACAGTGACGTAATCATAGCCAGAGGAAGACGAAGCTTTTAGGTTATCTATTATGTTATTAATATCAATTTCAGCTAATGATCCAAGGGTTGTTAGCTGTGTTTTAACGGAAAATGGTGTTGGTGTAGGAAGATGAATGTTAGATGATGATGAACTAGAAATGTTTTTTCCAATTGTTACAAAAAATTTATTAAACTCATTTACAATTATTAGATGATAAGTTACCATAGTATCATTAATGTTCAGTTCTATAGAAATATGTTCATTATTACGCCTCTGAGAAGTTACATTATTGGTAAGAATTTCATTCATACCATTCCACATTCCCTTCGAATTATTAATGTTACCATTTAATAGGAATAGGAATAGGAATTCTTGGCATTTTTGATTGATTTTTTGAATTCTTTATTTAATCTTTTACAATTTTCTACAAAATATGTATTTAGTGGATAATTCTAATGAAATTTGTAATATTTATCTCGAAAGACCGCTTGCTTGGAGAGCTTAGCACTGAACCACGGCTTTTCATATGCAGATATTTTAACTTTAGTGGTAGTAGTTGTAGTATTTTGGTCGATTTTGTCGTTATGGTCAGATAATATGTGATCAATTATCGTTCTTGAGGACGCTTAGATTATCGTAGCATATAATGCGTCGATTGCATTGATGATGAAGTAATTATTTAAAAGTAAAGTGGCAAAATAATTGCATATGTGCGATTTTGAATTGGCTAAGACATTATATGATTAAGATCACCTATTATGATTTGATTTTTGTGAGTGGACATAAGATTGTCCAAAAATGATAAAAAAAGTTTGATGGCACGTGTGAGGTGGATTATAGATGCCAGTTATAAATAAATTTCGGATTTTAGAGTAAGTAACAACGTATTGGTTTTCAAAGAAGGACTGAGTCTTAACCAAGGTAAAGTCAAGGTCTCGATGAATATACATTGCAACGCCACCACCAATTCGAAAATCGCGAGTATTATGATATGATATATTAGTTAGTTAAATTAAAATATTTGGTTTCAGACTCAAGCAAAACTTTGTGATGACATCATTCTTATCGTTGATATTGATTGGAAATCCAGTAACTAAAAGATCTCGTTGCATAACCGTTTGTTTTAAATAATTAACTTCTGATTGAAGTTCGGCCACATTAGATTTTTTCGTCCAAATCATCTATCTTACAGTAAATTTTATTGATTTCGCCTTTAATTTCGCTCACACAATTTTCGAGAATTTTTTTTAGTTTCAGTGGCGTTTAAGGTTAATTCGTTATGAATATGTCGGTATTATTTGTCGTATTTGTCGCTGCTTGTAGAATCAATTATATTGCGAATAATTGAGTTGCTACAGAGCATTGGTGTAAGTAAATATTCAGGCGAAATTATATTGTGTAATTTAGGCGAGATGTAATTTTTTAATTGGCCTTAGGTACATTCCAAAGGGTAGCGTGAACTTCCGACAAATTGATAAAAACCTTACAAAAGCTTAAAAGTGTATGTACATAAATATCCTGATTCGTGTAGTAAGGTTCAAAAGTTAATGACAAGGCATCGAAGAGATGTCCACACTTAACGGTATATGACGTTATGTTATTTAGACAATTCTTAATGTTTTCTAGAAGCCAACATATTTATGCTGTGGGGTACTCTTAGATTTTTTTTTTTTAATTTTAAAATTTTGCTATGGTAAAAAGTGTAGTGGTGGTTTGATGGCCAATGACAAGGCATCGTAGAGATGTCTTCGCTTAACGCTATATGAAATTATGATATTTAGACAATTTTTAGTGTTTTCTAATTTTTTTAAAAATTATGCCTTGTGTGAGTATTAACACTAATAGGAGAAATATTTTTATTCTCTGGCCCTAAATTCGCCGCAATATAGTGTAGTTGGCACCTATTTTGGCTTATTATGGGAACTGTTTATTTATTTGTTTAACATTCATTATTGATAGGCGTTTTGTTCGTATGGAAGATGGCCTTTTAATCGTTGGCAGATCAGCTATATTCAAAATAACTAAGAAAAGCAGCTTGATTATGTATTTTCCTCGAACGCCATTAACATTGTCGTTATAGAAGCTAATCTAGTCTTATCAACCATAGATCATCATACCTTCCCCCCTTCCCAATCTTTTTTTGTTATAAACAAGGAAGTGCTGATTTCGAAAAAATCAATAATCTATTGGCTAACATTGATTTTAGTGAATAAAAATAATGACATTAAAATTTAGACTTGTTATTAATTTGAAAGTTTTCAATATATCAAACAATCAGTATCTTACCCTCGCTAAAGGATCATTTTTTCAAGACCTCCGTGGTACAATAAAAATCTAAGAAGAAAGCGCAATTTTAGAAATTGATATTGACCACAATTTCTATAAACTTGTTCTAAATATATCGATGTAAAATTTTAAAATTAAAAAAAAAAACATATTGGAAGATTATGGGTCATATGGTTGTGGCTAAACTAGCTTGCCATTGTGAACTGATTTTTTTAACCTTTATGTGACTGAATAAAAAAACACCTTTAGCAGACTGGAATGGGTACAATTGTATCCAAACATAAATTATCAGAGAATTTGGCTAAACGATTATTTATAAAATTGTTGTACATAGAGAAAAAAATTATATTTCTCCACAAGCAAATCGACACGAAAAAATGAATAAAATTATATATGTCAGTGAGTTACAGCCACCTACGGAAACTGTGTTATAAAAAAATTAGGACTCAAATATGTATTTGGGTACAATTGTACCCATTCAGTCACATAAAGGTTAAACAGTTTATTTCCTTTTGCAAAACAATTTTTTTTTTTGAAAGTGTAGATTTACACTTTTTGGGCTGTTGTAAAGTTTTGTTGTCAAATGGGTCTGATAGGGTGTTCCATGAGATTTAAAAATGTGATTTCTAAATGGGCCTTAGATACATTCCAAAGTCATTGTTAGTATTTTCTAAGCATCTGACATGAAGTGTAGTGACATTGGTATAGACTGTTTACACCCAAATGAGTGTCTCTAGGTTAGGTTTCAGTGGGTGACACTTAGGCAATTTTTAGCCCATTGTGATACCACGCATTCATGCCACACCATTAACCCATTCACCTATTTACCTACTCACACAACTACAGTATACCACCTGCACATTGCAAGCTCCATGTCAACCTGTATATTGACACGGACGGTGGGTCGGCGTTGAAAACTGCACTCCACCAGAGGGTCTTAGTTGTGTTTATTAACATGACCGATTCTAATCGATGATGAAAATTCGATTTGCATCTAGCCTTTGATGGGATTCGAACCCACTACTTCCCGGTTCAAGTGCCAAAGCTTTAACCACTGCACCACTTGTCCGGTATGAGTGTCCATAGTAAATTAATGATTTTCTAATGTGTCTGAGAGAGTGTTCTATGAGATTTAAAAATGCGAAATTGCACAATTTAAATTTGCCTGAATGTTTACTTACCAATAGTACTACATCAAGTTTGTTGTTGTTGTATTTTTAGGATTAGTTTGGATAAACTTCACTATCATCCGAATTTTAAAAAACGGAATACCTACTCATGCATCTAATCTTTA
Source organism: Nephrotoma appendiculata (assembly GCA_947310385.1). Taxonomy (NCBI): domain Eukaryota; kingdom Metazoa; phylum Arthropoda; class Insecta; order Diptera; family Tipulidae; genus Nephrotoma; species Nephrotoma appendiculata. The sequence continues at coordinate 101,886,518 of OX371223.1, forward strand.
TGACCTCGTCGTGATAACTTACCTGAAAAATCAAGGACCAAACATACATGTTCACTGCGTAGGAAAGTGATGGCCTATAAAGTTCTTTCTACTAAAATCATTCCCCTCACCGCAAAATATCATTTAGTGACCGTAAATATTGTTTTCCCTCCAACCAATTAAATGAGTCACAAACACACACACTCCTGTTCAGCCACTGTTTAGAGATTAGATTTCAAAACAATCGTACCTTTAATCGATTTTATCGTTATTCGTTAATGTTCTGTTGATAAAAAAAAAATTCATTTGTCTAATTCTATTTACTTTAGATTAGTTAACACCATGGCGGGCAGAGCATCGCAGATAACAAATGTTTACTCTCCAATTTAACATTGCCATCTACTGAGTTTTTCTTTTATTTACTAAAGATTTGTTACGAACTAGGAATATTAGTTATTATACTGTTATTAGTAAATCAACCGTATCAGCGTAACGTGGAACTGTGGAAATGGCGCAAGAAAAAATTGAAGTGCTGCCCAATTTGAAACGGTAATTGTTATCTTTAGAATTATTCTAATACGGAGTTAATTTTTTTTTTTTTAAATTTAGTAAATCATCTCGCAGACAAAAGTATCGTAAACGATGTAAACCGATGGTTGAAATTCTAAGGGAATATACAAAGAATACTACGATTCATGGTATTAAATATCTGGGATGGAAGAGACGTCCGTTTGCGGAGAAAATCTACTGGATTATAATATTTACGATTTGCCTGATATCACTGGGGCTTTTTATACGCGAAATTGTTTTGAAATGGAGTCATAAATACGTGATTTTGGTGGAGGATGACACGCCGACGCCGATTTATAAAATCCCATTCCCGGCGGTCACAATATGCCCGCAGTATAAAATTAAAACCTCTGAATTTACTTATCAGCATTTTTACACGTTACATCAACATTGCAACCGTAATTGTACCGCTTATCAGGAGTACTTAATGAAATTTCAAGTGGCGCAACAGGTATGCTCATCCTCAACCAGAACAATTATGAAACAAGAAATACTTTTGGATCCAGATTTTTTAAATAAGTCGCATATTGATTTATTGCATAAGGTAAATGACACTTAGGATCTATAAAATACCGTACTTTCTCACCTTAAAAACTGCTTTCAGATTTCACCGAACTTGGCGGATATTTTTAATGATGAAATGGAGAATAGCTGTAGCATTAAATTGAACAATTTAAAAATTTCCACTACGACATTTCCGATTACAGTCGACACCTTTTCCACAATACTAACGAGTGAGGGCGTGTGTTTCACCCTTAATTTAGATCCGCACATATTTCGGATTGAAAATATGCAAACGGACTATCCTTATTTCAATTATGGTAATAATAAGGGAGTATGCTCGACCAGTGAAGTGTCACGAATAAAGATAAGCCTAGGTACGAGCAAATCCGAAATAAATACTTTGTGCCAGCCAACATACTTGGGATACAAAATTATTTTACATTCGCCTCAAATTTATCCGACGGCATTTGAAAATTATATCGCCATAAATCATGAAAGTAAGGCACGGATTAAAGTGCAACCACAAGTAATAACGACCTCCGAAACGTTACGAAGTTACACGCCAAAACAGCGCCAATGTTATTTTAACGGGGAACGCGAATTGAAATATTTCAAATTTTACAATCGATCCAATTGTAAATTGGAATGTTTTGCCAACTATACGCTGCAGGTATACGGTTGTGTGCATTTTGCATTCCCGCGCGGTCCAGGCATTCCGATATGCGGTGAAACAATAAACTATTCGGAATTGTACGAGATGGTTGATGATTTAGATGCACTGCTAGCGTACTTGCAAGACTATCCGGATAAAATCGAAGGTATTGTATTTCAGAATGACATCGAATCATATCCACCTTCGTGCGATTGTTTGACCGAATGTAATTCAATCGATTACGAGTACACAACGATTGCAGAACAGTTTGATTTTGATAAAATAGCCAAGGAAGTTATGACCGCATGGAATTATACGGAGTTAACAATTGATACTCCGTCGGAATTCGAAATATTTTGGGAAAGCTCAAAATTTAAAGGGATGATACGGAAACAACTCTATACATTTTCAGATTTGGTTTCACATTTTGGTGGTTTATTGGGATTATTTATGGGCGCCTCGATTCTAAGCATTTTTGAAATTATTTATTTTTGCGTGATTCGAAATTGCACAACAAATTATCGTAAAAGGATTAATTATAAATAAAATGGTGTAGAAATTTAAATGTTTAATTATTTTTGTTTAAATATAGTTATTACCAATCGTATTTGTAATGGACATTCGCTCGATTGCTCTTGAAAAAAGAAACACTTGATTGCATCTGATGAGCTTTCAAAATAAACCAAACCACAACAAAATAATCATCGTACTAACCAGATCTTAATCGCTCGAATTTAGGTATCAGCGCTGGACCTTCTCGCAATGGGTGGCTCTGATTCTCGCAATAACGTTGGTTTGAATGGTTAGCAGCATTGACAGGTAGTATTCGAATTCCAGGACGATGTTTTAACACCCATTAAAATTTCTGGAATAGCTTTATAGGACTAGGAAGCTCTGCAAATTTTTCACAATGGCCGTCCTTTGAAATCTACAAACCGCATCCTCTTTTCTAGTTGATAGTTTGACAGTAACAATTCCATGTCAAAACCGAATACTCAGTATTATCAGTAAGACCGATTTTCATTATTTAGTTATCGTCTAACTGAATACTTCTCGGTTTGTAGTTAACCACGATTTTGCTAATCATCTTTACCCAGGTTTGTTCATAAGTGGAATAATTCATCAAAATGTGTCCAAACTCGCCAACTTTTTAAAACCTCTGTTCTTTCGATTTATTTTTGCAATGATTTCGGTGATTAATTTTGACGATCGGTTGAATTTGCACATGGAAATTCGGTTTTGGTTTAGATGTAAGGGCAATCATGTTTACGACAATTCGTAAACCTTTGTCAATGTAGATTTCTGATGAATGAACACCTTGGGGAGGGGGGGGGGGGGGGGGGGGGGGGGGGGGGGTGCGAAATACACATGAAAACTTCAAAAATTTGTAAAAACTTAACGTTTAAAGTGTTATGTCTGAAAAAGGTCTAGTTTGAATCGTTTTATCGATGGATAACGTTGATCGTTTGAAAATGCTTGAGGCAAACGGTTTTGTGGGCGATCTTGTTACCAATCTTGCCTTACTGGATGAACCACCCACCAGATGAACAACTTTAGTGGTATTTCTTGTATTACTTATGTATATGGTGTAGTAATCAAGCGTTAAATCACTACATCAATGCGTTCGCTAAATCTCGATGATTGGGAACCCACTTTATCACACCCGAGAGCCGCCGGTACTGAGCATCCTATTCCCTGCACCGTATCGTTGTTCCGCATGCCGCAAGGTTGACTCAATTGCGTATTTGGTGCCTTCCCTTAGCATTTTATACCTACTGCTAGGTTTTTTACAGCCATCTATAACATGAAAAACAGACGCTAGAAAAAGCCGCCATGTTAAGCGAACTGGCCAATCCTCAATAGAGTGAATATGTAAATTCCATATATTTCAGATTTGTAAAAGTTGATCAAGTCCTGGGTCACTCACAAAATGGGTCTACTTCATCGTATTAAAATGTAGATAATTTTTATTTGTTAAGGATGTCCGAAGCTAACTATACATATATATCATGTCCGTTGGAAATCTCTGGGAACTGGCCAATCCTCAATAGAATGAATATGTAAATTCCATATATTTCAGATTTGCAAAAATTGATCAAGTCCTGGGTCAGTCACAAAATGGGTCTACCTCATCGTATTAAAATGGAGATAATTTTTATTTGTTAAGGATGTCCGAAGCTAACTATACATATATACAATGTCTGTTGGAAATCTCTGGGAACTGGCCAATCCTCAATAGAATGAATATGTAAATTCCATATATTTCAGATTTGCAAAAGTTGATCAAGTCCTGGGTCAGTCACAAAATGGGTCTACCTCATAGTATTAAAATGGAGATAATTTTTATTTGTTAAGGATGTCCGAAGCTAACTATACATATATATCATGTCTGTTGGAAATCTCTGGGAACTGGCCAATCCTCAATAGAATGAATATGTAAATTCCATATATTTCAGATTTGCAAAAGTTGATCAAGCCCTGGGTCAGTCACAAAATGGGTCTACCTCATCGTATTAAAATGGAGATAATTTTTATTTGTTAAGGATGTCCGAAGCTAACTATACTTATATAACATGTCCGTTGGAAATCTTTGGGAACTGGCCAATCCTCAATAGAGTGAATATGTAAATTCCATATATTTCAGATTTGCAAAAGTTGATCAAGTCCTGGGTCAGTCACAAAATGGGTCTACCTCATCGTATTAAAATGGAGATAATTTTTATTTGTTAAGGATGTCCGAAGCTAACTATACTTATATAACATGTCCGTTGGAAATCTTTGGGAACTGGCCAATCCTCAATAGAGTGAATATGTAAATTCCATATATTTCAGATTTGCAAAAATTGATCAAGTCCTGGGTCAGTCACAAAATGGGTCTACCTCATCGTATTAAAATGGAGATAATTTTTATTTGTTAAGGATGTCCGAAGCTAACTATACTTATATAACATGTCCGTTGGAAATCTTTGGGAACTGGCCAATCCTCAATAGAGTGAATATGTAAATTCCATATATTTCAGATTTGCAAAAATTGATCAAGTCCTGGGTCAGTCACAAAATGGATCTAGCTCATCGTATTAAAATGGAGATAATTTTTTTTGTTTAAGGATTTCCGAAGCTAACTATAGATATATATCATGTCCGTTGGAAATCTCTGGGAACTGGCCAATCCTCAATAGAATGAATATGTAAATTCCATATATTTCAGATTTGCAAAAGTTGATCAAGTCCTGGGTCAGTCACAAAATGGGTCTACCTCATCGTATTAAAATGGAGATAATTTTTATTTGTTAAGGATGTTAGAAGCTAACTATACATATATATCATGTCCGTTGGAAATCTTTGGGAACTGGCCAATCCTCAATAGAGTGAATATGTAAATTCCATATATTTCAGATTTGCAAAAATTGATCAAGTCCTGGGTCAGTCACAAAATGGGTCTACCTCATCGTATTAAAATGGAGATAATTTTTATTTGTTAAGGATGTCCGAAGCTAACTATACTTATATAACATGTCCGTTGGAAATCTTTGGGAACTGGCCAATCCTCAATAGAGTGAATATGTAAATTCCATATATTTCAGATTTGCAAAAGTTGATCAAGTCCTGGGTCAGTCACAAAATGGGTCTACCTCATCGTATTAAAATAGAGATAATTTTTATTTGTTAAGGATGTTAGAAGCTAACTATACATATATATCATGTCCGTTGGAAATCTTTGGGAACTGGCCACTCCTCAATAGAGTGAATATGTAAATTCCATATATTTCAGATTTGCAAAAATTGATCAAGTCCTGGGTCAGTCACAAAATGGGTCTACCTCATCGTATTAAAATGGAGATAATTTTTATTTGTTAAGGATGTCCGAAGCTAACTATACTTATATAACATGTCCGTTGGAAATCTTTAAGAACTGGCCAATCCTCAATAGAGTGAATATGTAAATTCCATATATTTCAGATTTGCAAAAATTGATCAAGTCCTGGGTCAGTCACAAAATGGATCTAGCTCATCGTATTAAAATGGAGATAATTTTTTTTGTTTAAGGATTTCCGAAGCTAACTATACATATATATCATGTCTGTTGGAAATCTCTGCGAACTGGCCAATCCTCAATAGAATGAATATGTAAATTCCATATATTTCAGATTTGCAAAAGTTGATCAAGCCCTGGGTCAGTCACAAAATGGGTCTACCTCATCGTATTAAAATGGAGATAATTTTTATTTGTTAAGGATGTTAGAAGCTAACTATACATATATATCATGTCCGTTGGAAATCTCTGGGAACTGGCCAATCCTCAATAGAGTGAATATGTAAATTTCATATATTTCAGATTTGCAAAAGTTGATCAAGTCCTGGGTCAGTCACAAAATGGGTCTACCTCATCGTATTAAAATGGAGATAATTTTTATTTGTTAAGGATGTCCGAAGCTAACTATACTTTTATACAATGTCTGTTGGAAATCTCTGGGAACTGGCCAATCCTCAATAGAGTGAATATGTAAATTCCATATATTTCAGATTTGCAAAAATTGATCAAGTCCTGGGTCAGTCACAAAATGGGTCTACCTCTTCGTATTAAAATGGCGATAATTTTTTTTGTTAAGGATTTCCGAAGCTAACTATACATATATATCATGTCCGTTGGAAATCTCTGGGAACTGGCCAATCCACATTAGAATGAATATGTAAATTCCATATATTTCAGATTTGCAAAAATTGATCAAGTCCTGGGTCAGTCACAAAATGGATCTACCTCATCGTATTAAAATGGAGATAATTTTTATTTGTTAATGTTATTTTAAGCTAACTATACGTATATACTATTGTGGTACACTCTACAATATTATATTCTATTGTGGTACAGTGTTCAATATTAGTGCCACAACTCAAATTGATTGCTCCTTAACACGACAAATTATAAATACGGTATCCAGCTATTTACGAACTGGTCTAACTTCATCCGGTCCAAATTTCCACTAAACATGTCACTCTGATGCTACATAAGATATGGCCTCATTTTTGGCACAGGTGGTTACTGATAGTACCACGACTCAAATTCATTGCCCCCTAACACGACAAATTATTTATATTTTATCCAACAGTTTACGAATTGTTCTAACTTCACCTAGTTCATATTACTTTTAAACATTCGAATTATGTGTTTTTGATTTTTTCAATTTTTTTTCGGTTAAAATTTACTGCCAACGTCAGTTACATGCAATTTTCGGTTCATACTAACAGAATTTTGCGTTACCACCTGATACAAAATATATCGATAAAGCAGGTTTTTTCGGCTGAAATGTTCGGCTAACTTCAGTAGCCATATCCAAATGGATATGTTAAATCGCAATTTCGGCAAGTTAAATTGTTCAATTTGAGATTTTGTGTGTCTATAAACATTTGGTTTGTGGCAACCTTTACAAGTTTCTTTCTAAGTATATAATCAATTTTGACCAGAAATATTTGCTAGCATTTAATTTGCGATTAGCATGAACCAACATTGTGAAGATTGAAACATACTGGGCTTTGCATTATTATTAGAGTATACGGTCGGTTAGTTCCAATTGAAATTTCACACCAAATGCCGTCAACCTGCTTTAAATGTGTGGATTCTACAGTTAAACAACTGTTTTTAGTAAATATTACTGGGAAACTTAAAAGAAAAGAGTATACAGTCATACCCCATACAACGTCCCCTCGCATAACGTTGTTCCGCTTTAACGTTGTTAGTAAAATGCGAACATACCTCGCTGAACGTCGTTGTGTTTCGTAATAACGTCGTTCTTTTTCTTGTACATTACTGTATTTGCATTGTGTATGTATAATGTATATCCCTTTGCCGGCCAAGGAAAAAAAAACATTTGGCTCAATTGAAGTCCAAACCACACAAATGTGTGAGTATCTAAAACATAGTATGTAATGGCGTTGTTGATAAAAAATGCCGCTTGATTTGAAGTACAACTAACACAATTGTGTGTATGGTTCTAGTGTTTTTTTCGGACGAAAATAAGTTAAAAAGGAATACACAAATGTGTACGTTGGTTCAAAAAACATACAACCATACATTTTTCACATGCATCGTTTGCCTTACCCACACAATTGTGTGGGCAGGCCGGTAAAGGAATATATTTTGGATGGAAAAAAACAAAAATAAATAAGCGACAAACATATGTACGTAAAAAGCAAACGACATTGAAGTTTTTTCGTTTATCCCTTTGTATTCATAAAGTCTTTGCAAGTCAAATTGGATATCATCAAAAGGGCCGAAAGTGGTGAACGGGCATCTGATATAGCTAATTATCTTTCAGTTCCACCTACAACAATAGAAACAATTCTCAAAAACAAAGAAAAACATCAAAAATATGTGATGGATGCAATCCCGATGGAGTTTAAAGGTAATAAACCAAGAAGTAACTTAATTGTTAAAATAAAAAAATTATTGATCAAGTGGATCGAAGATCAAACCCACCGTCGTATGCCTTTGAGTCAAATGCACATTCAACAAAAGGCATTAAAATTATATAATGATTTAAAAAAAGATGGTGGTGAGTCTTGAACATCTGAAACGTTCTCTGCTAGTCGTGGTTGGTTCTAAAGTTTTAAGAAACGATCAGGAATCCAATGTAAAATTGATGGGAGAAGCAGCAAGTGCCGATACAGAAGCAGCAACTGAATTTTTGCATAAATTTAAAGCAATTGTAGAAGATGGTGGTTACACAGCTCAACAAGTGTTCAATGTGGATGAGACGGGCTTGTTTTGGAAAAAGGTGCCGTTGAGATCATTTATTTCCGAAGCTGAAAAATCGATGCCAGGACACAAAACGGCTAAGGACAGACTTACGTTATTATTGGGTGGTACCGTAACAGGAGATTTAAAATTACAACCAATGTTGGTTTACAGATCTGCGAATCCCAGAGCGCTCCAAAATATAGATAAACATAAATTGCTGGTGCTATGGAAGGCGAATAAGAAGGCCTGGATGACAAAATTCTTCAAAGTATCAAAGAAGATTTCGTGCCAGCGGTCACCAAATATTGCAATGACAATAACTTATCCAATAAGGCCTTGTTAATACTGGATAATGCACCTGGACATCCAAATGATTTAGAATCATAATCAAATGGAAATAATCAAGTCGTATTTCTCCCTCCAAACACAACATTGTTGTTGCAGCCAATGGGCCAAATACTAATATGTAGCAATATATAAACATTACTTCTTAAAACGCACATTTTCCCGTGCACTGACTGTAACAGAAGGTGTTACCGAATCGTTACCGAATTGTTCAGTTTTGGAAAGGTCCTAACATATTAGACGCTTATGAAATTATTGATTTGGCATGAAAAGACGTATCAACAAATTGCTTGAATGGTTGTTGGAAGAAGTTGTGGATCGAATGCACAAAAGGTTATGAGGAAACAGAAGAAACTACTCCGACAATTCAAGAATGCATTGTAACAATGGGGAAACAGCTGGGTTTTGCAGATCTAAACACAAGCGATATTCAAGACTTGATTGACTCAAATGATAATGAATTAACAATTGAAAAATTAAAAAATTAAAGAACCATTAGATCATTTGGATAAAGCTAAAGAAATTTTTTCAGAGCACGACGTTAACATAGAGCGACAAAACTTCGCCAATCGAGGAATCGATAAACCTTTCATTATTGTTATAGAGAGCTGTACAAACAATTAAAAAAAAAGAGTGACTCTATTATTACTCTCAAGGAGATGTGTAAACATCGCATTTGTACAGTGCGTGTGGAACAGTTTACTTTGAAGGAAGAAGAGATGAAATTTTACTAACCAGATTTTTTCATATGTTTATTATCGTCAACTTGGTCTACTACTCTTTCGGTATAATCGACACTATTGGCTTATGGCAGCTAAAATAATATACATATACTGTAGACTCTAACTTTTCTAATTTTCTTTGAAAAACTGTATCAATGCCCGTCCCATATCTCGTAGTAGATATATTTCGATCTGAGTTGGAGAAATTTTGGAATTATTTCAGAATATGGAGCAAAGACGTAATATATGAACTTGATTATGTCTTCAACAGCTTTATTTGGCGAGATGTATACAACTATTGAAAGCATCTTATTCCCACATTGGGAAGCTGAAGTTTAGCCGCGCATATATCGCCAATGGGTTGTGTTATTACGCTCGTACCAGTTGTTTGTCCAACGATGATTTCCTTATGCCAGGTGATTGTGTAATTTCTACTTTAATTTTTATATATTGCTACTGTGGCAGCCTGCAGGCCATCTCTCTTGAACTGAACGCATCATTCAAAATTAGTAATATTAACATGCTCGTCATTGCGTAGCCAGATCTCAAAAGCAAGATAATTGAGTATCTCTGCGTGACTGTATCAGTTAGGTCGAGGTGATGCGACCTGAGACTCCGGTCGTGTTATGTTAATGTTTTAATGTTAAAAAGCAGACGTCATTATTATCACTTACAAAATTCGCCATTACAACCTGAGCTGTACTTAGCGGATATGTGGTGCGCACTAGCTCATTTTGAAGAAGACCCATTAAGACATGATCAGCGATAGCCGATGTGATAACCAGCCCTTCGAGAGTCGTTACTCGTGATAAAGCAACATACCCAAGTTGCTGACAGTGTTTTTTATCGTAAGAGTATACCTACTATCTTGTTATAGGTGCCACGCTGTGTTGCATGAACTGTGGTGGCACATAGTGGCACGAATGGAAAATGATTACGCTTAACATTAATTGTTCGATTGTTGTTTTGATAAACAATTGAGCTCTTTCTAGAAATGGGCACCAAATATTTATTTATTTATTATAAATGTAATTAAGCTAGGAAGCTTTTATTTACAAAATAACCCAAAACATTAAAATACATACAAAATTAAGAATATAATACAAATATTTACAATATGTAAATACATTGAAAATAATATAAAAATAATAATTTAAATTTAAAAATTAAATAATGATAATATTATAATAGTAAACATAAGGCACTTTTTATTTATTTATTTTTTTTTTTTTTTTTGTAGGAAAATACAACAAAAATTAGATTATGGAAAACAATAAATGCAATGAATGCAAAAACTTCATAAGTGGATTTCAAATCCTAAAAACTTTTTATAATTATCTATAAATTTTTGCTGCGTATCACCAAATATAGTATCACCTAAGCGAACCGACAAGGGTAATTTATTAAACATACTCATACCGAGAACAGAAAATGAAGAATGAAATATACAATGGTTATTATGCGGTAATATAATATGCTGTGTGCAATCAGAATTAGAAAACTTTATTTTATTATACAAATAAGAAGGTTTCTTAATAAGCAAAAGTTTATGAATATAGACGCATGTTCGAAAATCGAGATAATTTTTAATATCACAACCAAGTAGTAGATGGCTAACCATAAAAATATGGTCAAATTTTCGAAGTGAGAAAACATATCTAACGCATGCATTGAAAAGAGATTTTATTCTATCCATACAGTACCCATACATACCGAACAATACAACACCACAGTACAAGAAATGTTGTAAAACATAAGCCATAAATAATTTTTGTCGGAGTCTAGAATTTGCAAAATCAGTCAATTTCCAAAAAGAGCGCCAAATACTATACACTTGACTACACATTTTATCAATATGTTCGTCCCAAGTCAAAGTTGAATTCATAATGAGTCCTAAGATCCTAACTGTATCCAAGTAAGTTATTAACTCATTACCCTGAATCACATTTTGGAAATCATTCTTGTTCAACTTTCGTTTATAAATTATAATAGCTTGAGTTTTATTTGCATTAAGTAATAAATCATTTTGTTTCGACCATTCTACAATTCTTAATAAATCACTGTTTAAGTTTGTTATACAAACATCTTTATTCGATATTTCACTATAACTATAAACCTGCACGTCATCAGCATAGAGATGAAATTTTGAAAACCTAAAGCAAATAGAAACATCATTAATGTACAACGAAAACAGTAACGGACCAAGCACTGAACCTTGTGGAACTCCACAACTTAGCTCCATAATATCAGAAAATATTCCATTAATTTCAACAAGCTGTGATCTACAACTTAAGTATGAATAAATAAATCTACATGCAGATCCTGAGAAGTTAAAAAACGACGACAATTTAACACAAAGTTTATAATGATTTATTGAGTCAAACGCTTTAGAAAAATCCAAGAGTGCTAATGCGGTAAATTTATTAGAATCAATATTACGCCGAATATCGTCAGTAATATTGAGTAAAGCAGAGGTGGTGCTATGCATTGGTCTGTATGCTGATTGATAATCCGAAAGTAAGTCATTTTAAAGCAAAAAACTTGTGATTTGATTTTTAATAATAATTTCTAAAATTTTAGAGATAGAAGATAACGCACTAATTGGTCTTAAATCAGACATCATATTAACATTCTTAGTTTTTGGCAATGTAGTAATTTTAGCTAACTTCCAACAACTAGGAAAATAAGATTTAGTAATAATATTATTAAAAATATAGAGCAGATATTGAGAAATATAAGGAAAAAGTAATTTAATAAATCTAATGGAAATATTATCCATTCCAGAAGCTTGAGATTTAACAGAATAAATTGCTTTAAAAAGTTGGTCTTCAGAGATTACACTAAACGAGAATTTAGAAGAACTAAAATTAAATTCTCATTTAGTGTAATCTCTGAAGACCAACTTTTTAAAGCAATTTATTCTGTTAAATCTCAAGCTTCTGGAATGGATAATATTTCCATTAGATTTATTAAATTACAAATATTGGTCGATATTCTTTTTCTGCGTCCATTCAGCTTTAAACCGCCCAACCTGGTGAATTTGTATAGAAATCCAACCAGAACCCTTTGATATTTTTTACTGTTGACGTTTTCATCGTTCTCATTGTCCGCGTCAGGATGACCCCATTCAATATGCCTCACACAACCCATAGTTCCATTCGCCAGTCCACGTGTCACGTTAGTATTGGTTTTTATCAAGTAAGGCATTCAAAATTAGGAATATTAACATGCTCGTCATTGCGCAGCCAGGTCCCAGGAAACAAGAGAATTGAGCATCTCTGCATATCTGTATCAGTTAGATGGAGGTGATGTGACCTGAGATTCTGACAGTTTCAATGGTAAAAACGAAGCGTCATTATAATCTCGTACAAAATTCACCATTACAACCTCAGCTATACTTAGCGATTTTGTGGTGAAGCACGCTACGTCATCTTGAAGTAGATCCAATGAGGTAGCATTTTTACGTGCTTAGTAGAAGACATGATCATTGATAGCTGACGCTTCTAGAGACTCGTTACTCATGATAAAGCAACAAGTTGTTGACTGTGTTTTTATCATAAGAGTATGCTATTTCATTATAGGTACCACCTTACCTATCACCTTCATTATAGGTACCACCTTACGAACTGTGGTGGCACAAGCATTATTTTAAATTAGTTTTTTTGTTTTCCTTACTATTATACATATACATACAAGCAGGCAATGTATAGTACAAAATTGTTTTTGTTATTTTTTTTTCTTCAAAAAAAATACGTCATTTCCTTTCGTTTCATTTACAAGTTTACCCTAATACAAAATTTTTAGATGTTTACATATCAAAAACTGCAATTCAAGTCACATTAGACACATTTTTTTCAACTATAGTCAAAAAATTAAGTCAGTGCAACAAGCTAGCGTTGGTTCATCCAAATTAGTGCCACCAGATAAAAAACAAATTACACTACATAAATATTTTTCAGCTGGCGAAAATGAAAATAATGTTAGTGTGGTTGTGGACTCTTCTGAATCGGATTAGAAACTGCATGTTATTAATGTAAAAACTTTTAATCGAGTTTATATGGATTTATTTACATATGTATTATGTATTTTGTGAAACATATTTTTTCTTTTTTTTTCTTTTATTTGATACTAGCTGAGTTACCCGGCGTTGCACGGGAGGTGTATAATTCAAATACCTTGATTGTTATGCAAGAATTCTCTCTTTACATCGCTGTAGTTGCAATCACATATGGAAAAAAAATTATAAGTAGCTGAATTCAGTAACGGGTGCCTCCGTCAATGCATCCAGGCGAACTTTTTTAAATGATATTATTGGACATCCTGTTTGTGAGGATAGTTAATTAATTTTGGTTTGGTATTTGTTACCAATTGCCAAATAATTATACTTCATTTTTACAAACCTTCAACCAGATCAAAGTGAATAATAAATATAAAGATATTTTAGTTAATAAATTTTATTATAAAGCCTTTTGATAAACAATATTTTTGGTTTTTCCATTTGGTGTGTAAATAAATAAATTTTTTGGCGTTCCCACTCTGGAGCAAGCAACACACAGTTGGCCATGTGAAAAGCATGAATTTTCCAAAATAACACCAGCTATTTTCAATGATTACCCCTGGGCTTTGTTGATTGTCATTGCAAAAGCAAAGCGTAATGGGAATTGTAGTCGCTTGAATTCAAACGGCAAATCGGTGGGAATCAGGGGAATGCGCGGAATTAGCACATCGTCTCCTTTACTTTTACCGGTAATAATCGTTGCTTCAATCACACTTGAAATCAATTTCTTCACACAAAGCCGCGTTCCTTTACACAATTTCGGTGGATCTAAATTTCGGGCAGTATTATTGGTGAACCCTCTTTTAAAAATAGTGTGTGTGGTGGAATACCAGGGGCTCCAAAGAATTAAGAAACTCTATTGGATAATTGACGGATTGATCCACATCAGTAACCGTGTCGATAGATTTGTATTTCATTAGTGGCCCGTGTAGTTGCGATTGAATTTCATTATTTAATTTATTAACGCCGTCGTTTTTGGGAGCTATGAGTGCACAGCCAATCATGATTTTTGAAATTATTTGGCAGATTTGAGAAAACTTTCATTACCACGTCCTGTATTGATGGCAGCATTTGACAAAAATTAGGCGGGAACGATATCTCACATATTACAGGGTCATTTGGCAATTTCCCGTTACCCATGATCAAAATCTGCCTGGCAAATGTTTTAGCTGTACCATCGTGATGTAAATTCACATGCATGTTTGTAGATAGATAGCTAACTAATCGAGAACAACGGCACCCGAAACACAAATTAATATTTATTTATTCAAAACGATTAAAACTACGTCCACTTCGATAAAAGAAGTTTTTTCATACTAAGGCAATTTTACACGTACAATAATTTGAATCCAAGGATGTTTCTTGTAGAAGATGCTATTTTCAAATATAAAACGCTAGTAAATCAGTTTATACGTACAATATTTTTTAGTACCTTTCCTAGAATTGATTTTATGAAACAATCATTGATTATTTAAGTAATAAACTAAATAAAGTAATAAACTATTGTCGTTTAGTATGAAACTACTATTTTCATTAAAAGCCGCCGGTTGCAATAGTGGATTAAAATAGAATGTTAATTATTTCTGAGGTTATGTGGAAATTAGAACTCGCTGACTATGGTACATTTCAAAATAGGATATGATAAATAGGATATCACTAAACAGTACATGTCAAACCAGTAAAAATGGATTATTAGTATGGA
This sequence comes from Nephrotoma appendiculata, assembly GCA_947310385.1. NCBI lineage: Eukaryota > Metazoa > Arthropoda > Insecta > Diptera > Tipulidae > Nephrotoma > Nephrotoma appendiculata. Next base: position 101,901,785 of record OX371223.1, read on the forward strand.
TAATATAAGTGTTCAGAGATTTGTCTTCAGTTAAAGTGATGAAAGATTGTCTTAAATTTAAATTAATAAAATTAATTTGAATAATTAAATCAATTATAGTAGAGGTATGATTTGTGTATAACAATCGCACGCTAAATATCCTTTTTGGTGTCTAAATTTGCGGCTAAGGCGCTATTTCGGAACATTTAAATAATTGTATCTATACATGTAAAAATGAATTCTTGATCCAGGGTAGACTTCCGGATTGGAGCATGTCACTAATTTCATATAACCTCTATCCTAATCTCATTCCCGTCAAAAAATATTAAAAAAATTGAAATTTGAGAAACAATTTGTACCACAGCCCCTAGATCCCGGGGTCCAACCCCTTCAAAAGTATCGTGGGCTTGGTCCTGAACATGCAACATATACATGGTAAAAATTTCATGGCGATCGGTGAAGCGGCTAAGGCGTTATTTCAGAACAATCAAATAATTGTATCTTTACATGTAAAAATGAATTTTTGATCCAGGGGCGGACCTCCCGAATTCGAACATGTCTCTTATTTTATATAACCCCTTTCCAAAACTCATTCTCGTAAAAAAATTTGTACCATGGCCCCTAGACACCGGGGTCCAGGACCTTTCACAATATCGTAGGGTAAAAAAAAAACGTGTTATTTATTGTGCGTGTTATTTACTATGGAATCATATAATTAAAATTCGTTTACCCCTCATAACATTGTTTCGCCTAACGTGGTGATTTCTCGGGACCAACTAACGACGATAGTCGGGGTATGACTGTATTAAACTACGTTAGAGTTACAAAGAGAGCAACTATTGTTTCCTTTTTATAGCAAAATTTATAGTCAAAATAGTGCAAGATTTACCGAAGGAGATACCGTAGTTTTTTATTTTATGATTAACGAAACGCCATTTTCTAAAATTTATTTTACACTACACTGTATGTAGAGGTAGCGCCACAAAAAAATAATCCCGCGTTTGATTTTTTTTTTTAATGTTGCCTTTAAAAGTATTAAGTTTCATACTGTTTATGGCAACATTTTCCCCGCTTACTCTATTATGCGTGGATTCCACAGTGAAACAAATTTTTTTCAGTAAAAGTACTGAGAAACCGAAAAGAGAAGAGTATATTTAAATTACATTAGAGCGACAAAGAGAGCAACTTTTATTTGTTTCTTATAGCAAAATTTATAGTCAAAATAGTGACAGATTGGGGGAAACATAACTTAAAAAAATTTGAAAATAAACCATTTTAACGAAAGACAATATTTTCTAAAATTTTATTTTACCCTACAACGAACGTGTTGTTTGTAGCGGCACAAAAAAGTAATCCCACGATCCACTTTGTTCTTGACATTTCACTATAATATTTTTTCAACCATAAACTTGTCGTAGTGTTCAAAAAATATTGCTCATCGCATACTACTTTTTGAAGGTGTGTTAAAAATGTTGCCATCAAAAGTATTGAGATTCATATTTTTTATGGCAACGTTTTCCCCACTTACTCGATTATTTTACCAGTAAACTTTACTAAAAAAAAATTTATTTCTCTCTTCTAACAAGTAAAGTGTTTGTTGTATCTCTTGTAAGTCTTTTAGATCCTCGTCTTCCATTTGGAGGGAAATAAGATATTTCACATGCAGATCTGTACATTTAATGATCCCGACATCACTTTTAGTCTTTCAAAAGTAATCCGTACCCACATTTTTTTTACCGTTTATGTGTTTTATAACCGTTGTAAATTGAGCTATAAATTCCAAATGCCACGTTGACCTAGGGCTTCAATCAGTTTGAACAGTTTGTTTATTTAGTAAGAGTCTTGGGTCTGGTAAAACTCAATAATCTCTACTCTCAATAAAAGGTCTGAAATGTTTGATAGACTGATAAATGGTCAACATTTCTCTAACAAACGCGGAATATTTCCAGTTCAATGTTACATTACATTGTTCTGGTCATGAATAATTTCTGAGTGTTTTTATAGTTTCAGCAGTCTGGACAAATGAGCATGAATCGTTGCCAAAAATTTTGCCAACGAAAGACTAATCCGGCGTTAAAAGTTAACCATGACAATACAAATTGCTGAATATTGAACCGCATTTCTCAAACCGAAATGCATTTTTTAAACTCAGAGAGTTCAAATGGTGCTATTGGAATATGGTGCTCGGTTCTCATTAAATCCATTTAAAAAAAAAAACTATTGCGATCTCAATTGCATTTCAGAATCTTGGATTTGTGGTACTGGATATCTGTCGATGACTGTACAAGCATTTAATAGTCTGTAGTCGCTACATGGCCTCCAAACTTTACAATCTTTATTATCAATCAGTCACACCGTCCACGCGTGCAAAAATATACGGGTAGCCATTTTGAGACGCTTGATAAAACACGTCGCACCAACCACGGGTGCAACTGTGATTTTAAATCGGTTGAACCGTCCCATCAACACGCAAAATTATGAGTGCAGGTATATATTGTTGGCCATCTTTAAATCGAGATTGAAAACCAGGTACATCATGTGCATGTAGGTACTGGCAGCCATTTCAAGGTACGAAATTTTTGTTTTCAATAATATTGAGTAAAGTAGTTATAAAAACAAACGTATAGCAATGTGGTGTTTACCGGCTCTCAAAAAATATCGCGCGTCTAATAAAACCCACCTTAAGTGTATTATCATAAATATTAAAGCCTCTCACGATGAGACCCCAATCGATGATAAAACCGAAAATAAAATTGTTGGTCTCGTACCCGAAGAAGAATTAAACCTCATTTTTGAAAAAAATTGTTCTGTAACATGACCAACTCAGGTCATATTCACGAGGTCAAAGCTTAACATATCCCCATTCTCGAGGAATTATAAAGAATGGCAATTGTTTTATAACACGTTTTGTTCCATGATTGACGAATCTGCCACGTAAAGTCATGTACAAAATTTTAGTACCTGATAGACCTTTTGCATGGCGAAGCCGCAATCCTTATGAGGCATATAAGTATAACGTAAGTGCCACATAATCAATTTTTTTTGCGTACCTTCAACAAACCACCAGCAATTACCACTGCCAACCCAATGTTAAGCAGCTCATGGATATTTCCGATATCCGAGGCTATCCGCGGCTTAAAGGCGGTATGTGAACTGATTGGAGGATTGGAGAGTTTCAGTGCTGGCATTATGTAATGAAAGGTATCATACCAAATGAGAGGTACCAGAAATATTAATGGAGGCATTAATCCCTTCAAAAATTACTTCAAACTTACCCCACCAATCATTCGCTGGAGAATCAGAGTTTAAAATATTTTACGAAAGGTTCATGCAAGAGTATCAAGTAGTAAACCACATGGAATAAATTTAGTCCCTACAAGGAGTCTCTAGTTCCACTAAGGACACTTTCTTCGATAATTCATAGATTTCGAGAACTTAACCGCTGATACCGAAAAAATGTATCGCCAAAAATAATGAACCCAAGAATGATATGTGAAGCTGATAAACAACAGCCGCCCAGATGAGAAAATAAAATTTTTGGTCTGAATTGGACTCCAGAAACGGATCACTTCACATTTATCTCGAATCTGGATAACAACCAAACATGGTCGTTTCTGAAGCTAGTCGACTGTTCGACCCTGTGGCATGGTTTTCGCTCGTCGTTATCATTAATAAATTCTCTATAAAAAACTGTGGGCATTTATTTTAGACTGAACGAGTCTCTTCCAAAAGATGCCGCCAACAAATGGCAGCAAATTCGAAACGAGCTGCAGGAAAACATCAATACTTCATTACATGCAAATAACTAATCAAAATGTTATAGTTGTACGTGGATTTGCAGACGCAAGGCAAAACGCGTACGGAGCAGTAGTATATCAAAGAGTGCTGACCGTTGATGGAAAGATAAACGTTCTTTTCATCACGGCCAAAACCAAAGTTTCCCCGATTATAGACAAGTCATGCTGGCACATTTAATTAATCTAATCTGAAATGAAATACAAATGAAATTCAATCAAGTTAACGAATGAACAGACTCGCGAATTGCCCGCGAACGGACTAGCGCATTATATCTACACTACCACGGAAACATTGGCATCATGTTTGCTTCACCCGAAAACAGCAGATATTCCTCCAGGACATTATCACCACGAGAATTCACACATCATCAGTTTTTGGTGACGTGAGCTCATTTGGCTGAGGAGGAAAGCATTCAAGCACACAATGGTTCGATCATCTAATATTCAGATATTCAACGTTAACAAAAACTAACACTGGCGTACATAGTCCGATTCACCAACATTTTAAAGAAACAGAATACACCGAAAGCACTAAACATAACAATAGGAGAAATATTCAATCACCTATTTAAAACCTGCGAACGCGACCAATCAAGGTTTTTAAAAAGGAAATTCAACAATTACTGCTGGCCAGGAAATCCATTATACAAGCAGTATAAAATCGACCCTCCTGCCAAAAAATGTCGATAATGTAGATTCAAACTAATCAAACGAACTATTTTTGTCGGTAACATAAAGCCGAAAAATGTCGAAAATGCAGATACAAAATTTTATTGTAATTATTTATATTAGAAATTTTTATTTTATTCTTCCTAAAATCCAACTAAAACATTTAAAATAAGAAATTTTCATTTGAAACAATTAAGACTAATATACAAAACCAAATTTCTCAAGTGCTGTATTAGATGTTTGGGGAGGTAAGACGTGAAATGCTTCTATAGTTACATGTTTGGAGACACAAAATTTAAAAATTTCTAAAAATTGGCCTTTTAAAGTGTCATGTGGAAATACATTCAAATGAAAGGTCTTACTGATGCTGACGCCTGGATACAATTTCAGATCAATTTTCATGTGGGCAGTTCGCAAAAATACGGTTGAATAAAACATTTAAAATGGTTCAAAAATGCCGATAATGCAGATTATATTTAAAAGTCAAATAAAGTCGATAATGCAGATACAAATTTTAAGTCTGAAAATATTGTTTTACAAATTTCATTTGAGTTTCTTTCCCACCCTGACACTTTAAACGGTCAATTTTTAGAAATTTTTAAATATTATGTGTGCGATATATTCAATCAAGTTTCCCCGGACTCCCAAGATAGAAATTGACTTGAAATTTTTTTCAGGTGTGAGCATCATTAGGACCGTTTGTTTGAATCTATTTCCAGCCATGACACTTTAAAAGGTCAATTTTAAGAAATTTTCGAGTTTTGTGTGCGATCAATTTATACAAATTTTGGAACTTTTCACATGAAAATTGATCTGAAATTTTTGAAGTTTTGCTTGTTATATGCCATTGAGTTTACGTTGTAAAAGTTAGCCGAAAGTGAAAAATCGATAATGCAGATAGTGTCTTGACTAGTTCAGCCGAAAGTTAAACAAAGTATATATCAAATTGAAGTATCCCAGCCGAAAGTGACTTACCTTCAAAATCAACCGAAAGCATATATTAAAACAAACAACAATTAAAATCTTCAATTTAACCGAGATATTAATTTATTGTTTCATATCAATAGTAAAATTTTCTTTTTCCCTTCTCCTGGCAATAAATCCGTTTATCATTCGAAATTTTGGCATACAGACACCAATCTGACTATGCCGATTCGATAGTCCATGCCCATAGGTAGATTCTGATTAAAGAGTTGTAGTAGGGTCTGATGGGGTTATATTGGTGAAATAGCATATCTACTTCATACAGCCATAAAAGTAGTCTTTGATTTTCCCCATTTTTTATCGATAAAATTAATCGTCTTTCGAAATTTTCTCATATAGACACCATTCTGACTACGCCGATTCGATAGCCCATAACCATAGATAGAGTCTGAGTATAGGTTAGAGGCGGGTCTCTTGGGGTTATAGGGATCAAATGGAGTATCTGCCTCATTTAGCCGAAACTATCGATAAAGAAGTATGAAAATTACCAAGCATCGTCAAAAATCATTTGTCATTCGAGATTTTGGGATATAGACACCAATCTGACTATGCCGATTCAATAGCCCATGACTATAGGTAGATTTTGATTAAATGTTAGGGGTGGGTCTGATGGGGTTATAAGGGTGAAATTTTGAATTTCCCATTTTTTGTTGATTAAATTGTTCGTCATGCGAGATGTTGGTATATAGACACCAATCTGACTATGCTGGTTCGATAGCCCATGACCATAATTATATTATGAGGATAGGTTAGGGATGGCTCTGATGGGGTTATAGGGGTAAAATATAATATTTGCATCATACAGCCGAAAGTAGTCGATAAAGAAGATTAAAATTCGAGATTGAAGAAAACAATTTTTTGACACGCGAAACCTGCTAAATACCTCTAGCCATGGCCCCTCGAATTGGCATTTTTCGGCTTGAATATTTAACGTAGTGTTCTTTATCAATTCAATCTGCATTATCGACATTTTAAAATATTTTCGGCTGGGATATCAAAAGTAATATGTGCATTACCATCTTTCGGCCGAGATAGCAAAGATTATTTCTGCACTACCATCTTTCGGCTGGGATAGCAAAGACACTATTCGCATTACCATCTTTAGGCTGGAAACTTTTGGCTAACTTTAACAGTATATTGAGTTTTCCCAGTATTAAAATAGTTTAATTTTGAATAATATACTTTGATGACATTTTTAATTTAAACGAAATTACTGTTTAACACCAAAATTATTTATCTGCTTTATCGACATTTTCGGCTGGTTATTTATACGAATCTGCTTTACCAACTTTTACAGGTGAAACATATAAGTTGATTTTTTAATCTGTATTGTCCACATATTTCGGCTGATATATTTTAGTTTTTACAACCGAACCTGCATTATCGACATTTTTCGGCCAAGCTAATGAGAAATTTGACGAGCGCGCGGATAGTATTAACTTCTCTTTATTTCTCTCTCTCTCTCTCTCTGTCTCTCTGTCTGTCTGTCTGTCTGTCTCTCTCTCTCTCTCTCTCTCTCTCTCTGGCTATATCTCATCAAGGGATTTGGCCGCCTCAAGTGAGGTTTCATTATCCTATATTTTCATTTCGGATCATGAGTGATTAATTAATTGATCCTAAAGCAGCCGTGACATTTTCCCTTGTCACCACCGTGAATCGAACCCGGGACCTACGGTCATGCTAACCACTTTGCTATCGGGGCGGCGTAGTATTAATTTGACAATTCTTAATAGTTGCGGTCGATTGCGCGGGGCCAATATTGATTCATATGAAAAAAAAGTCTAGGACAAAAGGCGTTCAAGTCCTATGTATACCTTTTCATCTGATACTACTACGTTTCACGACCACCCATTTGAATTGGTTGGGGATTTGAGTCGCGTTATTTTATTTGCAGTCCAGAGCTTTGTATCCAGAAGAGGCGTGTGCCAGGAGATACGCTAGTATAGCTTCCACTGCACCACTTGTCCGTGGTTATCTTCCTTTTCGCATATCCATCTTGATTTATCGTAAATCACAAAAATTGTTCATACACATACGCTACACGATAAAATCATTATTTGGTGGTAAAACATGTTAACATGCTGATTACAGAATTATAATTACAGGAAAGTAGTGTTCAGGTTTAATACTGATATGCTGTTATCAGATATATATTGCTTATACATAAATTGCCATTTATTTTGTTGATTTCGAAACCATGAACTAAACGCATAGTCAATTTACAATTGAGATTAGAACTTAATATTGACAATACCTTCCAGTCTCACGTAAACTTTAGACCATATAAAATGGAAAAGGAGAAAATCAGTACTGATGGAGCGGATACGTGAGTGAATTTTTTATTAATTCCCTCCAATTTAATTTGATTTATATATTTTGAATAACGCAGGCAATCAAATACTTCGGTAAGGTCAGTGAGTCGTAAATTGTATGACCAATTACGGCTAAAATCAAAAGAAGTGACGTATTACACGGAAAATACAACTGTACATGGAATTAAATATTTGGGCGAGAAGCGACGTCCCAAATTGGAGAAAATCTATTGGATTATAATTTTCATTGTGTGCTTTGTCATTATGGGGTTGTTTATACGGGAAATAACCCAGAAATGGAGACAACAATTTTTCGTACTAGTCGAGGATGACTCGCCCATGCCTGTTTATAAAATACCTTTCCCAGCCGTGACTATATGTCCCCAGGCAAAAATCAATTACGACGATTTTTCACTGGAACAGTTGGCCCTACATGCTGATCTTCGAGATTCGAATTACAGTGCGTTTATTAATTATTACCAAAAATTGGAAATAGCGCAACAAGTTTGCTCCAGCATTCAAAGGATTGTTGAGAATCAATATGAGGAGAGTCATCTAAATAGTCATCATGTAAAATTATTGCACGAGGTTAGTATATAGCACAAAACTAAAAATATTTTGTTTTCATTAAAAATTATGTTTCAGATGTCACCCTCCCTAAGTGATATCATTCAACATGTTGAGATGCCGAATAGCTGTGAAATGGAATTGCACCGCATATACTATAATTTAGATCAAGAATTTGATATGCAAAATGAAACATTTTCCACTATTCTTACAAACGAAGGAATTTGTTTTACGTACAACTTACCTGCTGATATTCTTCGGACCGCCAATTTACAAACTGAGTACGCATATCATGATATAACAACGAAAATTAAAGGATGGGATTACGAAAACGGGTATTCCACGCTTAATTCATTTCCAAAAGTTGCATGCTCCGCTGGTCTAGTGTCAAGCCTTCGTATCGAGTTAATTTCATCGCATCCGGATATAAAAACCATTTGCCAGGCAACCACACTTGGATATAAAGTGATTTTGCACTCGCCTGTTAAATATCCGAACACATTCGAAAATTATATCGGCATAAATCATGAGACTATAACAAATATAAAAGTTCGGCCTGTTCAAATATCAACTGCAGAAAATTTACGCGGGTATACACCACACGAACGTCGATGCTATTTCAATAACGAGCGTTATTTGCGGTACTATCAGTTTTATAGTCGGAGCAATTGTAAACTTGAGTGTTTCGTTAATTACACGATGCAGTATCACGGGTGCGTACATTTTGCATTTCCACGGAGTGATGGTATACCGATATGTGGTGCAAGCCGAAGTTTTCAGCACATGTACGAATTGGTGGACAGCATCGATTCATTGATAAATTATTTAAATGATTTTCGGACTGCTGCGGGCCTTGAATTTGAGCTGGGTGAAGCGTTCGAACAATTTGAAAAGTTTTCGTGTGATTGCTTGACCGCTTGCAATTCACTCGAATATGAGTACACAGTTGTGGCAGAGACGTTTAAAAATGCCGATTTTCATCCCGAGGTACGAACTTCTTTTAATGAATCGGAAAATTCACCGACAATTATTAAAATATTTTGGGATGAACCGCAATTTATTGGTCGCACAAGGAAACAAATTTTTACGTTATCGGATATGGTATCGAGTTTAGGCGGTTTAATTGGACTTTTTATGGGAGCGTCTGTTTTAAGTATTTTCGAAATTATTTATTTTTGTGTGGTACGCCGTGTTGATCCGCCTGTCGTGGAACAGTTGCAAATGAAAAATTAAATATTGCATATCCTTAAATGTTGGTATGAAAATGTAATTGAATTTAATTAATAAACGTTTTCCGATGGGCGTGGTTTGGCTCACGGTACTATATACATTATTTAACTAAATATTATTGTATACGTTTTTCTTAGATACTTCTCATATTCGTTTGACCAGTTTGGGTGCATTGTCGTTCAAGGTATTTCTAGTAATAAAGAGAAGTTATTTAAACTAAAAACACCTTGAACGTCAAGGTACCAAAACCAGAAAGTTCCAAATCTTGGCACGGGTGGCATCTAACCATGCAGAGGCCTTTCTCACGGTGATTTTGCCGACTAGATCTCATGGTTTTTGGGTCGTAGGGAAGTTGAGTCTTGCATATTCCTCGCCTACACTGTGTTATAGAACCAAAAGATAAAAATAAAATGCTGAATAAGATGCTGAAACTAAATTAAATTAACACCAGAATCTGTCGGCCGAAATTTGAGGAAGAGAACTAGAGATAATAATAACTAGGTGCGCCGACCCTGGAACGACCGGATCTTCCCGAATGACAAGCCCGGCCTGTAGCTATGGAATCGACACGAAATGAGAATCCCCCTCCCCTCCCCCAACATACCGATCCGAAAAGTTTAGTAATTCATTATAAACAAGGAAAAAGTATTCGCTGACGTTGCAGAAATTGTGTATCAAAAAAAAAACTAATAAGGGGAAAGAAGGAAAAATAAATCAAAAATGAATTTTCCCCAAATTTAACATATAGTCTCAGTATGGCCTAAGCTATTAGGAAATCAACCGAAATTATTGGTTACTAGTGGAAGAAATGCCGGAAAGACGGAATGTTTTTCAATTTCATGATTTTATATACCGAGTTCCTTTATTTCGGAGATCAATCAATTTGCCATTTTAAGGATCACTTTCATATTTTATATTTTGTCATATTTTATTCCACTGAGATGTTTTATTTAGTGAAAATATTGATACATAATGAATAAAAAAATTCCGCTGGTAATTACATAACAAAATAAATTCTCTTCACTGATAGTGCTGCAACTTGCGGCGAGTAGCGCCCTCTCTTATTATTATTATTATAAATTAGAGTTATACAACTTATCATACTTGTTTAATATGAAATATTTAACTTAAATTCTCAACACTGAAAAACTATTCAATGACAAAATTAACTCCACTGACCACTCATCAAAACGAAATTTTAAACGCGACTATCCACCTTTCGCGCACCAAAAAACATCTAGCCAAATATTTTTCTTCCTTGATGCTTGTTGTTTTGTTTTTCGTGCGCGTCACTTGCCCACCCTTTCTTCCGCGCATCAATCACACATACCAAAACAAGAAACACACACAAAAATATATCCCTCTATACTTCACTGGCTTTCAAAATTATTCGACATCTACGCCATACGGTAGAAGGGTGCAAAACGTGAACCAGACATAGAGGCCAATTCACACACACAAAAAAACCTTAGTGTCAAACGTTTCTAGAACAGATGGCAATGCCATCAGTAAAAGGCATCAATTATTCAATGATAACAAAAAATTTTGAAAATTAAAATTTAAAGGAGCTAGGAGTCGTAACAAACTTTCGAATCAGTGTTTGGTTCAGTTTTTAAGGCAAAGGTTGAGATACGACTATGTTCAATTTAGTGAGGAGTTCTTTCAAATTTGTGTAATGACGCGGATTGCAAGATATTGTGTGGAAAACATTCTACAGGATAGTGTCCGCAATTCGAAATGGTGTATAACGTGAACAGATGGCTTCCGTCACACTATACGTTATTCGTATATCTAGCGACATATCTTTTCGGCATCTACTGTGAAATTTATCGGGCTCGGAAACTAAATAAAAAATCAACTACACTCACGAGCAATTAAATCGACTCAAACCACCGTGCGTACAAAAATGCGTATTTTTTTAAAATGGCTTAACCGATTTTCGTAAAAAAAAACAAGGACACCTTTATCATTAAAATCTATACAGCACTCTTCAAATTAAATCAATCGTAACAAAATCGTAGCTCCGGTGAAAACAGTTGGCGTGAAGCAATCTCCATAAGATTTCAGGAAACTGGTACCTTTAATCGGAGACTACATACGAGCCAGTATCGATGTATATCTGAAAGGAACGGTCGATTTATTGTCTTAACTTCACTGCGAAATCGTCATCTAACGGGCGTCGATGGGCAACAGGAGCTAAGACAAGTTCGAGATGAAGCTGTTAGTCAATCGACAGTAAAAAAAAAACTTAAAGGGAGCCAACCTCACTGTAAACGGCCTGCTAGATTCCCAACATTGGCATCATGCCACCGCAAACAGTGACTCGGATTTGCTTGCGAACACTTTAATTAGAACACCGAGCAATGGAGGTCCGCTATATTTACTTACGAGTGTGGAATATGTCTCCATGGAAGTGATAGGAGAGACCGGTTCTATTGGAGTCCAGGAGAGCGATTTTCGTAGTGCTGTTCTCATACGGCTGCGGTTCGAGCATGGTGTGGGGTGGCATACCGTTTGAGGGACAAACAAATCTCGTTTTTGTACCTGGTGGAACCCGGAGAGTAGGTCTGACCGCTGACAGATATATCGAGGACATTATCTTGGATCAGGTAGGTAGTACCCTATACGCAGGAGGGAAAAATTTCATATTGATGCATGGCAATGCCAGGTGTTACACAGCTCGAACCCCTCGGCAGTCCATGGATGAGGTTGGACTCGAGATGATGAAGTGGCCAGCCCTCAGTCCAGACATGAATCCAATTGAGCCTTTATGGGATGAACTAGTGAACACAAAATTGTGTTGGATGAGAAGTGCGGTGTGATCCCCCAAGTTTTGTTGCCAAAACCCTTAAAAAAATTATGGTGAACCGCATGCAAACAGTTTTAGACGCAAGGGGTGGAGGAAATACTAAGTATTAACCAATAAAATTGTTTTTGTTTTGATTTAATTTGAGATGTTTTGTTTTTGACTCATAATTTTCCTTTGAGTTCATATTACGCGGAGATATGGATATCAATGAAAAGATAGAGCCTTAAGTTAACTGTTTGCTAAAGTAACTACTCGATTCCATCAAATAGAAAAATTTTGCAACCAATTTCGTGAATAAACTTTTTTCGCAAAAAAAATCGTAACCGGTTGTGGACACCCTTCGAAAATTTGTTGAAATGGGAATAGTTGAAGGAAAACACACCTAATTCTTAAGAACTTCTAGGATTATTAATTTTAAAGGACTTCAGTGGCAAAAACATAAAAAAAAGGTTTTTTAAAAAAATTATTTATCGTCTTCCTCATCTTTCAAGTCAGAAACACAATATTTGCATGTGAAATAGCTGGAATGCATGTCAGCGCACTTCAAATGCATAGGCCGATCACACGTGTTGCTCTTGATGACTGCTCGTGGAAGGGTTTGGTGTGGTAACCACTTTCGATTCGATGCTGCTCCTTTTCATCAATGCGATCCTCGGAACCAATTTCTTTCATATTCCGCTCAACCTCTTGAATAAAATCAACATCAGAGTAGATGTCTGGATCGTATAGATGAATTCCGGATGCTTTGAACCTTGATTTAATGATTTTGGGTGTCAATGCCAAATCAAGAGTCTTACAGACAAGGCCCGCAATAGGACGAATCTCTATTACCTAGAACAATGAGGTGAGATTTAAATATTTCAAATCGAAATGGCTGTAGTTTGTGACTACAGTGCGGTGGAAAAGAAACAATATGCACTCCATTGGCAACGGCGATATCGATGGCTTCAATTGATAGATGCAAAGCATGGTTGTCGAGAAGCAACAGCACAGGGAAAGCTAACGAAGGTTTTGCCAATTTTTTAAAATGGTGCATATATAGCGCACAAAGCCTTGCTCGCACATCCAGCCAGAATCATTAGCATAACTGGCAGTCCCATCAGAAACGTTATCGAAGAAGATTGTCTGCATTCTTTTCGGGAAAAGAAAGAATGATGGTAGACTGTTGCCAGCAGCCCTTAATGTTAAGGCCATTGTTACCATCGTACCTCTTTCAGCGGCTTCAGGTTTTCCGATACGTCAAATACCCTTCATGACAATCACTTTGCCAATTTTTGTCGATACCGTTGAAAAAACGTGTTCATCTATATTATAAATATTCGTACCAAATGTCCATAGTTTTGTAAAAACTTCCCTTTTGAAAAATGAGCTCAGGGTGGCGGCACATAAAATTGTAATATCAATGTCTGCCCGCTTCCTCGTCGTCATTCCAAATCGGCGGATATTCAACTGCAAGTTTCTTAGTGTTGAAACGCCAATTCACGCAACACGTTAGTACTGATGCCGTAATAATGGTTGACGCAATTCAAAATATATTGGACAAGGTCCCTCTCGTGAATCGGTTTGAAAAACATTCCAATTAAGCACAAAATTATTCTCAAAGAAGGAAATGAAGGGTAAACATAAAGTCACCATATTTGATGGAGCCCGTTGAGTCCCACAGATGACAAGTCGCCAAACATCTCTTCCGTTTTATGGAGGTAGCATTGCAAACTGCCCCACGCAATTCCAGAGGATGCTGCAAGCGATTTAATGTGATTTTTAACTAAGCAATCCTTAATGGCCCGAGCCAGTGCATTAAAACCAATTGAAGCTGATTTAATTGACTTCTTCGGGGTTTATAATGGCTAAAAATACCTTTAAATAAGTTAAAATGTTACAGAATGTGTTATGTCAGCATAAACGATGCTATCTGCTGGTTTTCCAGTCAAACAGACGCTTTAAATGAAAAAAATAGGCGCCCACAACCAGTTACATTACAACCGGAAATCACAACCATTCTCGAAGTAATAAAAAAAATGTGATGCGTCGTGATTTTGAAATAAATCGATGTAGCATCCCAAATCACAACGAAAATACTGTAGAAATATCGAAATCACTCACCTGTTTGAGATTCACTTCGATTTGTAAGACTTTTTTTTCAATGTAATCGCACAGATCCGCCATATTTGGATTCTGTCAAACGTTATGCAGGAGTACCCACAACCGGAGACTCTCCCCTAATTTAAATTTGAAAACGCCGCCAAATTTTTTTAATAATCATCAATTTTGGTTGCGTTTTTATTCGAAATTCATTATAAAAAAAGTACTGAACTTATTTTCACGCAAATAGTATCAATAGTTCAGCTTTATGAAGTTGGCCCAAAATGCCAAATGTTTTAATGTCAGCTCCAAAATAAATCTGTTGTGAAACTGTCAAAGCCGCATGATAAGGAATTAGAGGCTTAAGGGCTCTCCGTAGCCAATGTTCAAAGTGACGGGCCATATACTAAAATTAATCTGATACAAAATTAAAATACAGATTTCATTTTATTTTACTTTTTTGGGTTAAGTAGTATTTTATTTCATGACAGTATCACGATAGATTTAGTTTTGGGCTGACATTAAAGCTTGGCAGTTTGTCTTTCGTTGACAGAACAATTTTTGGGTTGATATATAGAAAATTGAGTCTTTTTAAACATTTTTGGGCTAACACTTGCGTATAGTCACAGTTTGTATATTTTGGTATTGTCGTAGATTTTTTTTTTTGAGTTAGTATTTTGGGCCATTTTCATATACATCGAGTACCGTGAAGTAGTTTTGGATCGGAAGCACCAAGTACTTCCTTTCCATTACGTGATTCCTGTGGTAATTTGGTGCGGCTGTTTTTTAAAACAATTTTTTAGAAATTTGGTCTTCTGGTAGCAGAGGTACGCTACTAAATACTTCTTGGCACTTCCAGATTCTCTTCAGGTTTCTCTCGAATCTGGAGTTGTCGATGATGAAATTTTATTTGCTGTTATCATTGTCACACATCTGATTGCCGGTCAAAATCCATCCAAACTGTGAATTGTGAGCATAAATTTGTACTTTCGTTTAAGGATTTGGATGAATTTGGCACTTTCAATTTATAAGTCAAACTTTGATGAAAATTTACGACTTGGTAGTTTATCAAATTTGCTGCTTCAATTGGGTTGGTCTTGATGCTTGACGCTAATTTATGACCTGAATGTATATAAGATGCGTTCTGTGGTTGAAAGCCCTTTGCAAATAAAACCTTGGAATATTTTCTTAAACCTTTTTCTTTGATTAACAGACCATTCTTTTAATTTAAGGTATTATTATTTTTTTTTTTTTAATTTAATTTCATTATTTATGAGCCCGATAAATTCAATCGATTTGCTCGTACTTACTTCTAATACATAATTGATTTTACTATTTCTATTATAATTCAATTATATTGTTTCTTTATTTGCTTCTATATAAAATTCTACTAATTCTTTTAATTCACTTATAACATTGTCTTTCAGTATATCAATAAATTTTTTATTTTTTATTGCACCATATTTATTTTTTATTGTTTTGTATTTTGGACAATTATCAATGATATGCATATCCGTTTCCCTTGTATTACATATTTGGCACATTTCATTATCTTCCATTTTCATTCTATACCTAAATATTTTATTGTTTGTGTGACCTGCTCTTAATCTGTTTATTATTTTAATAAATTTAGTGTTCATATTACTCCTCACCAAATTTTTCTCGGGGGCGATGCTCCATTTACAATTCTATTAAATATTCCTTTTTCTCTAGTTGTTATCTCATATTCATGCTTCCAGTCGTTAATTATTGTGCTTTTTGTTATTTTGAGAATATCATATAATGGAATTTTATTGAAGAATACATTCTCATGTCCTGGTTCCACCGACATTTTTGCTACCTGATCTGCTTTTACATTCCTCTCTATGCCCTTATGTGCAGGAATCCATTGTAAAATTATTTCAACATCTTTATTTTCATTTGCCAACTTGATTATTTCATTCTCATAATATTTTATTTTATTTTCAAAAATACTGTTTTTAATTGATATACAACTACTTCTCGAATCAGTATATATGATTATTTTCTTATGCACCTTACTCATCAAGTGCAGTAATGCCATATATATTGCAATTGTTTCAATTATTTTAATACTAGTTTCATTTTCCAGTTTGATTTTTATGTCGACATCCTCCATGTGTATTCCAATTCCTCCAAATTTTAATTTTTTTGTTCCATCTGTATAAGCTACTTTATAATTTTTGTATCTATCCTTTATTATATTAAATTCTGTTTTTATTTGTATTTCATTCGTGTCTTTTTTATTTATTATATTTCCTATGTTTTCATTTATTCTAATATTATAAATTTTCGCATTTTCATCCTTCATTATTCCTATATTAACTATTTCCTTATGTTTATTCATCAACATTTTAAATTTATTAAGCGACTTCCCTTTCAATATTGTTTTGCCTATTTCCGTATTGTTAGATATCTGTTTACTAATGTATTTCACTGTTTTATATTCACTTTGTTTATTATAATCTAGTTCTCCTGACTCGGCTAATATAACTGCTATAGGTGTAGTTCTCGTAAATCCTAGACATAACCTTAGACTCAAATTTAACATTGTTTGCATTAATTTATTTGTGGTTTTGTTTATTGTCATAAAAACTTCTGCATTTGTTGTTTGAGTGGAAATCAGCGCTTTCATCATATTTTTTAGTTTTTGAGGATGTATACCACCATTTCTGAATCCAAATGCTTTGATTATGTTTAGTTTTTTCGTTATTTTATTTTTTATGTATTTAAAATGTTCCTTTCAATTCAATTAATTATCTATTATTACTCGTATAATTTTTATTTTATTCACTACATCTATTTTATAATTATCATATTTAACATTAAAATTTATATGTTTGTTAGAATTAAAGTTAATTATTTTAGTTTTCTCTGGACAGATATCTAGTTCTAATTTTTTTAATATTTCAGTGAATTTAATTAAACTTTCATTTGGTATATTTTCAATTTTATTACTTTTATTCACTGTAACTATTATACCAATATCATCTGCAAATTGTATTATCTGTATATTTCTTGAGTTCATTCCATGTATTAATTTTGTGTAAATGTTAAAGAATATCGGACTTAACACACATCCTTGACGGATTCCTTTATTAGTGATCCTTGAAATTATATTTTTATTATATTGTATTATTATTTTTCTATTAGTGAGATATTTATAAATCCAATTTATTATATTATGATCTATATTAAGATCTATTAACATTTTTATTGGCTTATCTTTATTAATATTATCAAATGCCTTCTTTATGTCCGTCGTCATTAATATTGTATGATCTTTATTTAATTTATTTCTTTCTATTTTAGTTATCAATTAACATAATAATCTATAATACTCCTTTTTTCTCTAAATCCATACTGATGTTCCGGTAGAGAGTTATTTATTTTTAATGTTCGATTTATTCTTATTTTTAACAATTTATTTACTAACTTTGAGATAGTTGACAGTAGTGATATTGGTATATAATTTATTGGTATGTCCACTATTTTATCCTTTTTCTTGATCGCTACTATTTTTATTTCATTCATTTTTTTAGGAAATTGATTGTTACTCCACATTTTATTTAGATGATCTTTCAGCGTTCTAATATGTACCTCAGGTAATTTTTTATGTATTTCATTTGTAATTTTATTAATTCCAGGTGCTGAATTTTTATTATTATTAATAATTTTTATTATTTCCTCTTCACTAAATTCATCATTACACATTATAAGATTTGGATTTACAATTGGCATTATTAATTTTTTTTGTGATTCTGGAAAATTTAAATCTAGAAAATCATTTATATTTTTCTTATCTTGCAATAAATTGAATTGTCTTTAGCTCTTTTCAGGTCTATAGCGTTATTTAAATCCTTAATTATATTATACTTTCTTTACGCTTCCTGTTTAATCTTCCATAATATACCAATTTCATCATTCCACCAATTTTTATTTCTATTTATTTTCCTTATTCCTGACAATGAATAGGTGTTGTTATTTATTATTGTAGATTGTTGATCTTCATAATCTTCTATGTCCCGTGTATTCCTAGGATTAAACTCATACATATATTTCCTTTATTATATTCTTTTTATTCATTTTATTAATTAATTCATTTTTATTAACATTACTTTTAATATTATTCTCATCTATATTTATTTTAATTATAAAATGATCCGAACCAATAGATTCCATTACATTCCCAATTTATCCTATCTTGCAAGTCACTTGATATCAATGTTATATCGATTGACCTTGTTAAAGTTAGCCGAAATTTGCCAGCCGAAAGATAATGCAGTTAGTGTCTTGACTGATTCAACAGAAAGTTAAATTCTCTTTATACTCCCGCTCCTATCGATTTTTAAATTCCTATAAACTGAAATAATTTCTCCTTCACCCGAAGGATATAACCCGATCCTAAATTCATCCTAAATTCTAATTTATGACTGATTTTTGCTGTATTCAAGACACTATCTGCATTATCTTTCGGCTAGAAACTTTCGGCTAACTTTAACAGTATTATCGATTGCTGTATTCTCAAAGTTAAAATAATTCTCATGTGTTGGTGATCCATCATTTGCAATTAGCAATGCATGTGTTGTGATTACATTTTCAATTTCCTTTCCTAATTTGCCTTTTTTTTTATTTCCCCACAATTCACTTTTAGCGTTGATATCACCTCCTATTATAACATTTTTTGCACTTCCATATGGCTTAATTATCCTTTCAAAACTTTCACTGATCTCCTTTATTTCTTTATTTCGAGTAGAGTTATAAAATGAAATTATATTATATTTAATATTATCTTTTTTAACAATGATTTCTATTGCTTCAATTGGATCCGAATCTAATATTTTAATAGTAATTATTTGGATACTTTTTTTTATCAAGAAACCACACCCTCCATATCCTTCATCTCTATTATTCATTATTGTTCTAAACAAATTTAATATCGGCATATAATTCAATGTTATTATCATTTAGGTACTTTAGCAGCTGATCTGTTTTATTACTTATACTATGTACATTTATTTGAACTACTTTCATTTAAACTATTTAAAGTAGGATAACCCCTCCAACCTTTCATCCGGGTTATGTTTGTAAATTTCTATAGTCAATAAGTGCATGATTGATACTACTTCTTCTGGCATTTTTTGTTTGCTAACTATTGGCATAATTGAATTAAAAAGATCTGTAAAAAGAACAAACATTTTTCCATATCTTTTCTTCTTATCCGCTTCTATTAAAATAGATTCTTCATCTACTACATTACTATTCCTTTTTCCTATAATTTCTTCGTCGTAATTCCTTTTATTTAGTTCTCCACGTATTCTTCTGATTCTATTTAATGCTGGATATTCGTTTGCCTTATAATTATACTCAGGATAATTGTTTTCATAAATTTCTCTTGCTCTTCTATAAGATTTTCTCTCTTTGACTACTATTTTTTGAATTTCTATTTCTTTCGTTTTTCTAGGGCAAATTCTATGATTCGTTCTATGCTTATTTTTACACTGGTAACACATTGTTGTTCTGCTACATTCTTTGTCGTTATCGGTTTTATGAATCTGTGCACAGTTTCCACATCTATATTCAAGACTATGACAATATTTTTTAGTATGACCATAATTAAGACATTTCTTACAAAATAGAGGCTGCGGTATATACCATCCCACTCTTTGATTAACTCCATAAATTTTCATACTTTCTGGTATTGATTTCGACTTAAAAGTTACCTTAATATTCTCCGATTACTCGATTGTTTTTTCTACATGATTATATCTATTTAGTCTTTCCATCTTAGTAATTAAGGCGTTGCATGTGTAATTATCTGCAATCTCTTTCATACTAATGTCCGTAGGTTATCCCCCTTACTATTCCCAAAGAATGATTAAATGTTTTAGGCAGATATATGTAGAATCCTTTCTGCTTTAAAATTGTACTTTTAATAGCTCTATTCGCATGTGAAATGTTTCTATATATTACTATAAATTTCCCCTTACTAAAACTTTGTATTATATTCTCGTAATCTGTGAGTTCTTGTTCAATCAAATTCTTTGCTATATTTATTATATTCATGTCTAATTTTTCAACTATTATTGCAAATGGGCCTTTGTCTTTTGAGGAATATAGGTTAATTATATGCTCAACTTTATTTTCTTTTTCTCGACCTGAATCCAATTGCAACGCTTGTTCTTCTTCATCCATCTGATCCAGCCATTCTATGCTCATTTCGGCGTCACTAGGTTGATTGATATTTATTTCCTCAATTCCTGTTTTGTTTTCCATTTTATTTATTGAAATTTCATTATTTGTAACTAAATTTAATTTAATTTTTTTGATTCATCATTTTCTGACCCTATTAAAGCTAGCCGATATTTCTAGCCGAAAGATAATGCAGATAGTGTCTTGACTATTTGTTAAACTCTCTTTATTCTCTCGCTCCTATCGATTTTTAAATTCCTATAAACTGAAATAATTTTCCCTTCACCCGAATGATACAACCCGATCCTAAATTCTTAAGTTCATGACTGATTTTTGCTGTATTCAAGACACTATCTGCATTATCAGTCGGCTGGAAAATGTCGGATAACTTTAACAGTATCATTTTCTGTTTTATTATTTTCATTTAACTTTCTGGCATTCTTTACCATATGAGCCATTTTTAATTTTATGAATTTATTTACTGAGTCTCGATTATGTAATATTATTAGGTTTATGTAAATTACTCTATATTTATTCCAAAAAAACAAATGTTCTCGTTTTATTTTATATATATAACTGTTAAATTCAATATTTTTTATTATATTCCAATTAGTCTTACTGTTAATTACACACATATATTATTTTACATTCCATTATATATTATTTTAAATTCCCACCCATTCAACAATATAATTTTAATAAAATATTTTTTAATTATATTTCCTATATACCACAAAAAATTATTTTCATCGTTCTTATCTCCCAACACTCTATAATAATAATATTGGGCCTTATTATTATTACACTTTATAGTTTTTTCAGTAACAATTCTTTCCACCCCATGTATTTTAAATTCAATATATATATATATATATATATATATATATATATATATATATATATATATATATATATATATATATATATATATATATATATATATATATATATATATACGAGTATATATATTTTCTTATAAATTTTTCCCAATTTTTACATCTTGTATCACCACATACACTTTTTTGATTAATATTTATGTTCACATTCTTATTATAACTTCCTTTTTTCCTATTTACATTTATATTTTTATATTTATAGGTTTCTATTTTTCTAATTTTTAGGTTAACTTCATTCACTAATGTGTTTTTAACAAAAACTCTTTTGCTCTTAATATTTTTTTTATATTTATAAATTATTTTCTCATTAACTATATATACTATATAATACTTAAATTTATTTTCATTAGTGATGGGTTTATTAGATACTTTTCAGTATCAATATCAATTGATTCATTCGAACGAACTATCTGATACTTTTAACCCGATACTTTTAACCAATTGATACTTTTTGTGACATATGAATTTAATACCCAAAAGGGGCTACTAATCAAAAACAATAAGATTTGATAATGTTAAAAATTTAATTAATCATTTATTAATTTTATTTAAATCTATTCGAAACAAAAATATCATTTATTAATTTTATATAAATCCATTCGAAATAAAAATCAGCCATAAAGAAAAATATTTCAATATTAAATCCGAACAATCAACAATAGTTACAGATATCCGATCTAAATATCGATATACCGAAACCGAAAGTATCAGGTTTAATATCAATATCAACTCGAATATCAATATCGGTTCGTCAAGTAGAGATTTACGAATCTCACATACAAGTATTTATTCGGTACTCATTCAAAAATATCAATTCGGTATATCAGCTCAATATGAAAGAAAAATAACTCATTACATATGCTTCATCTCTTTTGGATTCTCTTTCGTATATACATATATTAAAATTGAGAGATGAATACTTTTATTTGTATACATATTACGTTGTTATATTATGTTTGTATTTATCTCTATTTTTCAGAAGGAAACATCCAAAAATATTATTAGTTGGTAGGATTTACACAATTCGATCTTTCTCGCAAAACAAATTATATCTATAAGGAAATAAACCATACGAATACCGAACCAACTATGTATTTGGTTATTCTATTTGAGTTGAGCATCGAATGTATTAGTTGATACTGTAAATATCATCATAACCGAACCCTATCCGGAACTATCGAAAGTCGAAACCTTGTACTATCCAATAGTATAAACGTGAGTCCGCGAACATCTCTAGGAAACAACCAAATTAATTTAACTAAGTATTTGGTAGTATTCTTTTTTCTGAGTGTTCGAATGCTGCGTCAGGGATTGCTAAATGTACCCAAAAAGGAAGGTAAGCGAAATAACGTTTAATGCAAAATCTAGCAAATTCTGGATTAAAATACTCGTTTTTCGATTTTCTTATTTTTCCTTCTTCTTTTTCAATTTCAATCGATTGTTCCAAATACATTTTGTTAAATCTCCGAAAAATATCCGTAAAATAACCGAACCCTATACGGAGTTATCGAAAGTCGAAACCTTGTACTATCCAATAGTATAAACGTGAGTCCGTGAACATCTCTAGGATTTCAGTTATTTGATTGTTATTACAATAAATCGGGTTCGTCGCTTGTTTGGGAATGTCAATGAAACTGAAGTTAGACAATTCTCATCCAGCAATGTGATTCTAAAATATTTCTTAGAATTTGTTGTAGCAGATTTTATTACTACCCACTTTTGTTCTATAGAAGGCTAGGGTCAGGGCCTCTGATATGCTTTAATATTCCAACGCGAATTTCCTTAGAATCGCGTTTAATAGAATCTATGTTGTCTGATTATATTTGGAGCAAGAAAACTTCGATGTCTTTCAGACATGAGGATGTGGTTGATGTGATTAATCGTAACTCCATCATTTAAATTTCACTTGCTAATGTGGGAAGTTTGTGCTAGCTAAGTTGGCTCGGTGACCCATATCACGTCAAGTAACATAAGACAACTTTTAAATTATGTTGGGGGATTTTGTTCAAAATACTTTGGTGGTGGTTCTAGAACCTTTGGCGTGTTCCGATTTTACCTTCGTTGGGGCACGAACAATTCTCATATGAGATATGAACTTCACTTATATGCAGTCGGTACGCAGATCGGGTTGTTTTTAATTGAAATCCGTTACGAATTGGTCAACGATGGCTGATCACAATACCAACTCTAAAGTCGTGCTTATCCAAGTTTTTTCTTTCCATCTTCGGAAGTGGAACTCCAATATATATCGATTACTTGGTAACTTAATTAACGAATTTGAAGGAGCCCAGCAGGAAGATTGGGTGTTAATTTGCTAAGAGCAAATGGCATCCAATTCTCATTTCAAGCATCATATTGCAATAAATTTACCTAAGCTATCGGGATCAAATTTTTATACACTCCGGGTTGGTTATCTCTAAGCTGAGATTGATACAGATTCGGGATAAGGCGAATGCAAAAAAAAATCTTACTTGGTAGTCCTTGTCTTTGAGCGTGCTTTATGACAGTTGGGTAATTCTTTTCAATAAGATATATTTCAATATCTTGTATTATGTGAAAAAGGGAACTGTATACCACTCTACAGACTGAGGTCCTTGATTGACTGTATATTATTATCTTAATATGTTTTAATCCTAATGACTTCTTTAACTACACCACTCCATAATTAAATGTTGATTATCGCATAATAGTGCGAATATGATGAACCTGATGATAGAGAATAACTTGGCCTTACTTAAACGCCCTTTTCTGTTAATCCAAATGTTTTGTTTCTGGTATAGTCACATGCGATCGAGAGGGCAAATTATCAAGCCTCAGAATCCAATGCACAGAGAATATTGCTAGTTGCACCCCAATATAGGGTTATTGTCTCGGAGTTATGCTATATGGTTATCAATGGCACTTTAATCAACAAATTTGCTTGTCTTCACCTTTTATATGTTGTATTCCGTGATTTCACTGTTGTGATTTGAACTAATGAAACCTACCAGCGTGATTCTCAAGAAACCGTTTATCGATTTCCATCAAGTTTTTGTTGATCTAGGTCCATCTGTTGCAACAGTTGAAGTTGAATATATTCGAAGATCCAGAATTTCGAGAATTGTTCTATGTCACCTTATTCTAAGCCTAAATTTTTACGTTCAATCACCGTGGTATTCAGAACATTAAAAGGCCGGACACTAAATGTTCACCTCTAAAACTCCAAGAACAGACATTTGATCAGAGGCATACCAAAGAAGTTTATATGAAAATATACACTGTAATAAGTGTAAAAAACACTCAAAATTAAACTTTCACAATAATATCAAAAAAGTTTTAATAAACACAAATATTTCTACACTATTAATTAGAAAACATTTAATTTTTGGGAATAGTTTTGAGTGAATTTTATAAAATTAAATTTCTTAAAACAAAAGCGACTACGAATCACACAGAGGTGACCGGTTCTGAACTAGTACTTGATATCTCAGAGATTTCCGAGCATGTTAGCCATGATTAGTTTCTTACATCAAATGCTAATTCAAAAAAAATTCGTTCACCTCTGTGCGATCCTAACAGCCGAGTTAAATAATTTCAAATATTTAAGAATTTTTGTATTACACTCAATATTAGTCTCTCCTATATAACAAAAAATTTAAGAATTTCCGGAACCACTTTGATCACCTCTGTGCGATCCATAGGAGCCGAGTGGAATAATGTAATATGTTCAAGAGTTTTTATATTTCACTCAAATATAATCACTCTCGAATAACAAAAATCTCAGAGTATTCCGAGCATGTGGATAAATAAGATTAGTTTTTACCATAAAATACTAACTCAGAACCACTTCGATCACCTCTGTTCGATCCACCCACAAAAAGACTCAGTTTAATATTTTTAAATGTTTATGAACTTTTATATTACACTCAGTGATATTCTCTCTCGAATAAGAAAAATTTCGGAAATTTCCGAGAATTTCGACCACCTTTGTGCGATCCGTAGAGATCAAGTTAAATAATTTCATATGTTTTAGAATTTTTATATTTCACTCAATGATATTCTTTCTCGAATAACAATAATTTTAGAGAATTCTGAGCATGTGGTTAGGTAAGGTTGGTTTCTTATCTGAAATGCTAAATCAAAACAACTTCTATCACCTCTATATGAACCGTAGGAACTGAGTAAAATAATTTCATATGTTTAAGAATTTTTCGTATTTCACTCAAAGATATTCTCTCTGCAATAAAAAAAAAAAATCTTACAGTTTTCCATGTTCCGTCCAAACACTAATTAAAGACCACTTCTATCACCTTTGTGAGAATTTCATTGTATTTTATTTTAAGAAATTTCATTTTATAAAATTCACTTACAACTATGTATTCTCTAAAATTAACAGTTTTCCACAGTGTACACATATCACTCATTTGCTGTAAGAATGACACAATCCAAAATTTAAAATTTTTCAGTAGATCGATTTGAAAATATCACTCAAAATTGTTTGTAAAAAAGGTAATTTTCAAAAATTGATAAAAACACATTCTGATTAGTAAAATATTTTTTTTTCTATCCCTACATCCTCCATCGGATCTTAATTTTATGTAATTCTTTAATATTTTGCAAATTTTCTTAATATGGTTTTCAAAATCTTAAAATGTGGATTTCATTCGTGATTTGAGTGATTTTTTATTTGGAATTCTACCTAATTTCCTAAAAATAACTACATAAGAGAGTATATTTTGATACAGACTAATAAAAATGTGAATTATTGGAAATCGTTTGATTCGAATAACTTAGACTTGAGTGAATTTTGAATTGTGTCACTGTTGCAGCAAATGGGCGATTTGTCTCACTAAATTAGACCAATGGATGTAAGTTCTAGTCAAAGAATAACACTGGCCAATATCGAGAGATGGGAAAACTCGAGAGTTATATCACTCATTTGCTGCAACAGTGTCACTACTCAAAATTCACTCAAGTCTAAGTTATTCGAATCAAACGATTTCCAATAATTCATATTTTTATTAGTCTGTATCAAAATATACTCTCTTATGTAGTTATTTTTAGGAAATTAGGTAGAATTCCAAATAAAAAATCACTCAAATCACGAAAGAAATCCACATTTTATGATTTTGAAAACCAAAAAAAATTTGAAAATTTGCAAAAAATTAAAGAATTACATAAAATTAAGATCCGATGGAGGATGTAGGGATAGAAAAAAATATTTTACTAATCAGAATGTATTTTTATTTACTTTTGAAAAATACCGTTTTCACGAGTGATATTTTCAAATCGCTCTACTGAAAATATAAAAATTTTGGATTATACAGCTCAAGAATAGTATGAAAAGCAATTTAAAGGAAAATGGAAAAGGGCAGTTAGTAGTTTTTTATTTAATTTTTGATTCGATTTATTCACACGTAAATAAAATTAATTTTTTAGTATTTCCATAAATAAAATTTTTTCAAAATATTTCCCTCCCAGATATACAAATATTTTAGTGGTTTACAAATACAGGGTTATACAATTCGAGGTTGATAAAGTAGAAATCTGTATACCGACATCTGTCAAAGATAAACGTCAAGTACGCTGTCATTTATTTAGTTGACATTCTGCCATTTAAGAATATGGAGCATTTAACAATCGACCAACGCGTTAAATTATTAAATCTGCTGATGCTGATTTTTCGAACAAAATTTTCTTCAGTGATGAAGCTCATTTTTCGCTTGGTGGATACGTTAATAAGCAAAACTGTAGAATTTGGGGCTCAGAAAATCCACAATTGATTGTACAGAAGCCATTACACCCGGAAAAAGTCACTGTTTGGTGCGCATTGTGGTCTGGTGGTGTGATTGGGCCGTATTTTTTTGAGAACAACCATGGACGAACCGTTACCGTCAATTCTGAGCGCTATGGCCGCATGTTAACCGATTATTTGTTTACGAAAATCGAAGATTATGATCTTGACGATATGTGGTTGCAGCAGGATGGAGCAACCAGTCACGTAACACGAGCAAATCGAGATCTTTTGCAAGAGAAATTTCCTGGACTTTTGATTTCGCGATTGGCTGATGTCAATTGGCCTCCAAGATCTTGTGATTTAACGCCTTTGGATTTCTTTTTGTGGGGCTACGCGAAAGATCGTGTTTACGCAAACAATCCTCAAACTCTTGACGAATTGAAAACTAATATTCGTAAGGTAATGGCCGAGATACCGCCCGAAATGTGCCGAAAAGTCATTGAAAATTACCTCAAAAGAATCAAGGCCTGTAAGAAGTCCCGTGGAGGACATTTGATTGATATCTTGTTTAACTAAAAATAGCAAGGATCAATCTGTAAAATGAAATAAAAATTACAATACATTCCGAATATTTTGTGTGTTTTTTTTAAGTTTACTTTACCAAGCTTGAATTGGATAACCCTTTAGTTTAAGTTTGTGTGAGACAATAAAAAATCGTGATCAATAATTGCTGTTCCATCGTAGTGCCACCGAACAAAAAAAAAAAATATTTAAGTGCCTTTATTAAAACTATGGAATTACAAAAATTAAATCTATATCTAACTAATATATAAACTAGATTATTAATTAAATCATGTACATTTGGCCACTTGCCGCAGCACACAAAAATAGAAAATCTCAAAGAAACTTAATATGGACGCTCCCATAAAAAGTCCGAGCAAACCCCCAAAATTTGATATCAAATCCGAGAATGTGTACAACTGCTTCCGAGTCTTACCGGTATATTTTGCCTCGCTCCAGTATATCTCTACGATAGCGGGTGAATACAGTTTAGCTTCGGAATCATTCCACACATGTTCAATAGCCGAGTGCAGCTTCTCGTACTTAAAACTTTCCGCACGTATATTATATTCATACTCGATGGAATTACACTCGGGTAGACAATCGCACGTGAATGACGGTGCATCATTTGCATTTTCAATAAAATCGGAGACATCCTGCTCGGTCGGAAAATCTTCCAAATAATTTATAAGCGTATCCAAGCTATCAACCGTTTCGTATAGATGTAAGAAATTAAGATTTGAACCGCATATTGGTACACCGACGCCGCGTGGAAACGCAAAATGTACACAATTATGATGTTTAAGCGTATAGTTGGCGAAACATTCCAATTTACAGTTGATCCGATTGTAAAATCTAAAATATTGTAATATACGCTCATCATTAAAATAGCATTGTCGCTGTTCCACTGTAAAGCTGCGTAAACTTTGCGATGTTGAAACTATTTTCGGTGTAACGCCAATTTTAACCAAACTTTCATGATTCACCGATATGTAGGATTCGAATGTGGTCGGATAAACAGCCGGCGAATGTAAAATTACTTTATAACCGACTTTTGTTGGTTGGCACAATGAATTTAAATCGGGCAAAAAAGAAGATACTTCTATTCGCAGACTAGACACTTCGCCGGCGGTACACGATCGCCTAGGGAATGTACTGTTTGCTTTATAACCCTTTTCATAATTCCATCCTTGTATCGTATGCGTTATATTGTGATACGGATACTCAATTTGTAGTGTCTCATTTTTAAGTATTTCCGAT
Source organism: Nephrotoma appendiculata (assembly GCA_947310385.1). NCBI lineage: Eukaryota > Metazoa > Arthropoda > Insecta > Diptera > Tipulidae > Nephrotoma > Nephrotoma appendiculata. The sequence goes on from OX371223.1 coordinate 101,930,857, forward strand.
GGAAGATTATATGTAAAGCAAACGCCCTCGTTTGTTAAAATATTGGCAAAATTTTCAATTTTATCCGGATGCGATGTATATGAAATCCGACAACTATTTGGCATTGACATTCGTTCCATGGTATCCCAATGCGATGGTGAAATCTTTAGTTGTAAGAAATAGAAAGAAGAAATTAATTCAGTTCTAATACAGTATGACATATAAACTCACCTTATGTAACAAATCGATGTGCGATTTTCTAAGAAATTGTATAGGTATTCGATTTTCAAACTCCTGTGTCGTTGTGTAATGACATATTTGTTGGGCCAGCTCAAACCTTTTCACATACTCATTAAACTCTTTTTCATCCCGTTTCTTCTTCAGTAGGAGCTCATAAAATTTTTCATATGTAAATTCGCTGACTTTAATCTTTGTTTGTGGACATATTGTGACCGCTGGGAATGGTATTTTATACACCGGTGTCGGCATATCATCTTCGACCACGATCACTAAATGTTCTTCCCACTTTGTGAGGATTTCTTTCATAAAAACACCCAAAAATATAAAACAAACGATAAAAATTACGATCCAATACAGTTTTTCGATGAAGGGTCGCTCCTTCTCGCCCAGGTATTTTACGCCATGTAATGTTGTATTTTCAGTGTATTCCGTTAAATCTATAATCACAGGTTCGATCCGCTGATAGAATGTCTTCCGTTGGGCCCCCGTACTTCTACAAATATTTAGATAAAAGCACGTTCTATGTGATAAGAATCGTAATACAATTTCAAATAAACATTTGTCATACCCACCTTAGAGGTTCACTACTGCTCATGCTGATTAAATAAATCGATTAATTAAAAAAAAATTTAGTTCTTCTCCTCGTGACAAATTAAATGAAACTAACGATATTCTGTTTGTGTTGAATAAAATGAAAATAAAAAATTGATTAACCCATTAAATGACAAGTCGCTATAAATATAATCCATCATTTTATACCTATGTCACATCAAATCAGAATTGTTATCCAAATAGTTCTGGTTCATTTTATCAACGGTTTTTTTAATTTTCCTGATAAAAAAAACTTTAGAGACCAAGCTCCGCCATAGTGATAACAGTTTATAAAGCAATAAGTTATCTCTAATTCATCAGAACGTTTTATTTCGAAACGACTATTTTTATTTATTAGAACGATGTGTGGTTAGCACGGGTGAAAATATACATACTAACTATATATTGCTCAATCGCGTTTTTGCGCGTTTAACACACGTTATTCATATCGCACTTAAAATGTCGTGCAACATAAACACATGTTTCTAGCATATCAATACAAATTATATTCAAAAGAGTTACTCATTTTAATCTTGCAAAAATTAGAACTAAATTTATTGGCTTTAATCCAACTGGCATAAAAATTAACACTCACAAAAACATAAAACATCATTTTCAACTGTAGGAGTTTGCTATCGAGAGGTCAAAGTATTAACGGTCGAATTTTTGATCGCCACGAGAATAATCAGGAAAAAAATTAAAATTATTTCTTAATTAAGAAAAGTTTACTAGTTATATTTAAAGATATATAGATCAAAAGATATACAAAACAGAACACGAAAGTGAATTGAATATGAATTGAATATGAATTGAATATGAATTGAATATGAATTGAATATGAATTGAATATGAATTGAATATGAATTGAATATGAATTGAATATGAATTGAATATGAATTGAATATGAATTGAATATGAATTGAATATGAATTGAATATGAATTGAATATGAATTGAATATGAATTGAATATGAATTGAATATGAATTGAATATGAATTGAATATGAATTGAATATGAATTGAATATGAATTGAATATGAATTGAATATGAATTGAATATGAATTGAATATGAATTGAATGTGAATTGAATGTGAATTGAATATGAATTGAATGTGAATTGAATATGAATTGAATATGAATTGAATATGAATTGAATATATATTAAATATATATTAAATATGAATTAAATATAAATTGAATATGAATTGAATATGAATTGAATATGAATTGAATATGAATTGAATATGAATTGAATTTGAATTGAATATGAATTGAATTGAATTGAATATGAATTGAATATGAATTGAATATGAATTGAATATGAATTGAATATGAATTGAATATGAATTGAATATGAATTGAATTCGAATTGAAATTGAATTGGAAATGTATTGAATATTAATTAAATATGAATTGAATATGAATTGAAAATGAATTGAACATGAATTGAATATGAATTGAATATGAATTGAATATGAATTGAATATGAATTGAATATGAATTGAATATGAATTGAATATGAAATGAATATGAATTGAATATGAATTGAATTCGAATTGGAAATGTATTGAATATGAATTGAATATGAATTGAATATGAATTGAGTGTGAATTGAATATGAATTGAATATGAATTGAATATGAATTGAATATGAACTGAATATGAATTGAATATAAATTGAATATTAATTGAATATGAATTGAATATGAATTGAATATGAATTGAATATGAATATGGTATGAACTGAATATGAATTTAATATGAATTTAATATGAATTGAATATGAATTGAATATGAATTGAATATGAATTGAATATGTATTGAATATGAATTGAATATGAATTGAATATGAATTGAATAAGAATTGAATATGAATTGAATATGAATTGAATATGAATTGAATATGAATTGAATATGAATTGAAAATGAATTGAATAGGAATTGAATATGAATTGAATATGAATTGAATATGAATTGAATATAAATTTAATTCGAATTGAAATTGAATTGGAAATGTATTGAATATGAATTGAATATGAATTGAATATGAATTGAATATGAATTGAATATGAATTGAAAATGAATTGAATATGTTTTGAATATGAATTGAATATGAATTGAATATGAATTGAATATGACTTGAAAATGAATTTAATATGAATTGAATATGAATTGAGTATGAATTGAGTATGAATTGAATATGAATTATATATATGAATTGAATATGAATTGAATATGAACTGAATATGAATTGAATATGAATTGAATATGAATTGAATATGAATTGAATATGAATTGAATATGAATTGAATATGAATTGAATATGAATTGAATATGAATTGAATATGAATTGAATATGAATTGAATATGAATTGAATATGAATTGAATATGAAATGAATATGAATTGAATATGAATTGAATATGAAATGAATATGAATTGAATATGAATTGAATATGAAATGAATATGAATTGAATATGAATTGAACCTGATGTAACCTGATACAAAGATAAATTATTACAAACCTGAATAAGGTTGATGTGCCCTCCACAAGGTTTCAGGTGTAACATTTGACTCAATATCTGGTGGCGGTCTGGTGTAATAAATTGTTGAAGATGATAAAATCGAACTATAAATTAGACGTTTAAACCCTTTACGGTTTGGAGCCAATTCCGCGTAACCTGATACAAAGATAATTTATTACACACCTGTATAAGGTTGATGTGCCCTCCACAAGGTTCCAGGAGTAACATGTGATTCAATATCTGGTGGCGGTCTGGTGTAATAAATTGTTGAAGATGATAAAATCGAACTATAAATTAGACGTTTGCACCCTTTACCGTTTAGAGCCAATTCCGTGTAACCTGATACATATATAAGGTATTGCAGACCTGTATAAGGTTGATGTGCCCTCCACAAGGTCCCAGAAATAACATTTGACTCAATATCTGGTGGCGGTCTGGTGTAATAAATTGTTGAAGATGATAAAATCGAACTATAAATTGGACGTTTGAACCCTTTACCGTTTGGAGCCAATTCCGTGTAACCTGATACAAAGATAATTTATTGCACACCTGTATAAGGTTGATGTGCCCTCCACAAGGTTCCAGGAGTAACATTTGACTCAATATCTGGTGGCGGTCTGGTGTAATAAACTGTTGAAAATGATAAAATCGAACTATAAATTGGACGTTTGAACCCTTTACCGTTTGGAGCCAATTCCGTGTAACCTGATACAAAGATAATTTATTACACACCTGTATAAGGTTGATGTGCCCTCCACAAGGTTCCAGGAGTAACATTTGACTCAATATCTGGTGGCGGTCTGGTGTAATAAATTGTTGAAATGATAAAATCGAACTATAAATTGGACGTTTGAACCCTTTACCGTTTGGAGCCAATTCCGTGTAACCTGATACAAAGATAATTTATTACACACCTGTATAAGGTTGATGTGCCCTCCACAAGGTTCCAGGAGTAACATTTGACTCAATATCTGGTGGCGGTCTGGTGTAATAAATTGTTGAAATGATAAAATCGAACTATAAATTGGACGTTTGAACCCTTTACCGTTTGGAGCCAATTCCGTGTAACCTGATACAAAGATAATTTATTACACACCTGTATAAGGTTGATGTGCCCTCCACAAGGTTCCAGGAGTAACATTTGACTCAATATCTGGTGGCGGTCTGGTGTAATAAATTGTTGAAGATGATAAAATCGAACTATAAATTGGACGTTTGAACCCTTTACCGTTTGGAGCCAATTCCGCGTAACCTGATACAAAGATAATTTATTACACACCTGTATAAAATTGATGTGTCCTCCACAAGGTTCCAGGAGTAACATTTGACTCAATATCTGGTGGCGGTCTGGTGTAATAAATTGTTGAAGATGATAAAATCGAACTATAAATTAGACGTTTGCACCCTTTACCGTTTAGAGCCAATTCCGTGTAACCTGATACATATATAAGGTATTGCACACCTGTATAAGGTTGATTTGCCCTCCACAAGGTCGAAAATTTATATCTGGTAGTAAATATCTGGTGGCGGTCTCGTGTAATACTTTATTAATATTGGTAAAATCGATGTTTTTGTCATAAATAACCTTTTGGGATGAAATTTACCCTTAGTCAAGATATAGGGTTGATCTTGAACTATTAAACCAATGTAATTAATTTGTTATAAATTCTGGTACAAGATTCATCCCGATATCACAGCTACATCAAAAGTTACAATTTTGGCGGTGTAGGTTTAATTACAAGCTAAACCGACCACTCGTTCCTCGAAAACGGTAACTGTAATAAAATCGGGAGTTGTTGTAATAAATTGTAATAAATGTGTAACAAATTATAGTACAGGTTTCATTGAGGCGGGCTACTTTGGTCGGTGCAGGTTAAGAGCACTTGTTGTATCGCACATTTGATCTCAATAATCGGTGCCCACTTCGCAAATAAAATAAACGTAAAACCTTATAAACATATAAATGTTGTAATGGTAAAACTTTAAAACTCAGAAATAATGGCCATGCAGAAACCCGCGAAGACTTAAAACACATGATACGAATAGCATATTTCTGAACAATAATGAGAATTTTTAAAGTTGAATGATAGCAACCACCCCAACACGATAAAGTATATTCGAGCCTAGAGTTAGAGTAGAAAAATTTTAGCATATAGTAGAATTTTAGCAATACCGATTTAGGAGCTACAGGTCTTAATAGATATAAGGTTCGTAATTCATTGAAAATGAAAATGAATTGAACTTGAATTGAATATGAATTGAACTTGAATTGAATATGAATTTAATATGAATTGAATATGAATTGAATATGAATTGAATATGAATTGAATATGAATTGAATATGAATTGAATATGAATTGAATATGACTTGAATATGAATTGAATATGAATTGAATATGAATTGAATTCGGATTGGAAATGTATTGAATATGATTTGAATATGAATTGAATATGAATTGAATATGAATTGAATATGAATTGAATATGATATGAATATGAATTGAATATGAATTGAATATGAATTGAATATGAATTGAATATGAATTGAATATGAATTGAATATGAATTGAATATGAATTGAATATGAATTGAATATGAATTGAATATGAATTGAATATGAATTGAATATGAATTAAATATGAATTAAATATGAATTGAATATGAATTGAATATGAATTGAATATGAAATGAATATGAATTGAGTATGAATTGAATATGAATTGAAAATGAATTGAAAATGAATTGAATATGAATTAAATATGAATTGAATATGAATTGAATATGGATTGAATATGAATTGAATATGAATTGAATATGAATTGAATATGAATTGAATATGAATTGAATATGAATTGAATATGAATTGAATATGAATTGAATATGAATTGAATATGAATTGAATATGAATTGAATATGAATTGAATATGAATTGAATATGAATTGAATATTTAATATTAATTTAATATATATGAAATTCACATTCATATTCAAGTCATATTCAATTCATATTCAATTCATATTCAATTCATATTCAATTCATATTCAATTCATATTCAATTCATATTCAATTCATATTCAATTCATATTCAATTCATATTCAATTCATATTCAATTCATATTCAATTCATATTCAATTCATATTCATTTCATATTCAATTCATATTCAATTCATATTCAATTCATATTCAATTCATATTCAATTCATATTCAATACATATTCAATTCATATTCAATTCATATTCAATTCATATTCAATTCATATTCAATTCATATTCAATTCATATTCAATTCATATTCAATTCATATTCATGTCGTATTCAATTCATATTCAATTCATATTCAATTCGTACTCAATTTATATTCAATTCATATTCAATTCATATTCAGTTCATATTCAATTCATATTCAATCATATTCAATTCATATTCAATTCATATTCAATTCATATTCAATTCATATTCAATTCATATTCAATTCATATTTAATTCATATTCAATTCATATTCAATTCATATTCAATTCATATTCAGTTCATATTCAATTCATATTCAATTCATTTTTAATTCATACTCAATTCATATTCAATTCATATTCAATTTATATTCAATTAATATACAATTCATATTCAATTCATTTTCAATTCATATTCAATTCATATTCAATTCATATTCAATTCATATTCAATTCATATTCAATTCATATTCAATTCATATTCAATTCATATTCAATTCATATTCAATTCATATTCAATTCATATTCAATTCATATTCAATTCATATTCAATTCATATTCAATTCATATTCAATTCATATTCAATTCATATTCAATTCATATTCAATTCATATTCAATTCATATTCAATTCATATTCAATTCATATTCAATTCATATTCAATTCATATTCAATTCATATTCAATTCATATTCAATTCATATTCAATTCATATTCAATTCATATTCAATTCATATTCAATTCATATTCAATTCATATTCAATTCATATTCAATTCATATTCAATTCATATTCAATTCATATTCAATTCATATTCAATTCATATTCAATTCATATTCAATTCATATTCAATTCATATTCAATTCATATTCAATTCATATTCAATTCATATTCAATTCATATTCAATTCATATTCAATTCATATTCTATTCATATTCTATTCATATTCAATTCATATTCAATTCGTTTTCAATTCATATTCAATTCATATTCAATTCATATTCAATTCATATCCAATTCATATTCAATTCATATTCAATTCATATTCAATTCATATTCAATTCATATTCAATTCATATTCAATTCATATTCAATTCATATTCAATTCATATTCAATTCATATTCAATTCATATTCAATTCATATTCAATTCATATTCAATTCATATTCAAGTCATATTCAATTCATATTCAATTCATATTCAATTCATATTCAATTCATATTCAATTTTTATTCAATTCATATTCAACTCATATTCAATTCATATTCAATTCATATTCATGTCGTATTCAATTCATATTCAATTCGTACTCAATTTATATTCAATTCGTACTCAATTTATATTGAATTTTCAATTAAATTACATCATTTTCAATATTTTACTCTTTTCTTGAAGCTGTTAGCAAAATTACCCCGAAATTGATTTTAAATTTATTAAATTCAATATTTAAACTACCGTTTAACTAAAAAATTCCATAAAATGTAAAACTTTTTAGTGCTAATTATTGAAATGATGACAAACCACGATTAGTAATAATTTGTTAGTTTATTGTGCTTTAAAGGCGGTAATTGCCTAGGGAATCTATTGAAATTAAACACATTCAAAGTTAGTTGAACCAATGATATAACATAAAAATACGACTTTGAAGTTTGTCCTAAATTGTACTAGATTTTGTTTTATTGTAACTGTATTAGTAAAACAAATTATTATGTAAACATTCAGGCGCACAAATTAAAATAGTATACCTCATAACATTTAAATTAGCGTAGTCAATATTCTCTATAAACATGAGACAAAAACAAATTATAATAAAACTCTAATAATTAATTTATCAATCAAGCAACCGTAATATTCAAATATAGCAAAATATCATTCAAATATTCAAAATATGGAAAAAAACAGAAAATAATGCGAATAATTTGGAAGTTCAGGGATTTACTATGTAAAATCTACCCGCTGAGCCCTCTTCTAATTTTAGTTTTAATTTTAGGTATTAAGTTTTACATTTATTGGCCTAGTTTCATTCTCCTAGCGTGGATCCGTGATATCCAGATACGATAAAATGCGATAATACACCGATAAAATGATTAAAATGCGAATAATTTGGAAGTTCAGGGATTTACTATGAAAAATCTACCCGGTGAGCCCTCTTCTAATTTTAGTTTTAATTTTAGGTATTAAGTTTTACATTTATTGGCCTAGTTTCATCCTCCCAGCGAGGATCCGTGATATCCAGATACGGTAAAATGCGATAATACACCGATAAAATGATTAAAATGCGAATAATTTGGAAGTTCAGGGATTTACTATGTAAAATCTACCCGGTGAGCCCTCTTCTAATTTTGGTTTTAATTTTAGGTATTAAGTTCTACATTTATTGGCTGCTTTTCATCCTCCTAGCGAGGATCCGTGATATCCAGATACGGTAAAATGCGATAATACACCGATAAAATGATTAAAATGCGAATAATTTGGAAGTTCAGGGATTTACTATGATAAATCTACCCGCTGAGCCCTCTTCTAATTTTGGTTCTAATTTTAGGTATTAAGTTCTACATTTATTGGCCTAGTTTCATCCTCCTAGCGAGGATCCGTGATATCCAGATACGATAAAATGCGATAATACACCGATAAAATGATTAAAATGCGAATAATTTGGAAGTTCAGGGATTTACTATGAAAAATCTACCCGCTGAGCCCTCTTCTAATTTTGGTTTTAATTTTAAGTATTAAGTTTTACATTTATTAGCCTAGTTTCATCCTCCTAGCGAGGATCCGTGATATCCAGATACGATAAAATGCGATAATACACCGATAAAATGATTAAAATGCGAATAATTTGGAAGTTCAGGGATTTACTATGAAAAATCTACCCGGTGAGCCCTCTTCTAATTTTGGTTTTAATTTTAGGTATTAAGTTTTACATTTATTGGCCTAGTTTCATCCTCCCAGCGAGGATCCGTGATATACAAATACGATAAAATGCGATAATACACCGATAAAATGATTAAAATGCGAATAATTTGGAAGTTCAGGGATTTACTATGATAAATCTACCCGGTGAGCCCTCTTCTAATTTTGGTTCTAATTTTAGGTATTAAGTTCTACATTTATTGGCCTAGTTTCATTCTCCTAGCGAGGATCCGTGATATCCAGATACGATAAAATGCGATAATACACCGATAAAATGATTAAATTGCGAATAATTTGGAAGTTCAGGGATTTACTATGAAAAATCTACCCGCTGAGCCCTCTTCTAATTTTGGTTTTAATTTTAAGTATTAAGTTTTACATTTATTAGCCTAGTTTCATCCTCCTAGCGAGGATCCGTGATATCCAGATACGATAAAATGCGATAATACACCGATAAAATGATTAAAATGCGAATAATTTGGAAGTTCAGGGATTTACTATGAAAAATCTACCCGCTGAGCCCTCTTCTAATTTTGGTTTTAATTTTAAGTATTAAGTTTTACATTTATTAGCTTAGTTTCATCTTCCTAGCGAGGATCCGTGATATCCAGATACGATAAAATGCGATAATACACCGATAAAATGATTAAAATGCGAATAATTTGGAAGTTCAGGGATTTACTATGAAAAATCTACCCGGTGAGCCCTCTTCTAATTTTGGTTTTAATTTTAGGTATTAAGTTTTACATTTATTGGCCTAGTTTCATCCTCCCAGCGAGGATCCGTGATATACAGATACGATAAAATGCGATAATACACCGATAAAATGATTAAAATGCGAATAATTTGGAAGTTCAGGGATTTACTATGATAAATCTACCCGGTGAGCCCTCTTCTAATTTTGGTTCTAATTTTAGGTATTAAGTTCTACATTTATTGGCCTAGTTTCATTCTCCTAGCGAGGATCCGTGATATCCAGATACGACAAAATGCGATAATACACCGATAAAATGATTAAATTGCGAATAATTTGGAAGTTCAGGGATTTACTATGAAAAATCTACCCGCTGAGCCCTCTTCTAATTTTGGTTTTAATTTTAAGTATTAAGTTTTACATTTATTAGCCTAGTTTCATCCTCCTAGCGAGGATCCGTGATATCCAGATACGATAAAATGCGATAATACACCGATAAAATGATTAAAATGCGAATAATTTGGAAGTTCAGGGATTTACTATGAAAAATCTACCCGCTGAGCCCTCTTCTAATTTTGGTTTTAATTTTAAGTATTAAGTTTTACATTTATTAGCCTAGTTTCATCTTCCTAGCGAGGATCCGTGATATCCAGATACGATAAAATGCGATAATACACCGATAAAATGATTAAAATGCGAATAATTTGGAAGTTCAGGGATTTACTATGAAAAATCTACCCGGTGAGCCCTCTTCTAATTTTGGTTTTAATTTTAGGCATTAAGTTTTACATTAATCGGCATTAATTTTTTGTCTTTTATTGAAACTAACATCTATATAATACGAAAATTTCTCGTAAAATATGTTTTTCTGCACTAAATTTTATATTTATAGTTTTGTAACGGGTTTAATATTTTGAATATGAGAGCGTAATAGGTTTTGACAATTAAAACTAGAGAGAGTTTTTTTGAGTTTTATTATTATTATTATTCGTTTAATGAAATTGGTTTGAAAATTTCAAATTAAAACCGTAAGACATTAGATGGTAAAAGCTATATTAATACATATAATTGAGAATTTTTGGTTTTGGTTTTTGTGAATAACAGTGAACATTTATCTAGCATAGTGAAAAAAAATAAACAAATCTTTTGTTGTTAAGGATTCATAAAATAGTGATAGTGTCGTGAATTTGTGTTTTTAGTTTTTGAATAAAATTAAAAATTTGTTTTAATACATTCGTGTACGAAAGTTGAAGATCTATATATTGTAATATACAATTTAATACTGAAAAAAAAAAATTAATTATTAAAAGATAAATAAAAAGAATTAAATATAGTAAAACTTTAGGTTAGCAAGAAAACCTAAAGGTTGTTCGTGAGCCTTTTTTACTTATACAGCTGTGAGTTATATTGGGCGTGAATCAGCGTCAAATTGCCGCAATGAAATTTGTAAAGCAAAAGAAGGGATCCAGCTCAACACTCACAGGAAAAAAAAATGTTGCAAAAATTGATTCTGAGATTTTAAAAAACGTTTTAAAGTCAGTGTTTGGCGGAAGTTTAGAGAACTGTGAAATACCTCGAACGCGCTATAAAAATAAAATTATGACCAACATATGTAAACAATTAAATATTTTGGATAATACCAAGAACCGAATGCAAATATATAATACGTGGCACAGAAATATTAAAGATACTTGTGTTATTGAAAAAATTCACAACGAAATATTACCTACCTATGACATTACTACGAATGATATTTCGAGGGACGAAATTACTAATAGTATAATTTACGATGTACGTTCTCCTGTGAGTTGTAATTCGTTTAATCTGGAGCCAACCACCGAATCTAATTATGGAAATAATAGCGACGATAATGTTTCCGCAGCTCAGGCAGTATTTACCGCAAATGACATAACTACACCGGTAACATTAGCAGCAATTAATGTGAACAGTCAAAATAACGCATCACCTGAAATCTTGATTGATATTAACGAATGTCCCATAGTAATTGTTAATCCACCGACAAATGAATGGATATCTCGTGGGCTTATGAATATTTCTATTGACGTTTTCGGGGACTGGACAAAAGAAATGTTAAGAGAAAGTATACGAAATGCGCTAATTGAAATTAAAAACAACTGTGTATTAAGTTTTAGAAGCATGAATTTTAATAAAAGGGATAATAGAATTATCCAGTTTGCTAATTGCAAATATTCCACGCATAAGCAGAAATATAAATTTTTTATTCAAGGACATTGCATGGAAATATTTACCAAAGGCGAGGACATTGAATCGCATGGTGCTAGGAAGGAATTTACTCAACTCAGAGGAACATGGCGAGATGAAATTAAAACTAAAATGACCCACGTTTTACCGTACCAAGCTTATTTAGAGAACAACACGGCAGTAGAGAAGGATTTGCTAGATGTAGGTAATACACAACGAATGATTAAGCCATCGGTGTTAAGAAAGGCACGTTCTGAAAAATTATCAGAGAATGATATTGTTAAAGCCTGTGAAGTGTCGGACGCCTTTTCACGATTTCGGACACAACCTCCAAACGAAAAATATATTTATTCTATTACGGAACCGTTATCAATTACTCTGATGAGCACTGAAAACCTAAAGCTCCTAAATAATCATCTTCCGGTGTTCGTTGATGCCACTGGAGGTTTAATACGAAACCCCAAGTGCTGTCCGCATCATAATTTTTCGCGCATTTTTTATTATGCATGTGTAATAAGTATCCACAATACTACATTTCCTGTAAGTGAATTAATAACATCCCAACATGATGCAGCGGAAATAACGAAGTTTTTCATAGATTTTAAGAAAAAGATTGATCGAGCAACACCTAGAATCCTTTTACCTAAATATTTTGTTTGCGACTGGTCATGGGTGTTTATAAATAGCATCATTTTAGTAATGAACGGCATGACAATTCTGCCATATTTACGTCAAACCTATGAATTTTTAACTGAAACTCACGTATCTATTGATTTGACCTGCGTATTTATTTGTTATTCACATTTCTCTGCGATTCTTATTCGGCAGATTCATTCAAAATTGCCGACATGTAAACGTGAGCTAAGAGAATTAATCATGGTTATGTTCTTTTTAGTTTCAGATAGTGACAATTTATCAGACATCGACGAATTTTTTAAAATTTTGTGTACGGTTTGTTGTTCACAATTCAAGCATGGTTTATTTTTAGCCGCGTACGAGAGGTTTCTTACGTATGGAAACTACCATGATTCTATAAAAGAAGATATAAGTCGAGAGAATCTAAATTCGAATGAAATTAATGTAGCAGAAGAAGGCTCAAAAAATACGTATACTTCATCTCCGTATTACAAACGATTCCACAAAATATATTCTCAGGTCACCGCCGAAATAGCAAAATATGAAAATAGAAAAGAAAATTCTATTAAAAATGAGTATTTTTCGAGAGATTTTATTTTATTTTGTTTAAATAAATATTTTTCATATCTACCTTTGTGGGCTTCAATAATTTTAAAAAAGAAAAATATACCATTAAGACCGAACAATGCCACCGTTGAAAATTGGTTTAACCTTATTAAAAATAATATAATTAGAAAAGCCAATATGAAATTGGGACGATTTATTGATGAATTAAAAAAAGCAAATGTGCTACTACGAAATACTCTAGAAATTGAATCATTAATTCAAAATAGATCGGAATTACGAGAATCTACGAATACACTTAAAAAATCGACGCCTATAGGAAAACAAAACGACGAAGAGGATCCTAGTAACGTTCATTTGGAGGAAATGTGGGGTAAGCGCTCTAGAAAAAAATCTAAATATTCCGGTAGACATGCTCTACAGAAAATTATTCAACCTAAACAATTAGATTTTTTCGAGTGGAAAAATTTAGCATATTTTGAGAAGATGACAAAACTTGGGGATTGCTTTGATATCCTGGAATTTAATTTTGGTCGGCCCGTACGAATGACCAACATCTGTCTTTCTTCAGTCAACAATAAAGAATACTTTACCGCTAATGGTATATTTGTAGCATGCAATGTTTTATTGGCTCAAAATATTGATTATTGTCTTGATCAATACCAAGTAATAGCAGCTTTTAATGACAAATCAGATATGTTATCATTGAACGACCACGAACTTATTGAATTGTGCAGAGGAAAACGAATAATTTATATTCCAATTCATAAAAATGGGAATCATTGGGTTGTGATCATGATCAACACAATTAAAAGCACAATTCAAACCTACGATCCATTAAACCCAAGTAAGGTTGATCAGGAACTAGTGAAAAAAGCGGCATACTTTTATAATAATCTTCAGCAATTGTGGAATGTTAAGAAAACCATTTTTAAAAGTGATATAAACTATAGCCTTCCATTACAAAGGGACAACTATAATTGCGGAGCCTTAGTCGCATATGCAGTGGATGTTACGTCTAATAATAAAAATATTCCATTAATTACGTCAGGCAAACATGTGGAATATTTAAAAGCAATGTACAAATACCGACAATTTTTGAGAAAAATGATGATAGAAAAATCAACTTCGACGATAGAAAATTGTATTATGTGTTTCGAAAATGTAATAGAAAATCCGTTAGTTTGTTCTAGTTGCAACAGAAAAATGCATAATACATGCAATCTAATAAATGAAATAATTATCGAAAGCAAATGCAAATATTGCAGTTAAACAAGAAAAGTATTGTATTTATTTTGTCGTTGGGAATGGAGCGGGGAAAAAATGTTGAAAGAGTAAAATAAAGTAAGAAAAAAAGCAAAAAATAGTATGTAAGAGGAAGGGAGAAGAAGAGAGGAAAAGAAAGAGGGAAGCTAAGACCAAGATTCATACCTCCTCGTGGTGCTTCCTGGGTAATGCCAAATGAATCGGGCAAAAACTGTAAATGTAAAAATAAAAATGTGGCTCTATCGGTATCTAGTCTTCTCCTACCATGAACAGGTTTTGCTGTCTGTGTAATGGTTGCCAAACTATATTTTTCACAAAATGTATCATTCGCTTAATCGTAGATCTATTAAACAACTTCAATACTAAAAACTCTTCTTCTTTCAGTTCAACAAAGAAAGAGTATTTCGGGATATCACGGATCCTAGATAGGATGATGAAATTAGGGCAATAAATTTAAAACAAAACATATAAAAGTAGTTCCGCCCCAGATGGCTAGAACTTCTTCCAAAAATCAATTAATAATCCCATTTCCATCCAACAAAGTAAATCAAATCATAATCCGTTAAGAATTGATCGAGTTACGTCCCAGGTGACCATATTCCAGAACTTCTTCCAAAAATCATTTAATAATCCCATTTCAATCCAACAAACGCAGTCTCTTCATAGTCAGTTTATAATTGGTTGAGTTCTGCCCTAGGAGACCATATTCCAGAACTTCTTCCAAAAATCATTTAATAATCCCATTTCCATCCAACATACCCAATCCCATCATAATCCGTTAAGAATTGATCGAGTTCCGTCCCAGGTGGCTATATTCCAGAACTTCTTCTAAAAATCATTTAATAATCCCATTTCCATCCAACATACCCAATCCCATCATAATCTGTTAAGAATTGATCGAGTTCCGTCCCAGGTGGCGATATTCCAGAACTTCTTCCAAAAATCATTTAATAATCCCATTTCCGTCCAACATACCCAATCCCATCATAATCCGTTAAGAATTGATCGAGTTCCGTCCCAGGTGGCTATATTCCAGAACTTCTTCTAAAAATCATTTAATAATCCCATTTCCATTCAACAAACCCAATCCCATCATAATCTGTTAAGAATTGATCGAGTTCCGTCCCAGGTGGCGATATTCCAGAACTTCTTCCAAAAATCATTTAATAATCCCATTTCAATCCAACATACCCAATCCCATCATAATCCGTTAAGAATTGATCGAGTTCCGTCCCAGGTGGCTATATTCCAGAACTTCTGCTAAAAATCATTTAATAATCCCATTTCCATCC
Source organism: Nephrotoma appendiculata (assembly GCA_947310385.1). Lineage (NCBI taxonomy): Eukaryota > Metazoa > Arthropoda > Insecta > Diptera > Tipulidae > Nephrotoma > Nephrotoma appendiculata. The sequence goes on from OX371223.1 coordinate 101,947,007, forward strand.
AACATACCCAATCCCATCATATTCCGTTAAGAATTGATCGAGTTCCTTTACAGGTGGCGATATTCCAGAACTTCTTCCAAAAATCATTTAATAATCCCATTTCACTCCAACATACCCAATCCCATCATATTCCGTTAAGAATTGATCGAGTTCCGTTACAGGTGGCGATATTCCAGAACTTCTTCCAAAAATCATTTAATAATCCCATTTCCATCCAACATACCCAATCCCATCATAATCTGTTAAGAATTGATCGAGTTCCGTCCCAGGTGGCGATATTCCAGAACTTCTTCCAAAAATTATTTAATAATCCCATTTCCATCCAACATACCCAATCCCATCATATTCCGTTAAGAATTGATCGAGTTCCGTTACAGGTGGCGATATTCCAGAACTTCTTCCAAAAATCATTTAATAATCCAATTTCCATCCAACATACCCAATCCCATCATATTCCGTTAAGAATTGATCGAGTTCCTTTACAGGTGGCGATATTCCAGAACTACTTCCAAAAATCATTTAATAATCCCATTTCAATCAAACAAACGCAGTCTCTTCATAATCCGTTAAGAATTGATCGAGTTCCGTCCCAGGTGGCTATATTCCAGAACTTCTTCTAAAAATCATTTAATAATCCCATTTCCATCCAACATACCCAATCCCATCATAATTCGTTTAGAATTGATCGAGTTCTGTCCCAGGTGGCCATATTCCAGAACTTCTTCCAAAAATCTTTTAATAATCCAATTTCAATCTAACAAACCCAGTCCCATTATAATCAGTCTAGAATTGGTTGAGTTTCGTCCTAGGTGGCCATATTCCAGAACTTCTTTCAAAAATCATTAAATAATCCCATTTCAATGCAACAAACTCAGTCCCTTCATAATCAGTATATAATTGGTTGAGTTCTGGCCCAGATGACCATTTTCCAGAACTTCTTCCAAAAATCATTTAATAATCCCATTTCCATCCAACATACCCAATCCCATCATAATCCGTTAAGAATTGATCGAGTTCCGTCCCAGGTGGCTATATTCCAGAACTTCTTCTAAAAATCATTTAATAATCCCATTTCCATCCAACATACCCAATCCCATCATAATCTGTTAAGAATTGATCGAGTTCCGTCCCAGGTGGCGATATTCCAGAACTTCTTCCAAAAATCATTTAATAATCCCATTTCCGTCCAACATACCCAATCCCATCATAATCCGTTAAGAATTGATCGAGTTCCGTCCCAGGTGGCTATATTCCAGAACTTCTTCTAAAAATCATTTAATAATCCCATTTCCATCCAACAAACCCAATCCCATCATAATCTGTTAAGAATTGATCGAGTTCCGTCCCAGGTGGCGATATTCCAGAACTTCTTCCAAAAATCATTTAATAATCCCATTTCCATCCAACATACCCAATCCCATCATAATCCGTTAAGAATTGATCGAGTTCCGTCCCAGGTGGCGATATTCCAGAACTTCTTCCAAAAATCATTTAATAATCCAATTTCAATCTAACAAACCCAGTCCCATCATAATCAGTCTAGAATTGGTTGGTATTAATAATTAATAAAGCGAAATTATTTATCAACAACGCCATTACATACTATGGTTTTTTACTCACACATTTGTGTGGGTTGGACTAAAACTGAGCCTTGTTTTTTGTTTTCTTGGTTGAAAAAGGGATAAGTTACAACAGAAAATTTGTTTATTAATTTCAAATAAAATATAAAATTAAAATTAGATTAATAATTTTAAATAGCAATTTGGTTTCACAATATGAATATCATACACAATCGTTGATATTAATGCAAAACAACAAAGTTAACATTCGTAAAAATTTGGTTTTCGTTTTGTTACAATTCCCTTTTTTGGGTTTTCTCGGCATAAAATCTCAACAGCGTGATCGCGCTGCTTGGGACTCAAACGGTTAAACAATAATTGTTATTAACAAAATTTTATATTATTCTTATTACATTCATATAGAATAATTTCGCCTAAATGTTTGCTTTGTCATGATACATCTCTACCAATACATTGACAATAATTATAAAAGTACTACAATTTTAGGAAAAACTTCATTACCTTATATAGGCGAATGAAGTTTGTCCCAAAATTGTACTTAATATAATGACGTCATCTAGGACAAAGTTAGGACATACTTCATTGGCACCATAAAAATATCAAAACGGGGTTAATAAATTTTCTTTTTTTAATACAAACTAAATAACTGATTAAACAGATATTTACTAGACTTTCTTTTATGGATTTTCTTTCTAATTTTATTTTTACTTTATAATTAGTAAGCAACAGAATAAAATTTTGTTGCTCTGGCCTAAATAAATTTGCTAATCACGCGTTCTTGGTACTATATACATGTTTTCAAGGTTAAATGACATCTGAGACGGAGGTGTGGCTGAGATATTCAAAAAATTATTAATGTCTAAATTTATAAATTTGTTAGCTAAAGAATTTAGTTTCTATTCAACAAGTGTGTCGTCTACAGGCTACAGCCATATAAAATATTTAATATAATTTCTTATGTGTGCCAAATGAAATTAAAAAGTAAAAGTGTTTTAGAAAACGTTCGAGAGTACACAGATAACACCACAATTCATGGTGTAAAATATTTGGGTGAAAAGCATCGTCCAGCTACTGAAAAATGTTTCTGGATAATCACATTTATAATCTCCTTCATAATACTGGGTTCATTTATAAATGAATTGGTACACAAATGGCAAGAACGGTCTGTTATATTGGTTGAAGATACTGTGCCCACTCAAATCTACGAAATACCATTTCCAGCTGTGACCATCTGTCCACAATTTAAAATAAATTCGGAGTTTTACAATTACGACACTGCATTCGATGAAATCAATAAATATAATTTGTCCTATTGGTCGTTGAATGATATTGGGAAGATGCAATATGAAATGGCCTTACAAATATGTGACCGTACGATCACGCGTTGGGCAAAATCACAACATAGACACCATTTCAATTTAACCCATCTGACCAAAGAACATATTTATACGCTGTTAGAGGTAAGTAGAGGTTTATCCGTTATCTAGAACGTTTTACTAAATGTACGTAAAATGTACGTAAAAAATTTCGTATTTTTCCAGATGAGAGCAATTTTATCGTTAGAGTCTTTAAAATTTTCAAGAACTAAATTTCCGTCATGTACTGTTGGCTCTGAGTTGTGTGAAAACATGTTCCCAACCGTTATTACAAACGAAGGCGTGTGTTACACTTTTAATTTACCAAAGGAAATTCTTAGGGCAGAGAATCTACAAACGGACTACCATTATTACAATATTAATCATAATATTCAAGGTTGGGATTATGAGCGGGGTTATTTTGAATATCCATCATTTCCAAGGCGGACATGGGCAGTAGGCGAATCATACAGTTTATCATCAACACTAAGATCATCAAGTAAAGATTTGTACAATTACTGTGAGCCTACAAATCTTGGATATAAAATTCTAATACATTCTCCTGCCGTGTATCCTAATCTGTTTATCAATTTCATATTACTGGATCATGAGGTAAATTATAAAATTAAAGTGAAACCAAAGATCACAACGACATCCTCGAATCTGCGTAGCTATACACCACAGCAGCGACAGTGTTATTTCAATGATGAGCGCCAACTGCAATTCTTTAAATTTTACAATAAGGACAACTGTAAGCTCGAATGTTTTGCTAATTACACAATTGCAAAATATGGTTGCGTGCACTTTTCCATACCGAGAAACAATTCAACACCGATATGCGGACCAGGCATTGATTTTCATGAAGCCTATGACGATTGTGACAATTCACAATCGTTAACAAGCTTTTCTAAAACGGTAGGAGGCCCGATAAGTTTAACGAAACGATTGCACAAATCGCCAAATGTAACGTGTGATTGCTTACCAGAATGCAATGCCATCGACTATGAATACCATATAGATATGTACAATGAGAAAAAGCAGCTGGCAGATGCGAAGGCAAGGCACACAAGCTTCGATGTTTATTTCACAGACAATTCAGTGATCGGTATGACACGCAAACAGTTATACACGTTTGCCGATTTGGTTTCAAATTTTGGCGGACTAGTCGGCCTTTTTATTGGTGCTTCAATTTTGAGCATTTTTGAAATTATATATTTTTGTGTAATCAGGCAGATTAGCGGAGTTTGCTTGAATGCTGAACCAGAAATAGGTTAAGTTAACTCAGTCAGTGAAATAAAAATTATATTACTCGTATTTTAAAAATAATACGTTGTACATTCAGACAAAATATAAAATGGATAATTTATTTTCAATACACTCGAAAATGGTGCCTACAGTGACAGACAAGATTAATTGTTTTAAACTACCTAAAAAGTTCCGAGTCGCAACGAAGGATTAACTAACTAATCGGTCAAGATATTACAAATATAGTGGAATAGAAAATTAGTGAATTGGACAGTTCTTCGGAATGGTTCGTTCGAAATCCATGCGACAATTATTCTGGCTTCTGGCCTAATAACTCCTGTGTACAGATTTTGTTCGAAAACTGAGACTTGACGGTTGGGAGTTTTTCTTCTGTTTCAATTAACTACTAGATGCACAAATTTAATATTATTGTAGATTGATATAAATAATAATTGAATTTTATATTTACACCTGAGCTGAGTGAGCTGATGCTGATGAAACAACTCATAATAATTCCCAACTCTCATCAAGTCGCGGTTTTCGAATAAAATTCGTACAGTGCTTACAATTGGTGTGTCGCTTTTGCGCTGCCACAATTTTCACTATTTTTAATGAATAACAGCACCTTCATATTTTTGATGCTCTCAAATGCTGAAAATTTTAGTATATATAGTAGAGAGCACTAGACGCCACTATGTTTACTTACAGGGTGAGATAAGCATTTCGTGTCTTATTTTTGACAATATGGTTAAAATTTGTCTGTATATTTTAGATGGAAAAATAATAATTAATGTAAGTATAGCAAGAGACATGAATCACACAATATTGAATAAACGAGTCAATGAAATGACTATCCCGCGCACATTAGATTTTTTTAATTTTTTTTTAATCTCTGCCCTCTGTTTTGAAACCGATGCTCTCTAGATGTATAGCTCCACACCAACCGTACTGGACATGGAAAATGGGTCGGCTAATGAGTTTTGCAGGCCGATATGGTGTCGTAGTTGTGTTCCTTTGAATCACAGACCATAATCTGTTGATGAAAATTTCCTGCATCGTGCCCCTATCGGGATTCGAACTTGATACCTCCCTCTCCACACGCTAAAGCTTTAACCACTGTGCCATTTGATTGATGATAGATTAGATTAATTTTTTGTTCTCTTGGATTTGTGAAAGAAATCGTTTTAACCGAAAATTTTTTAGTGATGTAATTATTTGCAAAACTGATGACTAATATTTTTCTTTTCTCACAACGTTTTGGCCTCTTGTAACCAATGCAAATCAATTTCCATTGATTTTGATTCTGTACCGAAACTGTACGGTCTACTGGCCAAACCAGACTTCTAGAGTTCGATACTTTCTGATATTCCGTTTAAGAAGCTTCTGTTTGATTTCAATGAACCATGACTTTGACAGATCCGCCACAACTTATATTTTTTACTCGTCACCTATCATATTTATATGGACTCTACAAATCTAACTTTTAATTAACTAATAGCTGAAGTACCCGGCTTTGCCCGGATTAAAATTGAACTGCTGAACTTCAACAGGTGTTATTTTTTATTTTATAACTAATTAGAAATATTAAGTGAATTGAATAAAATCAATACAAAAATAATTTGTTGGGTTTAGCGCAATGTTTTCTCATAAACCACATTTTTTGATTTAATTTTTTAAACATATACTAGCTTTTTGAAGTACCTACTCTTGAGGATGCCACATACAACTGGCCAGGAGAGAAGCAAGGACTTTCCAAATTTACGCCTGTAAAGTTAACTGATGGTTCTTGAACTTTGTTGGTAGTACTGGATTTGTTTGAAGCTGAATGACAGGTAGGTTGGTATCAACGGTATGCGAGGTATGAATATGTCCTCTCCTTTTGCAATCTCCGTCAATACAGTGGCTTCGATGACATTTGGCGTATAAGAAAGCATTCCAGGTGGCTCCTTCAAATTCCAACGGATAATTAACGGCATCATCGGTGTCCTCTACAGAACAAATGATTTGTATGTGGTTGCGTGGTATTTGGCTCTGTATCTGTTCGTTTATTTGTTTCACGCTTTCATTTTTGGGTGCAAGGATGGATCTTTTGCATAGCCAATCATGATTTTTGAAGTTTTGAATGACGATTTTATATTCATTCGTTGGCAATCGCTCCAGGACGGTTGTGAATGTATTACCCAATTGGTTATGGACATGTAGGAAATCTTGAAGGTGTTCAACAATATTACGTCTTGTGACGAGAATATTCTGACAGCGTTGATTTGCTTGATCTTGTTCCCTATAAAATAAATTTGCAAGAACTTTCGCAATTCATTTGCACACGGAAGAAGTGAACATATTTGGTGATAAATTTGACCCTGGATCTTGAATGTGGGCTTGGAACCTGGTGGATCAACAATAGAAGTTACCCCGAATGATGTCAACTGAAAGCAGAAGTTGTGTTTTCCGATATTTTGTAAGAAATGTTTCGACTCCGCTATTGTTGCGGTCATATATGACAGGAATTCATCAGCCGGCTAGTAGTGGAAGCCTCACCGTTCCATTATTGCAGCATATTCCGGGGGGCTCGATTTTATACTTTTTGGCAGAGTAGTGACCACATATCTAGTCCATTTTGCCAATCAGAACATTAGGATAATTTTGGTAGTCGAAATGCGGATCATAGTTAAATGTCGCAAGCGCCAATTTGAAATGCACAACTGACGGATTCGATTGCCTTCGTGTCGAATTTCTCTGCTCTTCTCTGCGGCTCGATCCTTCCGCTCTTCCTTATTCCCCGCAGCTCTAGACGTGGTACTGCAACTTGTATCCGTTTCAGTCTAAGTTCCCTGAGCTGCCTCATTTTCCTTAGTCCTAGACTCCTCATCTGCAACTTGCATTTTTTCCAGTCTGATTCCTCACTGCTCCTCATTTCCCTGGTCCTAGACCCGACTGCTGCAACTCACATTTGTTCCAACCGGCACTCTCGATCTTCAGAAGTCTGAGATTCTCACTGCTGTTTCATTTTCTTATTGCCTTTTGGATTGATTTGTCCCTAGATTTCTTTTTTATCCAGTCTAAAAGCGTGATTGTACAAACAACTATAAATAAATAAATTTCTATTAAATGCACTCTCAAAATTACTTCTATGTGCTATACATTCTTAACACGACTGTATCAACAAAAAAAAACGAATGTGTTGACATTTCAAAAATAATTTTGTCCTTGTTGTTCTAGTACATTTTATTATCATGTGTTTATCAAAATTTGTACATATAACAGTTTAAAAATGTCAGTACATTTTCTTGGAAAAAATTTAAAATCGGAATAAATTTATAGTGCGTTTTTATTCGCACACCATTCAATATGGCATTCAATTTTATTGGTAAACTTAATTTATATAAAATCAAACTATACTTTGCTACAACGTGTTCGTAAAACAGTTATAGACTACCTATTATAAGTGGATCTGACGGCAAAAATATAAACTTGTTGGGCATATTTTATATGTTAATTTTTATTTTCATAAAGTATGCCGTACTAAAACTTCATGGAAAAAAACACTCATGTCGCATCACTTCATAGGTGATGTAGTCACGTCATAGAAGACGTGGTCATTTATGACATCATTTGGGGATTGGGATGACCCAGCTCCGGCTGTGGATTCTGGGTCATCCCAAATCCTAAAATGGTGACGTAGTCGTTTATGATATCATTTTGGGATTGGGATGACCCAGCTCCGGCTGGACGGTCCTGGGTCATCCCAATCGGTGACGTAGTCGTTTATGACGTCATTTTGTGATTAGGATGCTCCAGCTCCGGCTGCCGATTCTGGGTCATCCCAAATCCCAAAATGGTGACGTAGTAGTTTATGACGTCAGTTTGGAATTGGAATGCTCCAGCTTCAGCTGCGGATTCTGGATCATCCCAAATCGTTAAATGGTGACATAGTTGTTTATACCGTCATTTTGGAATTGGGATGACCCAGCTCCGGCTGGACGGTTCTGGGTCATCCCAATCGTTTATGACGTCATTTTGGGATTGGGATGCTCCAGCTCCGGCTGCCGATTCTGGGTCATCCCAAATCCCAAAATGGTGGCGTAGTCGTTTATGACGTCATTTTGAGATTGGGATGACCCAGCTCCGGCTGGACGGTTCTGGGTCATCCCAAATCCTAAAATGGTGACATAGTCGTTTATGACGTCATTTTGGTATTGGGATGACCCAGCTCCGGCTATGATTTCATTTTGGGTTTGGGATTGGCTCCAGCTTCAGCTGCCGATTCTGGGTCATCTCAAATCCTAAAATGACGTCATAGGTGATGCTGTCGTTTATGATATAATTTTGGAATTAGGATGCTCCAGCTCCGGCTGTGGATTCTGGGTCATCCCAAATCCTAAAATGACGTTATAGGCGTATGACGTGATTTTGGGATTGGGATGCTCCAGCTTCAGCTGTCGATTGTGAGTCATCCCAAATCCGAAAATGTGATGATGTAGTCGTTTATGACATCAAAAGCATACATTAAAGGACTAAAGTATAGTGTAGTCGTAGAGGCGCAAAAAGCTAACATTTAGGGGCAGGTGAGATTGAAAATAAACCTTTAGGAAGAAATTCGCCTTGGTTAGCGATAGGAGAAATAAAGCATTCATTTAGAAGAAAGAGTAGGTCGTAGTCGTACATGATTGGAAAGTAAAAATTTGGAGGCAATCGAGATTGAAAAACAGATATTTAGACGAAAGACCACCTCGAAAAAAGCGTAAATTTAGGAGCAATAATGTATACGACGTAGTGCTAGTTGATTGAATGGCATACTTTTTGTGCAGCATGACGTCATATAAAACGTGATGTTTTAAAGTAATTATTTCTGTTTGTCATCGTATAAAATAATACCACGACATTCCATTGATTGTTCTTGTCATAAAACAATGTCGACGACAAATTACAATAATATACATTCGCTGATAAAAAATCAAGATCAAGGTCGAAAATAACCAAAAACTACGCTGAAGTTAATGAACAATTTAAAAAATAAAACAAGATAATAAATTATTTTAAGAGATTAAAGTGAAAAGAAATTTTTTTACAAACTTCCTCACTATAAAAATCAAAATCAAGATCGACTATTAATATTCAACCTGAGGTAATTATTCTTGATCATATGATAGTCAACGACTTACTGAAGTATATTACTTTTTAAGCCTCGTGTTATTCAAAGTTAATTGTCCTAATATATAAAGATCGAAAATCTCTATAAATAATCTAAACAAAAATTCAAGCTTAAGGTTGATTATGATGATAATTATGGGGAGGTAGATTGTTTTTTCTTGATTACAACTTATAATCTAATACCTGAAATTGAAGATGAATCCCAATGTCGCGCCCTCTCATCCATGTGGTTTTATATTAAAATAGAAAATTCATTGCCCCTAAATTTGATTAGAACATTGCCCAGTTTCTCTGTAATCAACTATCAAACATTTGAGCAATTTTCAGCTCAACTCGAAATCAGTGCTTTCTATAACAAATTTGCCCATAATTTCTTCTACAACATGATGTTCTCCGCCATGTTGATCAAATCCAATCAATTTTAGGCGAATAAATTTATTTTGTTTTTTTTTTTCAAATTTAGCAAGGCTAACCCCTTGCCGTTTTTCTAGACGAAAAAACTTTAGGTTTTCAAATGAAGAAAATTTTGATTGATTATGAAAGATTATAAAGTTTTGAATGTATCAGCGTTTAAATTTGATTAGAACATTGCCCAGTTTCGCTGTAATCAACTATCAAACATTTGAACAATTTTCAGCTCAACTCGAAATCAGTACTTTCTATAACAAATTTGCCCGTAATTTCTTCTACAACATGATGTTCTAGGCCATGTTGATCAAATCCAATCAATTTCAGGCGAATAAATTTATTTTGTTTTTTTTTTCAAATTTAGCAAGGCTAACCCCTCGCCGTTTTTGTAGGTGAAAAAACTTAGGTTTTCAAATTAAGAAAGATTTGATTGATTATGAAAGATTATAAAGTTTTGAATGTATCAGCGTTTAAATTTGATTAGAACATTGCCCAGTTTTGCTGTAATCAACTATCAAACATTTGAACAATTTTCAGCTCAACTCGAAATCAGTACTTTCTATAACAAATTTGCCCGTAATTTCTTCTACAACATGATGTTCTAGGCCATGTTGATCAAATCCAATCAATTTCACGAGAATAATTTTGGTTTTGTTTTTTTTTCAAATTTAGCAAGGCTAACCCCTTGCCGTTTTTCTAGACGAAAAAACTTTAGGTTTTCAAAATAAGAAAATTTTGATTGATTATGAAAGATTATAAAGTTTTGAATGTATCAGCGTTTAAATTTGATTAGAACATTGCCCAGTTTCGCTGTAATCAACTATCAAACATTTGAGCAATTTTTAGCTCAACTCGAAATCAGTGCTTTCTATAACAAATTTGCCCGTAATTTCTTCTACAACATGATGTTCTAGGCCATGTTGATCAAATTCAATCAATTTCAGGCGAATAAATTTATTTTGTATTTTTTTTTCAAATTTAGCAAGGCCACTGCCCAGTTTTGCTGTAATCAACTATCAAACATTTGAACAATTTTCAACTCAACTCGAAATCAGTACTTTCTATAACAAATTTGCCCATAATTTCTTCTACAACATGATGTTCTAGGCCATGTTGATCAAATCCAATCAATTTCAGGCGAATAAATTTATTTTGTTTTTTTTTCAAATTTAGCAAGGCTAACCCCTTGCCGTTTTTCTAGGTGAAAAAACTTAGGTTTTCAAATTAAGAAAGATTTGATTGATTATGAAAGATTATAAAGTTTTGAATGTATCAGCGTTTAAATTTGATTAGAACATTGCCCAGTTTCGCTGTAATCAACTATCAAACATTTGAGCAATTTTTAGCTCAACTCGAAATCAGTACTTTCTATAACAAATTTGCCCGTAATTTCTTCTACAACATGATGTTCTAGGCCATGTTGATCAAATCTAATCAATTTCAGGCGAATAAATTTATTTTGTTTTTTTTTTTCAAATTTAGCAAGGCTAACCCCTTGCCGTTTTTCTAGGTGAAAAAACTTAGGTTTTCAAATTAAGAAAGATTTGATTGATTATGAAAGATTATAAAGTTTTGAATGTATCAGCGTTTAAATTTGATTAGAACATTGCCCAGTTTCGCTGTAATCAACTATCAAACATTTGAGCAATTTTTAGCTCAACTCGAAATCAGTACTTTCTATAACAAATTTGCCCGTAATTTCTTCTACAACATGATGTTCTAGGCCATGTTGATCAAATCCAATCAATTTCAGGCGAATAAATTTATTTTGTTTTTTTTTTTCAAATTTAGCAAGGCGTTTAACCCCTTGCCGTTTTTCTAGGTGAAAAAACTTAGGTTTTCAAATTAAGAAAGATTTGATTGATTATGAAAGATTATAAAGTTTTGAATGTATCAGCGTTTAAATTTGATTAGAACATTGCCCAGTTTCGCTGTAATCAACTATCAAACATTTGAGCAATTTTTAGCTCAACTCGAAATCAGTGCTTTCTATAACAAATTTGCCCGTAATTTCTTCTACAACATGATGTTCTAGGCCATGTTGATCAAATTCAATCAATTTCAGGCGAATAAGTTTATTTTGTTTTTTTTTCAAATTTAGCAAGGCGTTTAACCCCTTGCCGTTTTTCTAGGTGAAAAAACTTAGGTTTTCAAATTAAGAAAGATTTGATTGATTATGAAAGATTATAAAGTTTTGAATGTATCAGCGTTTAAATTTGATTAGAACATTGCCCAGTTTCGCTGTAATCAACTATCAAACATTTGAGCAATTTTTAGCTCAACTCGAAATCAGTACTTTCTATAACAAATTTGCCCATAATTTCTTCTACAACATGATGTTCTAGGCCATGTTGATCAAATCCAATCAATTTCAGGCGAATAAAATTATTTTGTTTTTTTTTTCAAATTTAGCAAGGCTTAACCCCTTGCCGTTTTTCTAGGTGAAAAAACTTAGGTTTTCAAATTAAGAAAGATTTGATTGATTATGAAAGATTATAAAGTTTTGAATGTATCAGCGTTTAAATTTGATTAGAACATTGCCCAGTTTCGCTGTAATCAACTATCAAACATTTGAGCAATTTTTAGCTCAACTCGAAATCAGTACTTTCTATAACAAATTTGCCCATAATTTCTTCTACAACATGATGTTCTAGGCCATGTTGATCAAATCCAATCAATTTCAGGCGAATAAATTTATTTTGTTTTTTTTTTCAAATTTAGCAAGGCTAACTAACCCCTTGCCGTTTTTCTAGGTGAAAAAACTTAGGTTTTCAAATTAAGAAAGATTTGATTGATTATGAAAGATTATAAAGTTTTGAATGTATCAGCGTTTAAATTTGATTAGAACATTGCCCAGTTTCGCTGTAATCAACTATCAAACATTTGAGCAATTTTTAGCTCAACTCGAAATCAGTGCTTTCTATAACAAATTTGCCCGTAATTTCTTCTACAACATGATGTTCTAGGCCATGTTGATCAAATTCAATCAATTTCAGGCGAATAAATTTATTTTGTTTTTTTTTTTCAAATTTAGCAAGGCTAACCCCTTGCCGTTTTTCTAGGTGAAAAAACTTAGGTTTTCAAATTAAGAAAGATTTGATTGATTATGAAAGATTATAAAGTTTTGAATATATCAGCGTTTAAATTTGATTAGAACATTGCCCAGTTTCGCTGTAATCAACTATCAAACATTTGAGCAATTTTTAGCTCAACTCGAAATCAGTACTTTCTATAACAAATTTGCCCATAATTTCTTCTACAACATGATGTTCTAGGCCATGTTGATCAAATCCAATCAATTTCAGGCGAATAAATTTATTTTGTTTTTTTTTCAAATTTAGCAAGGCTAACCCCTTGCCGTTTTTCTAGGCGAAAAAACCTTAGGTTTTCAAATTAAGAAAGATTTGATTGATTATGAAAGATTATAAAGTTTTGAATGTATCAGCGTTTAAATTTGATTAGAACATTGCCCAGTTTCGCTGTAATCAACTATCAAACATTTGAGCAATTTTCAGCTCAGCTCGAAATCCGTGCTTTCTATAACAAATTTGCCCATAATTTCTTCTACAACATGATGTTCTCCGCCATGTTGATCAAATCCAATCAATTTTAGGCGAATAATTTTTTTTTCAAATTTAGCAAGGCTAACCCCTTGCCGTTTTTCTAGGCGAAAAAACCTTAGGTTTTCAAATGAAGAAAATTTTGATTGATTATGAAAGATTATAAAGTTTTGAATGTATCAGCGTTTAAGTTTGATTAGAACATTGCCCAGTTTCGCTGTAATAACTATCAAACCTTTGAGCAATTTTCAGCTCAACTCGAAATCAGTGCTATAACAAATTTGCCATTTGCCAAACATTTGAGCAATTTTAAGCTCAACTCGAAATCCGTGCTTTCTATAACAAATTTGCTCATAATTTCTTCTACAACACGATGTTCTAGGCCATGTTGATCAAATCCAATCAATTTCACGAGAATAATTTTTGTTTTGTTTTTTTTTCAAATTTAGCAAGGCTAACCCCTTGCCGTTTTTCTAGACGAAAAAACCTTAGGTTTTCAAATAAAGAAAATTTTGATTGATTATGAAAGATTATAAAGTTTTGAATGTATCAGCGTTTAAATTTGATTAGAACATTGCCCAGTTTTGCTGTAATCAACTATCAAACATTTGAGCAATTTTCAGCTCAACTCGAAATCAGTACTTTCTATAACAAATTTGCCCGTAATTTCTTCTACAACATGATGTTCTAGGCCATGTTGATCAAATTCAATCAATTTCAGGCGAATAAATTTATTTTGTTTTTTTTTCAAATTTAGCAAGGCTAACCCCTTGCCGTTTTTCTAGGCGAAAAAACCTTAGGTTTTCAAATAAAGAAAATTTTGATTGATTATGAAAGATTATAAAGTTTTGAATGTATCAGCGTTTAAATTTGATTAGAACATTGCCCAGTTTCGCTGTAATCAACTATCAAACATTTGAACAATTTTCAGCTCAACTCGAAATCAGTACTTTCTATAACAAATTTGCCCGTAATTTCTTCTACAACATGATGTTCTAGGCCATGTTGATCAAATCCAATCAATTTCAGGCGAATAAATTTATTTTGTTTTTTTTTTCAAATTTAGCAAGGCTAACCCCTTGCCGTTTTTCTAGGCGAAAAAACCTTAGGTTTTCAAATAAAGAAAATTTTGATTGATTATGAAAGATTATAAAGTTTTGAATGTATCAGCGTTTAAATTTGATTAGAACATTGCCCAGTTTCGCTGTAATCAACTATCAAACATTTGAGCAATTTTCAGCTCAGCTCGAAATCCGTGCTTTCTATAACAAATTTGCCCATAATTTCTTCTACAACATGATGTTCTCCGCCATGTTGATCAAATCCAATCAATTTTAGGCGAATAATTTTTTTTTCAAATTTAGCAAGGCTAACCCCTTGCCGTTTTTCTAGGCGAAAAAACCTTAGGTTTTCAAATGAAGAAAATTTTGATTGATTATGAAAGATTATAAAGTTTTGAATGTATCAGCGTTTAAGTTTGATTAGAACATTGCCCAGTTTCGCTGTAATAACTATCAAACCTTTGAGCAATTTTCAGCTCAACTCGAAATCAGTGCTATAACAAATTTGCCATTTGCCAAACATTTGAGCAATTTTAAGCTCAACTCGAAATCCGTGCTTTCTATAACAAATTTGCTCATAATTTCTTCTACAACACGATGTTCTAGGCCATGTTGATCAAATCCAATCAATTTCACGAGAATAATTTTTGTTTTGTTTTTTTTTCAAATTTAGCAAGGCTAACCCCTTGCCGTTTTTCTAGACGAAAAAACCTTAGGTTTTCAAATAAAGAAAATTTTGATTGATTATGAAAGATTATAAAGTTTTGAATGTATCAGCGTTTAAATTTGATTAGAACATTGCCCAGTTTTGCTGTAATCAACTATCAAACATTTGAGCAATTTTCAGCTCAACTCGAAATCAGTACTTTCTATAACAAATTTGCCCGTAATTTCTTCTACAACATGATGTTCTAGGCCATGTTGATCAAATTCAATCAATTTCAGGCGAATAAATTTATTTTGTTTTTTTTTCAAATTTAGCAAGGCTAACCCCTTGCCGTTTTTCTAGGCGAAAAAACCTTAGGTTTTCAAATTAAGAAAGATTTGATTGATTATGAAAGATTATAAAGTTTTGAATGTATCAGCGTTTAAATTTGATTAGAACATTGCCCAGTTTCGCTGTAATCAACTATCAAACATTTGAGCAATTTTCAGCTCAGCTCGAAATCCGTGCTTTCTATAACAAATTTGCCCATAATTTCTTCTACAACATGATGTTCTCCGCCATGTTGATCAAATCCAATCAATTTTAGGCGAATAATTTTTTTTTCAAATTTAGCAAGGCTAACCCCTTGCCGTTTTTCTAGGCGAAAAAACCTTAGGTTTTCAAATGAAGAAAATTTTGATTGATTATGAAAGATTATAAAGTTTTGAATGTATCAGCGTTTAAGTTTGATTAGAACATTGCCCAGTTTCGCTGTAATAACTATCAAACCTTTGAGCAATTTTCAGCTCAACTCGAAATCAGTGCTATAACAAATTTGCCATTTGCCAAACATTTGAGCAATTTTAAGCTCAACTCGAAATCCGTGCTTTCTATAACAAATTTGCTCATAATTTCTTCTACAACACGATGTTCTAGGCCATGTTGATCAAATCCAATCAATTTCACGAGAATAATTTTTGTTTTGTTTTTTTTTCAAATTTAGCAAGGCTAACCCCTTGCCGTTTTTCTAGACGAAAAAACCTTAGGTTTTCAAATAAAGAAAATTTTGATTGATTATGAAAGATTATAAAGTTTTGAATGTATCAGCGTTTAAATTTGATTAGAACATTGCCCAGTTTTGCTGTAATCAACTATCAAACATTTGAGCAATTTTCAGCTCAACTCGAAATCAGTACTTTCTATAACAAATTTG
Organism: Nephrotoma appendiculata; assembly: GCA_947310385.1. Classification (NCBI taxonomy): domain Eukaryota; kingdom Metazoa; phylum Arthropoda; class Insecta; order Diptera; family Tipulidae; genus Nephrotoma; species Nephrotoma appendiculata. The sequence continues at coordinate 101,963,226 of OX371223.1, forward strand.
CCCGTAATTTCTTCTACAACATGATGTTCTAGGCCATGTTGATCAAATTCAATCAATTTCAGGCGAATAAATTTATTTTGTTTTTTTTTCAAATTTAGCAAGGCTAACCCCTTGCCGTTTTTCTAGGCGAAAAAACCTTAGGTTTTCAAATAAAGAAAATTTTGATTGATTATGAAAGATTATAAAGTTTTGAATGTATCAGCGTTTAAATTTGATTAGAACATTGCCCAGTTTCGCTGTAATCAACTATCAAACATTTGAACAATTTTCAGCTCAACTCGAAATCAGTACTTTCTATAACAAATTTGCCCATAATTTCTTCTACAACATGATGTTCTAGGCCATGTTGATCAAATCCAATCAATTTCAGGCGAATAAGTTTATTTTGTTTTTTTTTCAAATTTAGCAAGGCTAACCCCTTGCCGTTTTTCTAGGCGAAAAAACCTTAGGTTTTCAAATTAAGAAAGATTTGATTGATTATGAAAGATTATAAAGTTTTGAATGTATCAGCGTTTAAATTTGATTAGAACATTGCCCAGTTTCGCTGTAATCAACTATCAAACATTTGAGCAATTTTCAGCTCAGCTCGAAATCCGTGCTTTCTATAACAAATTTGCCCATAATTTCTTCTACAACATGATGTTCTCCGCCATGTTGATCAAATCCAATCAATTTTAGGCGAATAATTTTTTTTTCAAATTTAGCAAGGCTAACCCCTTGCCGTTTTTCTAGGCGAAAAAACCTTAGGTTTTCAAATGAAGAAAATTTTGATTGATTATGAAAGATTATAAAGTTTTGAATGTATCAGCGTTTAAGTTTGATTAGAACATTGCCCAGTTTCGCTGTAATAACTATCAAACCTTTGAGCAATTTTCAGCTCAACTCGAAATCAGTGCTATAACAAATTTGCCATTTGCCAAACATTTGAGCAATTTTAAGCTCAACTCGAAATCCGTGCTTTCTATAACAAATTTGCTCATAATTTCTTCTACAACACGATGTTCTAGGCCATGTTGATCAAATCCAATCAATTTCACGAGAATAATTTTTGTTTTGTTTTTTTTTCAAATTTAGCAAGGCTAACCCCTTGCCGTTTTTCTAGACGAAAAAACCTTAGGTTTTCAAATAAAGAAAATTTTGATTGATTATGAAAGATTATAAAGTTTTGAATGTATCAGCGTTTAAATTTGATTAGAACATTGCCCAGTTTTGCTGTAATCAACTATCAAACATTTGAGCAATTTTCAGCTCAACTCGAAATCAGTACTTTCTATAACAAATTTGCCCGTAATTTCTTCTACAACATGATGTTCTAGGCCATGTTGATCAAATTCAATCAATTTCAGGCGAATAAATTTATTTTGTTTTTTTTTCAAATTTAGCAAGGCTAACCCCTTGCCGTTTTTCTAGGCGAAAAAACCTTAGGTTTTCAAATAAAGAAAATTTTGATTGATTATGAAAGATTATAAAGTTTTGAATGTATCAGCGTTTAAATTTGATTAGAACATTGCCCAGTTTCGCTGTAATCAACTATCAAACATTTGAACAATTTTCAGCTCAACTCGAAATCAGTACTTTCTATAACAAATTTGCCCGTAATTTCTTCTACAACATGATGTTCTAGGCCATGTTGATCAAATCCAATCAATTTCAGGCGAATAAATTTATTTTGTTTTTTTTTTCAAATTTAGCAAGGCTAACCCCTTGCCGTTTTTCTAGGCGAAAAAACCTTAGGTTTTCAAATAAAGAAAATTTTGATTGATTATGAAAGATTATAAAGTTTTGAATGTATCAGCGTTTAAATTTGATTAGAACATTGCCCAGTTTTGCTGTAATCAATTTTCAAACATTTGAACAATTTTCAGCTCAACTCGAAATCAGTACTTTCTATAACAAATTTGCCCGTAATTTCTTCTACAACATGATGTTCTAGGCCATGTTGATCAAATCCAATCAATTTCAGGCGAATAAGTTTATTTTGTTTTTTTTTTTCAAATTTAGCAAGGCTAACCCCTTGCCGTTTTTCTAGATGAAAAAACTTAGGTTTTCAAATTAAGAAAGATTTGATTGATTATGAAAGATTATAAAGTTTTGAATGTATCAGCGTTTAAATTTGATTAGAACATTGCCCAGTTTCGCTGTAATCAACTATCAAACATTTGAGCAATTTTTAGCTCAACTCGAAATCAGTGCTTTCTATAACAAATTTGCCCATAATTTCTTCTACAACATGATGTTCTAGGCCATGTTGATCAAATTCAATCAATTTCAGGCGAATAAATTTATTTTGTTTTTTTTTTTCAAATTTAGCAAGGCTAACCCCTTGCCGTTTTTCTAGGCGAAAAAACCTTAGGTTTTCAAATAAAGAAAATTTTGATTGATTATGAAAGATTATAAAGTTTTGAATGTATCAGCGTTTAAATTTGATTAGAACATTGCCCAGTTTCGCTGTAATCAACTATCAAACATTTGAACAATTTTCAGCTCAACTCGAAATCAGTACTTTCTATAACAAATTTGCCCGTAATTTCTTCTACAACATGATGTTCTAGGCCATGTTGATCAAATCCAATCAATTTCAGGCGAATAAATTTATTTTGTTTTTTTTTTCAAATTTAGCAAGGCTAACCCCTTGCCGTTTTTCTAGGCGAAAAAACCTTAGGTTTTCAAATAAAGAAAATTTTGATTGATTATGAAAGATTATAAAGTTTTGAATGTATCAGCGTTTAAATTTGATTAGAACATTGCCCAGTTTCGCTGTAATCAACTATCAAACATTTGAACAATTTTCAGCTCAACTCGAAATCAGTACTTTCTATAACAAATTTGCCCGTAATTTCTTCTACAACATGATGTTCTAGGCCATGTTGATCAAATTCAATCAATTTCAGGCGAATAAATTTATTTTGTTTTTTTTTTTCAAATTTAGCAAGGCTAACCCCTTGCCGTTTTTCTAGATGAAAAAACTTAGGTTTTCAAATTAAGAAAGATTTGATTGATTATGAAAGATTATAAAGTTTTGAATGTATCAGCGTTTAAATTTGATTAGAACATTGCCCAGTTTCGCTGTAATCAACTATCAAACATTTGAGCAATTTTTAGCTCAACTCGAAATCAGTGCTTTCTATAACAAATTTGCCCATAATTTCTTCTACAACATGATGTTCTAGGCCATATTGATCAAATTCAATCAATTTCAGGCGAATAAATTTATTTTGTTTTTTTTTTCAAATTTAGCAAGGCTAACCCCTTGCCGTTTTTCTAGGCGAAAAAACCTTAGGTTTTCAAATAAAGAAAATTTTGATTGATTATGAAAGATTATAAAGTTTTGAATGTATCAGCGTTTAAATTTGATTAGAACATTGCCCAGTTTCGCTGTAATCAACTATCAAACATTTGAGCAATTTTTAGCTCAACTCGAAATCAGTACTTTCTATAACAAATTTGCCCGTAATTTCTTCTACAACATGATGTTCTAGGCCATGTTGATCAAATCCAATCAATTTCAGGCGAATAAATTTATTTTGTTTTTTTTTCAAATTTAGCAAGGCTAACCCCTTGCCGTTTTTCTAGGCGAAAAAACCTTAGGTTTTCAAATAAAGAAAATTTTGATTGATTATGAAAGATTATAAAGTTTTGAATGTATCAGCGTTTAAATTTGATTAGAACATTGCCCAGTTTCGCTGTAATCAACTATCAAACATTTGAGCAATTTTTAGCTCAACTCGAAATCAGTGCTTTCTATAACAAATTTGCCCATAATTTCTTCTACAACATGATGTTCTAGGCCATGTTGATCAAATTCAATCAATTTCAGGCGAATAAATTTATTTTGTTTTTTTTTTCAAATTTAGCAAGGCTAACCCCTTGCCGTTTTTCTAGGCGAAAAAACCTTAGGTTTTCAAATAAAGAAAATTTTGATTGATTATGAAAGATTATAAAGTTTTGAATGTATCAGCGTTTAAATTTGATTAGAACATTGCCCAGTTTCGCTGAAATCAACTATCAAACATTTGAACAATTTTCAGCTCAACTCGAAATCAGTACTTTCTATAACAAATTTGCCCGTAATTTCTTCTACAACATGATGTTCTAGGCCATGTTGATCAAATCCAATCAATTTCAGGCGAATAAATTTATTTTGTTTTTTTTTTCAAATTTAGCAAGGCTAACCCCTTGCCGTTTTTCTAGGCGAAAAAACCTTAGGTTTTCAAATAAAGAAAATTTTGATTGATTATGAAAGATTATAAAGTTTTGAATGTATCAGCGTTTAAATTTGATTAGAACATTGCCCAGTTTCGCTGTAATCAACTATCAAACATTTGAGCAATTTTTAGCTCAACTCGAAATCAGTGCTTTCTATAACAAATTTGCCCATAATTTCTTCTACAACATGATGTTCTAGGCCATGTTGATCAAATTCAATCAATTTCAGGCGAATAAATTTATTTTGTTTTTTTTTTCAAATTTAGCAAGGCTAACCCCTTGCCGTTTTTCTAGGCGAAAAAACCTTAGGTTTTCAAATAAAGAAAATTTTGATTGATTATGAAAGATTATAAAGTTTTGAATGTATCAGCGTTTAAATTTGATTAGAACATTGCCCAGTTTCGCTGTAATCAACTATCAAACATTTGAACAATTTTCAGCTCAACTCGAAATCAGTACTTTCTATAACAAATTTGCCCGTAATTTCTTCTACAACATGATGTTCTAGGCCATGTTGATCAAATCCAATCAATTTCAGGCGAATAAATTTATTTTGTTTTTTTTTTCAAATTTAGCAAGGCTAACCCCTTGCCGTTTTTCTAGATGAAAAAACTTAGGTTTTCAAATTAAGAAAGATTTGATTGATTATGAAAGATTATAAAGTTTTGAATGTATCAGCGTTTAAATTTGATTAGAACATTGCCCAGTTTCGCTGTAATCAACTATCAAACATTTGAGCAATTTTTAGCTCAACTCGAAATCAGTGCTTTCTATAACAAATTTGCCCGTAATTTCTTCTACAACATGATGTTCTAGGCCATATTGATCAAATTCAATCAATTTCAGGCGAATAAATTTATTTTGTTTTTTTTTTCAAATTTAGCAAGGCTAACCCCTTGCCGTTTTTCTAGGCGAAAAAACCTTAGGTTTTCAAATAAAGAAAATTTTGATTGATTATGAAAGATTATAAAGTTTTGAATGTATCAGCGTTTAAATTTGATTAGAACATTGCCCAGTTTTGCTGTAATCAATTTTCAAACATTTGAACAATTTTCAGCTCAACTCGAAATCAGTACTTTCTATAACAAATTTGCCCGTAATTTCTTCTACAACATGATGTTCTAGGCCATGTTGATCAAATCCAATCAATTTCAGGCGAATAAGTTTATTTTGTTTTTTTTTTTCAAATTTAGCAAGGCTAACCCCTTGCCGTTTTTCTAGATGAAAAAACTTAGGTTTTCAAATTAAGAAAGATTTGATTGATTATGAAAGATTATAAAGTTTTGAATGTATCAGCGTTTAAATTTGATTAGAACATTGCCCAGTTTCGCTGTAATCAACTATCAAACATTTGAGCAATTTTTAGCTCAACTCGAAATCAGTGCTTTCTATAACAAATTTGCCCATAATTTCTTCTACAACATGATGTTCTAGGCCATGTTGATCAAATTCAATCAATTTCAGGCGAATAAATTTATTTTGTTTTTTTTTTTCAAATTTAGCAAGGCTAACCCCTTGCCGTTTTTCTAGGCGAAAAAACCTTAGGTTTTCAAATAAAGAAAATTTTGATTGATTATGAAAGATTATAAAGTTTTGAATGTATCAGCGTTTAAATTTGATTAGAACATTGCCCAGTTTCGCTGTAATCAACTATCAAACATTTGAACAATTTTCAGCTCAACTCGAAATCAGTACTTTCTATAACAAATTTGCCCGTAATTTCTTCTACAACATGATGTTCTAGGCCATGTTGATCAAATCCAATCAATTTCAGGCGAATAAATTTATTTTGTTTTTTTTTTCAAATTTAGCAAGGCTAACCCCTTGCCGTTTTTCTAGGCGAAAAAACCTTAGGTTTTCAAATAAAGAAAATTTTGATTGGTTATGAAAGATTATAAAGTTTTGAATGTATCAGCGTTTAAATTTGATTAGAACATTGCCCAGTTTCGCTGTAATCAACTATCAAACATTTGAACAATTTTCAGCTCAACTCGAAATCAGTACTTTCTATAACAAATTTGCCCGTAATTTCTTCTACAACATGATGTTCTAGGCCATGTTGATCAAATTCAATCAATTTCAGGCGAATAAATTTATTTTGTTTTTTTTTTTCAAATTTAGCAAGGCTAACCCCTTGCCGTTTTTCTAGATGAAAAAACTTAGGTTTTCAAATTAAGAAAGATTTGATTGATTATGAAAGATTATAAAGTTTTGAATGTATCAGCGTTTAAATTTGATTAGAACATTGCCCAGTTTCGCTGTAATCAACTATCAAACATTTGAGCAATTTTTAGCTCAACTCGAAATCAGTGCTTTCTATAACAAATTTGCCCATAATTTCTTCTACAACATGATGTTCTAGGCCATATTGATCAAATTCAATCAATTTCAGGCGAATAAATTTATTTTGTTTTTTTTTTCAAATTTAGCAAGGCTAACCCCTTGCCGTTTTTCTAGGCGAAAAAACCTTAGGTTTTCAAATAAAGAAAATTTTGATTGATTATGAAAGATTATAAAGTTTTGAATGTATCAGCGTTTAAATTTGATTAGAACATTGCCCAGTTTCGCTGTAATCAACTATCAAACATTTGAACAATTTTCAGCTCAACTCGAAATCAGTACTTTCTATAACAAATTTGCCCGTAATTTCTTCTACAACATGATGTTCTAGGCCATGTTGATCAAATCCAATCAATTTCAGGCGAATAAATTTATTTTGTTTTTTTTTCAAATTTAGCAAGGCTAACCCCTTGCCGTTTTTCTAGGCGAAAAAACCTTAGGTTTTCAAATAAAGAAAATTTTGATTGATTATGAAAGATTATAAAGTTTTGAATGTATCAGCGTTTAAATTTGATTAGAACATTGCCCAGTTTCGCTGTAATCAACTATCAAACATTTGAGCAATTTTTAGCTCAACTCGAAATCAGTGCTTTCTATAACAAATTTGCCCATAATTTCTTCTACAACATGATGTTCTAGGCCATGTTGATCAAATTCAATCAATTTCAGGCGAATAAATTTATTTTGTTTTTTTTTTCAAATTTAGCAAGGCTAACCCCTTGCCGTTTTTCTAGGCGAAAAAACCTTAGGTTTTCAAATAAAGAAAATTTTGATTGATTATGAAAGATTATAAAGTTTTGAATGTATCAGCGTTTAAATTTGATTAGAACATTGCCCAGTTTCGCTGTAATCAACTATCAAACATTTGAACAATTTTCAGCTCAACTCGAAATCAGTACTTTCTATAACAAATTTGCCCGTAATTTCTTCTACAACATGATGTTCTAGGCCATGTTGATCAAATCCAATCAATTTCAGGCGAATAAATTTATTTTGTTTTTTTTTTCAAATTTAGCAAGGCTAACCCCTTGCCGTTTTTCTAGGCGAAAAAACCTTAGGTTTTCAAATAAAGAAAATTTTGATTGATTATGAAAGATTATAAAGTTTTGAATGTATCAGCGTTTAAATTTGATTAGAACATTGCCCAGTTTCGCTGTAATCAACTATCAAACATTTGAACAATTTTCAGCTCAACTCGAAATCAGTACTTTCTATAACAAATTTGCCCGTAATTTCTTCTACAACATGATGTTCTAGGCCATGTTGATCAAATCCAATCAATTTCAGGCGAATAAATTTATTTTGTTTTTTTTTTCAAATTTAGCAAGGCTAACCCCTTGCCGTTTTTCTAGGCGAAAAAACCTTAGGTTTTCAAATAAAGAAAATTTTGATTGGTTATGAAAGATTATAAAGTTTTGAATGTATCAGCGTTTAAATTTGATTAGAACATTGCCCAGTTTCGCTGTAATCAACTATCAAACATTTGAACAATTTTCAGCTCAACTCGAAATCAGTACTTTCTATAACAAATTTGCCCGTAATTTCTTCTACAACATGATGTTCTAGGCCATGTTGATCAAATTCAATCAATTTCAGGCGAATAAATTTATTTTGTTTTTTTTTTTCAAATTTAGCAAGGCTAACCCCTTGCCGTTTTTCTAGATGAAAAAACTTAGGTTTTCAAATTAAGAAAGATTTGATTGATTATGAAAGATTATAAAGTTTTGAATGTATCAGCGTTTAAATTTGATTAGAACATTGCCCAGTTTCGCTGTAATCAACTATCAAACATTTGAGCAATTTTTAGCTCAACTCGAAATCAGTGCTTTCTATAACAAATTTGCCCGTAATTTCTTCTACAACATGATGTTCTAGGCCATATTGATCAAATTCAATCAATTTCAGGCGAATAAATTTATTTTGTTTTTTTTTTCAAATTTAGCAAGGCTAACCCCTTGCCGTTTTTCTAGGCGAAAAAACCTTAGGTTTTCAAATAAAGAAAATTTTGATTGATTATGAAAGATTATAAAGTTTTGAATGTATCAGCGTTTAAATTTGATTAGAACATTGCCCAGTTTCGCTGTAATCAACTATCAAACATTTGAACAATTTTCAGCTCAACTCGAAATCAGTACTTTCTATAACAAATTTGCCCGTAATTTCTTCTACAACATGATGTTCTAGGCCATGTTGATCAAATCCAATCAATTTCAGGCGAATAAATTTATTTTGTTTTTTTTTCAAATTTAGCAAGGCTAACCCCTTGCCGTTTTTCTAGGCGAAAAAACCTTAGGTTTTCAAATAAAGAAAATTTTGATTGATTATGAAAGATTATAAAGTTTTGAATGTATCAGCGTTTAAATTTGATTAGAACATTGCCCAGTTTCGCTGTAATCAACTATCAAACATTTGAGCAATTTTTAGCTCAACTCGAAATCAGTGCTTTCTATAACAAATTTGCCCATAATTTCTTCTACAACATGATGTTCTAGGCCATGTTGATCAAATTCAATCAATTTCAGGCGAATAAATTTATTTTGTTTTTTTTTTCAAATTTAGCAAGGCTAACCCCTTGCCGTTTTTCTAGGCGAAAAAACCTTAGGTTTTCAAATAAAGAAAATTTTGATTGATTATGAAAGATTATAAAGTTTTGAATGTATCAGCGTTTAAATTTGATTAGAACATTGCCCAGTTTCGCTGTAATCAACTATCAAACATTTGAACAATTTTCAGCTCAACTCGAAATCAGTACTTTCTATAACAAATTTGCCCGTAATTTCTTCTACAACATGATGTTCTAGGCCATGTTGATCAAATCCAATCAATTTCAGGCGAATAAATTTATTTTGTTTTTTTTTTCAAATTTAGCAAGGCTAACCCCTTGCCGTTTTTCTAGGCGAAAAAACCTTAGGTTTTCAAATAAAGAAAATTTTGATTGATTATGAAAGATTATAAAGTTTTGAATGGATCAGCGTTTAAGTTTGATTAGAACATTTCCCAGTTTCGCTGTAATAACTATCAAACCTTTGAGCAATTTTCAGCTCAACTCGAAATCAGTGCTATAACAAATTTGCCATTTGCCAAACATTTGAGCAATTTTAAGCTCAACTCGAAATCCGTGCTTTCTATAACAAATTTGCTCATAATTTCTTCTACAACACGATGTTCTAGGCCATGTTGATCAAATCCAATCAATTTCACGAGAATAATTTTTGTTTTGTTTTTTTTTCAAATTTAGCAAGGCTAACCCCTTGCCGTTTTTCTAGACGAAAAAACCTTAGGTTTTCAAATAAAGAAAATTTTGATTGATTATGAAAGATTATAAAGTTTTGAATGTATCAGCGTTTAAATTTGATTAGAACATTGCCCAGTTTTGCTGTAATCAACTATCAAACATTTGAACAATTTTCAGCTCAACTCGAAATCAGTACTTTCTATAACAAATTTGCCCGTAATTTCTTCTACAACATGATGTTCTAGGCCATGTTGATCAAATCCAATCAATTTCAGGCGAATAAGTTTATTTTGTTTTTTTTTTCAAATTTAGCAAGGCTAACCCCTTGCCGTTTTTCTAGATGAAAAAACTTAGGTTTTCAAATTAAGAAAGATTTGATTGATTATGAAAGATTATAAAGTTTTGAATGTATCAGCGTTTAAATTTGATTAGAACATTGCCCAGTTTCGCTGTAATCAACTATCAAACATTTGAGCAATTTTTAGCTCAACTCGAAATCAGTGCTTTCTATAACAAATTTGCCCGTAATTTCTTCTACAACATGATGTTCTAGGCCATGTTGATCAAATCCAATCAATTTCAGGCGAATAAATTTATTTTGTTTTTTTTTTCAAATTTAGCAAGGCTAACCCCTTGCCGTTTTTCTAGGCGAAAAAACCTTAGGTTTTCAAATAAAGAAAATTTTGATTGATTATGAAAGATTATAAAGTTTTGAATGTATCAGCGTTTAAATTTGATTAGAACATTGCCCAGTTTCGCTGTAATCAACTATCAAACATTTGAACAATTTTCAGCTCAACTCGAAATCAGTACTTTCTATAACAAATTTGCCCGTAATTTCTTCTACAACATGATGTTCTAGGCCATGTTGATCAAATCCAATCAATTTCAGGCGAATAAATTTATTTTGTTTTTTTTTTTCAAATTTAGCAAGGCTAACCCCTTGCCGTTTTTCTAGGCGAAAAAACCTTAGGTTTTCAAATAAAGAAAATTTTGATTGATTATGAAAGATTATAAAGTTTTGAATGTATCAGCGTTTAAATTTGATTAGAACATTGCCCAGTTTCGCTGTAATCAACTATCAAACATTTGAGCAATTTTTAGCTCAACTCGAAATCAGTGCTTTCTATAACAAATTTGCCCATAATTTCTTCTACAACATGATGTTCTAGGCCATGTTGATCAAATTCAATCAATTTCAGGCGAATAAATTTATTTTGTTTTTTTTTCAAATTTAGCAAGGCTAACCCCTTGCCGTTTTTCTAGGCGAAAAAACCTTAGGTTTTCAAATAAAGAAAATTTTGATTGATTATGAAAGATTATAAAGTTTTGAATGTATCAGCGTTTAAATTTGATTAGAACATTGCCCAGTTTCGCTGTAATCAACTATCAAACATTTGAACAATTTTCAGCTCAACTCGAAATCAGTACTTTCTATAACAAATTTGCCCGTAATTTCTTCTACAACATGATGTTCTAGGCCATGTTGATCAAATCCAATCAATTTCAGGCGAATAAATTTATTTTGTTTTTTTTTTCAAATTTAGCAAGGCTAACCCCTTGCCGTTTTTCTAGGCGAAAAAACCTTAGGTTTTCAAATAAAGAAAATTTTGATTGATTATGAAAGATTATAAAGTTTTGAATGTATCAGCGTTTAAATTTGATTAGAACATTGCCCAGTTTCGCTGTAATCAACTATCAAACATTTGAACAATTTTCAGCTCAACTCGAAATCAGTACTTTCTATAACAAATTTGCCCGTAATTTCTTCTACAACATGATGTTCTAGGCCATGTTGATCAAATCCAATCAATTTCAGGCGAATAAATTTATTTTGTTTTTTTTTCAAATTTAGCAAGGCCGTTTAGCCTTGCCGTTTTTCTAGACGAAAAAACTTTAGGTTTTCAAATGAAGAAAATTTTGATTGATTATGAAAGATTATAAAGTTTTGAATGGATCAGCGTTTAAGTTTGATTAGAACATTGCCCAGTTTCGCTGTAATAACTATCAAACCTTTGAGCAATTTTCAGCTCAACTCGAAATCAGTGCTATAACAAATTTGCCATTTGCCAAACATTTGAGCAATTTTAAGCTCAACTCGAAATCCGTGCTTTCTATAACAAATTTGCTCATAATTTCTTCTACAACACGATGTTCTAGGCCATGTTGATCAAATCCAATCAATTTCACGAGAATAATTTTTGTTTTGTTTTTTTTTCAAATTTAGCAAGGCTAACCCCTTGCCGTTTTTCTAGACGAAAAAACCTTAGGTTTTCAAATAAAGAAAATTTTGATTGATTATGAAAGATTATAAAGTTTTGAATGTATCAGCGTTTAAATTTGATTAGAACATTGCCCAGTTTCGCTGTAATCAACTATCAAACATTTGAACAATTTTCAGCTCAACTCGAAATCAGTACTTTCTATAACAAATTTGCCCGTAATTTCTTCTACAACATGATGTTCTAGGCCATGTTGATCAAATCCAATCAATTTCAGGCGAATAAATTTATTTTGTTTTTTTTTCAAATTTAGCAAGGCTAACCCTTTGCCGTTTTTCTAGGCGAAAAAACCTTAGGTTTTCAAATGAAGAAAATTTTGATTGATTATGAAAGATTATAGTTTTTGAATGTATCGGCGTTTAAGTTTGATTAGAACATTGCCCAGTTTCGCTGTAATCAACTATCAAACATTTGAGCAATTTTCAGCTCAACTCGAAATCCGTGCTTTCTATAACAAATTTGCTCATAATTTCTTCTACGACACGATGTTCTAGGCCATGTTGATCAAATCCAATCAATTTCACGAGAATAATTTTGGTTTTGTTTTTTTTTTCAAATTTAGCAAGGCTAACCCCTTGCCGTTTTTCTAGGCGAAAAAACTTAGGTGTTCAAATGTAGAAAACTTTGATTGATTATGAAAGATTATAAAGTTTTGAATGTATCAGCGTTTAAATTTGATTGGAACATTGCTCAGTTTCGCTGTAATACACCTATGACGTCATTTTGGGCTTTGGAGTGACTCAGAATCGGCAGCTGGAGCTAGAGCATCCCAATCCCAAAATGACGTTTTAAATGACTACGTCACCAATGGGATGACCCAGAACCGTCCTGCCAGAGCTGGATCATCCCAATCCCAAACTGGCGCCATAGCCGGAGCTGGGTGATCCCAATCCCAAACTGACGTCACAAACGACTACGTCGGATTGGGATGACCCAGGACCGGCCACTTTACACTACTAACGGTTCAATATTTCACGTGTGAACGCAATAGTGTGGAATGATGTGATGTAGTGATGGATGCGTCTAAATACCCACAATGAGCTTATTTTTAAAGCACTAGATGTCACATTCCCAATTTTATCAGTCGTCATACACTGAGAGAAATCGTAATCTAATATTATGAATAGTGTATTCTTAAATGCACAAATTTAAAATTTTTAAAATTTCAAGAACATATGGTGCGGATTTATGAATTAAATGCATGAATTTAACTCAAGCAGTAAATTTTCTTCACAATTAAGGCTTTATAAATTGAAAATAATATTCTTAATTTGAAATACTCGTAAAATGCTCAAATTCAACCGATTTGTTCTAGGTTCGGATTTACTACTCTTGAATTAAGAATTGTATGCACCAAATAATATTTCCACGTATTTTATGAAATTGTGCCTAATTTATGATCAAGTCAAACAGAAATTTAGTGTACGAAATTGAGAAAATGGAATTCTTGAAACATTATTTTTAATTTAAGATTAATTTGTAATTCTTTTAATCTCAAATCCGAGCAAATATACTTAAAAGATCGCGGTATGATGATTTATAAATATATAGTTTTATAAATATATATATAAACATTTTTTTGTGTATGTGATACATGATTTGAGTTTAATAATTATGATTTAGGAATTACACAAATACTTATCACGTTTTATAACTAGGAGGCAATTCAGAAAACTGATAACAAAATTGGGGGATGCTGTTTAATGCAGCAGCTATATACCTATCATCTACATCCGAAAAATTTCGACGTATTGACTCCGTATTATCTTAAGCAATTATATGGGATTGTGTATGTTAGATGGAAATGGGATCCTTAAATAATTTTTGAAATAAGTTCTGGAATATGACCATCTGGGACGGAACCCTGTATTTTCGTAACCGATTAACGTTAGCCAGAATTCCAGATGTATCGCGTAGGTTATTTCCTTCCAGAAACATTGTACGTATGACACTTGGTACAGACACTTACTTTTTTAATTCGCTTTTCTGTTTCCAATAGTTTTACTTAATTCGGGAATCCCTTATTTTAATTTCCTTTTTTGTTTGCAATGAATTTACTTAAATCGGCGAATCCATTTTGTTCAGGGTTTAAAAATTCACTCGTTAAATTGTATTATTCACTCTTTACTGATCGACCAGCGTTATTTGTAATACTAACTAGTAAGAATAATGAAAAGTAACAAAAAATAAAGTGGGTGTCTGTACCACGTGTACAGACATATAACGTGAATACGTACAATATTTCTGGAAGGAAATAGCCTATTCGATATATCGAGCTTTCTGGCGAACGTTAATCGGTTCAAAAAATACAGAGTACCGCCCCAGGTGGCTATATTCTACAACTTCTTCCAAAAATCATTTAAGAATCCCATTTCCATCAAACTTACACAATCTCATCATAATCGGTTAAGAAAATACCGAGTTCCGCCTCAATTGGTCATATTTCAGACCGTCTTCCAAAAACCGTTTAAAAATCCCATTTCCATCTAACATACACAATCCCATCATAATTGCTTAAGATAATACGGAGTCAATACAAACGGCGAAATTTTTCGGATGTAGATATTCACGTCAAAAAATGGATCCCCCGATTTAAGTAAAATTATTGCAGGGACAAAAATAAACAGTTATGTGAGTTAGCGGCTCTGCAATTTTAATTATACATACGTACATAGAATTAAACCCAATCCTCTTTCTATCTCGAAATTCTTTCTATCTCGATTTTTTTTCGGTCCCTTGGAACTTTGAGGCAGACAAAATTGACTGTAAATATATTACATAAAATTACATTTCATAGTATAACCGAGGGCGAAATATATTCAGAACTTTTAGTAACATGAATTTATATTTATGTCTTACAATCTTTGTTTATGTACAATGTACGTAATTGTCTTGGAATGTGTTCTAAACTTGTTGGACCGTTGAAACAGTTTAGTAGGGATATATGTACGTACATATAATATATAATATGTACAATTATAATTATTAGAATTCTGTTTAAATTATAAATTAAATTTAATTTTTTATTATAAATCAAATACAATAATTATATTTTCATATAATATTTATTCATATAGTTACAATAAAATAAAGAATTTAATTCATAATCCATGCTTAATAAGCCTAACAACACAACTAACGGTAAATTTTAACATTTGTATTGATTCTCAATTTGTGGATTATATTCTCAATCCTAGCATACATTGTCACAAATTAGATCTATAAATTAAATGTATAATGCTTTATTTTAGATTATAAATCTCAATATCAGAATAAATTCAAGATTTGCTTATATTTTTATTTCTACTTCTCCATTTAAGATTACAATGTTTGATTTCATGTTTTATAATATCACGATTTGGAGAATACTTTTCTAGGTAGTTGTACAATAATACCTAAAAATGAAGATATCCCAAATTGTATTTTATTTCAATCATTTTCCTCAGTTCGTCTTGAAACTTTATACGTTAACGTTGTGTGTTATAAAATATATATAAAAGTGAAACTTTATACGTTCAAGTGGGAGTTTATTCACAAAATACAAAAATTGCTTGAGCCACTTGCGAAATAAGGGAATATTTACCAGTCGTAAACGCCGCAAGAGTACAAAAACTTCAGGTAAAATGCTACTTTCTTAAGAACGACTAATATATTTTTTAAATCAATATCCATTGTCTTTTCAG
The DNA here is from genome assembly GCA_947310385.1 of Nephrotoma appendiculata. Taxonomy (NCBI): domain Eukaryota; kingdom Metazoa; phylum Arthropoda; class Insecta; order Diptera; family Tipulidae; genus Nephrotoma; species Nephrotoma appendiculata. The sequence goes on from OX371223.1 coordinate 101,978,972, forward strand.
ACAAAACAACTAGCGCTGTGGATACCACTTTTCCGGTTAACCACGAATCTGATAAAAGATGGCTTAGTTATTTTCGTGAACTTTGGGATGCTGTCGAACTTAAATGGCAATCAACTTTTCCAGGCAGAAGAATTGAATTAAATAATTTAGCTTCTTCCACAAATAAAATAACAACATTCTTGAACGAGTGGATCATTTTTAAACCGCCTAATGGGTGCTGATCAGTAAGTTCTAAATGTATCTAGTATCACCAAAATGGCACTAACAAAATATAATTTTTATATTTCAGGTTGATATTGATTTTGAATCTGCATATCCAGAAAAAAGTACGTTACTACTAACTAAATGGGAACCATTCGTAAATTTGCTAATGAAGCACATAAAAGATGTGAAGATTAACACTAGAACTATACTAACCGGTCAAAATGGCCGGTTGCATCATTTATTTATAACATTTCCTCTTAAATAAAAATCATGACATTATCGTAAAATATTAAATAAGACAAAGAGGAAATGTTATAAATAAATGATGCAACCGGTCATTTTGACCGGCTCGTAGTTTTAGTGTTAAAAATATTGATAAATAAACAGAATTGACTGGAAATACATATTTTATATAAAAATCGTAAATAATATTGTAAACCATATTTTTCATTAAATAATAAATAAAAATTTATTTAATAAAATTAATAACGAATTTTATTTACTTAATTAGAAAATTGAATACTCAAAAAATATTAGTTTATTCTTAAAACATAAAATAAGAACTAATTCATTGCCTTATAAAATGAAATTGTGAATTTTAGTCTCATCTTAATATAATTTTCCTTCTAAAATGGAACTTTATCCGCTCAAAGTTTATGAATTTAAATGTTTAAATGTGAATTAAAATCTCAAAAATCGGAATTGTAATTTCAAATTAATATAGTAATTCTTATATTGCTGCTTGATTAAGCTTAATTCCAACGCTATTAGTTTTATTATAATCATAATATTCTCATTTCTACCTCAAGTGCATTCCTATCAGCACAAATTTTGTGAACTATTGGCTTAGAATACAGTTTGATGCTCTCGAATCACTAAATGTATTCTTATATTGCAATTTGACAATACTTAATTCAGGCAAAATAGGTTATAATTATGATCCCTATATTCTCAATCCTAACAAAAACGTAAAAAAGGTTAACAAATAATAATTATATAATTCTTAATTTTAGAAGATTTTATTCTTAAAATATGCAATACAATCATAAATTTAGATTAACTAAAATAAATATTAACATTTTTTAACTTATATATTTACATTATTAAGAATAATAAACTTGTATAAAGAATTGTATATAATGCAAACTATACTTTTTCTTCACAATTTCGTCATTTATTGATATTGTAAATCATAAATGACATTTTCAACCCTAAACTGTATTTAAGAATAACTCCGCTTAGCGCACATTTGATCCGGTTTTATTCACGAATTCATACATTTAATGCTTAATATCAGCCATCTTTTATCTCAGTGTATACACACAAATTCGATTTTTTTTAAATGAACTACATTAGACTTTAAAATAAAACGATTGAATTATTACCTAAATTTTTTAATAATAGTGTTTACCATCGTTGTAGAAAAAATATCGTTGAACCTCGAGCTTAAAATGTTTTTTTCACTCTAATAATTTTTAATTTACATTTTTAATTCAATTGGTCAGTGAAAACTTGATATAAAAAATATTTGGCTTTACATATTTATATGGAGCGGCTATCGGGAGCTACTTTTATATGGCGGATCAGGTTAGTTCACATAACATATGAACAGTAAGCAGGTATTTGTAAAAAATAAAGTTTAATAAGTAAATCAGTTCAACTAGCCAAATTTGAAGTTTATATGATTATGATTTTTTTATAATTACGGTCAATATACAAAATAGGTATTTGTTAACATCTTATAAATTCCTCGTTACATCTGGGAATCATTTATCATAACTTCTAAGCTACATCCAAAATGTAGCTTAGAAGTTATTCATATAACTTGAAATCACATATCCTGATTGCTATTTTTTCTTTATAAGAGTGTAGACGCTAGTATCAGGGATGGGCGGGTAGATTACGTAAAGTAGTCTACGTAGTTGTCGACACGTAATCTAACACGTAGATTACATACCGGTTTTCTGGTTTGCAGACGTCGACAACGTAGACAACGTCAACAACCTAGAAAATGTCATTAAAAACTTAATTTTCTAATTATTTTACGTTAACCGTACTATTAAAATTGGTGAATAATTACTTAAAACTAATTCTATCGTTTACAAGCATTTTATAAATTAAAACTAAATTTAAAATCTCTGAACTAAAGACATCTGCCTAGTGGTATTATGATACTGACTAGTTTTCAAGTGCTGTAAAACTAGTTATTAAGACAAAAAAAAAGAAACAACTAATAAACAGTAGAGAAAACTCTATGCGCATTTAAGTTGACGTTATGAAAAAAAAATATATCTGTGCAGATATATTAAATATGAAATATGTTTGTGCTATACACGTGTCACGTACACACAAAATCAATTAATAAAAAATGACGAAAATACGTCAAAAAAAGTAATTAAAGTTGATTTATTTTTTATAGATTTGGCCAATTTAAACTGCTGCAAAAGTAACCTATATCATTTGTTGCTGAAAATATTTTTATTTTTTGTTTATCTGTTGTATACCTATATATATCTTTTATCAAATCAATATATATCGCGATGCAAGATTTCCACCACGACAGTGTACAATTTAAGTAATTTTGACAGAAAAAATAATAACAAATTCGGCCATATTGTAATGCAAGTATGTACACGCCATAAATTTTATTTTTAATTTATTTTAGTTGTTTGAATTGCCACGCAGCAATGCTAACATTTTCCCAGAATATGTATTACCTGCAATAGCGCCTGTAGCAACGGACGATTCGACAGTTGTAAAAGAGCCGCACGAAAGATATTCGATAATCATAATGTATCTCATTTTCCGGAAATTCGACCCTTTATTAAGCCGCTAGAGGATCTTAACAAGTGGGCACGAGAGAAAGTGGCCAACGAAATCTTACCACAGTTCAAACCGTCAATCGACCTATCTGCCACTTGTACACTTACGTTACAAGTTACAAATTTACAATGTACGGCTATGGAGGGATTCGATATACTTCAACAACTTCAATAAAATTTATAAACTACACAGCTTCGAGCTACAGAGATGCAAGAGATTGCCGATCACATGCTGTAATAGTAATACATCCAACTCTGTTTTTACACGGTCTTTTTCTTTAACACGTTTTTGAAATAACACGGACAAAAAAATTAAACGATTTTCTTTTTTTGCACGAATTATTTATTTTTACACGATTTCCGAATAAAGGTTTTAAAATAAACAAAACAGTTCTAAATTTGATATGCATATATGTATGTATTGAATTTCGCATGTATGTATAATGTATGTAATATAACAGACATGTATTCATACGTATGTACATATATGTACTCTTCTTTCTTATTATATGTTTATGTTTATTTCACTTCTACTGGTTGATTGAAATTTAATGGTTATTTCGAATGGTTTTACAGTAGATACCCAAATAATTGATTCCTTTTTAGCGTAAAAAACGGTACGATTTAAGCTCAATACATATGCAAGGTTCCTACTGTATATAAAAAAACGCATGATACGAACGAGAAAAAATTGCAAATGTAAAAGGACACCGATCAGTTTAAATTTGAGGTTACGTATCATCACAATTCACAACCATTGTCAGTGGCAGTTTTGTATTAGTTTGCGTTTGCTCTAGTCGTCAGTTTTTTGTTTTGTAACGATAGACTGATTTTATTGTCAATATCCAAATAAATTTTATTTACAGAGTGTATACAAATTCAAATTTTATTCACATAAATATTTGTAGAGTAAAATCTATAAATCCACGGTTCAAAAAAAAAATTAAATTCACTATTTTTGAGGTGCACATATAAAATTACAGAGCGTTGAACTCTCTTTCCAGCGTAAGTTAAATTTACAATTTAAAACATATTTTTAATTTTAATATATTTTTAGCCTATCAAACACAAAATGCCCAAAGAAAATAAAACTAAAGATCGAAAAAATAATTCTATTTCATTGGAACGCAAAATCAAAATATTGGACTGTCTTGCGAGAGGCGAAGGTTCAACATCTGTTGGGAAAAAATTTGGTTTTAATGAGGCCACAATTCGAACAATAAAAAAACATGAAAATAATATTCGAAATTCGATCATGAGTGGATCAAAAATCAGCGCCAAAATATCTTCGTACAGCAGGGATACTATTTTAGAAAACACAGAAAAACTTTTAGTGATCTGGATGGAGGATGCATCTCAAAAAAGAATTCCTTTAGATGGAAATACCATAAAGCAAAACGCACTCAGAATTTATGAACGGTTACAAGATGCAATCCCTTCGACAAGTAATCAAGAAACTGAGGCTAAGAAACATAAATTTTCTGCTAGTGACGGATGGCTTACAGAATTTTTAAAAAGATATGCATTTCACAATGTGAAAATAGAGAGGAGAATCATCATCGGCTAACGAAGTTGCTGCCAAGAGTTATCCAGAAAAACTAAAAAAACTTATAGAAGATGGTGGCTACGGTCCTGACCAAATATTTAACGCCGACGAAACCGGTCTTTTCTGGAAAAATATGCCGGCCAGAACATTTATTGCTATATCGGAAAAAACTGCAAGTGGGTTTAAAGCAGCTAAAGATCGGGTCACTTTTTTATTGTGCAGTAACGCTTCTGGTGATCGAATTTTAAAGCCGCTAGTAATCAATCGTGCATTAAGACCACGCGCGATGAAGGGTAAAAATATGCAACAGTTGTCAGTTCATTGGATGGCAAATATAAAAAAGCTTGGATGACCGCCGATTTATTTACCAAGTGGTTTAATGAGTGCTTCGTTCCCGAAGTACGAAAATATTTGGAGCAAAAAGGGCTGGAATTCAAAGTCCTTTTACTTGTTGACAATGCGCCTGGTCACTCTGCTGTGGAACGTACAAATGTCAAATTTGAATTTTTGCCTCCGAATACAACTAGCCTGATCCAACCATTAGATCAAGGTATTAGTGCAGCCTTTAAGATTTATTATATAAAATTGGCATTTCAACATTATTTGGATGAAGTTGAAGAAAAAAACCTTTCGATCATTGATGCATGGAGAAAAAATATACGATTATGGATTGTGTTAAAAACGCTTCTTTAGCCATAATCCAGTTGCGAGAATCAACATTAAATGTTTGCTGGAAAGCTATTTGGCCCGCATTCGTCAAAACTGGAAATTTGGTCCCAGAACAAAATGTGGAGTGTTCAGAAATTTTAATATTGGCACAAGCAATTGGTGGCGAGGGCTTTGAAAGTATGCAAACTGAAGACATCGAAGAGTTGTTGGTCGAGTCCCCACTAGACGAAGATGAAGTTGAAGTACCAGTTCAACAATTGACAGCTAGAGTACTTCGTGAGGGTTTAAATCTAGCTAAAAACTTAGAACACCATTTTTTAACGAACGATCCGGATCTAGAACGAGCTTTAAAATTCCAGCGCGACATACAAAGATGTACAGCTGGGTATCAGGAATTGCATAAGAAACTGGTAAAACCAAAACCAAAACCACTGTTAACAGGTTTCCTGATAAAAGACCAATCAACAACACAGGAAGTGCCTGAAAATAGTCCAACTGGTCCAAAATCAACAATTGAGTCAATGAAAGCAATTTGGGTCCAACACGCCTTAAAAATGCACGCTTATTATGCAGTAGCGACGATTCGGAATAGACATTTCAGTTTAAGTTTAAATAAAACATTTTTTTAGGATTTGAATTGAATTCCTTATTTAGCAATATTTTTTGTGTTACTAGTTTTAGTTATTAGTTGTTTTAATTTGTTTTCAAAATGAATTACAAACATACATACATATGTACATATAATTTAATTGTAAATAAATAGAACTGAAAAATTTGTTTTTTTTTCGATTACATATTTACATGATACATACATACTTTTTTTGCACGAATTACTGAAGAAATTTTACTTCAGTATTTCATCTTACACGGTTTTTGAAACACAAGGAACGCATCCCTCATTTTAATATGAGTGGCTTGTCTTTTTTTACACGATTTTAGATTACACTATTTTCCGTGGAACGTATCTACCGTGTAAAAAGAGAGTTGGGTGTATATATCACCAAGAACTTTATTTAAACCTTTTTCTTTTGGTTTTGTTACCGATAAAAAACAGATTTTAAATTATATAATGTAAATTTTTAATCTGTCAATATTTTAACATTACCTGCACTATTTAATTAATTTTTTTTTATTTTCTTTGAATTTAATAACATATGTCACTAAAATTAAATTTATAACTAGTATCTTTTATTTATTAATTTATATGTAAACGAATAATTAATCTTATTCAAACTACAATAAAGAAAAATTATAAAAATTAAATAAAACGTCATCATAATGTCATAAATCATATTAATTATTGATTCGCCGCGTAGTGATGAATAGCAGACGCTTGAAAATTGCATACGAGCAAAATCACGCAAGAATGATATACTCAAATTTTATTCAAATTCGCAACTTTAATTTGACTTTTTTCGATTGTCAAACAATTTGCTATCGATAATGGATGATTATCAATTTATTACGCATTTTATGACACAAATATAATGCACAGTATGTTTTAATGTTTCATAAATACAGTGGCAGCTATCAATCAGTAGCACAGGCAATTTATGCTGAGTTTTATAATAAGTTTCGATAGATGGCGTAAATTAATTTATCAAGTAGTTGTTGACGTTTTCGACGTTGTCGACGAGTTGTCGACGTTGTCGACGAGTAGTCGACGTTTTCGACGTATTGTCGACGAAATCCTGTAAAAAGTAGTAGTCGACGCGTAATTGCCCATCCCTGAGTATCGTACTAAATAGTTATTTAATAAATTAAATTTAAAGTGATTAAGAATAAAGGGTGTTAATAAGCTTATTTAAACTTGAAAGCTTAAGGAAAGCTTAATATTGAACATAACATATTCTTTTTACACGCGAAAAGTGTGGTTAATTTTCATATACAAAAAAGTACCAAAAGCATAATTATTTGTGTGGATTTCAATTAAGGAAGATTCAAAATAATTGTGGACATCATGGAACAGGGGGGTTATCATATAATTAATATCCCAGGAGATGGAAACTGCTTACCCACAGCTTTAGTAAACCAATTATATGGGTTGGAACCATCAGCGGTTGAATGTAAACAATTGTCGGAACAGTTGCGTGAGGAAGTAATTGACTATGTAGCAACTAACAGGTATAAACCAATTTAGCATCTAAGTCTCTTAATGCCAGCTCGGGAAGTTCTGAGTTTTCCAAATGACGAGGATGAACTCGTGACGGCATATATAAAGTACCTTTCTAAGGACGGTAGATGGCTAGGAGAGGAGACCCTTATGGCGATTTCAGAGCATTATCTGGTTAAATTAGGCACAGCACCAGGAATAGAAAAGATTCCGATGCAACTAATTGGTTGCCTCCCAGACGAGGGATGGAATCTATTATTGAGAGTGTACTGTGTACACCCTTTGCTTACTTTATAAATGTTGTACATCCCTGTAGTCATTAATAATTATGTACATTATATTATATACTTTATGCTTATGTAGTAAAAACATTTTTACCAAAAATTGTATTTAGAATAAAAAATAAATGGATTACTGTTTAGACCATCAAACGATAAACATGTAATAAATTATAATTGGTCATTTAAAGTTGAAATTGTAAACTAAATATAATAAAATTCTCATAAAAGTGTAATAAATTATAAATAATAAAAAATCTAAATAAAAATACGTAAAACTATATCCTAAATTATTAAATTCTTAAAACTAACCGCTCGGTTCACAACAGTTGGTGGCAGCGGCGAAATAAAGTTTTCTCAGTTTCTTTAAAAAACTGTAAAAATCATATAAAAACACGGGACAATAAATCGTACGATAATTAAAATAATGCGGGAAAAATCTCGTGCAAAAATAAATCGTACGATAGTTAAAATAGTAAAACAGTGTGAACGTTTAGATCAATATATATGTATACTACGAGTATAAACTTTAAGTGAAATGAATAAAATGTTTATAAACGGAAACTGATTCTTATATGATTCGAAGTTTCGTTCGATTAAAACACTAAGTGATTCTTGTACAAAAATAATTAATTCTATACCTATAAATTGTAATTGTAATATGAAAATGTGAAATATGTACAAAAAAAAAATATATTAAATGTAACGTATCGAGAATCTCATTACAAAATTTTATTAAGAAAAATTGCTATTTAGGTACTTAAAATAGTGTGTGACAATGCTGTGAATTATACCGTGTTTTAATTTTCCTTGAGTGAACAGTATTTTTGGTCGTATCATACGTCGGCCATATGCAACAAGTATAAATGCTCCATTACATTGTGTCAATAAGTGCTGTAATAACTAAGTTTTGTGAATTATTAAACTAAAATAAGTTATGGACTCTGATAAATTGAATTTAATAAATCCTAGTATGTAATAAAACATAATAATACAATCGTTAAACTACTATTTAATAATAAACTAATGAAATAATAATAAAAACCGTATTAATATTAATTTAATACATAATCCAAATTAAAATTATTACAATACAAGTTCTACAAACGGTTCCGTTTTACATAAATATGTACATTACATTTATATGTACATTTAAAAATCAATTCCAACAATTTAAAATATCCGGCATCGATAAAGGAATTAATTAATTAATTGCTGCAGTGACGCATGCAGCTGTATTTTTATCAATTTGATGGAACCTGTCGTATTATATCTTCATAAGCTTAGCTGTATTAAGCAACAAAGTCGAAACCGTTGATTGACAAGATTACAACAACTGAAGACTCAACCATTATTATCATTGTGTTACATCGATGTTCTGTAAGTTCTTTATATCTTATAAATATTTTATTTTCAAACTTAAAATAACAATATATTTTTTATGGAAATCAAAATCTAAAATATACACATATAAAATAAAAATGAATATAATTAATCAAAAACAAACAATATTATAAATTAAAAAAAAAATGATTTCATTAACTTTAAATAAATAAACCATTTATGTATATAAAAAATTATTATTAATTTACAAATCAAACATTTTTATGATTAAATACCGAAATTATTTATCAAAAGTTTATTTAAATTTAAAATTACATATTATTACAAATAACTATATCATTTTATTACTGAAATTTATATTCTTAAGTCAATTATTTAAATTTAATTCTATTTTTACATTAAAATTTTAGTATATAATTTGAATTCAATCGTTAATTTCAGCAGTTAATTATTAGGTTGAATATTAACTTGCATATAATTGTTGTATGCATTCAATTCGGTATAATGTTTTAACTTATTAAACCATCTATTATCATGTTATTTTGCTATTATTATGTCATCATCGAATAGTGACTCTAGCAATCCTGAAAATGATGATGAATTAAATAATTCTACTAGCTTCTTACATTTACGAAAAATTGCTATTGAATGCCAAAAAGTTAAAAGTAATCGACATAAAAAACCAACTTCAACAATAAATTTCGAGGAACGTAACATTGATACTCGCTCAATTAAGATAGAACCAATTTCACCAGAATCAGCTCAAACAGAACCAATTTCAATTAATATTTCACAATCTGAACACTCTTCTTCTTCAATCCAATCTCCAAACGAAATAACAATGGCTGAGTTTGATTCAAAATTTGTATTGAAAATAGTTCCAAGTTTTGCAGGTAATCCTAGAGACTTGCATAAATTTATTACTGCCTGCGAAATGGTTCATAGTGGGCTTCGTGACCAAGACAAGCCCCAATTTTTACAATTAATAAAACTAAAGTTAGATGGGAAGGCTTATAATCTTATGAAATACAAAAAAATAAACACTTGGGAAGAGTTTAAAAATTTGATCGAAGCAGAATTTACTGAAACGAAATCGATAGGTCATCTCCAATTGGAACTTTCGTGTATAAGGCAAGAGAGAAATGAGAACGTTAAGTCGTTCGCAAATCGGTTGGAATCGTTGCTACATGATTTAAATGAAGCATGTATAAAATCACAAGGGCAAACTGCAGCTGAAACTATTCGTAGTTTAAATTCTCACATAGCCCTTAAAAGTTTCCAAGAAGGATTGGATAGCTCAATTAAAATTATAGTCAAAGCCTGTCGTTTTGACAATTTAAATGAGGCCATCAATAGAGCCATGGAGGAAGAACTAACATTAAAATATTCAAACAGTTCATCTTGTCATAATCGTACTCCATCTCGATATACTCAAAGCTTACAATATTGTCGAAATTGTAAACTTTCAGGACATAGCACGGAACATTGTAATCGAAAATCGAATTTCCTATATAATACAAATAACAATAGCCGTACATTTAATTCAAGAACAATTAACTCTTTTAATATAATTTGCGCTTACTGCAAAAAATCGGGTCACAAAATTCAAGATTGCTTCCTAAAAAAACGAAGTGATTCTTTCAAAGCCAATCAAAATTACACTACCACAAATTTGAATACACCCACAAGTTCGGGAAATGTCATCGGACTTTCGAAGCCAGACAGAGGCATTCCTTCGAGAGCCCGAAATCTTCAGAATGCCTCCAATTCGAATCAGAGCCCAATACAAAATCCGAAAATTTAAACGATCATATCGAATTTGAAAATAACACGACTACAGTAGAATTACACAAAATTACCAATCCGACAAACTCCTTACATAAATATATAAATTTAGACATTAATATTTGTAAATTCAATCATATACCATTTTTAGTTGATACTGGAGCTGACATTTGTATTATTAAAAAGTCAATTATTCATGAAGAAACTATTATTTATCCAGATGCAAATTGCAAATTAAAAGGTATTTCAAATGAACTGTTGGAAACACTCGCCGTATGCGATGGAACAGTTCAGTTACCAAACGGAAAAACCATCGAAGTGATATTCCATATAGTTGACGATAATTTTCCGATTAATGCCTTTGGTATTATTGGTCAAAATTTCTTAAGCGAAAATAAGTGTAACATAAATTTCCAAAATTTATCAGTAGAAATACCAAGCGAATTTGAAACAATTTCATTAAAATTGTTACCTAATATCGAAATAGAAGCTTTAAAAAGTATTGAACTGCCATGTCGTTGCGAAAAAATTATAACATTACCAGTAAATCTTCCAAATGATTTTGAATTTATCTGTCCCTCACAAGAAGTGTCTCCATCAATATTCATAGCTAATTCAATTCAAAAGGTACAATCAAATCAGATTACTCTTCCATTTGTAAATTTATCAGACGAACATATTCAAATTCAACATTTAAAATTTATTATTGAACCTATGAAGGATTATCAAATATTTACCTTACAAAAAACTAATAACGAGTTAAACCAACGCATATCTATTTTAGAAACCTCAATTAATTTCGACCATTTGAATAATGAGGAATTAAGTTCACTTGTGCCAATTTTAACCAACTTTAATGACTTATTTTATCTAGAAGGAGATACCTTAAGTACGACTGAGCTATTGAAACATAATATACATACTATACCAAACACACCTCCGATTCATGTTCGCCCTTTTCGGCAAGCTCATTCTACAAAGGCCGAGATACAACGGCAAGTAAACGAAATGGTAGACCAAGGAATCGTAAAAGACAGCAAAAGCCCCTGGAACTTTCCCTTACTATTAGTGCCAAAAAAATCAGCAACTAATGATAAGAAATGGAGGGTAGTAATTGATTACCGGCGTCTTAATCAAATCACAGCTGATGACATTTTTCCTCTACCAAATATTTCCGATATATTGGATATACTCGGAAAAGCCCAATACTTTTCCACTCTTGATCTCCAAAGTGGATATCACCAAATAAAACTTTCTCCTTCAGATTCACCAAAAACAGCCTTTAGCACTGACGAAGGCCATTACGAATTTGTGTGCATGCCGTTTGGGCTCAAGGGTGCCCCTGCGACATTTCAACGAATGATCAACAGCGTACTTAGCGGATTAAATAATATAAAATGCCTTGCTTATTTAGATGACGTCGTTGTTTTTGGCACCACACTTTTAGAACGTAACAACCGTTTAATAGATGTATTTAACCGATTTCGGGAATACAATTTAAAAATAAACCCCTATAAATGCCAATTTTTAAGGCAAGAAATAAAATATCTCGGGCATGTGGTTACCCGTTATAATGGAATTATGCCAGATGAAGGAAAAATAACAGCAGTAAAGAAATTCCCAATTCCAAAAAATCAATCTGAAATAAAATCTTTTCTCGGATTAGCGGGATACTACCGTAAATTTATACCACACTTTTCTAGCATTGCTAAACCACTCACGAACTTATTAAAAAAAAATTCACCATTTAATTGGACCACAGATTGCCAGGCCGCTTTTGAATCATTGAAAGATTCGCTCATTAATTTCCCTATTCTGCGAATGCCTGATTTTACAAAACCTTTCAAATTGACATGCGATGCCAGTAATATTGGCTTAGGATCAGTGCTTTCTCAAGACGTAGATGGATTCGATCTACCTATCGCTTATGCTAGCCGTGTACTTAACTCAGCTGAAGCAAACTATGGATGCACTGAAAAGGAACTTCTCGCTGCAATTTGGTCCATGTCACACTTTCGACCTTATTTATATGGACATAAATTTGTTTTAATAACAGATCATCGAGCGCTTTTGTGGCTGTACAAATTAGAAACACCAACCGCTCGACAAATCCGCTGGCAACTTTGCCTTGGAGATTACGACTTTACAATAGTTCATAAACCTGGAAATTTAATAAAAAATGCTGACGCATTAAGTCGTATCAAACTAACTGAATGTTTTATGCTTACTCGGTCAGGTTCTAAGAAATTACTCGAACAACAACGGCTCACTATAAACTCACCCGAAAATTCTAACGTGAATCAGTCCGATTCTCATCAACATTTAAATAAATCAAACGATCAAACTCAATTAAACGAAATTATTTCAAATCATACTAGTTCAAATCCTTTGGAGGATGAAGGCTCCTTCCAAACTTTAAACACCGATGAAAATCATCCAAATACAATAAAATATATTACTGACGAATCGGAAATTGAGCAATTATTAAATGAGTTTCATGTGTCACCATTAGGTGGACACCAAGGCGTATACAGGACCTTCTTACGAATGCAAAAATACTATAATTTTCCAAATATGTATTCAAGGATAAAAAACTTTATAACAACATGTCCATCTTGCCAAATAAACAAACACGGGAAGAATACCAAGGAACCGATGAAAATTACTTCAACTTCTAAAAAAATCATTCCAAAGAATTTTTCTTGATATTGTGGGACCATTATCATCCTCGTATAATAATAATAAATTCATCTTAACAATGCAGGACGATTTAAGTAAATTTTCGGTTGCCCATCCATTGCCTAACCATGAAGCTGAGGTTGTTGCTCAATGTTTCGTGGAAAAATTTATTTGTATTTATGGTATTCCGGATGAAATTCTTACGGATCAAGGCTCCGAATTTATGAGCAAATTGTTTAAAAATATCTGTAAGCTTCTTAAAATAAAAAAACTTTCTACCACTGCTTATCACCCTCAAACGAACGGTGCACTAGAAAGGTTTCATAAAACCCTAGCCGAATATTTACGAAATTTTGCTGAATCAAATACTTTAAACTGGGATATTTTGTTGCCTTATGTTACATTCTGTTACAACACTACTCCACATAGTTCCACTAATTATATGCCATACGAACTAGTTTTTGGTTTTAAACCTAATATTCCGTGCTCGATATCCAAGGAACCAGAACCTAACTATACGTTAGATGATTACTACCACGATCTCAGATATAAGTTGCAAAATTCATTCGCTATAGCAAGAAATAACATACTACAGTCTAAAGAAAAGTCTAAATCATATTATGATAAATCTCTAGATCCTACAATATTTAAACAAGGAGATCTAGTATTACTAAAAAATGAAACAAAAAGAAAATTAGATCCAGAATGGTTAGGTCCTTACGAGTTACTTGAAATAATTTCCCCGGAAAATTCGTCTATAAAAATTGGGAAATCTTTCAAAATTGTACATAATAATAGATTAAAAAAATTTAAAACACAATAAACGAAATAAAGTAAAATTAATAATTTATTAAATAAATAACTTGTTTTATAACATATAAATTATACTCTTGAATTCAAATAATAAACTTTATAGTAGACTTAGAATTGAATATTATAGTTATTAAAATTTATAACCTTCTGAATGAATAAAAATATTGTAAATAATAAATTTAAATAAATAATTAATTAATAAAATACTGTAAATTTATAGTAAAAATTGAATGAAACTAAAAAGTAATTATATTTATAAGGAAACAATTTAATAACAAATTTAAACATGAATAAAAAAAAAATTATACTTTAAGATACTCACAAAAGATTATCCATTGGATAACTTTTATTTTAAGCGGGGGGATGTACTGTGTACACCCTTTGCTTACTTTATAAATGTTGTACATCCCTGTAGTCATTAATAATTATGTACATTATATTATATACTTTATGCTTATGTAGTAAAAACATTTTTACCAAAAATTGTATTTAGAATAAAAAATAAATGGATTACTGTTTAGACCATCAAACGATAAACATGTAATAAATTATAATTGGTCATTTAAAGTTGAAATTGTAAACTAAATATAATAAAATTCTCATAAAAGTGTAATAAATTATAAATAATAAAAAATCTAAATAAAAATACGTAAAACTATATCCTAAATTATTAAATTCTTAAAACTAACCGCTCGGTTCACAACAAGAGTAGTACAATGAGCCTGGATGTCGAATTAAAATTCAGACGAATGGTTAGAGGCGGTACGAGTCCCTATTAAAAAAAATTTGAATCCTAAAACGACTGCCGACTATAGGAAAATTACAATTACGGATGTTGGCTACAGGATATATGCTAAAATCCTTCTTAGCAGACTAACAAGATACATGGAAGCCATGGGCTCATATCAAGCAGCATTTCTGAAAAACCGTTCAAAGGACGACCATATGTTTACTGTAAGAAGAGTGATGGAGGAAGAGTGGAGAAGTGGCAGAACGCTATATGTCTTGTCGCTGGACATTAAGAAGGCATTAATGATAGTGTAGATTTGACATCAGTCACAATTATAGAATTGTGAAGACCTGCCTATGGGAGAGAACGTCGATCATGTAGTGTCGGCAGCGTACAAGCACAATATAGAAAAATATAGGAATGAAACAAGGCTGTCCACTATCCCCGCATTTGTTTGAATTAGTTTTAGACAATGTATTACAGACACTAGCTGAAGTACTCCCATATGTTAAATTAAACCAAAAGGAAAACCATACGACTACCGCTGTTATTGGCATATGCAGATGGCATTGTCATTTTAAATTCTAAGATAGAACAGTTATGAACATTAACAATCTTTAGAAAATCCATAACAACGTTTTTTTGTCCATAAGTATATATAAAAAGATAAAATTGCTTTACTAATAAAATAATTATGTTACTGTTACCACACCTAAATTGAGAATATAGATCAGTGGAGGTAAAACACAAAAAGCTAACGATCCTCAACTTTAAGGGGAATGATGGTTAACAAAAAAAAAAAAAAAAAAAAACTTCAGAACAAACGAGAAAGCCGCTTATCCTTAATAACCAACTAATTGTTAACGGGTATTAGAAAATTGGGAATCGGTAAATGTAGAAGAAAAAAACCAGACTGGAGTAGGTTGTATAAAGGCAGTTCATTCTTGTAGTTCTTCTATTATTAGAACCTATAACATATCATCCTTAACCTGTAGAATTAGAGAATCTCGAATAATCAGGATTCTTAGTCAATTCGATCACCGAATCGAGTCTCAGGTTGATACATTTCTTACGTGATTAGGTGATAATCGAAAGCAGTAGTAGTAGTGTATGTGCTCAAGTCATTCATTTCCTGCGTCACCAAAGGAATGTACCAACTATGGACTTGGACATACTAAATTGCATGTAGTATGTTATAGGATACCAGCTTAACAGCTGCCCTACATTGTAAATATCATATCATATCATAAATATCATAACTTGAAATCAAATATCCTATTATTTCTAGAATCGGACAGCCGAAAACCAGTGAACGGAAAATTCAGTTACATGTGCATGTTTTTGGCTTTCCCTAGAAATATAAAAATGGGGAAAAAATGTCACACATTTTTGTTTAAATATCTCTTTCTCTTTCATAAAACCAAAAATGGTTCCAATTACAGCGGCCACCAAAGATGAAAAATTGTTGTTTATTGAGTTAGAAGAGGACAATAATAAGGCCTTTGGCAGCTTGGTTTCGCATATTGATAAAAATTTGGCCTACTCATAACCAAGAGAGACTCATCCTCAAGAAGAGATTTAAGGAAGTTCTTATTTTTGTGTACACGAGTACCCTTTGTGTGTACACAAAGATATATTGTGAGTAAATGGCCTCTTTGTTTACTATGACTAGAAAAGTCGTAAACATTAGAGAATTAAATTAGTGCTCAGTCGTTGCTAAAACAATGAACGGGAAATATTGGAAATATTCGAAATTAAAATTTGGAATCTGTTACGGTTTGAAAAAATTCCCTCTTACCGAAACGGTAATTGCTGGGAGCTTAACCTAACAACTAGACCGATAGGCTGCCTTAAAATAATTCTAAGTCAAAATAAATGTACGAATCTCAAAATCGTATCAGACGGATTTTAACATGAAGTAGTTTGGTGATGCACCCGCAGTGTAATGCTCTGCGAAGAAAATAATTTTTATTATACGATACACCTTGAATATGACTAATTGACTACTAGACTTAAGTTAATTAAATATTACAAATTTGTAAAATTTCTATTATTGTGGAACTAAAATAAAAGATCACAATTTTGGGAGGAAAAGTACGCAGACAGTACGCTCAACACCTCTATAAACAGAAACTAATAGTATTGTATTCCACTTAGCAGATTTGCCAGTGTTTATACACTCTAAATTAAATATTTCATTTTATTGTGTAATTATTAAGGCTGATCTGAATCAACCAATAAAAATACAAGCCATTGATAAAATTAATCCTGCTAACCACAATCAGAATTATTCGTTCCCGCACAGCCACTTATTAAACTTATTTGTCTGCCAATTTATATTACACTTGTAAATCACTTCTTAAGCCACAACGATCGTTATATAATCCAAAACCGCCAATTAGATATACGAGCGAGCATATAAGTGATTCCACCGCGTGTGTTATCAAATATACCGAGCGCTAATAAATTTGATTCACTATTTTATGGACTGACTAAAATCAAACTGAATTAATTAATTATAATTATTGATTTTGGATTTTGTTATCATATTCCCAAAATGTTGATTCATAACTAAAATTAGTGGCCCATTATCACTTAAATCCAACACGTAACGAAATGAAATAAAAAAAAAAATATCAAGAAATTCCGCTAATCGCGGTGTTGTTAGCTTATTCTCTTCACGCTCTTTCAACTGATAACGATTTAATGTGAGTGTAGCTCGATTATAGACATGTGCTGAACAAACACAGATGAAAATTGGTAATTGATTTTAATTAAAAGATTTAGATAACACGGAGTATTATATACGCGGCATTCGTCGATTTGATCGCGGTCCTGGATATACCGTGCACTGATTCTCTAAAAAACACGATAATGTGTAAACGAAAAAATAAACAAAATCACACAGGATTGTTGTTGTAATTTGTGTAAAGTCGAAAATCTTACTCTGGTTTTCACGTTTACACATTATCTTGCTTTTTAGAGAATCAGGCTACGTGTGTAAATATTTTTTAGTAAAAAGTACACGTTCATCGTATGAGTCAAGGTCTTTTTGAGTCAAACCACTTATCGAGCCACACTCGTATAGGAAGTGAAGTGCTCCTCAGTAGCCATTTATGGAAATAAATTGTGTGGCCTTTCATCATTTTTGCTAGAATTCAGAAACGAATTTTACCAACTTTCTCTGTGTATAGCACGTTATAGAACTAGGACAATGTTTAACACCTCTGCAGGGATCAACACAATAATCCCATCAGAGCGGAATCTCCTCAGAGTGTTTCTGAGGATTTCTCATTTCTTTTATGTTCAAGTTCTAGGCCGGGGCCCTGTACCAGTATCGGTGCCTTCTAGATGTCACTATGTTCCACTGTTCCGTTCCTTCCACTGAGATCCAAGCTCTTGGTCTAGGTCTGCGGGGGATATCCTTGGAATTTATTTCAGTGTCACCCGCCGGCAATTCGAAGCGGGTCCAGGGGTTTCCCTCATAATTTTTAGGAAACTAACGGTTAAGGTCTTCTCCACCTTCCACTAATTGCTGAACGATATATATCCATCTTCGTGTTCTCTTTCAACAACAGCCACCACTAAGTTCTCGTTTAGCACCCAATAAATGTCTAGTTACAGCTGCCTGCATTCTAGTTCTCTTTGCATACATGGGTCTTCAGACAAACCCTTTTGCTTCACTTCAATGACCTTTTTTTTCAATTAGAGCGTTTTTTTACATCCCGTTTTCAATCTCTCCGGCAACAGAAGCGTATTGAGCTTTGCTATGACCAACAAACAGACTAACAAAAACTAACAAAAAAATTATTTTTAAAGGCAGTAAAGCCAACGAAGTTTTTATTTAGATTTTCAATATATTTTCAATTGTAATAAGAGAAAAAGGAATCGTAGGTACATCTTCAGGATATTTTATTGAAAACGAAATACATCTTCCGTCTAATAACAGTATTGAAAAAAAAAATTGAATTTGCTTTTCTGGAGTTAAATTACTCAAATTGTATCGGAAATTGGTCTAAATTTGTTTAAATTTATTTAAATATTCAAAATAAATGGGGGGATAAATTTATTTTCCCCATATGAATGAAAATTTATTAAATTTTTATTTCTAATTTAAGCAAAAAGTGGGGTTGTTAAACAACAACCAGACAAGGATAATAAAAAAAACAAACAAAAATTTGGTTGAGGTTGAGGGACTAGGTGTGTTTCTGTGCGGAATGCTAATATTTATTCAAAAATTATTTAAATATAGTGTCGCGTCGCAACGCAATACTCTAACATAGGCCAATGCATGGTGCGAAAATACTGTTACACCACAAAAAAATCAAGCACTGTCCATCAACATGTTATAACTATTAACGTGATTAATTACTTTATTTTATGTGTACCCAATTCAGTTTTGAATTCTTCGCCGTGTTCTAAAGTTAAATATATAACATGTTATCGACAGATAAAAAAACCCGTGGTGACCAACATAAAATTTTGATGCCTGATATTCGTGAATACACCGAAAATACAACAATCCATGGTATTAAATATTTGGGTGAGAGGCGACGGCCACTGGGCGAGAAATTTTTTTGGATTATAATTTTCATTGTGTGTTTTACAATTTTGGGCGTTTTTATACACGATTTGGTCGAGAAATGGCAACAGGGATGCATGATTTTGGTCGACGATGAAGAACCAACACCAATTTTCGATATACCATTTCCCGCCGTAACAATTTGCCCACAAATGAAAATTAAACGTAAGCATTTCGATTATAAGAAATTTGCGGACATGTCGAGCAGGGCACCATTCGAGGACCCAAAATATTTGATGAAGTTTGAACTGGCCCAGCAGTTGTGCGCTTATGAAAATGTAAATAAATTTCGGCGACGATATGCAACGACATTTAATTTTACCTATTTAAATCAGTCACACATTGAACTGTTGCATGAGGTATGATATTATAATTAGCACTTAATGCAAATACTGTTAATATTTATGGTTTCAGATAACGCCAGACATGAGTGAAGTACTGAAATTTGCAAAGTTCCAAAATGAATTTGCGACTAAAAATGATTTCGAGCACAACACGCTCTTTTCACGGATTTTAACGAATGAAGGCGTTTGCTACACATTTAATTTACCCTCGGAAATTATTCGCAACGATAATTTACAAACGGATTATGCCTACTATAATATCGCGCATACAATTAAGGGTTGGGACTATGAGAACGGTTATTCCGAGTATCCATCATTCCCGCGAACGTCATGGGCTAGTGGCGCACCCAACAGTCTAAAGTGCAAATTAATCTCATTACACGCAGATTTATTTACACAATGCCAACCAACCAGTCTCGGATATAAAGTCATACTACACTCTCCGGCTGAGTACCCAAGCTCCCACTTCAACTATATACCTCTGCATTATGATACAACGATTAAAATTAGTGTCACACCAAAAATAGTTACGACAAGTCCACGGTTACGAAGCTATACGCCAATGCAGCGACAGTGTTTTTTCAACGACGAACGACAATTAAAATTTTTTAAATTTTATAATCAGGCCAACTGTAAACAAGAATGTTTTGCCAATTACACCACAGCCCAATACAATTGTGTTCATTATTCATTTCCTCGTGTTAACAAGACACCGATCTGTGGTTCAAATATCGATTTTGTACAACTTCGGGCGAGCGGTGAAAATATTATATCGTTTGATAATTTCATCAAGAAATATCCGAATGAGGTGAACAGCTCGAGTGGAGCACCAATTAAATTAAAATTTTGGTGTGACTGTTTGCCAGACTGCAATACGATCGAGTACGGGTACACGATAGAGACTGAAAAGTATGAGTATGATAAATTTTCGAATTGGACTGAGGTGCCTGTAGTTTTAAATATATTTTGGGGTGAGACAACCGTAACGGGGCGTACGAGGAAGCAATTGTACACGTTTGCCGATTTAGTCTCAAATTTCGGTGGTCTATTAGGGCTTTTTATAGGGGCATCGATATTAAGTGTTTTTGAAATTTTATATTTTTGTGTGATTCGGCAATTTACTAACTGTATTAAAGCGAATAAAATGGACGCGGGTGAATGTTGTGATGGATAAAGAAATAAAGTATTTTTAATTTTTCAAAACTTTGATTTATTATGTTTTCATTAGTAGGCATTTAGAGCCGTTACGACCATTACCCAATTAGTAGAAGAAAATAATTCGCTATGCTAATTCGTTACTTCTCGCACAAATAATAAACACGTGTGACTGAAGTATTAGGACTAAGTAATACATAAAAATATAGTTGAAGGTCAATGATATTCATTAATGGCAAACTTAGATATCCGGCTATTAGTGTTACCATGAAGGCTTCCAACTCAGTGTCGTCTGGACAAACAACGAACGAAACAAGAAATTATTTTAAGCATTCAAAATTTGTTAGACGATTTACACCTGCACAAACCAATTGCAACCTTACTAGGTCGACAAAACAGGTCAAGTTAAAATTTTGTCACACTAAAAATGGGAATAGTCCTCTTTCCCTTACAGTCGAGACGGCAATTAAGTGATACCTGGTTTTATGGAAGCCCAAAACGACTGCTTTGTAAGCAAATATTGGAAAATACTTCTTATAGGATCTAAGGTATTTCAATTCAATCAATTTCAAAAAATGGAAAATCGAAATTTGAAAAATCCAAACAACAATATATAACATATTGTCACTTTGTACTTTGAACCTGGATTGTAGGCGAACGAGGCAATATATTGAAGCAAACTAAACGTTGAACTACTCATAATAATATTGACAATCAAAACTAAATGAAACATTCGGAATCCGTGACTATGAATTTTATCCGTTCAAAAAAAGTAAGGCTAACCATCACGTTTTTTCGCGAAAAATTGAAAACTTTTTTTTTGTTGAAATTCCGGTTCAAAATGATTATAGGTACAGTATACAAGACGTTGAGCACGAAATTACCGGTAGGACGTATAAGGAAAGCAGTGGTTGTTGGAAGTTTCGTATTTTGAAATTCGGTCACTTTGTGCTTCGAACCTGGATTGTAGGCGAACGAGGCAATATATTGAAGCAAACTAAACGTTGAACTACTCATAATAATATTGACAGTCAAAACTAAATGAAACATTCGGAATCCGTGACTATGAATTTTATCCGTTCAAAAAAAGTAAGGCTAACCATCACGTTTTTTCGCGAAAAATTGAAAACTTTTTTTTTGTTGAAATTCCGGTTCAAAATGATTATAGGTACAGTATACAAGACGTTGAGCACGAAATTACCGGTAGGACGTATAAGGAAAGCAGTGGTTGTTGGAAGTTTCGTATTTTGAAATTCGGTCACTTTTTGCTTCGAACCTGGATTGTAGGCGAACGAGGCAATATATTGAAGCAAACTAAACGTTGAACTACTCATAATAATATTGACAGTCAAAACTAAATGAAACATTCGGAATCCGTGACTATCAATTTTATCCGTTCAAAAAAAGTAAGGCTAACCATCACGTTTTTTTGCGAATAATTGAAAACTTTTTTTGTTGAAATTCCGGTTCAAAATGATTATAGGTACAGTATAGAACACGTTGAGCACGAAATTACCGGTAGGACGTATAAGGAAAGCAGTGGTTGTTGGAAGTTTCGTATTTTGAAATTCGGTCACTTTGTGCTTCGAACCTGGATTGTAGGCGAACGAGGCAATATATTGAAGCAAACTAAACGTTGAACTACTCATAATAATATTGACAGTCAAAACTAAATGAAACATTCGGAATCCGTGACTATCAATTTTATCCGTTCAAAAAAAGTAAGGCTAACCATCACGTTTTTTTGCGAATAATTGAAAACTTTTTTTGTTGAAATTCCGGTTCAAAATGATTATAGGTACAGTATAGAACACGTTGAGCACGAAATTACCGGTAGGACGTATAAGGAAAGCAGTGGTTGTTGGAAGTTTCGTATTTTGAAATTCGGTCACTTTGTGCTTCGCACCTGGATTGTAGGCGAACGAGGCAATATATTGAAGCAAACTAAACGTTGAACTACTCATAATAATATTGACAGTCAAAACTAAATGAAACATTCGGAATCCGTGACTATGAATTTTATCCGTTCAAAAAAAGTAAGGCAAACCATCACGTTTTTTCGCGAAAAATTGAAAACTTTTTTTTTGTTGAAATTCCGGTTCAAAATGATTATAGGTACAGTATAGAACACGTTGAGCACGAAATTACCGGTAGGACGTATAAGGAAAGCAGTGGTTGTTGGAAGTTTCGTATTTTGAAATTCGGTCACTTTGTGCTTCGAACCTGGATTGTAGGCGAACGAGGCAATATATTGAAGCAAACTAAACGTTGAACTACTCATAATAATATTGACAATCAAAACTAAATGAAACATTCGGAATCCGTGACTATGAATTTTATCCGTTCAAAAAAAGTAAGGCAAACCATCACGTTTTTTTGCGAATAATTGAAAACTTTTTTTTTGTTGAAATTCCGGTTCAAAATGATTATAGGTACAGTATAGAACACGTTGAGCCCGAAATTACCGGTAGGACGTATAAGGAAAGCAGTGGTTGTTGGAAGTTTCGTATTTTGAAATTCGGTCACTTTGTGCTTCGAACCTGGATTGTAGGCGAACGAGGCAATATATTGAAGCAAACTAAACGTTGAACTACTCATAATAATATTGACAATCAAAACTAAATGAAACATTCGGAATCCGTGACTATGAATTTTATCCGTTCAAAAAAAGTAAGGCTAACATCACGTTTTTTCGCGAAAAATTGAAAACTTTTTTTTTGTTGAAATTCCGGTTCAAAATGATTATAGGTACAGTATAGAACACGTTGAGCACGAAATTACCGGTAGGACATATAAGGAAAGCAGTGGTTGTTGGAAGTTTCGTATTTTGAAATTCGGTCACTTTGTGCTTCGAACCTGGATTGTAGGCGAACGAGGCAATATATTGAAGCAAACTAAACGTTGAACTACTCATAATAATATTGACAGTCAAAACTAAATGAAACATTCGGAATCCGTGACTATGAATTTTATCCGTTCAAAAAAAGTAAGGCTAACATCACGTTTTTTCGCGAAAAATTGAAAACTTTTTTTTTGTTGAAATTCCGGTTCAAAATGATTATAGGTACAGTATAGAACACGTTGAGCACGAAATTACCGGTAGGACATATAAGGAAAGCAGTGGTTGTTGGAAGTTTCGTATTTTGAAATTCGGTCACTTTGTGCTTCGAACCTGGATTGTAGGCGAACGAGGCAATATATTGAAGCAAACTAAACGTTGAACTACTCATAATAATATTGACAGTCAAAACTAAATGAAACATTCGGAATCCGTGACTATGAATTTTATCCGTTCAAAAAAAGTAAGGCAAACCATCACGTTTTTTCGCGAAAAATTGAAAACTTTTTTTTTGTTGAAATTCCGGTTCAAAATGATTATAGGTACAGTATACAAGACGTTGAGCACGAAATTACCGGTAGGACGTATAAGGAAAGCAGTGGTTGTTGGAAGTTTCGTATTTTGAAATTCGGTCACTTTGTGCTTCGAACCTGGATTGTAGGCGAACGAGGCAATATATTGAAGCAAACTAAACGTTGACCTACTCATAATAATATTGACAATCAAAACTAAATGAAACATTCGGAATCCGTGACTATCAATTTTATCCGTTCAAAAAAAGTAAGGCTAACCATCACGTTTTTTCGCGAAAAATTGAAAACTTTTTTTTTGTTGAAATTCCGGTTCAAAATGATTATAGGTACAGTATACAAGACGTTGAGCACGAAATTACCGGTAGGACGTATAAGGAAAGCAGTGGTTGTTGGAAGTTTCGTATTTTGAAATTCGGTCACTTTGTGCTTCGAACCTGGATTGTAGGCGAACGAGGCAATATATTGAAGCAAACTAAACGTTGAACTACTCATAATAATATTGACAATCAAAACTAAATGAAACATTCGGAATCCGTGACTATCAATTTTATCCGTTCAAAAAAAGTAAGGCTAACCATCACGTTTTTTCGCGAAAAATTGAAAACTTTTTTTGTTGAAATTCCGGTTCAAAATGATTATAGGTACAGTATAGAACACGTTGAGCACGAAATTACCGGTAGGACGTATAAGGAAAGCAGTGGTTGTTGGAAGTTTCGTATTTTGAAATTCGGTCACTTTGTGCTTCGAACCTGGATTGTAGGCGAACGAGGCAATATATTGAAGCAAACTAAACGTTGAACTACTCATAATAATATTGACAGTCAAAACTAAATGAAACATTCGGAATCCGTGACTATGAATTTTATCCGTTCAAAAAAAGTAAGGCTAACCATCACGTTTTTTCGCGAAAAATTGAAAACTTTTTTTTTGTTGAAATTCCGGTTCAAAATGATTATAGGTACAGTATACAAGACGTTGAGCACGAAATTACCGGTAGGACGTATAAGGAAAGCAGTGGTTGTTGGAAGTTTCGTATTTTGAAATTCGGTCACTTTGTGCTTCGAACCTGGATTGTAGGCGAACGAGGCAATATATTGAAGCAAACTAAACGTTGAACTACTCATAATAATATTGACAATCAAAACTAAATGAAACATTCGGAATCCGTGACTATCAATTTTATCCGTTCAAAAAAAGTAAGGCTAACCATCACGTTTTTTCGCGAAAAATTGAAAACTTTTTTTGTTGAAATTCCGGTTCAAAATGATTATAGGTACAGTATAGAACACGTTGAGCACGAAATTACCGGTAGGACGTATAAGGAAAGCAGTGGTTGTTGGAAGTTTCGTATTTTGAAATTCGGTCACTTTGTGCTTCGAACCTGGATTGTAGGCGAACGAGGCAATATATTGAAGCAAACTAAACGTTGAACTACTCATAATAACATTGATAATCAAAACTAAATGAAACATTCGGAATCCGTGACTATCAATTTTATCCGTTCAAAAAAAGTAAGGCTAACCATCACGTTTTTTCGCGAAAAATTGAAAACTTTTTTTTTGTTGAAATTCCGATTCAAAATGATTATAGGTACAGTATACAAGACGTTGAGCACGAAATTACCGGTAGGACGTATAAGGAAAGCAGTGGTTGTTGGAAGTTTCGTATTTTGAAATTCGGTCACTTTGTGCTTCGAACCTGGATTGTAGGCGAACGAGGCAATATATTGAAGCAAACTAAACGTTGAACTACTCATAATAATATTGACAATCAAAACTAAATGAAACATTCGGAATCCGTGACTATCAATTTTATCCGTTCAAAAAAAGTAAGGCTAACCATCACGTTTTTTCGCGAAAAATTGAAAACTTTTTTTTTGTTGAAATTCCGGTTCAAAATGATTATAGGTACAGTATACAAGACGTTGAGCACGAAATTACCGGTAGGACGTATAAGGAAAGCAGTGGTTGTTGGAAGTTTCGTATTTTGAAATTCGGTCACTTTGTGCTTCGAACCTGGATTGTAGGCGAACGAGGCAATATATTGAAGCAAACTAAACGTTGAACTACTCATAATAATATTGACAGTCAAAACTAAATGAAACATTCGGAATCCGTGACTATGAATTTTATCCGTTCAAAAAAAGTAAGGCAAACCATCACGTTTTTTCGCGAAAAATTGAAAACTTTTTTTTTGTTGAAATTCCGGTTCAAAATGATTATAGGTACAGTATAGAACACGTTGAGCACGAAATTACCGGTAGGACGTATAAGGAAAGCAGTGGTTGTTGGAAGTTTCGTATTTTGAAATTCGGTCACTTTGTGCTTCGAACCTGGATTGTAGGCGAACGAGGCAATATATTGAAGCAAACTAAACGTTGAACTACTCATAATAATATTGACAGTCAAAACTAAATGAAACATTCGGAATCCGTGACTATGAATTTTATCCGTTCAAAAAAAGTAAGGCTAACATCACGTTTTTTCGCGAAAAATTGAAAACTTTTTTTTTGTTGAAATTCCGGTTCAAAATGATTATAGGTACAGTATACAAGACGTTGAGCACGAAATTACCGGTAGGACGTATAAGGAAAGCAGTGGTTGTTGGAAGTTTCGTATTTTGAAATTCGGTCACTTTGTGCTTCGAACCTGGATTGTAGGCGAACGAGGCAATATATTGAAGCAAACTAAACGTTGAACTACTCATAATAATATTGACAATCAAAACTAAATGAAACATTCGGAATCCGTGACTATCAATTTTATCCGTTCAAAAAAAGTAAGGCTAACCATCACGTTTTTTCGCGAAAAATTGAAAACTTTTTTTGTTGAAATTCCGGTTCAAAATGATTATAGGTACAGTATAGAACACGTTGAGCACGAAATTACCGGTAGGACGTATAAGGAAAGCAGTGGTTGTTGGAAGTTTCGTATTTTGAAATTCGGTCACTTTGTGCTTCGAACCTGGATTGTAGGCGAACGAGGCAATATATTGAAGCAAACTAAACGTTGAACTACTCATAATAACATTGATAATCAAAACTAAATGAAACATTCGGAATCCGTGACTATCAATTTTATCCGTTCAAAAAAAGTAAGGCTAACCATCACGTTTTTTCGCGAAAAATTGAAAACTTTTTTTTTGTTGAAATTCCGATTCAAAATGATTATAGGTACAGTATACAAGACGTTGAGCACGAAATTACCGGTAGGACGTATAAGGAAAGCAGTGGTTGTTGGAAGTTTCGTATTTTGAAATTCGGTCACTTTGTGCTTCGAACCTGGATTGTAGGCGAACGAGGCAATATATTGAAGCAAACTAAACGTTGAACTACTCATAATAATATTGACAATCAAAACTAAATGAAACATTCGGAATCCGTGACTATCAATTTTATCCGTTCAAAAAAAGTAAGGCTAACCATCACGTTTTTTCGCGAAAAATTGAAAACTTTTTTTTTGTTGAAATTCCGGTTCAAAATGATTATAGGTACAGTATACAAGACGTTGAGCACGAAATTACCGGTAGGACGTATAAGGAAAGCAGTGGTTGTTGGAAGTTTCGTATTTTGAAATTCGGTCACTTTGTGCTTCGAACCTGGATTGTAGGCGAACGAGGCAATATATTGAAGCAAACTAAACGTTGAACTACTCATAATAATATTGACAGTCAAAACTAAATGAAACATTCGGAATCCGTGACTATGAATTTTATCCGTTCAAAAAAAGTAAGGCTAACATCACGTTTTTTCGCGAAAAATTGAAAACTTTTTTTTTGTTGAAATTCCGGTTCAAAATGATTATAGGTACAGTATAGAACACGTTGAGCACGAAATTACCGGTAGGACGTATAAGGAAAGCAGTGGTTGTTGGAAGTTTCGTATTTTGAAATTCGGTCACTTTGTGCTTCGAACCTGGATTGTAGGCGAACGAGGCAATATATTGAAGCAAACTAAACGTTGAACTACTCATAATAATATTGACAGTCAAAACTAAATGAAACATTCGGAATCCGTGACTATGAATTTTATCCGTTCAAAAAAAGTAAGGCTAACATCACGTTTTTTCGCCAAAAATTGAAAACTTTTTTTTTGTTGAAATTCCGATTCAAAATGATTATAGGTACAGTATACAAGACGTTGAGCACGAAATTACCGGTAGGACGTATAAGGAAAGCAGTGGTTGTTGGAAGTTTCGTATTTTGAAATTCGGTCACTTTGTGCTTCGAACCTGGATTGTAGGCGAACGAGGCAATATATTGAAGCAAACTAAACGTTGAACTACTCATAATAATATTGACAGTCAAAACTAAATGAAACATTCGGAATCCGTGACTATGAATTTTATCCGTTCAAAAAAAGTAAGGCTAACATCACGTTTTTTCGCCAAAAATTGAAAACTTTTTTTGTTGAAATTCCGGTTCAAAATGATTATAGGTACAGTATAGAACACGTTGAGCACGAAATTACCGGTAGGACGTATAAGGAAAGCAGTGGTTGTTGGAAGTTTCGTATTTTGAAATTCGGTCACTTTGTGCTTCGAACCTGGATTGTAGGCGAACGAGGCAATATATTGAAGCAAACTAAACGTTGAACTACTCATAATAATATTGACAGTCAAAACTAAATGAAACATTCGGAATCCGTGACTATGAATTTTATCCGTTCAAAAAAAGTAAGAAACCATCACGTTTTATCGCGAAAAATTGAAAATTTTTTTTTTGTTGAAATTCCGGTTCAAAATGATTATAAGTACAGTATAGAACACGTTGAGCACGAAATTACCGGTAGGACGTATAAGGAAAGCAGTGGTTGTTGGAAGTTTCGTATTTTGAAATTCGGTCACTTTGTGCTTCGAACCTGGATTGTAGGCGAACGAGGCAATATATTGAAGCAAACTAAACGTTGAACTACTCATAATAATATTGACAGTCAAAACTAAATGAAACATTCGGAATCCGTGACTATGAATTTTATCCGTTCAAAAAAAGTAAGGCAAGCCATCACGTTTTTTCGCGAAAAATTGAAAACTTTTTTTTTGTTGAAATTCCGGTTCAAAATGATTATAGGTACAGTATAGAACACGTTGAGCACGAAATTACCGGTAGGACGTATAAGGAAAGCAGTGGTTGTTGGAAGTTTCGTATTTTGAAATTCGGTCACTTTGTGCTTCGAACCTGGATTGTAGGCGAACGAGGCAATATATTGAAGCAAACTAAACGTTGAACTACTCATAATAATATTGACAGTCAAAACTAAATGAAACATTCGGAATCCGTGACTATGAATTTTATCCGTTCAAAAAAAGTAAGGCAAACCATCACGTTTTTTCGCGAAAAATTGAAAACTTTTTTTTTGTTGAAATTCCGGTTCAAAATGATTATAGGTACAGTATACAAGACGTTGAGCACGAAATTACCGGTAGGACGTATAAGGAAAGCAGTGGTTGTTGGAAGTTTCGTATTTTGAAATTCGGTCACTTTGTGCTTCGAACCTGGATTGTAGGCGAACGAGGCAATATATTGAAGCAAACTAAACGTTGAACTACTCATAATAATATTGACAGTCAAAACTAAATGAAACATTCGGAATCCGTGACTATGAATTTTATCCGTTCAAAAAAAGTAAGGCAAACCATCACGTTTTTTCGCGAAAAATTGAAAACTTTTTTTTTGTTGAAATTCCGGTTCAAAATGATTATAGGTACAGTATAGAACACGTTGAGCACGAAATTACCGGTAGGACATATAAGGAAAGCAGTGGTTGTTGGAAGTTTCGTATTTTGAAATTCGGTCACTTTGTGCTTCGAACCTGGATTGTAGGCGAACGAGGCAATATATTGAAGCAAACTAAACGTTGAACTACTCATAATAATATTGACAATCAAAACTAAATGAAACATTCGGAATCCGTGACTATCAATTTTATCCGTTCAAAAAAAGTAAGGCTAACATCACGTTTTTTCGCGAAAAATTGAAAACTTTTTTTTTGTTGAAATTCCGGTTCAAAATGATTATAGGTACAGTATACAACACGTTGAGCACGAAATTACCGGTAGGACATATAAGGAAAGCAGTGGTTGTTGGAAGTTTCGTATTTTGAAATTCGGTCACTTTGTGCTTCGAACCTGGATTGTAGGCGAACGAGGCAATATATTGAAGCAAACTAAACGTTGAACTACTCATAATAATATTGACAGTCAAAACTAAATGAAACATTTGGAATCCGTGACTATGAATTTTATCCGTTCAAAAAAAGTAAGGCAAACCATCACGTTTTTTCGCGAAAAATTGAAAACTTTTTTTTTGTTGAAATTCCGGTTCAAAATGATTATAGGTACAGTATACAAGACGTTGAGCACGAAATTACCGGTAGGACGTATAAGGAAAGCAGTGGTTGTTGGAAGTTTCGTATTTTGAAATTCGGTCACTTTGTGCTTCGAACCTGGATTGTAGGCGAACGAGGCAATATATTGAAGCAAACTAAACGTTGAACTACTCATAATAATATTGACAGTCAAAACTAAATGAAACATTCGGAATCCGTGACTATGAATTTTATCCGTTCAAAAAAAGTAAGGCTAACCATCACGTTTTTTTGCGAATAATTGAAAACTTTTTTTGTTGAAATTCCGGTTCAAAATGATTATAGGTACAGTATACAACACGTTGAGCACGAAATTACCGGTAGGACGTATAAGGAAAGCAGTGGTTGTTGGAAGTTTCGTATTTTGAAATTCGGTCACTTTGTGCTTCGAACCTGGATTGTAGGCGAACGAGGCAATATATTGAAGCAAACTAAACGTTGAACTACTCATAATAATATTGACAGTCAAAACTAAATGAAACATTCGGAATCCGTGACTATGAATTTTATCCGTTCAAAAAAAGTAAGGCTAACATCACGTTTTTTCGCGAAAAATTGAAAACTTTTTTTTTGTTGAAATTCCGGTTCAAAATGATTATAGGTACAGTATACAACACGTTGAGCACGAAATTACCGGTAGGACATATAAGGAAAGCAGTGGTTGTTGGAAGTTTCGTATTTTGAAATTCGGTCACTTTGTGCTTCGAACCTGGATTGTAGGCGAACGAGGCAATATATTGAAGCAAACTAAACGTTGAACTACTCATAATAATATTGACAGTCAAAACTAAATGAAACATTCGGAATCCGTGACTATGAATTTTATCCGTTCAAAAAAAGTAAGGCAAACCATCACGTTTTTTCGCGAAAAATTGAAAACTTTTTTTTTGTTGAAATTCCGGTTCAAAATGATTATAGGTACAGTATACAAGACGTTGAGCACGAAATTACCGGTAGGACGTATAAGGAAAGCAGTGGTTGTTGGAAGTTTCGTATTTTGAAATTCGGTCACTTTGTGCTTCGAACCTGGATTGTAGGCGAACGAGGCAATATATTGAAGTAAACTAAACGTTGAACTACTCATAATAATATTGACAGTCAAAACTAAATGAAACATTCGGAATCCGTGACTATGAATTTTATCCGTTCAAAAAAAGTAAGGCTAACCATCACGTTTTTTCGCGAAAAATTGAAAACTTTTTTTTTGTTGAAATTCCGGTTCAAAATGATTATAGGTACAGTATACAAGACGTTGAGCACGAAATTACCGGTAGGACGTATAAGGAAAGCAGTGGTTGTTGGAAGTTTCGTATTTTGAAATTCGGTCACTTTGTGCTTCGAACCTGGATTGTAGGCGAACGAGGCAATATATTGAAGCAAACTAAACGTTGAACTACTCATAATAATATTGACAGTCAAAACTAAATGAAACATTTGGAATCCGTGACTATGAATTTTATCCGTTCAAAAAAAGTAAGGCAAACCATCACGTTTTTTCGCGAAAAATTGAAAACTTTTTTTTTGTTGAAATTCCGGTTCAAAATGATTATAGGTACAGTATACAAGACGTTGAGCACGAAATTACCGGTAGGACGTATAAGGAAAGCAGTGGTTGTTGGAAGTTTCGTATTTTGAAATTCGGTCACTTTGTGCTTCGAACCTGGATTGTAGGCGAACGAGGCAATATATTGAAGCAAACTAAACGTTGAACTACTCATAATAATATTGACAATCAAAACTAAATGAAACATTCGGAATCCGTGACTATCAATTTTATCCGTTCAAAAAAGTAAGGCTAACCATCACGTTTTTTTGCGAATAATTGAAAACTTTTTTTGTTGAAATTCCGGTTCAAAATGATTATAGGTACAGTATAGAACACGTTGAGCACGAAATTACCGGTAGGACGTATAAGGAAAGCAGTGGTTGTTGGAAGTTTCGTATTTTGAAATTCGGTCACTTTGTGCTTCGAACCTGGATTGTAGGCGAACGAGGCAATATATTGAAGCAAACTAAACGTTGAACTACTCATAATAATATTGACAGTCAAAACTAAATGAAACATTCGGAATCCGTGACTATGAATTTTATCCGTTCAAAAAAAGTAAGGCTAACCATCACGTTTTTTTGCGAATAATTGAAAACTTTTTTTGTTGAAATTCCGGTTCAAAATGATTATAGGTACAGTATACAACACGTTGAGCACGAAATTACCGGTAGGACGTATAAGGAAAGCAGTGGTTGTTGGAAGTTTCGTATTTTGAAATTCGGTCACTTTGTGCTTCGAACCTGGATTGTAGGCGAACGAGGCAATATATTGAAGCAAACTAAACGTTGAACTACTCATAATAATATTGACAGTCAAAACTAAATGAAACATTCGGAATCCGTGACTATGAATTTTATCCGTTCAAAAAAAGTAAGGCAAACCATCACGTTTTTTCGCGAAAAATTGAAAACTTTTTTTTTGTTGAAATTCCGGTTCAAAATGATTATAGGTACAGTATAGAACACGTTGAGCACGAAATTACCGGTAGGACATATAAGGAAAGCAGTGGTTGTTGGAAGTTTCGTATTTTGAAATTCGGTCACTTTGTGCTTCGAACCTGGATTGTAGGCGAACGAGGCAATATATTGAAGCAAACTAAACGTTGAACTACTCATAATAATATTGACAATCAAAACTAAATGAAACATTCGGAATCCGTGACTATCAATTTTATCCGTTCAAAAAAAGTAAGGCTAACCATCACGTTTTTTCGCGAAAAATTGAAAACTTTTTTTTTGTTGAAATTCCGATTCAAAATGATTATAGGTACAGTATACAAGACGTTGAGCACGAAATTACCGGTAGGACGTATAAGGAAAGCAGTGGTTGTTGGAAGTTTCGTATTTTGAAATTCGGTCACTTTGTGCTTCGAACCTGGATTGTAGGCGAACGAGGCAATATATTGAAGCAAACTAAACGTTGAACTACTCATAATAATATTGACAGTCAAAACTAAATGAAACATTCGGAATCCGTGACTATGAATTTTATCCGTTCAAAAAAAGTAAGGCAAACCATCACGTTTTTTCGCGAAAAATTGAAAACTTTTTTTTTGTTGAAATTCCGGTTCAAAATGATTATAGGTACAGTATAGAACACGTTGAGCACGAAATTACCGGTAGGACGTATAAGGAAAGCAGTGGTTGTTGGAAGTTTCGTATTTTGAAATTCGGTCACTTTGTGCTTCGAACCTGGATTGTAGGCGAACGAGGCAATATATTGAAGCAAACTAAACGTTGAACTACTCATAATAATATTGACAGTCAAAACTAAATGAAACATTCGGAATCCGTGACTATGAATTTTATCCGTTCAAAAAAAGTAAGGCTAACATCACGTTTTTTCGCCAAAAATTGAAAACTTTTTTTTTGTTGAAATTCCGATTCAAAATGATTATAGGTACAGTATACAAGACGTTGAGCACGAAATTACCGGTAGGACGTATAAGGAAAGCAGTGGTTGTTGGAAGTTTCGTATTTTGAAATTCGGTCACTTTGTGCTTCGAACCTGGATTGTAGGCGAACGAGGCAATATATTGAAGCAAACTAAACGTTGAACTACTCATAATAATATTGACAGTCAAAACTAAATGAAACATTCGGAATCCGTGACTATGAATTTTATCCGTTCAAAAAAAGTAAGAAACCATCACGTTTTATCGCGAAAAATTGAAAATTTTTTTTTTGTTGAAATTCCGGTTCAAAATGATTATAAGTACAGTATAGAACACGTTGAGCACGAAATTACCGGTAGGACGTATAAGGAAAGCAGTGGTTGTTGGAAGTTTCGTATTTTGAAATTCGGTCACTTTGTGCTTCGAACCTGGATTGTAGGCGAACGAGGCAATATATTGAAGCAAACTAAACGTTGAACTACTCATAATAATATTGACAGTCAAAACTAAATGAAACATTCGGAATCCGTGACTATGAATTTTATCCGTTCAAAAAAAGTAAGGCAAGCCATCACGTTTTTTCGCGAAAAATTGAAAACTTTTTTTTTGTTGAAATTCCGGTTCAAAATGATTATAGGTACAGTATAGAACACGTTGAGCACGAAATTACCGGTAGGACGTATAAGGAAAGCAGTGGTTGTTGGAAGTTTCGTATTTTGAAATTCGGTCACTTTGTGCTTCGAACCTGGATTGTAGGCGAACGAGGCAATATATTGAAGCAAACTAAACGTTGAACTACTCATAATAATATTGACAGTCAAAACTAAATGAAACATTCGGAATCCGTGACTATGAATTTTATCCGTTCAAAAAAAGTAAGGCAAACCATCACGTTTTTTCGCGAAAAATTGAAAACTTTTTTTTTGTTGAAATTCCGGTTCAAAATGATTATAGGTACAGTATAGAACACGTTGAGCACGAAATTACCGGTAGGACATATAAGGAAAGCAGTGGTTGTTGGAAGTTTCGTATTTTGAAATTCGGTCACTTTGTGCTTCGAACCTGGATTGTAGGCGAACGAGGCAATATATTGAAGCAAACTAAACGTTGAACTACTCATAATAATATTGACAGTCAAAACTAAATGAAACATTCGGAATCCGTGACTATGAATTTTATCCGTTCAAAAAAAGTAAGGCTAACCATCACGTTTTTTTGCGAATAATTGAAAACTTTTTTTGTTGAAATTCCGGTTCAAAATGATTATAGGTACAGTATACAACACGTTGAGCACGAAATTACCGGTAGGACGTATAAGGAAAGCAGTGGTTGTTGGAAGTTTCGTATTTTGAAATTCGGTCACTTTGTGCTTCGAACCTGGATTGTAGGCGAACGAGGCAATATATTGAAGCAAACTAAACGTTGAACTACTCATAATAATATTGACAGTCAAAACTAAATGAAACATTCGGAATCCGTGACTATGAATTTTATCCGTTCAAAAAAAGTAAGGCTAACATCACGTTTTTTCGCGAAAAATTGAAAACTTTTTTTTTGTTGAAATTCCGGTTCAAAATGATTATAGGTACAGTATAGAACACGTTGAGCACGAAATTACCGGTAGGACATATAAGGAAAGCAGTGGTTGTTGGAAGTTTCGTATTTTGAAATTCGGTCACTTTGTGCTTCGAACCTGGATTGTAGGCGAACGAGGCAATATATTGAAGCAAACTAAACGTTGAACTACTCATAATAATATTGACAGTCAAAACTAAATGAAACATTCGGAATCCGTGACTATGAATTTTATCCGTTCAAAAAAAGTAAGGCAAACCATCACGTTTTTTCGCGAAAAATTGAAAACTTTTTTTTTGTTGAAATTCCGGTTCAAAATGATTATAGGTACAGTATACAAGACGTTGAGCACGAAATTACCGGTAGGACGTATAAGGAAAGCAGTGGTTGTTGGAAGTTTCGTATTTTGAAATTCGGTCACTTTGTGCTTCGAACCTGGATTGTAGGCGAACGAGGCAATATATTGAAGTAAACTAAACGTTGAACTACTCATAATAATATTGACAGTCAAAACTAAATGAAACATTCGGAATCCGTGACTATGAATTTTATCCGTTCAAAAAAAGTAAGGCTAACCATCACGTTTTTTCGCGAAAAATTGAAAACTTTTTTTTTGTTGAAATTCCGGTTCAAAATGATTATAGGTACAGTATACAAGACGTTGAGCACGAAATTACCGGTAGGACGTATAAGGAAAGCAGTGGTTGTTGGAAGTTTCGTATTTTGAAATTCGGTCACTTTGTGCTTCGAACCTGGATTGTAGGCGAACGAGGCAATATATTGAAGCAAACTAAACGTTGAACTACTCATAATAATATTGACAGTCAAAACTAAATGAAACATTTGGAATCCGTGACTATGAATTTTATCCGTTCAAAAAAAGTAAGGCAAACCATCACGTTTTTTCGCGAAAAATTGAAAACTTTTTTTTTGTTGAAATTCCGGTTCAAAATGATTATAGGTACAGTATACAAGACGTTGAGCACGAAATTACCGGTAGGACGTATAAGGAAAGCAGTGGTTGTTGGAAGTTTCGTATTTTGAAATTCGGTCACTTTGTGCTTCGAACCTGGATTGTAGGCGAACGAGGCAATATATTGAAGCAAACTAAACGTTGAACTACTCATAATAATATTGACAATCAAAACTAAATGAAACATTCGGAATCCGTGACTATCAATTTTATCCGTTCAAAAAAGTAAGGCTAACCATCACGTTTTTTTGCGAATAATTGAAAACTTTTTTTGTTGAAATTCCGGTTCAAAATGATTATAGGTACAGTATAGAACACGTTGAGCACGAAATTACCGGTAGGACGTATAAGGAAAGCAGTGGTTGTTGGAAGTTTCGTATTTTGAAATTCGGTCACTTTGTGCTTCGAACCTGGATTATAGGCGAACGAGGCAATATATTGAAGCAAACTAAACGTTGAACTACTCATAATAATATTGACAGTCAAAACTAAATGAAACATTCGGAATCCGTGACTATGAATTTTATCCGTTCAAAAAAAGTAAGGCTAACCATCACGTTTTTTTGCGAATAATTGAAAACTTTTTTTGTTGAAATTCCGGTTCAAAATGATTATAGGTACAGTATACAACACGTTGAGCACGAAATTACCGGTAGGACGTATAAGGAAAGCAGTGGTTGTTGGAAGTTTCGTATTTTGAAATTCGGTCACTTTGTGCTTCGAACCTGGATTGTAGGCGAACGAGGCAATATATTGAAGCAAACTAAACGTTGAACTACTCATAATAATATTGACAGTCAAAACTAAATGAAACATTCGGAATCCGTGACTATGAATTTTATCCGTTCAAAAAAAGTAAGGCAAACCATCACGTTTTTTCGCGAAAAATTGAAAACTTTTTTTTTGTTGAAATTCCGGTTCAAAATGATTATAGGTACAGTATAGAACACGTTGAGCACGAAATTACCGGTAGGACATATAAGGAAAGCAGTGGTTGTTGGAAGTTTCGTATTTTGAAATTCGGTCACTTTGTGCTTCGAACCTGGATTGTAGGCGAACGAGGCAATATATTGAAGCAAACTAAACGTTGAACTACTCATAATAATATTGACAGTCAAAACTAAATGAAACATTCGGAATCCGTGACTATGAATTTTATCCGTTCAAAAAAAGTAAGGCAAACCATCACGTTTTTTCGCGAAAAATTGAAAACTTTTTTTTTGTTGAAATTCCGGTTCAAAATGATTATAGGTACAGTATACAAGACGTTGAGCACGAAATTACCGGTAGGACGTATAAGGAAAGCAGTGGTTGTTGGAAGTTTCGTATTTTGAAATTCGGTCACTTTGTGCTTCGAACCTGGATTGTAGGCGAACGAGGCAATATATTGAAGCAAACTAAACGTTGAACTACTCATAATAATATTGACAATCAAAACTAAATGAAACATTCGGAATCCGTGACTATCAATTTTATCCGTTCAAAAAAGTAAGGCTAACCATCACGTTTTTTTGCGAATAATTGAAAACTTTTTTTGTTGAAATTCCGGTTCAAAATGATTATAGGTACAGTATACAAGACGTTGAGCACGAAATTACCGGTAGGACGTATAAGGAAAGCAGTGGTTGTTGGAAGTTTCGTATTTTGAAATTCGGTCACTTTGTGCTTCGAACCTGGATTGTAGGCGAACGAGGCAATATATTGAAGCAAACTAAACGTTGAACTACTCATAATAATATTGACAATCAAAACTAAATGAAACATTCGGAATCCGTGACTATGAATTTTATCCGTTCAAAAAAAGTAAGGCAAACCATCACGTTTTTTCGCGAAAAATTGAAAACTTTTTTTTTGTTGAAATTCCGGTTCAAAATGATTATAGGTACAGTATACAAGACGTTGAGCACGAAATTACCGGTAGGACGTATAAGGAAAGCAGTGGTTGTTGGAAGTTTCGTATTTTGAAATTCGGTCACTTTGTGCTTCGAACCTGGATTGTAGGCGAACGAGGCAATATATTGAAGCAAACTAAACGTTGAACTACTCATAATAATATTGACAATCAAAACTAAATGAAACATTCGGAATCCGTGACTATCAATTTTATCCGTTCAAAAAGTAAGGCTAACCATCACGTTTTTTTGCGAATAATTGAAAACTTTTTTTGTTGAAATTCCGGTTCAAAATGATTATAGGTACAGTAT
Source organism: Nephrotoma appendiculata (assembly GCA_947310385.1). Lineage (NCBI taxonomy): Eukaryota > Metazoa > Arthropoda > Insecta > Diptera > Tipulidae > Nephrotoma > Nephrotoma appendiculata. Next base: position 102,017,967 of record OX371223.1, read on the forward strand.
AGAACACGTTGAGCACGAAATTACCGGTAGGACGTATAAGGAAAGCAGTGGTTGTTGGAAGTTTCGTATTTTGAAATTCGGTCACTTTGTGCTTCGAACCTGGATTGTAGGCGAACGAGGCAATATATTGAAGCAAACTAAACGTTGAACTACTCATAATAATATTGACAGTCAAAACTAAATGAAACATTCGGAATCCGTGACTATGAATTTTATCCGTTCAAAAAAAGTAAGGCTAACCATCACGTTTTTTTGCGAATAATTGAAAACTTTTTTTGTTGAAATTCCGGTTCAAAATGATTATAGGTACAGTATACAACACGTTGAGCACGAAATTACCGGTAGGACGTATAAGGAAAGCAGTGGTTGTTGGAAGTTTCGTATTTTGAAATTCGGTCACTTTGTGCTTCGAACCTGGATTGTAGGCGAACGAGGCAATATATTGAAGTAAACTAAACGTTGAACTACTCATAATAATATTGACAGTCAAAACTAAATGAAACATTCGGAATCCGTGACTATCAATTTTATCCGTTCAAAAAAAGTAAGGCTAACCATCACGTTTTTTCGCGAAAAATTGAAAACTTTTTTTTTGTTGAAATTCCGGTTCAAAATGATTATAGGTACAGTATACAAGACGTTGAGCACGAAATTACCGGTAGGACGTATAAGGAAAGCAGTGGTTGTTGGAAGTTTCGTATTTTGAAATTCGGTCACTTTGTGCTTCGAACCTGGATTGTAGGCGAACGAGGCAATATATTGAAGCAAACTAAACGTTGAACTACTCATAATAATATTGACAGTCAAAACTAAATGAAACATTTGGAATCCGTGACTATGAATTTTATCCGTTCAAAAAAAGTAAGGCAAACCATCACGTTTTTTCGCGAAAAATTGAAAACTTTTTTTTGTTGAAATTCCGGTTCAAAATGATTATAGGTACAGTATACAAGACGTTGAGCACGAAATTACCGGTAGGACGTATAAGGAAAGCAGTGGTTGTTGGAAGTTTCGTATTTTGAAATTCGGTCACTTTGTGCTTCGAACCTGGATTGTAGGCGAACGAGGCAATATATTGAAGCAAACTAAACGTTGAACTACTCATAATAATATTGACAATCAAAACTAAATGAAACATTCGGAATCCGTGACTATCAATTTTATCCGTTCAAAAAAGTAAGGCTAACCATCACGTTTTTTTGCGAATAATTGAAAACTTTTTTTGTTGAAATTCCGGTTCAAAATGATTATAGGTACAGTATAGAACACGTTGAGCACGAAATTACCGGTAGGACGTATAAGGAAAGCAGTGGTTGTTGGAAGTTTCGTATTTTGAAATTCGGTCACTTTGTGCTTCGAACCTGGATTGTAGGCGAACGAGGCAATATATTGAAGCAAACTAAACGTTGAACTACTCATAATAATATTGACAGTCAAAACTAAATGAAACATTCGGAATCCGTGACTATGAATTTTATCCGTTCAAAAAAAGTAAGGCTAACCATCACGTTTTTTTGCGAATAATTGAAAACTTTTTTTGTTGAAATTCCGGTTCAAAATGATTATAGGTACAGTATACAACACGTTGAGCACGAAATTACCGGTAGGACGTATAAGGAAAGCAGTGGTTGTTGGAAGTTTCGTATTTTGAAATTCGGTCACTTTGTGCTTCGAACCTGGATTGTAGGCGAACGAGGCAATATATTGAAGTAAACTAAACGTTGAACTACTCATAATAATATTGACAGTCAAAACTAAATGAAACATTCGGAATCCGTGACTATGAATTTTATCCGTTCAAAAAAAGTAAGGCTAACCATCACGTTTTTTCGCGAAAAATTGAAAACTTTTTTTTTGTTGAAATTCCGGTTCAAAATGATTATAGGTACAGTATACAAGACGTTGAGCACGAAATTACCGGTAGGACGTATAAGGAAAGCAGTGGTTGTTGGAAGTTTCGTATTTTGAAATTCGGTCACTTTGTGCTTCGAACCTGGATTGTAGGCGAACGAGGCAATATATTGAAGCAAACTAAACGTTGAACTACTCATAATAATATTGACAGTCAAAACTAAATGAAACATTTGGAATCCGTGACTATGAATTTTATCCGTTCAAAAAAAGTAAGGCAAACCATCACGTTTTTTCGCGAAAAATTGAAAACTTTTTTTTGTTGAAATTCCGGTTCAAAATGATTATAGGTACAGTATACAAGACGTTGAGCACGAAATTACCGGTAGGACGTATAAGGAAAGCAGTGGTTGTTGGAAGTTTCGTATTTTGAAATTCGGTCACTTTGTGCTTCGAACCTGGATTGTAGGCGAACGAGGCAATATATTGAAGCAAACTAAACGTTGAACTACTCATAATAATATTGACAGTCAAAACTAAATGAAACATTCGGAATCCGTGACTATGAATTTTATCCGTTCAAAAAAAGTAAGGCTAACATCACGTTTTTTCGCGAAAAATTGAAAACTTTTTTTTTGTTGAAATTCCGGTTCAAAATGATTATAGGTACAGTATACAAGACGTTGAGCACGAAATTACCGGTAGGACGTATAAGGAAAGCAGTGGTTGTTGGAAGTTTCGTATTTTGAAATTCGGTCACTTTGTGCTTCGAACCTGGATTGTAGGCGAACGAGGCAATATATTGAAGCAAACTAAACGTTGAACTACTCATAATAATATTGACAATCAAAACTAAATGAAACATTCGGAATCCGTGACTATCAATTTTATCCGTTCAAAAAAGTAAGGCTAACCATCACGTTTTTTTGCGAATAATTGAAAACTTTTTTTGTTGAAATTCCGGTTCAAAATGATTATAGGTACAGTATAGAACACGTTGAGCACGAAATTACCGGTAGGACGTATAAGGAAAGCAGTGGTTGTTGGAAGTTTCGTATTTTGAAATTCGGTCACTTTGTGCTTCGAACCTGGATTATAGGCGAACGAGGCAATATATTGAAGCAAACTAAACGTTGAACTACTCATAATAATATTGACAGTCAAAACTAAATGAAACATTCGGAATCCGTGACTATGAATTTTATCCGTTCAAAAAAAGTAAGGCTAACCATCACGTTTTTTTGCGAATAATTGAAAACTTTTTTTGTTGAAATTCCGGTTCAAAATGATTATAGGTACAGTATACAACACGTTGAGCACGAAATTACCGGTAGGACGTATAAGGAAAGCAGTGGTTGTTGGAAGTTTCGTATTTTGAAATTCGGTCACTTTGTGCTTCGAACCTGGATTGTAGGCGAACGAGGCAATATATTGAAGCAAACTAAACGTTGAACTACTCATAATAATATTGACAGTCAAAACTAAATGAAACATTCGGAATCCGTGACTATGAATTTTATCCGTTCAAAAAAAGTAAGGCTAACATCACGTTTTTTCGCGAAAAATTGAAAACTTTTTTTTTGTTGAAATTCCGGTTCAAAATGATTATAGGTACAGTATACAAGACGTTGAGCACGAAATTACCGGTAGGACGTATAAGGAAAGCAGTGGTTGTTGGAAGTTTCGTATTTTGAAATTCGGTCACTTTGTGCTTCGAACCTGGATTGTAGGCGAACGAGGCAATATATTGAAGCAAACTAAACGTTGAACTACTCATAATAATATTGACAGTCAAAACTAAATGAAACATTCGGAATCCGTGACTATGAATTTTATCCGTTCAAAAAAAGTAAGGCAAACCATCACGTTTTTTCGCGAAAAATTGAAAACTTTTTTTTTGTTGAAATTCCGGTTCAAAATGATTATAGGTACAGTATACAAGACGTTGAGCACGAAATTACCGGTAGGACGTATAAGGAAAGCAGTGGTTGTTGGAAGTTTCGTATTTTGAAATTCGGTCACTTTGTGCTTCGAACCTGGATTGTAGGCGAACGAGGCAATATATTGAAGTAAACTAAACGTTGAACTACTCATAATAATATTGACAGTCAAAACTAAATGAAACATTCGGAATCCGTGACTATGAATTTTATCCGTTCAAAAAAAGTAAGGCTAACCATCACGTTTTTTCGCGAAAAATTGAAAACTTTTTTTTTGTTGAAATTCCGGTTCAAAATGATTATAGGTACAGTATACAAGACGTTGAGCACGAAATTACCGGTAGGACGTATAAGGAAAGCAGTGGTTGTTGGAAGTTTCGTATTTTGAAATTCGGTCACTTTGTGCTTCGAACCTGGATTGTAGGCGAACGAGGCAATATATTGAAGCAAACTAAACGTTGAACTACTCATAATAATATTGACAGTCAAAACTAAATGAAACATTTGGAATCCGTGACTATGAATTTTATCCGTTCAAAAAAAGTAAGGCAAACCATCACGTTTTTTCGCGAAAAATTGAAAACTTTTTTTTTGTTGAAATTCCGGTTCAAAATGATTATAGGTACAGTATACAAGACGTTGAGCACGAAATTACCGGTAGGACGTATAAGGAAAGCAGTGGTTGTTGGAAGTTTCGTATTTTGAAATTCGGTCACTTTGTGCTTCGAACCTGGATTGTAGGCGAACGAGGCAATATATTGAAGCAAACTAAACGTTGAACTACTCATAATAATATTGACAATCAAAACTAAATGAAACATTCGGAATCCGTGACTATCAATTTTATCCGTTCAAAAAAGTAAGGCTAACCATCACGTTTTTTTGCGAATAATTGAAAACTTTTTTTGTTGAAATTCCGGTTCAAAATGATTATAGGTACAGTATAGAACACGTTGAGCACGAAATTACCGGTAGGACGTATAAGGAAAGCAGTGGTTGTTGGAAGTTTCGTATTTTGAAATTCGGTCACTTTGTGCTTCGAACCTGGATTGTAGGCGAACGAGGCAATATATTGAAGCAAACTAAACGTTGAACTACTCATAATAATATTGACAGTCAAAACTAAATGAAACATTCGGAATCCGTGACTATGAATTTTATCCGTTCAAAAAAAGTAAGGCTAACCATCACGTTTTTTTGCGAATAATTGAAAACTTTTTTTGTTGAAATTCCGGTTCAAAATGATTATAGGTACAGTATACAACACGTTGAGCACGAAATTACCGGTAGGACGTATAAGGAAAGCAGTGGTTGTTGGAAGTTTCGTATTTTGAAATTCGGTCACTTTGTGCTTCGAACCTGGATTGTAGGCGAACGAGGCAATATATTGAAGCAAACTAAACGTTGAACTACTCATAATAATATTGACAGTCAAAACTAAATGAAACATTCGGAATCCGTGACTATGAATTTTATCCGTTCAAAAAAAGTAAGGCAAACCATCACGTTTTTTCGCGAAAAATTGAAAACTTTTTTTTTGTTGAAATTCCGGTTCAAAATGATTATAGGTACAGTATAGAACACGTTGAGCACGAAATTACCGGTAGGACATATAAGGAAAGCAGTGGTTGTTGGAAGTTTCGTATTTTGAAATTCGGTCACTTTGTGCTTCGAACCTGGATTGTAGGCGAACGAGGCAATATATTGAAGCAAACTAAACGTTGAACTACTCATAATAATATTGACAATCAAAACTAAATGAAACATTCGGAATCCGTGACTATCAATTTTATCCGTTCAAAAAAAGTAAGGCTAACCATCACGTTTTTTCGCGAAAAATTGAAAACTTTTTTTTTGTTGAAATTCCGATTCAAAATGATTATAGGTACAGTATACAAGACGTTGAGCACGAAATTACCGGTAGGACGTATAAGGAAAGCAGTGGTTGTTGGAAGTTTCGTATTTTGAAATTCGGTCACTTTGTGCTTCGAACCTGGATTGTAGGCGAACGAGGCAATATATTGAAGCAAACTAAACGTTGAACTACTCATAATAATATTGACAGTCAAAACTAAATGAAACATTCGGAATCCGTGACTATGAATTTTATCCGTTCAAAAAAAGTAAGGCAAACCATCACGTTTTTTCGCGAAAAATTGAAAACTTTTTTTTTGTTGAAATTCCGGTTCAAAATGATTATAGGTACAGTATAGAACACGTTGAGCACGAAATTACCGGTAGGACGTATAAGGAAAGCAGTGGTTGTTGGAAGTTTCGTATTTTGAAATTCGGTCACTTTGTGCTTCGAACCTGGATTGTAGGCGAACGAGGCAATATATTGAAGCAAACTAAACGTTGAACTACTCATAATAATATTGACAGTCAAAACTAAATGAAACATTCGGAATCCGTGACTATGAATTTTATCCGTTCAAAAAAAGTAAGGCTAACATCACGTTTTTTCGCCAAAAATTGAAAACTTTTTTTTTGTTGAAATTCCGATTCAAAATGATTATAGGTACAGTATACAAGACGTTGAGCACGAAATTACCGGTAGGACGTATAAGGAAAGCAGTGGTTGTTGGAAGTTTCGTATTTTGAAATTCGGTCACTTTGTGCTTCGAACCTGGATTGTAGGCGAACGAGGCAATATATTGAAGCAAACTAAACGTTGAACTACTCATAATAATATTGACAGTCAAAACTAAATGAAACATTCGGAATCCGTGACTATGAATTTTATCCGTTCAAAAAAAGTAAGGCTAACATCACGTTTTTTCGCCAAAAATTGAAAACTTTTTTTGTTGAAATTCCGGTTCAAAATGATTATAGGTACAGTATAGAACACGTTGAGCACGAAATTACCGGTAGGACGTATAAGGAAAGCAGTGGTTGTTGGAAGTTTCGTATTTTGAAATTCGGTCACTTTGTGCTTCGAACCTGGATTGTAGGCGAACGAGGCAATATATTGAAGCAAACTAAACGTTGAACTACTCATAATAATATTGACAGTCAAAACTAAATGAAACATTCGGAATCCGTGACTATGAATTTTATCCGTTCAAAAAAAGTAAGAAACCATCACGTTTTATCGCGAAAAATTGAAAATTTTTTTTTTGTTGAAATTCCGGTTCAAAATGATTATAAGTACAGTATAGAACACGTTGAGCACGAAATTACCGGTAGGACGTATAAGGAAAGCAGTGGTTGTTGGAAGTTTCGTATTTTGAAATTCGGTCACTTTGTGCTTCGAACCTGGATTGTAGGCGAACGAGGCAATATATTGAAGCAAACTAAACGTTGAACTACTCATAATAATATTGACAGTCAAAACTAAATGAAACATTCGGAATCCGTGACTATGAATTTTATCCGTTCAAAAAAAGTAAGGCAAGCCATCACGTTTTTTCGCGAAAAATTGAAAACTTTTTTTTTGTTGAAATTCCGGTTCAAAATGATTATAGGTACAGTATAGAACACGTTGAGCACGAAATTACCGGTAGGACGTATAAGGAAAGCAGTGGTTGTTGGAAGTTTCGTATTTTGAAATTCGGTCACTTTGTGCTTCGAACCTGGATTGTAGGCGAACGAGGCAATATATTGAAGCAAACTAAACGTTGAACTACTCATAATAATATTGACAGTCAAAACTAAATGAAACATTCGGAATCCGTGACTATGAATTTTATCCGTTCAAAAAAAGTAAGGCAAACCATCACGTTTTTTCGCGAAAAATTGAAAACTTTTTTTTTGTTGAAATTCCGGTTCAAAATGATTATAGGTACAGTATAGAACACGTTGAGCACGAAATTACCGGTAGGACATATAAGGAAAGCAGTGGTTGTTGGAAGTTTCGTATTTTGAAATTCGGTCACTTTGTGCTTCGAACCTGGATTGTAGGCGAACGAGGCAATATATTGAAGCAAACTAAACGTTGAACTACTCATAATAATATTGACAGTCAAAACTAAATGAAACATTCGGAATCCGTGACTATGAATTTTATCCGTTCAAAAAAAGTAAGGCTAACCATCACGTTTTTTTGCGAATAATTGAAAACTTTTTTTGTTGAAATTCCGGTTCAAAATGATTATAGGTACAGTATACAACACGTTGAGCACGAAATTACCGGTAGGACGTATAAGGAAAGCAGTGGTTGTTGGAAGTTTCGTATTTTGAAATTCGGTCACTTTGTGCTTCGAACCTGGATTGTAGGCGAACGAGGCAATATATTGAAGCAAACTAAACGTTGAACTACTCATAATAATATTGACAGTCAAAACTAAATGAAACATTCGGAATCCGTGACTATGAATTTTATCCGTTCAAAAAAAGTAAGGCTAACATCACGTTTTTTCGCGAAAAATTGAAAACTTTTTTTTTGTTGAAATTCCGGTTCAAAATGATTATAGGTACAGTATAGAACACGTTGAGCACGAAATTACCGGTAGGACATATAAGGAAAGCAGTGGTTGTTGGAAGTTTCGTATTTTGAAATTCGGTCACTTTGTGCTTCGAACCTGGATTGTAGGCGAACGAGGCAATATATTGAAGCAAACTAAACGTTGAACTACTCATAATAATATTGACAGTCAAAACTAAATGAAACATTCGGAATCCGTGACTATGAATTTTATCCGTTCAAAAAAAGTAAGGCAAACCATCACGTTTTTTCGCGAAAAATTGAAAACTTTTTTTTTGTTGAAATTCCGGTTCAAAATGATTATAGGTACAGTATACAAGACGTTGAGCACGAAATTACCGGTAGGACGTATAAGGAAAGCAGTGGTTGTTGGAAGTTTCGTATTTTGAAATTCGGTCACTTTGTGCTTCGAACCTGGATTGTAGGCGAACGAGGCAATATATTGAAGTAAACTAAACGTTGAACTACTCATAATAATATTGACAGTCAAAACTAAATGAAACATTCGGAATCCGTGACTATGAATTTTATCCGTTCAAAAAAAGTAAGGCTAACCATCACGTTTTTTCGCGAAAAATTGAAAACTTTTTTTTTGTTGAAATTCCGGTTCAAAATGATTATAGGTACAGTATACAAGACGTTGAGCACGAAATTACCGGTAGGACGTATAAGGAAAGCAGTGGTTGTTGGAAGTTTCGTATTTTGAAATTCGGTCACTTTGTGCTTCGAACCTGGATTGTAGGCGAACGAGGCAATATATTGAAGCAAACTAAACGTTGAACTACTCATAATAATATTGACAGTCAAAACTAAATGAAACATTTGGAATCCGTGACTATGAATTTTATCCGTTCAAAAAAAGTAAGGCAAACCATCACGTTTTTTCGCGAAAAATTGAAAACTTTTTTTTTGTTGAAATTCCGGTTCAAAATGATTATAGGTACAGTATACAAGACGTTGAGCACGAAATTACCGGTAGGACGTATAAGGAAAGCAGTGGTTGTTGGAAGTTTCGTATTTTGAAATTCGGTCACTTTGTGCTTCGAACCTGGATTGTAGGCGAACGAGGCAATATATTGAAGCAAACTAAACGTTGAACTACTCATAATAATATTGACAATCAAAACTAAATGAAACATTCGGAATCCGTGACTATCAATTTTATCCGTTCAAAAAAGTAAGGCTAACCATCACGTTTTTTTGCGAATAATTGAAAACTTTTTTTGTTGAAATTCCGGTTCAAAATGATTATAGGTACAGTATAGAACACGTTGAGCACGAAATTACCGGTAGGACGTATAAGGAAAGCAGTGGTTGTTGGAAGTTTCGTATTTTGAAATTCGGTCACTTTGTGCTTCGAACCTGGATTATAGGCGAACGAGGCAATATATTGAAGCAAACTAAACGTTGAACTACTCATAATAATATTGACAGTCAAAACTAAATGAAACATTCGGAATCCGTGACTATGAATTTTATCCGTTCAAAAAAAGTAAGGCTAACCATCACGTTTTTTTGCGAATAATTGAAAACTTTTTTTGTTGAAATTCCGGTTCAAAATGATTATAGGTACAGTATACAACACGTTGAGCACGAAATTACCGGTAGGACGTATAAGGAAAGCAGTGGTTGTTGGAAGTTTCGTATTTTGAAATTCGGTCACTTTGTGCTTCGAACCTGGATTGTAGGCGAACGAGGCAATATATTGAAGCAAACTAAACGTTGAACTACTCATAATAATATTGACAGTCAAAACTAAATGAAACATTCGGAATCCGTGACTATGAATTTTATCCGTTCAAAAAAAGTAAGGCAAACCATCACGTTTTTTCGCGAAAAATTGAAAACTTTTTTTTTGTTGAAATTCCGGTTCAAAATGATTATAGGTACAGTATAGAACACGTTGAGCACGAAATTACCGGTAGGACATATAAGGAAAGCAGTGGTTGTTGGAAGTTTCGTATTTTGAAATTCGGTCACTTTGTGCTTCGAACCTGGATTGTAGGCGAACGAGGCAATATATTGAAGCAAACTAAACGTTGAACTACTCATAATAATATTGACAGTCAAAACTAAATGAAACATTCGGAATCCGTGACTATGAATTTTATCCGTTCAAAAAAAGTAAGGCAAACCATCACGTTTTTTCGCGAAAAATTGAAAACTTTTTTTTTGTTGAAATTCCGGTTCAAAATGATTATAGGTACAGTATACAAGACGTTGAGCACGAAATTACCGGTAGGACGTATAAGGAAAGCAGTGGTTGTTGGAAGTTTCGTATTTTGAAATTCGGTCACTTTGTGCTTCGAACCTGGATTGTAGGCGAACGAGGCAATATATTGAAGCAAACTAAACGTTGAACTACTCATAATAATATTGACAATCAAAACTAAATGAAACATTCGGAATCCGTGACTATCAATTTTATCCGTTCAAAAAAGTAAGGCTAACCATCACGTTTTTTTGCGAATAATTGAAAACTTTTTTTGTTGAAATTCCGGTTCAAAATGATTATAGGTACAGTATACAAGACGTTGAGCACGAAATTACCGGTAGGACGTATAAGGAAAGCAGTGGTTGTTGGAAGTTTCGTATTTTGAAATTCGGTCACTTTGTGCTTCGAACCTGGATTGTAGGCGAACGAGGCAATATATTGAAGCAAACTAAACGTTGAACTACTCATAATAATATTGACAATCAAAACTAAATGAAACATTCGGAATCCGTGACTATGAATTTTATCCGTTCAAAAAAAGTAAGGCAAACCATCACGTTTTTTCGCGAAAAATTGAAAACTTTTTTTTTGTTGAAATTCCGGTTCAAAATGATTATAGGTACAGTATACAAGACGTTGAGCACGAAATTACCGGTAGGACGTATAAGGAAAGCAGTGGTTGTTGGAAGTTTCGTATTTTGAAATTCGGTCACTTTGTGCTTCGAACCTGGATTGTAGGCGAACGAGGCAATATATTGAAGCAAACTAAACGTTGAACTACTCATAATAATATTGACAATCAAAACTAAATGAAACATTCGGAATCCGTGACTATCAATTTTATCCGTTCAAAAAGTAAGGCTAACCATCACGTTTTTTTGCGAATAATTGAAAACTTTTTTTGTTGAAATTCCGGTTCAAAATGATTATAGGTACAGTATAGAACACGTTGAGCACGAAATTACCGGTAGGACGTATAAGGAAAGCAGTGGTTGTTGGAAGTTTCGTATTTTGAAATTCGGTCACTTTGTGCTTCGAACCTGGATTGTAGGCGAACGAGGCAATATATTGAAGCAAACTAAACGTTGAACTACTCATAATAATATTGACAGTCAAAACTAAATGAAACATTCGGAATCCGTGACTATGAATTTTATCCGTTCAAAAAAAGTAAGGCTAACCATCACGTTTTTTTGCGAATAATTGAAAACTTTTTTTGTTGAAATTCCGGTTCAAAATGATTATAGGTACAGTATACAACACGTTGAGCACGAAATTACCGGTAGGACGTATAAGGAAAGCAGTGGTTGTTGGAAGTTTCGTATTTTGAAATTCGGTCACTTTGTGCTTCGAACCTGGATTGTAGGCGAACGAGGCAATATATTGAAGTAAACTAAACGTTGAACTACTCATAATAATATTGACAGTCAAAACTAAATGAAACATTCGGAATCCGTGACTATCAATTTTATCCGTTCAAAAAAAGTAAGGCTAACCATCACGTTTTTTCGCGAAAAATTGAAAACTTTTTTTTTGTTGAAATTCCGGTTCAAAATGATTATAGGTACAGTATACAAGACGTTGAGCACGAAATTACCGGTAGGACGTATAAGGAAAGCAGTGGTTGTTGGAAGTTTCGTATTTTGAAATTCGGTCACTTTGTGCTTCGAACCTGGATTGTAGGCGAACGAGGCAATATATTGAAGCAAACTAAACGTTGAACTACTCATAATAATATTGACAGTCAAAACTAAATGAAACATTTGGAATCCGTGACTATGAATTTTATCCGTTCAAAAAAAGTAAGGCAAACCATCACGTTTTTTCGCGAAAAATTGAAAACTTTTTTTTGTTGAAATTCCGGTTCAAAATGATTATAGGTACAGTATACAAGACGTTGAGCACGAAATTACCGGTAGGACGTATAAGGAAAGCAGTGGTTGTTGGAAGTTTCGTATTTTGAAATTCGGTCACTTTGTGCTTCGAACCTGGATTGTAGGCGAACGAGGCAATATATTGAAGCAAACTAAACGTTGAACTACTCATAATAATATTGACAATCAAAACTAAATGAAACATTCGGAATCCGTGACTATCAATTTTATCCGTTCAAAAAAGTAAGGCTAACCATCACGTTTTTTTGCGAATAATTGAAAACTTTTTTTGTTGAAATTCCGGTTCAAAATGATTATAGGTACAGTATAGAACACGTTGAGCACGAAATTACCGGTAGGACGTATAAGGAAAGCAGTGGTTGTTGGAAGTTTCGTATTTTGAAATTCGGTCACTTTGTGCTTCGAACCTGGATTGTAGGCGAACGAGGCAATATATTGAAGCAAACTAAACGTTGAACTACTCATAATAATATTGACAGTCAAAACTAAATGAAACATTCGGAATCCGTGACTATGAATTTTATCCGTTCAAAAAAAGTAAGGCTAACCATCACGTTTTTTTGCGAATAATTGAAAACTTTTTTTGTTGAAATTCCGGTTCAAAATGATTATAGGTACAGTATACAACACGTTGAGCACGAAATTACCGGTAGGACGTATAAGGAAAGCAGTGGTTGTTGGAAGTTTCGTATTTTGAAATTCGGTCACTTTGTGCTTCGAACCTGGATTGTAGGCGAACGAGGCAATATATTGAAGTAAACTAAACGTTGAACTACTCATAATAATATTGACAGTCAAAACTAAATGAAACATTCGGAATCCGTGACTATGAATTTTATCCGTTCAAAAAAAGTAAGGCTAACCATCACGTTTTTTCGCGAAAAATTGAAAACTTTTTTTTTGTTGAAATTCCGGTTCAAAATGATTATAGGTACAGTATACAAGACGTTGAGCACGAAATTACCGGTAGGACGTATAAGGAAAGCAGTGGTTGTTGGAAGTTTCGTATTTTGAAATTCGGTCACTTTGTGCTTCGAACCTGGATTGTAGGCGAACGAGGCAATATATTGAAGCAAACTAAACGTTGAACTACTCATAATAATATTGACAGTCAAAACTAAATGAAACATTTGGAATCCGTGACTATGAATTTTATCCGTTCAAAAAAAGTAAGGCAAACCATCACGTTTTTTCGCGAAAAATTGAAAACTTTTTTTTGTTGAAATTCCGGTTCAAAATGATTATAGGTACAGTATACAAGACGTTGAGCACGAAATTACCGGTAGGACGTATAAGGAAAGCAGTGGTTGTTGGAAGTTTCGTATTTTGAAATTCGGTCACTTTGTGCTTCGAACCTGGATTGTAGGCGAACGAGGCAATATATTGAAGCAAACTAAACGTTGAACTACTCATAATAATATTGACAGTCAAAACTAAATGAAACATTCGGAATCCGTGACTATGAATTTTATCCGTTCAAAAAAAGTAAGGCTAACATCACGTTTTTTCGCGAAAAATTGAAAACTTTTTTTTTGTTGAAATTCCGGTTCAAAATGATTATAGGTACAGTATAGAACACGTTGAGCACGAAATTACCGGTAGGACATATAAGGAAAGCAGTGGTTGTTGGAAGTTTCGTATTTTGAAATTCGGTCACTTTGTGCTTCGAACCTGGATTGTAGGCGAACGAGGCAATATATTGAAGCAAACTAAACGTTGAACTACTCATAATAATATTGACAATCAAAACTAAATGAAACATTCGGAATCCGTGACTATCAATTTTATCCGTTCAAAAAAGTAAGGCTAACCATCACGTTTTTTTGCGAATAATTGAAAACTTTTTTTGTTGAAATTCCGGTTCAAAATGATTATAGGTACAGTATACAAGACGTTGAGCACGAAATTACCGGTAGGACGTATAAGGAAAGCAGTGGTTGTTGGAAGTTTCGTATTTTGAAATTCGGTCACTTTGTGCTTCGAACCTGGATTGTAGGCGAACGAGGCAATATATTGAAGCAAACTAAACGTTGAACTACTCATAATAATATTGACAATCAAAACTAAATGAAACATTCGGAATCCGTGACTATCAATTTTATCCGTTCAAAAAAGTAAGGCTAACCATCACGTTTTTTTGCGAATAATTGAAAACTTTTTTTGTTGAAATTCCGGTTCAAAATGATTATAGGTACAGTATAGAACACGTTGAGCACGAAATTACCGGTAGGACGTATAAGGAAAGCAGTGGTTGTTGGAAGTTTCGTATTTTGAAATTCGGTCACTTTGTGCTTCGAACCTGGATTGTAGGCGAACGAGGCAATATATTGAAGCAAACTAAACGTTGAACTACTCATAATAATATTGACAATCAAAACTAAATGAAACATTCGGAATCCGTGACTATGAATTTTATCCGTTCCAAAAAAGTAAGGCAAACCATCACGTTTTTTCGCGAAAAATTGAAAACTTTTTTTTTGTTGAAATTCCGGTTCAAAATGATTATAGGTACAGTATACAAGACGTTGAGCACGAAATTACCGGTAGGACGTATAAGGAAAGCAGTGGTTGTTGGAAGTTTCGTATTTTGAAATTCGGTCACTTTGTGCTTCGAACCTGGATTGTAGGCGAACGAGGCAATATATTGAAGCAAACTAAACGTTGAACTACTCATAATAATATTGACAATCAAAACTAAATGAAACATTCGGAATCCGTGACTATCAATTTTATCCGTTCAAAAAAGTAAGGCTAACCATCACGTTTTTTTGCGAATAATTGAAAACTTTTTTTGTTGAAATTCCGGTTCAAAATGATTATAGGTACAGTATACAAGACGTTGAGCACGAAATTACCGGTAGGACGTATAAGGAAAGCAGTGGTTGTTGGAAGTTTCGTATTTTGAAATTCGGTCACTTTGTGCTTCGAACCTGGATTGTAGGCGAACGAGGCAATATATTGAAGCAAACTAAACGTTGAACTACTCATAATAATATTGACAATCAAAACTAAATGAAACATTCGGAATCCGTGACTATCAATTTTATCCGTTCAAAAAAGTAAGGCTAACCATCACGTTTTTTTGCGAATAATTGAAAACTTTTTTTGTTGAAATTCCGGTTCAAAATGATTATAGGTACAGTATAGAACACGTTGAGCACGAAATTACCGGTAGGACGTATAAGGAAAGCAGTGGTTGTTGGAAGTTTCGTATTTTGAAATTCGGTCACTTTGTGCTTCGAACCTGGATTGTAGGCGAACGAGGCAATATATTGAAGCAAACTAAACGTTGAACTACTCATAATAATATTGACAATCAAAACTAAATGAAACATTCGGAATCCGTGACTATGAATTTTATCCGTTCCAAAAAAGTAAGGCAAACCATCACGTTTTTTCGCGAAAAATTGAAAACTTTTTTTTTGTTGAAATTCCGGTTCAAAATGATTATAGGTACAGTATACAAGACGTTGAGCACGAAATTACCGGTAGGACGTATAAGGAAAGCAGTGGTTGTTGGAAGTTTCGTATTTTGAAATTCGGTCACTTTGTGCTTCGAACCTGGATTGTAGGCGAACGAGGCAATATATTGAAGCAAACTAAACGTTGAACTACTCATAATAATATTGACAATCAAAACTAAATGAAACATTCGGAATCCGTGACTATCAATTTTATCCGTTCAAAAAAGTAAGGCTAACCATCACGTTTTTTTGCGAATAATTGAAAACTTTTTTTGTTGAAATTCCGGTTCAAAATGATTATAGGTACAGTATAGAACACGTTGAGCACGAAATTACCGGTAGGACGTATAAGGAAAGCAGTGGTTGTTGGAAGTTTCGTATTTTGAAATTCGGTCACTTTGTGCTTCGAACCTGGATTGTAGGCGAACGAGGCAATATATTGAAGCAAACTAAACGTTGAACTACTCATAATAATATTGACAGTCAAAACTAAATGAAACATTCGGAATCCGTGACTATGAATTTTATCCGTTCAAAAAAAGTAAGGCTAACCATCACGTTTTTTTGCGAATAATTGAAAACTTTTTTTGTTGAAATTCCGGTTCAAAATGATTATAGGTACAGTATACAACACGTTGAGCACGAAATTACCGGTAGGACGTATAAGGAAAGCAGTGGTTGTTGGAAGTTTCGTATTTTGAAATTCGGTCACTTTGTGCTTCGAACCTGGATTGTAGGCGAACGAGGCAATATATTGAAGTAAACTAAACGTTGAACTACTCATAATAATATTGACAGTCAAAACTAAATGAAACATTCGGAATCCGTGACTATGAATTTTATCCGTTCAAAAAAAGTAAGGCTAACCATCACGTTTTTTCGCGAAAAATTGAAAACTTTTTTTTTGTTGAAATTCCGGTTCAAAATGATTATAGGTACAGTATACAAGACGTTGAGCACGAAATTACCGGTAGGACGTATAAGGAAAGCAGTGGTTGTTGGAAGTTTCGTATTTTGAAATTCGGTCACTTTGTGCTTCGAACCTGGATTGTAGGCGAACGAGGCAATATATTGAAGCAAACTAAACGTTGAACTACTCATAATAATATTGACAGTCAAAACTAAATGAAACATTTGGAATCCGTGACTATGAATTTTATCCGTTCAAAAAAAGTAAGGCAAACCATCACGTTTTTTCGCGAAAAATTGAAAACTTTTTTTTGTTGAAATTCCGGTTCAAAATGATTATAGGTACAGTATACAAGACGTTGAGCACGAAATTACCGGTAGGACGTATAAGGAAAGCAGTGGTTGTTGGAAGTTTCGTATTTTGAAATTCGGTCACTTTGTGCTTCGAACCTGGATTGTAGGCGAACGAGGCAATATATTGAAGCAAACTAAACGTTGAACTACTCATAATAATATTGACAGTCAAAACTAAATGAAACATTCGGAATCCGTGACTATGAATTTTATCCGTTCAAAAAAAGTAAGGCTAACATCACGTTTTTTCGCGAAAAATTGAAAACTTTTTTTTTGTTGAAATTCCGGTTCAAAATGATTATAGGTACAGTATAGAACACGTTGAGCACGAAATTACCGGTAGGACATATAAGGAAAGCAGTGGTTGTTGGAAGTTTCGTATTTTGAAATTCGGTCACTTTGTGCTTCGAACCTGGATTGTAGGCGAACGAGGCAATATATTGAAGCAAACTAAACGTTGAACTACTCATAATAATATTGACAGTCAAAACTAAATGAAACATTCGGAATCCGTGACTATGAATTTTATCCGTTCAAAAAAAGTAAGGCAAACCATCACGTTTTTTCGCGAAAAATTGAAAACTTTTTTTTTGTTGAAATTCCGGTTCAAAATGATTATAGGTACAGTATACAAGACGTTGAGCACGAAATTACCGGTAGGACGTATAAGGAAAGCAGTGGTTGTTGGAAGTTTCGTATTTTGAAATTCGGTCACTTTGTGCTTCGAACCTGGATTGTAGGCGAACGAGGCAATATATTGAAGCAAACTAAACGTTGAACTACTCATAATAATATTGACAGTCAAAACTAAATGAAACATTCGGAATCCGTGACTATGAATTTTATCCGTTCAAAAAAAGTAAGGCTAACCATCACGTTTTTTCGCGAAAAATTGAAAACTTTTTTTTTGTTGAAATTCCGATTCAAAATGATTATAGGTACAGTATAGAACACGTTGAGCACGAAATTACCGGTAGGACATATAAGGAAAGCAGTGGTTGTTGGAAGTTTCGTATTTTGAAATTCGGTCACTTTGTGCTTCGAACCTGGATTGTAGGCGAACGAGGCAATATATTGAAGCAAACTAAACGTTGAACTACTCATAATAATATTGACAATCAAAACTAAATGAAACATTCGGAATCCGTGACTATCAATTTTATCCGTTCAAAAAAAGTAAGGCTAACCATCACGTTTTTTTGCGAATAATTGAAAACTTTTTTTGTTGAAATTCCGGTTCAAAATGATTATAGGTACAGTATACAAGACGTTGAGCACGAAATTACCGGTAGGACGTATAAGGAAAGCAGTGGTTGTTGGAAGTTTCGTATTTTGAAATTCGGTCACTTTGTGCTTCGAACCTGGATTGTAGGCGAACGAGGCAATATATTGAAGCAAACTAAACGTTGAACTACTCATAATAATATTGACAGTCAAAACTAAATGAAACATTCGGAATCCGTGACTATGAATTTTATCCGTTCAAAAAAAGTAAGGCTAACCATCACGTTTTTTCGCGAAAAATTGAAAACTTTTTTTTTGTTGAAATTCCGGTTCAAAATGATTATAGGTACAGTATACAAGACGTTGAGCACGAAATTACCGGTAGGACGTATAAGGAAAGCAGTGGTTGTTGGAAGTTTCGTATTTTGAGATTCGGTCACTTTGTGCTTCGAACCTGGATTGTAGGCGAACGAGGCAATATATTGAAGCAAACTAAACGTTGAACTACTCATAATAATATTGACAGTCAAAACTAAATGAAACATTCGGAATCCGTGACTATGAATTTTATCCGTTCAAAAAAAGTAAGGCTAACCATCACGTTTTTTCGCGAAAAATTGAAAACTTTTTTTTTGTTGAAATTCCGGTTCAAAATGATTATAGGTACAGTATACAACACGTTGAGCACGAAATTACCGGTAGGACGTATAAGGAAAGCAGTGGTTGTTGGAAGTTTCGTATTTTGAAATTCGGTCACTTTGTGCTTCGAACCTGGATTGTAGGCGAACGAGGCAATATATTGAAGCAAACTAAACGTTGAACTACTCATAATAATATTGACAGTCAAAACTAAATGAAACATTCGGAATCCGTGACTATGAATTTTATCCGTTCAAAAAAAGTAAGGCTAACCATCACGTTTTTTCGCGAAAAATTGAAAACTTTTTTTTTGTTGAAATTCCGGTTCAAAATGATTATAGGTACAGTATACAACACGTTGAGCACGAAATTACCGGTAGGACGTATAAGGAAAGCAGTGGTTGTTGGAAGTTTCGTATTTTGAAATTCGGTCACTTTGTGCTTCGAACCTGGATTGTAGGCGAACGAGGCAATATATTGAAGCAAACTAAACGTTGAACTACTCATAATAATATTGACAGTCAAAACTAAATGAAACATTCGGAATCCGTGACTATGAATTTTATCCGTTCAAAAAAAGTAAGGCTAACCATCACGTTTTTTCGCGAAAAATTGAAAACTTTTTTTTTGTTGAAATTCCGGTTCAAAATGATTATAGGTACAGTATACAAGACGTTGAGCACGAAATTACCGGTAGGACGTATAAGGAAAGCAGTGGTTGTTGGAAGTTTCGTATTTTGAAATTCGGTCACTTTGTGCTTCGAACCTGGATTGTAGGCGAACGAGGCAATATATTGAAGCAAACTAAACGTTGAACTACTCATAATAATATTGACAGTCAAAACTAAATGAAACATTCGGAATCCGTGACTATGAATTTTATCCGTTCAAAAAAAGTAAGGCTAACCATCACGTTTTTTCGCGAAAAATTGAAAACTTTTTTTTTGTTGAAATTCCGGTTCAAAATGATTATAGGTACAGTATACAAGACGTTGAGCACGAAATTACCGGTAGGACGTATAAGGAAAGCAGTGGTTGTTGGAAGTTTCGTATTTTGAAATTCGGTCACTTTGTGCTTCGAACCTGGATTGTAGGCGAACGAGGCAATATATTGAAGCAAACTAAACGTTGAACTACTCATAATAATATTGACAGTCAAAACTAAATGAAACATTCGGAATCCGTGACTATGAATTTTATCCGTTCAAAAAAAGTAAGGCTAACCATCACGTTTTTTCGCGAAAAATTGAAAACTTTTTTTTTGTTGAAATTCCGGTTCAAACTGATTATAGGTACAGTATACAACACGTTGAGCACGAAATTACCGGTAGGACGTATAAGGAAAGCAGTGGTTGTTGGAAGTTTCGTATTTTGAAATTCGGTCACTTTGTGCTTCGAACCTGGATTGTAGGCGAACGAGGCAATATATTGAAGCAAACTAAACGTTGAACTACTCATAATAATATTGACAGTCAAAACTAAATGAAACATTCGGAATCCGTGACTATGAATTTTATCCGTTCAAAAAAAGTAAGGCTAACCATCACGTTTTTTCGCGAAAAATTGAAAACTTTTTTTTTGTTGAAATTCCGGTTCAAAATGATTATAGGTACAGTATAGAACACGTTGAGCACGAAATTACCGGTAGGACGTATAAGGAAAGCAGTGGTTGTTGGAAGTTTCGTATTTTGAAATTCGGTCACTTTGTGCTTCGAACCTGGATTGTAGGTGAACGAGGCAATATATTGAAGCAAACTAAACGTTGAACTACTCATAATAATATTGACAGTCAAAACTAAATGAAACATTCGGAATCCGTGACTATGAATTTTATCCGTTCAAAAAAAGTAAGGCTAACCATCACGTTTTTTCGCGAAAAATTGAAAACTTTTTTTTTGTTGAAATTCCGGTTCAAACTGATTATAGGTACAGTATACAACACGTTGAGCACGAAATTACCGGTAGGACGTATAAGGAAAGCAGTGGTTGTTGGAAGTTTCGTATTTTGAAATTCGGTCACTTTGTGCTTCGAACCTGGATTGTAGGCGAACGAGGCAATATATTGAAGCAAACTAAACGTTGAACTACTCATAATAATATTGACAGTCAAAACTAAATGAAACATTCGGAATCCGTGACTATGAATTTTATCCGTTCAAAAAAAGTAAGGCTAACCATCACGTTTTTTCGCGAAAAATTGAAAACTTTTTTTTTGTTGAAATTCCGGTTCAAAATGATTATAGGTACAGTATAGAACACGTTGAGCACGAAATTACCGGTAGGACGTATAAGGAAAGCAGTGGTTGTTGGAAGTTTCGTATTTTGAAATTCGGTCACTTTGTGCTTCGAACCTGGATTGTAGGCGAACGAGGCAATATATTGAAGCAAACTAAACGTTGAACTACTCATAATAATATTGACAGTCAAAACTAAATGAAACATTCGGAATCCGTGACTATGAATTTTATCCGTTCAAAAAAAGTAAGGCTAACCATCACGTTTTTTCGCGAAAAATTGAAAACTTTTTTTTTGTTGAAATTCCGGTTCAAAATGATTATAGGTACAGTATAGAACACGTTGAGCACGAAATTACCGGTAGGACGTATAAGGAAAGCAGTGGTTGTTGGAAGTTTCGTATTTTGAAATTCGGTCACTTTGTGCTTCGAACCTGGATTGTAGGCGAACGAGGCAATATATTGAAGCAAACTAAACGTTGAACTACTCATAATAATATTGACAGTCAAAACTAAATGAAACATTCGGAATCCGTGACTATGAATTTTATCCGTTCAAAAAAAGTAAGGCTAACCATCACGTTTTTTCGCGAAAAATTGAAAACTTTCTTTTTGTTGAAATTCCGGTTCAAAATGATTATAGGTACAGTATAGAACACGTTGAGCACGAAATTACCGGTAGGACGTATAAGGAAAGCAGTGGTTGTTGGAAGTTTCGTATTTTGAAATTCGGTCACTTTGTGCTTCGAACCTGGATTGTAGGCGAACGAGGCAATATATTGAAGCAAACTAAACGTTGAACTACTCATAATAATATTGACAGTCAAAACTAAATGAAACATTCGGAATCCGTGACTATGAATTTTATCCGTTCAAAAAAAGTAAGGCTAACCATCACGTTTTTTCGCGAAAAATTGAAAACTTTTTTTTTGTTGAAATTCCGGTTCAAAATGATTATAGGTACAGTATAGAACACGTTGAGCACGAAATTACCGGTAGGACGTATAAGGAAAGCAGTGGTTGTTGGAAGTTTCGTATTTTGAAATTCGGTCACTTTGTGCTTCGAACCTGGATTGTAGGCGAACGAGGCAATATATTGAAGCAAACTAAACGTTGAACTACTCATAATAATATTGACAGTCAAAACTAAATGAAACATTCGGAATCCGTGACTATGAATTTTATCCGTTCAAAAAAAGTAAGGCTAACCATCACGTTTTTTTGCGAATAATTGAAAACTTTTTTTGTTGAAATTCCGGTTCAAAATGATTATAGGTACAGTATACAAGACGTTGAGCACGAAATTACCGGTAGGACGTATAAGGAAAGCAGTGGTTGTTGGAAGTTTCGTATTTTGAAATTCGGTCACTTTGTGCTTCGAACCTGGATTGTAGGCGAACGAGGCAATATATTGAAGCAAACTAAACGTTGAACTACTCATAATAATATTGACAGTCAAAACTAAATGAAACATTCGGAATCCGTGACTATGAATTTTATCCGTTCAAAAAAAGTAAGGCTAACCATCACGTTTTTTTGCGAATAATTGAAAACTTTTTTTGTTGAAATTCCGGTTCAAAATGATTATAGGTACAGTATAGAACACGTTGAGCACGAAATTACCGGTAGGACGTATAAGGAAAGCAGTGGTTGTTGGAAGTTTCGTATTTTGAAATTCGGTCACTTTGTGCTTCGAACCTGGATTGTAGGCGAACGAGGCAATATATTGAAGCAAACTAAACGTTGAACTACTCATAATAATATTGACAGTCAAAACTAAATGAAACATTCGGAATCCGTGACTATGAATTTTATCCGTTCAAAAAAAGTAAGGCTAACCATCACGTTTTTTTGCGAATAATTGAAAACTTTTTTTGTTGAAATTCCGGTTCAAAATGATTATAGGTACAGTATACAAGACGTTGAGCACGAAATTACCGGTAGGACGTATAAGGAAAGCAGTGGTTGTTGGAAGTTTCGTATTTTGAAATTCGGTCACTTTGTGCTTCGAACCTGGATTGTAGGCGAACGAGGCAATATATTGAAGCAAACTAAACGTTGAACTACTCATAATAATATTGACAGTCAAAACTAAATGAAACATTCGGAATCCGTGACTATGAATTTTATCCGTTCAAAAAAAGTAAGGCTAACCATCACGTTTTTTTGCGAATAATTGAAAACTTTTTTTGTTGAAATTCCGGTTCAAAATGATTATAGGTACAGTATACAAGACGTTGAGCACGAAATTACCGGTAGGACGTATAAGGAAAGCAGTGGTTGTTGGAAGTTTCGTATTTTGAAATTCGGTCACTTTGTGCTTCGAACCTGGATTGTAGGCGAACGAGGCAATATATTGAAGCAAACTAAACGTTGAACTACTCATAATAATATTGACAGTCAAAACTAAATGAAATATTCGGAATCCGTGACTATGAATTTTATCCGTTCAAAAAAAGTAAGGCTAACCATCACGTTTTTTTGCGAATAATTGAAAACTTTTTTTGTTGAAATTCCGGTTCAAAATGATTATAGGTACAGTATACAACACGTTGAGCACGAAATTACCGGTAGGACGTATAAGGAAAGCAGTGGTTGTTGGAAGTTTCGTATTTTGAAATTCGGTCACTTTGTGCTTCGAACCTGGATTGTAGGCGAACGAGGCAATATATTGAAGCAAACTAAACGTTGAACTACTCATAATAATATTGACAGTCAAAACTAAATGAAACATTCGGAATCCGTGACTATGAATTTTATCCGTTCAAAAAAAGTAAGGCTAACCATCACGTTTTTTTGCGAATAATTGAAAACTTTTTTTGTTGAAATTCCGGTTCAAAATGATTATAGGTACAGTATAGAACACGTTGAGCACGAAATTACCGGTAGGACGTATAAGGAAAGCAGTGGTTGTTGGAAGTTTCGTATTTTGAAATTCGGTCACTTTGTGCTTCGAACCTGGATTGTAGGCGAACGAGGCAATATATTGAAGCAAACTAAACGTTGAACTACTCATAATAATATTGACAGTCAAAACTAAATGAAACATTCGGAATCCGTGACTATGAATTTTATCCGTTCAAAAAAAGTAAGGCTAACCATCACGTTTTTTCGCGAAAAATTGAAAACTTTTTTTTTGTTGAAATTCCGGTTCAAAATGATTATAGGTACAGTATACAACACGTTGAGCACGAAATTACCGGTAGGACGTATAAGGAAAGCAGTGGTTGTTGGAAGTTTCGTATTTTGAAATTCGGTCACTTTGTGCTTCGAACCTGGATTGTAGGCGAACGAGGCAATATATTGAAGCAAACTAAACGTTGAACTACTCATAATAATATTGACAGTCAAAACTAAATGAAACATTCGGAATCCGTGACTATGAATTTTATCCGTTCAAAAAAAGGAAGGCTAACCATCACGTTTTTTCGCGAAAAATTGAAAACTTTTTTTTTGTTGAAATTCCGGTTCAAAATGATTATAGGTACAGTATAGAACACGTTGAGCACGAAATTACCGGTAGGACGTATAAGGAAAGCAGTGGTTGTTGGAAGTTTCGTATTTTGAAATTCGGTCACTTTGTGCTTCGAACCTGGATTGTAGGCGAACGAGGCAATATATTGAAGCAAACTAAACGTTGAACTACTCATAATAATATTGACAGTCAAAACTAAATGAAACATTCGGAATCCGTGACTATGAATTTTATCCGTTCAAAAAAAGTAAGGCTAACCATCACGTTTTTTTGCGAATAATTGAAAACTTTTTTTGTTGAAATTCCGGTTCAAAATGATTATAGGTACAGTATACAAGACGTTGAGCACGAAATTACCGGTAGGACGTATAAGGAAAGCAGTGGTTGTTGGAAGTTTCGTATTTTGAAATTCGGTCACTTTGTGCTTCGAACCTGGATTGTAGGCGAACGAGGCAATATATTGAAGCAAACTAAACGTTGAACTACTCATAATAATATTGACAGTCAAAACTAAATGAAACATTCGGAATCCGTGACTATGAATTTTATCCGTTCAAAAAAAGTAAGGCTAACCATCACGTTTTTTCGCGAAAAATTGAAAACTTTTTTTTTGTTGAAATTCCGGTTCAAAATGATTATAGGTACAGTATACAAGACGTTGAGCACGAAATTACCGGTAGGACGTATAAGGAAAGCAGTGGTTGTTGGAAGTTTCGTATTTTGAAATTCGGTCACTTTGTGCTTCGAACCTGGATTGTAGGCGAACGAGGCAATATATTGAAGCAAACTAAACGTTGAACTACTCATAATAATATTGACAGTCAAAACTAAATGAAACATTCGGAATCCGTGACTATGAATTTTATCCGTTCAAAAAAAGTAAGGCTAACCATCACGTTTTTTCGCGAAAAATTGAAAACTTTTTTTTTGTTGAAATTCCGGTTCAAAATGATTATAGGTACAGTATACAACACGTTGAGCACGAAATTACCGGTAGGACGTATAAGGAAAGCAGTGGTTGTTGGAAGTTTCGTATTTTGAAATTCGGTCACTTTGTGCTTCGAACCTGGATTGTAGGCGAACGAGGCAATATATTGAAGCAAACTAAACGTTGAACTACTCATAATAATATTGACAGTCAAAACTAAATGAAACATTCGGAATCCGTGACTATGAATTTTATCCGTTCAAAAAAAGTAAGGCTAACCATCACGTTTTTTCGCGAAAAATTGAAAACTTTTTTTTTGTTGAAATTCCGGTTCAAAATGATTATAGGTACAGTATACAACACGTTGAGCACGAAATTACCGGTAGGACGTATAAGGAAAGCAGTGGTTGTTGGAAGTTTCGTATTTTGAAATTCGGTCACTTTGTGCTTCGAACCTGGATTGTAGGCGAACGAGGCAATATATTGAAGCAAACTAAACGTTGAACTACTCATAATAATATTGACAGTCAAAACTAAATGAAACATTCGGAATCCGTGACTATGAATTTTATCCGTTCAAAAAAAGTAAGGCTAACCATCACGTTTTTTCGCGAAAAATTGAAAACTTTTTTTTTGTTGAAATTCCGGTTCAAAATGATTATAGGTACAGTATACAAGACGTTGAGCACGAAATTACCGGTAGGACGTATAAGGAAAGCAGTGGTTGTTGGAAGTTTCGTATTTTGAAATTCGGTCACTTTGTGCTTCGAACCTGGATTGTAGGCGAACGAGGCAATATATTGAAGCAAACTAAACGTTGAACTACTCATAATAATATTGACAGTCAAAACTAAATGAAACATTCGGAATCCGTGACTATGAATTTTATCCGTTCAAAAAAAGTAAGGCTAACCATCACGTTTTTTCGCGAAAAATTGAAAACTTTTTTTTTGTTGAAATTCCGGTTCAAAATGATTATAGGTACAGTATACAACACGTTGAGCACGAAATTACCGGTAGGACGTATAAGGAAAGCAGTGGTTGTTGGAAGTTTCGTATTTTGAAATTCGGTCACTTTGTGCTTCGAACCTGGATTGTAGGCGAACGAGGCAATATATTGAAGCAAACTAAACGTTGAACTACTCATAATAATATTGACAGTCAAAACTAAATGAAACATTCGGAATCCGTGACTATGAATTTTATCCGTTCAAAAAAAGTAAGGCAAACCATCACGTTTTTTCGCGAAAAATTGAAAACTTTTTTTTTGTTGAAATTCCGGTTCAAAATGATTATAGGTACAGTATACAAGACGTTGAGCACGAAATTACCGGTAGGACGTATAAGGAAAGCAGTGGTTGTTGGAAGTTTCGTATTTTGAAATTCGGTCACTTTGTGCTTCGAACCTGGATTGTAGGCGAACGAGGCAATATATTGAAGCAAACTAAACGTTGAACTACTCATAATAATATTGACAGTCAAAACTAAATGAAACATTCGGAATCCGTGACTATGAATTTTATCCGTTCAAAAAAAGTAAGGCTAACCATCACGTTTTTTTGCGAATAATTGAAAACTTTTTTTGTTGAAATTCCGGTTCAAAATGATTATAGGTACAGTATACAAGACGTTGAGCACGAAATTACCGGTAGGACGTATAAGGAAAGCAGTGGTTGTTGGAAGTTTCGTATTTTTAAATTCGGTCACTTTGTGCTTCGAACCTGGATTGTAGGCGAACGAGGCAATATATTGAAGCAAACTAAACGTTCAACTACTCATAATAATATTGACAATCAAAACTAAATGAAACATTCGGAATCCGTGACTATCAATTTTATCCGTTCAAAAAAAGTAAGGCTAACCATCACGTTTTTTTGCGAATAATTGAAAACTTTTTTTGTTGAAATTCCGGTTCAAAATGATTATAGGTACAGTATAGAACACGTTGAGCACGAAATTACCGGTAGGACGTATAAGGAAAGCAGTGGTTGTTGGAAGTTTCGTATTTTGAAATTCGGTCACTTTGTGCTTCGAACCTGGATTGTAGGCGAACGAGGCAATATATTGAAGCAAACTAAACGTTGAACTACTCATAATAATATTGACAGTCAAAACTAAATGAAACATTCGGAATCCGTGACTATGAATTTTATCCGTTCAAAAAAAGTAAGGCTAACCATCACGTTTTTTCGCGAAAAATTGAAAACTTTTTTTTTGTTGAAATTCCGGTTCAAAATGATTATAGGTACAGTATACAACACGTTGAGCACGAAATTACCGGTAGGACGTATAAGGAAAGCAGTGGTTGTTGGAAGTTTCGTATTTTGAAATTCGGTCACTTTGTGCTTCGAACCTGGATTGTAGGCGAACGAGGCAATATATTGAAGCAAACTAAACGTTGAACTACTCATAATAATATTGACAGTCAAAACTAAATGAAACATTCGGAATCCGTGACTATGAATTTTATCCGTTCAAAAAAAGTAAGGCAAACCATCACGTTTTTTCGCGAAAAATTGAAAACTTTTTTTTTGTTGAAATTCCGGTTCAAAATGATTATAGGTACAGTATAGAACACGTTGAGCACGAAATTACCGGTAGGACGTATAAGGAAAGCAGTGGTTGTTGGAAGTTTCGTATTTTGAAATTCGGTCACTTTGTGCTTCGAACCTGGATTGTAGGCGAACGAGGCAATATATTGAAGCAAACTAAACGTTGAACTACTCATAATAATATTGACAGTCAAAACTAAATGAAACATTCGGAATCCGTGACTATGAATTTTATCCGTTCGGCGTAACCATCACGTTTTTTCGCGAAAAATTGAAAACTTTTTTTTTGTTGAAATTCCGGTTCAAAATGATTATAGGTACAGTATAGAACACGTTGAGCACGAAATTACCGGTAGGACGTATAAGGAAAGCAGTGGTTGTTGGAAGTTTCGTATTTTGAAATTCGGTCACTTTGTGCTTCGAACCTGGATTGTAGGCGAACGAGGCAATATATTGAAGCAAACTAAACGTTGAACTACTCATAATAATATTGACAGTCAAAACTAAATGAAACATTCGGAATCCGTGACTATGAATTTTATCCGTTCGGCGTAACCATCACGTTTTTTCGCGAAAAATTGAAAACTTTTTTTTTGTTGAAATTCCGGTTCAAAATGATTATAGGTACAGTATAGAACACGTTGAGCACGAAATTACCGGTAGGACGTATAAGGAAAGCAGTGGTTGTTGGAAGTTTCGTATTTTGAAATTCGGTCACTTTGTGCTTCGAACCTGGATTGTAGGCGAACGAGGCAATATATTGAAGCAAACTAAACGTTGAACTACTCATAATAATATTGACAGTCAAAACTAAATGAAACATTCGGAATCCGTGACTATGAATTTTATCCGTTCAAAAAAAGTAAGGCTAACCATCACGTTTTTTCGCGAAAAATTGAAAACTTTTTTTTTGTTGAAATTCCGGTTCAAAATGATTATAGGTACAGTATAGAACACGTTGAGCACGAAATTACCGGTAGGACGTATAAGGAAAGCAGTGGTTGTTGGAAGTTTCGTATTTTGAAATTCGGTCACTTTGTGCTTCGAACCTGGATTGTAGGCGAACGAGGCAATATATTGAAGCAAACTAAACGTTGAACTACTCATAATAATATTGACAGTCAAAACTAAATGAAACATTCGGAATCCGTGACTATGAATTTTATCCGTTCGGCGTAACCATCACGTTTTTTCGCGAAAAATTGAAAACTTTTTTTTTGTTGAAATTCCGGTTCAAAATGATTATAGGTACAGTATAGAACACGTTGAGCACGAAATTACCGGTAGGACGTATAAGGAAAGCAGTGGTTGTTGGAAGTTTCGTATTTTGAAATTCGGTCACTTTGTGCTTCGAACCTGGATTGTAGGCGAACGAGGCAATATATTGAAGCAAACTAAACGTTGAACTACTCATAATAATATTGACAGTCAAAACTAAATGAAACATTCGGAATCCGTGACTATGAATTTTATCCGTTCAAAAAAAGTAAGGCTAACCATCACGTTTTTTCGCGAAAAATTGAAAACTTTTTTTTTGTTGAAATTCCGGTTCAAAATGATTATAGGTACAGTATACAACACGTTGAGCACGAAATTACCGGTAGGACGTATAAGGAAAGCAGTGGTTGTTGGAAGTTTCGTATTTTGAAATTCGGTCACTTTGTGCTTCGAACCTGGATTGTAGGCGAACGAGGCAATATATTGAAGCAAACTAAACGTTGAACTACTCATAATAATATTGACAGTCAAAACTAAATGAAACATTCGGAATCCGTGACTATGAATTTTATCCGTTCAAAAAAAGTAAGGCTAACCATCACGTTTTTTCGCGAAAAATTGAAAACTTTTTTTTTGTTGAAATTCCGGTTCAAAATGATTATAGGTACAGTATACAACACGTTGAGCACGAAATTACCGGTAGGACGTATAAGGAAAGCAGTGGTTGTTGGAAGTTTCGTATTTTGAAATTCGGTCACTTTGTGCTTCGAACCTGGATTGTAGGCGAACGAGGCAATATATTGAAGCAAACTAAACGTTGAACTACTCATAATAATATTGACAGTCAAAACTAAATGAAACATTCGGAATCCGTGACTATGAATTTTATCCGTTCAAAAAAAGTAAGGCTAACCATCACGTTTTTTCGCGAAAAATTGAAAACTTTTTTTTTGTTGAAATTCCGGTTCAAAATGATTATAGGTACAGTATACAACACGTTGAGCACGAAATTACCGGTAGGACGTATAAGGAAAGCAGTGGTTGTTGGAAGTTTCGTATTTTTAAATTCGGTCACTTTGTGCTTCGAACCTGGATTGTAGGCGAACGAGGCAATATATTGAAGCAAACTAAACGTTGAACTACTCATAATAATATTGACAGTCAAAACTAAATGAAACATTCGGAATCCGTGACTATGAATTTTATCCGTTCAAAAAAAGTAAGGCAAACCATCACGTTTTTTCGCGAAAAATTGAAAACTTTTTTTTTGTTGAAATTCCGGTTCAAAATGATTATAGGTACAGTATAGAACACGTTGAGCACGAAATTACCGGTAGGACGTATAAGGAAAGCAGTGGTTGTTGGAAGTTTCGTATTTTGAAATTCGGTCACTTTGTGCTTCGAACCTGGATTGTAGGCGAACGAGGCAATATATTGAAGCAAACTAAACGTTGAACTACTCATAATAATATTGACAGTCAAAACTAAATGAAACATTCGGAATCCGTGACTATGAATTTTATCCGTTCAAAAAAAGTAAGGCTAACCATCACGTTTTTTCGCGAAAAATTGAAAACTTTTTTTTTGTTGAAATACCGGTTCAAAATGATTATAGGTACAGTATACAACACGTTGAGCACGAAATTACCGGTAGGACGTATAAGGAAAGCAGTGGTTGTTGGAAGTTTCGTATTTTTAAATTCGGTCACTTTGTGCTTCGAACCTGGATTGTAGGCGAACGAGGCAATATATTGAAGCAAACTAAACGTTCAACTACTCATAATAATATTGACAATCAAAACTAAATGAAACATTCGGAATCCGTGACTATCAATTTTATCCGTTCAAAAAAAGTAAGGCTAACCATCACGTTTTTTTGCGAATAATTGAAAACTTTTTTTGTTGAAATTCCGGTTCAAAATGATTATAGGTACAGTATAGAACACGTTGAGCACGAAATTACCGGTAGGACGTATAAGGAAAGCAGTGGTTGTTGGAAGTTTCGTATTTTGAAATTCGGTCACTTTGTGCTTCGAACCTGGATTGTAGGCGAACGAGGCAATATATTGAAGCAAACTAAACGTTGAACTACTCATAATAATATTGACAGTCAAAACTAAATGAAACATTCGGAATCCGTGACTATGAATTTTATCCGTTCAAAAAAAGTAAGGCTAACCATCACGTTTTTTCGCGAAAAATTGAAAACTTTTTTTTTGTTGAAATTCCGGTTCAAAATGATTATAGGTACAGTATACAACACGTTGAGCACGAAATTACCGGTAGGACGTATAAGGAAAGCAGTGGTTGTTGGAAGTTTCGTATTTTGAAATTCGGTCACTTTGTGCTTCGAACCTGGATTGTAGGCGAACGAGGCAATATATTGAAGCAAACTAAACGTTGAACTACTCATAATAATATTGACAGTCAAAACTAAATGAAACATTCGGAATCCGTGACTATGAATTTTATCCGTTCAAAAAAAGTAAGGCTAACCATCACGTTTTTTCGCGAAAAATTGAAAACTTTTTTTTTGTTGAAATTCCGGTTCAAAATGATTATAGGTACAGTATACAAGACGTTGAGCACGAAATTACCGGTAGGACGTATAAGGAAAGCAGTGGTTGTTGGAAGTTTCGTATTTTGAAATTCGGTCACTTTGTGCTTCGAACCTGGATTGTAGGCGAACGAGGCAATATATTGAAGCAAACTAAACGTTGAACTACTCATAATAATATTGACAGTCAAAACTAAATGAAACATTCGGAATCCGTGACTATGAATTTTATCCGTTCAAAAAAAGTAAGGCTAACCATCACGTTTTTTCGCGAAAAATTGAAAACTTTTTTTTTGTTGAAATTCCGGTTCAAAATGATTATAGGTACAGTATACAACACGTTGAGCACGAAATTACCGGTAGGACGTATAAGGAAAGCAGTGGTTGTTGGAAGTTTCGTATTTTGAAATTCGGTCACTTTGTGCTTCGAACCTGGATTGTAGGCGAACGAGGCAATATATTGAAGCAAACTAAACGTTGAACTACTCATAATAATATTGACAGTCAAAACTAAATGAAACATTCGGAATCCGTGACTATGAATTTTATCCGTTCAAAAAAAGTAAGGCAAACCATCACGTTTTTTCGCGAAAAATTGAAAACTTTTTTTTTGTTGAAATTCCGGTTCAAAATGATTATAGGTACAGTATACAAGACGTTGAGCACGAAATTACCGGTAGGACGTATAAGGAAAGCAGTGGTTGTTGGAAGTTTCGTATTTTGAAATTCGGTCACTTTGTGCTTCGAACCTGGATTGTAGGCGAACGAGGCAATATATTGAAGCAAACTAAACGTTGAACTACTCATAATAATATTGACAGTCAAAACTAAATGAAACATTCGGAATCCGTGACTATGAATTTTATCCGTTCAAAAAAAGTAAGGCTAACCATCACGTTTTTTTGCGAATAATTGAAAACTTTTTTTGTTGAAATTCCGGTTCAAAATGATTATAGGTACAGTATACAAGACGTTGAGCACGAAATTACCGGTAGGACGTATAAGGAAAGCAGTGGTTGTTGGAAGTTTCGTATTTTTAAATTCGGTCACTTTGTGCTTCGAACCTGGATTGTAGGCGAACGAGGCAATATATTGAAGCAAACTAAACGTTCAACTACTCATAATAATATTGACAATCAAAACTAAATGAAACATTCGGAATCCGTGACTATCAATTTTATCCGTTCAAAAAAAGTAAGGCTAACCATCACGTTTTTTCGCGAAAAATTGAAAACTTTTTTTTTGTTGAAATTCCGGTTCAAAATGATTATAGGTACAGTATACAACACGTTGAGCACGAAATTACCGGTAGGACGTATAAGGAAAGCAGTGGTTGTTGGAAGTTTCGTATTTTGAAATTCGGTCACTTTGTGCTTCGAACCTGGATTGTAGGCGAACGAGGCAATATATTGAAGCAAACTAAACGTTGAACTACTCATAATAATATTGACAGTCAAAACTAAATGAAACATTCGGAATCCGTGACTATGAATTTTATCCGTTCAAAAAAAGTAAGGCAAACCATCACGTTTTTTCGCGAAAAATTGAAAACTTTTTTTTTGTTGAAATTCCGGTTCAAAATGATTATAGGTACAGTATAGAACACGTTGAGCACGAAATTACCGGTAGGACGTATAAGGAAAGCAGTGGTTGTTGGAAGTTTCGTATTTTGAAATTCGGTCACTTTGTGCTTCGAACCTGGATTGTAGGCGAACGAGGCAATATATTGAAGCAAACTAAACGTTGAACTACTCATAATAATATTGACAGTCAAAACTAAATGAAACATTCGGAATCCGTGACTATGAATTTTATCCGTTCGGCGTAACCATCACGTTTTTTCGCGAAAAATTGAAAACTTTTTTTTTGTTGAAATTCCGGTTCAAAATGATTATAGGTACAGTATAGAACACGTTGAGCACGAAATTACCGGTAGGACGTATAAGGAAAGCAGTGGTTGTTGGAAGTTTCGTATTTTGAAATTCGGTCACTTTGTGCTTCGAACCTGGATTGTAGGCGAACGAGGCAATATATTGAAGCAAACTAAACGTTGAACTACTCATAATAATATTGACAGTCAAAACTAAATGAAACATTCGGAATCCGTGACTATGAATTTTATCCGTTCGGCGTAACCATCACGTTTTTTCGCGAAAAATTGAAAACTTTTTTTTTGTTGAAATTCCGGTTCAAAATGATTATAGGTACAGTATAGAACACGTTGAGCACGAAATTACCGGTAGGACGTATAAGGAAAGCAGTGGTTGTTGGAAGTTTCGTATTTTGAAATTCGGTCACTTTGTGCTTCGAACCTGGATTGTAGGCGAACGAGGCAATATATTGAAGCAAACTAAACGTTGAACTACTCATAATAATATTGACAGTCAAAACTAAATGAAACATTCGGAATCCG
The DNA here is from genome assembly GCA_947310385.1 of Nephrotoma appendiculata. Lineage (NCBI taxonomy): Eukaryota > Metazoa > Arthropoda > Insecta > Diptera > Tipulidae > Nephrotoma > Nephrotoma appendiculata. The sequence goes on from OX371223.1 coordinate 102,052,258, forward strand.
TGACTATGAATTTTATCCGTTCAAAAAAAGTAAGGCTAACCATCACGTTTTTTCGCGAAAAATTGAAAACTTTTTTTTTGTTGAAATTCCGGTTCAAAATGATTATAGGTACAGTATAGAACACGTTGAGCACGAAATTACCGGTAGGACGTATAAGGAAAGCAGTGGTTGTTGGAAGTTTCGTATTTTGAAATTCGGTCACTTTGTGCTTCGAACCTGGATTGTAGGCGAACGAGGCAATATATTGAAGCAAACTAAACGTTGAACTACTCATAATAATATTGACAGTCAAAACTAAATGAAACATTCGGAATCCGTGACTATGAATTTTATCCGTTCGGCGTAACCATCACGTTTTTTCGCGAAAAATTGAAAACTTTTTTTTTGTTGAAATTCCGGTTCAAAATGATTATAGGTACAGTATAGAACACGTTGAGCACGAAATTACCGGTAGGACGTATAAGGAAAGCAGTGGTTGTTGGAAGTTTCGTATTTTGAAATTCGGTCACTTTGTGCTTCGAACCTGGATTGTAGGCGAACGAGGCAATATATTGAAGCAAACTAAACGTTGAACTACTCATAATAATATTGACAGTCAAAACTAAATGAAACATTCGGAATCCGTGACTATGAATTTTATCCGTTCAAAAAAAGTAAGGCTAACCATCACGTTTTTTCGCGAAAAATTGAAAACTTTTTTTTTGTTGAAATTCCGGTTCAAAATGATTATAGGTACAGTATACAACACGTTGAGCACGAAATTACCGGTAGGACGTATAAGGAAAGCAGTGGTTGTTGGAAGTTTCGTATTTTGAAATTCGGTCACTTTGTGCTTCGAACCTGGATTGTAGGCGAACGAGGCAATATATTGAAGCAAACTAAACGTTGAACTACTCATAATAATATTGACAGTCAAAACTAAATGAAACATTCGGAATCCGTGACTATGAATTTTATCCGTTCAAAAAAAGTAAGGCTAACCATCACGTTTTTTCGCGAAAAATTGAAAACTTTTTTTTTGTTGAAATTCCGGTTCAAAATGATTATAGGTACAGTATACAACACGTTGAGCACGAAATTACCGGTAGGACGTATAAGGAAAGCAGTGGTTGTTGGAAGTTTCGTATTTTGAAATTCGGTCACTTTGTGCTTCGAACCTGGATTGTAGGCGAACGAGGCAATATATTGAAGCAAACTAAACGTTGAACTACTCATAATAATATTGACAGTCAAAACTAAATGAAACATTCGGAATCCGTGACTATGAATTTTATCCGTTCAAAAAAAGTAAGGCTAACCATCACGTTTTTTCGCGAAAAATTGAAAACTTTTTTTTTGTTGAAATTCCGGTTCAAAATGATTATAGGTACAGTATACAACACGTTGAGCACGAAATTACCGGTAGGACGTATAAGGAAAGCAGTGGTTGTTGGAAGTTTCGTATTTTGAAATTCGGTCACTTTGTGCTTCGAACCTGGATTGTAGGCGAACGAGGCAATATATTGAAGCAAACTAAACGTTGAACTACTCATAATAATATTGACAGTCAAAACTAAATGAAACATTCGGAATCCGTGACTATGAATTTTATCCGTTCAAAAAAAGTAAGGCAAACCATCACGTTTTTTCGCGAAAAATTGAAAACTTTTTTTTTGTTGAAATTCCGGTTCAAAATGATTATAGGTACAGTATAGAACACGTTGAGCACGAAATTACCGGTAGGACGTATAAGGAAAGCAGTGGTTGTTGGAAGTTTCGTATTTTGAAATTCGGTCACTTTGTGCTTCGAACCTGGATTGTAGGCGAACGAGGCAATATATTGAAGCAAACTAAACGTTGAACTACTCATAATAATATTGACAGTCAAAACTAAATGAAACATTCGGAATCCGTGACTATGAATTTTATCCGTTCGGCGTAACCATCACGTTTTTTCGCGAAAAATTGAAAACTTTTTTTTTGTTGAAATTCCGGTTCAAAATGATTATAGGTACAGTATAGAACACGTTGAGCACGAAATTACCGGTAGGACGTATAAGGAAAGCAGTGGTTGTTGGAAGTTTCGTATTTTGAAATTCGGTCACTTTGTGCTTCGAACCTGGATTGTAGGCGAACGAGGCAATATATTGAAGCAAACTAAACGTTGAACTACTCATAATAATATTGACAGTCAAAACTAAATGAAACATTCGGAATCCGTGACTATGAATTTTATCCGTTCGGCGTAACCATCACGTTTTTTCGCGAAAAATTGAAAACTTTTTTTTTGTTGAAATTCCGGTTCAAAATGATTATAGGTACAGTATAGAACACGTTGAGCACGAAATTACCGGTAGGACGTATAAGGAAAGCAGTGGTTGTTGGAAGTTTCGTATTTTGAAATTCGGTCACTTTGTGCTTCGAACCTGGATTGTAGGCGAACGAGGCAATATATTGAAGCAAACTAAACGTTGAACTACTCATAATAATATTGACAGTCAAAACTAAATGAAACATTCGGAATCCGTGACTATGAATTTTATCCGTTCAAAAAAAGTAAGGCTAACCATCACGTTTTTTCGCGAAAAATTGAAAACTTTTTTTTTGTTGAAATTCCGGTTCAAAATGATTATAGGTACAGTATAGAACACGTTGAGCACGAAATTACCGGTAGGACGTATAAGGAAAGCAGTGGTTGTTGGAAGTTTCGTATTTTGAAATTCGGTCACTTTGTGCTTCGAACCTGGATTGTAGGCGAACGAGGCAATATATTGAAGCAAACTAAACGTTGAACTACTCATAATAATATTGACAGTCAAAACTAAATGAAACATTCGGAATCCGTGACTATGAATTTTATCCGTTCGGCGTAACCATCACGTTTTTTCGCGAAAAATTGAAAACTTTTTTTTTGTTGAAATTCCGGTTCAAAATGATTATAGGTACAGTATAGAACACGTTGAGCACGAAATTACCGGTAGGACGTATAAGGAAAGCAGTGGTTGTTGGAAGTTTCGTATTTTGAAATTCGGTCACTTTGTGCTTCGAACCTGGATTGTAGGCGAACGAGGCAATATATTGAAGCAAACTAAACGTTGAACTACTCATAATAATATTGACAGTCAAAACTAAATGAAACATTCGGAATCCGTGACTATGAATTTTATCCGTTCAAAAAAAGTAAGGCTAACCATCACGTTTTTTCGCGAAAAATTGAAAACTTTTTTTTTGTTGAAATTCCGGTTCAAAATGATTATAGGTACAGTATACAACACGTTGAGCACGAAATTACCGGTAGGACGTATAAGGAAAGCAGTGGTTGTTGGAAGTTTCGTATTTTGAAATTCGGTCACTTTGTGCTTCGAACCTGGATTGTAGGCGAACGAGGCAATATATTGAAGCAAACTAAACGTTGAACTACTCATAATAATATTGACAGTCAAAACTAAATGAAACATTCGGAATCCGTGACTATGAATTTTATCCGTTCAAAAAAAGTAAGGCTAACCATCACGTTTTTTCGCGAAAAATTGAAAACTTTTTTTTTGTTGAAATTCCGGTTCAAAATGATTATAGGTACAGTATACAACACGTTGAGCACGAAATTACCGGTAGGACGTATAAGGAAAGCAGTGGTTGTTGGAAGTTTCGTATTTTGAAATTCGGTCACTTTGTGCTTCGAACCTGGATTGTAGGCGAACGAGGCAATATATTGAAGCAAACTAAACGTTGAACTACTCATAATAATATTGACAGTCAAAACTAAATGAAACATTCGGAATCCGTGACTATGAATTTTATCCGTTCAAAAAAAGTAAGGCTAACCATCACGTTTTTTCGCGAAAAATTGAAAACTTTTTTTTTGTTGAAATTCCGGTTCAAAATGATTATAGGTACAGTATACAACACGTTGAGCACGAAATTACCGGTAGGACGTATAAGGAAAGCAGTGGTTGTTGGAAGTTTCGTATTTTTAAATTCGGTCACTTTGTGCTTCGAACCTGGATTGTAGGCGAACGAGGCAATATATTGAAGCAAACTAAACGTTGAACTACTCATAATAATATTGACAGTCAAAACTAAATGAAACATTCGGAATCCGTGACTATGAATTTTATCCGTTCAAAAAAAGTAAGGCAAACCATCACGTTTTTTCGCGAAAAATTGAAAACTTTTTTTTTGTTGAAATTCCGGTTCAAAATGATTATAGGTACAGTATAGAACACGTTGAGCACGAAATTACCGGTAGGACGTATAAGGAAAGCAGTGGTTGTTGGAAGTTTCGTATTTTGAAATTCGGTCACTTTGTGCTTCGAACCTGGATTGTAGGCGAACGAGGCAATATATTGAAGCAAACTAAACGTTGAACTACTCATAATAATATTGACAGTCAAAACTAAATGAAACATTCGGAATCCGTGACTATGAATTTTATCCGTTCAAAAAAAGTAAGGCTAACCATCACGTTTTTTCGCGAAAAATTGAAAACTTTTTTTTTGTTGAAATACCGGTTCAAAATGATTATAGGTACAGTATACAACACGTTGAGCACGAAATTACCGGTAGGACGTATAAGGAAAGCAGTGGTTGTTGGAAGTTTCGTATTTTTAAATTCGGTCACTTTGTGCTTCGAACCTGGATTGTAGGCGAACGAGGCAATATATTGAAGCAAACTAAACGTTCAACTACTCATAATAATATTGACAATCAAAACTAAATGAAACATTCGGAATCCGTGACTATCAATTTTATCCGTTCAAAAAAAGTAAGGCTAACCATCACGTTTTTTTGCGAATAATTGAAAACTTTTTTTGTTGAAATTCCGGTTCAAAATGATTATAGGTACAGTATAGAACACGTTGAGCACGAAATTACCGGTAGGACGTATAAGGAAAGCAGTGGTTGTTGGAAGTTTCGTATTTTGAAATTCGGTCACTTTGTGCTTCGAACCTGGATTGTAGGCGAACGAGGCAATATATTGAAGCAAACTAAACGTTGAACTACTCATAATAATATTGACAGTCAAAACTAAATGAAACATTCGGAATCCGTGACTATGAATTTTATCCGTTCAAAAAAAGTAAGGCTAACCATCACGTTTTTTCGCGAAAAATTGAAAACTTTTTTTTTGTTGAAATTCCGGTTCAAAATGATTATAGGTACAGTATACAACACGTTGAGCACGAAATTACCGGTAGGACGTATAAGGAAAGCAGTGGTTGTTGGAAGTTTCGTATTTTGAAATTCGGTCACTTTGTGCTTCGAACCTGGATTGTAGGCGAACGAGGCAATATATTGAAGCAAACTAAACGTTGAACTACTCATAATAATATTGACAGTCAAAACTAAATGAAACATTCGGAATCCGTGACTATGAATTTTATCCGTTCAAAAAAAGTAAGGCTAACCATCACGTTTTTTCGCGAAAAATTGAAAACTTTTTTTTTGTTGAAATTCCGGTTCAAAATGATTATAGGTACAGTATACAAGACGTTGAGCACGAAATTACCGGTAGGACGTATAAGGAAAGCAGTGGTTGTTGGAAGTTTCGTATTTTGAAATTCGGTCACTTTGTGCTTCGAACCTGGATTGTAGGCGAACGAGGCAATATATTGAAGCAAACTAAACGTTGAACTACTCATAATAATATTGACAGTCAAAACTAAATGAAACATTCGGAATCCGTGACTATGAATTTTATCCGTTCAAAAAAAGTAAGGCTAACCATCACGTTTTTTCGCGAAAAATTGAAAACTTTTTTTTTGTTGAAATTCCGGTTCAAAATGATTATAGGTACAGTATACAACACGTTGAGCACGAAATTACCGGTAGGACGTATAAGGAAAGCAGTGGTTGTTGGAAGTTTCGTATTTTGAAATTCGGTCACTTTGTGCTTCGAACCTGGATTGTAGGCGAACGAGGCAATATATTGAAGCAAACTAAACGTTGAACTACTCATAATAATATTGACAGTCAAAACTAAATGAAACATTCGGAATCCGTGACTATGAATTTTATCCGTTCAAAAAAAGTAAGGCAAACCATCACGTTTTTTCGCGAAAAATTGAAAACTTTTTTTTTGTTGAAATTCCGGTTCAAAATGATTATAGGTACAGTATACAAGACGTTGAGCACGAAATTACCGGTAGGACGTATAAGGAAAGCAGTGGTTGTTGGAAGTTTCGTATTTTGAAATTCGGTCACTTTGTGCTTCGAACCTGGATTGTAGGCGAACGAGGCAATATATTGAAGCAAACTAAACGTTGAACTACTCATAATAATATTGACAGTCAAAACTAAATGAAACATTCGGAATCCGTGACTATGAATTTTATCCGTTCAAAAAAAGTAAGGCTAACCATCACGTTTTTTTGCGAATAATTGAAAACTTTTTTTGTTGAAATTCCGGTTCAAAATGATTATAGGTACAGTATACAAGACGTTGAGCACGAAATTACCGGTAGGACGTATAAGGAAAGCAGTGGTTGTTGGAAGTTTCGTATTTTTAAATTCGGTCACTTTGTGCTTCGAACCTGGATTGTAGGCGAACGAGGCAATATATTGAAGCAAACTAAACGTTCAACTACTCATAATAATATTGACAATCAAAACTAAATGAAACATTCGGAATCCGTGACTATCAATTTTATCCGTTCAAAAAAAGTAAGGCTAACCATCACGTTTTTTTGCGAATAATTGAAAACTTTTTTTGTTGAAATTCCGGTTCAAAATGATTATAGGTACAGTATAGAACACGTTGAGCACGAAATTACCGGTAGGACGTATAAGGAAAGCAGTGGTTGTTGGAAGTTTCGTATTTTGAAATTCGGTCACTTTGTGCTTCGAACCTGGATTGTAGGCGAACGAGGCAATATATTGAAGCAAACTAAACGTTGAACTACTCATAATAATATTGACAGTCAAAACTAAATGAAACATTCGGAATCCGTGACTATGAATTTTATCCGTTCAAAAAAAGTAAGGCTAACCATCACGTTTTTTCGCGAAAAATTGAAAACTTTTTTTTTGTTGAAATTCCGGTTCAAAATGATTATAGGTACAGTATACAACACGTTGAGCACGAAATTACCGGTAGGACGTATAAGGAAAGCAGTGGTTGTTGGAAGTTTCGTATTTTGAAATTCGGTCACTTTGTGCTTCGAACCTGGATTGTAGGCGAACGAGGCAATATATTGAAGCAAACTAAACGTTGAACTACTCATAATAATATTGACAGTCAAAACTAAATGAAACATTCGGAATCCGTGACTATGAATTTTATCCGTTCAAAAAAAGTAAGGCAAACCATCACGTTTTTTCGCGAAAAATTGAAAACTTTTTTTTTGTTGAAATTCCGGTTCAAAATGATTATAGGTACAGTATAGAACACGTTGAGCACGAAATTACCGGTAGGACGTATAAGGAAAGCAGTGGTTGTTGGAAGTTTCGTATTTTGAAATTCGGTCACTTTGTGCTTCGAACCTGGATTGTAGGCGAACGAGGCAATATATTGAAGCAAACTAAACGTTGAACTACTCATAATAATATTGACAGTCAAAACTAAATGAAACATTCGGAATCCGTGACTATGAATTTTATCCGTTCGGCGTAACCATCACGTTTTTTCGCGAAAAATTGAAAACTTTTTTTTTGTTGAAATTCCGGTTCAAAATGATTATAGGTACAGTATAGAACACGTTGAGCACGAAATTACCGGTAGGACGTATAAGGAAAGCAGTGGTTGTTGGAAGTTTCGTATTTTGAAATTCGGTCACTTTGTGCTTCGAACCTGGATTGTAGGCGAACGAGGCAATATATTGAAGCAAACTAAACGTTGAACTACTCATAATAATATTGACAGTCAAAACTAAATGAAACATTCGGAATCCGTGACTATGAATTTTATCCGTTCGGCGTAACCATCACGTTTTTTCGCGAAAAATTGAAAACTTTTTTTTTGTTGAAATTCCGGTTCAAAATGATTATAGGTACAGTATAGAACACGTTGAGCACGAAATTACCGGTAGGACGTATAAGGAAAGCAGTGGTTGTTGGAAGTTTCGTATTTTGAAATTCGGTCACTTTGTGCTTCGAACCTGGATTGTAGGCGAACGAGGCAATATATTGAAGCAAACTAAACGTTGAACTACTCATAATAATATTGACAGTCAAAACTAAATGAAACATTCGGAATCCGTGACTATGAATTTTATCCGTTCAAAAAAAGTAAGGCTAACCATCACGTTTTTTCGCGAAAAATTGAAAACTTTTTTTTTGTTGAAATTCCGGTTCAAAATGATTATAGGTACAGTATAGAACACGTTGAGCACGAAATTACCGGTAGGACGTATAAGGAAAGCAGTGGTTGTTGGAAGTTTCGTATTTTGAAATTCGGTCACTTTGTGCTTCGAACCTGGATTGTAGGCGAACGAGGCAATATATTGAAGCAAACTAAACGTTGAACTACTCATAATAATATTGACAGTCAAAACTAAATGAAACATTCGGAATCCGTGACTATGAATTTTATCCGTTCGGCGTAACCATCACGTTTTTTCGCGAAAAATTGAAAACTTTTTTTTTGTTGAAATTCCGGTTCAAAATGATTATAGGTACAGTATAGAACACGTTGAGCACGAAATTACCGGTAGGACGTATAAGGAAAGCAGTGGTTGTTGGAAGTTTCGTATTTTGAAATTCGGTCACTTTGTGCTTCGAACCTGGATTGTAGGCGAACGAGGCAATATATTGAAGCAAACTAAACGTTGAACTACTCATAATAATATTGACAGTCAAAACTAAATGAAACATTCGGAATCCGTGACTATGAATTTTATCCGTTCAAAAAAAGTAAGGCTAACCATCACGTTTTTTCGCGAAAAATTGAAAACTTTTTTTTTGTTGAAATTCCGGTTCAAAATGATTATAGGTACAGTATACAACACGTTGAGCACGAAATTACCGGTAGGACGTATAAGGAAAGCAGTGGTTGTTGGAAGTTTCGTATTTTGAAATTCGGTCACTTTGTGCTTCGAACCTGGATTGTAGGCGAACGAGGCAATATATTGAAGCAAACTAAACGTTGAACTACTCATAATAATATTGACAGTCAAAACTAAATGAAACATTCGGAATCCGTGACTATGAATTTTATCCGTTCAAAAAAAGTAAGGCTAACCATCACGTTTTTTCGCGAAAAATTGAAAACTTTTTTTTTGTTGAAATTCCGGTTCAAAATGATTATAGGTACAGTATACAACACGTTGAGCACGAAATTACCGGTAGGACGTATAAGGAAAGCAGTGGTTGTTGGAAGTTTCGTATTTTGAAATTCGGTCACTTTGTGCTTCGAACCTGGATTGTAGGCGAACGAGGCAATATATTGAAGCAAACTAAACGTTGAACTACTCATAATAATATTGACAGTCAAAACTAAATGAAACATTCGGAATCCGTGACTATGAATTTTATCCGTTCAAAAAAAGTAAGGCTAACCATCACGTTTTTTCGCGAAAAATTGAAAACTTTTTTTTTGTTGAAATTCCGGTTCAAAATGATTATAGGTACAGTATACAACACGTTGAGCACGAAATTACCGGTAGGACGTATAAGGAAAGCAGTGGTTGTTGGAAGTTTCGTATTTTTAAATTCGGTCACTTTGTGCTTCGAACCTGGATTGTAGGCGAACGAGGCAATATATTGAAGCAAACTAAACGTTGAACTACTCATAATAATATTGACAGTCAAAACTAAATGAAACATTCGGAATCCGTGACTATGAATTTTATCCGTTCAAAAAAAGTAAGGCAAACCATCACGTTTTTTCGCGAAAAATTGAAAACTTTTTTTTTGTTGAAATTCCGGTTCAAAATGATTATAGGTACAGTATAGAACACGTTGAGCACGAAATTACCGGTAGGACGTATAAGGAAAGCAGTGGTTGTTGGAAGTTTCGTATTTTGAAATTCGGTCACTTTGTGCTTCGAACCTGGATTGTAGGCGAACGAGGCAATATATTGAAGCAAACTAAACGTTGAACTACTCATAATAATATTGACAGTCAAAACTAAATGAAACATTCGGAATCCGTGACTATGAATTTTATCCGTTCAAAAAAAGTAAGGCTAACCATCACGTTTTTTCGCGAAAAATTGAAAACTTTTTTTTTGTTGAAATACCGGTTCAAAATGATTATAGGTACAGTATACAACACGTTGAGCACGAAATTACCGGTAGGACGTATAAGGAAAGCAGTGGTTGTTGGAAGTTTCGTATTTTTAAATTCGGTCACTTTGTGCTTCGAACCTGGATTGTAGGCGAACGAGGCAATATATTGAAGCAAACTAAACGTTCAACTACTCATAATAATATTGACAATCAAAACTAAATGAAACATTCGGAATCCGTGACTATCAATTTTATCCGTTCAAAAAAAGTAAGGCTAACCATCACGTTTTTTTGCGAATAATTGAAAACTTTTTTTGTTGAAATTCCGGTTCAAAATGATTATAGGTACAGTATAGAACACGTTGAGCACGAAATTACCGGTAGGACGTATAAGGAAAGCAGTGGTTGTTGGAAGTTTCGTATTTTGAAATTCGGTCACTTTGTGCTTCGAACCTGGATTGTAGGCGAACGAGGCAATATATTGAAGCAAACTAAACGTTGAACTACTCATAATAATATTGACAGTCAAAACTAAATGAAACATTCGGAATCCGTGACTATGAATTTTATCCGTTCAAAAAAAGTAAGGCTAACCATCACGTTTTTTCGCGAAAAATTGAAAACTTTTTTTTTGTTGAAATTCCGGTTCAAAATGATTATAGGTACAGTATACAACACGTTGAGCACGAAATTACCGGTAGGACGTATAAGGAAAGCAGTGGTTGTTGGAAGTTTCGTATTTTGAAATTCGGTCACTTTGTGCTTCGAACCTGGATTGTAGGCGAACGAGGCAATATATTGAAGCAAACTAAACGTTGAACTACTCATAATAATATTGACAGTCAAAACTAAATGAAACATTCGGAATCCGTGACTATGAATTTTATCCGTTCAAAAAAAGTAAGGCAAACCATCACGTTTTTTCGCGAAAAATTGAAAACTTTTTTTTTGTTGAAATTCCGGTTCAAAATGATTATAGGTACAGTATAGAACACGTTGAGCACGAAATTACCGGTAGGACGTATAAGGAAAGCAGTGGTTGTTGGAAGTTTCGTATTTTGAAATTCGGTCACTTTGTGCTTCGAACCTGGATTGTAGGCGAACGAGGCAATATATTGAAGCAAACTAAACGTTGAACTACTCATAATAATATTGACAGTCAAAACTAAATGAAACATTCGGAATCCGTGACTATGAATTTTATCCGTTCGGCGTAACCATCACGTTTTTTCGCGAAAAATTGAAAACTTTTTTTTTGTTGAAATTCCGGTTCAAAATGATTATAGGTACAGTATAGAACACGTTGAGCACGAAATTACCGGTAGGACGTATAAGGAAAGCAGTGGTTGTTGGAAGTTTCGTATTTTGAAATTCGGTCACTTTGTGCTTCGAACCTGGATTGTAGGCGAACGAGGCAATATATTGAAGCAAACTAAACGTTGAACTACTCATAATAATATTGACAGTCAAAACTAAATGAAACATTCGGAATCCGTGACTATGAATTTTATCCGTTCAAAAAAAGTAAGGCAAACCATCACGTTTTTTCGCGAAAAATTGAAAACTTTTTTTTTGTTGAAATTCCGGTTCAAAATGATTATAGGTACAGTATAGAACACGTTGAGCACGAAATTACCGGTAGGACGTATAAGGAAAGCAGTGGTTGTTGGAAGTTTCGTATTTTGAAATTCGGTCACTTTGTGCTTCGAACCTGGATTGTAGGCGAACGAGGCAATATATTGAAGCAAACTAAACGTTGAACTACTCATAATAATATTGACAGTCAAAACTAAATGAAACATTCGGAATCCGTGACTATGAATTTTATCCGTTCAAAAAAAGTAAGGCTAACCATCACGTTTTTTCGCGAAAAATTGAAAACTTTTTTTTTGTTGAAATTCCGGTTCAAAATGATTATAGGTACAGTATAGAACACGTTGAGCACGAAATTACCGGTAGGACGTATAAGGAAAGCAGTGGTTGTTGGAAGTTTCGTATTTTGAAATTCGGTCACTTTGTGCTTCGAACCTGGATTGTAGGCGAACGAGGCAATATATTGAAGCAAACTAAACGTTGAACTACTCATAATAATATTGACAGTCAAAACTAAATGAAACATTCGGAATCCGTGACTATCAATTTTATCCGTTCAAAAAAAGTAAGGCTAACCATCACGTTTTTTTGCGAATAATTGAAAACTTTTTTTGTTGAAATTCCGGTTCAAAATGATTATAGGTACAGTATAGAACACGTTGAGCACGAAATTACCGGTAGGACGTATAAGGAAAGCAGTGGTTGTTGGAAGTTTCGTATTTTGAAATTCGGTCACTTTGTGCTTCGAACCTGGATTGTAGGCGAACGAGGCAATATAGTGAAGCAAACTAAACGTTGAACTACTCATAATAATATTGACAGTCAAAACTAAATGAAACATTCGGAATCCGTGACTATGAATTTTATCCGTTCAAAAAAAGTAAGGCTAACCATCACGTTTTTTCGCGAAAAATTGAAAACTTTTTTTTTGTTGAAATTCCGGTTCAAAATGATTATAGGTACAGTATACAACACGTTGAGCACGAAATTACCGGTAGGACGTATAAGGAAAGCAGTGGTTGTTGGAAGTTTCGTATTTTGAAATTCGGTCACTTTGTGCTTCGAACCTGGATTGTAGGCGAACGAGGCAATATATTGAAGCAAACTAAACGTTGAACTACTCATAATAATATTGACAGTCAAAACTAAATGAAACATTCGGAATCCGTGACTATGAATTTTATCCGTTCAAAAAAAGTAAGGCAAACCATCACGTTTTTTCGCGAAAAATTGAAAACTTTTTTTTTGTTGAAATTCCGGTTCAAAATGATTATAGGTACAGTATAGAACACGTTGAGCACGAAATTACCGGTAGGACGTATAAGGAAAGCAGTGGTTGTTGGAAGTTTCGTATTTTGAAATTCGGTCACTTTGTGCTTCGAACCTGGATTGTAGGCGAACGAGGCAATATATTGAAGCAAACTAAACGTTGAACTACTCATAATAATATTGACAGTCAAAACTAAATGAAACATTCGGAATCCGTGACTATGAATTTTATCCGTTCGGCGTAACCATCACGTTTTTTCGCGAAAAATTGAAAACTTTTTTTTTGTTGAAATTCCGGTTCAAAATGATTATAGGTACAGTATAGAACACGTTGAGCACGAAATTACCGGTAGGACGTATAAGGAAAGCAGTGGTTGTTGGAAGTTTCGTATTTTGAAATTCGGTCACTTTGTGCTTCGAACCTGGATTGTAGGCGAACGAGGCAATATATTGAAGCAAACTAAACGTTGAACTACTCATAATAATATTGACAGTCAAAACTAAATGAAACATTCGGAATCCGTGACTATGAATTTTATCCGTTCAAAAAAAGTAAGGCAAACCATCACGTTTTTTCGCGAAAAATTGAAAACTTTTTTTTTGTTGAAATTCCGGTTCAAAATGATTATAGGTACAGTATAGAACACGTTGAGCACGAAATTACCGGTAGGACGTATAAGGAAAGCAGTGGTTGTTGGAAGTTTCGTATTTTGAAATTCGGTCACTTTGTGCTTCGAACCTGGATTGTAGGCGAACGAGGCAATATATTGAAGCAAACTAAACGTTGAACTACTCATAATAATATTGACAGTCAAAACTAAATGAAACATTCGGAATCCGTGACTATGAATTTTATCCGTTCAAAAAAAGTAAGGCTAACCATCACGTTTTTTCGCGAAAAATTGAAAACTTTTTTTTTGTTGAAATTCCGGTTCAAAATGATTATAGGTACAGTATAGAACACGTTGAGCACGAAATTACCGGTAGGACGTATAAGGAAAGCAGTGGTTGTTGGAAGTTTCGTATTTTGAAATTCGGTCACTTTGTGCTTCGAACCTGGATTGTAGGCGAACGAGGCAATATATTGAAGCAAACTAAACGTTGAACTACTCATAATAATATTGACAGTCAAAACTAAATGAAACATTCGGAATCCGTGACTATGAATTTTATCCGTTCAAAAAAAGTAAGGCTAACCATCACGTTTTTTCGCGAAAAATTGAAAACTTTTTTTTTGTTGAAATTCCGGTTCAAAATGATTATAGGTACAGTATAGAACACGTTGAGCACGAAATTACCGGTAGGACGTATAAGGAAAGCAGTGGTTGTTGGAAGTTTCGTATTTTGAAATTCGGTCACTTTGTGCTTCGAACCTGGATTGTAGGCGAACGAGGCAATATATTGAAGCAAACTAAACGTTGAACTACTCATAATAATATTGACAGTCAAAACTAAATGAAACATTCGGAATCCGTGACTATGAATTTTATCCGTTCAAAAAAAGTAAGGCTAACCATCACGTTTTTTCGCGAAAAATTGAAAACTTTTTTTTTGTTGAAATTCCGGTTCAAAATGATTATAGGTACAGTATACAAGACGTTGAGCACGAAATTACCGGTAGGACGTATAAGGAAAGCAGTGGTTGTTGGAAGTTTCGTATTTTGAAATTCGGTCACTTTGTGCTTCGAACCTGGATTGTAGGCGAACGAGGCAATATATTGAAGCAAACTAAACGTTGAACTACTCATAATAATATTGACAGTCAAAACTAAATGAAACATTCGGAATCCGTGACTATGAATTTTATCCGTTCAAAAAAAGTAAGGCTAACCATCACGTTTTTTCGCGAAAAATTGAAAACTTTTTTTTTGTTGAAATTCCGGTTCAAAATGATTATAGGTACAGTATAGAACACGTTGAGCACGAAATTACCGGTAGGACGTATAAGGAAAGCAGTGGTTGTTGGAAGTTTCGTATTTTGAAATTCGGTCACTTTGTGCTTCGAACCTGGATTGTAGGCGAACGAGGCAATATATTGAAGCAAACTAAACGTTGAACTACTCATAATAATATTGACAGTCAAAACTAAATGAAACATTCGGAATCCGTGACTATCAATTTTATCCGTTCAAAAAAAGTAAGGCTAACCATCACGTTTTTTTGCGAATAATTGAAAACTTTTTTTGTTGAAATTCCGGTTCAAAATGATTATAGGTACAGTATACAAGACGTTGAGCACGAAATTACCGGTAGGACGTATAAGGAAAGCAGTGGTTGTTGGAAGTTTCGTATTTTGAAATTCGGTCACTTTGTGCTTCGAACCTGGATTGTAGGCGAACGAGGCAATATATTGAAGCAAACTAAACGTTGAACTACTCATAATAATATTGACAGTCAAAACTAAATGAAACATTCGGAATCCGTGACTATGAATTTTATCCGTTCAAAAAAAGTAAGGCTAACCATCACGTTTTTTCGCGAAAAAATGAAAACTTTTTTTTTGTTGAAATTCCGGTTCAAAATGATTATAGGTACAGTATAGAACACGTTGAGCACGAAATTACCGGTAGGACGTATAAGGAAAGCAGTGGTTGTTGGAAGTTTCGTATTTTGAAATTCGGTCACTTTGTGCTTCGAACCTGGATTGTAGGCGAACGAGGCAATATATTGAAGCAAACTAAACGTTGAACTACTCATAATAATATTGACAGTCAAAACTAAATGAAACATTCGGAATCCGTGACTATGAATTTTATCCGTTCAAAAAAAGTAAGGCTAACCATCACGTTTTTTCGCGAAAAATTGAAAACTTTTTTTTTGTTGAAATTCCGGTTCAAAATGATTATAGGTACAGTATACAAGACGTTGAGCACGAAATTACCGGTAGGACGTATAAGGAAAGCAGTGGTTGTTGGAAGTTTCGTATTTTGAAATTCGGTCACTTTGTGCTTCGAACCTGGATTGTAGGCGAACGAGGCAATATATTGAAGCAAACTAAACGTTGAACTACTCATAATAATATTGACAGTCAAAACTAAATGAAACATTCGGAATCCGTGACTATGAATTTTATCCGTTCAAAAAAAGTAAGGCTAACCATCACGTTTTTTCGCGAAAAATTGAAAACTTTTTTTTTGTTGAAATTCCGGTTCAAAATGATTATAGGTACAGTATACAAGACGTTGAGCACGAAATTACCGGTAGGACGTATAAGGAAAGCAGTGGTTGTTGGAAGTTTCGTATTTTGAAATTCGGTCACTTTGTGCTTCGAACCTGGATTGTAGGCGAACGAGGCAATATATTGAAGCAAACTAAACGTTGAACTACTCATAATAATATTGACAGTCAAAACTAAATGAAACATTCGGAATCCGTGACTATGAATTTTATCCGTTCAAAAAAAGTAAGGCTAACCATCACGTTTTTTTGCGAATAATTGAAAACTTTTTTTGTTGAAATTCCGGTTCAAAATGATTATAGGTACAGTATACAAGACGTTGAGCACGAAATTACCGGTAGGACGTATAAGGAAAGCAGTGGTTGTTGGAAGTTTCGTATTTTGAAATTCGGTCACTTTGTGCTTCGAACCTGGATTGTAGGCGAACGAGGCAATATATTGAAGCAAACTAAACGTTGAACTACTCATAATAATATTGACAGTCAAAACTAAATGAAACATTCGGAATCCGTGACTATGAATTTTATCCGTTCAAAAAAAGTAAGGCTAACCATCACGTTTTTTCGCGAAAAATTGAAAACTTTTTTTTTGTTGAAATTCCGGTTCAAAATGATTATAGGTACAGTATACAAGACGTTGAGCACGAAATTACCGGTAGGACGTATAAGGAAAGCAGTGGTTGTTGGAAGTTTCGTATTTTGAAATTCGGTCACTTTGTGCTTCGAACCTGGATTGTAGGCGAACGAGGCAATATATTGAAGCAAACTAAACGTTGAACTACTCATAATAATATTGACAGTCAAAACTAAATGAAACATTCGGAATCCGTGACTATGAATTTTATCCGTTCAAAAAAAGTAAGGCTAACCATCACGTTTTTTCGCGAAAAATTGAAAACTTTTTTTTTGTTGAAATTCCGGTTCAAAATGATTATAGGTACAGTATACAAGACGTTGAGCACGAAATTACCGGTAGGACGTATAAGGAAAGCAGTGGTTGTTGGAAGTTTCGTATTTTGAAATTCGGTCACTTTGTGCTTCGAACCTGGATTGTAGGCGAACGAGGCAATATATTGAAGCAAACTAAACGTTGAACTACTCATAATAATATTGACAGTCAAAACTAAATGAAACATTCGGAATCCGTGACTATGAATTTTATCCGTTCAAAAAAAGTAAGGCTAACCATCACGTTTTTTTGCGAATAATTGAAAACTTTTTTTGTTGAAATTCCGGTTCAAAATGATTATAGGTACAGTATACAAGACGTTGAGCACGAAATTACCGGTAGGACGTATAAGGAAAGCAGTGGTTGTTGGAAGTTTCGTATTTTGAAATTCGGTCACTTTGTGCTTCGAACCTGGATTGTAGGCGAACGAGGCAATATATTGAAGCAAACTAAACGTTGAACTACTCATAATAATATTGACAGTCAAAACTAAATGAAACATTCGGAATCCGTGACTATGAATTTTATCCGTTCAAAAAAAGTAAGGCAAACCATCACGTTTTTTCGCGAAAAATTGAAAACTTTTTTTTTGTTGAAATTCCGGTTCAAAATGATTATAGGTACAGTATACAAGACGTTGAGCACGAAATTACCGGTAGGACGTATAAGGAAAGCAGTGGTTGTTGGAAGTTTCGTATTTTGAAATTCGGTCACTTTGTGCTTCGAACCTGGATTGTAGGCGAACGAGGCAATATATTGAAGCAAACTAAACGTTGAACTACTCATAATAATATTGACAGTCAAAACTAAATGAAACATTCGGAATCCGTGACTATGAATTTTATCCGTTCAAAAAAAGTAAGGCTAACCATCACGTTTTTTTGCGAATAATTGAAAACTTTTTTTGTTGAAATTCCGGTTCAAAATGATTATAGGTACAGTATAGAACACGTTGAGCACGAAATTACCGGTAGGACGTATAAGGAAAGCAGTGGTTGTTGGAAGTTTCGTATTTTGAAATTCGGTCACTTTGTGCTTCGAACCTGGATTGTAGGCGAACGAGGCAATATATTGAAGCAAACTAAACGTTGAACTACTCATAATAATATTGACAGTCAAAACTAAATGAAACATTCGGAATCCGTGACTATGAATTTTATCCGTTCAAAAAAAGTAAGGCTAACCATCACGTTTTTTCGCGAAAAATTGAAAACTTTTTTTTTGTTGAAATTCCGGTTCAAAATGATTATAGGTACAGTATAGAACACGTTGAGCACGAAATTACCGGTAGGACGTATAAGGAAAGCAGTGGTTGTTGGAAGTTTCGTATTTTGAAATTCGGTCACTTTGTGCTTCGAACCTGGATTGTAGGCGAACGAGGCAATATATTGAAGCAAACTAAACGTTGAACTACTCATAATAATATTGACAGTCAAAACTAAATGAAACATTCGGAATCCGTGACTATGAATTTTATCCGTTCAAAAAAAGTAAGGCAAACCATCACGTTTTTTCGCGAAAAATTGAAAACTTTTTTTTTGTTGAAATTCCGGTTCAAAATGATTATAGGTACAGTATACAAGACGTTGAGCACGAAATTACCGGTAGGACGTATAAGGAAAGCAGTGGTTGTTGGAAGTTTCGTATTTTGAAATTCGGTCACTTTGTGCTTCGAACCTGGATTGTAGGCGAACGAGGCAATATATTGAAGCAAACTAAACGTTGAACTACTCATAATAATATTGACAATCAAAACTAAATGAAACATTCGGAATCCGTGACTATCAATTTTATCCGTTCAAAAAAAGTAAGGCAAACCATCACGTTTTTTCGCGAAAAATTGAAAACTTTTTTTTTGTTGAAATTCCGGTTCAAAATGATTATAGGTACAGTATAGAACACGTTGAGCACGAAATTACCGGTAGGACGTATAAGGAAAGCAGTGGTTGTTGGAAGTTTCGTATTTTGAAATTCGGTCACTTTGTGCTTCGAACCTGGATTGTAGGCGAACGAGGCAATATATTGAAGCAAACTAAACGTTGAACTACTCATAATAATATTGACAATCAAAACTAAATGAAACATTCGGAATCCGTGACTATCAATTTTATCCGTTCAAAAAAAGTAAGGCTAACCATCACGTTTTTTCGCGAAAAATTGAAAACTTTTTTTTTGTTGAAATTCCGGTTCAAAATGATTATAGGTACAGTATAGAACACGTTGAGCACGAAATTACCGGTAGGACGTATAAGGAAAGCAGTGGTTGTTGGAAGTTTCGTATTTTGAAATTCGGTCACTTTGTGCTTCGAACCTGGATTGTAGGCGAACGAGGCAATATATTGAAGCAAACTAAACGTTGAACTACTCATAATAATATTGACAGTCAAAACTAAATGAAACATTCGGAATCCGTGACTATGAATTTTATCCGTTCAAAAAAAGTAAGGCAAACCATCACGTTTTATCGCGAAAAATTGAAAACTTTTTTTTTGTTGAAATTCCGGTTCAAAATGATTATAGGTACAGTATACAACACGTTGAGCACGAAATTACCGGTAGGACGTATAAGGAAAGCAGTGGTTGTTGGAAGTTTCGTATTTTGAAATTCGGTCACTTTGTGCTTCGAACCTGGATTGTAGGCGAACGAGGCAATATATTGAAGCAAACTAAACGTTGAACTACTCATAATAATATTGACAGTCAAAACTAAATGAAACATTCGGAATCCGTGACTATGAATTTTATCCGTTCAAAAAAAGTAAGGCAAACCATCACGTTTTTTCGCGAAAAATTGAAAACTTTTTTTTTGTTGAAATTCCGGTTCAAAATGATTATAGGTACAGTATAGAACACGTTGAGCACGAAATTACCGGTAGGACGTATAAGGAAAGCAGTGGTTGTTGGAAGTTTCGTATTTTGAAATTCGGTCACTTTGTGCTTCGAACCTGGATTGTAGGCGAACGAGGCAATATATTGAAGCAAACTAAACGTTGAACTACTCATAATAATATTGACAGTCAAAACTAAATGAAACATTCGGAATCCGTGACTATGAATTTTATCCGTTCAAAAAAAGTAAGGCTAGCCATCACGTTTTTTCGCGAAAAATTGAAAACTTTTTTTTTGTTGAAATTCCGGTTCAAAATGATTATAGGTACAGTATACAACACGTTGAGCACGAAATTACCGGTAGGACGTATAAGGAAAGCAGTGGTTGTTGAAAGTTTCGTATTTTGAAATTCGGTCACTTTGTGCTTCGAACCTGGATTGTAGGCGAACGAGGCAATATATTGAAGCAAACTAAACGTTGAACTACTCATAATAATATTTACAGTCAAAACTAAATGAAACATTCGGAATCCGTGACTATGAATTTTATCCGTTCAAAAAAAGTAAGGCTAACCATCACGTTTTTTTGCGAATAATTGAAAACTTTTTTTGTTGAATTTCCGGTTCAAAATGATTATAGGTACAGTATAGAACACGTTGAGCACGAAATTACCGGTAGGACGTATAAGGAAAGCAGTGGTTGTTGGAAGTTTCGTATTTTGAAATTCGGTCACTTTGTGCTTCGAACCTGGATTGTAGGCGAACGAGGCAATATATTGAAGCAAACTAAACGTTGAACTACTCATAATAATATTGACAGTCAAAACTAAATGAAACATTCGGAATCCGTGACTATGAATTTTATCCGTTCAAAAAAAGTAAGGCAAACCATCACGTTTTTTCGCGAAAAATTGAAAACTTTTTTTTTGTTGAAATTCCGGTTCAAAATGATTATAGGTACAGTATACAAGACGTTGAGCACGAAATTACCGGTAGGACGTATAAGGAAAGCAGTGGTTGTTGGAAGTTTCGTATTTTGAAATTCGGTCACTTTGTGCTTCGAACCTGGATTGTAGGCGAACGAGGCAATATATTGAAGCAAACTAAACGTTGAACTACTCATAATAATATTGACAGTCAAAACTAAATGAAACATTCGGAATCCGTGACTATGAATTTTATCCGTTCAAAAAAAGTAAGGCTAACCATCACGTTTTTTCGCGAAAAATTGAAAACTTTTTTTTTGTTGAAATTCCGGTTCAAAATGATTATAGGTACAGTATACAAGACGTTGAGCACGAAATTACCGGTAGGACGTATAAGGAAAGCAGTGGTTGTTGGAAGTTTCGTATTTTGAAATTCGGTCACTTTGTGCTTCGAACCTGGATTGTAGGCGAACGAGGCAATATATTGAAGCAAACTAAACGTTGAACTACTCATAATAATATTGACAGTCAAAACTAAATGAAACATTCGGAATCCGTGACTATGAATTTTATCCGTTCAAAAAAAGTAAGGCTAACCATCACGTTTTTTCGCGAAAAATTGAAAACTTTTTTTTTGTTGAAATTCCGGTTCAAAATGATTATAGGTACAGTATACAACACGTTGAGCACGAAATTACCGGTAGGACGTATAAGGAAAGCAGTGGTTGTTGGAAGTTTCGTATTTTGAAATTCGGTCACTTTGTGCTTCGAACCTGGATTGTAGGCGAACGAGGCAATATATTGAAGCAAACTAAACGTTGAACTACTCATAATAATATTTACAGTCAAAACTAAATGAAACATTCGGAATCCGTGACTATGAATTTTATCCGTTCAAAAAAAGTAAGGCTAACCATCACGTTTTTTCGCGAAAAATTGAAAACTTTTTTTTTGTTGAAATTCCGGTTCAAAATGATTATAGGTACAGTATACAACACGTTGAGCACGAAATTACCGGTAGGACGTATAAGGAAAGCAGTGGTTGTTGGAAGTTTCGTATTTTGAAATTCGGTCACTTTGTGCTTCGAACCTGGATTGTAGGCGAACGAGGCAATATATTGAAGCAAACTAAACGTTGAACTACTCATAATAATATTGACAGTCAAAACTAAATGAAACATTCGGAATCCGTGACTATGAATTTTATCCGTTCAAAAAAAGTAAGGCAAACCATCACGTTTTTTCGCGAAAAATTGAAAACTTTTTTTTTGTTGAAATTCCGGTTCAAAATGATTATAGGTACAGTATACAAGACGTTGAGCACGAAATTACCGGTAGGACGTATAAGGAAAGCAGTGGTTGTTGGAAGTTTCGTATTTTGAAATTCGGTCACTTTGTGCTTCGAACCTGGATTGTAGGCGAACGAGGCAATATATTGAAGCAAACTAAACGTTCAACTACTCATAATAATATTGACAATCAAAACTAAATGAAACATTCGGAATCCGTGACTATCAATTTTATCCGTTCAAAAAAAGTAAGGCTAACCATCACGTTTTTTTGCGAATAATTGAAAACTTTTTTTTTGTTGAAATTCCGGTTCAAAATGATTATAGGTACAGTATAGAACACGTTGAGCACGAAATTACCGGTAGGACGTATAAGGAAAGCAGTGGTTGTTGGAAGTTTCGTATTTTGAAATTCGGTCACTTTGTGCTTCGAACCTGGATTGTAGGCGAACGAGGCAATATATTGAAGCAAACTAAACGTTGAACTACTCATAATAATATTGACAGTCAAAACTAAATGAAACATTCGGAATCCGTGACTATGAATTTTATCCGTTCAAAAAAAGTAAGGCCATCACGTTTTTTCGCGAAAAATTGAAAACTTTTTTTTTGTTGAAATTCCGGTTCAAAATGAGTAAAGTAAGGCTAACCATCACGTTTTTTCGCGAAAAATTGAAAACTTTTTTTTTGTTGAAATTCCGGTTCAAAATGATTATAGGTACAGTATAGAACACGTTGAGCACGAAATTACCGGTAGGACGTATAAGGAAAGCAGTGGTTGTTGGAAGTTTCGTATTTTGAAATTCGGTCACTTTGTGCTTCGAACCTGGATTGTAGGCGAACGAGGCAATATATTGAAGCAAACTAAACGTTGAACTACTCATAATAATATTGACAGTCAAAACTAAATGAAACATTCGGAATCCGTGACTATGAATTTTATCCGTTCAAAAAAAGTAAGGCAAACCATCACGTTTTTTCGCGAAAAATTGAAAACTTTTTTTTTGTTGAAATTCCGGTTCAAAATGATTATAGGTACAGTATACAAGACGTTGAGCACGAAATTACCGGTAGGACGTATAAGGAAAGCAGTGGTTGTTGGAAGTTTCGTATTTTGAAATTCGGTCACTTTGTGCTTCGAACCTGGATTGTAGGCGAACGAGGCAATATATTGAAGCAAACTAAACGTTGAACTACTCATAATAATATTGACAGTCAAAACTAAATGAAACATTCGGAATCCGTGACTATGAATTTTATCCGTTCAAAAAAAGTAAGGCTAACAACCATCACGTTTTTTCGCGAAAAATTGAAAACTTTTTTTTTGTTGAAATTCCGGTTCAAAATGATTATAGGTACAGTATAGAACACGTTGAGCACGAAATTACCGGTAGGACGTATAAGGAAAGCAGTGGTTGTTGGAAGTTTCGTATTTTGAAATTCGGTCACTTTGTGCTTCGAACCTGGATTGTAGGCGAACGAGGCAATATATTGAAGCAAACTAAACGTTGAACTACTCATAATAATATTGACAGTCAAAACTAAATGAAACATTCGGAATCCGTGACTATGAATTTTATCCGTTCAAAAAAAGTAAGGCAAACCATCACGTTTTTTCGCGAAAAATTGAAAACTTTTTTTTTGTTGAAATTCCGGTTCAAAATGATTATAGGTACAGTATACAAGACGTTGAGCACGAAATTACCGGTAGGACGTATAAGGAAAGCAGTGGTTGTTGGAAGTTTCGTATTTTGAAATTCGGTCACTTTGTGCTTCGAACCTGGATTGTAGGCGAACGAGGCAATATATTGAAGCAAACTAAACGTTGAACTACTCATAATAATATTGACAGTCAAAACTAAATGAAACATTCGGAATCCGTGACTATGAATTTTATCCGTTCAAAAAAAGTAAGGCTAACCATCACGTTTTTTTGCGAATAATTGAAAACTTTTTTTTTGTTGAAATTCCGGTTCAAAATGATTATAGGTACAGTATACAAGACGTTGAGCACGAAATTACCGGTAGGACGTATAAGGAAAGCAGTGGTTGTTGGAAGTTTCGTATTTTGAAATTCGGTCACTTTGTGCTTCGAACCTGGATTGTAGGCGAACGAGGCAATATATTGAAGCAAACTAAACGTTGAACTACTCATAATAATATTGACAGTCAAAACTAAATGAAACATTCGGAATCCGTGACTATGAATTTTATCCGTTCAAAAAAAGTAAGGCCATCACGTTTTTTCGCGAAAAATTGAAAACTTTTTTTTTGTTGAAATTCCGGTTCAAAATGAGTAAAGTAAGGCTAACCATCACGTTTTTTCGCGAAAAATTGAAAACTTTTTTTTTGTTGAAATTCCGGTTCAAAATGATTATAGGTACAGTACAGAACACGTTGAGCACGAAATTACCGGTAGGACGTATAAGGAAAGCAGTGGTTGTTGGAAGTTTCGTATTTTGAAATTCGGTCACTTTGTGCTTCGAACCTGGATTGTAGGCGAACGAGGCAATATATTGAAGCAAACTAAACGTTGAACTACTCATAATAATATTGACAGTCAAAACTAAATGAAACATTCGGAATCCGTGACTATGAATTTTATCCGTTCAAAAAAAGTAAGGCTAACAACCATCACGTTTTTTCGCGAAAAATTGAAAACTTTTTTTTTGTTGAAATTCCGGTTCAAAATGATTATAGGTACAGTATACAACACGTTGAGCACGAAATTACCGGTAGGACGTATAAGGAAAGCAGTGGTTGTTGGAAGTTTCGTATTTTGAAATTCGGTCACTTTGTGCTTCGAACCTGGATTGTAGGCGAACGAGGCAATATATTGAAGCAAACTAAACGTTGAACTACTCATAATAATATTGATAGTCAAAACTAAATGAAACATTGGGAATCCGTGACTATGAATTTTATCCGTTCAAAAAAAGTAAGGCTAACCATCACGTTTTTTCGCGAAAAATTGAAAACTTTTTTTTTGTTGAAATTCCGGTTCAAAATGATTATAGGTACAGTATAGAACACGTTGAGCACGAAATTACCGGTAGGACGTATAAGGAAAGCAGTGGTTGTTGGAAGTTTCGTATTTTGAAATTCGGTCACTTTGTGCTTCGAACCTGGATTGTAGGCGAACGAGGCAATATATTGAAGCAACCTAAACGTTGAACTACTCATAATAATATTGACAGTCAAAACTAAATGAAACATTCGGAATCCGTGACTATGAATTTTATCCGTTCAAAAAAAGTAAGGCTAACCATCACGTTTTTTCGCGAAAAATTGAAAACTTTTTTTTTGTTGAAATTCCGGTTCAAAATGATTATAGGTACAGTATACAAGACGTTGAGCATGAAATTACCGGTAGGACGTATAAGGAAAGCAGTGGTTGTTGGAAGTTTCGTATTTTGAAATTCGGTCACTTTGTGCTTCGAAACTGGATTGTAGGCGAACGAGGCAATATATTGAAGCAAACTAAACGTTGAACTACTCATAATAATATTGACAGTCAAAACTAAATGAAACATTCGGAATCCGTGACTATGAATTTTATCCGTTCAAAAAAAGTAAGGCTAACCATCACGTTTTTTCGCGAAAAATTGAAAACTTTTTTTTTGTTGAAATTCCGGTTCAAAATGATTATAGGTACAGTATACAACACGTTGAGCACGAAATTACCGGTAGGACGTATAAGGAAAGCAGTGGTTGTTGGAAGTTTCGTATTTTGAAATTCGGTCACTTTGTGCTTCGAACCTGGATTGTAGGCGAACGAGGCAATATATTGAAGCAAACTAAACGTTGAACTACTCATAATAATATTGACAGTCAAAACTAAATGAAACATTCGGAATCCGTGACTATGAATTTTATCCGTTCAAAAAAAGTAAGGCAAACCATCACGTTTTTTCGCGAAAAATTGAAAACTTTTTTTTTGTTGAAATTCCGGTTCAAAATGATTATAGGTACAGTATAGAACACGTTGAGCACGAAATTACCGGTAGGACGTATAAGGAAAGCAGTGGTTGTTGGAAGTTTCGTATTTTGAAATTCGGTCACTTTGTGCTTCGAACCTGGATTGTAGGCGAACGAGGCAATATATTGAAGCAAACTAAACGTTGAACTACTCATAATAATATTGACAGTCAAAACTAAATGAAACATTCGGAATCCGTGACTATGAATTTTATCCGTTCAAAAAAAGTAAGGCAAACCATCACGTTTTATCGCGAAAAATTGAAAACTTTTTTTTTGTTGAAATTCCGGTTCAAAATGATTATAGGTACAGTATAGAACACGTTGAGCACGAAATTACCGGTAGGACGTATAAGGAAAGCAGTGGTTGTTGGAAGTTTCGTATTTTGAAATTCGGTCACTTTGTGCTTCGAACCTGGATTGTAGGCGAACGAGGCAATATATTGAAGCAAACTAAACGTTGAACTACTCATAATAATATTGACAGTCAAAACTAAATGAAACATTCGGAATCCGTGACTATGAATTTTATCCGTTCAAAAAAAGTAAGGCAAACCATCACGTTTTTTCGCGAAAAATTGAAAACTTTTTTTTTGTTGAAATTCCGGTTCAAAATGATTATAGGTACAGTATAGAACACGTTGAGCACGAAATTACCGGTAGGACGTATAAGGAAAGCAGTGGTTGTTGGAAGTTTCGTATTTTGAAATTCGGTCACTTTGTGCTTCGAACCTGGATTGTAGGCGAACGAGGCAATATATTGAAGCAAACTAAACGTTGAACTACTCATAATAATATTGACAGTCAAAACTAAATGAAACATTCGGAATCCGTGACTATGAATTTTATCCGTTCAAAAAAAGTAAGGCTAACCATCACAAAATGATTATAGGTACAGTATACAAGACGTTGAGCACGAAATTACCGGTAGGACGTATAAGGAAAGCAGTGGTTGATGGAAGTTTCGTATTTTGAAATACGGTCACTTTGAGATTCTAACCTGGATTGCAGGCGAACGAGACAATATATTGAAGCAAACTAAACGTTGAACTACTCAAAATAATATTGACAATCAAAACTAAATGAAACATTCGGAATCCGTGACTATGAATTTTATCCGTTCAAAAAAAGTAAGGCTAACCATCACAAAATGATTATAGGTACAGTATACAAGACGTTGAGCACGAAATTACCGGTAGGACGTATAAGGAAAGCAGTGGTTGGTGGAAGTTTCGTATTTTGAAATACGGTCACTTTGAGCTTCTAACCTGGATTGCAGGCGAACGAGACAATATATTGAAGCAAACTAAACGTTGAACTACTCAAAATAATATTGACAATCAAAACTAAATGAAACATTCGGAATCCGTGACTATGAATTTTATCCGTTCAAAAAAAGTAAGGCTAACCATCACAAAATGATTATAGGTACAGTATACAAGACGTTGAGCACGAAATTACCGGTAGGACATATAAGGAAAGCAGTGGTTGTTGGAAGTTTCGTATTTTGAAATTCGGTCACTTTGTGCTTCGAACCTGGATTGTAGGCGAACGAGGCAATATATTGAAGCAAACTAAACGTTGAACTACTCATAATAATATTGACAGTCAAAACTAAATGAAACATTCGGAATCCGTGACTATGAATTTTATCCGTTCAAAAAAAGTAAGGCAAACCATCACGTTTTTTCGCGAAAAATTGAAAACTTTTTTTTTGTTGAAATTCCGGTTCAAAATGATTATAGGTACAGTATACAACACGTTGAGCACGAAATTACCGGTAGGACGTATAAGGAAAGCAGTGGTTGTTGGAAGTTTCGTATTTTGAAATTCGGTCACTTTGTGCTTCGAACCTGGATTGTAGGCGAACGAGGCAATATATTGAAGCAAACTAAACGTTGAACTACTCATAATAATATTGACAATCAAAACTAAATGAAACATTCGGAATCCGTGACTATGAATTTTATCCGTTCAAAAAAAGTAAGGCTAACCATCACGTTTTTTCGCGAAAAATTGAAAACTTTTTTTTTGTTGAAATTCCGGTTCAAAATGATTATAGGTACAGTATACAAGACGTTGAGCACGAAATTACCGGTAGGACGTATAAGGAAAGCAGTGGTTGTTGGAAGTTTCGTATTTTGAAATTCGGTCACTTTGTGCTTCGAACCTGGATTGTAGGCGAACGAGGCAATATATTGAAGCAAACTAAACGTTGAACTACTCATAATAATATTGACAGTCAAAACTAAATGAAACATTCGGAATCCGTGACTATGAATTTTATCCGTTCAAAAAAAGTAAGGCAAACCATCACGTTTTTTCGCGAAAAATTGAAAACTTTTTTTTTGTTGAAATTCCGGTTCAAAATGATTATAGGTACAGTATACAAGACGTTGAGCACGAAATTACCGGTAGGACGTATAAGGAAAGCAGTGGTTGTTGGAAGTTTCGTATTTTGAAATTCGGTCACTTTGTGCTTCGAACCTGGATTGTAGGCGAACGAGGCAATATATTGAAGCAAACTAAACGTTGAACTACTCATAATAATATTGACAGTCAAAACTAAATGAAACATTCGGAATCCGTGACTATGAATTTTATCCGTTCAAAAAAAGTAAGGCAAACCATCACGTTTTTTCGCGAAAAATTGAAAACTTTTTTTTTGTTGAAATTCCGGTTCAAAATGATTATAGGTACAGTATAGAACACGTTGAGCACGAAATTACCGGTAGGACGTATAAGGAAAGCAGTGGTTGTTGGAAGTTTCGTATTTTGAAATTCGGTCACTTTGTGCTTCGAACCTGGATTGTAGGCGAACGAGGCAATATATTGAAGCAAACTAAACGTTGAACTACTCATAATAATATTGACAGTCAAAACTAAATGAAACATTCGGAATCCGTGACTATGAATTTTATCCGTTCAAAAAAAGTAAGGCTAACCATCACAAAATGATTATAGGTACAGTATACAAGACGTTGAGCACGAAATTACCGGTAGGACATATAAGGAAAGCAGTGGTTGTTGGAAGTTTCGTATTTTGAAATTCGGTCACTTTGTGCTTCGAACCTGGATTGTAGGCGAACGAGGCAATATATTGAAGCAAACTAAACGTTGAACTACTCATAATAATATTGACAGTCAAAACTAAATGAAACATTCGGAATCCGTGACTATGAATTTTATCCGTTCAAAAAAAGTAAGGCAAACCATCACGTTTTTTCGCGAAAAATTGAAAACTTTTTTTTTGTTGAAATTCCGGTTCAAAATGATTATAGGTACAGTATACAAGACGTTGAGCACGAAATTACCGGTAGGACGTATAAGGAAAGCAGTGGTTGTTGGAAGTTTCGTATTTTGAAATTCGGTCACTTTGTGCTTCGAACCTGGATTGTAGGCGAACGAGGCAATATATTGAAGCAAACTAAACGTTGAACTACTCATAATAATATTGACAATCAAAACTAAATGAAACATTCGAAATCCGTGACTATGAATTTTATCCGTTCAAAAAAAGTAAGGCTAACCATCACGTTTTTTCGCGAAAAATTGAAAACTTTTTTTTTGTTGAAATTCCGGTTCAAAATGATTATAGGTACAGTATACAAGACGTTGAGCACGAAATTACCGGTAGGACGTATAAGGAAAGCAGTGGTTGTTGGAAGTTTCGTATTTTGAAATTCGGTCACTTTGTGCTTCGAACCTGGATTGTAGGCGAACGAGGCAATATATTGAAGCAAACTAAACGTTGAACTACTCATAATAATATTGACAGTCAAAACTAAATGAAACATTCGGAATCCGTGACTATGAATTTTATCCGTTCAAAAAAAGTAAGGCAAACCATCACGTTTTTTCGCGAAAAATTGAAAACTTTTTTTTTGTTGAAATTCCGGTTCAAAATGATTATAGGTACAGTATACAAGACGTTGAGCACGAAATTACCGGTAGGACGTATAAGGAAAGCAGTGGTTGTTGGAAGTTTCGTATTTTGAAATTCGGTCACTTTGTGCTTCGAACCTGGATTGTAGGCGAACGAGGCAATATATTGAAGCAAACTAAACGTTGAACTACTCATAATAATATTGACAATCAAAACTAAATGAAACATTCGGAATCCGTGACTATGAATTTTATCCGTTCAAAAAAAGTAAGGCTAACCATCACGTTTTTTCGCGAAAAATTGAAAACTTTTTTTTTGTTGAAATTCCGGTTCAAAATGATTATAGGTACAGTATACAAGACGTTGAGCACGAAATTACCGGTAGGACGTATAAGGAAAGCAGTGGTTGTTGGAAGTTTCGTATTTTGAAATTCGGTCACTTTGTGCTTCGAACCTGGATTGTAGGCGAACGAGGCAATATATTGAAGCAAACTAAACGTTGAACTACTCATAATAATATTGACAGTCAAAACTAAATGAAACATTCGGAATCCGTGACTATGAATTTTATCCGTTCAAAAAAAGTAAGGCAAACCATCACGTTTTTTCGCGAAAAATTGAAAACTTTTTTTTTGTTGAAATTCCGGTTCAAAATGATTATAGGTACAGTATACAAGACGTTGAGCACGAAATTACCGGTAGGACGTATAAGGAAAGCAGTGGTTGTTGGAAGTTTCGTATTTTGAAATTCGGTCACTTTGTGCTTCGAACCTGGATTGTAGGCGAACGAGGCAATATATTGAAGCAAACTAAACGTTGAACTACTCATAATAATATTGACAATCAAAACTAAATGAAACATTCGGAATCCGTGACTATGAATTTTATCCGTTCAAAAAAAGTAAGGCTAACCATCACGTTTTTTCGCGAAAAATTGAAAACTTTTTTTTTGTTGAAATTCCGGTTCAAAATGATTATAGGTACAGTATACAAGACGTTGAGCACGAAATTACCGGTAGGACGTATAAGGAAAGCAGTGGTTGTTGGAAGTTTCGTATTTTGAAATTCGGTCACTTTGTGCTTCGAACCTGGATTGTAGGCGAACGAGGCAATATATTGAAGCAAACTAAACGTTGAACTACTCATAATAATATTGACAGTCAAAACTAAATGAAACATTCGGAATCCGTGACTATGAATTTTATCCGTTCAAAAAAAGTAAGGCTAACCATCACGTTTTTTCGCGAAAAATTGAAAACTTTTTTTTTGTTGAAATTCCGGTTCAAAATGATTATAGGTACAGTATACAAGACGTTGAGCACGAAATTACCGGTAGGACGTATAAGGAAAGCAGTGGTTGTTGGAAGTTTCGTATTTTGAAATTCGGTCACTTTGTGCTTCGAACCTGGATTGTAGGCGAACGAGGCAATATATTGAAGCAAACTAAACGTTGAACTACTCATAATAATATTGACAGTCAAAACTAAATGAAACATTCGGAATCCGTGACTATGAATTTTATCCGTTCAAAAAAAGTAAGGCAAACAAACCATCACGTTTTTTCGCGAAAAATTGAAAACTTTTTTTTTGTTGAAATTCCGGTTCAAAATGATTATAGGTACAGTATAGAACACGTTGAGCACGAAATTACCGGTAGGACGTATAAGGAAAGCAGTGGTTGTTGGAAGTTTCGTATTTTGAAATTCGGTCACTTTGTGCTTCGAACCTGGATTGTAGGCGAACGAGGCAATATATTGAAGCAAACTAAACGTTGAACTACTCATAATAATATTGACAGTCAAAACTAAATGAAACATTCGGAATCCGTGACTATGAATTTTATCCGTTCAAGAAAAGTAAGGCTAACCATCACGTTTTTTCGCGAAAAATTGAAAACTTTTTTTTTGTTGAAATTCCGGTTCAAAATGATTATAGGTACAGTATAGAACACGTTGAGCACGAAATTACCGGTAGGACGTATAAGGAAAGCAGTGGTTGTTGGAAGTTTCGTATTTTGAAATTCGGTCACTTTGTGCTTCGAACCTGGATTGTAGGCGAACGAGGCAATATATTGAAGCAAACTAAACGTTGAACTACTCATAATAATATTGACAGTCAAAACTAAATGAAACATTCGGAATCCGTGACTATGAATTTTATCCGTTCAAAAAAAGTAAGGCAAACCATCACGTTTTTTCGCGAAAAATTGAAAACTTTTTTTTTGTTGAAATTCCGGTTCAAAATGATTATAGGTACAGTATACAAGACGTTGAGCACGAAATTACCGGTAGGACGTATAAGGAAAGCAGTGGTTGTTGGAAGTTTCGTATTTTGAAATTCGGTCACTTTGTGCTTCGAACCTGGATTGTAGGCGAACGAGGCAATATATTGAAGCAAACTAAACGTTCAACTACTCATAATAATATTGACAATCAAAACTAAATGAAACATTCGGAATCCGTGACTATGAATTTTATCCGTTCAAAAAAAGTAAGGCTAACCATCACGTTTTTTTGCGAATAATTGAAAACTTTTTTTGTTGAAATTCCGGTTCAAAATGATTATAGGTACAGTATAGAACACGTTGAGCACGAAATTACCGGTAGGACGTATAAGGAAAGCAGTGGTTGTTGGAAGTTTCGTATTTTGAAATTCGGTCACTTTGTGCTTCGAACCTGGATTGTAGGCGAACGAGGCAATATATTGAAGCAAACTAAACGTTGAACTACTCATAATAATATTGACAGTCAAAACTAAATGAAACATTCGGAATCCGTGACTATGAATTTTATCCGTTCAAAAAAAGTAAGGCAAACCATCACGTTTTTTCGCGAAAAATTGAAAACTTTTTTTTTGTTGAAATTCCGGTTCAAAATGATTATAGGTACAGTATACAAGACGTTGAGCACGAAATTACCGGTAGGACGTATAAGGAAAGCAGTGGTTGTTGGAAGTTTCGTATTTTGAAATTCGGTCACTTTGTGCTTCGAACCTGGATTGTAGGCGAACGAGGCAATATATTGAAGCAAACTAAACGTTGAACTACTCATAATAATATTGACAGTCAAAACTAAATGAAACATTCGGAATCCGTGACTATGAGTTTTATCCGTTCAAAAAAAGTAAGGCAAACCATCACGTTTTTTCGCGAAAAATTGAAAACTTTTTTTTTGTTGAAATTCCGGTTCAAAATGATTATAGGTACAGTATACAAGACGTTGAGCACGAAATTACCGGTAGGACGTATAAGGAAAGCAGTGGTTGTTGGAAGTTTCGTATTTTGAAATTCGGTCACTTTGTGCTTCGAACCTGGATTGTAGGCGAACGAGGCAATATATTGAAGCAAACTAAACGTTGAACTACTCATAATAATATTGACAGTCAAAACTAAATGAAACATTCGGAATCCGTGACTATGAATTTTATCCGTTCAAAAAAAGTAAGGCAAACCATCACGTTTCTTCGCGAAAAATTGAAAACTTTTTTTTTGTTGAAATTCCGGTTCAAAATGATTATAGGTACAGTATAGAACAAGTTGAGCACGAAATTACCGGTAGGACGTATAAGGAAAGCAGTGGTTGTTGGAAGTTTCGTATTTTGAAATTCGGTCACTTTGTGCTTCGAACCTGGATTGTAGGCGAACGAGGCAATATATTGAAGCAAACTAAACGTTGAACTACTCATAATAATATTGACAGTCAAATCTAAATGAAACATTCGGAATCCGTGACTATCAATTTTATCCGTTCAAAAAAAGTAAGGCTAACCATCACGTTTTTTCGCGAAAAATTGAAAACTTTTTTTTTGTTGAAATTCCGGTTCAAAATGATTATAGGTACAGTATACAACACGTTGAGCACGAAATTACCGGTAGGACGTATAAGGAAAGCAGTGGTTGTTGGAAGTTTCGTATTTTGAAATTCGGTCACTTTGTGCTTCGAACCTGGATTGTAGGCGAACGAGGCAATATATTGAAGCAAACTAAACGTTGAACTACTCATAATAATATTGACAGTCAAAACTAAATGAAACATTCGGAATCCGTGACTATGAATTTTATCCGTTCAAAAAAAGTAAGGCTAGCCATCACGTTTTTTCGCGAAAAATTGAAAACTTTTTTTTTGTTGAAATTCCGGTTCAAAATGATTATAGGTACAGTATACAAGACGTTGAGCACGAAATTACCGGTAGGACGTATAAGGAAAGCAGTGGTTGTTGGAAGTTTCGTATTTTGAAATTCGGTCACTTTGTGCTTCGAACCTGAATTGTAGGCGAACGAGGCAATATATTGAAGCAAACTAAACGTTGAACTACTCATAATAATATTGACAGTCAAAACTAAATGAAACATTCGGAATCCGTGACTATGAATTTTATCCGTTCAAAAAAAGTAAGGCTATCGGAAAACCATCACGTTTTTTCGCGAAAAATTGAAAACTTTTTTTTTGTTGAAATTCCGGTTCAAAATGATTATAGGTACAGTATACAACACGTTGAGCACGAAATTACCGGTAGGACGTATAAGGAAAGCAGTGGTTGTTGGAAGTTTCGTATTTTGAAATTCGGTCACTTTGTGCTTCGAACCTGGATTGTAGGCGAACGAGGCAATATATTGAAGCAAACTAAACGTTGAACTACTCATAATAATATTGACAGTCAAAACTAAATGAAACATTCGGAATCCGTGACTATGAATTTTATCCGTTCAAAAAAAGTAAGGCAAACCATCACGTTTTTTCGCGAAAAATTGAAAACTATTTTTTTGTTGAAATTCCGGTTCAAAATGATTATAGGTACAGTATAGAACACGTTGAGCACGAAATTACCGGTAGGACGTATAAGGAAAGCAGTGGTTGTTGGAAGTTTCGTATTTTGAAATTCGGTCACTTTGTGCTTCGAACCTGGATTGTAGGCGAACGAGGCAATATATTGAAGCAAACTAAACGTTGAACTACTCATAATAATATTGACAGTCAAAACTAAATGAAACATTCGGAATCCGTGACTATGAATTTTATCCGTTCAAAAAAAGTAAGGCTAACCATCACGTTTTTTCGCGAAAAATTGAAAACTTTTTTTTTGTTGAAATTCCGGTTCAAAATGATTATAGGTACAGTATACAAGACGTTGAGCACGAAATTACCGGTAGGACGTATAAGGAAAGCAGTGGTTGTTGGAAGTTTCGTATTTTGAAATTCGGTCACTTTGTGCTTCGAACCTGGATTGTAGGCGAACGAGGCAATATATTGAAGCAAACTAAACGTTGAACTACTCATAATAATATTGACAGTCAAAACTAAATGAAACATTCGGAATCCGTGACTATGAATTTTATCCGTTCAAAAAAAGTAAGGCTAACCATCACGTTTTTTCGCGAAAAATTGAAAACTTTTTTTTTGTTGAAATTCCGGTTCAAAATGATTTTAGGTACAGTATACAACAAGTTGAGCACGAATTACCGGTAGGACGTATAAGGAAAGCAGTGGTTGTTGGAAGTTTCGTATTTTGAAATTCGGTCACTTTGTGCTTCGAACCTGGATTGTAGGTGAACGAGGCAATATATTGAAGCAAACTAAACGTTGAACTACTCATAATAATATTGACAGTCAAAACTAAATGAAACATTCGGAATCCGTGACTATGAATTTTATCCGTTCAAAAAAAGTAAGGCTAACCATCACGTTTTTTCGCGAAAAATTTAAAACTTTTTTTTTGTTGAAATTCCGGTTCAAAATGATTTTAGGTACAGTATACAACAAGTTGAGCACGAATTACCGGTAGGACGTATAAGGAAAGCAGTGGTTGTTGGAAGTTTCGTATTTTGAAATTCGGTCACTTTGTGCTTCGAACCTGGATTGTAGGTGAACGAGGCAATATATTGAAGCAAACTAAACGTTGAACTACTCATAATAATATTGACAGTCAAAACTAAATGAAACATTCGGAATCCGTGACTATGAATTTTATCCGTTCAAAAAAAGTAAGGCTATCGGAAAACCATCACGTTTTTTCGCGAAAAATTGAAAACTTTTTTTTTGTTGAAATTCCGGTTCAAAATGATTATAGGTACAGTATACAACACGTTGAGCACGAAATTACCGGTAGGACGTATAAGGAAAGCAGTGGTTGTTGGAAGTTTCGTATTTTGAAATTCGGTCACTTTGTGCTTCGAACCTGGATTGTAGGCGAACGAGGCAATATATTGAAGCAAACTAAACGTTGAACTACTCATAATAATATTGACAGTCAAAACTAAATGAAACATTCGGAATCCGTGACTATGAATTTTATCCGTTCAAAAAAAGTAAGGCTAACCATCACGTTTTTTCGCGAAAAATTGAAAACTTTTTTTTTGTTGAAATTCCGGTTCAAAATGATTTTAGGTACAGTATACAACAAGTTGAGCACGAATTACCGGTAGGACGTATAAGGAAAGCAGTGGTTGTTGGAAGTTTCGTATTTTGAAATTCGGTCACTTTGTGCTTCGAACCTGGATTGTAGGTGAACGAGGCAATATATTGAAGCAAACTAAACGTTGAACTACTCATAATAATATTGACAGTCAAAACTAAATGAAACATTCGGAATCCGTGACTATCAATTTTATCCGTTCAAAAAAAGTAAGGCTAACCATCACGTTTTTTCGCGAAAAATTGAAAACTTTTTTTTTGTTGAAATTCCGGTTCAAAATGATTATAGGTACAGTATACAACACGTTGAGCACGAAATTACCGGTAGGACGTATAAGGAAAGCAGTGGTTGTTGGAAGTTTCGTATTTTGAAATTCGGTCACTTTGTGCTTCGAACCTGGATTGTAGGCGAACGAGGCAATATATTGAAGCAAACTAAACGTTGAACTACTCATAATAATATTGACAGTCAAAACTAAATGAAACATTCGGAATCCGTGACTATCAATTTTATCCGTTCAAAAAAAGTAAGGCTTAACCATCACGTTTTTTCGCGAAAAATTGAAAACTTTTTTTTTGTTGAAATTCCGGTTCAAAATGATTATAGGTACAGTATACAACACGTTGAGCACGAAATTACCGGTAGGACGTATAAGGAAAGCAGTGGTTGTTGGAAGTTTCGTATTTTGAAATTCGGTCACTTTGTGCTTCGAACCTGGATTGTAGGCGAACGAGGCAATATATTGAAGCAAACTAAACGTTGAACTACTCATAATAATATTGACAGTCAAAACTAAATGAAACATTCGGAATCCGTGACTATGAATTTTATCCGTTCAAAAAAAGTAAGGCTAACCATCACGTTTTTTTGCGAATAATTGAAAACTTTTTTTGTTGAAATTCCGGTTCAAAATGATTATAGGTACAGTATACAAGACGTTGAGCACGAAATTACCGGTAGGACGTATAAGGAAAGCAGTGGTTGTTGGAAGTTTCGTATTTTGAAATTCGGTCACTTTGTGCTTCGAACCTGGATTGTAGGCGAACGAGGCAATATATTGAAGCAAACTAAACGTTGAACTACTCATAATAATATTGACAGTCAAAACTAAATGAAACATTCGGAATCCGTGACTATGAATTTTATCCGTTCAAAAAAAGTAAGGCTAACCATCACGTTTTTTCGCGAAAAATTGAAAACTTTTTTTTTGTTGAAATTCCGGTTCAAAATGATTATAGGTACAGTATACAAGACGTTGAGCACGAAATTACCGGTAGGACGTATAAGGAAAGCAGTGGTTGTTGGAAGTTTCGTATTTTGAAATTCGGTCACTTTGTGCTTCGAACCTGGATTGTAGGCGAACAAGGCAATATATTGAAGCAAACTAAACGTTGAACTACTCATAATAATATTGACAGTCAAAACTAAATGAAACATTCGGAATCCGTGACTATGAATTTTATCCGTTCAAAAAAAGTAAGGCAAACCATCACGTTTTTTCGCGAAAAATTGAAAACTTTTTTTTTGTTGAAATTCCGGTTCAAAATGATTATAGGTACAGTATAGAACACGTTGAGCACGAAATTACCGGTAGGACGTATAAGGAAAGCAGTGGTTGTTGGAAGTTTCGTATTTTGAAATTCGGTCACTTTGTGCTTCGAACCTGGATTGTAGGCGAACGAGGCAATATATTGAAGCAAACTAAACGTTGAACTACTCATAATAATATTGACAGTCAAAACTAAATGAAACATTCGGAATCCGTGACCATGAATTTTATCCGTTCAAAAAAAGTAAGGCAAACCATCACGTTTTTTCGCGAAAAATTGAAAACTTTTTTTTTGTTGAAATTCCGGTTCAAAATGATTATAGGTACAGTATACAACACGTTGAGCACGAAATTACCGGTAGGACGTATAAGGAAAGCAGTGGTTGTTGGAAGTTTCGTATTTTGAAATTCGGTCACTTTGTGCTTCGAACCTGGATTGTAGGCGAACGAGGCAATATATTGAAGCAAACTAAACGTTGAACTACTCATAATAATATTGACAGTCAAAACTAAATGAAACATTCGGAATCCGTGACTATGAATTTTATCCGTTCAAAAAAAGTAAGGCTAACCATCACGTTTTTTCGCGAAAAATTGAAAACTTTTTTTTTGTTGAAATTC
Organism: Nephrotoma appendiculata; assembly: GCA_947310385.1. Classification (NCBI taxonomy): domain Eukaryota; kingdom Metazoa; phylum Arthropoda; class Insecta; order Diptera; family Tipulidae; genus Nephrotoma; species Nephrotoma appendiculata. The sequence goes on from OX371223.1 coordinate 102,090,881, forward strand.
CGGTTCAAAATGATTATAGGTACAGTATACAAGACGTTGAGCACGAAATTACCGGTAGGACGTATAAGGAAAGCAGTGGTTGTTGGAAGTTTCGTATTTTGAAATTCGGTCACTTTGTGCTTCGAACCTGGATTGTAGGCGAACGAGGCAATATATTGAAGCAAACTAAACGTTGAACTACTCATAATAATATTGACAGTCAAAACTAAATGAAACATTCGGAATCCGTGACTATGAATTTTATCCGTTCAAAAAAAGTAAGGCTAACCATCACGTTTTTTCGCGAAAAATTGAAAACTTTTTTTTTGTTGAAATTCCGGTTCAAAATGATTTTAGGTACAGTATACAACAAGTTGAGCACGAATTACCGGTAGGACGTATAAGGAAAGCAGTGGTTGTTGGAAGTTTCGTATTTTGAAATTCGGTCACTTTGTGCTTCGAACCTGGATTGTAGGCGAACGAGGCAATATATTGAAGCAAACTAAACGTTCAACTACTCATAATAACATTGACAATCAAAACTAAATGAAACATTCGGAATCCGTGACTATCAATTTTATCCGTTCAAAAAAAGTAAGGCTAACCATCACGTTTTTTCGCGAAAAATTGAAAACTTTTTTTTGTTGAAATTCCGGTTCAAAATGATTATAGGTACAGTATACAACAAGTTGAGCACGAAATTACCGGTAGGACGTATAAGGAAAGCAGTGGTTGTTGGAAGTTTCGTATTTTGAAATTCGGTCACTTTGTGCTTCGAACCTGGATTGTAGGCGAACGAGGCAATATATTGAAGCAAACTAAACGTTCAACTACTCATAATAACATTGACAATCAAAACTAAATGAAACATTCGGAATCCGTGACTATCAATTTTATCCGTTCAAAAAAAGTAAGTATCACGTTTTTTCGCGAAAAATTGAAAACTTTTTTTTGTTGAAATTCCGGTTCAAAATGATTATAGGTACAGTATACAACAAGTTGAGCACGAAATTACCGGTAGGACGTATAAGGAAAGCAGTGGTTGTTGGAAGTTTCGTATTTTGAAATTCGGTCACTTTGTGCTTCGAACCTGGATTGTAGGCGAACGAGGCAATATACTGAAGCAAACTAAACGTTGAACTACTCATAATAACATTGACAATCAAAACTAAATGAAACATTCGGAATCCGTGACTATCAATTTTATCCGTTCAAAAAAAGTAAGTATCACGTTTTTTCGCGAAAAATTGAAAACTTTTTTTTGTTGAAATTCCGGTTCAAAATGATTATAGGTACAGTATACAACAAGTTGAGCACGAAATTACCGGTAGGACGTATAAGGAAAGCAGTGGTTGTTGGAAGTTTCGTATTTTGAAATTCGGTCACTTTGTGCTTCGAACCTGGATTGTAGGCGAACGAGGCAATATATTGAAGCAAACTAAACGTTCAACTACTCATAATAACATTGACAATCAAAACTAAATGAAACATTCGGAATCCGTGACTATCAATTTTATCCGTTCAAAAAAAGTAAGTATCACGTTTTTTCGCGAAAAATTGAAAACTTTTTTTTGTTGAAATTCCGGTTCAAAATGATTATAGGTACAGTATACAAGACGTTGAGCACGAAATTACCGGTAGGACGTATAAGGAAAGCAGTGGTTGTTGGAAGTTTCGTATTTTGAAATTCGGTCACTTTGTGCTTCGAACCTGGATTGTAGGCGAACGAGGCAATATACTGAAGCAAACTAAACGTTGAACTACTCATAATAACATTGACAATCAAAACTAAATGAAACATTCGGAATCCGTGACTATCAATTTTATCCGTTCAAAAAAAGTAAGGCTAACCATCACGTTTTTTCGCGAAAAATTGAAAACTTTTTTTTGTTGAAATTCCGGTTCAAAATGATAATAGGTACAGTATACAACAAGTTGAGCACGAAATTACCGGTAGGACGTATAAGGAAAGCAGTGGTTGTTGGAAGTTTCGTATTTTGAAATTCGGTCACTTTGTGCTTCGAACCTGGATTGTAGGCGAACGAGGCAATATATTGAAGCAAACTAAACGTTCAACTACTCATAATAACATTGACAATCAAAACTAAATGAAACATTCGGAATCCGTGACTATGAATTTTATCCGTTCAAAGAAAGTAAGGCCAACCATCACGTTTTTTCGCGAAAAATTGAAAACTTTTTTTTTGTTGAAATTCCGGTTCAAAATGATTATAGGTACAGTATACAAGACGTTGAGCACGAAATTACCGGTAGGACGTATAAGGAAAGCAGTGGTTGTTGGAAGTTTCGTATTTTGAAATTCGGTCACTTTGTGCTTCGAACCTGGATTGTAGGCGAACGAGGCAATATATTGAAGCAAACTAAACGTTGAACTACTCATAATAATATTGACAGTCAAAACTAAATGAAACATTCGGAATCCGTGACTATGAATTTTATCCGTTCAAAAAAAGTAAGGCTAACCATCACGTTTTTTCGCGAAAAATTGAAAACTTTTTTTTTGTTGAAATTCCGGTTCAAAATGATTATAGGTACAGTATACAAGACGTTGAGCACGAAATTACCGGTAGGACGTATAAGGAAAGCAGTGGTTGTTGGAAGTTTCGTATTTTGAAATTCGGTCACTTTGTGCTTCGAACCTGGATTGTAGGCGAACGAGGCAATATACTGAAGCAAACTAAACGTTGAACTACTCATAATAACATTGACAATCAAAACTAAATGAAACATTCGGAATCCGTGACTATCAATTTTATCCGTTCAAAAAAAGTAAGGCTAACCATCACGTTTTTTCGCGAAAAATTGAAAACTTTTTTTTGTTGAAATTCCGGTTCAAAATGATAATAGGTACAGTATACAACAAGTTGAGCACGAAATTACCGGTAGGACGTATAAGGAAAGCAGTGGTTGTTGGAAGTTTCGTATTTTGAAATTCGGTCACTTTGTGCTTCGAACCTGGATTGTAGGCGAACGAGGCAATATATTGAAGCAAACTAAACGTTCAACTACTCATAATAACATTGACAATCAAAACTAAATGAAACATTCGGAATCCGTGACTATGAATTTTATCCGTTCAAAGAAAGTAAGGCCAACCATCACGTTTTTTCGCGAAAAATTGAAAACTTTTTTTTTGTTGAAATTCCGGTTCAAAATGATTATAAGTACAGTATACAACACGTTGAGCACGAAATTACCGGTAGGACGTATAAGGAAAGCAGTGGTTGTTGGAAGTTTCGTATTTTGAAATTCGGTCACTTTGTGCTTCGAACCTGGATTGTAGGCGAACGAGGCAATATATTGAAGCAAACTAAACGTTCAACTACTCATAATAATATTGACAATCAAAACTAAATGAAACATTCGGAATCCGTGACTATGAATTTTATCAGTTCAAAAAAAGTAAGGCTAACCATCAAGTTTTTTCGCGAAAAATTGAAAACTTTTTTTTTGTTGAAATTCCGGTTCAAAATGATTATAGGTACAGTATACAAGACGTTGAGCACGAAATTACCGGTAGGACGTATAAGGAAAGCAGCGGTTCTATCTAGCGCTTCTAGCAGCGGTTCGTATTGTCTATAGCTAGGGTTTTTGGTGGGTTTTGTCACCAATTCGGGTTCGAGATAACAATGATCAGAACAGGTGTAATCCTGCAACAACTTCCAATTCACAAAACTGTCCATAGTAGTATCTAGGGCAAGTGTAATGTCCAGTACTTCTTTTGCATTTCTAGTTATAAACATTGGTTTACAGCCAATATTGCATACACAGGTTGTCCCATTAAGACCGCCCATTTTCAAATTATTAAAAAGTAAAGTTTATTTTAAAAGTTGTGCTGATGGCACTTATTGGTCGTTTTGACAAAATTTTCGATGGCTTACGAATGTTCGGAACGGTACATGGTCTGCAAAATTCGCAGTAAACTGCTTCGCGAAATTTTCAGTTGTTGAGAACGATGGCGAATCGAGGTATAAATATTCAGGTCAACACTCTCACCGGCCTGCACAAACACGGACAGATCTTTTCTGGGTTAAAACTGATCTAATCGCTTTGACAGGTGGAATATTTTCCTCATTATGTGGAAGATAAGCTGGTATTAGCCTGATATGCTGACCATACAACTCAATACCTGTTGTACCGACATTTGGATTACTGTAATTTGAAAACAGAATGATATTGAGATTAGTTTTAGCAAGAATGCAGGAACGAATTTTACCAAGCTTCTTCGATTATAGCAGTTTATATTTAGAAGTTCTAGGTCCAAGTACTCAGTCACCATTGATCTAAGGTTATTCAACTAGGACAATGTCCAACTCCTCTGCAGGGATTCACACTATAATTCGATCGAAGCGGAACTCTCCGGAGAGTATTTCTGAGTATTTTCCATTTCTATTATGTTCAGGTTGTAGTTCTATTATGTCTTAAGTGTGACTAAGCTGAAACCATCACTGGGTCACTGGGTTCCACTGGGCTCCAACCTCTTCATCTAGGTCTGCACGGATATCCTCTCAAGCAAGTTGTTCCAGCCTTATTGTACAGAGTCAGGAATTTATTTAGATGTCACCCACTGGCAATTCGAAGCGGGTCCAGAGTTTTCCCTCATAATTTTTAAGAAAGTATCGGCTAAGGACTTCTCCACCTTGGTCCAATTGGTGAACGATATATATCCATCTTCGTAGGCTCTTCAACGACAGCCACCATTAAGTTCTCGTTAACCACCTCATAAATATCTAATTACAGTTTGCTGCATTATACTATAGTTTTATTTGCATTCGTGGGCCTTCAAACGAACCCTCTTGTTTCATTTCAATAATCATTTTCACCCATTAGAGAATTTTTACTACATCCGCATCGGATCTCTCCGCCAGCGGAATTTAACTTTGCTAGAGCTGTACGGGCTCGTTTCCTGGTTTTGTAAGTGAATACGAGAGGATTATTCTTGCTTGTACTAATGTCCCTAGAGATTGCAATCGAGGAACCAGCCTTGGAAAGAAATTCAGGAAACGGACTAAGGAGTTGATCCGGAGGGTGCTAGGTATCTAGATACTCTGTAAGGAAATAAGTTTTTTTATACAGTACCCCCCAGGCTGGTCAGTTATCGGCTTGGTACGATTAACCCGATCGACTTGAAGAAACTGCACTTGCTTCAGCCCTAACAAAAATATTTTTAAAAGGTAGTGAAACGTACATCTTCAGGATATTTTAATGAAAACGAAATACATCTTCCGTCTAATAACGGTAGTGAACAAAAAAATTAAATTTACTTTTCTGGAGTTAAATTACTCAAATCGTATCGGAATTGGTCGAAATTTGTTTAAATTTATTTAAATATTCAAAATAAATGGGGGATAAATTTATTTTCCCCACATGAACGAAAATTTATTAAATTTTTATTTCTAATTTAAGCAAAAAGCGGTGGGGTTATTAAACAACAACCAGACAAGGATAATAAAAAAACCAAAAAAAAAAAAAAATTGGTTGAGGTTGAGGGACTAGGTGTGTTTCTGTGCGGAATGCTAATATTTATTCAAAAATTATTTAAATATAGTGTCGCGTCGCAATACTCTAACATAGGCCAATGCATGGTGTGAAAATACTGTTACACCACAAAAAAATCAAGCACTGTCCATTAACATGTTATAACTATTAACGTGATTAATTACTTTATTTTATGTGTACTCAATTCAGTTTTAAATTGTTCGCCGTGTTCTAAAGTTGAATAGATAACATGTTATCGACAGATAAAAAAACCCGTGGTGACCAACATAAAATTTTGATGCCCGACATTCGTGAATACACCGAAAATACAACAATCCATGGTATTAAATATTTGGGTGAGAGGCGACGGCCACTGGGCGAGAAATTTTTTTGGATTATAATTTTCATTGTGTGTTTTACAATTTTGGGCGTTTTTATACACGATTTGGTCGAGAAATGGCAACAGGGATGCATGATTTTGGTCGACGATGAAGAACCAACACCAATTTTCGATATACCATTTCCCGCCGTAACAATTTGCCCACAAATGAAAATTAAACGTAAGCATTTCGATTATAAGAAATTTGCGGACATGTCGAGCAGGGCACCATTCGAGGACCCAAAATATTTGATGAAGTTTGAACTGGCCCAGCAGTTGTGCGCTTATGAAAATGTAAATAAATTTCGGCGACGGTATGCATCGATATTTAATTTTACCTATTTAAATCAGTCACACATTGAACTGTTGCATGAGGTATGATATTATAATTAGCACTTAATGCAAATACTGTTAATGTTTATGGTTTCAGATAACGCCAGACATGAGTGAAGTACTGAAATTTGCAAAGTTCCAAAATGAATTTGCGACTAAAAATGATTTCGAGCACAACACGCTCTTTTCACGGATTTTAACGAATGAAGGCGTTTGCTACACATTTAATTTACCCTCGGAAATTATTCGCAACGATAATTTACAAACGGATTATGCCTACTATAATATCGCGCATACAATTAAGGGTTGGGACTATGAGAACGGTTATTCCGAGTATCCATCATTCCCGCGAACGTCATGGGCTAGTGGCGCACCCAACAGTCTAAAGTGCAAATTAATCTCATTACACGCAGATTTATTTACACAATGCCAACCAACCAGTCTCGGATATAAAGTCATACTACACTCTCCGGCTGAGTACCCAAGCTCCCACTTCAACTATATACCTCTGCATTATGATACAACGATTAAAATTAGTGTCATACCAAAAATAGTTACGACAAGTCCACGGTTACGAAGCTATACGCCAATGCAGCGACAATGTTTTTTCAACGATGAACGACAATTAAAATTTTTTAAATTTTATAATCAGGCCAACTGTAAACAAGAATGTTTTGCCAATTACACCATAGCCCAATACAATTGTGTTCATTATTCATTTCCTCGTGTTAACAAGACACCGATTTGTGGTTCAAATATCGATTTTGTACAGCTTCGGGCGAGCGGTGAAAATATTATATCGTTTGATAATTTCATCAAGAAATATCCGAATGAGGTGAACAGCTCAAGTGGGGCGCCAATTAAATTAAAATTTTGGTGTGACTGTTTGCCAGACTGCAATACGATCGAGTACGGGTACACGATAGAGACTGAAAAGTATGAGTATGATAAAATTTCGAATTGGACTGAGGTGCCTGTAGTTTTAAATATATTTTGGGGTGAGACAACCGTAACGGGGCGTACGAGGAAGCAATTGTACACGTTTGCCGATTTAGTCTCAAATTTCGGTGGTCTATTAGGGCTTTTTATAGGGGCATCGATATTAAGTGTTTTTGAAATTTTATATTTTTGTGTGATTCGGCAATTTACTAACTGTATTAAAGCGAATAAAATGGACGCGGGTGAATGTTGTGATTGATAAAAAATAAAATATTTTTAATTTTACAAAATTTTGATTTATTATGTTTTCATTAGAAGGCATTTAAAGCCGTTACGACCATTACCCAATTAGTAGAAGAAAATAATTCGCTATGCTAATTCGTTACTTCTCGCACAAATAATAAACACGTGTGACTGAAGGATTAATGACTGAAGGAAATATAGTTGATGATCCAATGACATCCATTAATGGCAAACTTAGATATCCGGCTATTAGTGTTACGGTTACCTTGAAGACTTCATAACTCAGAGTCGTTTTGACAACCAACGAACAGTACACCTGCACGAGCCAATTGCGACCTTACTAGGTGGAGAAAACAAGTGAAGTTAAGGCATGGCCAGGCTCAAATTAAAAAGTTGTCAAACTAAAAATGGGAATAGTCTTCTTTCCATTATAGTCCAGATGGCAATAAAGTGATACCTGGTTTTATGGAAGCCCAAAACGACTGCTTTGTAAGCAAATATTGGAAAATACTTCTTATAAGATCTAAGGTATTTCAATTCAATCAATTTCAAAAAATGGAAAATCAAAATTTGAAAAATACAATCACCAAAGTTTTAAAATTTGTCACAAATTTAAAAATGTTCTATATAAACCTTCAACCTTCAAACAACTGGAAAATAATCCCTCATTAAAATTTAAAATTCTGCCAAAAAATTGTTTGTCAATTAAACGCAAGGGATGTTCGACACGCTAACCCCGGACCTCCGACTTGCCCTTGCACTACCTGACTCTTCAAGTAGAGCGCTTGTTTATTGTTCAAGGGCCCCAAGCACGATTTCTGATGAAGACCGGATAAAAAGTTACGACTGAGAGAACAGCCAAGGATAACTACAGAACAAAACTATAATATCAAATCAGATATAACATCGGATTCTGATTGGGCCTTGCTTAGTTCAGATTGCTTTTCCTTTCACAATTCCATGCTGAGTCGAACAATAGGAACTAGACTGCCATACTGTCGCTAGTCTATGGTTAGAAAGGTAGCAATACGCGTAAACAATTCGGAAGTCATACTTAATATTGGTAAATTTGTATGCCTGAAGTTTGCCATTTAAATACTCTCAGAGGATCTCTCATCGAGGAGTGCAGTTCTTCAGACTTACTGCTGTAGATATCACCTTCTTTATTTAACTTGCACAGCTCTACCGCGCCTTAAATTCTGCACCGTGGCTGTGAACCAACATTTGTCAATTCCATTTATATTATTGATTTAATTCTCAATCTCTCGTTACCCTCCATCGAATGAGATTCTAACCTTTGATCGCAGACATATCTCTTTTAATCTTAATTTGAAGTGATCACCGATAATGCCGTACCGTAAGAAAAATGAATTCCTACAAATCAAAATATTTGATACATTTTGGTGATGTACTCTGAAAAGGTTAAGAAGGGGTGAAAGGAAATTAAAAACAGAGCAAGGGGAACAAAACTTCAGGTCGACTGGGGCAACCTCTTACAACTCAGTGAAATAATTATTTATGGCCCGTATATGAATAATCATATTGTGCCGTGTGCGGTGTTTCTTGTAGTTGAAGAAATAAGTCGCTACAAGTTGATACGGTTCGCCTCGGCTTACAAACTCCATCCGAAGGCGGATTATTGCTCTCGATAGACTAAAACCGGCCTACAGAAGCCTTTGTTCTGCTTAGCAAAAAAAGTTATCGCAAAATAAGACAACGAAGGTCTATCAAATTATGAACTAAATAAAAAAAAATATATTCCAATCCTAGGGGCATTCGTCAGTTGCTCATTTTAGTATAGGAATTAAAAAGAAAGACAATTCTCGATTTCCGCTAATATTTTCATTGCGTAAAGTACGCCAATGAAAATCGGGTTTTGGGAGGGCATTATTTTAGTAGGACTACTGAAAATGAAGGCTTGATTAGAGCAATTGTACATTTACTCATAAGATATCAATTTTTATTCACATATAAAACACTTTCTTTTCTAATTTATAAAATTACTAGTGGACCTGACAGACGTAGTCCTGCCTGCTATTAGCGGGTTCGATAATATTTGACATTTAACATTGATTTTGAGATTTCAATCTTTTCTTTTCGTCATTCGTTGTGAGGTTTGCTGTTGCCCAAACCAAAATAAAAAAATAAGTTCAATATCTCGTTATCCTGGACCGTTCAATTATCGTGTCATGACCGGACAATATTTGGTGGTTATACTGGCACATTTGGTGAAAGAGGTCGTATTTTTCGTGAGAATGGAAGAATATTGCTGTTGTCTACTGAGTCCAATTGTGAATCTCAACCAACCAGAGACCTACTCAAACACACACAAAAAACTTCATGAAAATCGGTCCAGCCATTATGGCGTTGTTCAGTGACAGTTACGGGTGGCATGACGCCAACCCGTAGATTTCATCTAAACACGCAGAGGCCTCTCTCACAGTAATTTTGCAGACTAGATCTTTGGGTTTCGGGTCGTTGGGAAGTTGAGGCTTGCGTGTTCCTGACCTACACCATGCAACAGAATAAAAATAAAAAGCAAACAAAAAAAACTGAAATTAAATTAAACGCACCGAGACTTGAGGAACCGTAATAAATTTATTTTATTACGGGGCGGGACGACCGTTTCTCCCTGAATTAAAATTACTCAGTCTGCTGAAGAGACTCCTCGAATGACCCATCGATCCTGAAAAACAAAAAAAGCCCAGTCAGAACGAAGCAGCATAATAGTGTAAGGACATCTCTTCAACAGACCAGGCCTCTCTTCACCCGGAAGACCTCCAGCGAATCTCCCACATTACACACTCCGACAGCTTGTGATTGCCGGGTGGAGACAAAGTGGATTTTACGGTCTGTGGATTTTCTGCCAAAGAGATGATGGAGAGTGACAACCCCAGCCTGTAATTGTGGAACCCGTTTGAAATGAGAATTCCCCTTCCCCACACACCGAACCGAAAAAATTTAGAACTTCATTTTATTGTTCATAAAAAAGAAAATACGAAAAACGACAACAATAATAATCGGAAAGTAGATCCGGGCCGATAAAAAAACCTAATGCCAGGTTACGTCGCCGTGCTGTATTTTTATTAGAAAATTTATAAAAAAGATAAAAAAAAAGAGAAGAAGGGGAAAGAAGAAACTGTTGAACAAAAGGGATACATAAGAAAATTAAAATGAAAGCAAATAAAAGTAAAAATCAACAAAATAAAAATAAAAAATGAATGCCTCAAAATTCTGGAGCCGGAGTCAATTCGCGTTCCATGAAATAATGAAAATGTAAAGTTTTTTTCAAACTACTAGAATTATTTGCACGTAATTTTAAATTCCACTATGTGAAATCATAATTTCTTATGGGCAATTCAAACCTACTCGATTGCAAATGTAAAAAACTTTTCATTTTCATTATTTCATGGAACGCGAATTGACTCCCACACCAACTTGTACCCCAGTCGCGCGCACCACCACAGTTATTCGGTGCTCGATTACAGATATATATTTTTTTAAAACAACAGAAAATTATAAAATTGAATAATAATAATAATTTGAATAAAATTTAATCGAGCAAAAAAAAATTAAATTGAGCATAAAAATTTAAATTAAAAAAAAACAAAAAAAAAATCGTAACTTCGGACCTCATTGAGGTCGGCCTTCAGCGTTGCGGCGTCCTTGTTTGCCAAAATGTGTCTCCTCCTCGTTAATAAATTCAAACCTCGATAGGCCGCCGTAAATGTTGGGCGTCCTTGCGCCTTAGACCGTGAATAGCTTCGTTGAGCGTCTTCCCTTCTATAGACCGCAAAATATTTTCGTTGGGCGCCGCCGACGATATCGTTGGGCAACTTTTCACCGTAAACCGTAAATTGGAATGGTCTCAACTGGCCACCCGAAAACCGTAGATATCGTTGGGCGTTGTGTCGCTAAAAAAATGTGTTATTCGGTGTCTCGCCCAAAATCTGTAGGAAGAATGGGCTCAACTGGCATGTAGGCTGTACCCTGCCCGCTTTGCCTGTCGTGTGATTTTAGATGAAATATTATTTTTATTTTTTATTTTTTGTGTTTTTTTTAATTGAAATATTGATAGTTTTTCTACACGTGAGCATAGAATATATAATTGACCGTAAGTGAGGTGCATGGATATTCCAAATTTAAACCACAAACTTGAAGTGACTGATCTTGCGATTTGTTACTGATCGTGGTCATAGTAAAAGCTAGACATATTGGAAAATGTATTCTTTTAAAATTAAATGGCATATCTGACGGAATTATAGGGATGCATGGGATTAAAACTTTTTCACATTTGTATTTGCTGCAGGTAATATGGTTGCTCCAATTAAATTTGTCATTAAGTTTTTAACAGCAAGTCGTATACCTTTTCAGTTAAGTAATATTTCGTATTAAAATGTTTGGTACACCAACTTTTAATTGAAGAATATGTGGTGGTACTCCAGGCAAATCTAATGAATTTACAAATTCTCTAGTATAATTTACCACTTCGTGTTGATCTATAACACAATCCATTAATTTGTATGCAACAAAATTTTTATTTTGAATGGCAGAATAGCTATCACATATGGCCAAGCTCCACGTGCTTTACGACACGTGGAGCCGAATTCTAATAATTTCTCGTTACTAGAGCCAACTTAATCGAAGTCGCAATTTTCAATTAAGAGCACCAAATAATTTTAATGAATTTTTAAATGTTATTTAATTTTTTGTTTCTTTTCGAGAGCCGCATTCACTCTTTCAAAAAGCCACGTGCGGCTCGCGAGCTGTAATTTGGCCATGTGTGGGCTATATCATTAACGTGTTGCCTTTTGCTGCCAATATTGCTCGTTCACTTAACCAATAGTGTCTTTTCATTTGTTGCACAATATTTCGGTATACACTTTCAATTAATTTTTCTTTTCGATTCTTTTAAAATACAAAAATTTTGTGGAAAAGTAATTAAACCAGTTGCAATATTAATTTTTCCATTTTCAATGTTTATTGATTGTTTGAAAACGTTACAGCTGATTCATTGTTTTATTTATTTCTAAAGAAACCTATTCTGGGAGTACATGTCTGATTTCAAATTAAAACCGGGCATTCAGTTTAAAACAAAGATTAAATTAAAACAAAATAATCTAAACAAAAATAGAAATAAATTTTAATTTAACATTTAAAAATTTTAAAAATAATTTTTCAGGATTTTTTTTGGCGTTGTCCTTTGATGAATTAAAGTGAAATAGATCATCGACGATGTTGAACAATTTAGTCAACCTATTAATGGGGGTTGTTTGCAAGTTTTGCCATTGAACACGTATATAGTTGCTAAATTTAATTTTTGAACATTTTGCCATAAATTAGATGATTTTAAGCACGCATATAAGTCAACAGCTGGAGTAGATCATGTTATAACAGGTAGTGCCTGCCTAAACTCACCTGATAATAATATTGTTGTACTTTTGGTTATTGCGTAAACCTTGTAATGTTTTATCTAATGCTTCTAATAATTTTTTATGCTCTACCCTCATCTAATAATGTTGCTGCTATACCTGAGAAGCAATTGCTAATGCTATGTTGTTTTGAGATCTTATATTGGCCAAAATGATATGAAAAATATTTTTCCAGTTCTCCCTGGAGGATCTAAAAAATATAATCCAAATTTTTTTGTTGATTCATTTTTTGTAAATCTTCTTGTAAATATTCATTTAATAAATTTCCTAATATCTGTGGGTTTCGGAAACACCTTGAAGCCTATCATTTATGCGATATAATTTAAATGAATGTCACCTTATTCAAATTGGTATCCAGCAAATTGGTATCCATCGAATCTCCTAATTATTATCAGATGGCATTTTCTCAATTGATGTTTCAAATAATTTAATTAATTGATAAAATAAATTTTGTAATGATTCTATTATTTCTCTTCTTGTTTAAGAAAAATTAATTATTCATCTTCACAATTTCCAATAAAATAGATTTGTAGAAATTTATATGTACCATCTGGAAGAGGTAGTAAAGAACCTGCTGAGTGGTAAATTTGGCCCTGAACTTTGAATGTTGGCCCAAAATTATAAGTTATAATATTTGTAGCACCAAAAGAAGTCACTTGAAAAATGTTACTATATTTTTGAATTTTGATAAAAAATGTGTTGTTCCCGAAATTAATATTAGCTATGGTTCCGGTGGATCATTTAACACTGGCAAACTGACTTTACCATTTGCATAAACATAAGCCATGAGTTTCATTTTTGAATATTAGAGCTTTACAATGGGTGTACTACGAAATCCCTGTTTTAAAATTCCCGGTTTCAAAATCCCGGTTTTCAAGATCCCGGTTTTCAAAATCCCGGTTTTCATACATTTAGGTGTAGAAAAATTTTATCAAGCCGATTCATTAATATTTGATAATATTTGACAAATAGTATAAATTGTAATTTGTTGTTCTAATTTTGATTCATTGTTAAAAAAGAATTGATAAAGGAATGTAATATTCCGAAACCGGTCTTCTTAAAAAAGAAAAGTTGTATATCACAAAAAGAAAGTTTTTAACATGTTAATTTAATGTAAAAGTTAATATTTAATAAAAATATAAAAAAAATTTTTTGAAAATAAATAATTTTTTTTTTTTTTTTTTTTTTTTTTAAATCATTCTGTGGTATAAGTACAGCAAAGTTAAAAAATGGAGAACATCCAAAAATATAATATAAAAAAAACATTTCAAAATATTCCTTAAAACAAATTAAAAAATTATATTAACTATTTTCTAGAACTTTATCGCAAGTTCATTTTTGAAATTTTTCAAAAAATCATTCGAGTCCCTTTTCCCATGTCAAATTTTGAAAAATTCAAACCGGGATTTTGAAAACCAGGATTTTGAAAACCGGGATTTCGTTATACCGGGTGACTTTTTTAAGTTGAAACTTTCAAATATCTCGGAAAATAAGCCCTCTACGATAAAAATGACCATTATTAAAATTAAATCATTCTAGAGGGGAAATAGATTAGTGCTAAAATTAGGGCCACCCGCCTCTGTTTGTAAGGGGGTGGGGGTAACTTGGAAACTAAGATAGGAACCCCTATTTTTTATTGCAGATTCGGATTTTACGGCTAAAAGTATGTAGGACTTCCTTGCAACATTTTTTTCGATTCAAGACAGATGGCGCTGTAATAGGCGATTTTTTTTTTCAATTTCTCCAACTGAGAACATTATGCATACGATTCTGCAATATGTTTGCATTAAAGTTAACACGTTTTCAATGTAAATACTTGAATATAGTTTTAAACAAATTGTATTTCTTAAATTTAAAAAAAACTACTTTTAGCGTAACCCAGGAACAACGACGTGGACATCATATTTTAATTAAATTAAGTGCTCAAAATGATGGCCTTCGACTTCAATGCACCTATCCCGACAAACATTTGTTAACCATAATAGGCTTTACGGTTTTGCAACCGAAAAATGACGGTTGTAAATTACAACAAATATTAAATTATATATACGAATCCTATTCGATTATTAAAATAAGTAAACGAACGTGAATATACGAAAATAATAATAGACGAATTTAGACGATTACAATTTAAAACATCACATACACATCGGCCGAATACCGATTATAATTCGATTAATAACACAAAAGCAAAAAGTCTAAAATCTCTGATATTTATTTATCGGTCGGCACCGAATGTAATACGAAAGCAGCATGTATAGAGATCGGCCAAATATTTCGTGTGCATTGCATATAGCGTAGCGGCACGAACACGAACATTAATATGTGGAAGAGGTCAAAGAGAAAGCAAAAGAAAATTTAAAATCATTCGTATCATTATCATCAGGGCTGGGATGTTCTAACATCACCATTTTGCGATATTTTATCGAATTCTACGTCTCTTTCTGCTAGAATTAATTTGACTTCTGTTTCTTTTATCAATTATTTCTTCTCTATTGCTATCACAACCTACTAGAATATATTTGAACAATATCTATTTCAATTATTTTCATTCTACAATCGAAAAAAAATTATTTGGTGATAGAAACACAGTAGAAACATCACAATATTTCAATCTAGTAGGCTGATATACCTAACTTCGTAAAATAATGTGTATGCTGTAGTATTTATCGAGAACAGCCATTTTTTTATCGAACTCGAAAGGATTTCTCATTATAACTACGTATGTACGGTGATAATAAATTTTATTTTTCATTGATTAACTACAAATTTGATATTGTGCAAAAGTGTTATTCTAAATAATTTAAGTGCTAATTAAAAAAACAAATTACATACACGCGAGAGTCGCAGGTAAAAATGTTAAGAATATTTTTTCTAAAATAATTATTTTTTACCGTGTTAAAAACTTGTGTTTTGCTCTTATCAGCTGTGTCTTGCTCTTATCTTGATAAATCATACGTATATAATGGAATTGTGTATATAAGACAAACAATATTAAACGAATTAGTATTACGTATGTATATGTGATAATCTAAAACTATTTGTTACAAAATCTACGTTAATCGAAATATTATGTCAACTTAATTAAATTACTCAGTGCAATTGGTGTTTTCGTTTTACCAAACCAATACGTCATTACAATTTTTATTATTTAGTTGCAAATCGGATTCAAAATTCTAACCGAAATATTAATCAAAACCACCATAATATAAATTTTAACTTTGTTATTTTAGTGTCCATAACAACTGTAACTTATTTTAGTGCCATATTCTTAATTAATGCTAATAGCTATTTTCGTAAGGGCTTTGGTGGTTTGAATCCACTGCATCATATTTCATTTGCTTACATATAAACCAAAATGCCAAAGAATAAAATGTTAATCGAGCTTTCCAAGCAATCTATTAAACGACGTATTCTAAACTTAAATTCAAAACAAAAACCTTTTGCAAATCAAACTCAATAGCGCGTTCAGGAATTTCCAACCAACGAAAACGATAAGGTGAAGTCACCCATTCAATATTCGTGCACTGTAGATGAGCAAAATGAAAATAGAACGTCGAATAACGAACCAAATTACGATGAAATATATGAGGAAGTTTTATCAGATTTTGAAGGAGAAGACGTTGAACTTAGAAATAACGTAAAATTATTAGATTTTTTACATAATTGGGCTATCAAATTTAATATAAAAGCAAATGCTTTAAACGAGCTCTTAGTTTTTATGCAAAAAACACTGGGTTACAACGTACCTCTTGATAGCAGAACCCTTTTAAACACTCCAAAAAATCGAGAAACATCCGAATGTCATCCAGGAAAATATGTTCATATAAGATGTGCTTCGGCTTTTGACGATATGTTGAGTAATTATGACGGAATGCCACCTGTGATTTTATTGGATATCAATATTGATGGTCTGCCTATCACGAAAAGCAATCAAAGCTGCTTTTGGCCAATTTTGGGAAGGATTTGGAATTCGAAGCTTAATAAAGTGTTTGTGATTGGAGTTTATCATGGATATAACAAACCAAATAATTTTAACCAATATTTAAGGCCGCTCGTTGACGAGCTTTTAAAATATGTATCAGATGGCTACCCGTGGAAACAGGAAAATATAAACGTAAAAATTCGATCATTCATTTGCGATGCTCCTGCGCGGTCGAGTATTCTTGGAACAAAAGCCCACACCGGATACTTTGGATGTCTCAAGTGCAATGTGGAAGGTGACTTTATAAAAAACAGAGTTACATTCCCCATTAATACAACAGCACGCAAGAGAACAAATTTCTCTTTCCGAAACAGAGAAAATGAAGAACACCACAAGCATGACTCTATATTGGAAGAACTTCCTATAGATATAATTAAGCAGTTTGTTACGAATCTAGTGTTTCGCCCCATGTTAGATCGACAGAATCGTTAATGTTATCATTTCGAAATATCAAATTTTCTCGACCGTGTGAATACGCCTCAACTAATAAGGTAAATACTCCGATTAATTAATATTGAATGCATTAATTTATTGATCATTGAAATGGTAAAAAGTACTTTAGTTGATTAAGTGGTGTGTAATTTGAGTATGAAGAACCGGAATAATCGACGAGCGCGGCCGACAATTTTTTTTTGAGATGATATTTTTTTTCGGGTTTTTCGTTTTGTTAGAGGCCGGAAAAAACGTTTTTTTTGGGTAGTCAGTCTCGGTCCACCCAAGGTGAAAACACCTTAAAAACAAAAAAAAAAAAAGAAAAAAAAAATTATTTTCTTCTATAGAAATTTAGAAGTTTGATGTTTAAGAAGTTAAAACAAATATTAAAAATTGTGTATTAAACTTAGAAAATTAATTAAAAGAAAAAAAAATAAATTTAAAATTGATAGCATGTCCTAACTTGAAACATGCAAATGATAGATTTAAGTTTATAAATAAATAAGATAAATAAAAAAAAAAAAAAAAAAAAAAATTAAAATTAATATTGAATGGTGTAAACGAAAAAAAAAATGGTGGACGAAATTGTGTAAATGGATGGGATTGTAAGTGTCCATTAAAACAAATAAGTTAAAACTTATAATATAAATTCGAAATAAATAAATAATTAATTAGTTTTGTGAAAAGACACTCCTGTCAAAATTAAATAATATGTATATATAAAAATAAATCGTGAAATTAATAAATTACTACTGGGGTGGACATTTAAACGAAAATATACCGTATGGTAATAATAATAATAATAGAAAAATAGTGTTTCTCATATAAATATGACCTAAATCTAAATTATGATTGTATATATATATATATTTAAACTAATACCTATAAAAACAAAACCAAAACAATTCAACATAATACCAGAAAATTAATCAAACCGCAATTCATAAAAATAACGTCAATTAACAGTTTGGCCACTTTGTGTGCATAAATTGACCATACAATAAATACTACGGTACGTGCAACATATAAAATTTTCGATTGGATACATCTTTCACCATGGCGCCCAACGTTCGTCCAGTATGTAAGTTTAGTTTTGGTACCAAATTTTTCCATTAAAACATCGCTTAACTTTAAAATTATAATAATACAATTCGATTTTCATAAAATTTCATTTTGTACAAAAATTATTTTTATTATTTTTGATAAGATTCTAATTATTTAGTTTTATAATTAAAGTGATATATTATAATGGGTTTTTTTTTTTGTTTAATTCCTAAACATCTCAATAACCTATGGAGTTTTTTTTTCTCACGAGATTATTCGTTGGCCCAAGTTTATTATTACCATATTTATTATTTTTTTTGTTTAATTTTATTTTTATTAAACATGGTTTGGGAATTAAATAAATAAACATTTATTTATAGTTACAATAGTTTTAGGTTAAACATGTTTTATTAATTATAAAATTTTTTTTGTTATATATTTTTTTTTTCTTTAATTTAATTTCTTGATAGTAATTTTGAAAAATAATTATTAGTGGTAAATGGAGAAAATCAATTTTTTTTTATTATTAAGAATAGTTTTCGCTGAAAATTAATATGGAATCGTGTTCGTAATTTAATAAGAGGGGAGATGTGATGGTAAGTAGTCATTGCGAGGGACATGTGACATTCATAGTGCTGTGTTATATTTTCTTCAATCGGTCGAGCAAGATTCAATCATGCTCCAGAAAACCCACGCCCATTCCCTGAGCCTTAGCCGCGCAGTTGACCGTGATCCTGGAGCCGCTGATTGAATAAATAAAATTTTCTAGATAACAGAAGAATCATCATAAATCTATAGAGTTGCCGTAATTAAAAAAATTCGGTTCTGTAAATGCAAAACGATCATCGATTCTGTTACAAGTTCCCTTTAGATTACATGCATCTTGTTTGTCTTGGTGTAATGAAGAAATTGCTCCAGTTATGGGTTGGTGGAGACGTTAAATCACTTTTGCCTTCGAAAAATGTAAATAAGATTTCGGAACGACTAGCTAAATTATCAAAGAACCAACCATCAGAATTTCAAAGAAAGATAAGAACATTATCTGATCTCTCGTATTTTAAAGCAACAGAGTTCAGAAACTTTTTATTATATTGTGGGCCATTTGTTTTAAAAGATGCTTTACCAACTGATAAATAGCACAATTTTTTATGCCTTCACGCTGGAATTTTAATTTTATGTCACCCAGAGTTTTCCAAAACTAAGTATAATATAGCAAACGATATATTAATACATTTTATTGAGGGGGTAAAATTAATATATGGACAACACAACTTAACGTATAATATGCACAGTTTGTCTCATTTGGCAGAAAATGTGATAGACTTTGGTGAGTTGGATTCATTCTCAGCTTTCCAATTTGAATCATACATGTACAAAATAAAATGTTTCCTTAGAAAGCCTAACCAGCCGTTGGCACAGATTTGCAACAGGATTTGCGAAATTAATAATGCCAATTTTCATCACAATAATTTAGAATTGACTTACCCCATTTAAAAAAAAAAATAATTAAGGACGGAAAACTATGTTATTTTAAAATTAAATTAGAATGTATAGAGCTGGATATTAGTGAAGGAAATCGTTATTTTTTGACAAAAAGGAAAGATATTGTTTTGTTTGAATATGCGGAAATGGTGAACAATAAAATATTTATTAAAGGTAAAAAATTAGAAACTCTTTCAGATTTCTATAAATTACCGATTTTGTCAAGCAAATTTGATATTTACCGAGCTGTTTTAAATAGCAAAGCAATTATCGAAAAATTTGAAGTTACTGATATACACAAAAAGCACTTCGCCATGAGAAACGATGATGAAGACTGTTACGTATTTTTCCCAATTCTTCATTTCATTAATTAAATGGGTACCAACTTATAAATATTTTCACTGTACAATTTTTTTTATTTCATTCTACATAATTTTTATTTTCAACAGATCAGTATGTATTCAGTCATTGAGACAGTTAGTCAGGATGGTACAAAGGAGGTGTCAGTTGTATGTGCACACTGGATAAATAATGAGACGGTGGCTTGGCCAAAGCAATATAATAAAGCGTTAAAACATCACCTTCACCCAAACGCGGACTGGGAAATATTTGACTGTAAGGTCTTAAAAAACAACATAGCCAGCTATCGTGAAGCAAAAGAAAAAGAAAAATTTTTGGCGGAGTATTCGAACTCGGAATTTGATGAAGAAGCAACGCTTAATAAACGAAAGTACACAATACAAAATTTTAATGGAAATTTTGACCAGCCTTCATACAATTAAGTTTTGTTACAATGTGCAAATAACGCAACCGAAGTAATGATCGAAAGCGCAAACTACTCAGATGAATTTCCGATAGAGCTGCCACCGTTAATCCCAATTAACAATAAAAATCAACAAACAACGTGTAATTTAGAAGGTCAACAAACAACTGAGTTAGTTGCAACGCCCGTTTATAGGTCAAATTGCTTTAGTGAAGATTTTTTGAATGGAATTGAAACAGAAACCGATGGCAATCAAGGATCTAATTCAAAAATTCAAAAACTTAAAGATAAAATAAAGAAAAACAAACTTAAAATCAAAGAAGTTAAATCCAAAGCTACCCTCATTTTAGATAACCAACAGCAAATTCTACAAAACCAAGCAGACATTAAAGAAATTCTGCAGGTTGTGTTAATGAATGTTAAACCAAAAAAGAACCAATTGGTAATAACTAAAGATACCTCTTTTATACTACCGAAACTGCCCATTAATAGTGTAGATCAACTAGCCGCATTTAACTCAAAATTAACTTCTCAAAGTTATATTGATCAAATGGTATGTATTAGAAATAATTATTGATAACTCAAAATATTTAATACTTAATTTATTTGTTTTAGACTCTTCAATTATACAAGTTGGCTGCTGAAAAACCAAACAAGACGGTTAAAAACTGTTTGGAATACTTATGCTCCAATGCTGTCTTATCCAAATATTCATGGTCTGGACAGAATTCTCTCTCGAAAGGTAAACAGTTAAATACTTATTATTATTCAAAGAAGATACATTTATTGTATAATAGAAGTAACTCAAGCTTTTTTCTTTTTCATTTAGACATTAATAAGCTGGTGTTCGCAGAGTACATAAATATAATTGAACTTTTACGAGGCGTTCACAATTATTTAAAACCAACTAATGCAGTTACCACCGAAAAAATAAAACTAAGCGTGAAAGAATTTTTAAAAAGGAGCAACTTTCGGTACAACCGTAGCATAAATAAATAATAAAATTAAAAGCTGCATCTTTTCGGGCAATGTTTCGAGTTGGTGATCGTTATCTCTTGACTTTATCTAAAGTTAAGCGACGCAATAACATTCAAACTTCGTTCAATTAATGTTATACTTAAGTTTGATTGAGGGTTGCTCTCGAAACATTATCCAGCAAAAACGTAACAAACATGTTTCCTATTTAAAAGACTGAAATTTACTAAATAATGATTTAATGCTCCTATATTTATATGTTGTAGTTGTATTTAATACAAATGAATTTGTTTACAATAAATGAAGTAAAATTATTAAAATACTATAATGGCGGTGATACATGTACAGATTTTACCTATAAGGCAAAAAAATTAGCCAAGTACAAAATTGAAAAATGTTCGATTTAAAATTTTTTTCTATGAGGCGATTCAAGTTGGCCGAGTTTTAACCAATCAGCGCGCAGAATTTGTATGCCTTAAAGGCCGAATCTGTACATGTATCCCCGCCTTAATTATATTGTTTTTTGCTATGCATAGAAATCAATAACTCAATTCGAATCGAATAGGAGTGTCGAAATATGGTTATATTTCCGAAAATGTCCATGTTTACACCGCAAATGAACTGTAATAAATATAAAACGCTTGGTTTACTTAAATGCGACGGTTAAATGGAATTCCTTTATTGTCGTCTAATTTGGTTTAAGTGTCCATGAAAGGTCGGTTAAAAACTAGAAATTGTTTCAGTTAAAAATCGGTTATTTAGCAAAACTAAAAACGGTTGATTTTCAGAAATGTAACTGTCATTTTCAAGCCCAAAGAACCGTAAAATGCAGCATAATAAGAAGGACCGCCCAAGGTGTTCCATAACCCGGGTATTTGGTTATACTTTGGTAAGTAAAAGTCTCTAAAAAAACCGATCGGTCCCACAGTCGCACATCGGTTATTTTTCAGTACTAAATTTAAAATTTGTTTGTCGGGTATTAATCCGCATTTCAAATTAATGTACACAACTTAGCAGCGTGTATGCTGGAATTTCGGCACAAGCATTTCTTATTCGCTCAATCATATTCTCACGTGTTGTTGGTACTTGTTGGTATACTTTGTCTTTGAGATAGCCCCAAAAACAGAAATCCGGCGAAATAAGATCTGGTGATCTGGCAGGCCAATTTACCGGACCAGCTCTACCAATCCAGCGACCATTGAAATCACGATCAAGTGCTTCACGTGCTACCGACGAATAGTGTGCTGAACATCCATCATGTTGAAACGACATGTTCTGTCGCAATTCTAAGCTCAAGTTTTCAAATAATGTTGGCAGTTCATTTCCCAAAATGTCTCGGTACATTTGACCATTCAAGTTACCTTCAATAATATGGGGGCCGATGAGTTGGTTGCCAATTATTCCACACCACACATTGACAGTCCAAGGGCGCTGATCTTCAACTTGGCGAAGCCAGTGTGGATTAGCGAAAAAAATTGGGATTTTGCTGTATTTGTTATACTGCCCACTGACCAAATGTTACCCGATTTTCAAAATCAACGCCATGAAGATCTTGGTGTAAACTCATATGAAACGGATGATACTTATGTCGGTTCAAAATGTTACAAACACTGGTCTGGGATAATCTGGATTCGCTAGCTATTTCTCGTGTACTTATAAAAGGATTGTAAGCTACTGCAGCCAATACAGCAATTTCGTTATTTTGCTCAGTGACTGTTGCTCGACGGGTCCTTTTCTTCGGTCGAACACTTCCATCAGCAGTGAATTATTTGATAGTACGGTAAAATGAAGCAAGAGACCGAATTCTATCTGGAAAACGTGAAGCGTAGAGATTGACCGCATTATCAAGACTACGGCCAGCTTCTCCATAAACCAGGACCATTTCAATTTTTTCTTGTACAGTTAAATACTCTATTTTGAATTGTAATAGCCGTACGCAAACAGGTCTTATTGTTTTCGAAATAATCTTTGAACTGAATCGATATTTTTAAACCAAAAATATCATTTATTTGAAAACAAATTTAGTCGCATGTTCCTATACAAAATCATCGCCGTTGCTAATGTTTTCAGTAGGAGAAATTGAAAAAAATTTAAAATCGCCTATCACTGCGCCATCTGTCTTGAATCGAAAAAAAATGTTTCAAGGAAATCCTACATACTTTTAGCCGTAGAATCCGAATCTGCAATAAAAAATAGGGGTTCCTATCTTAGTTTCCAAGTTACCCCCACCCCCTTGCAAACAGAGGCGGGTGGCCCTAATTTTAGCACTAATGTATTTACCCTCCAGAATGATTTAATTTTAATAATGGTCATTTTTATCGTAAGGGGCTTATTTTCCGAGATATTAGAAATTTTCAACTTAAAAAACTCACCCGGTATATCCCTTTACAGTGTATCCACAAATGTTATTTATACCGCGCTTATAGCAACAATTGGATTTAAGCTATAACCAACTGTATGATCACAACGAAAAGCCTTTTCATCAAATATTATTTTATTTGAATTTGATGTCCTTGTTCTTACTTGTCTATCAATAAATTTACGTTGCAAGCGGCTTTCCATTAAAATTTCCTAAGTTCTAGGAAATACCCCACCAAAAACTAATTGCACATACAGGATAATAAGGATCAAAATCAACCAAAAGTCATCGTCGTTTGAAAAGTTATAGGGAGGTGTTTAACTGTTGAACCAGTCTAACCACACTTAGCATTTGGTGGGGTTTTCTTAGGATTTGCGAAAATTTTATAGATTCTGAATCGAGCATACTAAACACCTTAAGCCTAACCTCCGTGAAGCGGGCCTGAAATTTAAATTTTTTACTTATGACAATCCAATTCCTGTCATGACTAAAAATGTACACAAGCGCTTCACAAAACTGGAATATATCCAGAAAAATTCTAGCTGGATGTAGTTGATTGAATTCCGTTTCACGGGTGGTTCGCAAGTATTTGACATCACCGGATTCGAAGAAGTTTCGGCTACAAACTGAGAGATCTTCAGAAAAATTCTATGACATATACCACCAAATTCGTTGATAATTCCAGATAGAATTTTTCTGCAAATCTCTCAGTTTGTAGCCGAAACTGCAAACGCTATATTCATAAACAATAAATTAAAATTTCGGGCTGAAAGTTCTTGCTATAGCTATACTGGTCAATCACGTTGTGCTTATTGAATTTGTACATTGTCGTTTTCAGCTTAGGTTAGGGCTGTCTAGATTTCCCAACATAATTGAACGGGTAATGTAAAAACACATAAAAGTTTTATTTATAATTTCGAGCTGAATGCTCTAAATATCAAAACAGATTATCATGACACATTTTACTGTCGCGACAGTGAAATTTTTTCGGGTTTTCTCAATAGTTATAATTTAGTATTGCTTTCGTGCTTTTTGAACTGAATATCGGGCTAGTTTCATATAAAAATGAAGAGTTTAGGTCTGACTAGGCTACCAAGCAATAGTTCTTCAAACTACAAAAAGTAATTTGAAAATTTTGGGTTGAATGTTATAAATGTCATGACATTGTATCATGATACTGTTTATTGTCACGATAGTGACTTTTTTGGGCTGGGATTGTAAACTCTCACGGTAACTATAGTGTAGTGATGCCATCGCGTTTTTTTGGGCTTAGTAACGAGTTAGCTTCAGATAAATACACCTAAGTCCCTATTGCTTTTCAAAGAATGGCCGAATGTCCACTTAGTATTTGGTGGGGGATTTTCTAGAATCTGGGAAAATTTTGTGAAAAAAACGCTTGTAAGGTACATTTAACATATTGCGAGTTGAGCATACCGAACATCCTTAGCCCCTATAATTTTTCCAGCGATGGTGATTTTCGGTTAGTTTGTATCCTTATTAACCCGAAAGTACACTTATATGTTTGTATATGTTTACGCAAACATTGAAACGAAAATGGCGGATTTAAATGTATAGGAAGGTTTCGGAAATTATTCACTATCATAGGTTTTCGGTGTAAATATTGTTTTCGAGTTTTTGCTTATTATGAAATTTTCGCCTATTTCCGAAATCGAAACACGATAAAACACGATTTTGAGATAAATTTCCGAGCGATTTAATTCGATTAAATTTTACGAATACGGGCCCAGATGTGATGAAATCTTAAAAATTTGTATCATTATCTTTTTGTTGCTTTCTTCCTTGTGTCGGTTTTGTTCGTTATGTAACATTTTTTGTTTGTACGATCGTAGATCGTTCAGTCTATTTGTATCGTTGAAGTCCATGATTTGAGTTGATGTGAGTTGATGTCTATTGTGATTATATGATTTTGACTTATGAAAATTTAAATATTCTAACAAAGATATTGTAGCCTGTAAGAGCTAAACAAACATTGGAATTTAAAATATCACAAGTAACGGTCAACGTTGCATTCGCCATACAAACAAGGAGTTAGACTATTCTTGATTAGCTGCGCCGATTGGAATTATTTGATGAAAATGTCTTTTGCATCTTGTCCGCTGCTTTCGAACCCCGATACCTCTCGATCCAAATGCTATAACTTTAAATCCACATTGGTTTTGGTTTTTTATCATTACCAAATAATCTGATAAAATCCACTTTTTAATAAATGATTTTTTTTTTAAGATTTTTTTCGATTCAAATGTTGCTCGAATTATTTTCTTCAAAAGAAGTTTTTTCGATGACAAAGCGTAATAGGCAAACGCTCATTAAAAGTCCTTAAAATATTAATATCCGAATATTTAATACATAGTAGCGCAAAACTACGACAAAATAGCAACTGTACTACGTACAGTTCCTTACATTGCGATATCTTCAATGTGTCCTAAATCAAAGTATCATCCGTCAAGATAAATTCCATAACTACACAAAAATCAACAATCTTACTTTATTAAGGTTAGAAAATAATTTCATTTACAAAATTGTATTGTTTTTTTGTCATTTTGTGAACTGTCGCATAAAACAGAAATACACAATTTCAAAAACACTAAGTATCGAGGCTCCCATAAAAAGCCCAACTAGTCCACCAAAATTTGAAACCAAATCTGAAAAGGTGTACAGTTCCTTACGGGTCATACCGACAAAAACCGTTTCCTTCCAATAAATGTGAACCCCAGTTGGTACATTCTCGTTATAGCTATCCGAACTATTAAAAATTTTCACAAGTTCTTTTTGGAGTTTTTCGTATTTAAAATTTTCAACAAAATGCGTTGTTTTATATTCGATCGAATTGCACGATGGCAGGCAATCGCACGTATCCGAATAATCCTGTAGCGAATTATCGATCTCTAGAAATTTATGATCATCTGGAAAATCAGTCAAATAACTAATTAACGTATCAAAACTATCAACCTTTTCATATATATGTAAAAAGTTTAAATTTGATCCACAGATTGGTACATCGGCTTGTCGGGGAAACGCAAAATGTACGCATTTGTAATGTTTGAGCGTGTAGTTGGTAAAACATTCCAATTTGCAATTGATCCGATTGTAGAATTTGAAAAATTGTAATTTTCTTTCATCATTAAAATAACACTGGCGATCTTCTGGTGGGAAACTACGTAAATTTTCCGATGTTGTTATCATCTTTGGCTCAATTACAATGCGATTTAAGCTTTCGTGATTTATCGAAATGAACGTTTCGAATGTAGTCGGATAAATCGTAGGCGAGTGTAGAATTATTTTGAAACCAACATTTGTTGGCTGGCACAGCGAATACATATCAGATTTTTTGCTTTGTAAATTCAATACAACACTGGACCCTTGACCAGCTGAACAAGTTCGATATGGAAATGTACTTTTACTGCTATATCCACTTTCATAAGACCATCCGTTAATTTTACTGGTTATATTGTGATAAGGATATTCCAAATGAATATTTTCTGTTTTTAGTATTTCAGCTGGCAAATTGAATGTAAAGCACACGCCTTCGTTGGTTAAAATTTCAGAAAAATTATCTAGTCTTGTTGAGTTATGAAATGGACACGAGCTTGGCACTTCTCTATCATCAATCACTTCGTCCATAATTGGCGCAATCTATATACACAAAATATAAAAGACTGATTTATCGTGGTTGACTTATTTTCACTGCGGGTTTACTCACTTGACGCATCAAATCCACATGCGATTCGGTCAAATAACTTGGCCGCGTAATATACTCAAAATCCATTTTTATTCTATCATGACATATTTGTTGGGCCACATCAAATTTTTTGTAATATTTATTACGTGCGCTCGCGTTTGTGTGACGATCCCTGTTTAGTTCTTCGAATCGATCGTACGTAAAATGTTGCGTTTTAATTTTAATCTCTGGGCATATCGTTATGGCGGGAAATGGAATTTTGTAGATCGGTGTTGGTTTATCATCTTCCACAACGATAATAAATTTTTGGCTCCATTTTGTTAAAATGTCACGAATAAAGAAACCCATGAACGTGAAACACACAACAAAAATAATGATCCAATAAATTTTTTCGATACAAGGGCGATGCTTTTGACCCAAATACTTAATTCCATGAATTGTTGTACTCTCTGTATAGTGCGTTAGTTCGACGGCTGCAGAGTCAAACCGTTGCCCGAATGTTTTTGATTTGGGTTTTGGCCATCTGCAAATTAAATAATTTCGAATGTACAAATTTTTATTAATCAATATAAAATAAAAATTCTTACTTTGTACCTTCATTTGTAACCATACTGTTCTTTTGTGGCGACTAATTTTGAATGAGTTTATATCTAAAAAATATAAATTCTAGCTTATCAACTATGTCGCTAGTTCGGTTTTGATATATTCGCTCAAGGCAGAAAAGTTTTTCTAGAGATGGTTTTTCTTACCACATACCCGAAATAAATAATTTGGATAATTATAAATGGTGGTTTGTGAGAAATCAGTTGATTTTTGATAAATAAAAATGCTTTTACAAAATTTTGTATTTGTTATAGCAATCAAGAATTATTTCGTGATTCTGAATCCAGAATGCAAGCAATTACAGCTTGATTGCTAGCAAATAGCATTTTCTTTTTTTACATAGAAAGAAGAAAGAATATTATAAGATAAACTTTTTTTGAGATAAAAACATATTGATAACGCGAGCCGCTATCAATGTAACACAAATCAGAGAAAACAAAGGGAAAAGCGGATATAAAATTTGGATATAAACCGCGAGATTTTCATCAGTCAAGATAGTTGGTATTATATTATAGTTTAGAGAAGAGTTTAGTGATCTAATTATTCTACTTGGAAATAAAATTGTTTCAATTACAAAGACAAATTTCATACTTAGTAAGTATATTATTATTATATACAGTGAATCACAATGAAAATGGCCCACCGTAGAAAATATTCTGTTAAGTAAAAAAACTTGCAATAATAGTTATAACAACAAATAAATGAAAGGAGACAAAATTGCAGCTCACAATGAAAATGGCCCATCAAAGTTAGATTCTAAAAAGTGTTACAAACAATATTTCAATACTAACTTAGTATTTTGTTGGAATTCAATGATTTAACAAGCTTCATGATATAATCACTCATTTTTATTTGAAATATTATGTATTCGAATTTTAATCTCGAGTTTTTGCCATACATTTTCAATAATATTCAAATCCGTCGATACCGAGTGATCAAGATACCACCACAATCTTGATCACTTTTTGACAATTGTGTGTTTCGGATCGTTGTCTTCATAGATGTGAAACAAGCCTTTAATGTATAATTTTTCAGCGCTTTGTTTTAAATTTCCTTACTGGAACGCTTCGCTCTCGTAACTGAGACCCACATTTTTGACTGTTTGTTCCACGTGAAAAATCGTTGCACATTAGTATTCACTAATGTCTTTTTAAAAGACTTAGTGTGGTTTATGGGGCTGGGGTAATGCTTTTTGTAGATAAGTCTCTGCAGTAAAACAAATATGCCGTCCATTTTCAAGGTGCATGGCCAAATGTATAACAGTAGGGTTTCTGTCGTTTATGTAAAAACCAAAAAATGTTGGGGTTATATGTTCTGGTATGTGAAAAAACTTAAAAAGATCAAAAATTAATCGTCAAAACCAAAAAAAAATTGGTACAATCCGATCGCAGTGTCATCTGCCGGGTTCACTTATAAATTTAAACCATCCAGGAACCCAAACAAACACACACACAAAATTTCATTAAAATTGGTCAGGCCGTTTAGGTCTAAGGGGGAGTTCGATTACATACGAGAATAAGTTTGGGGCGGTGGGGGTCATTAAATTTTGGGGTTATATGTTCTGATATGCATAAAATTAAAAAGAAACAAAAAAAAACGTAGAACCCGACCACAGTGCCACCGACTGGGTCCAATTGTGAATCTAAACCATCCAGGAACCCACTTAAATACACACCCAAAATTTTATTAAACCCGAACAATATTTTTAAAAATTACGCTTTACTGAGAAATTTTTGTTAGGCGGGCCAATTTCACTGTGAGTCACTGTAAATCTTTGTACTTACCGGATTAGACTGTACTAGACTATTGTGCTGTAAATTTATGATCAAATTATTGTGCTGAAAAAAAAGAACAATTTTTATTTTTATGAGTGATTTTCTATTTCACTCAAAATTCTTATACGAAATATTTTAACAGTGTACTTAGTTATACATATTTATTTTTGTTAATTGTTAGAAACGACACTACCATAAAATAATATTAATTTTTTATAATCGAGATTTGAGTCATTTTCTAAAAATAACTCGATCGTATCAAAATTTCCAATAAGATCTATATTGATCGGAATTATACTCTACACACGTATCGGTGGTCGAATGGTTAAGGCATAGACCACAAAATGTTACCACAACTTCTCAGAGTATATTGAGGCGACTATAAACCATGAACATCATCTGATTGAGATTTGGGTTTTAGGCAGAGATTATATTGTCGATACTTTAGTACTTTTATAATACTTTAGCTGTGTGAAAACTTCTTCGATACATTGAGCCAAGTGTAAAATTTTGTAAGGTCCTCATGCGAAATGCAAATCTGTCCTATGGAACTGTATGGTATAACACAACTATGTTGATTTAAAAGATAGGTCTAAAATCCAGATAATAAATTTAAAATTTAAATTTATTAGTTCTCGGCAAATTTGCCGCATAGAGTACGGTAAAAGTAATTATTAGATATTTTTCTTGAATAAATATTGAATGAAATGAAAACAGCGGGGAAAAATTCAAAAGAAAATTTATTTTATGCTACTTTTAAAAAAATATATCAGTTAAATGTGAACCATTTTCTCGAAATCAAAAATCTGCTCTTTTTGTGGCATTTTCTAGAACTTTGTGCAATTTCTTCTTTGTATAATGCCAATTTCTTCATAAATGGTTTCCGTATAGTTGCTGCAAGGTTTGGGCTTATTCACTTACACTTTATGTTTTTTTTTCCAAAAGTAAAAGTCTGCGGCAGTCAAATCAGGCGATCTTGGCGGCCATCTCAATTCGCCGTTTTTTGGGAATTATCCGATGTTGAAATTACGAAAATAAAAAATGTTGAAGCATTTCCCTGTAATGTTCTCCATTTATTGAACCTTAACAACCTCAATCATTTTCGAAAAAATGGGCCGTAAATCTTTTCGGCGTTAGTGTCACACCAAACAGTAATATGAATTGGGTGTAACGGCCTTTGATAAAGAATTTTTGAATTTTCTGTACAATAGTACAAATAAATTGGCAAAAAATTCATCGCAATTGCTATGCGAGGTTCCCAGGTTTTTGTTTTTGGAATAGCTGGATTTTTTACGGGAAGAGGTGCAAATGTTCTGTCAAAATCCGTCTAAGAATGCGGGTAGCAAACTGCAAATAAACAGATCGTCTTTTTGTTGATGTCTCCGGGTTTCCTGTGGCGCTCTGGCTCACAACATCAACATTTTCAACCAATCTGCCAGTTCGAGTTCCGCTCGTACGTCTTAAACATTTTTTACATGACATAGTTACTTTTACTGCACTCTGTATAAAACCATGTTATTGGTGAAGAAGGGTATAATTAAAGAAATCCTTAAGTGGCATCGGTTAGATTAATCCTATTTTCGGTTAGCTTAATCCCAAAACAGAAATTAGGACTTACTTAACGCCACTCTTTTCACCAAGACTGCAACGGAAAACGTAGTAGAAAGTGAACGACCGGATCTCCCTCGAGTGACAAGTACCCAGTCTGCTGAAGAGACCCCCGAATGATCCATCGAAAAGGAAAGGTCGATGCCCAGCCACAACAAAACTTTAGAGGGTAGGGACTACTCTTCAACAGACCAGGCCTCTCTTCAGCTTGTAAATATGGAACCGACACAGAATAAGACCACTCCTCCCCACATACCGCACCGAAAAGATTTAGAATTTTATTTTATTTATTTAACAACAAAGAAATTAAATCAAACAACCAGGTTAATACTGGGTTAATATAAAACCAAAAGAAAAGAAAATAAGGCCGAATGCCAAGAATTATACGCCGTACGGTTTTATTTTATTATTCAAATATAATCAAAAAAAATAAAAATTTTGGTCCAACGAGAAAAATAGAAATAAATCGGACAAAAGGATTGAACGTAAAAAAATTAAAGCGAGAGAAAAAAAAATAAATCGAGAAGAAAAGTGTCGTTGAACCTACAGCGAAAATTTAAATGAATCAAAGCAATAATATGGCCGCCGAACGTAATAATTATGAGCGAAACATAATGTGCATCCAAGTACGCGTCAAGCAACCGTTATTCGGCACTTCATTACACAGCACATATATACAAGGTGGTCCAAAAGTCTGGAAACGGTGAATTTATTTCGCGCACGGGTGGAAAATCGGAATTCTGATACTGGGATCTTTAGTAATTTCACCCGAGGAATCGAATGGGTCCATCAGATTTTGGGCCCGATGGGGCCTTATACGAGATATGAGGCCCAACTTTGAAATTTCAAATGCAAACCCATCTTTTTTATTGGAGATTCGGATTCAGCGGGAAATTTTACATCCGAATTGGTTAAAATCAAAAAAATTTTTGTCCATTTTTGGGTCCTATGCACCGTTTTTTGTTAAAAATTCCGGGGAATTTGAAATCGGTGGCACTTCAGGATGAGTGTCGTTAAACAAATTTGCAGCACTCACATATGACCTCGGTTTGTCACCGTATCCACGCATTATCAAGATCTCTATTCTCTGACGGGTAGTTAAGGGCATATTTAGCTCGAAGAAAAAACTTATGAAACAATTTTCGCACACATACGTATATCACATACGTACTAGACGTAAATATTGAATTTTTTCACTGGTTGTATTAAACAATTATATGATTTAATTAGGTCTAGTAGGTAAGTAAAACAACTGCAATTCTCATAATTTTTATTTCCATTTTTTGATGAAAATTCGGCCCTAGGTGGTGACTATGATTTTCAAACACAAAATAATTTGCGAGGACAAATGTTTACTACCGTGGAACATTGTATTGACGGTATTGATTTCAATATTGTATTCATTTTACTAAGTAAGTGCGAAAGAAAACATCACTTTGAGACTTCCTAAGCCCAAACAACAAACAAAATCAATCAGAAGTGATAATTGTCGAGAAAAAATGAGGTCTTTAAATGTACCAGCAGAATTCGGGTTTTAACCAATTCGGATGTAAAATTTCCCGCTGAATCCGAATCTGCAATAAAAAAGATGAGTTTGCATTTGAAATTTTAAAGTTGGGCCTCATATCTCGTATAAGGCCCCATTGGGCCCAAAGTCTGATGGACACATTCGATTCCTCGGGTGAAATTACTAAAGAGCCCAATATCATAATTGCGATTTTCCACCCGTGCGAGTTTTATATTTTAATTTCGGTTGAACGAAAAAAAAATTTTATTTATTTTTATACTTTACACTTTTATTCCTTTACACTATTTATCTTAAGATTTAGTTAACTAGTAAACTATTCTGTGTTTTAAGTATATACATTAATCTTAAGATTAATGTATTCGTGTTTCAAACTCTTTAGAGTTGTTTTTGAAAATTGGTTTTAAGTCTGAACTCTTCAGAGTCAGATACAATTCTAAATTTTTATTTAATTTTTTAATTTTAACTTTTTGGTAAAAATTTCAATGTAAGCATATTTAAACGTGTTTCGAATTTGACACTAATATTTATGCTTATCTATTAGATTTCGTTTCATAAAAAAATATAAAAATTGTTAAAATATTTCGTTTGCACTTTTTATGAGAACATTTATGTATTTTGATCTTTTTTTAGAATAAAATGTTTTCGTGTGCATTCTTGTTATAAATTGTATTTTTGTTATCATGTGGTGTCAATGTCCTACATGTAACTCTCCCTTCGTTGGGGTTAGAATCCTCCTGGATTCTGTTTATTATTTTTACTTTAAAATTCTTTCTTTTATAACATTTATTAATTGTTAATATTGTTATCATTATTATTAATATTATTGTAATTATACTTATTCCCGAATATACAAAAGTTCTATGATATTTTAAAAGTTTTATTTCTTCTATGTTCTTATTTGTTTCTAGTATTATTTCTTTAAATGTTAATGTACTATTTGTAGGTTTATATGTTAGATTTGGAATTATATAATTATCTTTTATTTCTTTAATATTATTATAGAAGGTTTTGTTTCCTAAATTAACGGTACAGTTATAAAATTTTAAAAAATAATTTCCATTTAAGATAAATTGTCTTTCATCACAATTTGATGTTAACGTTAGATTATTTGCTAATTGTATTACTAAACTATTATCGTTAATATTATAAATTTCTGTGTTACAATTTTTTATCTTTTCACAGTTTTTACTTAAGATACAATGTTTTAAGTTACTTAAGTAATTTATAGATTTACTTTCATCATATTCATAATACTTATCATTAAATTCGATTGTTTCGATAATTCTACAATCAATTAATTTACAATCATTTTCATTAGCTAGAGGGATAATTATCTTTTTGTTTACATTTTTCATACTATATGGTATTTTGATTAAGAATAT
Source organism: Nephrotoma appendiculata (assembly GCA_947310385.1). Lineage (NCBI taxonomy): Eukaryota > Metazoa > Arthropoda > Insecta > Diptera > Tipulidae > Nephrotoma > Nephrotoma appendiculata. The sequence continues at coordinate 102,125,321 of OX371223.1, forward strand.
TAATTTATTTGTAGTTGTCTTGGAAAAGCCTACTTTCAAATTTTTTAATTTATTAGCGTCTATTTCATAATCAATAATTTCTTGAATTGTTAATAATGAGGGGTGTATGATATTTAATTTACTAAAAATTATGTTGTCTTGTAGATCATTAATAATTCTATCTACTTCTTGAATTTTCAATTTTATATCAAATATTATTAATTTCATCGAATTATATTTTTCTTTTTCTTCGATAAATTCTTTGACTAATTTTCTATCTTCTACTATGGTTTCATACAATTTGTTTATACTTTTATTAAAATTGTTATTGATTTGTATTTGTTTGTTCATATTGGATACTATTAATTCATTATTATTATCTATTACATTTAAATGTTCGTTAATTAATTGTCTGTCCTCGTCGTCCATTGTTCCGGTTATCCATTTGTTAATTGTCCCTAAAAAGTTTATTAGTCCTCTTTTCCTAATCGTATGGTGTCCGTCTTTTAATGTCATTAGTTTATATAGTAATTTGTCTAACACTTTTATAAATGGTGTTTTAATATTGTATTCTATAAATGTTGGTATCATTCCTTTAATTAGTGTTTTAATTTCTAATATTGTTGTTTCTATTGGTACTAAGTCTACGATATGTAAAGAATAGTTATATGTTTCCGGTATTAGTATTTCTGTCTCCCTCAGTATTGTGTATCCTGAATTAGTCTCTATTTTCTCGACTAGTAGTTGAGCAAGAATCGGAGTAATTGTCATCGTTATTGTCAGTAATAATATTGTTATAATCTGTAAATTTTAACGGTCTTTTAATATTAATGGCATGTATATTCGTTAAATTATGTTTTCTAAACTTTGGTTCGTCTTTATGTCTAAGAGATTTGTAATTTTTTATATATCCCTGTTGTCTAGTTTCTTCGTAATCTTCCCTATTTTTATTATACTTTACTAATCTTTTCTTTTGAGTGTTTATTAAGTTTTTATAAATTTCTTCTTTAATTTGTGAGTTTTCTTCAGCTTTTACTGGAGTATATTTTATGGTACTATGGTATTGATTGTTGTAACATTTAATAGCTTCTAGCATTTGAATTCTTACATGATTATTTTCTTCTAAATTAAGAATTCTTAACTTTTCGGTTAACGTATTGTTCAGTCTCTCTACATCTGCATTTCCAGTGTGACTGTTTGGTTTGGTTAAATGTAATTCAATTTCTTCCTGATTTAGAAATTCTTTAATATTGACATGGCTAAATTCGTTATCTGCTACTATTTTTAGTGGTTTCTTATGGTTGAGATACATTTTGAATTTTTCTATTATTTCTAAATTGTTCCTACTTTCTAAAGGGTAAGCTGTTGCAAATTTGGAGAATTTGTCTATGAAAATTAAGAATGATTGCTTTTTATTTACATATGTGTCTACGTGAACTATCTGATTTTTATCTGTTGGCATTTCAGTGCATTTAAATTTAGGTTTTATGGGGTTTCTATCATATTTTGCCTTATTACAAGTATCACAATTATTGGTGATTTTATTGATTATTAATTTCATATTTTGATGGTAAATTTTATCTTTAAGATATTCGTACAAAGGAATTATTCCCGGATGTTGTTGTTCTTTATGATGAATTGAAACTATCCTAATTAGTTCATCTTCTGACTCTACGTCTTGAGCGAATTGAGTGCATCTAATAAATTTAATATTAGGGAATTCTTCTATTAACGTTTGTTGTATATTATGAAATTCATTATCTGGGATTTGGGTATGAATGGCTACTCTATTTCCTGACAAATATGTTTTTAATTTATTTATTAACTCATTTCTGTTTATTTTTGGGTTAATGTTGATTCTTCTATTTCCTAAAATGTTTTCTAGTTCTTCTGCACAGTTTTCAGTGAATATTAACTGTGTTTTATATCTATTTACTATTGTTTCTAAAAGTGTTATATTGTTATTTACTAATTCTTCGTTATTTATTTCATATTTTGGAAGTAAGTGGAGTTGTCTCCCTTCGTTAGATTCGACTACAGCTTCGATTTTGTTAATTTCATTAATATCCGTATTTATTCTACTTAAAAAGTCTGCTATCTTATTGTCTTTTCCTTGTAGGTAATTTATTTTGATATTATACTCTCCAAGTGATAATATCCATCTTTGGAGTCTGGCATTCAGGTCCTTACCTAAATATTTTGTGTGCAACCATTTGAGTGCCTGATGGTCCGTATTCAATTCGAATTGTTTTCCATATATATACGGCCTAAAATACTTTATAGCCCATACTACAGCAAGTAATTCCTTTTCCGTAGTACTGTATTTGGTTTCATGATCGTTTAAGGTCCTGCTTGCGTAAGCAATAGGATGGTTTTCTTGAAGTAACACAGCTCCGATCGCAAATTGACTTGCGGCTGTGTTGAGTACGAATGATTTATTAAAATCTGGGTATTTTAAAATAGGATGGGTGGTTAATAAAGTTTTTAATTTTTCGAATGCATTTATGTAAGTTAGATCCAATTTATTAATTTTTTCGTCTTTCTTTAAGTATTTTGTCATACGTTGTGCAATTTTAGCGTAACCTTGAATAAATGTTCGGTAATAGCCAGTTATTCCTAAGAATGACTTAATTTGTTTTGTTGTTTCGGGCAATTTTAATTTGGTAATATCGGCAACTTTCTTTAGATTTGGCTTTACACCTTCTGTGGTTAGTGTATGCCCTAAGTATTCTGTTTCTTTACAGAAAAAATTACATTTGTCTACTTGAATTTTCAGATTTGCTTCCCTTAACTTGTTAAAGATTCTATTAATGTTTAAAATGTGTTCTTCGATAGATGTACTAAAAATGAGAATATCATCGAGATACACCACGCAAATTTTATTAATAAATTCTCTTAATACGGAGTTCATTAGTCGTTGAAAGGTAGCTGGGGCGTTTTTCAACCCGAAAGGCATCCTTACATATTCATAATGACCAAATGGAGTTGAAAATGCGGTTTTGATTTGATCATTTTTGTTCATTAATATTTGGTGGAAACCTTTTGCTAAATCTAGAGTAGTAAAGTACTGCGCTCTACCTAATTTGTCTAGAATGGTTTCGATATTGGGAATTGGGAATTTATCGTCGATAGTAATTTCATTTAATTTACGATAATCTATAACGATTCTCCATTTTTTTATATTAGAATTGTCCAATTTCTTTGGAACAATCCAAAGGGGTGAGTTATACGGTGAATTTGATTCTTTAATTATTCCTTGTTCTAGCATATCTTTGATTTGTCGTTCGATTTCCTTTTCGTGTACTTGGGGATATCTATAGATTTTGCAATAAATGGGATTATCATTTTTCAACTTTATATCATAAACAATTCAACTTTATATCCTTCGCTATAAAATAAATCTTTATTTTTTGATAGAATTTCTTTTAAATATTGTTCTTCGGGATTTAAATGTTTTTGATTTACTTTATTAATAATTTCCTCTTTTGGGTTTATTATTGGTTCTAAGTAATTTACTTCAGTAAATTCTTTGGGATAATTAATTTCTAAAAATGGAATTACGTGTTCATTGAATATTTTCATATATTCGTTTCTTATATCAATAGTCACTTCGAATGCTTTTAAAAGATTGATACCTATTATGGCATCGTATTTCCAACTCTTTAGAGGGAATATTTTCCACTCGAGTGTGCCTGATTTGATTAATTCTTTTGGGATGGGAGTTATTGTTTTTTCTGTTACGTAGTTTGGTCCACCTAGAGAATTATACATATGTAATTGGTTGTTCTAGTTTAAATATTTTATAGTTTAGAATATTAGGTTTTATTAAACTGGTATCCGAGCCAGTATCTATTAAGCAATTAATGGGATAATCTTCAAATGTTAATTTTATTATGGGTAATTGGTTGTCCGAGGCTCTTCTATAAAATTTAACTCTTGATTTAATTCGCGAACCCTAGTTATGTTATCTACTTCCATAGGTTCATGTTCTTGTTGATTATTTCTAACGAAATTGTTTCTATTGTTATTAAATTGACGACTGTACTGTCCTGTATTAAATATATTCTGTTCTGTATTAAATCTGTACTGTCCTGTTCGGTTACTATTATTATTGTTATTATTTCTATAATAATTACTATTTTGGTTAAACAAATTATGCCTATTTTGATAATTATTATGATTATTTCGATAATTGTTATTTTGGTTAAATCTATTGAATTGATTTGAATTTGGTACACTATAATCATTTTTCTTATTGCTAATAACTGGTTTATTGTTGAAGATATTTTTACTTTTATTTAATCTATACTCAATTTTAATGACATCTTCCGCTAGATAAATTTCTATTTGCATAATAAGTTATCCAATTCAAACAAAGATTTATCTGTTGCGATTTGTAATTGAACAATCGGTATTAACTTCGATTTCAAAATTTCTACTAATTCATTATCAATGGAATCATAAGTGAATATATCTTCTTCGTCGAAATCACAAATTTCGCTACATTGTGATTTAATTTTATATAATTTATTAAACAAATCTTTAAGATTAAATACCTTGAGATCCTTTGCTTGAAAAAGCAATTGGTGTGTTGTGTGTTTGGGTCGGAACTTCAATTTAAGTTGTTGTACTACGACGTTCCACGTCCGCTGATGGTCTGGAATCTCCATGATCACATTTCTGGCTTGTCCGATGATTTTATTATTCACTAATTTTCGTAAACAATATGAGTTGAGTTCGATATTATTGCTTCCACACAGTGTCTCTGTATCTTCCACTGTTTTCAAGAATGATTTTAATTTGAACGAATCTTCACCAGAGAATGGTGGTATCTCGTTGAAATTTCTGATTATTTGATCAGGTGTTAAGTTGAACTTTGTCACTTTTATTTCTTTTGTTCTACCTTCTTGTTCTAACACTTTTTGGCTTAGACATTGTATTTGATCCAACAACTTTTTTTGGATCTGTTGTTGATCAAATAAATCGTTTTTTAATTGTTCAATTTCCATTTTTAACTTTCACAATTTTCAACTCTCACGAGAGAGAAAAAAAATTTTCACTTATTTATTATGTTTCTTATATAAAAAAATTTCTTTTTGTTTTTTTTTACACTTTTGTTGTTTGTTTCGCGAACTTTGGCACTTATATTTTAATTGAGACGATTTTTAATTTCTATTAATGTTAAATCACTTATACTTCAATTTAGACGATTTCAATTTCTATTAATGTTTAGTCACTTATATTTTAATTTACACGCTTTTTAAATTTTTTTTCTAAAGTTCAATCACTAAATCCTTCTTCTTCAGAAGAGGATCCTACCAACTGCGCCAGTTTTATATTTTAATTTCGGTTGAACGAAAAAAAAACTTTATTTATTTTTATACTTTACACTTTTATTTCTTTACACTATTTATCTTAAGATTTAGTTAACTAGTAAATTATTCTGTGTTTTAAGTATATACATTAATCTTAAGATTAATGTATTCGTGTTTCAAACTCTTTAGAGTTGTTTTTGAAAATTGGTTTTAAGTCTGAACTCTTCAGAGTCAGATACAATTCTAAATTTTTATTTAATTTTTTAATTTTAACTTTTTGGTAAAAATTTCAATGTAAGCATATTTAAACGTGTTTCGAATTTGACACTAATATTTATGCTTATCTATTAGATTTCGTTTCATGAAAAAATATAAAAATTGTTAAAATATTTCGTTTGCACTTTTTATGAGAACATTTATGTATTTTGATCTTTTTTTAGAATAAAATGTTTTCGTGTGCATTCTTGTTATAAATTGTATTTTTGTTATCATGTGGTGTCAATGTCCTACACGTAACTTGCGCGATATAAATTCACCGTTTTCAGACTTTTGGACCACCCTGTATAATTTGCAAAAATAGGAATTTAAGTTGCATTTACTTTAATTACAAAAAAAAATAGAAAACCAAAAAAAAAATTAAAATTAATTAAAGAAAAAATTGTACCTTTCGACCTTCAGAAAGGTCCCGCCGAAATTATTCGCCGCATCTTCTCACCGCTAATCCAAAAGGAATGTTAAGCGAATTCCCGACGTTAACCAAAAATGTTGTTGGGCGTCTTCCCACCGTAAACCGCTAATAAAACCATTGGGCGTTGACTCGCCTTGGACCGAAAACAAATTAGGCCTCGATAAGCCGCCGTAAATGTTGGGCGTTGGTTCATTGTAAACCGAAAGAAATCATTGGGCTTTGTCACGCCTTAAACCGTAAAAAAATCGCTGGTCGTCTTCTTGCCTCAAACAGTAAATTGGAATGGCCTCGAATGACCACCCGTAAACCGTAGATATGGCGTTAACTGTTAATAATCCGATACCGGTAAAATAATATAAGCGGACCTCTAGGCCACTTAGATTGGTGCAGCAAGCAGCAAGCTCCTATCTTGAATCAACTCACGCCGGATTAACCGTTACACACAAAAATTTAAATAACTGGCAAAAAATATCAAAATAGATATCAAATTTTAACAGGTCACGCGCTGACACCTGTCGCACACGTTATATTTTTTTGATTCAACTTGTTTGTTGCACTTATTAATTTATCCAGTTTATTTGATGACCCATATCGTCCTCCAAATGATTTTTCAGGAAAACCCGCACAATAAACTAGTCTTCTATATTTTTCCACATTTTATTTTTTCGTTTATTATAAAATAAAACACTACACTAACTCTGTGTATTTTAATATTTTAGATTCAAGATTACAGTTTTTAAATGATAAAAGCAAAAGCATTAAATGCCAAAACTCAATATTGATTATCAGAATTAAACGCACAAAATCAAAATTATACTTGACTGTACCAAATCCCAAATTGAACTAAACTTCTCGCACCAAAACCTGAACGAATATTTTTTCGTTGTGCCTGTCGTTTTGTTTTGTGCCCTACCCATTCCTACCGCGCATCAATCGCACACACCAAAACGAGTAACCCCCCAAAAATACTCCTCTACATCTCTAGCAGTCGGACACACGCACACGGTACACGTTGATCTCGCTCTCAAATTATTCGATGTTTACGCAACAATATGGGTGGGTAAAACATAAAGCAGAATAACAAGGCCCATGCGAATGAAACTTCAATGTGAATGCCGTGGGGTAGATGGCACCAACTATTCGATCATAACGATTTCTTTTTTAATGAAAAATTAAAAAAAAAACAAATTAAATAATGGTATGACTCTCAAGGTGTCGTAACAACTCCGCTAATCAAAAATAGTACTAAGGGCCCCCAACAAATAAAATCCCACGTAGAATCTTAATTACCCAAAGATTGAAGCAGTGCAAGAATGCAATAATCAAAATTACGACTTAGCTCTAGCAAAATGCTACTTTGATGTGAGTCACATCAGACTTAATTCAATTTTCCTTGAAATTTGTTTGTAAAGTTGGTGAAATATTGGTGTGGGTCTCTGCAGCAGGGAAACTTTCGAATTTCAAAATAAAACTTGGCATACCGATTAAGCCCAATTTGTGCTCACGGGAAAAAATTAGTGCTAGTCCAGGAGCCGAAAAAACGGGAAAAATTAATTTAAATTTCGCCTGAAAGACGAAAAAAATAAAACTCAATTTCTAGAAAAAACCAGAAATAACTTAACCCTAATCTTAAAACTTCACAAAAGCGGCTCTACCGACGAAATTTGTGCTTATCATAGAAATATGATTTTCTTAAATTTTCATTAATAAATTGAGGAAAAACAAACTAGCCCCTAAAAGATACTATATTGAACATACAAAATACAGATGTATACCGTCCAGCAATATTTTTGTAGAAGGTCAAATTAAAAAATGAAATAACAAATTATAAAATCAAAGAATTAGAATTTCAGATAGCAAATTCCTGTCACGCATGTTCATTGCCATCCGAAAAATATAGTGGCTGAATTTGTGCCAATCCAGAATTGGTCCAATTCCATTGAACAACAAAGACCGTTGAATGAATGATTTTCTGACAAAAAGAGTTCTAGAAACCAATGATGTTGGCACTTCTGATTGCATATTCCTATCAGGTATGGTCATTGCCATCCGTAAAATTCAACGGTATTTGTTGTTCAACGGAATTGAGCCAATTCTGGATTAGCACAAATTCAGCCACTATATTTTTCGGATGGCAATGAACATGCGTGACAGGAATAGGCTATCTGAAATGCCAATTCTTTGATTTTATAATTTGTTATTTCATTTTTTAATTTGGCTTTCTACAAAAATATTATTGAACGGTATACATCTGTATTTTGTATGTTCATAATAGTATCTTTTAGGGGCTAGTTTGTTTTTCCTCAATTTATTAATGAAAATTTATGAAAATCATATTTCTATGATAAGCACAAATTTCGTCGGTGGAGCCGCTTTTGTTAAGTTTTATAATTAGGGTTAAATTATTTCTGGTTTTTTGTAGAAATTGGGTTTTATTTTTTTCGTCTTTCGGGCGAAATTTAAATTAATTTTTCACGTTTTTTCGGCTCCTGGACTAGCACTAATTTTTTCCCGTGAGCACTAATTAGCACATATTGAGCTTAATCGGTATGCCAAGTTTCGCTTTGGAATTCGAAAGTTTCCTTGCTGCAGTTACCCACATGAAATATTCGTATTTTCGATAAAAGTGCAGAAAGTACTTTCAAACTGGATTCAGTACTCTGTTCCTCATAAAATCAGTACTTTTAATTTCTTACCAATATCATCTCTGATTTTAGGATGGCATTTTATGTGGAGGCGAATATGGAGATAACAAACACGTGGTTTACAATTGCAAAACGCATACAGATGCAGACATAGTCGGACGCAGACATAGTTGTAATTAACAGTGCAAATCGAAAAGCAAAAAGTGAAAAGTAGTGAACATTATAAAGTGAACAGCAAAAGTGAGCAGTAAAAGTTAATTAGTGAGCGTGAAGTGGTGGATTACTGTAGAAATTAAAGATTTTGGAGTATAAAGTTTATAATTTCAAAAAGCTTAAACCTTATTTGAAAAATCCAGTGCGAAACCATGTCGAACGCCCGTAATTCGTAACAATTTTATTCCTATTTCAATTTGGTGCGTAACAGCCTGGAATAAATCACATCCGTATTAAAATTTATTTTTCATAATGTGGATTTGGAAAATGAGTATTTTGCATGGAACACTTAAAAAAAAAGCAAATTTGATTGAAACCTAGCTGTGTGCTCTATGAAACGGTCAATTTGAATAGGACTAAGCGGCATCATCAAAATTTGAATCCATTTCCAAAATCTTTAAGTTATGTTATGGTTTGGTCTGAGTTTCCCACGTCATCAGTTCTATGACATAGGTGCGGTATGAAATTGGAATACATTTCGATACACTCGATTGAATATTGCCAATTCGGGTTTAACATTGTTTTTACTAGTTCTATAATCAATTATTTTTATCGTAGTAAAAACCTTATTTATGCAAAAATAAACAAAGTATTTTAATTTTAGAATATATCCCACACCTTCGGGACTATCATGATTACTTTACATTTGAAACCAAATTGGTCATATGTTATAGCTATATAAGTTAGCAACGCGCATGTCGCAGTCGTCAAATAATTGCCAGCAACAATTAAAATTTTCATTTGTTAGTCAATAATTACAGAATACGAGACAGTTCAATGGAGGCAAACATCACACTACCACGTCGAAAATCAGCAAAAGAATTTCAAAAATCATTCGATGAAAATTTAACGGAGTACACGCAAGAGACTACTATCCATGGATTAAAATATTTAGGCCGCCGGAATCGCTCGAAGACGGAACGAATTTTTTGGATTATCATATTTATAGTGTCTATATCGTGTTTAACATATTTCATGTATAAAATATGTAAAGCATGGATGGAACACCCGATCATGATTACGGAACGGAATAATCCAACACAAATTTTTGAAATACCGTTTCCGTCCGTCACCATTTGCCCAGCCATCAAAACGAAACAACATAAATTTGACATATTACATGTTAAAGATGAGATTAGCAAATTGGCGAATACTACAACATTTTGGAATACGGATTATGGCAAAAAATTTATGGTAGCATCACAGCTATGTCGACGCTCCTTTCAAAAATATGCTGATCCAATATTAGATGAGACGAATCCAAAGCTACGCCCTCTCTATCTCAATACAACATTTTATCCGGCTATGATGCAAACATTATACGATGTAAGTCATGACGTACAATTTATTGTTTATAGTATTGCAATGTAAAAATATTTTTTTTATTTTAGATTGCTCCGCAACGCGATGAGGTCATAAAAAATTGCAGAATTTCTAATTGGAACTGGGACAGTATGAACGTAAAATCGCATAAAAATTGTGAAACACTCTTTTCTCCAATCATTTCGAATGAAGGGGTGTGCTTTACATTTAACACGGTACCGGATGTGCTACGTCAAGATTCACTTCACACCGATTTTATTTATTACAATATAACACAAACACGAGATGGATGGGACCCTGATCTGGGATACACAAAACATAATGCATTTCCTTTTAAAGGAATGGTTAAAGGATCTCATGTAGGGCCGAATGGTTTTAAATTTGTACTGGTGGGAAATTTAACGGACACTGCACCACATTGCGAACCATATAGTTTGGGTTACAAAATGATATTAAATTCGCCCGCCATTTACCCGAACCTATATAAAAAATATATTTCGCTCGAATATGGTAAAGAATACAAAATTGCGATAATACCGAGAACGATATATACAGCCGATGATCTTCGGGCATTTGAACCCGAAACTCGTCAGTGTTATTTTAATGATGAGCGTCAACTCAAATTTTTTACATTTTACAATGAAGTCAACTGTCGTCTGGAGTGCTATGCCAATTTTTCGTTGAATACTTGCGGTGGAGTACCTTTCTCATCGCCACGCGATTCAAATGCCACTAATTGTTTATTAATAAAGCGCCACCATGATTGGGATCTTCCTGGATTTTATGATTCACTAAATGAATACAATAAACGATTTTCGGTGCCAAAACATATTCTGGATGCTAAGCAGATAAGCAGCTGTAATTGTTTGCCCGAATGCAATTCGATTCATTATGACTACGAAATACTTAAGGCGTACGATGACGTTGGAGACGTAGCCCAATTTAATGATTCTGACTTAGAGACAGATGATGGGATTATTGTGCGAACAACGGTGGAAGTGTTTTTTAATGATCCGCATTACATTGGCCAGAAAAGGGTCCGAGTGTATACATTTGAGACGTTAATATCGGATTTTGGTGGACTTTTAGGATTATTTATGGGTGGCTCGATCTTAAGCTTCTTCGAACTGATATACTTTTTAACGATTCGTAATTGTTTCAAACAGAAAAAATGAAGTGTTTAAAAGTGTTTCCAGTAAATAAAAGTACCTAACCTATTTTGTAAAATTGTGTGCCAGACAAAGAAATATTTTAATGTTTGCAACCTTAAAAATTATAATTTGTATAATTTTTGTTATACGAGTAAAATGGAAAATACAATTTATAAATTTGCGTGTAATAAATTATGTGAGTTCATGAAGTTTTTGCCAGAATTTGCTTTTGGAATTCGGGCTTGCCTGAATTGATCAAAATTTGCTACAAAAAAATACAACAGCAACATACTGTTCCAATGTTACATGAAAATCGCTGTCTTTGCGTTTTTACATGGAACATGAAATTAACCATATTAGAGCCCGCGTACATGACATATACCTATATACTGTTGGTAAAAAGGGAACATTAAGGTAAGTTTATTTTATAAAATGTGTACGTTTCAAATCTTATCTCAAGCAGTGTTGTGCTGTATTGTCTACGCTAGAGGGTAGGCACTGTATATTGTAGAACATTAAACAAATGGCGTCCACTATGTAGAAAATGTAGACAATGTGTCGAAAATTACTGTTTCTGTTAGCATTATGAAAAGTTCTATGATTTATTTGTTAATGGAACCATTTCAAGGTGGAGGGGGTTCTTCATAATTACCCCACATTTGATAGAGCTTTACCTGATTTAGGATAATTTCGAAAAAACAAAAAACATGTGGCATTGTAACGACGTAGTAGTACGTTGTTATGTTGAAGTGAAGATGTACGAGGCGAAGCGAAGCACTTTGTGAATTAATAATAATAATAAAATATAAAAAAAACAAAATTTAATTTAATTTTAAGAATTAATAAAAAAAACTTTATTTAAGAAAAAAAATAATTTTTGATGAGTTGCGGCTGCGTGTTACTGCTCCTAAACTCCAAAACTGGATAGGAATAAATCAAAATTTTGTATAGCTTTTATACAAAATTTTTAAGGCAATCTGGATGCAATAAAAATTGGATTGATCCAGTATTGTTGCGTTTGGTAAACAAGGCAATAAAAATTTGAATTGCATCCACCAAATCTGGTTTCAGCTGGTTACCAATTTGTTTGGATAATAGACGTGCGTACGCCTATGAATATTATTGCAATGGTAAATTTACTTTATGCTAATTGCCACGCCATCATGTTAACTATGCATTAAATGATTGTGTCATTGGTTATCACAATCATTTAATGGTGATGAGGGGGCATCTATAAGAAGATTTTCACAACTACCGTGCCATCGTTTAATTTAAATATTTTGTGTCTTGGTTATCACAAAATATGATGGTGGCATCTATGATGCAATTGCAATATTGTTCATTTCAATGTTTGATAACGATCTTGATTGTCATGCCAATCGGTATGATAATAAAATTTGTTAATTTTGTAATGTGTACAAAATTGTTTGTTGCATGTACCGATTTTGCATGGGCAGACTGTTGTTGCATATTCTTTTGGAATATGCTTATTTATACGGAGAATTGTCCGTTGATAAATAATACAGTCTACGGGGAATTGTCCGTTTGTGATTATGTATATTGTGCGGTGTTTCTTGTAGTTGAAGAAACAGGCCGCTACATCACTCCCTCCTCAGTGAAAAGGTCCTCCCTTTTGTGAGTTTTGTGTCCACCAGCGATTGTGAATGGAGTTTTGGGAACTGTACTATTATAATGATGTATGATCATTATAATAGTAGCGGTGATGTAATTTGTTTACCAGTGAAAATTGTTTGATGATAGTTAAAGTATCATTATGACGATATATATGATCGTCATTACGGAAAAGAAGAAAAAAAAATAAAAATGAAATATTTAATTCATAAATTCTCTTTTATTCCCGTTTAATTATATAAAATGTCATTGTTGACTGGTCCGTGTTTTTTTATATTTTGTTAAATGCGCACGGGCTCGTGCATTTAGTTGCCGAATGTCCGAATCGGCCATGGAACCAGCAAACTGTTGGTGATGTTTGTCGCGTTGTTGTTGCTTGCTGCTCTGGTTCGGCTTGTTGCCTTACAAGACGATATGCCACGAGTGATGGTTTTGATTGTCTCTTGGGAGTGCGTTTCATTTTAGTAATCCTTTCCAGATTTGATACGCGCCTCTCCAATTGCATCAGCTTTGTATTGCCAGGATTTGTGGCTGTGGTTTGTGTGGCCACCGATTTATATTTCTTGCTCCGCGGTATGCGCCACCCTTGTAGCGGTGTTGCTTGTGTAGTGCCTGTTTTTGGGTCCATGCTTGCTTGCATGGTAGTTGACACGAGTTTTGGTGCAATTGATGGTTTTTGTATGGCCGGTTGCATCGCCTGTTCAAGGGCCATCTCAATATCGTGGAGTAGGCTTTGTTGTCTGATGTCGCCCAGATTGGTTTCATCCTGTTTTTGCGCCATTCTGTTAAAATAAATTAATTTTATTAGTTTTATTTTATTTGAGAATGGGTAGATTTGTGCGTGGAATGTTTATTATCCGAATATGCGGACTGTTTTCTTCACTCCCGATATTTGATCGGGTGAACTTAGTATTCCATAGACTGGTTTGAGTCTATCAATAGAGACAGATTGATGTTTGTCTCTGATTTGTAATACAAAGTGTTTACGAAGTCTTCGTATCACTTTGTATGGGCCTTCATATGGTGGTGTGAGGCCAGTGCGAACTTTGTCTATTCGTACGAAAACGTAGTCACAAGTTTGCAGTGACTTTGGTACGAATATGTCGCTTTGGTTGGTTTTGCGCGTGTCCTTTGGGATGAGTTTGTTCATCGTGGAGCGCAATTGATCAATTACTGTGTCAGTAGTTACCTGAGATGTAAGTGGGTGTTCCACAAAGAATTCTCCAGGTAATTTGATCGTTTGACCGTACACCAGTTCTGCTGGTGAACATTTCAGGTCGTCTTTAACTGTTGCTCGGATTCCCAATAATATGATTGGAATTTCTGAGCTCCAGTTTACGGTATTTGCACGAGCTTTTAGAGCTGTCTTAAGTTGGCGGTGAAAGCGCTCAACCATACCGTTTGCTTGAGGGTGATAGGCAGTTGTTCGTATTCGATGTGAGCCTAAGAGTTGCATAAGCTCAGCGAATAGTTTTGATTCGAACTGTGTGCCTTGGTCGGTCGTTATGTTGGCCGGAACGCCGAATCTAGAGATGTAGTTATCGACGAGCGTTTTTGCTATTGTTGTTGCGGAGATATCTTTTATGCAGTAGGCTTCAGGCCACCGCGTAAAACGATCAACGCAAGTTAAAATATATGAAAATCCATTAGATGGTGGAAGTGGTCCGACAATATCTATATGGATATGCTCAAATCTACCTGGTGGAATTTGGAAATTCCCGTGAGGTGATTTAGTGTGACGTTGCACCTTACATTTTTGGCAGGATAAACAAGATTTCGCCCATTGGGTTACGTCTTTGTTCATACTAGGCCAAAAGTATTTTGCAGTGACAAGTTTACGAGTTGCTCGTACACTTGGATGTGAAATATTATGCAGAGTATCGAAAATAGTTCGACGTAATGTCTCTGGAATGTACGGGCGATTGCTGCCTGTAGATATTTCACAGTAAACTGTTAAATCGGCTAATGGAAATTTATCTAATTTCCATTTGGAAGTGCGCCGATTTGTAGAACTAGAGAGTAAGTTCTGTAGTTCTTGATCGCTAGCTTGTGCTTTAGCGATGGTTGTAATGTCGTAGCGAGTTGCTACGGAGGCAAGCTCTTGGTCAGAAGTCCGAGAAAGTGTGTCGGCGACCACATTGTCTTTGCCTTGTATGTGCTGTATGTCTGTGGTAAATTGCGAGACATAGTCTAAATGGCGTGCTTGCCGAGGATTTCGCTCCGCTTTGGAGGTAATTGCTCTAGTAAGCGGTTTGTGGTCGGTAAAAATAGTAAATTCCCGACCCTCGACAAAATAGCGAAAATGCTTAATTGCTTGAAAGATTGCAAGCAATTCGCGGTCAAATGCCGAATATTTTCTTTCGGCGTCTGATAATTTCTTGGAGAAAAATCCAAGAGGCTCCCAAGTGCCTTTATTCAATTGCTGTAAGACTGCGCCTATTGCTGTGCTAGAAGCATCAGTGGTGATGCTGTATTTTGTTGCATTTAGCGGATGCGCTAAAAGAGCAATATTTTCTAAGCACTTCTTGAGCTGAAGGAATGCCTTTTGACATTCTTCAGGGAAAGAAAAATTTTGAGGCGTTTTTGGTTTCTTGAGAAGTGTTGCCAATTGTGAGTGAATTGGGGCAAGTATCTCAGCGAGTTTTGGAATAAATCGGTGGTAGTAGTTTACCATTCCGACAAATTGCTGAATTTGTTTAACGTTTTGTGGTGCTGGGAATTCCCTAATTGCATTAATTCGTCCTTCGGACGGCAGAATGCCATTAGGGGTAATTTTGTGACTGAGGAAGTCAAGATTGCTTGTCCCAAACACACATTTTGCTGTGTTAATATTGACACCATACTTTGATAACTTTTGGAAGAGTTGTTCCAAATGGAGTAAGTGTTGCTTCTCGTCTCTAGATGCTACGAGAATGTCGTCAATATAAACAAAAACGAAATCGAGATCTCTCACGATTTCGTTGATGAAACGCTGGAATGTTTGCGCAGCATTTCTGAGACCAAATGGCATTCGAGTGAATTCGAATAAGCCAAATGGTGTGGTTATTGCAGTTTTATGTATGTCGTCAGGAGCAATTGGAATTAAATGATATGCTCTGACGAGATCGATTTTTGAAAAAATTGAGCATCCATGTAATTGCATGGAAAAATTTTGAATGTGGGGAATAGGGTAACGGTCAGGAATTGTGACAGCGTTAAGCCTTCTGTAATCCCCACATGGTCTCCAGTCATTGTCCTTCTTCTTCACCATGTGTAATGGACATGAAACTGCTGAAGAAGAAGGTCGGCAGATTCCTAGTTCCACCATGTGCTGAAATTCTAGGAATGCTGCTTTGTGCCGATTTGGATCAAGCCTACGTGGTCTCGCAAATGGTAAATGGCCTGTAGTCACAATGTGGTGTACTACATTATGCCTTACCGGAGAGTTGTAGTTTGGTGGAGCTGTTAAAGAAGAAAATTTCTTTAACAATGCTCCATAGCCATTGTTGATTATGTAGAACAATGGTGATGGCGTATCAACGAGTGCTGATGTAGCGTTGATAGTAAGCTTAGTGGATGGATCAATCAATTTGCGATTTTTCAGATCCACTAATAATCCGAATTTCGTTAGGAAATCCGCGCCGATGATGGGGCGATTAACATTGGCAAGAATAAATGCGTGTTTGAAAGAACGTCTTAAGCCAATATCAACGTTAAGTAGTTTGGTACCAAAAGTGTTTATTGTGGTACCATTTGCTGCTGACAGAACTAAATCGGGATTGCAATTTGTTCCACAGCGATAGTATTTATGATAAGGGATTACGCTGAGATCAGCGCCGGTATCAATCAGAAACGTGATATTATTTTCCAAATCCCTTATAAATAAGCGGCTGTGCTGCGCTTGTCTCAAGTCTGCCGCTGCGAGCTTAAGACTTAATAGTTTGGGGAACCGGTAATTGCTGGCTCTTTGTGCTGGGTAGCAAAATTGCATGGTTTGATGCATTTAGATGCTTTGCTACCAAATCGACCGTGATACCAACACCAGTTTTGTGGCGATTGGTATCCGTTCGCTCGTGAATTGCTTGAGCGATTTGAACTTCCCTGATGCGTGTTAAATTGCCTGGGTCTAGAAGGAGAAGGTGTACGTCTCCAGGGTGAATTTGATCGCGGGGGTTGTCGCTGTGTATGTGATTGCGTCTCGAGTCTTATTAACCTATCGCTTAGTCTCTTGATTGTATTTTCTAGCTTTGTAATTGCTGAGGTAGCTACCTGCAGCTCAGAGCTAGGCGTATGGTTATTGCGTTGTATCGAACTCAAAGTCTGAGTTCGACTGCCAACTAAATCGTGCAGCTTGTCGGCAATATCAGCGAGATCCTCTTCTTGTTTATCTTGCTGCGGGATCAGCGCTGTTTGTATGTAGTCAGGCAGTTGCCTGATCCACAATTTCGTAATTACGTTGGTTGAAAAATTCTTTTCAGCCAACGACTTGATTTGATGCAAAATATCGGATGGTTTTTGATCACCAATCTCGATTTTGCTCAGGATTGTGTCCAATTTCCGTTCTTCGGAAATGGAGTATCGATCAATTAAGACTCTCTTAATTGTTTCGTACTTCTCAACAGGTGGAGGATCTTGTAATATATAATTAATCTTCTCCGCCTGTGTTGCCGTTAGAGACAGTACGATATGCGCAAACTTCTGTTTGTCGTTTGTAATTTTGTTCGCGTCGAACATTATTTCGGCCGTCAAAAACCAACTTTTAGGATTTGTCTCCCAGAACGCTGGTAACTTCGTCAATTGTTTTGACGAGGCTATCTCAGGTTCATCAAGTTGCTTTTGGTCCTTTTCTTCGTTATGTGTCATGTCGGCTTATGAGCAAAATGAAATGCTTTTGCTTTTATATTTTTATTTTCACACACTTAAAAAAAATATTTAATCGCACTTAAAAAAAATCTTTGGATGTAGTGGAGAGTAAAAAATATTTTTTTTTGTGAATTCTTAGAAATAGTGTCGGAATGGGCACGTATTTCTAAAAAGCGACCAGGGGAATATTTACGATTTATGAAACTAGTGCGCTTACGACTGGTGCGGGCTTAGGCCACTATTTCATAAAACTCGTGTTTTAAATTTAATATAATTTAGTGAATAAAACACCATGCACTTTTTTTTATATAAATAAATTTTACACTTTATTTTCACTTCTTTTTTTTTTAATAAAAAAATTTTTAAAACTCACCTGTTCGGTAAACACCGACGTCTAGGGTCACCAGATGTAACGACGTAGTAGTACGTTGTTATGTTGAAGTGAAGATGTACGAGGCGAAGCGAAGCACTTTGTGAATTAATAATAATAATAAAATATAAAAAAAACAAAATTTAATTTAATTTTAAGAATTAATAAAAAAAACTTTATTTAAGAAAAAAAATAATTTTTGATGAGTTGCGGCTGCGTGTTACTGCTCCTAAACTCCAAAACTGGATAGGAATAAATCAAAATTTTGTATAGCTTTTATACAAAATTTTTAAGGCAATCTGGATGCAATAAAAATTGGATTGATCCAGTATTGTTGCGTTTGGTAAACAAGGCAATAAAAATTTGAATTGCATCCACCAAATCTGGTTTCAGCTGGTTACCAATTTGTTTGGATAATAGACGTGCGTACGCCTATGAATATTATTGCAATGGTAAATTTACTTTATGCTAATTGCCACGCCATCATGTTAACTATGCATTAAATGATTGTGTCATTGGTTATCACAATCATTTAATGGTGATGAGGGGGCATCTATAAGAAGATTTTCACAACTACCGTGCCATCGTTTAATTTAAATATTTTGTGTCTTGGTTATCACAAAATATGATGGTGGCATCTATGATGCAATTGCAATATTGTTCATTTCAATGTTTGATAACGATCTTGATTGTCATGCCAATCGGTATGATAATAAAATTTGTTAATTTTGTAATGTGTACAAAATTGTTTGTTGCATGTACCGATTTTGCATGGGCAGACTGTTGTTGCATATTCTTTTGGAATATGCTTATTTATACGGAGAATTGTCCGTTGATAAATAATACAGTCTACGGGGAATTGTCCGTTTGTGATTATGTATATTGTGCGGTGTTTCTTGTAGTTGAAGAAACAGGCCGCTACAGCATCTTTGTTTAAAAGTAGAACTTCATACACAATTAAGTTCTTGTATCGAACAAAGAGCTGTCAAACTGTTAATGTACTACAATGAACTCCAAAGTTAAAAAAAAATTAAACACAAACTAGTTTACAGACAAGAACACATTGAATGATCGTACAGGTTCATCCTTTAAAAATAGTTATTATAAACGCGATAGCTAGAGCTACGGCTCGCTGAGTATTCCAGACAATATAGCTCTAGAGAAACTAAAAATTAGAAATGATGATTCTCTCGGCAAAATGTTAATCTCAGTTGACCAGAATAAAATAAATATCATCGAAATTAAAAATCAACCTCCTTGTATGACCAATTACGTGAAGTTATCTCACGATTCCATCAAATAAAATAAAAAAAAATCATCAGGCAACATTTGGCCGTGTGAAGTTAGCCCAGCCCAGAATTTATTAAAATTCGCGTTAAATACAAAAATTAAATTCGTTCATTTTAAATTTTGCGAATTTTAACCATGCAACCGTTATTTCTAAAGAACATGTATTTGAACGAAATAAAATTAAATTTTACACCATAAAGGTATGTTAAAAGTATAAATTTGTCGGATTAATAAATATGAAAGGCGTGCGCCATTCATATTTCCATGGCCATAAAGTTGGATTTTTTTTTGAAATTTGGTATATTGAAATTTTGAAATTTGGCATTTTGTATAGGAATTTTGGAATTTTTGTATAGGAAAATACAAAAGGGATCGGTACGAAAGCTATAATTTTTAAATTCCGAACTTGCTGCTAAAATCCCCAGCGTTAAAATTACAAATTTTAAAATGCTTACTTGCAACATATTATCATTTTTTTACCTACATTTTTATTAAGATGTTGGTAATTTCTTAACCGATAATTAAAAACGTTTGGGTTAAAGGATGGAATTTGCTTTTAAACATGAATTTTTCAAGAATTTTTGGATGAAGGTTAGACTGGGATTATTCTTACTTGAATTTTGAATAATGTTTAGAAAGGAAACTGCTCGCTATTTCAAAATAACTATTTCAATATACCTAAGTTCCAAAATGACACTTTACTAAAATATTAAATTCCATTTTACAAATTACTGAAACGGTCTTACCAAATTACAATATATTGTTGATTAAAATTTAGTCAAAGATTTATCAATTAAATTACCATAAAATTTCCAAAATAAATTCGATTTTTTTCACAAGAAAATAAGAAATGTGTCATATTTTCATGGGAATCAAATAGGGAATGGGTCGCTTATCCAAAAAAAAAATCAAACTGGAGTAAATTTGCAAAATCACATTTAACAAAAATATTGAATTCTATTTTATAAAATATCATAACATAAATATCAAAATTCAAAGTTTCAAAAGTGACAATTCCAAAACTTATTTATTTTGGAAGAAAAATTCGGGTTGGGTACGATTTCCCAAATCCAAAATTCCAAAAACGAAATTCCAAAATCAAAATTCCAAACAACAAAATTCCAGAAACAAAAATTTCAATAAAAACAATTCCTTAATATAAAATTCCATAAAAACAAAATCCCAAAACAAAATGCCAAATTTTAAAATTCTAATATACAAAATTTCATTTTATGGCCATGGAAATGGGATGGACACTTTATTCCAAAAAAAATTCCATTCGCACAAAATTCCAAAATCACAAATAATGTAAAAAACTAAATTCCTTAGTACAAATCACCAAAAATAATAATTCCAATTTCAAAATTCCAAAAACCAAAATACAAAAATTTATTTAACCAAATGAAAAATTCTACAGTATATAAAATTCCATTTATTTTATTAAATTAATATTAACCGCAATATTTTGTAAAAAATCTAATTTTGATAAATTTTGACGTCTTTTAATCAATTTTTTGACAATTTTATATTCTTTCAAATTTAATTTATTTTTCGAATGCGCTCCCCACTCCGAAATCTGTCAATTTCGTTTTTCGACACTATCAACTCTTTCCGCAATTCATTTATAATGTTGTGGAGTCCGGATTTCTTTCTACCAACAATTAATTTCAACCATCGATGCCATGCTTCCGATGAATTTTGTGTCCTAGAGAAATTTTCATTTGCCGCATCTGCTACAAACCAAAACTCGGGACTATATTGTGGCTTTTTTCCTACTTTATTGCTAGAAATATAAATTTGTCCACATAGCTTTTCTAATTCGACAGGTGAGCTTGGGCAATGCACTCGCTTTAAAATCTTCATTTATTCTGGACAGTGAAAAATACAAAAGGGATCGGTACAAAAGCTATAATTTTTAAATTCCGAACTTGCTGCTAAAATTTCCAGAGTCAAAATTACAAATTTTACATTGTGTACTTGCAACATATTAACATTTTTTACCTACATTTTCATTAAGAACTCGGCGATTTCTTAACCGATAAAAGTAAACCTTTGCGTTATAGGATGAGATTTGCATTTAAATATGAATTTTTTAAGAATTTTTGGTTGAAGGTTAGACTGGAATTATTCTTACTTGAATTTTGAATAAAGTTTCTAAATTCCAAAAAGACACTACTAAAAAATAAAATTCCATTTTACAAATTACTGAAACGGATTTACAAAATTACAATATATTGTTGATTAAAACTTAATCATAGATTTATCAATTAAATTATCATAAAATTTCCAAAATAAATTCGAGTTTTTGCCCAAGGAAATACAAAATTTGTCATATTTTTATGGAAATAAAATAGAGAACGTGTTGCTTATGCAAAAAAAAATCAGCCTTTTGTAAATTTCCAAAATCACAATTAACAAAAATAATAAATTCCATATTATAAAATACCATAACACAAAATTTCAATAGTGAAAATTCCAAAATTTATTTATTTTAGAATAAAAATTCCATTTATAAAATTCCATTTTCATTAGTTTATTTGGGTTAAGTACGATTTTCCAAATCCAGTACTCCAAAAACGAAATTCCAAAATTTCAAAATCACAACTCCAGAAACCAAAATTCCAATAACACCAATTCCTAAAAACAAAATTCCTTTACAAAATGTGTCCGTCATGCCAGCCGGAACCATATCAGCTGGAACCAAACAACTATGACACAAGTAGCACGATGCATTGTGCATCATTGAGCACTATATGCTTTTTCAGCCGGAACCTGATAAAGCCACACAGAACCATACAACAGCCAAACCAACTAAAGCAAAAGTAGCAAGATGTATTGTGCATCATTTTGCACTATATAATTTTTCAGCCGGAACCTTATAAATCCATAAATATAACATTTTCGGGAGAAAAAACCTAACAAATTCAGCCGAAATCATACCCTCTACAGCCAAACTAACTATGGCACAAGTAGCACATTCCATTGTGCATCATTTCGCACTATATAATTTTTCAGCCGGAAGCTTATAAATCCAGCAATATATGATTTTCGGTAGAACCTTATAATTCCAGCCGGAAACGATGGTTATATACAGTCAAACTACCTATATCACAAGTAGCACAATGAATCGTGTATCATTGTGCACCATATTCTTTTTCAGCCGGAACCTTATAATTCTAGCCGTAACCTAATAAACCGTACCCATACTGTAAAAAAACTAACTATGGCACAAGTAGCACGATGCATTGTGTATTATTGTGCACTATATAAATTTTCAGCCGGAACCTCATAAATCCTGAAATATACGATTTGCCGTGAAAAAACCTTACAATTCCAGCCGGAACCATACCCTTTACAGCCAAACTCACTATAGCACAAGTAGCACGATGCGTTGTGCATCATTGTGCACTTTAGAAATTTTCAGCCGGAACCTTATAAATCTAATAATATACGATTTTCCGAGGAAAAAACCTTACAAATTCAGCCGGAACCATACAGTCACAATAAATATATCACAAGTAGCACGATGTATTGTGCATCATTTTGCACTATATATTTTTTCAGCTGGAACCTTATAATTCTGCCCAGAACCTGATAAAGCTAGTCAGTACCAGATTGCAGCTAAACCAACTTAAGCACGATGGATTGTGCATCATAGAGCACAATATTTTTTGTTCGCCGGAACCTTATAAATTTAATAATATACGATTTTCCGGGGGAAAAACCTCACAAATTCAGCAGAACCCTACCGTCAGAATAACTATATCACAAGTAGCACAATGCATTGTGCATCATTTTGCACAATATATTTTTTCAGCCGGAACCTAATAATTCCGACCAGAGCCTATTAAAGCCAGCTAAAACCGTACAACAGCCAATTCAACTATAGCACAAGTAGCACGATGCATTGTGCATCATTGTGCACTATTAAAAAAAAATTTAACCGGAACCTTATAAATCCAGTAATATAAGATTTTACAATTTCAGCCGGAAACATACCCTCTACAGCCAAACTAACTATAGCACAAATAGCACGATGCATTATGCATCATTTTGCACTATATATTTTTCAGTCAGAACCTTATAATTACGACCAGAATCTTATAAAGCCAGTCAAACTCGTACTACAGCCAAACCAACTTTAGCAAAAGTAGCACGATCGATTGTGCAGCATTGTGCACTATATAATTTTTCAGCCGGTACCTTATACATCCAGTAATATACAATTGTTCGTGAAATAACCTTACAAATTCTGCCAGAACCATACCCTCGTAGTCAAACTAATTAGGGCACAAGTAGCATGCATTGTTCATCATTGTGCACTATATAATGTAATATAGTAGTTTTCTATATGTTTTTGCAGCCAAACTATAATGCAATCCAGAACCATAAAAATCCAGTCGAAACAAAATGTTTACATAAATAGTGCAATATATGATTTTTTCGGAACGGTCAAAACGTTATGCACTACAATGCCAACCCAACCAGAACCAGGAAAACCAGCTGCAACCATATGAAGTCGGTGTGAACCATTCGGAGCAATAAAGAGTAAGCATGGTAGACGGTCATTGTGAACTAGCTAAAATTTCAAGTGGAAGTATTTGGACACATTATAATTCTCGACCCGCTAAAAGTGTTAATTAAATAAAAAGTTTAAAGAACATTTAAAAAAAGTCCGGAAATAATATTTTTTTCTAATAATTTATTAATAATATTTTATATTTCATCGTTTTAGAAGCGAACTTTGTTTGATTTGGGTTCTTGTACATAGAGCAACATGTAGGCAAGCATTTTAGTTAGTTTGGCTGTAGATGGTATGGTTCCCGCTGAAATTGTAAGGTTTTTGTCCACAAAAATCTTATATTACTGGATTTATAAGGTTCCGGCTGAAAAATTGTATAGTGCACAATGATGCACAATGCATCGTGCTACTTGTGCTATAGTTGATTTGGCTGTTATACGGTTTTGACTGGCTTTACTAGTTCTGGTCGAAATTATGAGGTTCCGGCTGAAAAATATGTAGTGAAAAATGATGCACAATACATCATGCTATTTGTGATATAGTTATTTTGACTGTAGGATTCTGCTGAAATTGTAAGGTTTTTTCCTCGAAAGATCGTTTATTGCTGGTTTTATAAGGTTCCGGCGAAAAAAATAAATAGTGCCCAATGATGCAAAATACATCGTGCTACTTGTGCTTAAGTTGGTTAGGCTGTTATATGGTACTGACTGGCTTTATAAGGTACTGGTCGTAACTATAAGGTTCCGGCTGAAAATTTATATAGTGCACAATGATGCACAACGCATCATGCTACTTCGTATATTTCAGGACAAATCGTATATTTCAGGATTTATGAGGTTCCGGCTGGAAATTTATATAGTGCACAATAATGCACAATGCATCGTGTTACTTGTGCCATAGTTAGTTTTTTACAGTACGGTTTATTAGGTTACGGCTACAATTATAAGGTGACTGTATAAACCAAACCATCGTTTCCGGCTGGAATTATAAGGTTCCACCGAAAAATCATATATTGCTGGATTTATGAGGTTCCGGCTGAAAAATTATATAGTGCGAAATGATGCACAATACAACGTGCTACATCTGATATAGTTAGTTTTGCTGTTGTTTCGTTCTGTGTGGCTTTATCAGGTTCCGGCTGGAATTATAAGGTTTCCTCCTGAAAAAGCATATAGTGCTCAATGATGCACAATGCATCGTGCTACTTGTGCCATAGTTGTTTGATTCCGGCTGATATGGTTCCGGCTGGCGTGACGGACGCTACAAAATGCCAAATTTCAAAATTCCAGTTTACAAAATTCCAAAAAATTCCATTTTATGGCCATTTTTATTTATAATTAGAAAATCTTCGATTAAGGTTTATTCAACGGTATCTTGTAATTGCTGCTAAAACCGTTAAGAGTATTTATTTATTAATGACATACATAAGTTTTTAGTATATATTGGTATGTTTGTAGGGTTACAGTTCGGTATTCCAGAAAATCTCAACCCTGTTTTCTAGAATCACAATAAGTGTTAATCAATCTGGTAAACAATGAAAATCATGTTTGGGTATTAATTTGTATGAACAATTAAATTAAATTTATTAATTGAAATAATCGGGAACGGGTATGTTATCCAACAAGAAAAAAAATCCAACTGGGCTAAATTTCCAAAATCCCAATTAACAAAAATATAAAATTCCATTTAACAACATACCATAACATAAAAATCAAAATTCCAATTAAAAAATTTCAAAATTTATTTTAGAAAAAATTTCCATACACAATATTCCATTTTTTCATTAGTTTAATCTTTAATAATATTTGCAGCATTTCGCTAAAATTATAAATGATTTGTTCCAATTAATTGATTTATCATTATTTAATTATTTTAATTTAATTATGTATTCTCAATAATTATTACTCAAACATGATTCCCATTGTTTATCAGATTGATTAACGCTTGTTGTGATTCTAGAAAATAGGATTGGGTTTTTTGGAATACTGAACCGTTCCCGTACAATTAATTGTGTATGGTACAGTCATTAAGAAATAAGTACTGCAACAGTTTTAACAAATTACAAGTTACGGTTGAATAAGCTTTAATCGAAGATTTCCTAATTATAAATTAAATCAAAATTCCATTTTATGGCCATGGAAATATAAAAGGCGCCTTTTATATTTCCATGACCATAAAATGAATTTTTTTGGAATTTTGTATATTTGAATTTTGAAATTTGGCAATTTTGTATAGGAATTTTGTTTTTTTATAATTTTATTTTTCAGAATTGATTTTATTGGAATTTTTGTTTCTGGAATTTTTTTTTTTGGAATTTTAGTTTTGGAATATCGTTTTTGGAGTTTGGATTTAGTCAAATCGTACCGAACCCGAAAGTTCATTGAATGAATGTTTTAAATCAATCAAATTATTGTACAAACAAGTATTATTGAAACAAGTTGTAAACCTCGAGAAAATAAAACAAAAATTGTTTATTTGTACTCGCAATTAAACAATTTTTGTTTTATTTTCTAAATTGTAGTAATAATAATAATACAGGGTTATCCAATTCGAGGTTGATAAAGTAGAAATCTGTATACCGACATCTGTCAAAGATAAACGTCAAGTACGCTGTCATTTATTTAGTTGACATTCTGCCATGTAAGAATATGGAGCATTTAACAATCGACCAACGCGTTAAAATTATTAAATCTGCTGATGCTGATTTTTCGAACAAAATTTTCTTCAGTGATGAAGCTCATTTTTCGCTTGGTGGATACGTTAATAAGCAAAACTGTAGAATTTGGGGCTCAGAAAATCCACAATTGATTGTAGAGAAGCCATTACACCCGGAAAAAGTCACTGTTTGGTGCGCATTGTGGTCTGGTGGTGTGATTGGGCCGTATTTTTTTGAGAACAACCATGGACGAACCGTTACCGTCAATTCTGAGTGCTATGGCCGCATGTTAACCGATTATTTTTTTACGAAAATCGAAGATTATGATCTTGACGATATGTGGTTCCAGCAGGATGGAGCAACCAGTCACGTAACACGAGCAAATCGAGATCTTTTGCAAGAGAAATTTCCTGGACGTTTGATTTCGCGATTGGCTGATGTCAATTGACCTCCAAGATCCTGTGATTTAACGCCTTTGGATTTCTTTTTGTGGGGCTACGCGAAAGATCGTGTTTACGCAAACAATCCTCAAACTCTTGACGAATTGAAAACTAATATTCGTAAGGTAATGGCCGAGATACCGCCCGAAATGTGCCGAAAAGTCATTGAAAATTACCTCAAAAGAATCAAGGCCTGTAAGAAGTCCCGTGGAGGACATTTGAATGATATCTTGTTTAACTAAAAATGGCAAGGATCAATCTGTAAAATGAAATAAAAATTACAATACATTCCGAATATTTTGTGTGTTTTTTTTAAGTTTACTTTATCAAGCTTGAATTGGATAACCCTTTATAATATTTAATAATAATTTTGATCACTCGGACGCTAAAAAAGTAGCAGATTTGTTTTAATAAAATTTATATTTCTAGGAATAAAGTAGTAAAAAAGCCACAATATAGTCCCGAGTTTTGGTCTGTAGTAGATGTGGCAAATGAAAATTTCCCTGGGACACAAAATTCATCGGAAGCATGGCATGGACGGCTGAAATTAATTGTTGGTAGAAAGAAATCCGGACTCTACAATATTATAAATGAATTGCGGAAAGAGTTGATAGTGTCGAAAAACGAAATTGACAGATTTCGGAGTGGGGCAGTGCATTCGACAAAATAAATTAAATTTGAAAGAATATAAAATTGTCAAAAAATTGATTAAAAGGCGTCAAAATTTATCAAAATTAGATTTTTTACAAAATATTGCGGTTAATATTAATTTAATAACATAAATGGAATTTTATATACTGTAGAATTTTTCATTTGGTTAAATAAATTTTTTTATTTTGGTTTTTGGAATTTTGAAATTGAAATTATTATTTTTGGTGATTAGTATTAAGGAATTGAATTTTTTACATTATTTGTGATTTTGGAATTTTGTGCGAATGGAATTTTTTTTGAAATAATTTGTCCATCCCCATATTTCCATGGCATAAAATGGATTGTTGTTAAATTTTGTATATTGGAATTTTTAAAATTGGAATTTTATATAGGAATTTTGGTTTTTTGGAATTTAATTTAAGGAATGGTTTTTATCGGAATTTTGGTTTCTGGAATTTTGTTTTTTGGAATTTAATTTTTGGAATTTTGGATTTGGCAAATCGTACCCAACCCATAAATTTTGAAATCTTCTCAATTGGAATTTAGAATTTTGATTTCTATATTATGATATTTTGTATAATGGAATTATAGATGTTTATTAATTGAGATTTTGAATATTTAGGTCAGTTGGATTTTTTTTTTTTTTGGTAACCGACCTGTTCTCGATTCTGCAAAACAAAGTTATTCTGGTTTTTTGGAATACAGAACCGTTTTATTATAATAAAATTTCCAAAATTAATTCCATTTTATGCCCATGAAAATATGAAAGACACGCGCCTTTCACATTTCCTTGGACATAAAATGGATTTTTTAAATTTGGCATTTTATATAAATAGGCATAGAAATTTTGTTATTTTGAAATTTTTAATTTGGATTTGTTATTATTGGAATTTTGATTTCTGGAAACTCGTTTTTGGAATTTCTGATTTGGCGAATCGTATCCAACCCCAAACAATAGAATTTATTTTGGAATTTTGTATATAGGAATTTTGAAATTTGGAATTTATTTATTATTTTGATTTTATAGAATTTCATGTAAGGATTTTTGTTTTGGCATTTAGGTTTCTGGAATGTTCATATTTCGTCGGAGTAATGGAATTGTGTTTTATTTTTTTTATTGGAATTTTTGTTTTTGAAATTCTGAATTTGGCGAATCGTCTCAACGCGTTCTCATGCCAGTTGGAATTTGGTCAAATCTCAACCTATTATTGTCGAATTTGGTAATTACAAGCGGATTTGGATTCTAAAATGAATTTTGCATCAAGTTCAAAAATTCGGCAATGCTGAATAGAACTAGACCATTCGATTTGTATAACAAAAATGGGAATCTAATATCAAGTTTGAATGATTTTCTGAATTTATATCAAGTAGAAACTAATTAATGATATTTAACAATAGCCGCCCTTCTCAACTCGACCATAAAAAATACTTTTTATTAAAAAATACATTTATAATCCAGGTTCCCCTAAGTATTAGTGAATTCAACAATTATATCCGAAATTCATGTAAAAAATCACTAAATTTACACCAACTCTTTTAACTTTTAGTATTTGCGGTTGAGGAAAGTCTAAAATTCATTCCCGATAGATGAATGCTTTACAAATGGCCTAGTTTCGTTTATTTAGACCAAAGTCCAAAATTTCTACAAACGTTTAGTTATTTAGCGTTCCAGTTCACCTTGATTCGGATCCATCAATTATTTTATGCATTTTCTTCATTTTACTGTCTTCAAACAAACTATTCAAATTTCGCGTTCTATTATCGGGATAAAATCGGAGAAAACCAGTATTTTGAAGACAGGAAAACGACCCAAACCAGTACAAATGTTTTGAAGAAATTATCTATAGTTTAATTCATATCATCGGTTACCATTTTAGCCTGTTAAAGGTGTACAATCAATAAAAGTAAAAAAATATTCAAAGTAATTAAATATATTTTATTTAAGTATTTTGGCTACATTCGGATTTAGTACTTTTTTAATTAAGTGTATTATTGTCCCATAAATAATTAATGTTTATTTTCAGATTTTTAATTTGGCAATTGGCTCTTAAAGCAATTCCGTATTTTGGTTACATTACACAATTCCAAAACACTAAGTAAAGCACCACCAATAAACAAAACCAACATCCCTCCAAAATCTAATATCACTGTTACGGCTGTAAACTCGGGCAACCGTTCCAGACCGATAAAAGTAGGGGCATTGAATATAATTTCAACTGTCGTTCGATTGATACTTAGATTCTTCTCGGTACCATTGCTTGGATCATTAGAGTTAAGAATTTTAAAGTCAAAGTTGATTGAATTACACTCAGGTAAGCAGTTGCAGTTAACGGTTGCCGCAAAATCGGTGGTATTTTTGGATGTATCAAACATTTTGACGTAATCGTGATAAAGTTCAAAATAATTGGGTAAATCCCAACCATAATTTTTATATGGTAAAATACAATTTGTGGTATTTGCATCGCGCGGCGACGAAAACGATACACGTTGAAAAAACATGGCAGAGTAATTTGCATAGCACTCAAGTCGACAATTCTGCTCATTGTAAAATGTATAAAATTTTAGTTTGCGTTCATCATTAAAAAAGCATTGTCGTACCTCTGACGTAATTGATCTCAAATTTTCGGCGGTTTTAATAGTTTTTGGTATCACTGCGATTCTATAATCGTAACCGTAACGAATTGGTATAAAATTTTCGTATGTATTTGGATAAGCGGACGGGGAATGTAATACGATTTTATATCCAACTTCTTGTGGATTACAAAACGGTGTTACGTCCGAAACATCTGCGTTCAGCACAAATTTTAATCCGTTTGTTCCATATTCCATTTTAAGACGTACAATTCCTTTGTATGGGTAACCGTGAGCTTTGGTATAACCGATTTCAGGATCCCATCCATCACGCTTTCGTATATTACTGTAATACTGGAATTCAGTTTGCAGCGAGTCGATCCGCAAAATGTCTTGTATCGTATTGAACGTGAAACAAATTCCTTCGTTCGTTATAATCGGTGAAAATAATCGTTGACAATTGCCTTTAACCGGCACGGACAGGTAGTCCAGTATATATGACGCTAATTCACAAGTTTCAAACACTTCGTCTAATTTAGGAGACATCTGAAATGATATCGAACAAAATTATTACCAAACACACCAAATATAATTTCATTAATTTTACTTCACGTAACGTATTTATCCAATCATCTGGCAATTTATAATAATGCTTGTAATAATCCGATGGGTATTCCAATATCGTGTGCGGCATTTTATCCCAAATACATAATCCGAATTTCTCGTGACATGTCTGCGAGGCCATTATAATTTTTTTTCCAAATTCGGTATTCACAAAATCTGAGTAGTTACTGCCAAAGTCATAATCGAAATTTGTTAAATTTAATTTGGCCACTTTAAATTTGATTTGCGGACAAATTGTGACGGCCGGAAATGGAATTTGAAAAATTTTAGTTGGTAAATCCTGATCGGTTATCGTAACGGAATTTTCCAGCCATTCATGTACGATTTGATTAAGAAAATAGCCCAGTGATGAAATCGATACGATAAAAATCATTATCCAGAATATTCGCTCGCCCTGTGAACGTGAAATGTTGGCTCGATATCTGACGCCATTCGTGGTCGTCTCACGTGGGTACTCGGCTAAATTTTCATTGAACGATTTTGGAAATATTCTCCGTATAGAACTTGACATAACAATTATGAGTTATTAGTTCACAATTCACTAGAAACGATTCACTAACAAGAATATTTTTTCACCAAAACTATTTGTTGGTTTTTGTTATTCCGGTAGAGGTTACCGAACCAAATAAATATTTCTTCGAGTGTTTTGTCGCTAAACTACTGATAAACTAAAAATATACGGGGATGACAAATTTGTAGTTTGTTTTGGTGCGCTTGCACGAATTTAAAATTTTTGGCACTAAAGAGAGTGGGGATTTGTGTACATTTGTGGTAAAATGGTGTACATCAAAGGCAATCTAAGAATTTTACTGGAAGAAGGTCACGCTTGTGTTTACCGTAATTCCCACTGGTTGATTTTATTCCAGTCTAGTTTGCAAATAACAAGGACATATTGCTATTTGCTCATTTTCATCATGTACAGTTATTATTAAATTAATTAGTTAAAAAATTGTCCCTAAAGACATTTGTGTTATATGACGATCAATACTTGTGTATGTATATTTTGCACTATCGTATGAAATCATCTGTTTGCGAGTGTAAAATGTTTATAAAATTTGGCTGGTCATCATCATTTTCTAATGAAGTGTGACCTAAACTTTTTATTATTTCAGGTGATTGTGAAACTCATACTAAAATCAGTACCAAACTTTTCCAACACTACTTCTCTTCTTCTTCGCTGGTGCTACATCCCAGATTTAGCCGCTTCAACTAATGCTACTCAAGATAACATGATCGATAACAAAAGGATGCCAGACATGATAACCAAGACTTTAAAGGTACTGTTCTACGTCGATCATCCACCGAATAGGTCCTTTCTTCACTTATGCCGACTACAGATCCATTATATATGTATATATTTTCGTGAACATATTTTGGCCCTTAGGACCCGGATTGGGGTGACGGTCTCTTTATCGTAAACAATTTATCGTATTTCAATTTAACGTGAACATTTAACCGTAGAACAGTTTATCGTAGACACAATTTACCGTGGACACAATTTATCATCCCAGCCCAGTATGCAATTTTTCCACTGTGTGGAAAAACCTGTTGTAATTCCATTCTAAATTCCGTACTACAAAATATCAAAGACACAAAAATATCGATTTTGGAGAAAAATAATTGTCTTTCTCTTTCTGTTTCGCGGTAAAATTATTTTCGTTTTATAAGTTTCGATTGTAATTTTTATTTTCAGTTTCTTTTGACAATTCGACGTGCATGATTGCACTACATAATTAATTTTTTTTTTTAAATGTTGTGTTTCATTATAATGTTTTTTTATTTGTTAAAGTAAATAATTTTAAATTTAAGTGTATAATAATATTATTAACTTGTTAAGTGATCGCGATGTACAAATTTGGACTAAAAAGGTAATAGAGATTGCTCTCACAATGCGTCGTCGCGAAATACATTTACGTAGTAAATTTTCAATGATTTTTTTTTTTCAAGATCTCAATATGCTAGCGGATGCAATACAACGTGGCGGATGCAAGACAAAACTCAATTTATGAAATTTAAATATGTAAATAAATTATTTATGTTTTTTTGTACACAAATAAAAAATAATGTGAATAAAAAATTAATATTTATTTTATTATAAATGGAAAATGTTGTTTTATTTCGGGTAAGAATTATTATTTATTCCAGTTGGAAAATATATACAAACACGTGCCTTTTGTTTCTGTGATTTTTTTCTCTTTTTAGTTGGGATTCACACCGACACCGGAATTTTTGTGACACTTTTCTTTGGCTGGTAGTACGAATTTTCGTGTGCTACACATGGTTCTTTCCATAGAAGCAGTGTGGTTTTAGAATGCGAATGTGTGGGTGTATCCGTTTTCTTGTTGTTGTATTTTCTGTAAATATAGTTATAAAAATAAATTTATTAAATGATGTTCTTATTTTTATAAGTTTTATTTCTTTTTTTTTAATACTTTACCTTAATACATGTTTTGTTATTATTATTTGTTATGACATCTAGTTGTTAAGAAATGTATAATTAATGACATTTCACAATGGGCTAATGGATGCGTTTTATGTAAATAATGTAGTTAGGAACAGTTTTTTAAAACTGGTATACAATCTGGCTGTAGTTGATGTGACGAATCATAGAGTCCTTAGCCAGGTTGTATACCAGAAAAAAATAGTATATAAGATTTTGTTTTAAATTTTTTCCACCAGTCGGTAAAAATATATGTTCAATTTATTAAGGACACATAAGACGGTGTAATAGAATAACCGTTAATTTTATAATTCTAAGATATGGAATAAATAATTATTAAATATAATATAAATTAAATTAAAATCTTTATTATGTAATTTATATTGATAAAAGTGAATAAAAAAATAATAGCTAAACAAATATATCAGCTGCTGTAAATATCAGCATTGGAGGACTGATAGGACTCCGTATATATAATCTAGAATTAAATAAATATCAAATATATTTATTGCAATGCATACCACCTCCTAAAAATGTAAATGGAATTCCGTTGGCATTGCATATTGGGACGATAAATTGTTCAACAATAAATTGTTCTACGATAAATTGCTCACGATAAATTGTTCACGATAAACTAACAGTAAATCCTCAGATTGTGAACAGTTTAGTGGAAAACAATTGAAAAACATTCGTGACAAATAAAAATATACATACTATTTTTGGTGGCCATTTTGTCAAACAATTTTGAATTCTCGTGTATATACTCGTATATTTTTATGTGTCGTCATCATCAAGTCGTCCTCGATTTTGAATTAATAGTACAGAATTCATTTGTATTATGTATTCGTACAGCATAAAATATCGAGTCGGTGCATACTGCATAAATTCATATAAAAAATGAGAGATTTAGTTAAACAAATTGTTTCTTTGCGAGGACATGTGAAACGAAAAGTAACCGAAGTCAATAAGGGTGGAAAACTGTCGATATATAGCTCAGTTTAAAAATTATAAAAAAATTTGGATATATTTTATAAAGAATTTAATGATCATCACACAAATATAATAAAAGAGGATTTCGATAATAAAAGCGTGCATAATGATAAATATGAGGAGTTTGAGCGGATATATGTTGAGTGTACTGTGAAAGTAGAGGAATTGTTAGAGAGTTACAAACAGGAAAAAGAGGCAGCTGAAACAATCATTATTGGTATGCAAATCAATAATTAACAACCAATAATACTGAAAACATCTAGTGGATTGACAACATTTATGAAAAAATAGTTTTTATTCAAGGATATGTTTGTAACGATAATGAAGAAACATGAACATGAATCGGCAGCAATCAAATTATATCATTTAAAAAATTGTGTGGTAGGTGAAGCTAAACATATACTCGATGAGCAAACAATTAATGATAATAATTATACAGTATCATGGAATAAATTAGTTGACAGGTATGAAAACAAACGAATAACATATCCTATCCATGCTTTAGTGAATTTAAGGCGAATGAATAAATAATCGGCAATTGAAATTCGTGAATTAGTCGATAATTGCCAGCAACATGTTAAAGCTCTTGAATCTCTTGATCAACCCTTGACAGGAATTTCGGAGATGTTGATTGTTCATATACTTTCTGCTTGTCTGGATAGTGAAACACGGAAACAATGGGAACCAACTGTTGAAGATAAAGAACTCCCAACATATAGTGGAACACTCGCGTATTTGCAAAAAAGATATCGGATTTTGAAATCAGTGGAGTGTGGTTTGTTAAATATTCCTAAAACGACAGTTATAGACAAATTTAAAGCTCCTGTGAATTTTAATAATAAGACAACTCGTTCTTTATTAGAGAGTAATCAAAAAGTATGTTCCATTTGTAAGCAAAATCATAAATTATTTCGTTGTGAAGAGTTTAAAAGGTTAATGAAGATAATGAGTGTTCTTTTGGTGAAACATCGAACAGTGAACTGGGCACTGATACTAAATCAACTATCTTAACAACAAATCGTCGGTTTGGTGCAATAGTGACACAACTCAAAATTCACTCATTTCTAAAATATTCGAATCAAACGATACCCAATAATTCATATTTTTATTATTTTGTATCAAAACATACTCTTTTATGTAGTTATTTCAAGCAAATTAGGTAAAATTCCATGTAAAAAACCACTCAATTCGCGAAAGAGATTAACATGTTACGATATTAGAACCTATCCTAAGAAAATTTGCAAAATATTAAAGAATTAAAAGAATTAAGATGCGATTGAAGAAAATGGAATAGAAAAAAAATATTTTACTAATCAGAATGTATATTTATTTAATTTTGAAAAACGCCGTTTTTACACTCAATATTGAGTGATATTTTCAAATCGCTTTACTGAAAAAATAAAATTTTTGAGTTGTGTCACTATTGCACCAAACCGACGAAATAATTCTACAAACTTTCTTCACACGGCAACTAACAAGTCTGTTTTATTGTCAACCGTTGTCGTGTTTGTTTTGGATTCATGCGGTAATAGTCACTTGTGTCGAGCGCTTTTAGATTCTGCTTCGCAGTTTCATTTTTTAACAGAGAAAATTGCAGCAATTTTAAAGATTCGTCGAAAATCCGTGAGCATTCCAATTAGTGGATTTAATGAAGCTATAGTACAAACATAAAATTTAAAGTTGAAACGATAATTCAATCTCGGATCACTAATTACTCGACTAAATTAGAATTTTTTGTGGTTGATAAGATTACGGGAAATTTGCCAACAGTAAATATTTATATATCGGTTTGGAGAATACTACCAATAATTGATTTAGCTGACCCCTGTTCCTAGCACCATCGATATGTTATTGGAAGCGGAGGTGTTTTTCGACCTCATGCTGAATGGTAAAATCAGAATAGCAAATAATTTACGTTTATTGCCAGAAACACAAGTTACCAATGATTCTTTGTCATGTGAACATACTCGAAAATTTAAACGAATCTGTTAAGAAATTTTGGGAAATTGGGTCATGTTATGAAAATATTACATTTAATAACGAAGAAGTGAAGAGATTTTTAAAAATACTCATACTCGTGATGCAAATGGACGATACATTGTTCGATTCAAAGAAAATTGCGACCAAACGATTTGAACAGTTACAACGGCGTTTACCAGTTCAACCACAAATGTTTGCGTAGTGTTCGACGCATCGATGAAATCATCAACGAACATATCTATGAATCATACATTAATGGTGGGACCCACAGTCCAGATAAATTTATTGCACATAGTTTTGAATTTTCGCGTGCATTATTCTGTGTTTACTGCGAACATTTCAAAGATGCATCACCAGATTCAAATTGACGATAAACATAAACGATTTCAAAAGATATTGTGGAGAAAGGATAGTCGAGTTACATTAAAAACTACGTCCCTTAAGCTAGCCGAACCCATACAGCAGAACATAACAAGACAGTACGGATAATTATAGGCTAATATAGGCTAATTAAATGCCACATTACTAAATTTTGGGGTCCATCCCTTCCAACTAAAACGTGGGTTCTGCTAGCTTTAGAAAAAGTTAGCAGAACCCATATCAAAAACTGATTTAAAAACAAATGGAAAATTAAAGGTTAATTTTAGGCTAATTAAATGCCCTATTTAAATTTGTTTATTCTGCTCGATCTATAAAATGCAAAAGGCTTTATCATTTCGAAACTAGAAAAATCCCAAATCGAAAATTGGACCAAAATCGAAATTAGAACGCAAAACAAGATCTATTGATAAACAAATAATTTTAAGCTCACTATGGGCTAATCAAATGCCCATTAAAAAAATTTGGGCCCCACCCGTTTTTTACCAAACTTCAGGTCATTTAATCTAAAGCCAGCAGAACCCAAATCGAAAATCGGACCAAAACTGAAATTAGAATGCAAAACAAGATCTATTGATAAGCAAATAATTTTAGGCTCACTATGGGCTTTTGGAAATTTTTTTAATAGTGCCCAAAGTTTTTTAATGGAGCGTTCAATTAGCCCATAGTGAGCCTAAAATTATTTGCTTATCAATAGATCTTGTTTTTCGTTCCAATTTCGATTTTGGCATTTTCCAGATGGAGCAGAATAAAAAAATTTAAATAGAGAGCATTTAATTAGCCTAAAATTAACCTTTAATTTTCCATTTGTTTTTAAATCAGTTTTTGATATGGGTTCTGCTAACTTGTTCTAAAGCTAGCAGAACCCGCGTTTTAGTTGGAAGGGGTGGACCCCAAAATTTTTTAAAGCGTCATTTAATTAGCCTATATTTAGCCTATAATTATCCATACTATTTTGTAATGTTCTGCTGTATGGGTTCTGTTAGCTTAAGGGACGTTAAAAACTTATGAGTTACACACTGTCACCCATATGTGACAGCATCGGCGCCATATTTTGCTACTCGCGCATTAAATCAATTAGCAGTATAGATTCCCGAGCAAAGTAAATTCTCGTTAGCATCAGCAGTAGTTTTAAACGATCGAAAAATAAATCATCATCATTTGAAATTCGACTGTAAATTAGTGTTATCAAAACGTTGGGAATTTTGTGGAATCCTTCTACAGATGAATTATTATTTAATATTCAAGCTCAACAAAATAAGTGTGAAATTATCAAAAAACGAATAGTGCTGCCACAGATTGCAGGTATATTTGATCCACTTAGTTGAATTGCACCTGTAGTTATAAAAGCTAAATTAATCATGCAAGATTTGTGGAAATAAGAGTTGGAGTGGGATCAAAAATTACCATTTAAACTGGTGTGAATTTGAAAATCAATTGCATATAAATAAATTCAAAATCAAGATTGTGTGTGATTCCTGATGATTTTTACATGGCTTTTCCGACTCGCCGGAGTTAGCATATGGCGCTTGTGTGTACATTCGAATTCTAAATGAGAAAGGTGCATATACAGTGAGACTTTTATGTAGTAAATCGAGAGTTGCACCGATAAAAAGTGTCAATCCCTAGACTAGAATTATTTGCTGCTCTTTTATTATCCAAATTAGTGAAAAATGTTATGTATGCTCCGAACATTGATTTTGATATGGTAGTGTTATGGTCTAATGCTCAGGTAGTTTTGAGCTGAATCAAAAGGTCGTCTCACACATTCATGACTTTTGTAGCAAATAGAGTGATTGAAATCCAACAATTGACAAAGGATTTCATTCGAAAATACATTGGCACAAAAAACAATCCTACAGACATAGTATCTCGTAATGCAATCCAAGGTTCAAAGCACAATGTGACCGAATTTCAAAATACGAAACTTCCAACAACCACTGCTTTCCTTATACGTCCTACCGGTAATTTCGTGCTCAACGTGTTGTATACTGTACCTATAATCATTTTGAACCGGAATTTCAACAAAAAAAAGTTTTAAATTTTTCGCGAAAAAACGTGATGGTTAGCCTTACTTTTTTTGAACGGATAAAATTCATAGTCACGGATTCCGAATGTTTCAGTTAGTTTTGATTGTCAATATTATTATGAGCAGTTCAACGTTTAGTTTGCTTCAATATGTTGCCTCGTTCGCCTGCAATCCAGGTTCGAAGCACAATGTGACCGAATTTCAAAATACGAAACTTCCAACAACCACTGCTTTCCTTATACGTCCTACCGGTAATTTCATGCTCAACGTGTTGTATACTGTACCTATAATCATTTTGAACCGGAATTTCAACAAAAAAAAGTTTTAAATTTTTCGCGAAAAAACGTGATGTTAGCCTTACTTTTTTTGAACGGATAAAATTCATAGTCACGGATTCCGAATGTTTCAGTTAGTTTTGATTGTCAATATTATTATGAGTAGTTCAACGTTTAGTTTGCTTCAATATGTTGCCCCGTTCGTCTGCAATCCAGGTTCGAAGCACAATGTGACCGAATTTCAAAATACGAAACTTCCAACAACCACTGCTTTCCTTATACGTCCTACCGGTAATTTCATGCTCAACGTGTTGTATACTGTACCTATAATCATTTTGAACCGGAATTTCAACAAAAAAAAGTTTTAAATTTTTCGCGAAAAAACGTGATGTTAGCCTTACTTTTTTTGAACGGATAAAATTCATAGTCACGGATTCCGAATGTTTCAGTTAGTTTTGATTGTCAATATTATTATGAGTAGTTCAACGTTTAGTTTGCTTCAATATGTTGCCCCGTTCGTCTGCAATCCAGGTTCGAAGCACAATGTGACCGAATTTCAAAATACGAAACTTCCAACAACCACTGCTTTCCTTATACGTCCTACCGGTAATTTCATGCTCAACGTGTTGTATACTGTACCTATAATCATTTTGAACCGGAATTTCAACAAAAAAAAGTTTTAAATTTTTCGCGAAAAAACGTGATGGTTAGCCTTACTTTTTTTGAACGGATAAAATTCATAGTCACGGATTCCGAATGTTTCAGTTAGTTTTGATTGTCAATATTATTATGAGTAGTTCAACGTTTAGTTTGCTTCAATATGTTGCCCCGTTCGTCTGCAATCCAGGTTCGAAGCACAATGTGACCGAATTTCAAAATACGAAACTTCCAACAACCACTGCTTTCCTTATACGTCCTACCGGTAATTTCATGCTCAACGTGTTGTATACTGTACCTATAATCATTTTGAACCGGAATTTCAACAAAAAAAAGTTTTAAATTTTTCGCGAAAAAACGTGATGGTTAGCCTTACTTTTTTTGAACGGATAAAATTCATAGTCACGGATTCCGAATGTTTCAGTTAGTTTTGATTGTCAATATTATTATGAGTAGTTCAACGTTTAGTTTGCTTCAATATGTTGCCTCGTTCGCCTGCAATCCAGGTTCGAAGCACAATGTGACCGAATTTCAAAATACGAAACTTCCACCAACCACTGCTTTCCTTATACGTCCTACCGGTAATTTCATGCTCAACGTGTTGTATACTGTACCTATAATCATTTTGAACCGGAATTTCAACAAAAAAAAGTTTTCAATTTTTCGCGAAAAAACGTGATGGTTATCCTTACTTTTTTTGAACGGATAAAATTCATAGTCACGGATTCCGAATGTTTCAGTTAGTTTTGATTGTCAATATTATTATGAGTAGTTCAACGTTTAGTTTGCTTCAATATGTTGCCCCGTTCGTCTGCAATCCAGGTTCGAAGCACAATGTGACCGAATTTCAAAATACGAAACTTCCAACAACCACTGCTTTCCTTATACGTCCTACCGGTAATTTCATGCTCAACGTGTTGTATACTGTACCTATAATCATTTTGAACCGGAATTTCAACAAAAAAAAGTTTTAAATTTTTCGCGAAAAAACGTGATGGTTAGCCTTACTTTTTTTGAACGGATAAAATTCATAGTCACGGATTCCGAATGTTTCAGTTAGTTTTGATTGTCAATATTATTATGAGTAGTTCAACGTTTAGTTTGCTTCAATATGTTGCCTCGTTCGCCTGCAATCCAGGTTCGAAGCACAATGTGACCGAATTTCAAAATACGAAACTTCCAACAACCACTGCTTTCCTTATACGTCCTACCGGTAATTTCATGCTCAACGTGTTGTATACTGTACCTATAATCATTTTGAACCGGAATTTCAACAAAAAAAAGTTTTAAATTTTTCGCGAAAAAACGTGATGGTTAGCCTTACTTTTTTTGAACGGATAAAATTCATAGTCACGGATTCCGAATGTTTCAGTTAGTTTTGATTGTCAATATTATTATGAGTAGTTCAACGTTTAGTTTGCTTCAATATGTTGCCTCGTTCGCCTGCAATCCAGGTTCGAAGCACAATGTGACCGAATTTCAAAATACGAAACTTCCAACAACCACTGCTTTCCTTATACGTCCTACCGGTAATTTCATGCTCAACGTGTTGTATACTGTACCTATAATCATTTTGAACCGGAATTTCAACAAAAAAAAGTTTTCAATTT
The DNA here is from genome assembly GCA_947310385.1 of Nephrotoma appendiculata. Classification (NCBI taxonomy): domain Eukaryota; kingdom Metazoa; phylum Arthropoda; class Insecta; order Diptera; family Tipulidae; genus Nephrotoma; species Nephrotoma appendiculata. Next base: position 102,166,592 of record OX371223.1, read on the forward strand.
TTCGCGAAAAAACGTGATGGTTATCCTTACTTTTTTTGAACGGATAAAATTCATAGTCACGGATTCCGAATGTTTCAGTTAGTTTTGATTGTCAATATTATTATGAGTAGTTCAACGTTTAGTTTGCTTCAATATGTTGCCTCGTTCGCCTGCAATCCAGGTTCGAAGCACAATGTGACCGAATTTCAAAATACGAAACTTCCACCAACCACTGCTTTCCTTATACGTCCTACCGGTAATTTCATGCTCAACGTGTTGTATACTGTACCTATAATCATTTTGAACCGGAATTTCAACAAAAAAAAGTTTTAAATTTTTCGCGAAAAAACGTGATGGTTAGCCTTACTTTTTTTGAACGGATAAAATTCATAGTCACGGATTCCGAATGTTTCAGTTAGTTTTGATTGTCAATATTATTATGAGTAGTTCAACGTTTAGTTTGCTTCAATATGTTGCCTCGTTCGCCTGCAATCCAGGTTCGAAGCACAATGTGACCGAATTTCAAAATACGAAACTTCCACCAACCACTGCTTTCCTTATACGTCCTACCGGTAATTTCATGCTCAACGTGTTGTATACTGTACCTATAATCATTTTGAACCGGAATTTCAACAAAAAAAAGTTTTCAATTTTTCGCGAAAAAACGTGATGGTTATCCTTACTTTTTTTGAACGGATAAAATTCATAGTCACGGATTCCGAATGTTTCAGTTAGTTTTGATTGTCAATATTATTATGAGTAGTTCAACGTTTAGTTTGCTTCAATATGTTGCCTCGTTCGCCTGCAATCCAGGTTCGAAGCACAATGTGACCGAATTTCAAAATACGAAACTTCCAACAACCACTGCTTTCCTTATACGTCCTACCGGTAATTTCATGCTCAACGTTTTGTATACTGTACCTATAATCATTTTGAACCGGAATTTCAACAAAAAAAAGTTTTAAATTTTTCGCGAAAAAACGTGATGGTTAGCCTTACTTTTTTTGAACGGATAAAATTCATAGTCACGGATTCCGAATGTTTCAGTTAGTTTTGATTGTCAATATTATTATGAGTAGTTCAACGTTTAGTTTGCTTCAATATGTTGCCCCGTTCGTCTGCAATCCAGGTTCGAACCACAATGTGACCGAATTTCAAAATACGAAACTTCCAACAACCACTGCTTTCCTTATACGTCCTACCGGTAATTTCATGCTCAACGTGTTGTATACTGTACCTATAATCATTTTGAACCGGAATTTCAACAAAAAAAAGTTTTAAATTTTTCGCGAAAAAACGTGATGGTTACCTTACTTTTTTTGAACGGATAAAATTCATAGTCACGGATTCCGAATGTTTCAGTTAGTTTTGATTGTCAATATTATAATGAGTAGTTCAACGTTTAGTTTGCTTCAATATGTTGCCTCGTTCGCCTGCAATCCAGGTTCGAAGCACAATGTGACCGAATTTCAAAATACGAAACTTCCAACAACCACTGCTTTCCTTATACGTCCTACCGGTAATTTCATGCTCAACGTGTTGTATACTGTACCTATAATCATTTTGAACCGGAATTTCAACAAAAAAAAGTTTTCAATTTTTCGCGAAAAAACGTGATGGTTAGCCTTACTTTTTTTGAACGGATAAAATTCATAGTCACGGATTCCGAATGTTTCAGTTAGTTTTGATTGAAAATAAACAGACTGTCACGTTGACAGTATGTGCAAAGTTTAAAACAACTTTTTTGAAGGTGATGTGCAGATGAATACCTAACTATGCAAACTCGTAGTAAGTGGTATAGAAATAAAATCATTATCAAAGAAGGGTTAGTAGTAATGGTTAAAGAAGATAATGTGCCACCTCAACAATGGAAATTAGGACGTATAGTGCATGTTCATCCAGGAAAGGATAATATTGTGCGAGTGGTATTAATTCGAACACAACAAGAAATTATAAAGCGAGCAATGGCAAAATTAGCCATTTTACCATTAGAACAACAATAATTTATTGAAATAAGCTAATATTTCAAGGCGGGAGTATGGTGCCGAGAACTATCGTGGCGAGCAAAATATGCCTCCACAAAATTACTAAGTCTACAATCCAAATCCGGCATCAATGTTAATGAAATTTGACAACATTGGTTTTTCGTTTTTTATGTTTTTATTTAGTATAACGAGTCAGTTTTAAGTGTATGGAGATTGTACTTGTACGATTGTATCTTGAAATACAAAAAAATAGAAAAAAAATGGAACTCAAAATTTTTATTGTGATACAGTCCATATATACATTTTTGTGAACACTTTGTACGATCTACTTAGCGACGTCTCATCCATGGGCAAATATATGTTACCCGAACATAAACCCGATTAACAGAAGAAGTTCAAAATAATTTTTCTTGGGCTCAGCTTATAGACCTCATCCTCCTTATAACCTGGTCAAAGGGTATTTGTGAGTAATTTCGCTCAAAGTAACGCAGCTGAATTTTTTTATTCCCCGAAACTGCTCGATATTGTAGTTGTTGATGGAGTTAGATTGAATGACCAGCAAAATGAGAAAGCAGAGTGCGATGGGTACGTCCCCACGAATGTAACGAAATTACTACCGTTCCATCCTTAAATCAATTTGTTTCAATAAAATAATTAGAAGCAATGATGACCGCCTGAACATTCGAATGGTTAATTCTGTTAACAGTCAAGGATTTTATTCGATATACGAATATCATTCGTATTCTCGTTCTGTTATACGCTCACTGTAAATTGATAAGTTGTTACGCAACTACGGTGAATAAAATCTTGAAATCGATTAAACCAACGCAAGCATGCGGTAGAAGACGTAATCGTCATCATTCTTAAACATTTCGTAAGATAAGTGGAGGTGTCACTTGTAAATTGTTATCAGATTGAAGTGTTTCTAGGTTTTGATGTTTTTTACCTAGATTCGCCGTCGAAGCAGTTGCTATACCCAATTTTATTATGTTCCACTGTTCTTACACAGAATAATGGGGTAGTAATTGTCTGTCCAGGGTTTCTAATATGCTAGCTTCGAAGTATTCCACACATGAGATTCGTTGGAATCGGTTATTATAAAACGGACGGCATATTTCGCTCCTATACTAGGAAGTGGTCAGAATCGATAATGGCCCCGCGTTTGGTATTAATATCATTGATACTAGAGAAAGCCTTTCGAACACGAGACCGTGGTCGATTTGATTGTTTGCGTAGCTCCATCCTTTGATTTCCACATGCATTTGTGGCTTACGTGGAAAGTATGTGGTGGCTACAACCATATTACATATATTGGAAAGCTACCTCAGAATTTAGAAGAAGGCCAAGAAGCACGATATCATCTGAATATTTAAGAATTTGGTCTAATTTATTATGGAAAGGTTCTCCTTTGGCTAAAGGATTCCATACATATTGTGATCGTATGTAGTTGTTGTTTGACCTTGAGTCAATTAGCCTAACCGTCATATGAGTTCATTTTGTCCTTATTCATTACCGTAGTTATTGTCCTCGATCTCTCCGTTCGAAAATGGATTTTCTTGACTAGTGAAGTTAGCTTAGTGTTGAAGAACAGAGTGGCGAATTCTTTGGAATTTAGCGGGATGGTGCATCTGACAAGATTAAGTGGGCCTTTTGTTCAAAATTTGAAATAATCGTGGTCTAATTGTTTTGTATGGTTTGATGGATTCACTTCCATCGGTACTGGTTTTGATAAAGGATTATTGTTGAACTTTATCTTCGTTTGTTGGAATGGATTAACATTGCGGAAAGTGGCGTGTGGTATTTCACGGCTATGTAGTAATTCTGAGATAGAAATTGCGTATTTGTGGAATTAATGGGCTTCATGGGAATTTTTGTGGGGGTAAGGAAGACTATAAATTTCGCATAATACCGAAGTTGCGACTGTATGGCACACGGCATTGAACATTTTCCAGTTTGAGACATGAAGGGAGTTAAATCACCCTTAACACCTTTAATAAATGTATCGAGTGGTTTCTTGACTCATATCCATGGAAGACAGATTGTTTAGAATGAGCGCCAAATATTGGTACACTTGTCGATATAATTCTGGTATTGATTGGTTGTTTCATTGAAACTGATGCGGAATTGCCTTAAAATCAATATCACATCAACACCTGTGTTTAAGTTTTGTCAACGCTTTACAATTTATGCCAAACATTTCTCCATCCAGTGGCCTTTAAACTGAGTGACACATTTCTAATATTTTCTGACTGTTATGTACTCTCCCTTGTCCATTTTCTTGAATTGTAATCAATAATTTCCAAGTTTATCAGTAAAATAATCTACAAATTACTAAAAACTGTTAACAAACCAGCAAATTCCCATCACGTAAATGTTTATCTCTAAATAAAGTTATTTATACCAAATATCGTTACCCTAGAATAATAATGTCACAATTCGGATATATTTGATTTTTGAAGATTATGTTTAAATCTAAAAGCGGTTTACACGGAACTTCTGAAAAAATCAATTTTATGAAATTTGTTTAAGAATTCGGGGATGCCGATATTTGGTTCAACATGACCTGTCCATAAGGAATATGATTCAACTAATTGCAACGCTAGTTCTATCTAGAATATATTTATGATATAAAATACGTATTACGTAAATTTATGAGCGTTTCAGTATCTCTGGTGTAAGGTGTAATTTATTCTTGCAGATTTTTCTAATAAACTGTGTAGTTTTAGATAATTCCAAAGGATTAGATATTTTTAATTTATTTAATGGATAATTACATCATACAGCCAGCCAGCTATAAGAATTTAATATAGGATATACGTTTAGTTATTTAGTGGACGAATTAGAGAACAGTTCAGGTGTATTTTATAACCACACCGGAAGAATTATTTTTAGTGTAAGAGTTGTTTTGCCAAAATGCCAACGTTTGTGCGAAAAATATTTTCAAAATCATTTGATGAAAATTTAGTAAATTATTCACAAGAGACAACAATCCATGGCGTTAAATATCTAGGAAATCGAACTCGCCCGGTAGCCGATCGCATATTCTGGATAATAATTTTTATTCTGTCGGTCTCGTCTCTTGGCTATTTTTTATATAAAATCTGTCGGACGTGGATAGAAAATCCGGTAATGATAACCGATCAACAAAAACCGATTTACGTATTTGAAATTCCATTTCCTGCGGTCACAATTTGTCCCCAAGTTAAGATCAAGGCTGATAAATTCGATTTTGCAAATCTCAACGATGACGTAAAACAATTAGTGAATAGTACGGATTTTATGAGCAGTGAGATAATAAAAAAATTATTAATGGCATCGCAAATATGTCGCCGAGCATTTAAAAAATACACCAAACCAAAAATAGAAGATGAGGAATTTCTGGAAATGGTTGAGTATGAGGAAATGCCACGTGATTGGATTAACACATTACATGATGTAAAGTTAAGTGAAATAATCTATTTACAGTTTGTTAATTATGTTTAATATTTTCTTAGATATCGCCCACCTTTAACGAAGTATTTGAGAGTTGCGAAATGTCGAGCTTTGATATGGAGGAACCGTTTTTGAGCACTCCATCAAAAGAAAATTGTAAACGATTATTTTCCACGATTGTAACGAACGACGGAATTTGTTTCACGTTTAATGGACTACGTGACATTCTACGAGTGGATTCACTGCAGACAGATTTCCCGTACCACAATATTACACAAAAGCAAAATGGATGGGATCCAGAAAACGGTTATACCGAAAGTTTTGCTTATCCATATAAAGGAATTGTGAAGGGTTCACCGGTGTCGACGGCGGGATTAAAATTTGTGTTGAAAGCGAATTTATCTGATGTAACTCCATTTTGTTTTCCGCGAAATGTCGGATATAAAATTACATTCGATTCTCCAACTACTTATCCGTCAACGTACGACAATTTTATTCCGCTAGAGTACGGCAAGGACTATAAAATAGCAGCTATACCAAAAACCATCAAAACGAATGACGATTTACGATCGTTTACGCCCGAGGTACGAAACTGTTTCTTTAATGATGAACGCAAATTAAAATTCTACACATATTACAACGAAGAAAATTGTCGTCTGGAGTGCTACGCAAACTATTCAAAGAATATCTTTGTTGGTGCTGCTTTTTCATCGCCACGCGATTCAAACACTACCAATTCGATTTTCCCACACAAAAATTATGGATGGGAATTCCCAGAATTCATTTTACTTTTAAAAGAGCATACGAAGTGTTCAAATCCGGAATAAATTTGACCAATATAGCTGAACAGTTTTACTGTAATTGTTTACCTGAATGCAATGCCCTTCGTTACGAATATAAAATTTTGAAATCAAATGATGATTTCTCACTCGAAATGTTTGGTGAGGAGACCGACATGAATACAACAATTAGTCATGTCATTGAAACCACATTCGAAATAATATTTAATGAGCCGAGTTTTACTGGCCAGAAACGGGTGAGGATGTATACATTTGAAACCATGCTGTCGGATTTTGGTGGGTTATTAGGTTTATTTATGGGTGGTTCGGTGTTGAGTTTGTTTGAACTGTGCTATTTTTTAACTATACGAAATTGTTTCAAGGTGAAAAGTGAAAATTTGCCAATATAAAATCGTCCGTTTCTCACAATTCAGCCAGTTTGAAAAATTTATAAAAATAACAGGAAAGATAGAAAGATTGTAACGAATATTTTAATGTGAAATAAAAAAATTCCGCAATTTATACCTTAGTATTTATGACTTAAATGAGTTACCGCACCGGCTACAACTGATTCATGTCACACAGTTCGTTAAGTGCATTAAAAACAGTAATGCGGGAAAAAAGTAAGTGTAAAAAAATAGTAAGGTATCGGGTCTAGACAATATCCCAAATGTCGCACTGAAGATTATTTGTAAAATCTGGAGAGTTCTCGCAATTCTAAACTCTTGTGTTAATCTGAGGTTGGTGCTACTATCCTGCCATGTTGGGAATCTTTTACAGATGATGATGGCGGAAATAAAACAAAATGTTCTTAAGAGATTGTTCAATACTGCCCAATACAGTTAAGTGCTGGTATTAAAAGTTCAACCATGGCGGAAAAAACTAATAAGCTGGTGGTAATTATTCTTATGACACAAAACCTGCCACAACCTTCACTTCCAACATAAACTTCTTCAAACCCTAACCAATGCCACGAGTCAAATTTTATCATAATTCATTAGAAACGGTGAAAATAGGTGGTAAAATTTCACTAAAACTTCACACTTTCATATACCGAGATTCTTTTCTTCAGAGGTCAATGAGTTTGTTCATTTTAAGAACCCTTTTACGATTCCATTAAGCTGAAATGTTTTCTTTAGTGAAAAGAGAGGTACAAAATTAATAAAAATTGCCGCTGCTTGAAATTCCGGTTCAAAATTATTTCAGTTAATGGGAATATTTTGTATAGTTAGAAACTAACGGTTTGCATTTGGAAAGCGCGGTTATTAGAAATAGCGAATTTTGATATCCGATCATCATATCCCCTCGGAATCCAATGTATCCCCCAACCCCTGACAAGGGATAGTTGGTCCCTAAGCTCACTAGTCAACCCCTCAATCGCGTTCGCTAGGTTACAGTGTCTCCTCTGGAGAGATACTACTCCTCGCGCTTTCCTCAGCAGGCTGGACTTCTTCCTCCCCATTCTCAGGCTGCGCAGTACTTGGTTTCACTCTGAACTGGTCTTTCCTGAACACTTTAAGTGTAACAGAGCCGAAGCCGAAGTTGAGAACCCCTTTGGTTTTTTGACAGGGGAACCAGGGATTCCTTAGTGACTACCATAATTGATGATCTGAAATTGCCCTTAGACTTCTCCTGTTTAATAATCTTCCAGTTCCCTGTTGGTCTGGCAGGAATTTCCTCTTTGCGAATTGCCTTGAGCTTAGCTCTCGGCAATACCTCACCTACAAGAAGAAGGTCGATCGTTGATGAGCGACCAGCGTGTCAGCTTCAGCCGTCATTGACACAAACCCGAGTCCCTGCTGATGTTGTCCAAGGACTCTGAGAAAAACCAGGTTCAGTGCATTAAACACCAACCTCCATTTTTCCCCGATGATGCTCCCATCTTCATGGCTCTCGTCCACGACGGCCATCACTACCTCCTCCTCCTTCACAACGTCGCTGAAGAGCTTAGACCCGTTCTTCGACTGTGCCACCTGAAGCTTGACCCGTTTGCTTTTGGCATTCATATCCCTCTGCTCCTCCTCGCCAGACCTATGCCTTTCGACCCAAGATCATCCTTCTGAGCTTTCCTAACATCGGCAATACAGTTCTTCGTCCACTTAACCTTTTGCCTCTGCTCCTACGTTCACTGCTCCTCCGGGACCGTGGCCAGTCAATTCAAGGAACAGAAGGCCGAACTCCTAGTCTTATACCTTCGAACCGAAGGAGCAATGACCTTATCCTTCTCCCACCGCTACCACTATTTCCTGGCTTGCAAGCCTTGGAACTAGTTTTAGCCCCACTGATGGCTGGAGTCACAACCCCCCCCCCCCCCCCCCCCCTCATCCGCCTCCACCCGCATTTGAGAAGTGCTGGCCACTTCTTTTTATTTTTTGATTTTTGATTCCATATTGTGTTCCTACGAATATCGGAGAAATTGATGGTCCGTCCGTGCAGAAATCCGTATACACAGGCTCGGTTCAAGACTGGGCTTTGTTAAATGGGCCACAGCCTAGTCGATCATCAGCACGGGCTGCGAAACACCTTAATCCAGCTCATTGGTTCTCTGAGCACTCCCGCCCACAGCGCCCCTGCCCCCGCCTAACATTCATCCACCCTTTTAGCCATTCATATGGATATCCCAAACCAATAGGACTCATTCCATTCAAGAGATGACCCGTTTAAAGGGGTTCCCCACTCGCTCCTTGGAGACCTGGCAGTGCAGGAAGACGTAACGCTCAGTTCGCCGTGGTTAGTAGTCGATGGTTTTATGGCGCCATTATTTCGCACCGCACAGCTGCGGGTGGGGGTGGCTTATTTAATACCACTAACCTGCGTATCGATATGCCGTCCACTATCCACCACCTGTGACTACCCCCCCCCCCCCCCCCCCCCCCCAACGCATGTTGCAATTCTATAAATTGAAAATGCACAGAGATGTACTTTTCGTAGGTTTTTTCTAACGCAGTCAATAGCGAAAAAGTTTGATTTACTGTTGACCTGCCTCGACGATAACGTGATTGGTAGTCGCCTAAAATGCGCCCGCTGTAAATTGATAACTTGTCAGCAATTACCATGGCCAAAACGTTGTAACCATTGTTAAACAAAGCTGTATTTCGCAATAGATCTTCCAATTCAGCCGGCCTCCCTTTTGATGTATCTGGTGGACAAATTAGAGCTATTTACCTGCGAATCAAATGATGAAAACATCTCAAACTACGGTAGAATAGATAATCGCCGCCCACCGTTTTTGAGCATTTCGTTATAGATGCAATCCTCACCGCAGGTGCCTTATTATTTTTTATTTTCGATATGACTCCTCGCATTTCATCGTAAAATGAAGTAGATGGTGGTGTTATTTCTACATTGGTGTAATGATGTTGGCTGTTCGCTGGAGGACCTTATCATCACAAACACCATTGTGTCCATTTGTATAACTCTCCAGATTCGTTGCGGATAGCGCTACGGTATATGTCTCTTAAACTGGAAGTTTCTGTCAGTTCGTCTTGTTGACTGAGAAAAGATCAGTTTAAGTGCGCGACCCTTTTCTTGAATCGAAGCTGCCGCGTTAGTCGTGTGTCTTTAACATGTTCTGTTTTTATTAACGTTGGTGCATGTACGTCCACAAATGACAGGTTGAAGTGGATATAAAATCTGTAACGAATTGGCGCAAATGATTGCTGATCAGAAAACCAAAACTTATTGTAATGGAATTAGATCGAGATTGTACTGAGATGCCTGATTGAAAAGTTGGTGCAGGTTCTTCGGGCAATTTAAGCTGAATACATTCCATGTCCCAAAATTTTAAATAGTTATTTCGAGTTCGAGGTCATTTTTGTAAATCCTAATTAATTGTTCGAGGCTTTTGTTGAAGTTTCGTAAAAATTGTTTTTTCCAGATTGAGTTGTTAGCCCAACGCAAACCCGCTGTAGAAGACCTCAACCACAAACGTAATATATACAGACGAATTATTGCGAAAGAAAGTTTGGTCGAATACTGTGGCTCCACTTTTCATATTACATTATTTTTTGTAATCTAATCGAGGAACCCCATAACCCTGCCATCTATATATACATAGCAGAAACAGCCTAAAAAAAACGTTCGTATTTTTTTCGCACCTAAACTACATACACATCACATAGTAATAAAACTTTATGAATGAAGGAAACAATAACAAAACAACACGATGATCATAGTGTCGGCTTATTAAAAACGAGCTCCCTTATTCACGGTTTAGTTGTTTTGTGTGTATGTAGTATGGATAATGAATATTTATAAAAAATAAAATATGCATGTATATCACAACACACGGGTAGTGTAGTGAAGCACGTGGAGCTTGGCCATGTGCGCTATACATGTACAGAGAAAAATAGATTTTAAATAAATTTCGTAAAATAGATACATAATTCTTTTTTCTATAATGTTGCTGCATGTAGTTTTTTGTTTCTATATATAGTTGTGTTGTATGTGGATATGTAGTTTAAATTTTTATGAACTACTCAGACATATTTTATGGCTTCCTGAATTGAAAAAGGCCGAAATTAAAAAGGTAGACTTAAAAAATATATTTTTATATGCAAAAATGGGACCTTTTTTAAGTCATATTTATAACAAATTTTCTGACTTAACAAAGGTGTTTTACAAAAACAAATTTAATTTAAAAATGACACAGGGAAGGCATATTTTAAGTCATTTTAAAAATACATTTTATAATTCATTTTCAAAATGACTGAAAATAGCCATATTTTATTTTACATTATAAACATAAAATTTACATTTGTTTTTGATAGACATAGAAATGCATGCGTTATAAGTGGACTTTTATGCCATTTATAAATACACATTTTATGCTTTTTATAAATACACTTCTTAAATCATTTTCAAAATGGCTTATTAATAAAGTACGGTTTTTTTTATTTCATTTTCATTACAGATTTTAAGTCAATTTTAAAATGAAATAAAACGCTAGTTTTAAATCCGGAAAAATACAATTTTTAAGTCAGCCTTTTTTTAATTCGGGGAGTCATATTTTATATAGTTTTCACTTTTCGTCCTTCGTTTGTTTCCCATTTGATATTTTTGCGCACCATAATTTGCAGGAATATAATGTATTAAAATGTTAACTCGCACAATAACGATTATAAAGTATACGTTATATTATTTATCATAGATCATCGTTTTTTATTTTTAATACAATTTTCATTGAGAATTCTTCTTTTTCCACGTATGTACCTATATTTATTGATTGTTGATAATCAATAGAGTTAAATATGTGTGAAGACAAATGCGGTTCTATTATGTTTGTAAAAACGTGTAAAAATGAGCAATACATCATAATGCCGAGATGCTTTAGTCGGTCTCGGTAATTATATTAATATTTACATATAAATGATAATCAAAAAATGTGTGTCAAACACATAGCGATCCTACGGCACGACACGATTCAATTCTGATCTACTGCAAGGAAGGATAAAGGTTTAGTATAGGTTTAATCGAGATTAATGATGATATTGGTCTTCAATAATTGCTTCATTAAATCAGTACCTAAGAAAAAAAATATATATTTTGGATGTATCTAGAGATTTCCTGAAATTGAATACTAAAATTAATACTTTTCTTATTAATCATAAAGAGCAACAACATATTCATATTTGAGGCTTGTAATTGACTCCAGCTTTAAATGGAATTTACATAAAGATAAATTAAAGAAATGCATTATAATATATATATTTGCGATAAAAATAACGCGAAACAATTTACCCAAACCAATCCTCAGTATGATCTACATATCATCCATATATTCACATATAGTGTATTTAAACCCAATATGGAGTGGGGCACCAGAATATTTGCTAAACTGCATCTTTAACCACTTGAGTGGTTTGCCCGAGCGTGACTCGGACGCGTAGTTCGATTGTGTTTTGATTTGCCCGAGTCTTGCTCGCGCAAAGCTTGTATTGAAACTATAATTGAAAAATAAAAATTTTGTATTATTTTCTAAAGAAATGTAAAAAAAAACCTAACAATTTATGGACACACTTTCTCACAAAAAGCCGTCACTTAAGTGGTTAAGTTCTCATGATTTGTTTATAATAATTAAATAAAAGAGTATTTCTGTAAAATATTAAATATCTGCGTATTGTTCGATGAACTCTGCAGTGAAACAATAAAAAAAACTGTTAGCCTATTTTGAAATAAAACAAAATTATGGCTATTCATCGAAGAATATAAGTAAAAATTAGTAACATATACTAATTTTTAGTTATACCAGTTCTTCTATACTTAAGGTTTTATCTAAAATAATTGGTGGAATACAAAACAATCAGTTACTTTTCATCATAGAAAAATACGTATGGATAATATTTGTTTCTTGTTTTAAACTGGTTTTCGGCTAATTGTTTGATTGGTATTTGCCTTTTTATGCGAAGCTGTTTGCAAAATTGCCAAGAGTTATTTGCAAATGGTAGTAAGCAAAAGTTATTTGACAACATAGTAGGGATTTAGCCGCTTTATTTCTAAGGTACACAATCAATTAAATTTCGGATTAATGAGCAAATGATTAGTTCATTGGAACCAATCCAGATCCCAGGGCATCTGAAAGAAGCATATTGCTACTGGATGAGGAATACTAGCATGCCCGGAGGATGAATTTATTTCCTTCCATTTACTGACCAAAACAACGATTGTTTGACTTTGTTGGGATACATTGTAAAATTGTTTCTCTCTGCCATGCCAACCAAACATTGAAGTAATTCTAAGTCCGAAGGATTTTACACATTCACTTGAAAGCTAAATTTTTGTTTTATATTAATGCTGTGTGCAATCAACTACATTGACTTAACTAAATTCAAACTAGAAGTCCTCGAAATTTAAAGACAGATATCACTAAAATAAAATATTTATTCTGTGTAGTTTATTTGTTAATGTACATGTACAGAAATTTTAAAATCATCCGGAGTACACCATAATAAATTTATGACAATTCTAATCTAATAATCAAAAAGTAATCAAAAAGTAACCACCTAAACTTAATTGCATCAGTCGCGTGCTGAACAATAGCAGAAGCTTCAATATTTGTTTAGTCAAGGCAAATGGCATAAGTTGTTCATTCTAACAACTTTTGAATTCATTAACCACCCACCAAGAATTTTTTCCACATATTAATGTAGTTTCAATTTTCTGAATAATAAATCCTTTTTTGCAGTATTCTACAACCAATGAAAAGATATACACTTAAATTAACGCCTACTTTCGCAATTTATTATATCGCAGATGAGGAGTAATTAGAATAGAAACTCCAGCTAAGGGGCCAATGTTCCAGATTTTCTAATGCCATTCTTGTGTTATTCACTTTCACTTGGCAACAAACGAAAAAAGTTTTTGTCCGGGTCGAATTAGTTAATACCAATCTTTACGATCATTGAGTTATAAAGATTTTAATTTAGTTATTATTTAATAAAATATTAATCATTCGATTATGTTGTTATTCGAAATAGTAGATAAATAGCTGAGGATGATGATTTATTAATTTATATAGTTATAATAAATGTTGAAAACAATTATGTCGCTAGCAAAAGCTTGCTGTTTTACATTCTATTTCATTGTCCTAACAACTCAGTTACTATTGACTATTTAGAAGTCTGAAACTGGGTCCATTTCAGGATATGATAAAAACGATGATCTATGGATAAATAATATATCGAAAACTTTAAATTCGTTTTAAGGAAAATTGTGCGAGTTAACATTTTAATACATTTATATTGGTGTAGGAGAAAAATTTCGTGGTTTTTTCGGGGTAGATCGCTTTACATTCATATGTCCCAGTAAACATTGAACGTATCAGGCAACCTTGTATGCGTTTGAAAGGTGACATTTTAACTTGCACTTTGACATACAAAACATTAAAATCGGTGAAATGAATAAAAAGTTACATTTTAAACATATAGATAAATAATGAAAAAATTCGTTTACTTTTACAATTTTATTACGACAAAATTAAAAACGCGGCTCAGGCTTGCGAACAAATTGTGCATGGAGTAGGTGCTTTATCAAAATGAGCAGCAAAGAAATCTCGCTTTCAACCTGGAAATATGGATGTGAAAGATGCCCCTCGCTCTAGTCGACCAACCAGTGGTAAATTCGATGAAATCATGCAGAAAATTGAAGAAGACCAGCATATAAGCAGCCATGCCATTGGTAAAGAACTCAATATTGATCACAAAACAGGTTTAAACCATTTGAAAATGGCTGGATACAAAAAAAGCTTGACGTTTGGGTACCTCATGAATTAACAGTTAAAAATTTAATGAACCGGATTTCCATCTGCGAAACGCGAAAAGGAATCGTGCATTATGAGATGCTGCCACCTGTTGATGACATATCAGATATATCTGAATTTTTTTTTAATTTGGATGTACCTTTGCAAGAAGCTTCAATGCGGTATATTGTGGGCTACGTAGCGTTCAAAATTTTGAGTAAAATTAAATGTGCCCGTTGTGAAAACATGTTTATCAAAACTGATGAAACTTTAGAGGCTCCGACAGAATATTTGATTAGCAATAAAAATTATGACGATGAAAAAAAGAAGAATCTTAAAGCCCCAACTGATTATTATTTCAAAATTTGCAAAGAACAAATTTATTTATTTTCCCGGATGTTTTCAGAACGTGCAAATATGAAAGATTTGAAGAGGAATATTGTCCAACTTTGTATTGTTAACACCAGCAGGTGTTACAAAGATTTGTATGTCGAACAAAATCCATGCCATGAGCATAACAAGGCAGCCTTAAACTTCATGATTTTAGTTTTAATCAGAAAACACTGTACCTGGTTAGCTGAAAAACACATACAAAAAAATTTAAAACCGTACGAAATCCTAATTGGCGAATACTATTGCCTTAGACAAGCAAATTAGATTTTTCATTTGAACTAAAAAATGAAAACAAAACAAACTTCTGATAATTCCAATGTCATCGTTGTATCTGTGATTTTTCGATAAACTGCGTATACGTATACGCAAAAAACAAAATATATTTGATTGTATGCGGCTATTTACAGAAAATGAAATCGCAGTTTAGATTTTTACGTTTACATAGGATGAAATATCTGTTTTAGGTTGTCTCAGCTATTGCAAAACAAATAATTATATACAAAAAATTATATAATGAAATGTACCGCACATGGGTTGTTATTTTATTTTTAAATTTTATTAAAATTTATTTTAATTTTAATAAAATTTTATTATTGAAATTTTTCTTTTATTTGTTTTATTGTTATTGAATTTGATTAAATAAATTAATTATAACTTAACTAGTAAAATTGCTGGTTTCTTCCTCTTTATCTAGTGGTATACCAAGTGAAATTTATTGTATGTGGATGATTTATTGTATACGGAAACGTCCCCATACATATGTTTGATGTACATTTTCTTCTAGGGATTAAAAATTCAAATTTAATGTCAAATAACCTCACTCTCTTCAATAACCTCATCGCAATTCTTTTTCAATACCCTACCTGTTTAACCCTTTGCCTGACCACCATTAATATTAAAACTTACTAGTCGGACGTTCTGTGCATCTCGTTCATAATTTTTCTCGTTATCAATTAGCATCAAATCAAAATATGTAGTTGAAATGTATGTATTAAGACTAAATACAAAATATACCAAAGCATATGTTGTTATTATTTCTGTACAAAATTTATAACTGTTTTTAGTTAGTAAAGTTAGTAAATATAGGTACATTAATTATTTTTATCAGTTAGTAATGTTCTCAGTCTCAAACAAAATTTTGTAATAAAAAATAAGGCAAAGTGTATCATCATCACATATGATGCGCAGGACAGTCAAAGGGTTAACTCATCGTATAGTTAATTGATTATAATAATGGTTGCACGACAAATTCGATATTAAACAAAAAATTATTTAACATAACAATTAAAACTAATTTCAAGTAAAACAACGTGCATACCATGTGTCATTTTTTGTGTGTATGTGTGTCGAACTAACTGCCGATATTATTTTGTTCGATTCATGGTTTTTATTTTTCGTATATAGCTAATAATAGTAATTTTTTTATCAATAAATTTTCTTATTGATCCGTGGTAGGTATGAAAATAAACAATATGAATATAATTTAAAACAACCAATAAATGGAATAACGAAAATAAAAACAAATAAAAAATAATAATTTACAGTTTTCACTTATAAAATTGTTTTTCAGTTTTTTGTGTATCTGCATACGTAAAAATTGTGATGTTTTCGACTATGTTGATGGTAGTGCCATCTACTAGTAAGTAGATGTCAAATGAATATCAAAATAGCTAATGGGGTTCCTCGATGTAGTTTAAATTTTTCTCACCACACAATTGGCGCAATTATCAGTCAATTTGATAAAACCATGTCTTTATTCGCCAATAATTCGTCTGGATATATTGAGTTTGTGCCTCAACCCTCACACACTTGCCCTTCACCAGTTACGGAGTAGTTACCGATGGCCGCCACTAGGAGGCGGTATGAACACTTGTTGAAGTTGAATATAGAGACGACACAGGATGCGAGTTCTCCAGTAGCAAACATTAGTGAATTTAAAAATGTTCCTCTCCTCGGAATCTAAAATGCCGTGAACGATTTCGTTTGATATCTATCAGACATGATGACCTCTCTCTCTCTCTCGCTTTACTTGTACATCCCATGTAGGGATTTTGCCAGCTGCACAGTGACCCTCCATGCGTTAATTGTGGGGATCTTTCAACGTGGCCCAACTGTCTAATTAAATTGGCTTTGATGAATCCAATGACCGCATTGGCTCCGAGAAGTTGCTTTCTCTCGCGGTTCATACGAATCCGATTTTCATTTCGCGCAAGTTCAATTGAACCAATGTGGAAACAAATGACCTTCCTTTCAAACGAAAAATGACCTTCGTTTCAGCGATTTGCCACAGATATGATCCTGAGTGTTGGTAAGAATTTAGTTTTGCTGTTCAGTTCCAAACCAAATTTTTTCACGTAGCGATCGAGCAGTATGAAACTGTCCTTGATGTCGTTAGGCTCTCGGCCAAAAAGCACGATACCATCTGAATATCCAAGAATTTAGAATGATTTATTTAAAAAATTGGGAGGTTTGTGGCGGTACTGAAGACTATGAATTTCACATAATACCGATGCTGTGCCTGTGTTGCGCATGTTGTTCAACATTATCCAGTTTGAGACATAAATGTAATGCTTCTGTGAGGTCCGTTATATCTCACATGCACAAAATTCGAAGTAGATCACCTTTAATTAGGGTAGCGCCTCCTTAAGCTCTATAAAAAATTTCCCAGTATAGTGTTCAACCATAATTTCATCTAGTACATTTACCTTTCTTCTGTAATTTTGTTTTGGATATCAGATCACCCTCTAGTATACGTTCCGGGTTTAAGAAAGTTTGTAAAGAAAGTTTAACGGAACGAACGGTGTTCAAGTTGTAAGTGAAATAAAAAACTGTGAATGGCCCACGTTGGCTAAAATAATAAACTAGTTTACATTCCAAAAATTTAAATTCTGGCCTTTAAAAAATGGCGTTATTTCAAACTCACTGAATGGTCACGAAGTATTAGTAGGAAAAGTACAGATAGAGAAAACAAGTGTGGTTGCGGGCCCACAGAAAATGCACGCCAAAGCCAGCAAAAGGTCTGTGAGATCGAAGTCGATACCTGTCGAACAAAATTATTGCGATTACAGGTTGATATATAGCCAATTTAAAAGACTTGTCAAACGAGCCGAGGGCGTCCCAATCTCCCACTTATGGGGAACAGGCGGATAAAATGCTACTAGCATGTGCAGATTTACTTAAATCTATAATGTATTTTTAAGGACCAAGTTGACCTTGATAACTCCATCGAATCCACGACGAATGTCGACATACCGATAAATCCAAACAGTCAAGATCTAAATAGTCCCGTACCAATAGTATCGGAACCGCAAGCTGTGGGCAAGTCGGAGGGTATATCTCTGAAATTCCAAAATCCATCTTTGAAATAAGCGGAGTGAAACAAAATCCGTCAAATTCGAAGACGCTCACTCTTGACCAAAATTCATTATTGACTTCTATCATGGTCCAACTAAACCAGTTTACAAATCAATTAGCAACCATTAATAAGAGACAAGACGAGTTACAGACTAAATTAAACCGCTCGACTTCCGCTGGCACCGAAAACGTAAGATTTAACCCCGCGTCCGGTGCTGCCATTTCTCTAGCAAACCCAACACCAATGTCGAGTGTTGTGACAACTTCTCTATAGTGAGGTCTGATGCAAAGCATGTTAAATCAGGCCGATAGCTATAAACGGCGTCAATTTAGGCCATGAAATACCCATTCATGGCAATACCCATGGCAATGCTCATTCTAGGTATTACAATCCTCCCCTAGGTCATCAAATGTATCCCCCAACCAGTTACTACCGTTATAATCTTCGCCGCTCTCTTTCCCGAAGCGGCATATCATATAGTGGTACTTCGTAGGGAATTACGTTTGATATGTTTCTCTTTCAATTAGATACGGTAACTTCTTCAATGAGGATACCACCGGAAACGTTACGTACAGATAGGATGAACTACTCACCACTTTGTGGGATTTACGTTGGGACCTTACGGAGAGATTTAAAGATAGACGCACTAATTACGAGATCCGCCGAATGATAGAATCTCGTAAACAAGGGCCTACTTAAAGCTTCGTTGATTATTAATACCAAGTATGGAACTTGAGTTTGCAGTGTCGCACACATATAGTGACGAAGAGTTTATATAAATCCTAATGTGCGACATGAAATCGGCGCTTCAGTAACAGCTGACAGACAGACAGTTCTCCATCATCAACGATCTTATTAAAAACTATTCAGCAGTCTTTGTTAATGTACCGAAGATAACCCGTCTATCTTCTTAAGCTTCTAGTACTCAAGTATCACTTCCTAACAGCCATCGTCGTTTCGTAGGAGTCGAACCAACCGTCATTTGTTATAACTGTCCCTATATCAGCCATCTCTTTAAAGATTGTCCAGTTCCTCCGACGGGCCTGTTTTGTTACCGTTGTGTTCAAAAAGGTACAATAACTTCCCGATGCTCCCGATGTTCGGAAAATCAAACAAGTGGTCCATAGAGATCTGCGAACCAGAGACCACAAACAAATACAGCACTCAGAGTGAGTCAAGAGGATGTTGCTTGCAACACCGACAGGGAGTTAGCCCAAAGACAAACGTCGTATGTGCTGAAAAGACCTCAGTAAGTTTCGAAGAGTCTAAATCATTAAGTTTTCATCCACATTCTGATCACCCCCCTCCCCCTCTTCCACTAAATATACTGCAATCAATTATCTCTACATCCGAGCCATTTTCCGATAATTGTCTGGTCTCTGATAACGAAACACCTAGTCCCAATGTTAACGCAAATTGTAAACCCCGAACGACAAATAATATGGAAGTCATCGTTCGAAAGCCTAATCATTCCAGAGTCTGGCATTCAAAAAGGTATTGGAACAGTTGCAAAACTATAAAGTCTTAAATTCTTTCTTCCTTAATTAGCTCCGAACCAGGTGATAATAGTCCGTACGCCAACGTTCTTGTAAATAACCGGCCTTATAAGGGTCTGATGGATAGCGGCGCGAATATTAGTGTGCTAGGCAGGGGATCGAAACAACTATTAGACAATCCGCATATCAAGTTTTACGGTTTTCCTTCCCCATAGTTCCTTCATTAGAACAGCCGTCATACCTCGGAATTGATTTTTGGAATCGGTTTGGAGTTGTTCCCAAAATATCAGCTATAGATGTCTTAAATGAACCCCTAGAACCGCCTACCGGACCTAAATTCCATGAGCTTTCCAATCAGGAGCAAATGACGCTGGAGGTTGTCAAGAATTGTTTGCCTTCCAGTACCAAGTTAGGACTAGGACATACCTCTCTCTTAACACACCATATTGACGTGGGGTCGGCTAAACCAACTAAACAGAGGTTTTAGGCTGTATCTCCAGCCGTGCAAAAACTTCTGTATGCCGAGTTCGATCGTCTTCTTTCACTAGGAGTCATCGAAGAGTCACAAAGCTCGTTTTTTGTCTTGATGCCCGTGAAATGAACAAGGTGACCGTCAAGGATGCGTATCCTCTGCCGCTTATCCCTGATTTTTTGGGCCGTTTGGATTACAAAGATAGTTGTGAGAATGAAATATAGATGAAAAATATGAACATTTCGATTTCGTAGGCTACGCACTAATTCGCTAGTAGTACAGATACATGGTGCTGTTCTGTTGACAATATTCCAATGTACGTAATGCATCATCAGTCGTCGCGATCTGATGAGAAGACTGATTTTTCAAATCAATAAACTCATCCGTTCGAAACTGACTGTTGTGATTCTTACAAATTTTCCATCTCTGCGAGTTAAAAATTCAAATTTTTTCACCATCCCGTCACTTCAAATTAAACGACACATTTCTAGAATTGCCTTACTGTTATGTTCTCTCCCGTATCTATTTTCTTAAAACTTGTCAATCGATAATTTTCAAGTTTATCAGGAAACTAATCCGCAATCTAGTAAAAACTGTTAGCAAAACTTAACAAAACCGAACTTCTGTAAAAAATCAATTTTATAAAATTTGTTATATACAACATTAGAATTCTGGGATGCCGATATTCGGTTCAACATGACCAGTTTGTTCATAAGGAATATGATTCAATTAATGCCAACACTAGTTCTATCTAGAATATATTTATGATATAAAATACGTATTATGAAAATTGTTGAGCGTTCCAGTATCTCTAAAATATGCAAATTTGAAATTTAATATGTTTGTATGGTGTGAAGTGTAATTTGTATTTCCAGATTTTTCTAATAAATTGTATAGTTTTAGATAATCGTGACCAACTAGATATTTTTAATTTATTTAATTGATTATTACATCATTCATGAAAACAGTTATTAGACCGCTATATAGGATATACGTTTAGTTGTTTAGTGGACGAACTAGAGAACGTAGTTCTTGTGTATTTTATAAGCACACTAGAAGAATTATTTTTAGTGTAAGAGTTGTTTTGGAAAAATGCCAACTACTACGCGAAAAATATTTTCAAAATCGTTTGACGAAAATTTAGTAGATTATTCACAAGAGACAACAATCCATGGCGTTAAATATCTAGGAAATCGAACTCGCCCGCTAGCCGATCGGATATTCTGGATGATAATTTTTACTGTATCGATTTCGTCTCTTGGCTATTTTTCATATAAAATCTGTCGGACTTGGATAGAAAATCCGGTAATGATAACCGATCAACATAAATCGATTTACGTATTTAAAATTCCATTTCCTGCGGTCACAATTTGTCCCCAAATTAAGATCAAGGCTGATAAGTTCGATTTAGTAAATCTCAACGATAACATAAAACAATTTGAGAATATTACGGATTTTGTAGGCAGTGAAATAGGAAAAAAATGGTTAATGGCGTCGCAAATATGTCGCCGGGAATTTAGAAACTACATCAAACCAAAAATGGGAGTTGAAGAATTTCTGGAAATGGTCGAGGAAATGCCACGTGATTGGATTAATACGTTACATGATGTAAAGTTAATTGAAATAATCTATCTTCAGTTTGTTAATTATGTTTAATATTTTCTTAGATCTCGCCAAACTTTGACGAAGTATTTGAGGCTTGTGAAATGTCAAGTTTTGATGACGGTGCAGTCGCAGAGTCTTTGCAAACTCCATCAAAAGAAAATTGTAAACTATTATTTTCCACGATTATAACGAACGAAGGAATTTGTTTCACGTTTAATGGACTACGTGACATTTTACGAATGGATTCACTGCAGACAGATTTCCCGTACCACAATATTACACAAAAGCAAAATGGATGGGATCCAGAAAATGGTTACACCAAAGGTTTTGCTTATCCATATAAAGCGTCAAAATTAAAATTTGTGTTGAAGGCGAATTTTTCCGACGTAACACCACTCTGTTTACCGCCTGACGTCGGATATAAAATAACGCTGAATTCGCCAACTACTTATCCGTCAACGTACGACAATTTTATTCCGCTAGCGTACCGCAAGGACTATCAAATAGCAGCTATACCAAAAACCATTAAAACGAATGAAGATTTAAAATCTTTCTCGCCCGAGGTACGAAACTGTTTCTTTAACGATGAACGCAAATTAAAATTCTATACATATTACAGCAAAGAAAATTGTGAACTTGAGTGCTACCTAAATTATTCAAAGGGTTTCTTTGGTGGTGCTGCTTTTTCATCGCCATGCGATTCAAACACTACCAATTCGATTTTTCCAAACAAGAATTATGGATGGGAATTCCCTGCACTTGCGTTAGTTCATCAAGAACATCTGAACACGTTCGAGCCCGAAAACGATTTACCCAATATGGCTGAAGTGTTATACTGTAATTGTTTACCTGAATGCAATTTACTTCGTTACGAATATAAAATTTTGAACACAAATGATGATTTCTCACTCAAAACGTTAGATGGGGCGACCGATATGAATAAAAGTAGCTTTATTGGAACCACAGTCGAAATAATATTTAATGAACCGAGTTTTACTGGCCAGAAACGGGTGAGGATGTATACGTTTGAAAATGTGCTGTCGGATTTTGGTGGGTTGTTAGGTTTATTTATGGGTGGTTCGGTATTGAGTTTGTTTGAACTGTTCTATTTTTTAACTATACGTAATTGTTCCAAGGTGAAAAGTGGAAATCTGCCAAAATAAAATCGCCGGTTTCTTACAATTCAGACAGTTTGAAAAATTTACAAAAATAACACAAAACACAGAAAGATTGTAACGAATATTTTAATGTGAAATAATAAATGCTGTCGTTTATACCTTAATATTTATTACTTAAATGAGTTTCCGTACCGGTTACAACTGCTTCATGTAACACAGTACGATAGGCCCTCGATTACATCTACTTAACACGAAAGTGTTGCTCGCAGAGAGCGAAGAAACAATAATGAAGGAAAAAAATAGTAGAATTCCCAAATATGCTACTCGTATATAACAATGAGTCGTTAAACCTGGAGAGTTTCTCACAATTCTAAACTATTGTGTAAATCTGAGGTTGATGCTTGCTACTACCCTGTTATGATTGGAATCTTTTACAGATGATGATGACGGAATTAAAACAAAATACTCTTAAAAGATTGTTTAATACTGCCCAATACAGTTAAGTGCGGATATTAGAAGTTCAACCGAAAAACTAATAAACCTCTTCAAACCCTAACCATTAACTAATACTGCGAGCCAAATTTTATTATAATTCATTAGAAACGGTGAAAATAGGTGGAACATTGTAAAACTTCACCAAAACTTCACAATTTCATATGCTGAGATTCTTTTCTTCAGAGGTCAATGGTTTGTCTATTTTAGGAACCCTTTCAAGATTTCATAAGCTGAAATGTTTTCTTTAGTGAAAAGAGAGGTTCAAAATGAATAAAAAAATTGCCGCCGACAAACTCTCTTTCGTGATAGTGCTGCCACTACCAGTGAATGGCGTAATCTTTTATTTTTCGCTAGCAAATTTCCAGTGTCTTATACAGCACCTAACTGAAAGTGATTTTCGTATAAAATTGAAAACAATTTTATCGTTGAAATTCCTGTTCAAGATTATTAGTTATTGGAAATATTTTGTTTAGCTAGAAACTAACGGTATTGGCGATTTCCATCAACAATAGAGGCACTATTGTCATTTTACGCAAAAAGGGTATAAGATACGTCAAAATTTGTGCATCCATGTAAAATTTGAATTGAAGATTAATTGCGCAAATGAAAATTAAAACTACATAAATATTTTAATAGCATTTTCAAAATATATTATGGAATTTCAAGGGTCTGTCATGTGAACATGAACTCATAACTAATACAATACACTTACCACTGTAAAACATGAACGCCAATAAACCCGTCTCATACACGTATGTGAAGTTATCCCAGGATTCTATCCCAGAAAATAATTTTTTTTTAATCAGGCAACACTAACATATCAATAACCAATTTACTCTTGTGTGAAGTTATCCCAGCCCGGGACAAAAATGTCTCGGATCAGGGCAACATGATTTTGAAATGTATACACCAGTAGCTAAATTTCAGCTAAATTAGAAAAAAATCGTTCCGTGGCAAGTTCCCGAAAATCAACTCTGGGCTGGGAATTTCATTGATTTTTATATAATTTTTCGTCCCGCTCGATAAATTAAAAATTATTTCGCCAAAACTAAAAATGTCTCGGATCAGGGCAACATGATTTTGAAATGTATACACTAGTAGCTAAATTTCAGCCAAATTAGAAAAAAATCGTTCCGTGGCAAGTTTCCGAAAATCAACACTGGGCTGGCAATTTCATTGATTTTTATGTAATTTTTCATCCCGCTCGATTAATTTAAAATTATTTCGCCAAAACTAAAAATGTCTCGGATCAGGGCAATATGATTTTGAAATGAATACTCTAGTAGCTAAATTTCAGCTAAATTAGAAAAAAATCGTTCCGTGGCAAGTTTCCGAAAATCAACACTGGGCTGGGAATTTCATTGATTTTTATGTAATTTTTCGTCCCGCTCGATAAATTAAAAATTATTCCGCCAAAACTAAAAATGTCTCGGATCAGGGCAACATGATTTTGAAATGTATACACCAGTAGCTAAATTTCAGCTACGTTAGAAAAAAATCGTTCCGTGGCAAGTTTTCGAAAATCAACACTGGGCTGGGAATTTCATTGATTTTTATGTAATTTTTCGTCCCGCTCGATAAATTAAAAATTATTTCGCCAAAACTAAAAATGTCTCGGATCAGGGCAACATGATTTTGAAATGTATACACCAATACACCAGTAGCTAAATTTCAGCTAAATTAGAAAAAAATCGTTCCGTGGCAAGTTTCCGAAAATCAACTCTGGGCTGGGAATTTCATTGATTTTGATATAATTTTTCGTCCCGCTCGATAAATTAAAAATTATTTCGCCAAAACTAAAAATGTCTCGGATCAGGGCAACTTGATTTTGAAATGAATACACTAGTAGCTACATTTCAGCTAAATTAGAAAAAAATCATTCCGTGGCAAGTTCCCGAAAATCCACTCTGGGCTGGGAATTTCATTGATTTTTATATAATTTTTCGTCCCGGTCGATAAATGAAAAATTATTTCGCCAAAAGTAAAAATGTCTCGGATCAGGGCAACATGATTTTGAAATGTATACACAAGTAGCTAAATTTCAGCTACTTTAGAAAAAAATCGTTCCGTGGCAAGTTTCCGAAAATCAACTCTGGGCTGGGAATTTCATTGATTTTTATATAATTTTTCGTCCCGGTCGATAAATGAAAAATTATTTCGCCAAAACTAAAAATGTCTCGGATCAGGGCAACATGATTTTAAAATGTATATACCAGTAGCTAAATTTCAGCTAAATTAGAAAAAAAATCGTGCAGTAGGCAAGTTCCCGAAAATCAATTCTGGGCTGGGAATTTCATTGATTTTTATATAATTTTTCGTCCCGCTCGCTAAATTTATAATTATTTCACCAAAACTAAAACTGTTTCGGATCAGGGCAACATGATTTTGAAATGTATACACCAGTAGCTAAATTTCAGCTAAATTAGAAAAAAATCGTTCCGTGGCAAGTTCCCGAAAATCAACTCTGGGCTGGGAATTTCATTGATTTTTATATAATTTTTTGTCCCGCTCGATAAATTAAAAATTATTTCGCCAAAACTAAAAATGTCTCGGATCAGGGCAACATGATTTTAAAATGTATACACCAGTAGCTAAATTTCAGCTAAATTAGAAAAAAAATCGTGCAGTAGGCAAGTTCCCGAAAATCAATTCTGGGCTGGGAATTTCATTGATTTTTATATAATTTTTCGTCCCGCTCGCTAAATTTATAATTATTTCACCAAAACTAAAAATGTTTCGGATCAGGACAACATGATTTTGAAATGTATACACCAGTAGCTAAATTTCAGCTAAATTAGAAAAAAATCGTTCCGTGGCAAGTTCCCGAAAATGAACTCTGGGCTGGGAATTTCATTGATTTTTATATAATTTTTCGTCCCGCTCGATAAATTAAAAATTATTCCGCCAAAACTAAAAATGTCTCGGATCAGGGCAACATGATTTTGAAATGTATACACCAGTAGCTAAATTTCAGCTACGTTAGAAAAAAATTGTTCCGTGGCAAGTTTCCGAAAATCAACACTGGGCTGGGAATTTCATTGATTTTTATGTAATTTTTCGTCCCGCTCGATAAATTAAAAATTATTTCGCCAAAACTAAAAATGTCTCGGATCAGGGCAACATGATTTTGAAATGTATACACCAGTAGCTAAATTTCAGCTAAATTAGAAAAAAATCGTTCCGTGGCAAGTTTCCGAAAATCAACTCTGGGCTGGGAATTTCATTGATTTTGATATAATTTTTCGTCCCGGTCGATAAATTAAAAATTATTTCGCCAAAACTAAAAATGTCTCGGATCAGGGCAACATGATTTTGAAATGAATACACTAGTAGCTACATTTCAGCTAAATTAGAAAAAAATCATTCCGTGGCAAGTTCCCGAAAATCCACTCTGGGCTGGGAATTTCATTGATTTTTATATAATTTTTCGTCCCGGTCGATAAATGAAAAATTATTTCGCCAAAAGTAAAAATGCCTCGGATCATTGCAATATGATTTTGAAATGAATACACCAGTAGCTAAATTTCAGCTAAATTAGAAAAAAATCGTTCCGTGGCAAGTTCCCGAAAATCAACTCTGGGGTGGGAATTTCATTGATTTTTATATAATTTTTCGTCCCGCTCGCTAAATTTAAAATTATTTCGCCAAAACTAAAAATGTCTCGGATCAGGGCAACATGATTTTGAAATGTATACACAAGTAGCTAAATTTCAGCTACGTTAGAAAAAAATCGTTCCGTGGCAAGTTTCCGAAAATCAACTCTGGGCTGGGAATTTCATTGATTTTTATATAATTTTTCGTCCCGGTCGATAAATGAAAAATTATTTCGCCAAAACTAAAAATGTCTCGGATCAGGGCAACATGATTTTAAAATGTATACACCAGTAGCTAAATTTCAGCTAAATTAGAAAAAAAATCGTGCAGTAGGCAAGTTCCCGAAAATCAATTCTGGGCTGGGAATTTCATTGATTTTTATATAATTTTTCGTCCCGCTCGCTAAATTTATAATTATTTCACCAAAACTAAAAATGTTTCGGATCAGGGCAACATGATTTTGAAATGTATACACCAGTAGCTAAATTTCAGCTAAATTAGAAAAAAATCGTTCCGTGGCAAGTTCCCGAAAATCAACTCTGGGCTGGGAATTTCATTGATTTTTATATAATTTTTTGTCCCGCTCGATAAATTAAAAATTATTTCACCAAAACTAAAAACGTCTCGGATCAGGGTAACATGATTTTGAAATGTATACACCAGAAGCTAAATTTCAGCTACGTTAGAAAAAAATCGTTCCGTGGCAAGTTCCCGAAAATCTGCTCTGGGCTGGGAATTTCATTGATTTTTATATAATTTTTTGTCCCGCTCGATAAATTAAAAATTATTTCACCAAAACTAAAAATGTCTCGGATCAGGGCAACATGATTTTGAAATGTATACACTAGTAGCTAAATTTCAGCTAAATTAGAAAAAAATCGTTCCGTGGCAAGTTTCCGAAAATCAACACTGGGCTGGCAATTTCATTGATTTTTATGTAATTTTTCATCCCGCTCGATTAATTTAAAATTATTTCGCCAAAACTAAAAATGTCTCGGATCAGGGCAATATGATTTTGAAATGAATACTCTAGTAGCTAAATTTCAGCTAAATTAGAAAAAAATCGTTCCGTGGCAAGTTTCCGAAAATCAACACTGGGCTGGGAATTTCATTGATTTTTATGTAATTTTTCGTCCCGCTCGATAAATTAAAAATTATTCCGCCAAAACTAAAAATGTCTCGGATCAGGGCAACATGATTTTGAAATGTATACACCAGTAGCTAAATTTCAGCTACGTTAGAAAAAAATCGTTCCGTGGCAAGTTTCCGAAAATCAACACTGGGCTGGGAATTTCATTGATTTTTATGTAATTTTTCGTCCCGCTCGATAAATTAAAAATTATTTCGCCAAAACTAAAAATGTCTCGGATCAGGGCAACATGATTTTGAAATGTATACACCAGTAGCTAAATTTCAGCTACGTTAGAAAAAAATTGTTCCGTGGCAAGTTTCCGAAAATCAACACTGGGCTGGGAATTTCATTGATTTTTATGTAATTTTTCGTCCCGCTCGATAAATTAAAAATTATTTCGCCAAAACTAAAAATGTCTCGGATCAGGGCAACATGATTTTGAAATGTATACACCAGTAGCTAAATTTCAGCTAAATTAGAAAAAAATCGTTCCGTGGCAAGTTTCCGAAAATCAACTCTGGGCTGGGAATTTCATTGATTTTGATATAATTTTTCGTCCCGGTCGATAAATTAAAAATTATTTCGCCAAAACTAAAAATGTCTCGGATCAGGGCAACATGATTTTGAAATGAATACACTAGTAGCTACATTTCAGCTAAATTAGAAAAAAATCATTCCGTGGCAAGTTCCCGAAAATCCACTCTGGGCTGGGAATTTCATTGATTTTTATATAATTTTTCGTCCCGGTCGATAAATGAAAAATTATTTCGCCAAAAGTAAAAATGCCTCGGATCATTGCAATATGATTTTGAAATGAATACACCAGTAGCTAAATTTCAGCTAAATTAGAAAAAAATCGTTCCGTGGCAAGTTCCCGAAAATCAACTCTGGGCTGGGAATTTCATTGATTTTTATATAATTTTTCGTCCCGCTCGCTAAATTTAAAATTATTTCGCCAAAACTAAAAATGTCTCGGATCAGGGCAACATGATTTTGAAATGTATACACAAGTAGCTAAATTTCAGCTACGTTAGAAAAAAATCGTTCCGTGGCAAGTTTCCGAAAATCAACTCTGGGCTGGGAATTTCATTGATTTTTATATAATTTTTCGTCCCGGTCGATAAATGAAAAATTATTTCGCCAAAACTAAAAATGTCTCGGATCAGGGCAACATGATTTTAAAATGTATACACCAGTAGCTAAATTTCAGCTAAATTAGAAAAAAAATCGTGCAGTAGGCAAGTTCCCGAAAATCAATTCTGGGCTGGGAATTTCATTGATTTTTATATAATTTTTCGTCCCGCTCGCTAAATTTATAATTATTTCACCAAAACTAAAAATGTTTCGGATCAGGGCAACATGATTTTGAAATGTATACACCAGTAGCTAAATTTCAGCTAAATTAGAAAAAAATCGTTCCGTGGCAAGTTCCCGAAAATCAACTCTGGGCTGGGAATTTCATTGATTTTTATATAATTTTTTGTCCCGCTCGATAAATTAAAAATTATTTCACCAAAACTAAAAACGTCTCGGATCAGGGTAACATGATTTTGAAATGTATACACCAGAAGCTAAATTTCAGCTACGTTAGAAAAAAATCGTTCCGTGGCAAGTTCCCGAAAATCTGCTCTGGGCTGGGAATTTCATTGATTTTTATATAATTTTTTGTCCCGCTCGATAAATTAAAAATTATTTCACCAAAACTAAAAATGTCTCGGATCAGGGCAACATGATTTTGAAATGTATACACTAGTAGCTAAATTTCAGCTAAATTAGAAAAAAATCGTTCCGTGGCAAGTTTCCGAAAATCAACACTGGGCTGGCAATTTCATTGATTTTTATGTAATTTTTCATCCCGCTCGATTAATTTAAAATTATTTCGCCAAAACTAAAAATGTCTCGGATCAGGGCAATATGATTTTGAAATGAATACTCTAGTAGCTAAATTTCAGCTAAATTAGAAAAAAATCGTTCCGTGGCAAGTTTCCGAAAATCAACACTGGGCTGGGAATTTCATTGATTTTTATGTAATTTTTCGTCCCGCTCGATAAATTAAAAATTATTCCGCCAAAACTAAAAATGTCTCGGATCAGGGCAACATGATTTTGAAATGTATACACCAGTAGCTAAATTTCAGCTACGTTAGAAAAAAATCGTTCCGTGGCAAGTTTCCGAAAATCAACACTGGGCTGGGAATTTCATTGATTTTTATGTAATTTTTCGTCCCGCTCGATAAATTAAAAATTATTTCGCCAAAACTAAAAATGTCTCGGATCAGGGCAACATGATTTTGAAATGTATACACAAGTAGCTAAATTTCAGCTACTTTAGAAAAAAATCGTTCCGTGGCAAGTTTCCGAAAATCAACTCTGGGCTGGGAATTTCATTGATTTTTATATAATTTTTCGTCCCGGTCGATAAATGAAAAATTATTTCGCCAAAACTAAAAATGTCTCGGATCAGGGCAACATGATTTTAAAATGTATATACCAGTAGCTAAATTTCAGCTAAATTAGAAAAAAAATCGTGCAGTAGGCAAGTTCCCGAAAATCAATTCTGGGCTGGGAATTTCATTGATTTTTATATAATTTTTCGTCCCGTGGCAAGTTTCCGAAAATCAACACTGGGCTGGGAATTTCATTGATTTTTATGTAATTTTTCGTCCCGCTCGATAAATTAAAAATTATTCCGCCAAAACTAAAAATGTCTCGGATCAGGGCAACATGATTTTGAAATGTATACACCAGTAGCTAAATTTCAGCTACGTTAGAAAAAAATCGTTCCGTGGCAAGTTTCCGAAAATCAACACTGGGCTGGGAATTTCATTGATTTTTATGTAATTTTTCGTCCCGCTCGATAAATTAAAAATTATTTCGCCAAAACTAAAAATGTCTCGGATCAGGGCAACATGATTTTGAAATGTATACACCAGTAGCTAAATTTCAGCTAAATTAGAAAAAAATCGTTCCGTGGCAAGTTTCCGAAAATCAACTCTGGGCTGGGAATTTCATTGATTTTTATATAATTTTTCGTCCCGGTCGATAAATGAAAAATTATTTCGCCAAAAGTAAAAATGTCTCGGATCAGGGCAACATGATTTTGAAATGTATACACAAGTAGCTAAATTTCAGCTACGTTAGAAAAAAATCGTTCCGTGGCAAGTTTCCGAAAATCAACTCTGGGCTGGGAATTTCATTGATTTTTATATAATTTTTCGTCCCGGTCGATAAATGAAAAATTGTTTCGCCAAAACTAAAAATGTCTCGGATCAGGGCAACATGATTTTAAAATGTATATACCAGTAGCTAAATTTCAGCTAAATTAGAAAAAAAATCGTGCAGTAGGCAAGTTCCCGAAAATCAATTCTGGGCTGGGAATTTCATTGATTTTTATATAATTTTTCGTCCCGCTCGCTAAATTTATAATTATTTCACCAAAACTAAAACTGTTTCGGATCAGGGCAACATGATTTTGAAATGTATACACCAGTAGCTAAATTTCAGCTAAATTAGAAAAAAATCGTTCCGTGGCAAGTTCCCGAAAATCAACTCTGGGCTGGGAATTTCATTGATTTTTATATAATTTTTTGTCCCGCTCGATAAATTAAAAATTATTTCGCCAAAACTAAAAATGTCTCGGATCAGGGCAACATGATTTTAAAATGTATACACCAGTAGCTAAATTTCAGCTAAATTAGAAAAAAAATCGTGCAGTAGGCAAGTTCCCGAAAATCAATTCTGGGCTGGGAATTTCATTGATTTTTATATAATTTTTCGTCCCGCTCGCTAAATTTATAATTATTTCACCAAAACTAAAAATGTTTCGGATCAGGACAACATGATTTTGAAATGTATACACCAGTAGCTAAATTTCAGCTAAATTAGAAAAAAATCGTTCCGTGGCAAGTTCCCGAAAATCAACTCTGGGCTGGGAATTTCATTGATTTTTATATAATTTTTTGTCCCGCTCGATAAATTAAAAATTATTTCACCAAAACTAAAAATGTCTCGGATCAGGGCAACATGATTTTGAAATGTAAACACCAGTAGCTAAATTTCAGCCAAATTAGAAAAAAATCATTCCGTGGCAAGTTCCCGAAAATCCACTCTGGGCTGGGAATTTCATTGATTTTTATATAATTTTTTGTCCCGCTCGATAAATTAAAAATTATTTCACCAAAACTAAAAATGTCTCGGATCAGGGCAACTTGATTTTGAAATGTATACACCAGTAGCTAAATTTCAGCTACGTTAGAAAAAAATCGTTCCGTGGCAAGTTTCCGAAAATCAACACTGGGCTGGGAATTTCATTGATTTTTATGTAATTTTTCGTCCCGCTCGATAAATTAAAAATTATTCCGCCAAAACTAAAAATGTCTCGGATCAGGGCAACATGATTTTGAAATGTATACACCAGTAGCTAAATTTCAGCTACGTTAGAAAAAAATCGTTCAGTGGCAAGTTTCCGAAAATCAACACTGGGCTGGGAATTTCATTGATTTTTATGTAATTTTTCGTCCCGCTCGATAAATTAAAAATTATTTCGCCAAAACTAAAAATGTCTCGGATCAGGGCAACATGATTTTGAAATGTATACACCAGTAGCTAAATTTCAGCTAAATTAGAAAAAAATCGTTCCGTGGCAAGTTTCTGAAAATCAACTCTGGGCTGGGAATTTCATTGATTTTGATATAATTTTTCGTCCCGGTCGATAAATTAAAAATTATTTCGCCAAAACTAAAAATGTCTCGGATCAGGGCAACATGATTTTGAAATGAATACACTAGTAGCTACATTTCAGCTAAATTAGAAAAAAATCATTCCGTGGCAAGTTCCCGAAAATCCACTCTGGGCTGGGAATTTCATTGATTTTTATATAATTTTTCGTCCCGGTCGATAAATGAAAAATTATTTCGCCAAAACTAAAAATGTCTCGGATCAGGGCAACTTGATTTTGAAATGAATACACTAGTAGCTACATTTCAGCTAAATTAGAAAAAAATCATTCCGTGGCAAGTTCCCGAAAATCCACTCTGGGCTGGGAATTTCATTGATTTTTATATAATTTTTCGTCCCGGTCGATAAATGAAAAATTATTTCGCCAAAAGTAAAAATGTCTCGGATCAGGGCAACATGATTTTGAAATGTATACACAAGTAGCTAAATTTCAGCTACGTTAGAAAAAAATCGTTCCGTGGCAAGTTTCCGAAAATCAACTCTGGGCTGGGAATTTCATTGATTTTTATATAATTTTTCGTCCCGGTCGATAAATGAAAAATTATTTCGCCAAAACTAAAAATGTCTCGGATCAGGGCAACATGATTTTAAAATGTATATACCAGTAGCTAAATTTCAGCTAAATTAGAAAAAAAATCGTGCAGTAGGCAAGTTCCCGAAAATCAATTCTGGGCTGGGAATTTCATTGATTTTTATATAATTTTTCGTCCCGCTCGCTAAATTTATAATTATTTCACCAAAACTAAAACTGTTTCGGATCAGGGCAACATGATTTTGAAATGTATACACCAGTAGCTAAATTTCAGCTAAATTAGAAAAAAATCGTTCCGTGGCAAGTTCCCGAAAATCAACTCTGGGCTGGGAATTTCATTGATTTTTATATAATTTTTTGTCCCGCTCGATAAATTAAAAATTATTTCGCCAAAACTAAAAATGTCTCGGATCAGGGCAACATGATTTTAAAATGTATACACCAGTAGCTAAATTTCAGCTTAATTAGAAAAAAAATCGTGCAGTAGGCAAGTTCCCGAAAATCAATTCTGGGCTGGGAATTTCATTGATTTTTATATAATTTTTCGTCCCGCTCGCTAAATTTATAATTATTTCACCAAAACTAAAAATGTTTCGGATCAGGACAACATGATTTTGAAATGTATACACCAGTAGCTAAATTTCAGCTAAATTAGAAAAAAATCGTTCCGTGGCAAGTTCCCGAAAATCAACTCTGGGCTGGGAATTTCATTGATTTTTATATAATTTTTTGTCCCGCTCGATAAATTAAAAATTATTTCACCAAAACTAAAAATGTCTCGGATCAGGGCAACATGATTTTGAAATGTATACACCAGTAGCTAAATTTCAGCCAAATTAGAAAAAAATCATTCCGTGGCAAGTTCCCGAAAATCTGCTCTGGGCTGGGAATTTCATTGATTTTTATATAATTTTTTGTCCCGCTCGATAAATTAAAAATTATTTCACCAAAACTAAAAATGTCTCGGATCAGGGCAACTTGATTTTGAAATGTATACACCAGTAGCTAAATTTCAGCTACGTTAGAAAAAAATCGTTCCGTGGCAAGTTTCCGAAAATCAACACTGGGCTGGGAATTTCATTGATTTTTATGTAATTTTTCGTCCCGCTCGATAAATTAAAAATTATTCCGCCAAAACTAAAAATGTCTCGGATCAGGGCAACATGATTTTGAAATGTATACACCAGTAGCTAAATTTCAGCTACGTTAGAAAAAAATCGTTCCGTGGCAAGTTTCCGAAAATCAACACTGGGCTGGGAATTTCATTGATTTTTATGTAATTTTTCGTCCCGCTCGATAAATTAAAAATTATTTCGCCAAAACTAAAAATGTCTCGGATCAGGGCAACATGATTTTGAAATGTATACACCAGTAGCTAAATTTCAGCTAAATTAGAAAAAAATCGTTCCGTGGCAAGTTTCCGAAAATCAACTCTGGGCTGGGAATTTCATTGATTTTGATATAATTTTTCGTCCCGGTCGATAAATTAAAAATTATTTCGCCAAAACTAAAAATGTCTCGGATCAGGGCAACATGATTTTGAAATGAATACACTAGTAGCTACATTTCAGCTAAATTAGAAAAAAATCATTCCGTGGCAAGTTCCCGAAAATCCACTCTGGGCTGGGAATTTCATTGATTTTTATATAATTTTTCGTCCCGGTCGATAAATGAAAAATTATTTCGCCAAAAGTAAAAATGCCTCGGATCATTGCAATATGATTTTGAAATGAATACACCAGTAGCTAAATTTCAGCTAAATTAGAAAAAAATCGTTCCGTGGCAAGTTCCCGAAAATCAACTCTGGGCTGGGAATTTCATTGATTTTGATATAATTTTTCGTCCCGCTCGCTAAATTTAAAATTATTTCGCCAAAACTAAAAATGTCTCGGATCAGGGCAACATGATTTTGAAATGTATACACAAGTAGCTAAATTTCAGCTACGTTAGAAAAAAATCGTTTTTGGCAAGTTTCCGAAAATCAACTCTGGGCTGGGAATTTCATTGATTTTTATATAATTTTTCGTCCCGGTCGATAAATGAAAAATTATTTCGCCAAAACTAAAAATGTCTCGGATCAGGGCAACATGATTTTAAAATGTATACACCAGTAGCTAAATTTCAGCTAAATTAGAAAAAAAATCGTGCAGTAGGCAAGTTCCCGAAAATCAATTCTGGGCTGGGAATTTCATTGATTTTTATATAATTTTTCGTCCCGCTCGCTAAATTTATAATTATTTCACCAAAACTAAAAATGTTTCGGATCAGGGCAACATGATTTTGAAATGTATACACCAGTAGCTAAATTTCAGCTAAATTAGAAAAAAATCGTTCCGTGGCAAGTTCCCGAAAATCAACTCTGGGCTGGGAATTTCATTGATTTTTATATAATTTTTTGTCCCGCTCGATAAATTAAAAATTATTTCACCAAAACTAAAAACGTCTCGGATCAGGGTAACATGATTTTGAAATGTATACACCAGAAG
Source organism: Nephrotoma appendiculata (assembly GCA_947310385.1). NCBI lineage: Eukaryota > Metazoa > Arthropoda > Insecta > Diptera > Tipulidae > Nephrotoma > Nephrotoma appendiculata. The sequence goes on from OX371223.1 coordinate 102,202,417, forward strand.
CTAAATTTCAGCTACGTTAGAAAAAAATCGTTCCGTGGCAAGTTCCCGAAAATCTGCTCTGGGCTGGGAATTTCATTGATTTTTATATAATTTTTTGTCCCGCTCGATAAATTAAAAATTATTTCACCAAAACTAAAAATGTCTCGGATCAGGGCAACTTGATTTTGAAATATATGCACTAGTATTTAATTCTATGCTGTTTTAGAAGCAAATCGTTCCGTGACAAATACTCGAAAATTAACGCTATTTTTTAGGAGCGATTTTGAATTGCAATTTCGAATATCTTTTTGAAATAACATTTCAAAATCATGTATCCTGATCCGAGACATTTTTAGTTTTGGCGAAATAATTTTTAATTTATCGAGCGGACGAAAAATTATATAAAAATCAATGAAATTCTCAGCCGAGAGTCCATTTTCGGGAACTTGCCACGGAACAAATTTTTTCTTACATTGCCTGAAATTTTCCATTACTTTAGGCAATTTAAAATTTTACAGTTTTTTTATACGGTACATTTAATTTTTTTTTATTATATGAAATTTAGTCGAATTTAATAAAACTTGATAATTTTTTGTTTTTTCATTAAAATTGATAAAATTTCTGGGCTGGGCTAACTTCACAAATATAGTATATTTGAATGAAATGAATCAAAACCTGGGCTGGGATAACATCACACAAGAGCAAATTGGTTATTGATATGTTAGTGTTGCCTGATTAAAAAAATTTATTTTCTGGGATAGAATTCTGGGATAACTTCACATACGTACTGTTGCTCCACTATCTAACAAACCGGTATGTTTGATTCCATTTATCAGTAAACATTGGCATACGGTCGAGGGTCGTTCATATCAGTGTTAATGATGGAAGCAGCGATAACCGATTTAAATTGTCGTTTAATATTTCAATAGAGACCCGAACGTTTCTTTTGCTTTTGACTGTAATGTCGGATTCTCGGTTTGGCATATGGAGATTTAGGTTGCAAAAAATTGGATAAGAGTAATTAATTATAGGGTGGAGATGGTGCGAAATTGACTGTTCAAATTGGCTCGTGGTATGGGGGAACTTTGATGACGTTGTGCTGGGTTGGACTCTTCGACACTTTGACTGGGAATTCCTTTCTGAGGTGCAGGGATCCCAGACCTCCACTGTCCTCTTGATAAGTTTCCCAGACAACGTGGACAATGAGTGCTCGTATGGTACTCCTAGGGTTTCACCCTAGACACGTTTGGATTGCTCTCGGTTGAATAATGCATTGCCGCGAGATTTGGTTTAGTCTCCGCGAATTCATAATCGTTGTCCTGATAATTCAATTCATTAATCGCGACTGCACGCGAGAATGGCGTGTAGCGGGGACTTACTTTGAGGCGACACCAGGTGCTTTCCCAAGCAGCACAGCTTTTAATTAAGTCGTTGATGTTTGTGAAGTAGCGATCGGTGAGGTGATATTGCAATTGAGGAATCATATTGCGCATTAACACTTCAATGAGGCGCTCTTCTGGATAAGGTGTGCGACATTGCAAAGTCAAACTCCAGACGTATTGATAAAATTGTAAGCAGGTCTCTTTTGAAGATTGCGTCCGGGATTCAATTTCTTGTCGAATTTCGACATCCAATCTACGGTTTTCGAATTTTTCTAGGAATGTCTTTCTTAACTGATCCCAATTTAAACTTGGATTATTTCAACAGTACCAGTGTAGTGTTGTACCCTATAAAACCAAACTAAGTTCATTTATCACGGATTCCTTGGGAATATTCATGGTGCTACCAAGCGTTTCAACCTGCAGAATGAACAAGTCAGCAGGCAACCAATAGATGAACCATCGAATGTGATGCCTGATCTTGCAAGCGTTCATGGTCTAACCTGGTACGGTTCGTTTGCTGTTAAATAAGCGTTGAATTGCGTATTTTGAGCTTGACTAGTTGACGAGTAAGCTTGATTAGTAATAAGTGGCACTGAAGAAAAATTAGGAGGTACCCAACTCGACCCAATTGGTGGTATATTAGATGATAGCAAGGTGTTATTTGGTTTTTTCTCGTTCACATTTTGCCACTCTTGTCGTTGCAAGACTATATTCAATTGTTCCGAAAGTCGTTGTACCTGCGCTGCTAAGGTCGCAATCATTATTTCCCAAATATGAAAAACCTAATGGAGAAAGCCAATGGAAATCCTTTATATAAATGTATGCTTCTTTGAGAACTGCACATACTTCTTACAGAGCTGGGAAAATTTTTCAAATTTAATGCAGCCCCCCACATGCAGTCGCACACCAGTAAAGAAATCCAAAATAGAATTGTTTAATTCTTCAGTGTTCATGGTAAACCTTCAAAAATAATAGCCCAACGAAGGAAACATGAACACTCCATCTTTTAGAGCCTTCTTATAAGGATACGGCGTACAATTACATCACACCTCTGAAAATAGCTCACATTGAGTGCATCCTCTCTTACAATAACACCATACATTCAGCAACAAAATTAACACCTTTGAGCTCCTAACGGGTTATTATACCATTTTAAGGGGCGATTCATCGACCCCGCGTTTTCACACGCGCAGGAGTACCTATTCTATCACATCAGATATGATGAGTTATGCAAACGTGTCGAGGAAACTCGATTAGATTATGTGGACATTTTGTTCAAAATTTGAAAGAGTCTTGGTCTATTTTAAAACATTTGTGGCTTGTTACATTGAATGACTTGTTTTGCATTGTTACAGGCTGGCTACTGCCAACCTGCAGATTTCACTAAGCGCATGCAGAGGCCTCCACGGTGATGTTTTGCCGGCTACGTTCTCAGGGAGAAGTGCGAAGGGTCGTGGGGTTTGAGGCATGCATGGCTCCTGGCTTACACCGTGATGAAAACAGAAAGTTAGGGAACGCAAATAATAATAAAACCGAGTTCCGCCGAAATTCGTCGGCCGGAACCTGAGGAACGAACACAACAAAATTATAAACCGGTAGGGAGGTGCCTTGGTGCGCGCATCCATTCGAATTCAAACAGGGCAAAGCCCCGGTTATGAAATTGGATGCGGGCACCAAGGGACCGCAAACACTAAACCGACACAGAGGGAGTCTCCGCTCCCATCATACCACACCCGAAAATTTAGTAATTCATTTTATTTTAAGAAAAGAAACAAAAACCGAACAGAAACAACTTCCCCCCTCCACCCGTACCACGATAAGAGAACGAGAGAGAGAGAGAACAATGTGTACCGAGCGTGCACCCGCTGTGTGGCGCTCGATTACAAAAATTTTCAAAAATTATATCCCCAAAAAAAAATTTTAAAATATATATAAAAATAAAATCAAAAAATTTAAAATATATATAAAATTAAAATCAAAAAAAAATTTAAAAATAAAAATAAAAAGATTGTACCTGACCTTCACCAAGGTCACCCAGTAAGGTGTTGATGTGTCCTTGTCCGCCAAAATGGGTTGCGGTGTCTCACCGATACTAAATAAAATAATTACAACTGGCCGGCTGGCCACCCGTATTGTTGCGGCAGACCACCGATAACCAAATAAAATAAATACAACTGGCCGGCTGGCCACCCGTATTGTTGCGGCAGACCACCGATAACCAAATAAAATAAATGCAACTGGCCGGCTGGCCACCCGTTTTGTGGCGGCAGACCACCGATAACCAAATAAAATAAATACAACTGGCCGGCTGGCCACCCGTATTGTTGCGGCAGACCACCGATAACCAAATAAAATAAATGCAACTGGCCGGCTGGCCACCCGTTTTGTGGCGGCAGACCACCGATAACCAAATAAAATAAATACAACTGGCCGGCTGGCCACCCGTATTGTTGCGGGGCCTTTCCCCGTTCCAAATAAATAAATACGAGGTGCCGGTTGGCCACCCGTACCGTTGCGGCAGACCACCGATAACCAAAAATGTTGGGCGTTGTCCCGCCTTAATTCCGTTAATAAAAATTCAGCCCTCCGTTAAAATTCGGCGTACCACCGTTAATTATGTGGTACCTGTTGAAAATATGGTACTCGTAGCAAGTTGCGGCACCCGTTATGAGACGGCAACCGTAGAAGAAAATATCGGGCGTTGTTTCGCCTAAAACTGCAGATACTCGTTGAATGGCCTCAACTGGCCACCCATAAGGTGCGGTGTACGCTCGACGAAAGCGCGGTATCCGTTAAATACTTTTGGATCCGTCAATAAAATTGCCTCAATAATTGGCTCAATAAATCAATAAAACTTGGCTTATTTCACTCACAGACGTGAAAACCGCGTGGCCTCGTTAGAATTTCTTTTAAAATGGAAAAAACCTTTTTTTTTCACTTGCCGATTATCTTTTTCGGCTCTATATTTTCACTGGTATTTACTAATAAAAATCTATTTTCAAAATATATAATTCACTATATATATTATAACAATCATTTATTTGATTTTATATACAAATTATTATTATTTTTATTATTACCAAATTACATCATTTCACAAATTTTCCAAATAAACTCGAGCGCAGCATGTGCAGCTCGTTCAAAAATCAAAAAACTCGAATTTATCAAATTCACAACTTGAAAATAAAAAAACTACCAAACTGTCTCAAAATTACAACTCGAATGTCAAACCAAAAAAAAATATTCGAGCGTCGCACAGCTCGTAAAACGTTTTAGAAGAAAATGCATCTCTCTTCTCTGTCTCTCCTTTATACCAAATTTTCGTTGGTACAAAAGAGAGACATACAAGAAAAAAACATTTTTTCAAAACGTTTTACTTTGCACACACTCGATGCGCATTGTTCTCTCTTTCTCTCCCATCTTCGTTCCGTTGCCAACATAACAGAAGAAAACACACAAGAATCCATCCACCAAGAAACCACGTTTAGACAGCGAAAACCCGGACGCAAGAAACCACGTTTAGACAACAAAAACCCGGACGCAAGAAACCGTGGAGAATAGAAACAAATTTACAACAATGTCTTGTTAAGACAACACAGTCGTAACAGCATGGACGGATGGATCCTTTTTTATCGGTACTAGTTTGGGTAAGGGATTATTGTTAAAGTTTGTTTGTTTGGTGGAATGGATATATTACATTCGGGGATCTGGCGTGTGATATTTGTTGAGGGTTATGTAGTAACTATGGATAGAAATTACACACTTAGGGTAATGGAGAATTACGTTGCGATATGTATGATATCTTCTAGAGGATTTGTGATGGTAGTCAAAACTATGAATTAGCATATTAGTTTGAGACATAAATGTAGTTCTCTGGGAGGTCCGTCGAACTTTTAAAACCTTTGACAAATGAATCGGGTGCTTTATCTCGATACGATTCTGTCATCACATTCTTGGACTCATATTCGTGGAAGATAGTTCGTTTAGAATGAGTAACAAGTGTTGCTACATTTGGAGACAAAATTCTGGGATTATGATACGTGCCTTTCCAACGCGGTATTATGTGACACATGATGAGACACGAAATAGAGCCTCAAAATCAATACCACATCCACACCAGCTGTCTCGGAGCAAAAGGTGATTATTTTAATTAGGCGAATGACTACGGTGATGTGTTCGAGGTAGCATTAAATAAGTAACCGACCGTATTGTATTCCATTCAAAAATAATTTATGTAAGAATTGCGCGCTCCTTCCAGTCACTTTAAAACTGAACGATATATTTCTAGAACTGTCACTGTATGTCAGTTTATAAGTAAAATAACCCGCAAATTAGTAAAAACTATTAACAAACCAAGCAAATTCCAGTCACGTAAATGTTTATCTTTAAATAAAGATCGCTATGACAAATATCGTTACCCTAGAACAATAATGTCACAATTCGAAAATTTTAGATTTCTGAAAATAATCTTTAAAGGCAAAAACGGTTTACACCGAACTTCTGAAAAAAACAACAACTTTATAAAAAATTTTATAGAACAGTAGAACTCCGGGATGCCGATATTAGGTTCAACATATGCCTTGTTCATAAGGAATATGATTCAACTAATTCCACCACTAGTTCTATCTAGAATATATTTATGATATAAAATACGTATTATGTAAATTGATGAGCTGAAACGCATCTCTATATGCAAATTTCAACATTAATATACATATTTACTCGTATGGTATATGGTGTTAGATATAAGTTAGTTAATTAAATATTTTTAATTAATTTAATTGTTAATTACATCATTCATGAAGCCAGCTATAAGAACGCAATATAGTTTATACGTTTAGTTTTTTAGTAGACGGATTGGAGAAAAGTTGTGTATTTTATAATAACATCGGAGGAACTATTCTTAGTGCGTAACAGTTGTTTTGGCATAATGCCAACGTTTGTGCGAAAAATATTTTCAAATCCGTTTGAAAAATACTCACAACAATCATCGATCACCAATAATTGAAATAATATTTCCAATTGTCAATTCTGTTTTGTGTATAGTGCTAGTAATCTGCAGAAATCTCGAGGTCAAATCACAAATTTTCACTCACTTTTCAATACTTTATCGACAAACCTCAAATATTGAAATTATCGGAGCGGTTGATTTGCGGAGAGAAAAATATGACTAGCGATGCAACCGATGAAAATGATTTTTAATAAACTTTTATCGCGATATCGTGGCTAAATGATCGGTTTCTTGATAACATTATAATTTTTATTGCAGCATCTCAAAATATTGGTTTTATATTGTTAGTTGCAATTTGAAAATTCACCCGAGCCTACATTAAAGTATAAAAACACCAGTTTCATAAATTAACAAATTCACATAATAAAATTTATTTTATCTCACAGTTGAAAATTATATAAAAATTGCAGTGTACCATGGTGCGAGCTATAAGAAAAATGTTTCCGCAATCATACGATCAGAATTTTTCGGATTATCCAAAAGAGACAACAATCCATGGCGTTAAATATCTAGGGAATCGAAATCGCCCGCTAGCCGATCGGATATTCTGGATGATAATTTTTACTCTCTCGATATCATCTCTTGGCTATTTTGTATATAAAATCTGTCGGACTTGGATAGAAAATCCGGTAATGATAACCGATCAACAAAAACCGATTTACGTATTTGAAATTCCATTTCCTGCGGTCACAATTTGTCCCCAAATTAAGATCAAGGCTGATAAATTCGATTTTGAAAATCTGAACGATGACGTAAAACAATTGGAGAATATTACGGATTTTGAAAGCAGTGAAATAGGAAAAAAAATGGTTAATGGCGTCGCAAATATGTCGCCGGGAATTTAAAAATTACATCAAACCAAAAATGGGAGTTGAGAAATTTCTGGAAATGGTTGAGTTTTTTGAAATGCCACGTGATTGGATTAATACGTTACATGATGTAAAGTTAAGTGAAACAATCAATATACAGTTTGTTAATTACGTTTATTATTTTCCTAGATGTCGCCCAATTTGGACGAAGTGTTTGATGCTTGCGAAATGTCAAGTTTAAATATGGACGATGAAATTGAAATGGACATACCATCAAAAGAAAATTGTAAACGATTATTTTCCACGATTATAACGAACGACGGAATTTGTTTCACGTTTAATGGACTACGTGACATTTTACGAATGGATTCACTGCAGACAGATTTCCCGTACCACAATATTACACAAAAGCAAGATGGATGGGATCCAGAAAATGGTTATACCAAAGTTTCTGGTTATCCATATAAAGCAATGAATTTAAAATTTGTGTTGAAGGCGAATTTTTCCGACGTAACACCACTCTGTTTACCAGCTGACGTCGGATATAAAATAACGCTAAATTCTCCAACTACTTATCCGTCAACGTACGACAATTTTATTCCGCTAGCGTACCGCAAGGACTATAAAATAGTAGCTATACCAAAAACCATTAAAACGAATGAAGATTTAAGATCGTTTACGCCCGAGGTACGAAACTGTTTCTTTAACGATGAACGCAAATTAAAATTCTACACATATTACAACAAAGAAAATTGTGAACTTGAGTGCTACCTAAATTATTCAAAGGGTTTCTTTGGTGGTGCTGCTTTTTCATCGCCATGCGATTCAAACACTACTAATTTTTATATTCCACACAAAAATTATGGATGGGAATTCCCTGCAATTGCGTTAGTTTATCAAGAACATCTGAGGACGTTCGAGCCCGAAGACGACACATTCAATATTGCTGATATGTTTTACTGTAATTGCTTACCTGAATGCAATGCACTTCGTTACGAATATAAAATTTTGAACACAAATGATGATTTCTCACTCAAAACGTTAGGTGGGGCGACCGATATGAATAAAAGTAGCATTAGTAGAACCACAGTCGAAATAATATTTAATGAACCGAGTTTTACTAGCCAGAAACGGGTGAGGATGTATACGTTTGAAAATGTGTTGTCGGATTTTGGTGGGTTGTTAGGTTTATTTATGGGTGGTTCGGTGTTGAGTTTGTTTGAACTGTTTTATTTTTTAACTATACGAAATTGTTTCAAGGTGGAAAGTGAAAATCTGCAAATATAAAATCGCCGGTTTTTTACAACTGAGACAGTTTGAAAAATTTATAAAAATAACAGGAAACACAGAAAGATTGTAACGAATATTTTAATGTGAAATAAAAAATGCTGTCGTCTATACCTTAATATTTATTACCATTTTGAATGATAATAATGACATAGAAACACAAACTGTAAATTTTTATTCTGTAGTTTTTGATTGCTTTGAACAATCCATTCCGTATACTCGCAAAAAAACTGTATTGCCATCACCTCCTTGGTATAATAGCGAATTACGAGCATTACGCAACCGTAGAAACAAACTTTGGCATAGATTTCTAAGAACTAAATCGGACTCTGATCACTCTAACTATTTGATTAGTTATAATGATTTCAGTAGTCGGACGAACTTTACGGGAATTACATCAGACTCATGCAGTCCAATCTTATAGCCGATCCTAGGAGTTTCTGGCGGTTTGTTAATTTGAAAAAAAAATCCGACGGATACCCTTCAACTCTGAATTATAAAGATCATTCCTCTAATGATCCTCAAATCATAACAAATCATTTTGCTAACTTTTTCAGTCTGGCTTTTGCAAACAGTGATTTTGAACCCGATGAAGATTACTTCATACACATGAACAACTGTGTTCAAACAACACTAACTTCGGTTCAAATCGATTACGAATCCGTGGTACAAAAGATTTCCAAACTTAAAGATGATTTTTCACCTGGTCCTGACGGTCTACCATCCATCGTCCTAAAAAACTGCAGTAATATTCTTGCTCAGCCGCTGACGGCACTTTTCCAAAAGTCGCTTTCACTTGGAATTTTCCCATCTATTTGGAAAAGTTCCTTTATAATTCCGACCCATAAGAACGGCTCCAAATCAGACATTTGTAATTACAGGCCGATTGCAAAGTTATCTTGTATTCCCAAGCTGTTCGAAAGTATTATATACGATTCATTGTACTTTTAGTGTAAACCGTTGTTTTCCGACAATCAGCATGGTTTTCTCAAAGCTCGCTCCACGACCACAAACCTTGTGGAATTCACTTCACAAACATTAAATATGATTGAAGCAGGGAATGAGGTCGATGTTATCTTGACCGATTTCAGCAAGGCGTTTGACAGGATTTCCCATAAAGTTATTTTGTTTAAGCTCAGGGCTCTTGGATTTCCCCCACAATTTCTCCGTTGGGTGGGCTCTTATCTTAAAGACCGTATTTATCAAGTTCTGTTTAGGACATCAGTATCAGCTCATTTTTCAGCAACATCTGGAGTGCCCCAAGGCAGCCATCTGGGGCCGATTTTTTTCATTCTGTCTATTAACGACGTTGCATGTTTAATTAAAGATTCAACTATATCTATATACGCCGATGACATGAAGATTTACAAACAGATTTCAAACACCACCGATAGGATCCTATTACAATCCGACCTCAATACATTTTCCGTATGGTGTGTAAAGAACAACCTTGAGCTGAATGTGGGTAAATGCCAGACGATCACCTACTCTCGGAAGCGTGCACAGTCCATTTCTCATGACTATTATATTAACAATGATGCCGTTACCAGAGTTAGTTCTGTTCGTGATCTGGGGATCGTTTGTGACAGCGAATTGAACTTCAGAAATCACGTAGATCGCATTGTCAATCAAGGTAACGCTGCGCTCGGTTTCATTAAGCGTTGGTCAAAAGAATTCGACGATCCTTATGTTACGAAGGCTCTCTATTTAACATTCGTTCGTCCCCTGCTCGAGTATGCTTGCCAGGTGTGGTCGCCTTATCATGTGGTTCACATAAAAAGGATTGAAGCAGTTCAGCGTAGATTTCTTCGCTTTGCTTTACGCGGGCTACCGTGGGTGGACATGTTTCACCTACCTCCATACCTAGATCGCCTCAAGCTAATTGATTTACAACCACTTCGTAGGCGCAGGGTTGTTGCAGACGTTGTTTTTATTCATCAATTGCTAACCGGCAGTACCGACTCTCCTTTCCTCTTAGGAAAAATCAATCTAAATTTTAATTCACGAGCCTTGAGATCGGTACCTATGTTTCGAATCGACCATCATAGGACTGACTATGGTAAAAATGAACCTGTATCTAGGATGCTTCACGAGGCTTACCAATACTCCCACTTCATTGATTTTAATATGACGAAACGCACTTTAAAACAACTTTTTTATTTAACTTGACTGGTTTGGCCTTTAATATTTTATAACTTTTATAACATTTTGTTTTGTTACATTTTATTTTGTTTTATTTATCAAATTTTATGAAATTTTATCAGTTGACTGCTATATTTTCAATTTTAATCTGCTTGTACTAAGCAGACTCAACCTCTGTTCTCCTTCCGTCCGCGACGGGTATCGTTTTGCTTAGCTGTTCACCTAGTTTGCCTCTTAATAATCAGATTTGATTTTAATACTAATATAGATTTTCCCGCTTGCTACTTTTCTTTAATTTCACAGGTTAAGCAGTTCGATATCCATGTTTATAATCACTGGAATTATACTCAAAAAAATAATAATAATACAGATGGAGACTCCCCGCGCGCGGTTGGGAGGGGTAATAGGTCGTTGGGAATTATTATTATTATTATTATTATTATAACACAGTACGATAGGCCCTCGATTACATCTACTTAACACAAAAGTGTTGCTCGCAGAGAGCGAAGAAACAGTAATGAAGGAAAAAAATAGTGGAAATCCCAAATATTGCTATAACAATGAGTCGTTAAACCTGGAGAGCTTCTCTCAATTCTAAACTCTTGTGTAAATCTGAGGTTGGTGCTTGATACTACCTTGTTATGATTGGAATCTTTTGATTCAAGCGGGATAATGATGACGGAATTAAAACAAAATACTCTTAAGAGATTGTTTAATACTTCCCAATACAGTTAAGTGCGGATATTAGAAGTTCAACCGAAAAACTAATAAACCTCTTCAAACCCCAACCATTAACCAATACTGCGAGCCAAATTTTATCATAATTCATTAGAAACGGTGAAAATAGGTGGTACATTGTAAAACTCCACTAAAACTTCACAATTTCATATGCTAAGATTCTTTTCTTCAGAGATCAATGAGTTTATCAATTTTAGGAATCCCTTTAAGATTTCATTAAGCTGAAATGTTGTCTTTAGTGAAAAGAGAGGTTCAAAATGGATAAAAAATTGCCGCGGCTTCTAAAATAATAACACAAATTCTCTTTCGTGATAGTGCTGCCACTAGCAGTGAATGGCGTAATCTCTTATTTTTCGCTAGCAAATTTCCCGTGTCTTAAGTGGGAACTATAGATAGAATAAAAAAAATAAAAAAAATAACGTAAGAGAGCGAGAGATAGGATTCATATGTATTTGACCATACTCAGAATAAGAAAAATAAAAACTATAAGAGAAATTGCGTTTTATTTTGCTGTCACTTAAAAAGAATAGCCGAGCGAAAATTTTCGTCCAAGAATAAAAACTTAACAAATACAACAACAAAACTCAAACAAATTTTAGTGCGTTGAATGTAATATGCATGTTTAATTATTTTATATATATTTGGGAATTTGGAATTGTTCGTTTATATTATCTTTTTTGTTTATAAAATATTCATGTACACATATACTAATATGAATATAAAATCACAAATAACTTTCACTACACTGTAGAATTGTATTTTTCTAAACCTAACCTAAAAAAATAATTTATCGAATTGCAGTGATTTAAACCGCATATAAATATATTTTATAATTTTAAACACATATATTTGTTGATATGTAATACGTTTATACTCAAAACTATTGTAGTTTCACTCAATATTTTATGAAATATATCAAAAAAAATTTACATGAAAAATATGAATGAACTTAATATTTTAAGTAATCTATAACTTCTTGTTGCTTATATAGTCTTTTGTTAATATTATTTATTGATTTTTTGGCTTCTTTATAGACTATTTAATTATAATGTTTTAATTACAATGTGTGGTTGACAATAATTACTTTCAGTTTAATAATCAATTTTTCAAACAAAAGTATGGTTTAGCAATGGGTAATTGTTTGTCGCCTATTCTCGCGGATATAGTATTAGAGAAACTACTGAAAGAAAAAATTGCTGAACTAGACCGAAAACCGACAATTATATTCAAATACGTAGATGACTTACTATTAGCAATGCCAGCACACCTAATAGATGGAACCAAGACAGTATTGGAATCTTTTCATGAAAAAATCCAATTTACCACGGAAACTGAAAAAGAAGGTGCACTACCATATTTGGATATGAAATTGATGCGATTTAACAATAAAATTGTGACTGATTGGTACAGTAAAGACACTTCATCTAATAGATTACTCAATTTTATATCAAATCACCCATATAAAATGAAATATAATGTTGCGTTTTCATTTATTAGGAGAGTACTACATTTAAGTGACAGGACATACAGAAAGAAAAATATAACCTTAATCACCAGCATACTGAAAAAGAATAATTATCCAATTAAACTAACGAATAAATTAATAACCAAAATTCTATACACATTCAAACGCAAGCAGACGAATCCTACAAACTCGACAGAACAAAACAAGATCGTGTTTGGTTCTCTACCGTACATCCCACACCTGTCGGAAAAACTTAAGACCACTTATGTTTCATTTCACCGTCAAACATTAATAGCGGATAAAATTCCTAATAAGCTGAAGAAAGTCTTCACTCCGCTAAAAGACAAAATTCCTGTGGAAAAGAAAAACGGACTTATTTATAAAATTAAGTGTAAATGCGGGAAAACATATGTGGGAGAGACATCAAAAACACTGAATACAAGAGTGGAGCAACATAGAGGAGATGTTAGGCGTGCCAAAAAACAACGTCAACCACTGACTGGAACAGCACTAGCACGACATTCAACAGTTTGCAATAGAGGTTTTGATTTTGACAATGCCACGGTCTTAGATTATGAACAAAAACATACAAAAAGGTGGTTTAAAGAAATGGCCCATATAACACTGGAACCAGAATCTATTAATTTCAAAACAGACTGCAACAAATTACAAAAACACTACATAGGGATTATCAAATCTACGAAAAATGGGTCAACGGTACATCACTAATCATAATTCCAACAAAACAATTATCACATAACAATAGTAATAACACATATTTAACAAATCACAATGAAGCATAATAATAATATACATTTAATTACGCAAAAATTAAAATCTAAATTGTTGAATGCATATTATAGAATTTGTAGCCATTTTGATTTGGATGACATCGTTTTGTTTGGTAATAATTATGATAAAGTAGTTAAAGAACAAGTTGAATTTCATTTAGCGCCCTCTATGGAGAAGAATTGGTTGTATTAAATATGATACGTAGTCGATAAATTAGGTTGCGTTTATCTTAATTAAAAAAGGACTGATATAGGTTTATTCTTATTTTTATTTTTGTTTCATATGCATGTAATAATAATAACAACACAGCAATATTAAAGTATTATCTAGAGAGCGGGAAAAATCGCAAAACTCTAAAATATTAGCAAAATATTAATAATGCATAAATTTATATATATATATATATATATTTATATATATATATATATATATGTAACGTAAATTTTTAATTAATAACTATCGGACAATAATTGTAAAAATTAGCCATAGAATAATGTGTGAGTGATGTTATATAGAATATTTATGTAAGTTATTACCCTAGTAAATTATTCTAATGTTACGAAAAATGGGGACAAAAATGAATTGTATGATAAAATTGTTTTTTTAGGATTTAATAAATAATTCGCGTACCCTGATGATGACCCGAAAGGTCGAAATATTGGTACAAGATAATTAATGTTTCATTGTAATTAAAACATTATAATTAAATAGTCTATAAAGAAGCCAAAAAATCAATAAATAATATTTAAGTAATCTATAGCCGAAAAGTCAAATTGGAAAAATAATTTTTTGTCTTCGTTTTTTACGTTATTTCTGTTATTTTTTTTATTCCACCTATAGTTGGCCCATTATACAGCACCTAACTGTAAGTGATTTTCGTATAAAATTGAAAACAATTTTATGAGGCACTATTGTCATTTTACGCAAAAAGGGTATAAGAAACGTCAAAATTTGTGCATCCATGTAAAATTTGTATTGAAGATTAATTGCGCAAATGAAAATTAAAACTACATAAATATTTTAATAGCATTTTCAAAATAAATATGGAATTTCAAGGGTCTGTCATGTGAACATCTTGTCATGTGAACATGAATGTCTGTGAAGTTAGCCCGAAAAATTTCCCAAAGAAATGCGATGGCAACACTATAAAACGAATATCACGACATTTTTCAGTATCATCCCGAAAAATTTTTTATATCACGCTAGTTTTGAATGTCATCCCGAATTTTTTTTACTATCATGATATTTTTTTTTTTTGTTATCCCGAAAAAGAATTCCAATACAGAAAATTTCAGTAAATAAATAGCGACAGGTGTTCGAACCATCCCGAAACCAAAAAAAATATTGAGGCGCAGAAATTTATATCACGAGAAATTAATTTAATAACAAACAATTTACTGGCGTGGTTAATCCAAAAACGCAAAATAAGCACTCTGGTTATTAGTAAGAAAACAATTATTGTGGATCGAGTCTATGAGTAAAATTTTAGATATAGTCGTGTGAAGTCGTAGTAGATTTCAATTAACAGAGCTACGAGTAGGTTGGTATGGAATTTGTAGAGGAAGGATGTACCATTCAAATGCCCAAAAATTTAAATCAAGTCTATGAGTCAAATTTTAGGGATAGTCGTGTGAAGTCGTAGTAGATATCAATTAACAGAGCAAGGTTGGTATGGAATTTGTAGAGGAAGGATTCACCTTTCAAACGCCAAAAATTTTCGTATTTTACGGATTCTTCAGTAATTGGAGGTTGGCCACATGCTTCTAATGATAATCGTGCTTCTGATGTAAACATTGCATATTATAATATACATTAATACATTACATTAATAACCACTTATCTTGGACACACTTTTTATTTTATGATTTGCTATCTAGGGACAGTATATTTACAAAAAATACTCTTCATTGCGGCGTAAAATCAAATAAACATCGTTAAGGTAATTTTCAATTAATTTTTAAAGTTTTATGGCCCGATTCTGAAATTGTAAAAATTCTATAGGTGCAAATTTATAGAAATTGCTTACAGGGAAAAAGGTGCAGGGTTCTAAAAAATTAAATTCACAAAATGTAGACTTTTCGCCGCTGTAAATCAATACAATCAAACAACAAACTAAATATTTTCCGAAAAGAAAATAATATCGACGGGATAGTTATATTTGCAGTAATAAAAGAAGACTTACAGACAATCCTAGGCGGCGAAGACTGCGAAAATTTGGGATTTGTGAAATGAGTAAATCAGATTTTGGTGCTCCAAAAATTTTGAGTATGATATGAATTTCATAGATAACCCAAAGTTCAAAATAATACCGGCAGGAAAAATACCTTATGCAATTGAAGAAAAGGTGAGACAAGAGATACAAAATATGATAACACTTGGTGTCATCGAGAGCGTTAGCGAGTCAACGCCTGCAGTAAGCCCTATGTTGGTCGTGACCAGGGGTAAAATTCGTGTATGCATGGACCCAACGGAATTAAACAAAAATATTATGAGGCGTATATATCCAATGAAAACAGTCGAAGAAGTGGCAGCTAAAACACGAGGCAGCAAATTTTTCACAAAATTGGACTGCGAAAAGGGATTCTGGCAAATAAAAGTGACAGAACGCACGTCGAAATATTTAACATTTTCAACGCCATGGGGCAGATTCAAATATCTACGTATGCCATTTTGTATATCATCAGCACCAGAGGTATTCGCTGAGGTTATGAACCGAACTCTAGAGGGTATAGATAGATGCGAAGTAGTAATGGATGACATTTCCATTCACGCGCCAACATTAACGGAGTTGCGTGAAATCACAAAAACGGTCACTAGACGATTAACAAAAGCGGGATTCACACTAAATAAAGGAAAGTGTGAATACGAAAGATCGTCAGTAAAATTTCTAGGTCATATCTTCACAAAAAAGGGATATGAAGCGGATAAAGATAAAGCCAGGGCAATCAACCAATTAAAAACGCCGACCTGTGTTAAAGAATTGCCGACAATATTATGCATGGTGAATTATCTTGGCAAATTTATCAGCAACCCATCAGAATTAACAGAACCATTGCGAGCAGTAAGTCTATGGGCGCTTGTTTACAGCAAGGGGGAAAACCCGTAGCATATGCCACAAGGTCATTTACAACTGCACAGCAAAATCAACCACAAATAGTAAAAGAAGCGTTGGCTATTCGTTTCGGATGTCAAAAATTCCATGAATATACGCATATGGAATGAATTAAGCGTTGAAACGGATCACAAACCTTTAGAGACGATCTCCCTAAATTCCATACAAAATGCACCATTGAGATTGCAACGTATACTATTCGACATATTACAATATTTGCCAAAAATAAAGTATATCAAAGGAACGGCGATACCAATAGCAGATGCATTAAGCCGGAATTGGTGAAGACCTACGTGACAGATTGACAAGGGAAACGGCGGCTGATGTTGAGCTACAGACATTAATAAAAGCAATCATGGGCAAATGGCCGGTAGAAAAGGACAAAATACCAAAGATGATCAGGGCATATGCGCCATACATACATGAAATGGGTTACATACGAAGAGGGTTTACTGCTGAAAGGTACAGAATAATCGTGCCAAAAGCAATGATCAAATCAACAATGACTATGAGGCACATGTGGGAAACAGTGGCATTTCTAGTTCTACAACACTGCGCAGATTACGACAAACATTGTTTTGGAACGGACTAAGCGTGAATGCAAAAAACTACGTAGAGCGATGTGCAATTTGCCAACAGCCCCAAAGCGCGAATATAAAGGAGCCATTATTATTGCGAGAGATACCAGAATACCCATTCCAACTGATATCTACGGACATATTCAAGTTCAAGGGGGACGATTACATACTGTTGGCGGACCACTACTCGGGATTTTCTGATTTCAGAAAGCTAAAATCATCAACGTCAACAGAGTTAATATTAACACTAAGCCAGTGGTCTCAGTCCATGGAATACCCGAAATATTGGAATCGGACGGTCGGCTACAATACACGAGTCAATTATTTAGGGCATTCGAGTCAAAATGGCAATTCAGACATCGAATATCATCACCATATTGTCCTCGGTCAAACGGATTTGTGGAAAGAAATGTTAAATCTATAAAGGGAATATTAAAGCGCTGCTGAAAAGATGGAACCGATCCATACTTAGCAATGTTAATACTTTGGAATATTCTACGCAACGAAATATTGGGATCATCGGTTCAGCGATTATTCAGTGCCGTCAAACGCGAACAATTTTGCCGATAAACATGGTAGACTTAAAACCTAAAATAATCAACTGAAGAACTTCGAGAATTGAGAACGAATCAAAAACGATATGCAGATCGTGTAGCAACACCTCGATTGTCATATAAAATGGGCGAAAACGTCAGAATGCAAACAAAGCATCGCGAGTGGAAACCAGCGAAGGTAGTCGAAATCACTGGAAATCCAAGATCGCTAATAGTCGAAACGCCGGATGGTAGAAAATATCGAAGAAATAACATACACCTGCACACAACTAAAGCGAAGATACCATTACCTATTTCACCATCGATAGAATTCGAAGCAATAAACAGTCGAGCGGGCGAAACACCACTGGTTGAAATACCATCAACGGAGTCATCAACAACGGGAAATACCTCAACAAACACGGATTTTTTTTACTCCAGGTCAACCTGGTGGTGGGGGGTCAACGAGTCCGATACTGCCGTCAGACACGGAAGAGCCAGTCAAAGTCAGCCGTTACGGCAGAAAAATCAAACCATTGGTCAAATTTGATCCTTCGTGTTAGGACATAAAAATAAATAAACTAATTTTCAATTTTTTTTTAAGAAAAGGGGGATATCATGTGAACATGAACTTGTCATGTGAACATGAACTCATGACTAATACAATATACTTACCAGTGTAAAAGATGAACGCCAATAAACCAGTCTCATACTTATACTATCGAACCTACAACACGCATTATCATTGTACAATCATTACAGGTCTAACTTCAAACCAAAGTTTAAAAGTCACAAAATGTGTAGTGTTTTTGGTTGTTTAGCAAGAGTTGATAAATCAACTAGATTGCACCAGTTCCTGAAAAACCATATATTAAAAAATCGATGGATTGCCATTTGCAAAATTGATGTAAAAATTTCGAACAATTTTCGAGTTTGCAGTAATCATCACCATGTTACTTCAAATGATTACATAAATCGTAAGTTATTGCAATAAAATTTTTCTTTTAAATAATTTTGCTAAATTATGTTTTAGAAAATCGTAATACACTCTGCTTAAAGATGAATGCATGCCAAGTAAAAATCTACCACAAAGAAAATATGTGATGAAAACCAAACGGCAGGATCATATAGGAAGTCGGTTAAAAAGGCAGCAAAATCGAGAGAGTCTACGGAACGCTCTACAACATGTAAAATCCCAGGATAAACTAAAACTGTTTTCAATTTAAAACAAAACGAGCCCGTCACTCCGACATTAGTGAGTATCCGGCGAATTCAGCAGGTGTAAGTCAGATCCAATCGCAACCCGAAAACTACGAAATGTGCGATAAATGTGTCCAAGCAAATGGTATTGATGTTATTGAAACCCGGTATATTCTAATAACGGATTTAATTACAAATATAAGCCTGTTGAATTCTTGGACGGGCATAAATTCATTTGCATTATTAGATGCAATTGAAGACTGTGTTTCCACATACTTGATAAAGTTAAAACCCAATCTTTCGTTTATCTGTATATCTTCGATGTTTGGTTTATCATAAAGTACAATTTCACGGAATTTTGCTGCAATGTTGCCCATCCTTGGAGCCGCATTAAAATAAGCAATTTATTTTCCTTCGAAATAAGAAACCATTGCCAATCTTCCTACATGTTTTAGGCCGCACTTAACAAATGTAAGAGCAATCCTTGACTATTCAAGTGCTTAACTGTCCCAACTGTAAAATTTCTATACATTTCTATATCACATTACAAAGAACATAATACGATCAAATTTTTGGTATGTATTTCACCGGGCAAAGCATCCGATAAGTTTATTTTCAACGAAGAAAAATTAATAGAAAAATTAGAACAGAACGATTTCTTATCGTGCATAAAGGCTTTGCATGAAAAGGAATTGACAGACAAAGGGCTTAAACTAATCCGGCCAACTTTTAGTGCAGGGATACAGTTCACGTAGAACGAGTTATTCAAAGAATCAAAATATTTAATACTTTACGGTGTCAAATACATATTACAATATTGCCATATATCGACGTTTTTATTCATATAATTGTTTCATTAACAAACTTGTAGTCACCGGTTCTTACAGATAATAAATTTTGACCTGTTTTAATAAAATATTAAGAGTATTCTGTGTAAGATGTTCATAAAATAAATACATATAAGAATTTCAGGTTTACTTCATTAGTTTTATTGTTTTTTATTTTAAAATAATGATTAACCAACAATCTTCACTCTGGAACTAAATATTCAAAAGCTCCGGTACACTCGATCATTAAGGATTAATATACACCTATGTATATACGAGTATTCACCCAGTTCCACAATAGATGGCCTTACTCCAGAACTTCTTCCAAAAATCATTTAAAAATCCCACTTCTATCCAACATACCCAATCCTATCATAACCGGATAAGACATTGCAAAGTTCCGCCCCAGATGGCCATATTCCAGAACTTCTTCCAAAAATCATTTATGGATCTCATTTCCGACCAACATATCCAATCCCATCATAATCGGTTAAGAAATTACCGAACAACAGTTTTTACGTGAAGGGGAAGGAACGAGGAAAGAATCACGACGAAAGAATCAAAGTGTGGAACGGCGAAGGGTTTTTTTCCATGAAATTTTAGCACGGCATACTTTATGAAAATAAAAATTAACAAACAAAAATATACCATACAAGTTTAATTTGTTTGCTGTCAGATCCACTTAAGGACTAGACACACCAAGTGTCGACGGCGAGCGGCGAATTTAAATATGCATTAATTTATTTATGTATTATATAGAAACAATAGTATAAAAAATATATTCCAATTACATATTTATAAAAAAGACTACAATTCAGGAAATGAAAAATGACGCCATGTGTGCTTT
Organism: Nephrotoma appendiculata; assembly: GCA_947310385.1. Lineage (NCBI taxonomy): Eukaryota > Metazoa > Arthropoda > Insecta > Diptera > Tipulidae > Nephrotoma > Nephrotoma appendiculata. The sequence continues at coordinate 102,223,119 of OX371223.1, forward strand.
AGTTCGAATATTAAAAAATATAGTCTCGTTCGATCATATTCAAATATTCACATTCCTTATACAAAAATATCTAATGTTTATTCACAATAAAATATAAAAATGTAGGTATATAAAATAGCTTTAAAACAAAAAGACTTACCAAGTAGGTAAATGAATCCTTGTAAATAATAACTCACAATCACAACTAAAACTTTCACTTCACTTATGTATTTTATCAATAATTAATTACACAAATACAAAATTCAAATAAATTAAATTAAATTTCAAAATAATAAATAATAAAATAAAAATTTTATTTTATTTAATTCCATAGTCGACTGTTCTCGTCGACGGTCAAACACCAACTGCAAAAATAAGACAGCGTGAAGTTAAAGTTTATGACAAAATAATACGCCCTACACGCTACACACGATCTGATTTGGTTAGGCCGTCGGGCTGATTAGATCAGAACAGATGTAAAATCAGGTCGTGTGTAGGTTTGTCGTATGACAATTTTTCTGTCGGGTGATGTCAGGTGGAAAATCCATCCAATCATCAAACCGCCTGACCAAACCAGACATGTTGGATGGAAATGGGATTCTTAAATTATTTCTTAAATTATTTTTGGAAGAAGTTCTGGAATATGGCCATCTCGGGCGGAACTCTCTCTCTCTCTCTCTCTCTCTCTCTCTCTCTTTCTGGCACTATATCCCTTCAAGGGATTTGGCCGTCTCAAATGAGGTTTCATAATCATGTTTTCATTTCGGATAATTAATTCATTGATACTAAACCAGCCGTGAATTTTTTTTCCTTGTCACCACCGGGAATCGAACCCGGGACCTCCGGTCGCTGGAGCAAGCATGCTGACCACTTTGCCACCTGGTCTGTTGTTTAGCGGTAGTTTGAATTTTTCGACGATCGATTTCTTACTTATATCAGTAGTTTTTTTGTGTTTGGACTATTCCTTTTCCGTTTTACTGCAATATAGCGATCGATGCCAGTTTATGTCAATTGATTATTGCGTTTAGTCCGTTCTTTAAGGCTTGTGTCGCTACTGTGCTTTTTGGGGATATTCCCGAAATTATTATCATTATCCATCGGGTCGTTTACCACTTCTGGCTCCATATTCAACATTTAAGTTGAAAATTATCTCTTTAATAGAACTTGAAGTAGACGGTTTTATAGGTGATCTTGACACCATACCTCTTTTTAGAAAAGATTGTTCTCCAAAGATTGAATTCCGTAAAGGTGTTTGTACTTTCGTTAGCCACACTGGATGAACCACCCGCCTGACTGACCACTTCAGTGGTATTGCTTGTAGATCTCGATGACTGGGAGCCCACTTGCTCACTGCCGAGAGCCGCTGGTACTTAGCATCCGATTCCCTGCACCTTATTTTTGTTTTGGTTGGTTGACTCCATTGAATATATAGATTCGGGGTTCCTTCTTTTAGCATTTTATACGTACTGCCAGCTTTTTACAGCCGCTCCTAATATGGAGAACAGACACTTAAACAACTCAACCCTAACATGGAGAACAGACGCTTCAGGATTTGCCATGGGTATTTCCGCCTCAAGGCAAGTAGCTCGGGTTTTACAGCGCCCGTACTCGCGGGGTTATACTTTTAGCGTTACCCAGGGTGCAATATGAAACGAAATGAAAATTATTTTACACATAACATACATACATAAATAAGTAACATCAAGAACGTTTTCTCTTGTAAACGTAAGTTATTGTAGTTAGGTTGTTGTTGTTCAACTCGTATATAAACAGGACCAATGAGCTTATTTTTAATGCACTAGTTGTCACATTCCTAGCTTTAACAGTATTCAATAATATTTTCAAGTAAAAATGTATTTGATTAAATTTTGTTTTGTTCCGCTATTGTCAAAATTTTTTTAGCTAACTTTTCTTCCTTTGCCGATTTCCTTTTCTGTCGTTTTCGATATGCACTCATTTTCATGATGTGATTAAATTCGCATGCCTTAACAGCACGACTTTCCTGATCCAGTTTTTTTATTGTTTCACTATTGGCCTCTTGTATTTAGTCTCTTTAATTCAAACATTTCATATTGCAATCGTTTCCTTCTACCATCTCAAATTTTGGCGAAATTCTTTGATTTTAAAGACTTCGGAAAACTTATATCTCTTTTTCAATTGGCATCGATATCAATTTGAACTGATACATTACCAGACATTTCCGAACGAGTGAAACAGAAAATAATAAGGGATAGATTCGGAAAAAGATCCAAATGACGTAGAAAATTTAGGATCAGCGGGTATTTTAATTCCATCGTCCAAAAGACGTCTCCCACATAATGATTTTATCAAACACTGAAATTATATAATAAATACAAATCATGGGACCTTTTACACCAAAATCATCAGTCTATTACATTATTAACTTACTGTTGGCACTATATCGGATAAAGGGATTTGGCAGCCCTAAAAAGATTTCTCCTGCAACAATCATTCTTTAAGTCGTACATCCATCGGCGAATATGTCGTAACCATCCAAGATGTTTTTTTGAATTCGATGATGTCATTTTTGGCCCGACCCAGCTTGTATCAACTTCCAGTGACACCAAGCCGTGAAATGTCACAAGGAGTGAGCGTGCATGACTCGCAACCAAATATAAAGTACGGCCTTATCAGCAACTTTTAAATTTCCATTTTAGTTGTGCGCAATATTTAGTGACACTTGAAGATTTCATCAACGGAAACTGCGGTTTGCTGCCTGTTACCGCCGATTTTGAATATTTAAATCTTTAAACCTGTTCAATAAAAGAAAATGTGATGGGCTATGCTTTTTTGACGGATAACATAATCCAAACGCACCCTCGATGTTATTTTGACTATCACCCTACATTCTAATCCATTCATTAAATCCCTGTGCCCACATAAAAGAAAACTTTCCTTAGTAACGTGGTTCTCTGGATGCCACGCATACCACGCTTGGGGTTAGTCTACAAATAGACAATGAGTTCTCGTAACGTTTCTCTAACAACATTCTTGTCGAGTAAACATGGGATCAGGTATGGACCTGTTTGGGCGGAAATCACACTGTTAGTCGCCAGAAAATCGTTCGCTATAGATTGGAAAATTCACTAAACCTTGTAGCCTGTATTCGGTATTTTTTGATAATTATGGTAGTTTACCCGATCTCCTTTCTTATGTAGTGGGCAGATTATAGCTGTCTTCCACTCTTCTGAGGTAATTTTAGTAGAGAAAATTAACTACTCAGTTAAAATATTCTGAGTTTTTTAGAATTCGATTTCTTGCTAATTTCAGATGTCTTGTATTGCTCTTCGGTTTAGTACAATATCTCGGCCCCCTGAAACGTGCATCAATGACACACGAGTACAAGATGCACTATGAGCTCCAATAAAAGGATACGGTGAGGAAACGCAACGTTGTCGTCGTAATCATATAGCGCATACGGCATTTTTACGTGATGAACATATTTGAAATTTTATATACAAGAGGTATCTGGAATAAGGCAAACTGTCAACTTAGAAGTTCGAAAAAACTCGTCGGAAAAATTTGAATACCGATACCTGTTTATTCAACTGGATCACTTATCGGGAGCTACGATCATATTGGAAGATAATCGTGTAAGACTAGCCCTGTTTCAAGTTCAACATTATGGACATAGGCTGGTTTGCATATCTTATATATGTAGTTAGTGTATGGGCCTATCTAGCCGTATGTGCCGCTTGGTGGCTATATTTCTAAGTATTTCAGTACAGAATTTAAAGTGAGCCCTTATTACCGACTATGTCATCAAAAGATTGTATATTTAGGGGAATTGATGACGTGGAATGTTCGAGATCACAACTACATGAAAATAATTTACAAACACAATACACATAAATCGCCAGATGCAATCAAATCAATAATCTCGAACAGCGACAGACTATAAGCGCGAGTAATTTTGAACGCAAGTGAAAAGTAGTGAGTAGTAAAGTGAACAGTTAAAGTGAGCACAGCAAAAGCGAAATAGTGAGCAGTGAACGAGTGAAAGTTAAAAAGTGAATTGCTGTACAAATTAATGGTGTTGAAAAAAAAAGTTTGTAACCCAAATCACTGAGTGTTTTATTTGTAAAATGTAGTACGAATCCGAATCAAACGCCCTAAATTCGTAACAGTATGTTGTTATTGTTTAATTCTGAGTCATAATTAGATAGTATTTGAATATCTTCTTGATTTTCGATTAGTGGTCCAGATAAGGTAGCGAAGAACTCATTAGTCTAAAAAATTAACGTAATCTATGAGTTCGTTTTGTCCTTGTTCGTCACTGTACCTGTTGTCCTCGACCTCTTCATTCGTAATTTGATTTTATTGACAAGTGAATTCTCAGAACGACTGATCGTATTGTAGGTCATATTCATTCCTTGTTCATAGTAATACATACGCTAAGTTAATCTTCGCATTGCGGTGCACAGTGGAGAACTCTTCGGAATCTAACGTGCTGGTGCATCTGACAAGATTAAGTAGGCATTTTGTTCAAAATTTAAAAGAGCCTTGGTCTATTTTAAAACATTTGTGGCCTGTTCCGTTGGATGACTTGTTTTGTATGGACGGATGGATCCATTTCTATCGGTACTGGTTTGGGTAAGGGATTATTATTGAAGCTTGTTTGTTTAGTGGAATGGATATAATTTATATTCAAGAATCTGGCGTGTGATATTTGTTGAGGGTTATGTAGTAACTATGAATAGAATTGCACAATTTGTAGGGGGATTTGTGATGGTGGCCAAAACTATGAATTTTGCATATTAATTTAATTAAGACAAAAATGTAGTTCTCTGGGAGGTCCGTCGGATTTTTAATACCTCAGACAAATGAATCGAGTGCTTTATCTTGATACGATTTTGTCATCACATTCTTGGACTCATATTCGTGGAAGATAGTTCGTTTGACAAAGTGAGTGACAAGTGTTGCTACACTTGATGACAAAATTCTGGGATTATGATAGATGCCTTTTCAACGCGGTATTATGTGACACATGATGAGACATGAGTTTGGACATTAGCGCCTCAAAATCAATACCACATCAACACCTGCTGTCTCGGAGAAAAAGGTGACTATTTTAAGTAGGCGACTGACTACGGTGATGTGTTTGAGGTAGGATTAAATAAGTAACCGACCGTATTGTATTCCATTCAAAAATGATTTATGTTATAATTGCGCGCTCCCTCCAGTCACTTTAAAACTGACCGACAAATTATCAGTAAAATAACCCGCAAATTAGTAAAAACTATTAACAAACTAAGTAAATTCCCGTCACGTAAGTATTCATCTTTAAATAAAGATCTTTATGAAAAATATCGTTACCCTAGAATAGTAATGTCACAATTCGAAAATCTTAGATTTCTGAAAATAATCCTTAGAGTAAAAAACGGTTTATACCGAGCTTCTGAAAAAGAAAACAATTTTATAAAAATTTTTATAGAACAGTAGAATTCCGGGATGCCGATATTTGGTTCAACATATAAGGAACAAGGAATATGATTCTACTAATTCCATCACTAGTTCTATCTAGTATATATGTATGATATAAAATACGTATTACGTAAATTTATGAGCGTTTCAGTATCTCTAAAATATGCAAATTTCAAATTTAATATGCATAAATATGTCATATGGTATATGGTGTTAGGTGTAAGTTAGTTAATGAAATATTTTTAATTCATTTAATTGTATATTACATCATTTATGAAGCCAGCTATAAGAGCGCAATATAGTTTATACGTTTAGTTTTTTAGTAGAGCGATGGGAGAACAGTTGTGTATTTTATAATAACATCGGAGGAATAATTTTTAGTGTAAGAGTAGTTTTGGCAAAATGCCAACGTTTGTGCGAAAAATATTTACAAACCCGTTTGATGAAAATTTAGTAAAATACGCACAACAATCATCGATCACTAATAATTGAAATAATTTTTCCAATTTTCCATTCTATTTTGTCTATCTAGCATAATCTGCAGAAATCTCGAGGTCAAATCTCAAATTTTCACTCACTCTTCAATACTTTATCGACAAACCTCAAATATTCAAATTATCGGAGATGTAGCGATACATCCAGTAGAAACAGCAGCAACAGCCACATCAACCACAACATCCAAATATAATGAAAATAATTTTTAATAGACTTTTATCGCGATGTCGTGGCTAAATGTTCGGTTTCTTGATAACATTATATTTTTTATTGCAGCATCTCAAAATATTGGTTTTATATTGTTAGTTGTGATTTGAAAATTCACCCGAGCCTACATTAAAGTATAAAAACACCAGTTACATAAATTAACAAATTCATATAATATAATTTATTTTATCTCACAGTTTAAAATTATATAAAAATTGCAGTGTACCATGGTGCGAGCTATAAGAAAAATAGAAGGCATTTTCTGGATAATAATTTTTACTCTCTCGATTTCGTCTCTTGGCTATGTTTTATATAAAATCTGTCGGACGTGGATAGAAAATCCGGTAATGATAACCGATCAACAAAAACCGATTTACGTATTTGAAATTCCATTTCCTGCGATCACAATTTGTCCCCAAATTAAGATCAAGGCTGATAAATTCGATTTTGAAATTCTCAACGATGACGTAAAACAATTGGAGAATATTACGGATTTTGTAAGCAGTGAAATAGGAAAAAAATGGTTAATGGCGTCGCAAATATGTCGCCGAGAATTTAAAAACTACATCAAACCAAAAATGGGAGTTGAGGAATTTCTGGAAATGGTTGAGTTTCATGAAATGCCACGTGATTGGATTAATACGTTACATGATGTAAAGTTAAGTGAAATAATCTATCTACAATTTGTTAATTAAGTATATTATTTACCTAGGTATCGCCCAACTTTAACGAAGTGTTTGAGGCTTGCGAAATGTCAAGTTTTGATATGGACGGTGCAGTCGCACAGTCCTTGGACATTCCATCAACAAAAAACTGTAAACGATTATTTTCCACGATTATAACGAATGAAGGAATTTGTTTCACGTTTAATGGACTACGTGACATTTTACGAATGGATTCACTGCAGACAGATTTCCCATACCACAATATTACACAAAAGCAAAATGGATGGGATCCCGAAAATGGTTACACCAAAGGTTTTGCTTATCCATATAAAGCGTCGAAATTAAAATTTGTATTGAAGGCGAATTTTTCCGACGTAACACCACTCTGTTTACCACCTGACGTTGGATATAAAATAACGCTAAATTCTCCAACTACTTATCCGTCAACGTACGACAATTTTATTCCGCTAGCGTACGGCAAGGACTATAAAATAGTAGCTATACCAAAAACCATTAAAACGAATGAAGATTTAAGATATTTCTCACCCGAGGTACGAAACTGTTTCTTTAACGATGAACGCAAATTAAAATTCTACACATATTACAGCAAAGAAAATTGTGAACTTGAGTGCTACCGAAATTATACAAAGAGTTCCTTTGGTGGTGCTGCTTTTTCATCTCCACGCGATTCAAACACTGCCAATTCGATGTTCCCAAACAACAATTATGGATGGGAACTCCCTGCACTTACGTTACTTTATCAAGAACATCTGAGGACGTTCGAGCCCGAAGTCGATTTGCTCAATATAGCTGAAGAGTTTTACTGTAATTGTTTACCTGAATGCAATGCACTTCGTTACGAATATAAAATTTTGAACACAAATGATGATTTCTCACTCAAAACGTTAGGTGGGGCGACCGATATGAATAAAAGTAGCCTTATTGGAACCACAGTCGAAATAATATTTAATGAACCGAGTTTTACTGGCCAGAAACGGGTGAGGATGTATACGTTTGAAAATGTGCTGTCGGATTTTGGTGGGTTGTTAGTTTTATTTATAGGTGGTTCGGTGTTGAGTTTGTTTCAACTGTTCTATTTTTTAACTATACGAAATTGTTTCAAGGTGAAAAGTGAAAATCTGCAAATATAAAATCGTCAGTTTCTTACAATTCAGCCAGTTTGGAAAATTTATAAAAATAACACGAAACACAGAAAGATTGTAACGAATATTTTAATGTGAAATAAAGAAATTCAGTAATTTATACCTTAATATGTATTATAAATTTGGTAATGGTTTAGGGCTCGTTTTTATTTTAAATAAAATAAAACAATTTAAAGACTGAGCTTTCGATGTCTCATCGACATCATTTTCGAAGCTAATGAAAATTTTTATATAAATTTTTTAAAAACAAATATAAAAAGCCTATACAGTAAGTACAATTTTTTCAAATAGTAAATACAAAGTAAATTTTAAAGTAAATTTTTCAAACAAGTATATAAAATATGAATATGTGGTATAGGATCTTTAAGTTTAGAAAAAGACAATTATTTAAACAAGATGAAGAATTACCGACAATTTTGAAATTATAATTTTTGAACAAGTGTTTTATGTTTTCAAATAAATGTTTAACATAAGGAATTGAAAAATAATTTTGATCATTGTTAATGGGCCGAATTTCAAAACTTGTAATAAAATTTTTTTGTTTCCAAATACACTGATTTATTAATTTGGCGGTATGTTTCACAATGTTTCTTTTAAAATGTTAAAATTTTTATTGTGAAATTTGAGATCTGAAAGTTTTAAAATTTTTTGAGCCAAAATGTTTACTGTATTAATTTTATAAGAAGTGTAGGAAGCCAAGAATGAAAATTTAATTATCTACCAGACCAACTATCTTTGTGATACCAATCAAAAGAAATTTTGCCATCAGGCTCATGGATCAAAAGTAAAACTAAAAATGGAATTTTGTTGTTAACTTCCTTTTCCAAAGTAAATTTTATTCGATTAAAAATTTTGTTAAAACTGTTCAAAAATATATCAATTTTGTTTTCAGGAATAGCCGTTATAATATCATTAACATATCGATAGTAAAGTAATGGCTGAAAATCTAAAGAATTTAATGCTAAATATTCCAAATGTTCCATTAATAAATTTGCTAATATAGAGCTTATGGGAGAACCCATTGGAGAACCAAAATTTTGTTTATAATTTTTATTGTCAAAAGAAAATTCCGAATTATCTAAAACAATACTTAAACCTTCAAGAAATTGAACTTTCGTTAATTTTGATTTTGCTTTCTTTTTAATGTCTCACAAATTTCTCTTGATAATTTCCGAAACTATACGACTATCTACATTAGTAAATGAATAAAATAAATTTAACTTTAATTGGAAGATCAATATTAGAGAGATTTACTAACCAATTTTCACTAGCATTAACCGAATCTTCTGTTAAAAAGTTGATACTGTCTACAAAAATGTTATCAAATTTCGCAATTTGCCTTACATTAATTTCATTGAAATGGAAGTTAAAAGTAAATTCCGCGTGCTGGACAAATTCCTGGATAAGATTGGATGGAACAATATCTTTCTAAATTTTTGCTTAATGAATGCCAACATATTTTTTGTTGAATTGATGGCTTTTATCGTAACTTTAATAGCCTATTAAATGACGACACAACTTATAGACAATTGATAAAAAATAATTATACTCCAATTCAAACTAAACACTTTAGTAAAAACTTGGCAAAAATCTGGCAACATTGATGAATTTACAATGAAAAAATTAACTAGTTATATTCCAGTAGTTCCTAAATTATATGGTTTACCTAAAATCCATAAACCAAATATACCCTACAGACCTATTGTGAGCTCAATAGATGGTCCCACATACAGTTTATCGGCATTTTTAGGTAACATTCTTAAATTTAGTGTAGGAAAAACTAACTCTTTTGTTCTAAATTCCGAAGATTTTAAACAAAAAATTCGAAATTTCATTATACCCCCAAATTGAGGTTTGATTTTTTAGCAGTTTTAGAGTGTATGCTTCATTTTCCTGTATCTGATCGAACTGCTGTTCATACTGTTCTGCCTCTCTTTGTGACAATACACCGAACATGTCCCCCATTATGTACCTAATGGTATCGCCTACTCCACGTCTCGTTCTCCGTTGATTAATGTCTGTATGCGTGATCAATTCGTTGTCTTGGATATTGTTGTTAAACTGCCAATGGAGCTGTTGTAATATGAGATCACATTTGATTGGGTGTACATTTTTGCAGGCCCTATCAAGCAAACTCAAACCTTTCTCCACGTTATAGATTTCTTGCCAATAACTAGACAAATTATACCGAACGACTAACTCCCATTTAGTCGAAAGAAGTTCTACCTTGGCAATATTGTAGAAGTACATGCCCGAGTTGTTCCATGTAGTTACAGTGGTTAATGGATTGGTTGAGCACAAACCTTTATATCTAGATCCCAGCGTTTAACTGTTTCTGCTGGTAACTCTTCGTCCCAACCCAGATCGAGACTCAATAGTCTTTGGTGCATTATTTTGCATCCGATGATTAATGGTGCCAGTGATCCCAAAGGATCAAATATTTTTGACATTTCGGACAAAAATTGGCGTTTCGTTATTTTATTGTCATTCGGTAGTAACTGTACTTGGAATACGAAGCAGTCGGCAGATGGACTATAACCTATCCCTAAGGTTTTGATTGACTGTTCATCCGCGATGGTAAGGTTGTAACATGACCAAAGGTCATGTTAGCAGAAATTTAATTATCCAGCTGTCCAGGCGGTCATCGTTCGTCGGCTAAGCTCAGGGTTGGGGGTGGGTAATTCTGGACAACCGAATAATCCTAGTTGGACCGCATAGGGAAGGAAAAATAGGGATGAAGGTAGGAAAGGGAACGGAAAACCAGCAGGCAACTCACCTTGTTTTACAGCTACTCACCTAGACTTCATCCGATAGAATTACTCGACTTTTCACTCCATGTTTAACTCACTTATTATAACACTTCACAATCGATAACCATAGCACGTAATGAACCGAAAAGAAGAAAATAAACCAAAGAAAAGAACGAAGTAAAGAACAAAGAGAATTATGGCAAAAAAAAACAAGAAAAATGAAAATTATTAAGTTTTGAACGTAAATTAACAAAATTTCTATATTTGTAAGCAAAAATTACCATCACCAAAAACCAAATTGTAATACTAATTAAATAAATAGCGTAAAGAATTAAATAAGGTAATAATTAATTAATTAATGTTATGAAAATTAATACTATTGCTAATAAAAATAAAAGAAATAAAATAGTTTGATCGATTTCCTTTAAGTATCATTATATTAATTTTGTAATCTCAATATTAAAAAGAAAACTTAATTTATTACTTAAGGTGTAACATATACTTATAAATCACAAAAAAAAAGAAAGAAATAGATCAAATTATTTTTCAACGGTACTTAGAAATAAAATTGCATTATAATTATCTTACTAAATTCTATTTTCGTTGGGCGCCATCGGTAATCCATTTTTCCATTCACAAATTATCAAAATTTTCCCAGTATATTTTATTGAAGTTTTATTAATTATAGGGTATTAATCATATATTATTATTATCAATATTATTATTATTATTATTATTATTACTATATGAATTATATTATATGAATTATTTATTTGTATTAGCACTCTCTATGGTAATTTAGTAACTACCTGTAGTAGCGTATTACAAAAATGTTAATGTCTATTTTGTTGAGTTTTTACACTAAACGTAACCACAATAAGTTAGAATGTTTTTGTTGCACCACTTAAAATTATAGGTAGTGACCCGTTTGCACGATACTATGAGGTTTACGATATTAGATACTTAGTTTTTCTCGGAATAATCTTATTATTGAACCCCTTGATATAAATTATTAAACGGGTTTCACTTAATCACTTATATTAATTGATTTTATTATTATATTAATATTAATATTTGTTCAGTTATCTAACATCTTTTTATTTAATTTGATGAGATGAACATTATGTAGGTAACCAATTTATACGGCTAAAGCATTTTTTCAAAGCCTATACAGTTTTTTTTTTAAACCACGTTTTCGTGCTAATTTGATTAAAAAGTCCACCATTAGACCACGAAACTTTTTCTTTAGCATTAAAATCACAGTAATTCTTAATTATAATTAGGACATCATTTAGTCACTTAAACATTTATTTATAATTTGATTAAAAATTATTTAACTAGCTTTAACAAATTCAAGAACAAAAATTAATTTTAATTATTATTAACTTTCAACTTCGTAATTTTTCAGTTTTCTGTCTCTTTATTGAATGACCCAATTTTATATTTTATTGGGTTGTTTATCTATTTACAACGAAGGTTACTCGACCAAATTCTACAATCAACTCCCGGACTATTTTCTTCTTTTCCTCCTCCTATCTTCTGTTTATGCATTTATGGTTATCAAACGATTTATTTAAAAAATATATATATATAATTTCTCGCTTTTAATGACAGAGGTCTCAAGAAGAAAACTGGAATAATAAACCATGTTCCACAACAGTCCGTTTCACCGTATTCCGGACTCGATGTTATGAAATATTTTTTTTCGTTTCATATTATTTTTATAACAAAGTTCTAATGTACATGGCACGAATATAATTTCGTTACAAGGTTGCCACTCAAGACCTCTTCCTGGGATAATCCCTTTAATAGGTCAGGATGATTGGTTGACCACTTACTCAATTCCATTCCCCCTTGATGCAGTAGATCGATAAGCTGTGCTTTCGCTTGCTCCGCTTCTTCCATACTGTCTGCGCAAGTCAACACGTCGTCAACGTAAAAGTCGTGCTTCAAAATAAGGCTTGCTTTGGGGTACTCTTGATGTTCATCTTCGGCGAGTTGATGTAGCGTGCGAATCGCCAAATAGGGTGCTGCCGATGTTCCGTAGGTTACTGTGGTTAGTTGGTATTCACCTATTGGATGACGTTTACTTTCTCTCCATAAAATTCGTTGATAGTTCTGATGTTCTGCGTGTACCAGTATTTGACGGTACATTTTTTTGATGTCAGCAGAGAACACTATCTGGTGTTTTCTCCATCTAAGGAGAACCGCCCATAGATCATTCTGTAATGGAGGGCCAGTGAATAAAACTTCATTTAGGCTGATGCCTGTGGATGTTCTCATCGACGCATCAAATACTACCCGAATTTTGATAGCGTCCATGGTTTCCTTAACCACTGCATGATGCGGTAGATAAAATTTGCCTCTGCCTTGATCAACCTGTTTCATGTGACCCATCTGGATGTACTCTCGCATGAAATTTACGTATAGTGACCTTAGCTCTGGATTTTTACAGAATTTTGCTCCCAGGTGTAATAACCGTTGTAGTGCTCGCTGTCGAGAACTTCTGAGCAGATACAATTGGTTTTCCTTGAAAGGTAGATGTACAATATATCGCCCATCTTTACCCCGTCTGGTGGTTTGTTGGAAGAGCGCCTCGCATGAAGAGTCGTCTACTGACCAGTCACTGCTATCTTTTGAAATTTCTTCCAGCTCCCAGAATCTCTCCATGTTTCCTTCCGATAGGATGAGCTGCTACGGCCTGTTGTTGAATAGTGGTTTGTGAGGGGCCGACGATTATCCATCCCAGACTGGTGCTTATCGCGCTTGGTTTACCTCTAATTATTTGGTTCCCGATGAAATCGCTGTACACGTCCGCACCTAACAGTATGTTAATTGGTGCAGGGCGATCATAATTTGGATCCGCTAAACGTAGTTTACTCCATCTGTCGTCATGCTTTCTGGCGATCGGTTGTTCCGGAATATATGTAGTGATTCTCGGCAATATGTATGCGTTGACCTTTAATCTGTATGAGGACTTAAAATGAGGTTGAAGGCAAATCTGGACACTAGCATTTGCCTTGTTGGTGGTATTGCCTCCAACTCCTGAAATCCTAACCTTTGTATGCCTTATTGGTAGGCCTAGCTGTTGAACTGCTTCTTCTGTAATTAAGGAAACCTGTGACCCTTGGTCTATCAATGCTCGTACATTGACCGGCGTTCCGCAAATCGAGTTGATTTTTACAATGGCCGTGGCTAACAACGTTGTTTGATTGCCGTCCGATGTGCTGACCGATACGTTTTTTGGAGGCCTTGGATCGGGTTCATGCAACAACTGGTGATGTCGATTACTGCAGCTGTTGCAACCGGGTTTTTCGCTGCAACGTATCTTTCGACTATGAGCGAGACAATTCGTGCAGATTTCAGCACGATTCACGAAATCGATTCTTCGTTTGATGGAAATGTTTATGACTGCAATTATTGAGAGAATGATGTCGTTCCTCACAATACCTGCAGTTGGTATCATTATAATTTTCCGCAGCCGGTTTGCTAAAGCTCTTAGCATTTATGAATGTTTTTCACGGTACGGAGATTTCTGGCTTTGTTAACCGTGCGATGTTCGGTTTTTGTCCTCCGAATGCTTCCAATGATTGGAATCTTCTCGTCAAAACTTCCAGGCAATAGTCCATAATAGGAATTTTGCGAGGGCGGACAAGGCTGCTTTCATATTTCTCCAATGTATCTGCGTCCACCTTTTTCATTACGAGGTGTGCGATGAGGGCTTCAAATGGATTTTCTAACTTCAAATTTTTGATGTTGTACAACATTTCCACCACAGTATCGTGTAGTGTTCTGATACTGGCTGCTGTTGCGTGTTGTATATTATGCAATGATAATATTGCATTGAAGTATGATGATGCTAATAGCCGCTCGTTGTTATATCTAGCCTGTAGGATTCCCCATGCCCTCTCATAGTTGTCTCCAATAGTTGATAAATGGCTGATTAATTGCGCGGCTCCCTTCTGTAGATGAGATTTTAGGTATGTCATCTTTAATGTATTTGATAATTGATCATTTTGATGGACGAGCCTTGTAAAGATGTCGATAAATGCATGCCAATTTTCGTATTCCCCGTTGAATGTTGGTATTTCCACCTTTGGCAGCTTTAACGATGTTAATGGGGATTTTGATGTCGGCTCGCTCTTCTCATGGTTGATCTTCTGGTGTAATTTTATTACTAAGGTTTCTACCTCATCTTGTAGAGTTCCGTAGTAATCTTCAGTAAAGTATTTATACTGGTTTTCCACCTCGACTTCCATGAGGATGTTTTTATGTAATCGATCGATTTCTTTTCGGTCAGCATTTATCTGATCGATTTTAATTTTGAGGTACTCTTCCGAGTATTCCTCTGATGTTAATTTCGCAGTTATATATGCTGATGTCTTGTTCCTTGAATAGTCTTTTGACTATATTCGGACCGGCTACCGATGACTTGGGTTGGCGATTCTCTGATGATTTTAGTATATTCTTGTTGATGTTGTATCGGGAATCCGTGTCGGAATCACTTGAATCGCCATGGTCGTGCTACTTCGATGGTGTAGGGCTTATTTTTAATTCTCCGTCGGGTCCTGGAACTAGTGTTTCTGCACCGCTGGTGACTGTTGATTTTATCCCAGAGATGCCTGATGTTGGGATGAGCTTGGGTATGCCCTTTTCAATTTTGAGAATGTCCTCTTCAAGCTCGCGGAGGTCGTCCATCGCCTTTTCATACGCCCGTTTTATCCCCTGGCGCTCGCTTAAATAGGGATGGGTTTTGGGTAATGCTCCAACTTCAACAATTTGTTTGTCGATGTTGAAATATATTTTATATTGAACTTCCATGTTTCTCTTAATTGTGTCGTAGAAACCTCTGGTTACCGGTCGGCCGTCATCACGCTTTATTTTCGTGATGAGTAGAAGCAGCTCTTCCCTAACGCACGACTGACTTTCGATTAGTGCGTCCATGATCCAAAGATGTTGATGTTGTTGATGTCGCTTTGTATAATATTATACTCTGTCTATGTTTTGGCCTAGACAGACGCCTTATTAATTTATGCAAATTCGTGTTCGAATGGCTCGAAGGACCATGTATATCTGGACAGCGTTAATAGTAGGTCGTAAATCTACCCTCTATCCAGATTTCTTAATGTTGGTGGGATTTGATTATTTGGATTACCGCGGGTGAGGTCCAAATAACTATAGTGTGAGAACTAACGTGATGAATGGTTTAATTAAATCTGTTTTATTCGAACTATATTCACGATATTTATACATTTTACATTATAGCTTAAACTATTGGCTTAAATGCTAAATCAGCGAGTATGAGGCAATACTCAACTAGGTGTCGAATATATAAAAATGTGTTTTAGATGAATATTGAATTACTAAAAATATAGATAAAGAATATATTTTTGCATTAACATGCAAAAAATGAATTATGTGCGAATTTACATATTATCGCACATGTTTAGGTCATAGCCCTTTATGCCCTTGAATTATACAAATTATACACAGGTGCCGTGTTCTGTTGAACAATCGATATGTTGATGATATTATAACGGCTATTCCTGAAAACAAAATTGATATATTTTTGAACAGTTTTAACAAAATTTTTAATCGAATAAAATTTACTTTGGAAAAGGAAGTTAACAACAAAATTCCATTTTTAGATTTACTTTTGATCCATGAGCCTGATGGCAAAATTTCTTTTGATTGGTATCACAAAGATAGTTGGTCTGGTAGATACTTAATTTTTCATTCTTGGCTTCCTACTTCCTATAAAATTAATACAGTAAACATTTTGGCACAAAAAATTTTAAAACTTTCAGATCTCAAATTTCACAATAAAAATTTTAACATATTAAAAGAAACATTGTTAACTAATCATTATTCCGCCAAATTAATAAATCAGTGTATTTGGAAACAAAAAAATTTTATTACAAGTTTTGAAATTCGGCCCATTAACAATGATCAAAATTATTTTTCAATTCCTTATGTTAAACATTTATTTGAAAAAATAAAACACTTGTTCAAAAATTATAATTTCAAAATTGTCGGTAATTCTTCATCTTGTTTAAATGATTGTCTTTTTTCTAAACTTAAAGATCCTATACCACTCAATAAGCAGTCAAATTTAATTTATGAAGTTAAATGTGACTGTAATGTTGTGTATACGAGTCAAACAAAACAATTTTTGGAAAAAAGGATTTATCAACATAAAAATGTTATAAATAAAGATGAAGAACAAGGTACAAGTGCACTTTCTACACATTTAAAGAATTCAGGTCACATAATTAGCCTAAATAATGTTAAAATATTAGAAAAAGAACGAAATTTTAGGAAAAGATCAATTTTAGAGATGCTATATATTAAATCTAGCATTAATTCTACAAATATAAATAATGATTGCGCCTACATTGGCAATTACTACAATTATTTTGTCTAATTTCGTTTTTTGTCTACTTTATTTCTTTGCTAAATTTATTTCATTGTTTAATTTATATATACAATTTTCATTTATATTTTTTTAATAATTTTAAAATCATATTCATATTTTATATACTTGTTTGAAAAATTTACTTTAAAATTTACTTTGTATTTACTATTTGAAAAAATTGTATTTACTGTATAGGCTTTTTATATTTGTTTTTAAAAAATTTATATAAAAATTTTCATTAGCTTTGAAAATGATGTCGATGAGACATCGAAAACTCAGTCTTTAAATTGTTTTATTTTATTTAAAATAAAAACGAGCCCTAAACCATTACCAAATTTATAATACATATTAAGGTATAAATTACTGAATTTCTTTATTTCACATTAAAATATTCGTTACAATCTTTCTGTGTTTCGTGTTATTTTTATAAATTTTCCAAACTGGCTGAATTGTAAGAAACGGACGATTTTATATTTGCAGATTTTCACTTTTCAACTTGAAACAATTTCGTATAGTTAAAAAATAGAACAGTTCAAACAAACTCAACACCGAACCACCCATAAATAAACCTAACAACCCACCAAAATCCGACAGCACATTTTCAAACGTATACATCCTCACCCGTTTCTGGCCAGTAAAACTCGGTTCATTAAATATTATTTCGACTGTGGTTCCAATAAGGCTACTTTTATTCATTTCGGTCGCCCCACCTGACGTTTTGAGTGAGAAATCATCATTTATTTTCAAAATTTTATATTCGTAACGAAGTGCATTGCATTCAGGTAAACAATTACAGTAAAACTCTCCAGCCATATTGGGGAAATCGAGTTCGGGCTCGAACGTGTTCAGATGTTCTTGATAAAGTAACGTAAGTGCAGGGAGTTCCCATCCATAATTGTTGTTTGGGAACATCGAATTGGTAGTGTTTGAATCGCGCGGAGATGAAAAAGCAGCACCATAATAGTAACTCTTTGTAAAATTTAGGTAGCACTCAAGTTCACAATTTTCTTTGCTGTAATATGTGTAGAATTTTAATTTGCGTTCATCGTTAAAGAAACAGTTTCGTACCTCGGGTGAGAAAGATCTTAAATCTTCATTTGTTTTAATGGTTTTTGGTATAGCTGCTATTTTATAGTCTTTGCCGTACGCTAGCGGAATAAAATTGTCGTACGTTGACGGATAAGTAGTTGGAGAATTTAGCGTTATACTATATCCGATGTCAGCTGGTAAACAGAGTGGTGTTACGTCGGAAAAATTCGCCTTCAATATAAATTTTAATTTCGACGCTTTATATGGATAAGCAAAACCTTTGGTGTAACCATTTTCTGGATCCCATCCATTTTGCTTTTGTTTGATATTGTGGTACGGGAAATCTGTCTGCAGTGAATCCATTTGTAAAATGTCACGTAGTCCATTAAACGTGAAACAAATTCCTTCGTTCGTTATAATCGTGGAAAATAATCGTTTACAGTTTTTTGTTGATGGAATGTCCAAGGACTGTGCGACTGCACCGTCCATATCAAAACTTGACATTTCGCAAGCCTCAAATACTTCGTTAAAGTTGGGCGATATCTAGGAAAAATAAACGTAATTAACAAATTGTATATTGATTATTTCACTTAACTTTACATCATGTAACGTATTAATCCAATCACGTGGCATTTCAAAAAACTCAACCATTTCCAGAAATTTCTCAACTCCCATTTTTGGTTTGATGTAATTTTTAAATTCCCGGCGACATATTTGCGACGCCATTAACCATTTTTTTCCTATTTCACTGCTTTCAAAATCCGTAATATTCTCCAATTGTTTTACGTCATCGTTCAGATTTTCAAAATCGAATTTATCAGCCTTGATCTTAATTTGGGGACAAATTGTGACCGCAGGAAATGGAATTTCAAATACGTAAATCGGTTTTTGTTGATCGGTTATCATTACCGGATTTTCTATCCAAGTCCGACAGATTTTATATACAAAATAGCCAAGAGATGATATCGAGAGAGTAAAAATTATCATCCAGAATATCCGATCGGCTAGCGGGCGATTTCGATTTCCTAGATATTTAACGCCATGGATTGTTGTCTCTTTTGGATAATCCGAAAAATTCTGATCGTATGATTGCGGAAACATTTTTCTTATAGCTCACACCACGGTACACTGCAATTTTTATATAATTTTCAATAATTAGATAAAATAATGTTTACTATGTGAATTTGTTAATTTATGAAACTGGTGTTTTTATACTTTAATGTAGGCTCGGGTGAATTTTCAAATTGCAACTAACAATATAAAACCAATATTTTGAGATGCTGTAATAAAAATTATAGTGTTATCAAGAAACCGATCATTTAGCCACGATATCGCGATAAACATTTATTAAAAATCATTTTCATTATATTTGCATGCTGTGGTTTTTGTGGCTGTTGCTGCTGTTTCTACTGGTTGCATCTCTAGCCATATTTTTCTTTCCACAAATCAACTGCTCCGATAATTTCAGTATTTGAGGTTTGTCGATAAAGTATTGAAAAGTGTTTGAAAATTTGTGATTTGAAATCGAGATTTCTGCAGATTATGCTAGATACACAAAACAGAATGGAAAATTGGAAAAATTATTTCAATTATTGGTGATCGATGATTGTTGTGAATATTTTACTAAATTTTCATCAAACGGGTTTCAAAATATTTTTCGCACAAACGTTGGCATTATGAAAAAACAACTCTTACGCACTAAAAATAATTCCTCCGATGTTATTCTTATTATAAAATACACAACTTTTCACCAATCCGTCTACTAAAAAACTAAACGTATAAACTATATCTTATAGCTGGCTTCATGAATGATGTAATTAACAATTAAATGAATTATAAATATTTAATTAACTAACTTACACCTAACACCATATACCATACGAGTAAATACGATTATGTATATTAATTTTGAAAATTGTATATTTTATAATCATATTCCTTATGAACAAGGCATATGTTGAACCAAATAGAGTTTTACATTGTCCTTTGTCTATGGTAAAACCATAGACAAAGGACAATAAGACTTATAAACCAATGGAAAATTTATGTTTAAATCAAATTCTCGATGTCGTTACAAATGGAAAAATATTTCTAGCGGCTGTTAGTAGAAATGTTAGTTAATACTCAAACCCTATTTTGGTCTACATATGAGCGCAATACATATTTCTCGCTCAATATATTTTTTCAATACGCGCGCGACAAATAAAAAATTTTATATTTGTGTATACAGTAAAAAAGAAACAAACGAAAAATAACAAATTCTAACTTATTTTTTATTTTCGTTTGAAAGTATCCTTTCTCTTATATTTTAATAAAACAGAATGAAATGAAACTAAAACGCACGTAGTATGTATATACATACTCGTATATACATATGTACTATTTAAAATAATGTTTGTGCACGATCGATAATTTCTTGTTTAGATAAATAGAATTTGAACACGTGGTGATCATGAAAAGGAAGAGGATCTATTTTAGATGTAAGTATGTAGCTACGATGATTGTTTTGGTGTGCTGCATGAAGTATAATTTAAAAAACGAATATTTGGAGGAAATGATAAGAAACACCAAAAATGTATGAACGAAAGGGAAAAATATTATAATTAAATGGTTTTTTAATGATTGCGGAAAACAATTACATATACATATGTATTACATATTTGTGTTTGGTTACATTATGTATATTTTATATGCCTATCTATACTGGTTTGTCCAAATTAAATACATTCATGATTTAAATTTCCCTAAGTGTACTATTAAGGATGATGCATGATTTAAATTCAATAATTTTAAAATACCTAATAATTTTATAAATGATTTTATTTTTGAGAAAATGAAGAAAATCAGCTTACACCGGAAAGATGTCTTTGGGAAAATGTACTAAGTATTTGGATTTGTCTCCAAAAAATTGGTCAAGCATACAAATGTTTGTTAACGTTTTCCCCTTATTCCAAATTATCTGAAGCATGATAGGACTTGATTTGTTTCAACTAGCTTTTGCAAACATTTTAAGACATCGAAAATGACCACTTCTTTGAAAATTTCAAAAATAGACTATTCAATATCGGATAATGGGTATCGCTTTATAATCCTCATCAGAAATGCAATTTGATGTTTAAGTTGTAACTTTAAATCATGGACACAAATTTATTAGCCACCCACTTTATTTATTAGGTGTATAACTTAATTTCTACAGATTTTTTCTTCGAGCTTAAAATTATATTTAAAATAGAAATATTTTCACGGTATTTTGTGATTTTTACAGAATCGTGAGTTACATAACCTCTCAGAATGGCAGAGTTTACAATGACAACTGATAAACAGCACATTCGGCACTGCATTCTATACGAATTCCAATAAGGAAAAAAAGCTTCTAAAGCTCGGAAATCCATTTGTAGTGTTCTTGGTGCCGACCTTGTGTCTTATGAAATTTGTAATTAAAATTATCTATCCAATTAGCTTTATTGGCCACATAACCGAAATCAGCATATTCAAGCATTAATGGCATAAAATTATCTATCCAATAAAGCTAGTTTCACTGATATTCAAAATATTTTTCTTTGTTCTATTTTAATTCTAAATTGTGAACCTCTAAAAAAACACCTTTTATGTTAGCGCGAAATGTTTTTTATTTTATTAAATTTAGATTGCGTGTTCCGTTTATAATTAATTTTGTATGAATTGGGTTCGAATATTTTCTGGGACTTCCGTGAGGCGTTCGTGATCCTGTCCTTGATTAAGGTCATCAGGCCGAAGTCCTTATTGATTTTATATACAAAAAATATTTATACTACGAACTCATGTTTATGTCGAGCAAGTTCAGCCCACTGAAGTGTTACCGAAAACAAAGACATGTTTCATATAAGGTTTAATGAGGCCTCACTAAAATCTGTGACAACTCATTGGACTATATACGATTAAAGTATGTATGACTAATGGTGATGGATTACTACACATTAATTAAATACATTTACATCACCAGTTTTAGAAAATTCACTTGGTACTGGCCATATTAATGCAATAAATTAATATTTAGTTTAGGAGAAGATAATTACAGAAAAATAACTGTCCAGAAAATATTTTACTCTATTTAGTTAATTTTTATATCCTTGAAGTCCATAGAACATATTTCTTACAATTCATTTAAATTTTCGGAAGCTTAGGAGAATTTAAACTATCAAATATGTTTATGATTTTTATAGGAATTGAAAACTAATGTGAATCCAATTATTACGCATTATTGATGTGTAAACATCTTTATTCGCGGCTACCAAAAATTTTTGTATTAGAGTAAACTTGTAAATGAAACGAGCGGAAATGAGGTACCTACTTCGTTTGAAAAAAAAGCAACAAACTCAATAAAAATAATTTTGTACTATACATGGCATGCTTGTATGTATATGTATAATAGTAGGGAAAACAAAAAACTAATTTAAAAACTGAAATAGAAACCATCGACATTTCCATCGATCAGAAGAATCAAAAAAAAATTACGATAAGAAATTAGATACTCTTACGATTAAAACCACAGTCCACAACTTGCTTTATCAATATATAGTATATTGCTTTATCAAGACTAACGAGTCTCGAAGGACTGTTCATCACGTCGGCTATCGATGATCATGTCTTCTACCATGTATGTAAAAATGTGACCACAATGTGTCTTCTTCAAAATGAGCTATCGCGCTTCACTACAAATCCGCTAAGTATAGCTCAGGTTGTAATGGCGAATTTTGTACGAGATAATAATGACATCTGTTTTGAACTGCCGTCATTATTATCATAACTGATTTGAACATTGATCTGCCAGAGTCTCAGGTCACATAACCTCGACCTAACTAATACAGTCACTCATTGATGCTCCATTTTCTTGTTTTCCGAGATATGGCTACGCAATGACGAGCCTGTTAATATTACTAATTTTGAATGCTTTAGCGTTCAATTCAAGAGAGATGGTCAGTAGGCTGCCGGAGTAGCAGTATGTAAAAATACAAGTCGCCTCGCATAAGGAAATCATCGTCGGACAACTGGTATGAGCGTAACAACACAACCCATTGATGAAGATGCTTTCTGTAGTTGTATTCACCTCGCCGTATAAATCTGTCGAAGACATAATGAAGTTCATATATTTCGTCCTTGCTCCATATTTTTAAAGAATTTCAAAAATTCTCCAAGGATACTATCATCTTTTGTCGATGATTATGAGCGGGGATTTCAATATTAATTTTTCTGTTCCTCAAGCTGAACCACTTACAAACTTCCTATGAGACGAATTCGATTTGCACATGAACTCAGATCGAAATATATCTACACGAGATATGGGACGACCATTGTGCAGTTTTTCAATGGAAATTAGAAAAGTTAGAGTCGACAATATATATGTATCTTATTTTAGCTCCCATAATCCAATTACGTCGATTATACCGAAAGAGTAATAGACCAATTTTACGATAATAAACAAATGAAAAATTCTGGTTAGTAAAATTGCATTGCTTCTTCCTTCAAAGTAAACTGTACACTCGCACTATACACACGCCATGTTACCACATCTCCTTGAGAGTACTAATGGACTCACTCATTTTTTTATTTAGGTATTAGGTTTTTTCTGAGTTATGCCTGTTGCTGTTGTAGTTTCCAGGTTAGCACGAACATCTTCAAACTTTCGAGGCTGTCGCTAAGATCAAAATCACCACTTCTAAAATGTTTGTACCAATAATTACAAATTTCATAAGACACAAGGTCGGCACCAAGAACACTACAAATTGATTCCCGAGCTCTAGAAGCTTTTTTTCATTATTGGAATTCGTATAGAATGCAGTGCCGAATGTGCTGTTTATCAGTTGTCATTGTAAACTCTGCTATTCTGAGAGGTTATGTAACTCACGATCCTGTAAAAATCACAAAATACCGTGAAAATATTTCTGTAGAAATTAAGTTATACACCTAATAAATAAAGTGGGTGGCTAATAAATTTGTATCCATGATTTAAAGTTACAACTTAAACATCAAATTGCATTTCTGATGAGGATTATAAAGCGATACCCATTATCCGATATTGAATAGTCTATTTTTGAAATTTTCAAAGAAGTGGTCATTTTCGATGTCTTAAAATGTTTGCAAAAGCTAGTTGAAACAAATCAAGTCCTACCATGCTTCAGATAATTTGGAATAAGGGGAAAACGTTAACAAACATTTGTATGCTTGACCAATTTTTTGGAGACAAATCCAAATACTTAGTACATTTTCCAAAGACATCTTTCCGGTGTAAGCTGATTTTCTTCATTTTCTCAAAAATAAAATCATTTATAAAATTATTAGGTATTTTAAAATTATTGAATTTAAATCATGCATCATCCTTAATAGTACACTTAGGGAAAATTAAATCATGAATGTATTTAATTTGGACAAACCAGTATAGATAGGCATATAAAATATACATAATGTAACCAAACACAAATATGTAATACATATGTATATGTAATTGTTTTCCGCAATCATTAAAAAACCATTTAATTATAATATTTTTCCCTTTCGTTCATACATTTTTGGTGTTTCTTATCATTTCCTCCAAATATTCGTTTTATAAATTATACTTCATGCAGCACACCAAAACAATCATCGTAGCTACATACTTACATCTAAAATAGATCCTCTTCCTTTTCATGATCACCACGTGTTCAAATTCTATATATCTAAACAAGAAATTATCGATCGTGCACGAACATTATTTTAAATAGTACATATGTATATACGAGTATGTATATACATACTACGTGCGTTTTAGTTTCATTTCATTCTGTTTTATTAAAATACTAGCTGACCCGGCGAACTTCGTACCGCCTCAAAATCAATAAATGTTGTTTAAAGTTATTATAGCTTAATTAAATTGAGTATTTTTATTAAGATTAAATGAATTTCTCTATCTCTCTTTCTCTCTCTCTCTCTCTCTCTCTCTCTCTCTCTCTCTCTCTCTCTCTCTCTCTCTCTCTCTCTCTCTCTCTCTCTCTCTCTCTCTCTCTCTCTCTCTCTCTCTCTCTCTCTCTATCTCTCTCTCTCTCTCTCTCTCTCTCTCTCTCTCTCTCTCTCTCTCTCTCTCTCTCTATCTATCTATCTCTCTATCTTTCTCTCTCTCTCTCTCTCTCTCTCTCTCTCTCTCTCTCTGGCACTATATCCCATCAAGAGATTTGGAGATTTGGCCGCCTTAAATGAGGTTTAATAATCATATTTTCATTTCGGATAATGACTAATGAGTGATTAATTCATTGATCCTAATCCAGCCGTGCAATTTTTTCCTTGTCACTACCGGGAATTGAACCCGAGACCTCCAGGGCGGATAAAATGAATACTCCAAATTAATTAAATTCAATCAAAATGAAATATATTTTAATTACATTGAAATGAATGTAATTCACGTGGCAGCAAGGCTTTCGTTTTATTGAATTGATTCGAAATTATTCGCGTAGCATTGTTGCACTACTTCCTTTTAAACTATTTCTTGAGTAGGTTGCAATAGGGTCGATTCCCTTCAGTAAAACATCTTGTGATATACGACATTTTTTGTTTTATTGTCAGGTGCGAGAACGAACAAAGCGCATGGTTTGCCGACACGTGAACATGCTATGTACAATTGGCCGTGAGAGAAACATTCATTTTCTAGATTCAGGTCACAAACACTCAAGGATGGGCCTTGTGATTTGTTGATCGTCATGGCGAATGCAAGACGAATCGGAAATTGAATTCGTTTAAACTCGAATGGCATATATGGCTCACCTTTTAACTTTCCTTGAGATTTCTCAAAATAAAACGCGTTCCGTTATATAGTTTTGGTTGATTCAGGTTTCGTAGCATGATGATTACCGGCAACACACCAACTTTCAGTTGTAAATTGTGCGGTGGCAAGCCAGCCAGATCCAATGAGCCTAAAAATTCAGTTGGACAGTTGGTCGATTCGTCTTTGTTTGTCACACAGTCGATAGATTTGAAGGAATGAAGTGGACCGACGGTTAGATTTTGAATTGTGAAATTTAAGTGATCCCCATTTTTGTTCTTTGCCGCAAGAATTACTCGTTCACTCACCCAATTGTGATTTTTGTGGTTAGTAATATTGTTCGGGAACACTTTGTTGATGAGCTCGTCCTTCGTTGAGACAAAATTGCAAAAGTTCTGAGGAAACGAAATCAATCTGTTCGATTCGTCGACCAGAACACGGCCATTACCGATAGTCAGCAATTGCTTGGAGAAATCTTCGGCAGATGGATCGTTTAACCACAGACAATCAAATTAAATTTTTCGTTCGAGCTAAAAAATGAAAACAAAATATATTTCTGACAATTCCAATGTCATCGTTGTATCTGTCATTTTTCGTTAAACTGCGTATACGTAATGAACTCGCATTTTTAATTTTTACGTTTACATAGAATGAAATATCTCTGTTAAGTTGTCTCTGGTTTAACATTGCAACTCGCATGTTTGTCGCCAGCTGAAGTTTCATCACATAGCGCCACGCAGAGTCGATGATTTGAGGCAAGCGTTTATTTCATCGACAGCGGTCAATCTTGGAATCACTGGTATTTTTTGACGGAAATTGCTGGACAGTTAAATCATTGCGCCTCCAAAACATCTTGAGTCATTGCGTAGATCTTGCATATTTCGATTGAATGCTTCAAATGCGCATTTGTGCGCCATTGTACATTCATAATCGATGATGATTTTACTTGCTACCAAAACTTTCGCCATTGCTGAATGTTTCGCAATGTTGCAAGTCGGGTTTTCAACCGATTGAAGATCTAACGACAATTTCAACGCTGAGCAACTGCTACAGCAATATTGGATCTCGCACGAACAGTGGTCAAAATCAATGATATGAGGAATGCCTTCCCAGTTCCACTGAGCGCATCGAAGAAAAATAATCCTACATTTCCATCACGAATTATATATCTAAGTAGATAAAATAAAAAAATTTGGATAAAAAATAAAATAGAAATGTGCATGCAGCCTCCAGTCGGATTCGTATCCAGTATCTGGCGGTCCAAGCGCCAAAAGCTTTAACCACTGCACCACTCGTCACATAGAAACTACACCTACAAAATTCATATAAAAAAAAGGTTTTTTTATTAGATTTTTGGGGCTTCCCTTTTGAGTTTTTCCGACTTTTATTTTTTCCTAAACCACCACTGTATTGAGACGAACAAAATAAAAAGAACAAAATGTACTAAATATATGAGAAAACGAATTTTCTTGATAAATTTTTTTTTGTGAATTTTTCCAATGTTTTAATAGTTATTATGCTATTCGGAACGGAGTCAAATCCAACAAAACAAAGATCATAAAAATCGGTTCAGCCGTTCTTGAGTTATAAATGGTGTAACTAACCCGACTTTGTTTTATATATATATAGAAGATAAGTAGATGAAATAAAAAAAAAATTGGATAAAAATAAAATAAAAATGTGCATGCAGTCTCCAATCGGATTCGTATCCAGTACCTTGCAGTCCAAGCGCCAAAGCTTTAACCACTGCACCACTCGTCACATAGAAACTACACCTACAAAATTCATATAAAAAAAGGTTTCCCTTATTAGATTTTTGGGGCTTCCCTTTTGAGTTTTTCCGACTTTTCTTTTTTCTTAAACCACCACTGTATTGAGACGAACAAAATAAAAAAAACAAAATGTACTAAATATACGAGAAAAACTTTTTTTTTGGTGAATTTTTCCAAAGTTTTAATAGTTATTATGCTATTCGGAACGGAGTCAAATCCAACAAAACAAAGATCATAAAAATCGGTCCAGCCGTTCTTCAGTTATAAATGGTGTAACTAACCCGACTTTGTTTTATTTATATAGATAAGTAGATAAAATAAAAAAAAAAATTGGATAAAAAATAAAATGGTAAATGTGCATGCAGCCTCCAGTCGGATTCGTATCCAGTACCTTGCAGTCCAAGCGCCGAAGCTTTAACCACTGCACCACTCGTCACATACAAACTACACCTACAAAATTCATATAAAAAAAAAGATTTTTTTAGTAGATTTTTGGGGCTTCCCTTTTGAGTTTTTCCGACTTTTCTTTTTTCCTAAACCACCACTGTATTGAGACAAACAAAATAAAAAAAACAAAATGTACTAAATATATGAGAAAATGAATTTTCTTGATAACTTTTTTTTTGGTGAATTTTTCCAATGTTTTAATAGTTATTATGCTATTCGGAACGGAGTCAAATCCAACAAAAGAAAGATCATAAAAATCGGTCCAGCCGTTCTTCAGTTATAAATGGTGTAACTAACCCGACTTTGTTTTATATATATAAGATAAGTAGATGAAATAAAAAAAAATTGGATAAAAAATAAAATGTTAAATGTGCATGCAGCCTCCAGTCGGATTCGTATCCAGTACCTTGCACTCCAAGCGCCGAAGCTTTAACCACTGCATCACTCGTCACATACAAACTACACCTACAAAATTCATATAAAAAAAAAAGATTTTTTTATTAGATTTTTGGGGCTTCCCTTTTGAGTTTTTCCGACTTTTCTTTTTTCCTAAACCACCACTGTATTGAGACGAACAAAATAAAAAAACAAAATGTACTAAATATATGAGAAAATGAATTTTCTTGATAACTTTTTTTTGGTGAATTTTTCCGATGTTTTAATAGTTATTATGCTATTCGGAACGGAGTCAAATCCAACAAAAGAAAGATCATAAAAATCGGTCCAGCCGTTCTTCAGTTATAAATGGTGTAACTAACCCGACTTTGTTTTATATATATAAGATAAGTAGATGAAATAAAAAAAAATTGGATAAAAAATAAAATGTTAAATGTGCATGCAGCCTCCAGTCGGATTCGTATCCAGTACCTTGCACTCCAAGCGCCGAAGCTTTAACCACTGCATCACTCGTCACATACAAACTACACCTACAAAATTCATATAAAAAAAAAGATTTTTTTATTAGATTTTTGGGGCTTCCCTTTTGAGTTTTTCCGACTTTTCTTTTTTTCTAAACCACCACTGTATTGAGACGAACAAAATAAAAAAACAAAATGTACTAAATATATGAGAAAATGAATTTTCTTGATAACTTTTTTTTGGTGAATTTTTCCGATGTTTTAATAGTTATTATGCTATTCGGAACGGAGTCAAATCCAACAAAAGAAAGATCATAAAAATCGGTCCAGCCGTTCTTCAGTTATAAATGGTGTAACTAACCCGACTTTGTTTTATATATATAAGATAAGTAGATGAAATAAAAAAAAATTGGATAAAAAATAAAATGTTAAATGTGCATGCAGCCTCCAGTCGGATTCGTATCCAGTACCTTGCACTCCAAGCGCCGAAGCTTTAACCACTGCATCACTCGTCACATACAAACTACACCTACAAAATTCATATAAAAAAAAAG